>CM062819.1:247180457-248512165 GCA_031772625.1 Pinus tabuliformis
GAAAACATGGATCAAAGAAGCTTGAATTCATTATTATTATTATTAATTATTAGAACATGGAAAAATTTTTCACCACACTTTAGAATGAAAATCATTATTTGTAAATAGATAATTTTTATTACAATAAAATGAATTAATATTCATGATATTAATTTCATGACTTCTCAAGATACTTTATCATGCAATCAAAATATTTGACATAAAATTTTTTTTATAATTAAGCAAAGTCTTTCGATAGAAATTCACATTAAGCACCCTCTTAATACTTCTAGTTACTTTTATATTATTCTTAATGTTAGCATGTCATTGGTTCGTTTGGAAATTGGTAAGGTGAGAAAGGTTTTGGATTTCATTTCTCGTGATTGGTAGTCTCTCCATTTGGAACTTTCAAATGAGATCTCTGCTCAACTTTGGTCAAGGATCGAGGCATTCTCAGCACTGAAATATACTTGTCTTGAAGACATGTGGAAAGTAAAGCACTAAAAGAAGTTCAATAAGCTCTCATAGAAATTGATCTCGTAGCCTAATGAGTCTAGTTGCTTTCGTGGTCCTTCGAGAAGTATAATTAATTGTAATCAAATATTTGCTCTCTGATCATGGGTTGATTGTGTTTCTCACCCTTCTGCCATTGAAGGTGAAGACAGAATGGTCTCATGTTTTGACCATAATAACTCTGCAAATTCACCGGGTCAGATTCCTGTTGTTGTTTTTCTGTTAATTCTTCTTTGGTCTGTGTTGGTCTCGAAAATAGTGGAATTGGTTCTATTAATAATAATATTCAATTGAATAATAATAATAATAATAATAATATAATAATTATTTAATAGTAATATTAATAATTGTGATTGTATTTTCACTTTAGATAGGAACTAATATTAGGAATAGCAATAATACTTTATGTTTGGATAATAATAATAATAATAATAATTTGTATAATAATAATATCACTTGGCTTAATGATAAATAGTATTAATGAGGCTAGTGGCTCTGTTTTCAATTTTGATAATTGTTACAGCGATGGTAATAAGACTCTAGGTTTGGACAATATTGCTTGTTCTAATTTTCTTGCCTCTTATAGTAATAGGGTTGTTAATCTCTCTAGCTTTTCTTTTCATTCCCCCGTCTTTAGTCTTTTGGAGAAAGGTTTAAATTTTTCTCTTTCTCCTAGAAAGATCTTGGTCGACAATATCATCTCTCACATTGAATATGGTATTAGGGACTTACCAGATGTCAAGAAAGATATCATTCCTAAAGACTGTGCGGTTGTCCTTAGAAAGGCAAAGCCCCCCAAGAACAACATTAGCAAACCTAAGTTTGATGCTCTGAAATCATTAAACAACAATAATAATATTGTTCTTCTCAAAGCTGACAAAGATGGTGTTGTGGTTATTCTTGATAAACATGATTACCATTGGAAGATGTTGGACCACCTCCATAATAGTGGGAGCTACAAGAAACTCAACAAGGATCTTTTGAAGAAGATTTCCAAAAGTGTGGCTCTTGCTATAAAGGCTAGTAGCTCGGTCATCTCGTTTAGTCATAAGCTTATTGAAAGTTTCCCTCTTTCCCCCAAAATCTATGGTCTACCAAAGATTCACAAGGAGGGGGTTCCTCTCAGACCCATTGTCAACATGATAGGAGGGCCAAGTTATCTTCTTGCTAAATATTTAGCCCAAAAGCTTAAGCCCCTTGTCGGCCATACAAAATCCTTTGTCAAAGACTCTACATCATTTGTTAATGAGTTAAAGAGTTTCAAGCTTGACCGAGGTGATAAGCTTGTGAGCTTCGATGTGGTCTCACTCTACACTAATATCCCTATCAACAAGGCCATTGAAGTCATCAGGCGCATCACGGATCCTAATACGACTTATTTAGTTGGTATTTGTCTTACTTCTACTTTCTTTTCATTCGATGGGGAATTCTATGAGAAAACTTGCGGTGTCGCCATGGGTTCCCCCCTCTCCCTTGTGGTAGCTAATATATTCATGGAGGATTTTGAATCAAAGGCCTTAGCTTCTTCTCGTCTTCTGCCTAAGATGTGGAAGAGGTTTGTGGATGATACTTGTATTATTTGGTCCCATGTTAAAGAAGAGTTGGAACTATTTTTCCTCCATCTTAACAATCAATCTAGTTCCATAAAGTTCACCATGGAATTTGAATGTAATGGTAGTTTTCCCTTCCTTGATGTCCTCCTCTCAAGGAATGATGATGGCTCTTTTTCTCTTAAGGTATTTCGTAAGAAAACTCATACGAGACAATATCTTCATGCTAATTTTCATCATTTTCCAGCTCAAAATCTTGTGTTCTCAACACCTTAGTGACTATAGCTTTAAGAGTTTCTCATGACAACCATCTCAATTAAGAGAAAGCACATCTCCTAAGTGTTTTCTTTAATAATGGGTATAGTAGTCATCAATGTACTAGGGCTTTCCTCAGAGCTCAAAAAGGTCCTAGTGCTAAGAAAAATACCAAGGATCAATTTTCTGGTGTTCTTCTTCCTTTTATCCAAGGGACCAATGATAAGATTGCAAGGATCCTAAGGAAGCATAAGGTGGCTTCAACCTTTATGCCTTTAAATACCATCTAGAGCTCCCTTAGATATGTAAAATATCGAGTGGACCTCAAGAATATGAAGGGTGTTTATGTTATTTCATGTTCTTATGGAACTCCCTACATTGGTGAGAGTGGTCACTCGATTAATCAAAGGATTCATGAGCATGATGCTGACATCAAGCATTGCATGATGTGCTCCTCTACTTTGGCAGAGCATGCAGATAAATCTAAGGCTAGAAATTGAAAAAAGACCCAATAATTTGAATAGAGATGATGGTTGGAATATTAGTAGAAGTTGGGCTCGTGTCGTGTGCTCCTAGTTTTTTAGCCTTCTTTTTGGGATTTATTTTATTTGCTTGTTTATCTATGTAGATATTGACGTCCTTTTTATAGTATTTGTTGTTGATTTATTCTTCATTAGAGTTTATTTTCCAATTAAATAAGAATATTAAGAACCATTTGAATATATTATTTAATAGATAGATCTAGCTCTGATTTTGGTTTTGACTAATTATTTATTTAATCAATGTTTTACTAGCATTTCAATTTTCTTATTTTATTTTTTCAGGTTTTCTGCAAAGATAAATATAAAGCGACTTTATTGCTCATTCCGATACTTGTTTATTTGATCTTGCAATCATTTTAGTAGCTTAGCTTGCTACCTGCCAAGTTCAGCTAGCGTTTACCAGAAATATAATAACACCGCTACCCAGAAATATAATAATGTCCTTGGACTTACCATACTTGGGTGCATTTTCTACCCACCAATCCTTGAAAATCTGTATCCCAGAGAACGTTTGGTAGCATTCGCTCTCTTTAACAACAATAAGTTCCCCTCAAATCTCTCAATACCTACATCGGCCATTGTACTAGTACAGAAAGACTGCTTCAGACTTCAAAGAGATGGCCTCTAAAGTAGTAGAGATCCAGAGCGAGCTGAATGGAATTATTGAAAAGCTCCTGTCCAATGGAATAAACAAAAGTCAAGTGCAGGATAAATATATCTTGCCTCCCAATGAACGCCCACAGATGTCTGAGGTTTGTTGTTACTCTGAAAACATTCCGGTGGTGGACCTCAAAGACCTGGATGGACCAAAAAGAAATCCGACGTGCCTGTGAGGAGGATGGCTTTTTCCAGGTACATAACCCCTTCAATCCCACTTTTTCAATAATTCTCTGCTGCTAATACCAAAAAAATCGGCGTTGTTTATGTGCTTTGTCTATGGTTTATGTTTTGAAGTTTTTAGCTTGAATGGGCAAATTTTTTTAGTCAAATATTGATTTTGTTGTTTAAAATTGGTGTTTTACTGCATTGTGAACCAGATTGTGAACCATGGGGTCCCAGAGGCAGTCATGAAAAGTATGATGGGAATTGCCAAGGAATTCTTCGAAATGCCTGTCGAAGACAGAGCATGCCTCTACTCAGAGGACCCAAATCAGAGGGTTCGGCTTTCTATGAGCTTCAATATTGGCAAAGATTATCTGCTGCATCCATGTCATCCTCTGGAAGAAGTGATAGGCTCTTGGCCTGAAAAGCCTGCAGCTTACAGGTAATCAATCATAAATTTACAAAAACCCTTGAAATAACAGATAAGGGGTAAGCTCAAGAAGATCACAAAATTTATTTTGTCTATGCTTTTGTTACAGAGAAATTGCAAGTAAATATGCTATAGAAGTGAGAGCACTGGTTCTAAGACTGCTGGCTTCCATTTCTGAAGCTCTAGGTCTCAGCTCTGATTACTTGAATAGAATTCTTGGAAAACACAGCCAAGGTATGACTGTCAATTACTATCCTCCATGCCCAAACCCAGATCTTACCCTTGGTTTAACAGGGCATTCAGACGCAAGTGCCATCACTGTTCTAATGCAGGGCAATGTTAATGGCTTGCAAGTACTCAAAAATGGAAAATGGGTTTCTGTAGAACCCATCGCTAACGCCTTTGTAATTAATTTGGGAGATCATCTGCAGGTAATTACCAAAAACACGTCTAATGACAATGATTTTCCTTCACCATTGAATTATTAATGGCAATGATTTTTCAGGTAGTGAGCAATGGGAAATTCAGGAGTGTTGAGCATCGAGCAGTAACGAACGCATCCACTGCACGTATATCAATTTCTACATTTTATGGCCCTTCACAGGAGGTGTTCATTGCTCCTGCAGCGTCCCTGGTTGATGAACAACATCCGGCTCTGTACAGAGGATATCAACCTGGAGAATTCATGAGAGTTTTCTGGGCCCAGGAACTAAAGGGCAAGAATGCGTTGGACAATTTCAAAATCTAATGTGAATGAATTTTGTGTTTGAGATTGATTTAGGGAAACCATGATGAACAGTATGTCTATCCACTTGAATGGCCAGTTGGCTTCCACACTCTGCATATGTACACAAATGCGGAGGGAGGGCGTCGTCTTTACCAATTTCTTTTGAGTTTTTATTTAAATGTATGGCATATGGAATCTGAATCGTCGATATATTTATTTGTAATGGGTTTTATATTCTTAATTATAAATAATAGTTTTATTTATAAGATATAAATTAATTGCTTGGTATGAGATTTAGTTTTTATTTAAATTTAGATTCAAGTTTTAATTTAAAAAATCAGTATAGATTCAATTTTGTATTTTTAAAAGTTGAGATGGTTCCATACTTACACAAATAAGGATTTTAAGAAATTGAAAAATGAGATTTATATTAATCTAGTAAAAAATTTGGAAAATGAGATTTGTATTAGATCTATTCATATCAAATGCTTGAAAGTGTGTCATTATATAATGATGGGATTAATAGGCTTGTAGACATAACAACCTAGATGATAAGGATTTTGACTTGGTATTTAGAAATGCTTACTGGACATTATGCTTAGTTTTCAATGCAATCATCATTCTAATGGTGTTCATTTTAGCTACTAGTGCAAAAGTTTCTTCATAATTTATCCCTTGTTTTTGTGAATAACCTTTGCTACCAGGCTTTATATTTATCAATAGTTCAATCATCATTAAATTGAGTTATGAACAACCATTTTGAATCCATGGGAACTTTATCCTTATGCAATTATGTCAATTCCCATATCATTTCTCATTAATGAATCATATTCTTCCTTCATTACATTTCTCCATTTTGCATGTCATTAACTTCTTCAAAGTTCAAAGGTTCTATGACATTCATCACTTTAGTTTTCAAGGCATATTCATTATACCTTATTGGTGGTTGAATTTGGCCTAGTGACCTTCTTGGTAGTTCAATGCTTTCAACCCTTCTCCTACTTTGTGGCAGCTCATTTTTTCCTCTAGGTGTGCTTTCACTTTTTGAACTGTACATGTCACTAAATTCTTCCTGTTGTTTCTTCTTTTGTTTTTCATCAACTTCTTTTGTGGCATGGTAGTGATCATGAGGAATATGACATGCATCATAACTATCCTCCCTATGGTCTTCCTTTGCATGTTCATGGAACCAAACATCTCTACTTACAAAGTTTATGTGTAGAAGGATCAAACATCTTGTATGCTTTAATAGTAACCAATGAAAGTACACTTATGATTTTTGCATCAAGTTTTCTCCTATCTTTTTTCACAATATGAGCACATAATTTGCTTACGAATATTCTTAAATGACTTACTACTAGTTTATAACCATAAAGAACTGTAAATAGAGTCTTTGATTTAAGCCTTCTGTTGGACTTCTAATTTTTAAATAAACAACAATACTGATAGCTTCAATCCAAAAGGCATTCGTAATATTTTTACCTTTATCATGCTCATTGCACATTCCAATAAGGATTTTTTCTTCCTTTCAACTACTCCATTCTCGTATGGAGTATGTGGCACTACGTACTACTGTATAATTCCATGAGCTTTATAGTATTTCACTAATGCACCTAATGTATATTCTCCCCCTTGATCAAATGGGAGGATCTTGATGTATTGATATATTTGCTTCTCAACCAAGTTTTTGAACTCTTTATACTATTGAAATACATCACTTTCTTTCTCATGAAATAAACCTAGGTATATTTTGTGCAATCATCGACAAATATCAATAACTAATATGCTCCTCCTAAATATAGACCCACACACATATTTATGTACAAGTTCAAGAATATTTTTTTTTCTTTTATCTACATGAGTAGGGAAATCTTCCCTATGCATATTCCCTAATGCACACCCTTCACATGTTGAATATTCATTCTTTAACAATGAGAGTACATCTACCATTCTCTATTTCTGAAGTACCAACAAGTTAGGATAATTAACATGACCATACCTTTGATGCCAAAGAGATTTTATTGTCATGGTTGTGGATGCTAATGTTTGATGATCTTTCCTCTTAACATCAAGTGTGTATAAGCCTCCAACTCTCACTCCTCTTGATATGATGTGTTAGTTGTCCTATATATCCTTAACAATATAACATGATTTCAAGATTCCGAATTTGAGATTCATAACTACAATGGTGGACACAAAAATTAGATTAGTCTTGGTTCCATGAACATAAATCACATTTGTATCTCTCGCATGTCCATTGGGTAAAGTTACACATACATCACCATAACCTTTCATTTCACGAGATGAGTCATCTCCTAGATAAATGTGATTACCATTATTATTTTCATGATAGGTATCAAACCATTCCTTTTTTCATGTCATATGAATGGAAGCACTAAAGTCAATAAACCATGCATTAATATCATCAATTTTACTGATAAGGAAGCATATGAAATAAATAATTTGAGATCTTTGAAATTTTCACTAACTAAGACTTCTTTATCAATAAAATTTCCTAAATGCCTTCTATACTTGAATTCATCAAATTTCCTTTTATTGCAATATTTAGCAAAGTGTCTAGGCTTACCACAATAGGAGCATCCATCCTTCCTCTTCATATAGGTATTTGTCCTTGGTGGTGTTGTGCCTTGATGTGATTTTGACTTTGACTTGCCTCCCTTGTTCTTGTCTTATGGCTTTCCTTTGACTACGAGTACCGAATTTGAACCTTGAGACCTTGCATTTAGATTCTTCCTCTTTCTTCTTCTTACAAGATGGTCACTTTCCTTTGACTACCAGTACCGAATTTGAACCTTAAGACCTTGCATTTAGATTCTTCCTCTTTCTTCTTCTTACAAGATGGTCACTTTCCTTTGACTACCAGTACCAAATTTGAACTTTGAGACCTTGCATTGTGATTCTTCCTATTTCTTCTTCTTGCAAGAGAATATATGTTAATTCATGGAAGGTAGGAGCTTTTTCCCTAGATTAAAGTCGAGAGATAAACATATGATAATTATCTGAAATCTCATTCAAAATAATTGTTAATTACTAGATCATTTTTGGAAATATTTTCACTAATAGTACCAAGTTTATCCGAATTTATTTGATTCTAAAAAAATCACTAATGCTTTCATTTACCTCCATCTTAAATTGAGAAAAAAAGTTCTTCTTAAAAAAGAACACTTTATTAGTATTAGGAGTTTCATATAACTTTTTGAGTGTTTCCCATGTTGCTTGAGATGCAAAATAATGTTCTCATTTACAAACATGGACAAGAGTACCTAGGTTTTAGTCTCCCTATGCTCCCAATCGTGAACTTAAGTTGTTGGTCCTGCTGATTTGGTTTCATCTCTTTTTACTATTGACCAAGCTTTGTAGTTTTCCAATAACATGTACAACATAAATTTCCAATTTGTGTAATTAACTCCATCTAATTTTATAGACTCATTTAACTAGCACAACCACATTTACTAATGTGGTTGATATACGCCGATAGGTGTATATCAAGTGCATTTACAACTGCATTAGTCAATGTGATTGATATATCCCGATAGGCTTACATAAACCACACTAATAATTATTAGTTATATAATGTAAAGGTGGCTATTAAAAATTAAATAAATATTTGTAATTGTTAATCATTAATGATATAAATAATAATATGGTTATTATATTAACATTATACTATATATTAATATAATACTATGTTTTTATATAATATTACATTAATCTATATTTCAAACTATAACATAATGAACATAATATTTTAAAGCAAGGGATTAATAAACCCAAGGATTACGATTATAAATATTGTGAATAATAGTATATCGTGGGAATATGAGCCCTTAGATTAATAAGCCAAAGGGATTGATATTATAGAAATTTTGAATAATAAACACTAATTCATAGAGATTATCCCGATTATACACTATTGCGGAATACATGCATAATACATAACCTCCTCTATGTTGATCATCAATTTAGTAGCATAAAAAACAATCAAACATCAATAGCATGCACACATTAACACAGTATGTAACCTGGGGAAAGCTTACAGCTAAAACCCCACACTATTTGTATATTAATGATTGAGAACATGTAACATTACATTGTACAATACTCCTCACAAGTATCCAACACTATCTCTACCTGTTACACAAAAAACTAGCTCAGATCCGAACAAGTCACAGGTTCAAATCTTCTCCACTACTTTGCCTGCCTCTATTGCACAATACCAAGTGAAAATCACGTGAGTACAAGCTATTTCACTGGGCATATACTGTGCAATCCTCATGGGAATACTCAATCCATTTATTGTGCAAGATCTCATGCACAACTATAGTCACAACTGATAGCAATCTCAACCTCTAACACCTGTCTCCAATGAATTGTACATGCACTAAGTTAACTCATGTATTCTTCAGTTGCATTATGAGTTAATAATTAGTGAATTAATTTAATAAATTAATTCACATCACTCATCAATAGTCTATTTGTAGTTAGACTAATTACAACTAGTTTAACAAAGTCAAACTGAACACAACTCCATTAACTCCACAATCAACTCCACCAAACTCAACCACATGAATTCTAACTGAAGTCCTGCATGCAATAGCTCAACTGACCCACAAGATAAGCGTATTTCCTTCTAACAGCTGCATGTGCCACATCTGTAGCTCAAACTGAAGTGCTCCAAGAGGATAAGATAATGTTTATAGTCTAAATATTATTATGAGACAATAATATTTGACTTTTCTATTTTTAGCATGACAGTCTAAAAATAGACTCTAATCACTCTGCTGTGAACCAAAAAATAGAAGTCCATCTATTTTTCCCAACATGACCAATCATAACATCCTACAACTCATAGACCATGATCCATATGTCTAAAAATAGACTTTGCGCCAACAATACCTTGCGGGCCCACTTAGTGAAGGCGACTTCTTTCCACTAAGCTCCATCATCTTGTTGCATTCTCAACACTCCCTCTCAACAAAATATGGATTATCAGCAACCCCTATCCTGCCTCAGTGGTATTCGAATTTTCTCCTGGTGAGCACCTTCGTCAAGATATCAGCATCGTTATCCTCCGTTGGAATGTATGAAAGTAACATGATTCTCCGACACAAAATCTCTGATATGATGGTACCTGATGTCAATGTGCTTAGATCTATCATGAAATACATGATTAGCTGAGAGTTTAATGCAACTCTGGTTATCACAGTAAATCACAGTAGGCTCCAAGTAAGAACTGAACAAACCGACCAGATTCTTCCTCATCCATATAGCCTCGCATGTAGCCAAACTTGCTACCATATACTCAGCCTCTGCTGAACTGAGTGCCACGAATCTCTGCTTCTTGCTGTAACAAGAAACTGCTGTCGACCCGATACTGAAGACCCCTCCTGATGTGCTCTTTCTGTTCGTTGGGCTCCCTGCCTAATCTGCATCTGTGAAGCCACATAGCTTCACCTCATCCTCGTGTCTATACCACAATCCATATCCCAATGTGCCTCTCAAATAATGCAATACATGCTTGCCTGCCTTCTTGAAGAGCTTGGTTGGCTTAACCATAGCTTGTGAAATCTGGCTAACATCATAGCATATATCGGGTCGTGTATTGACCAGATACATAAGCGACCCCACCAACTGTCGATAAATAGTGGCATCCACTTCTTCTGCTGAAGTGGCATCCTCCTTCCTCCAACCTCCAGGAAGAGGAGTATTAATAGGCTTGCAACCATGCATGTTGAACTTCTCCAGTATCTCCTCAGTATACTTACCTTGAGAAACAAATATTCCATCACCACGCTGCTAGATTTCCAATCCCAGGAAATAATGAAGGAGGTCCAAGTCCTTCATCTCAAACTCCTTAGCAAGATCATCCTTGCATGAAAGCATCAACAACTCATCACTCGTTATAATCAAATCATCTACATAAAGTATAATGATAAGCAACTTACCCTCCACCACAATCTGGTATAGGTTAGGATCCGCCTCACTCTTGGAGAATCCAAGTCCGGTGAAATAGTTGTCTATTCGTGTGTACCAAGCACGTGGTGCTTGTTTCAACCCATACAACGCTCTCTTGAGCCTGCATACATGCAACTCGCTACTGAAGATTTCAAAAACTTCGGGCTGCTCAATGTACACCTCCTCCTTAATGACTCTGTTAAGGAACATAGTCTTCACATCCATCTGATGAATGTGCCATCCCATCTGCGCTGAGAGAGCAAGAATTGTCCGTATGGAAGAATACCTTGGGACAGGTGCAAAGGTCTCCTCATAATCGATCCCCTCTATCTGTGAAAAGCCTCGAGCAACAAATATTTCCTTGTACTTCTCCACACTCCCGTCAGCTGCCTGCTTAACTTTGTAGGTCCATCTCAAACCCACCACTGATTTCCCTTCCAGTCTAGGAACAATCTCCCATGCACTGTTTCTTACAATCAAATCATACTCTTCCACCATGGCGTCTACCCATGCGGGATCCTCCACAGCTTCCTTGAAAGAGGATGGCTCAGTCACAACACATTTTCTCATAAGAGCCATGTATCCAGTGTACCGATCAGGGACTGTCTCTACCTGCGTTGGGCTGTAGGTGGTCCTACAACTTTCTCTGCATCTTGAGCCAGTCGCTTAGCTTCTGTCAAGCACTTTCGCCCTCTGATGGTTGGCGCTTCATGAGTGGTCTCTTCCACTCCATGAAATTCATCCTGTGGCTAATCCATGTCATGAAGCTCATCCTTAGGAACTAATAGCTCCTCATCTACATGAAAGTGTAGCTTCCTCTCAAGCGAACACTTCATGGCTTTCTCCTCCTAAAATTTTATATCTCGTCGCACAACAATCTTACCACTATCTGGCAAATACACACGATAGTTGTGGGGTGTATCAGTGTACCCCACAAATATCCCAACCTCTGCGGTTGGCTCCAACTTCTTCCTAGCATCCTTCGTCACATGCATGTAAATGTTAGCACCAAAAATCCTCAAATGAGAAAGATCAGGCTTCTTACCAGAATAAGCCTCCTCGGGTGTACTCATGCCAAGTATCCTATGAGAACAACGGTTCTGCACATAAACTGCTGTATTGCATTCTTCCGCCCATAAGTGAAGAGGTAGGTCCTGATCATGCAACATCGCTCATGCAGCACCCACAATCATTCTGTTCTTCCGCTCAGCAACCCTGTTGTGTTGTGGGTTATGGGTAGCTATGAGCTCTCTTCGAATCCCTTCTGCACTGCAAAAATCCTTAAACTCGCCAGAGATGTATTCAACACCATTATCGCTCCTAAGAGCCTTCACCTTCTTCCCCGACTCCATCTCGACCGGTGCTTTGAACTCACAAAACTTTGAGTATGTCTCGCTCTTCTTCTGCATGAAGAAGATGCAACACTTATGAGAGAAATCATCAACAAAGATCACATAATACCTGTGCTTTGTTGTCGAAGATACTGAGAAAGGTGCACACACGTTTGTGTGAATTCTCTCAAGGATCGTCGTGGCGCGAATATCCTTCTTGTGAAAGGTGGCTTCCACAAACTTTCCCAAAGTACACCCCTTGCACTGATCTGACTGTGCAAGGGTGCCTTTAGGAAGCCCTGTAGTGATCTGCTGCAGTATCTTCAAGGTTCCATGGTGAAGGTGACCCAATCTCCTGTGCCACAGCTCACCATCATCCCGACTCACCAATCCTTCTACCTTGCATGCCATTGCTGCACAGCCATCTACGTGCAACTGATAAAGGTTCCTCACTCGAACCCTTATCTTTCGGGTTTCTCCAGTTGTCTTGCTGTGCAGGAAAGCCTTTCCCTCGCTGAAAACAACATCATACCCCTTGTCTTCTAACATCGCCACAGAGATAAGGTTCTTCTTCAATCCTGGAACATGCATCACTTCCTTAAATACGAAGGGTTTACCAGACTCCCTCTCAAAGGAAATGGTACCGATATCGGTCGCACTGTATCTCCCATCATCGCCCATCTCGATGTGCACTCCAATATCTTTGTCCTCGAGATCAAAAAACAAATATCGATCTCCTGTCATGTGAAAAGACACATCACTGTCCAAGAACCACATTGATCCCATCACACTTGAAACCAAGCATGCGATCAATGAAAAATCAAGCTCAAACTGCGAGGCTAGAGCCTCTCTTGCTGCAGATCCAGTAGCTTGCTTGTTCTGCTTCTTCTGCGGACAATTTGTGGCATAGTGTCCTTGCTGGTGACAGTGAAAACACTTCACCTTGGACATGTCCTGCTTTTTGCCTTTTGCACCAGACTGAGAAGCTTTCTTGTTCTTCCCCTTCTTTTCTTTGGCAGCCAAAGCGCAATTTTCTTCATTAGTTCCCTTTGATGAAGATCTGTCCCTAGTATTCCGCCTGATCTACTGCTGCACAAGATCTGACCAAAGTCTCTCCCATCCTGGCAATTTCTCTTGACCTTTGACAGAGTCCTGATAGGAATGCCAACTCTTCAGAAGACCAAGGAGAGCCAAGCTCACCAAGTCCTCATCATTGACAGTCACCCCCACACTTCCCAGCTCATCCCTGCGCTGAGTGAACTTCGTGAGATACTTGGGCATACTGTCTCCCTTCTCACATTTGATGTTTCTGAGTTTATCCTTGAGCGCCAGCTTCCTCTGATCACCCTTTCTTTGGAATAGATCTGTCAACGCTTTCCAGATCAAGTATGGAGAAGCCTTTCCATGTAGGCTGGACACAATGTGATCCTTCACGCCCTCCAACAGAATCCTTCGACACTTTGTTGTCTTCTTTTGCCAAGCATCAACTTGAGTAGCATCAGTAGGCTTTGGGACATCAGCCTCTATGAAATCCTTTAGCCCATTATCATCCAAAACTGCCTCCATCCTGTCCTTCCATGCAATATAGTTTGAGCTACCCTCAAGAGCATACTCCAATCGCAATCTGTTGAAAGACATTGCCACATTGATACTAAGAAAACACTGTTGCAAATTCGAATTCCACTAGCTCCAAACTCAACTGCCTCTGATCTAAGATTCGTGAGAACAAAGTATTTCTTGTACAGATATTGACTGTATGGGCTTTTACCGGATATCTCACCTTCCAAAGGAAGGATGAATCCAGATGCTACCTGGCCCGATTACAGACTCTGCCTGAAGAAATAAGATGTAAACACTTCTTGAATAGTAGATCTGATGATCAAAAACTCTGATACCATGTAGAAGTTTTGAATAATAAACACTTATTCATAGAGATTATCCCGATTATACACTATTGTGGAATACATGCATAATACATAACCTCCTCTACGTTGATCATCAATTTAGCAGCATCAAAAACAATGAAACATCAATAGCATGCACACATTAACACAATATGTAACCCGGGGAAAGCTTACAGTTGAAAACCCCACACTATCTGTATATTAATGATTGAGAACATGTAACATTACATAGTACAATACTCCTCAGAAGCATCCAACACTATCTCCACCTATTACACACAAAACTAGCTCAGATCCGAACAAGTCACAGGTTCAAATCTTCTCCACTACTTTTCCTGCCTCTATTGCACAATACCAAGTGAAAATCACATGAGCACAGGCTATTTCACTGGGCATATATTACGCAATCCTCATGGGCATACTCAATCCATTGATTGTGCAAGATCTCATGCACAACTATAGTCACAACTGATAGCAATCTCAACCTCTAACACCTGTCTCCACTGAACTGTACATGCACTGAGTTAACTGATGTATTCTTCAGTTGCATTATGAGTTAATAATTAGTGAATTAATTTAATCAATTAATTCACATCACTCATCACTTGTCTATTTGCAGTTAGACTAATTACAACTAGTTTAACAAAGTCAAATTGAACACAACTCCATCAACTCCACAATCAACTCCACCAAACTCAACCACATGAGTTCTAACTAAAGTCCTACATGCAATAGCTCAATTGAACCACAAGAAAAGCGTATTTTCTTCTGACAGCTGCATGTGCCACATCTGTAGCTCAAACTGAAGTGCTCCAAGAAGATAAGATAATGTTTATAGTCTAAATATTATTATGAGACAATAATATTTGACATTTCTATTTTTAGCCTAACAGTCTAAAAATAGACTCTGATCACTCCGTTGTGAATGAGAAAATAGAAGTCCATCTATTTTTCCCAACATGACCAATCATCCATAAACAACATCCTGCAACTCATAGACCATGATCCATATGTCTAAAAATAGACTTTGCGCCAACAATACCCTGCGGGCCCACTTAGTGAAGGCGACTTCTTTCCACTAAGCTCCATCATCTTGTTGCATTCTCAACAGATATCATAAACACAAGGGACTCATAAACCAAGGGATTATAAATCGATGGGAATAATATTATAAACTCAAGGGATTTAAAACCTTAAATAAACATTGAACTCTAAGATTAACATTATAGACATATGTATTAAGAAACCTAATGGATTTTAAACCCATGGGAATAACATTAAACAATAGTATTAATATTAAACCTCAGGAACATAAACCCTAATATTAATAAACCCAAAGGATTATAAAATTAGGGGGTTAATATTAAACCCTAGGATTAACATTAAACCCTAGGATTATAAACTCTATGATTAATATTATAAACCCAATGGAATAACATTAGGCCTTAGGATTAACATTAAACCCTATGAATATAAATCGTATGATTAATATTATAAACCCAAGGGAATAAAATTATGCCTTAGGATTAACATTAAACCCTAGGAATATAAACCATATGATTAATATTACAAACATTTTATAAAGTGTATGATTAATATTATAAACCCAAGGGATTAATACTAAAAAAGAAAGGGATTATGAGCCCAAGGGACTAATATTAAACCCAAGAGATAAATATTATAAAACCAAGGGATATAGACCCTAAGATAAATATTATAAACCCTAAAATAAACATCAAACCCGAAGAATCATATCATGAACCTTATGATTAATGTTATAAACTCAATGGATTAATATTTAAAACCCAAGGGATTATAAACTCAAGTGAATAACATTGAACCCTATGATGAATGTTAAACCATAGCAATATAAACCCTAAAATTAATAAACCTAGGAGGTTACTATTGTAGACCCTAGGATTAATATTATACTCTAAGAATATAAATCATATGAGTAATATCACAAGCCTAGGGAATTTATATTATAAACCAAATGGATTATAAACCCAAATGATTCATATTAAACCCCAGGATTAATATTCTAAACCATATCAATAATATTATACGCTAGGAATATGAACCCTTAAATTAATAAACCCAAGGTATTGATATTATAAACCCAAGGCAATAATAAAAACAAGAGATTATTACTAAAAACTCAAAAACACAAAGGATTAATATTGTAAACCCAAGGTATATAAACCCTAAGATAAATATTATAAACCCTAAAACAAACTTGGTTTACCATGGTTGATTTCCATCTTGAGACAATAGTTGTCACAATGCGATGTTGGACCATGGTTAACCAAGATTGATTTTCATATTGAGGGAATCTTTGTCACAATATCATGTTGGACCGTGGTTGAGCATGGTTGACCATGATTGACCTTGGTGGACCATGGTTGATTTTCAAATTGACAATGTTTGTGACAATGTGACATTAGACCATTGTTGACCATTTATGAGAATGGATGTGACAATGTGACGTTGGACCATGAGACAATATTTATCATAATTCGACCATGGATATTAATGATTATTGACCATGGTTGACTATGGTTTAATTTCATATTGAGACAATATTTGTCACACTACGGCATTGGACCATGGTTGGTAATAATTGACCATGGTTAGCCATGGTTGACCATGAATGACCATGGTTGACAATGCTTCAAAATGGTTGAACATGATTGATTTTCATATTGAGACAATATTTGTCACAATTTTACATTGGACTTTGGTTGGTCATGGTTGAACATGAATATAAACCAAAGGGATTTATATTAAATCCTAGGATTAATATTATAAACCCTATGAATAATATCATACCCTAGGAATATGAACCCTTAGATTAATAAACCCAAGGGATTGATACTATAATCCAAAGGGACTAATAAACACAATGGAATAACACTAAAAACGCAAGGGATTATAATCCCAAAGAGAATAGTATTAAACCCAAGGATGTAATATTAAAAACCCAATGTATATAAACCCCAAGATAAATATTATAAGCCCTAAAGGAAACATGGTTGACCATGGTTGATTTTCATATTGACAGAATATTATAAACCCAATGGATTATAAACCCAAGGTGTTAGAGTCAGTCTGGTCAGCCCTCCATCAAAGATCAAAAATCTTTGTGCATTTCAATTTTAGGTGTCCCGCTTCATCCACTCAGCTGCATTTCGCTAGGGACATGTCATGATCTGACAGAGAAAGTCATGCTATTCATTTTCCCGCATGTCTAGCCTCTACCGGTTCAGGTCTTGGTCCAAAATCAATGAAATTCATGATAGTCAAGGTCTGGTCCTATTTCAAGACAGATTCATTTTTTATGGTTTGAGTCTAGAAATTCATCAGTTTGGTCTCTGAAAAAACATGTCCAGAAATAAGCCATGCAGGCCAGAGGGAGATCTTATACACCTACAGTGCAGAAAACTTCATCATCACCACAAGAGACATCGACTCTTCTTCAAAACTCTGTTTTGAAGAAAAGTCAAACAAGGTCAGTTATGACAAAATTTTCCAAAAATCGACAATTGACATTTTCGGATACAGTCATTAATTTCAAAGCCAGAGGCCCAGTCACACAGTCCCTGCAAAGATGTACCGAAAATTCCATCATTTGAGCCAAAATTTCAAAGAAAAAATGAAAATGAGTGTGTTTAAAGGTCAGATAAAAAGGTGCAAAACTCAACATTAGAAAAGAGGTTTTCAAAGAGACAAAAATCAAATCCATCTCCTCCAAGCCTATATATACTTGTTTTCACCCAAATCAAATGGCATTGAGCTCTTGCATGACTTGGAGAAGACAGTGCTAAGGTAAAAGAGTGATATTGTGAATAGTTGAGTGAGTTGGGCGGCGATTACAGAGAGCGCAGCGCATACACCAAGTTGCGCGGCACACATACAGCGCGCGGTGCATTGGCAGCCAACCCGCAGTGTAAAATCACCACAGGCACAACGCATATAAGGTGCGCGGTGCACTGGGTTTGGCGCGCGACGCACAGAGCGAGGAGGATAAAAAACCTTGCAAACTACTTCAAAACCTCGGTGGAGGCAGGAAAACAAGAGGTAGGCTCAGTTGAAACTTCTTCTTGAATCATCAATTTTTTCTATGCTTTGGGGTTTGTAAGATGTTGAATGATAACCAAATCATATTGGCCATCCATGAAAATAATTCATCAAAGCAAGAATGACAAACGGGGTTACAAAGTTGCAATGAAGTCACCAAGGTCTGCTCCCATCCCCTTGTCTCCTCACTCCTCATTGTCCCCGCCTCCATTCCCATCATGATTCCTAAGGAAAACACCCTAAAACCCTCACCCCTTGTTTTTCAAGCAAATTTGGCCGACTTTAACAGTGTGCGGTGCACTCAGGGCGCACAGCACACTGGGAGCCCGAACACAGTGCAAACTTGCCACTAGCGCGACGCATACCCGGCGCGCGGCGCACTGGGCAATGCGCGCGGCGCATAGGCTTATAAGCCCAGAAATGCACTAAATTGCAAAAATTTTGTCAATGACCCTCAATGTTGGAAAGGTAGCCCCTCTACACTCACCACTGGCATTAAAACTTGAAGGAAAATCCTATTATGACAACCATGAAATCAAATGCAAAAAAGCTTTAAAAGTAAAACAAGGAGGATATAAAGAAAGTCAAGACAACTAGGGTTTTGCTACAGTAACTTGATTATTAAATATGCTCCAACCCTACCCCATCAACACTATACCCCAAAACAATCCCTAATCCATGGTAAATCTCTCCCTTTAAAACCCCTATCCTTATTTCATCATTCCCCTCCTAATACTCCCTATTTTTGTCCCCTTGGTGACAAATTTGGAGAGCATCTACCAGTTCAGTGGGTTTATAGGGCAACAAAGAAATTCAGGGTACAAGCGGCCAAAATGGCATCAGGTTTCATCATATTATGAGGAGGAAACTCACAGTGATACAGCTTCAGGAGAACAGGCTCCCCAGAGACCTAGGAGTGGCAAACATGTCAGGGATGAACCAAACACCCTCACTGAGTTGCAGGCATGCCCTATCGCTATGTCTTGTTTCCAGCACTTAGCATGTTTCGAATTTTGTCAGAGGGTGGAAAATGTCAGAATTCATCATTAGTTGGCTCGTCTTTTTGCACTTCACCTACATGGAGGACAGTCTATCCTGGCAGGGGTCACTTTCACATTGACACCCGAAACCATATCAGTGGCAACACGCATACCAAATGTTGGAGAAAAGTGGCACAAGAAGATGAAGGTGGAGAGGGAACTTTATGAGCCTTACATTAAGGTTAGTTGTTTGAGTCAGCTTACTAGAGTTTTCCCATTCAGATTTCTGAGAGACGAGTATGCTCCGCTCATGAAATTGATCATGAAATACTTCAGTTGTGAGGGCAGGTTTTCTCGCCTTTATGCGTGATCCGGATTTAAGCAGGAACGCAATAAATTACAGAGATAACCATAAATACAGAGATGCGATAACCATAAAAACAGAGATGCAGCGGAAATAATACTTCATTTCATTAATGGAGAATACTGAAATATGCTTACAAATAGAAATAACCCAGTTAGGGCGATGGTAGCTTATCTCTGAGAAGAGATGTGTCAGCTACATGCCTCTGAACTGTTTCGAACTGTCTTTAAAATGAGGCTCGAAGGCCTATTTATTATTGAGAAACAATGGAAAACCCTTCACATTCCAAAACCTAACCCTAAAAGATGAAACGCCAAATTGTGGGCCCCGTTTTGGGGTGAGTTGGACAACCAACTTCCCGGGGTCGCGAATTGGTCGTCTTATCTCCGTTTGACGCGCATGATAGCCCGTTGGAAAGATCTCTCTGAGGACTACGACGGAAAAGACGATTTTTATCAGAAAAATCGTTGGCCCCAAAAAACGTCGTTTAGGGCCTCAAAACGGCTCCGGAAGTTTAGGACCCAAAAAACTGCTAAAAACAGTAAACTGCACTATAATTAAGGAAAGTGAAAAACTGAAAGAGACAGTTGTGGGGGTCCAAATGGGATAGGTGGGTGGCCACCAACATCCACCTGGATCAATGCCTATCACATCAGGTTGCTCATGCACTTTACCAGGGTGCGTATGATGAACCTCCCATTTTTAATTTGCGGGAACATAGAGAGGATAAGAAATTTCATGCAGCACAAGACCCCTCGGCAGCAGCTCAACAGTGCTTATCACTTTGCTCTTATCCAGATTTTGGTGGACCATCAGTTGGGATTGCAGGGCATTGCTTGGGAGGACTTCATCTCCCGTGACTTCTTCAGCGCTCCACAGATAGTAGCAGAGGCAAAGCATGAGATAGTTGGTCCTCCTCATCAACATGAGCGCCATGAGACCACGGTGGTGCGATTTTCCATCACATATCAGAGAGGCTATCCGAAAGGCACTAGGCCTTTGTTTGCAGCAGCAAAGCGAGTGTTATCTCCACCCGGGGTGGAAGGGGCCTTGCTTCATACATCGGAAATACAAGTACGGGACAAGGGCAAGAAGCCCAAGCATGAGGAGGGGCCTTCAGGTGTGCCACCAGGTAAACGAGAGACTGGATTCATTCTCATTCATGATGATGATGATGCAAATATACGTCCACAAAATGCATAGCTAAAAGAGATCATCCAGGAGCAAGAGACAGGAATTCAATCCTTGAAACTCAAGTTGGAGATGGCCAAATGGAACATCAGGTATTTGGAGCAGAGGAACAAACAGCTGGAAGACCAGCATGTGATCATGGAGCTGTAGAACATCCATGAGGATCGCCTAACTACCTAGTAGAGGAGGATTGAATTCACTTCATTGGAACAACAGGTTATTGATGATCGTGAGTCTGTGCTTGAGAGATCTAACATGCACCTGGAAAGCCATAAGAAGGGCAAAACAGGTGAAAGAGCAAGATAGGATTAGAATCTTGGCTAAGGCTTCCTTGGCTCAACATGGCACTCCATAGAGAGTCCCCAGCCCAAATTTCCAAAAAAATTGGGGAAATTTTGTGTTTTTGGAAATTTTTTGATCAAAAAACAGAGTTTTTCTCCCTGTGCGTCGCGCACCCCGCGTGGAGCTAAAATTATAGAACTCAGATCAAGGAAAGGCTTTCATTTTTGGATTCAGAATAAAAAAATACGCCTACTGGTGTCCAAGCAAGAAATTTTGATAAGTTTTGGGTCTCCTAAAGGTCAAAAAACACCCAAAAATAGCCTCTCTGCCACTTTTTGGACACACAAAAAGTAGTCTTGGGAGAATGAAGTTTTGGAGAAGCAAACGAGCTTCAAATTCAGAAATTCTAGTTGGGATGGAAAGTAGACAGGCCAATCTTTCCAACAAGCCCACTTGGGCACATTTTGGACACCTGCAAGTGCCCCAAAACAGGCCCCAAAGTAGCGCGACGCACAGAGAAAAGCGCGCGGTGCATTGAGGAAATTTTGCCCAGTTTTCTCCCGTTTCACGAAATTTCGGGTCGCGACTTCTCCAAGTGGGCCCGTTGATCCACTCTTTAGGTTTTTGGCACCAAAGGTGGCTTTTAAAGAGTTTTCTCTCCAGGTGGGCATCTATCCAAGTGGCAAAGAATGCAAAGGGTCACCACATGCCAAATGTCATGCTTGAGAGCGCTGCACCTGTAGCTGATGGTTGGCTCTCCATATCCATTTCGAAATGATTTGAGTAAATTCCCAACCCCTGGGCATTCCATCTCTTCTCAACATATTCTATATATTGTATACATTTTATTTGCAAAGGGTTCGCTCTCTTGTAACTTTTGAGAGACTGTGGGAAAGAAACTTTGTTTCTGCACTATGTATTTTTGACACAGAGTTAATGAAAGGCAGCGGCTCTGTTTCATGAGATTCTTGTGGTTGTGAGTGTAGAAAATGTGTTCTTATGTTCCATATGTATCTTTTTATGTTTCATAATTCATTTCATGTTTCATTTCAGTGAAATTTTCTAAGTGAGATTAGGTAGAATTCAATTTATATTGCTCTGCCTGTGGGAAAATTTCATGTGCAGTGTTATTCTTCTGTTGAAAAGGATTCATGCGTCCATGCCCTTTTCACTATCTTCGGTGATCTTTCCATTCCACGTCACCTTAAGTTAAAATTGTTGCGCTTTCCACCTACCTTGCCTCATGGAATAATTTGTGCCTTCATTCTCATTTCTCTGTTCTTTGCTAAGCGCCAGTCCCATATACATCTCAGAAGTTCAGTCACTTCGAAAATATTTTCCAAAATCCTTTTTCACTTACTAGCCTAAGGTAAACATCGCATTGTAATTCATCTCAGACCATTTTTCTTATCCATTCTCTGAGTGTGACTCGGAGAGAGCCCTCTCCTGCTCTCGTAGGGCTAGCTACGAGACTGAGCATGGTTTGTGGTTACCCTAATTTTTGCCTTCCTTCAGCCTAAGGCAGATTTAGGTGCTAAGACTATAAACCTTGTATTAAATCCAAGTTTTGTAATGTAACAATGCGACATTGAATAAGTTACAATGTAATGAAACATTGTGACAATGATTGTTAGACTTATTTTCATATTGAGACAATGTTTGTCACAATGTTATGTTGGATACATTTTTGTGCCATATCAATATTATAGTAATAAAACCTTGATATTATAATCCCAAGGGACTAATAAACCCAAGTTATTAATACTAAAAACCTGAGGGATTATAAACCCAAGCGAATAATATTAAACCGAGGGGATTAATACTATTAACTAAAGGGATACACACCCTATGATAAATATTATAAACCCTAAAATAAACATTAAACGTGAATATTCATATCATGAACCTTATATTTAATATCATAAACCTAATGGATTAATAAACCTAAGGGCTTAATATTAAAAACCCAAGTAATTATAATGCAAGGGAATAACATTCAACCCTAGGAATATAAACCCTAAAATTAATAAATTGAAGGGATAAATATTGTAAACCCTAGGTTTACTATTAAACCCTAGGAATATAAACCTTATAATTAATATTATGAACCCAAGAATTTTATATTACAAACCCAATGGATTTGAAACCCTATGATTGATATTATAAACCTTATCAATAGTGTTATACCCAAGTAATAATTTTAAGCCCAAGGCATTAATATTATAAACCTAAGGGATTGATAAAACAGAAGGATTAATATTAAAAAACCAAGGGATTGATAAACAGAAGGGATTCATAGTAAACCCTAAGATATTAATAATAAATCGTAGGAACATAAACTCTAAGATTAATAAACCCAACACATTAATACTACAAACCCAAAGAATTCTAAAATCAAGGGATTGATATTATTAACTCAATAGATTATATAGTGAGGGTGGTAAATTTAAACGCAAAGGATTAATAATATAGACCTAAGGGATTGATAAACCCAAAGGCTTTATATTAAAATATAAAGGGATTAATAGTAAACCCTAAGATTAATATTATAAACCCTAATACTACAAATTATAAACTCAATATTAAACTTTAATATTATAAACCAAATATTAAAAGGCCCTAATATTATAAACCTTGTATTAAATCCAAGTTTTGTAATGTAACAATGTGACATTGAATAAGTTATAATGTAATGTAAGATTGTGACATTGATTGTTAGACTTATTTTCATATTGAGACAATGTTTGTCACAATGTTATGTTGAATACATTTTTGTACCATTCCAATCTTATATTAATAAACCCTTGATATTATAAGCCCAAGGGACTAATAAACCCAAGTTATTAATACTAAAATCACAAGGGATTATAAACACAAGTGAATAATATTAAATCGGAGGGATTAATATTATAAACTAAAGGGATAGAGACCCTATGATAAATATTATAAACCCTAAAATAAACATTAAACCTGAAGATTCATATCATGAACCTTATGATTAATATTATTGTTACATAGCAATTTGTCACCGTCCCTGCTATCTCTCTCACGCATCTTGGAGGACTCATTCCGAGACCTATGAGAAGTGACATGGCCTCCAAACACTTGCATTGCATTCCTCTGAAGATGAGCTTTATTTGCCTTGCAGACATCTCGTGCTGAAAAACCCTAAAAATAGCCCTTTTTCCATTGGTGCGGTTCCATAGTGCAGCCCTTGCACCAATGGGGGAAATCCTCCAAAGAGGGCGTGCCAGTTGGCGCTCTGTCATAGAGTCGCAATCACGCTAACCATAATCAGTGGTGTTTTTAACAAACCAACAACGGAAGCTTCATCCTAACAAATTCTTGATTTGAATCTATCTTGAGTTGGGTGGTTTGGCTACGGATTTCCATAGAGAGGAAGTGGTTTGCCACCTCTCATGGAAGCTTCCTTGATGATAAGGCCAATCCCATGATTATTGTGGATGATCCCAACCCCTCTTCCTCCATCTATAAAAGCTTGTCCATTTTCCTTGGCAGGCTAGTTCCCATAGTTCCAGTAGTTTTTGGGGATAGTTCCAGAATTCCAGAGATTGAGAATTGTTAAGAGCTTCATGCTACAAGAGCCTTCTTAGTTCCCACAAGGCCATATCCAAGTAAGGAGATTCTTGTCCAATAACCAAAGAGAGAGAGGCTTGTCCCTATTCCCAACAATCTTTGCAAGACATGTGCTGCTATACCCGCCAAAGGAGAATCTAGCGCCAGAACTTTGGTTGTATTCTCCTTTGATTGATTATTAATGGACGACTATTGGTTATGGTTCCACTCTTGTTATTGATTATGATGATGATGAGTTATGTCCTTTCTGACTGATATATAGTTGCATATGCTAGATTTTATGCTTGTGTTTGTGTCGTTTCTTGTATGTGCAGGTGTCCATTCACGGAGATCGTGGGGATTGTGATCTGCTGGAGCAAAGGAACGGGAGCACCACCTCTTCTACAAACACTAGCGTTGGAATCCAGGTAGGCCTCTATCACTGGTCTATTAATTTGCAATTAGGAACTTGCGCTGTAGCGTTGTATGATTGTTGCTAGACCCGGTCTAGGCTAGTAGGGATCGCCTCTGTTCGCAGAGGGGATTTACCTCCTCAATAATTTGGTGACTCCACTAGGGAAACTTGTCTTGCCTCTTTGGTTGTTTTCTTATTTTACTTGCTTGGTCAACTTTCTGGGTTGAATCCTTTTGCTATTTCTTGCTTCTTGGTCTATCTGGGTGTCATTAGCCTAGTCTTGGATTTCTTATTTTTATTTTGGCATAGAAAACTTGACTGGTGCTCTTTTTAGCGTGACAGTCACGCCAATTGGCGCAAGTTGCTCACATACAACCCGCGCCAATCCCTGAAAGGCACTAGTTGCAGCCTGACAGTCGCGCCAGGCCCGAAACTTTTAGAGTTTGCTTGTCTTGAGCCTTCTGAGCTTGGTTTTTATGTTTGGATAATTTCTTTCAATCACATGAGTGTGTTAGGGTCTTGTTTGACTGGTTTTAACCTTTACCCTTTGGGTGTTTTCCTTTCTCTATCGATTTCACATTTTAGCCCTAGGGCACCTAGTGGCTTTGTCTGTCGAGCCTTCCTTAGGAATTTTTGGTTTTCTATCAGTCCAGTCGACTTTCTAGTTACTCCCTTGCACTCGTTTAGTGGTTTTTAAGCATTTTATTACGTCATTTGAGTGATTTACTCCTTTTTCACTTGGATTCCACTTGACTTCGTTTTGGGCCTAGATCACATGACTCATTGGTGTCTTTGGGACTTTTCTTAGTTTTGAAGGACTGCCTTGGTATTCAGGGATCTGATTGTGTTTGCATTGGGTGAAATTTGCGTTTTTACTCTTTTTTTATCATTTCTCAAAGTTTGTTTAGTGCATCTTGCCATCAAAAAGAAAAAAAGAACAATCTGTTTTGCTTTTCATCAGTTAATATGAATTAGAGCTTTTCATTGTTATTAGTGATTAGTGACTTTAAAGAAAAGTTTGTTAATTTCCATTAGCTACATTAGAGATATTGTTGATTGTTCTATGGTCATTTTGATTCTGTGAAAGCTCTCAACTCTTTCGTAGTTAGCATTCATCGAATGAAATGATGTATTGTGGCATATAGTTTGCATTTAGAAAATTTTGAGACATTACATACGGTAAGGCCTGAAAACTGAAACATAATCCAAGATCAACTTTAAAGTGAACTGAATGAATCTAACAACACATTGGAACATAACGCACACAGTTAGAGGTCTAGGCTAGAGACGTGTTCCAGCGTCGTTAAACCTAGTCACTTTTGTTTCCACTTAAGGTTGGGTGATTCCTCCTTCTGTGACTCAATAGTGGTCTAATACAGATTTGTGCTCCCACGTACCATCGAGTATATGGGGAGACCCCACTAGGTTATCATCCTTGATCCATAAGAAGTCGTGTCTGCTGCCTTACAAGCCGTAACGCACCGAGCACAACATTTGGGAAGATTGACTGCCATACGGAAAGTCCATGGTTTTCATACGATTGCCAAGGTGTATATGCAGTTTTACAGATTGTCTGGTAAACCTTGGCCTAGCTCTCCAGAGTAGTCACTTTTGATCCTTTTCGGACTCTCTAAAAGAAAAGGCTCATCTGAGCATTTGTCACTTTGGGCTCGTTAAACATTCGAAGGCGACTAGAGTCATCTTTTTGTCCTTTTCTCGACTCTTAAAAAATGAAAAGGTCAAGTTATGTCCTTGCGTCTTAAAATTTTTTCACTCGCGATCACACGCCCTATTAGATTCTGCTTGTTGGCCGTTTGATTGTGTGTCTTGGCTGTTTTTCAGCCCCGTGTGTGACTTTTAGTTTTTGATGGAAACTTTTCCAGATTTCACCAACCCAGGAATCCCCTCTGACGGGAATCCTCGTCATTTCCCTCCTTTTGGAAATGTTGGTGCTCCTTACATGGCAACGTTGTCCCTTCCTAGGTTAACTGTTGGGTTGCCTGTTTGGTTGTTTTCAACCTCTCTGGTCCCTACCGTCTCAACTCTTGGTCAATCAGTTCCTTAACTCGAACAACATCATTTTGATTCTAAGGTAGACCTCTCCCCTTCTTCGCCTGTCTCTGCGTCCTCATCTTCTACTTTGCCTGGTGAAAGTCTGGATTCAAGTAACAAAGTGGCTAAAAAGAAGAAGAAGAAGAAGAAGAAGACGAAGAAGAAGAAGTCTCCTAAGCGAGAGGTTAAAAGTACAGCTCAAGTCGGTCCACCTTCTGCTCCTCAGCGGAAGGTCAAGTTTCCTTGTAGGTTATGCTAGGATGACCATCTTCTTCCTGATTGTCCTAGCATTCCCATGATCTTAGAAGTATGGTCTCGTGATCCGGCCTGCCCCTCATCGTCCTCTGAAGCTCATGGCAATGCTACCTTATCAGCTGGCACTAGTAAGGAGAAAGGGAAGATTCGAATCCCCTGTAGACTATGTGAAGGCAACCATCTTGTTCACCTTTGTCCACTCATGGATAAAGCTTCCGCTGTCTTGGAAAGTCTTACAGCTTCCTCACCCCAACTTCCTGTTGGTTATCAACGTCTCTCTGCAGCTGCAGATCGTCTCCTTGTTGACAAAGAGATCAACTTAGATTCTTCTCTTGTTCAGGCTCCTCTTCCCAAACTTGGCTGTGCCAAGCATGTTCCCAACCAGCCATTGGTTGGAAAGAGTGTCAACTCGAGTTCACCACCCGTCGATCACTCTGTTTCAGAAGAGCATCACGCCCATGTTCTTCTCGTCTCCTCAGATTCTCCTGAGTCTGAAAATGACTCTCCTGTTCAAGCTAATCCCGAGAGTCCTTCTTTGGTTCCTTTAGAGCAGGGGGGCAATCGTTCCTTTAGAGCAGGGGGGCAATCATTTCTTTAGAGCAAGGGGGAAATCATACGATTCCCCCACCAAGTAGTTCAGTTGTTTCCTTCGACTGGAGTCATTTGATCACCTTCCGCCTTCCATCCGATGTGCCTTTCTAGACTACAGTACATGCCTATGATAAGGTAGTACCTGGCACTGTTTTGGATGAAGGTTCCTCTGTCAGTCTTATGCCTTCCACTACTTGGCAAGCTTTGGGCTCCCCACAGCTTGTGCCGGTCGCGTAGAATCTGCTGGCCTTTGACGGAGGAACCACTCAACCATTAGGGATCCTTCCGAAGTTCCCTGTTACTTTGGGAGGCAAAACCGTCTATATAGACGTATTGGTTACCCACGGTGCTTTAGATTTCAGTCTTCCCCTTGGCCGTGACTACGTTTATGCCATGGGGACGCTTGTCTCTTCGCTTTTACGTGCGGTTTGCTTTCCACACGACCAAAGAATGGTGATTATCGATCAATTATCATTCGTTAGTCCCCGGGTGCCTCCTACGCAGTTGTCATCCCCTCCTGGTTTTTATCCACCAGTTGTATCTGCCCCACCACAGATCAACTACGTGGCCACTTCTCCCGTGCCTGTATCCAGTGATGTCACTGTTGTGCATAGTGTCTTGGGGGCATTGGGCCTTGACTTTCAAGATGTTGTCCTTCCACTGGGAGTGGCACTCTTGGAAGCCCCGACTTCCTGTTCATTATGAAACTAGGTCTGGTCAGAGCATAGTTCCTTTCCTATGTCAAGCTCCTTAAAAAATGAAACTAGGTCCAGTTGGAGCATAGTTAATTTCCTGTGTCAATCTCCTTAAAAAATGAAACTAGGTATGGTCAGAGCATAGTTCCTTTCCTATGTCAAGCTCCTTAAAAAATGAAACCAGGTGTCACGAGGATAGTTTTGATCTTGTGTCGACCTCGTTAAAAACGAAACAAGGTGTTCAAGGATAGCTCTTTTCTTATGTCGACCTCGTTAAAAAATGAAATAAGGGCTATGAGGATAGTTCTTTTCCTATGTCAACGTCATTAAAAAATGAAACAACTGCCTTTCCAAATCGAGCCTTTGATTAAGATCTCATAAAATCCAAGTCAAGTATTTCCAAGATCTTGAAAGTGAACCTTCATTCCATCCACCTCGTTGAATGCAATGAAGCTTTGGGGGCATGTACCTCGATTTGCGCCATTATGCTGGGGGCATGCAAACTCATACCTGATTTACATCTTATGATTTTCGTTTTTATCCACTAAATTATGCTAGAGGAGCCTTGGTTGTTTCATTCCATCGTCACCATCTCTTTGGTTGATCATATGCTTTCACTTGATTGTTTATCCTTTCCTGAGGAACTGCAGCAATGAGTGCTTTTATTAGCCAACCTCTTGACCATTACATGTTTTGAGCAGTTCCACCATTACCGGAACCAGTTACTACCCTTTATACCACTCGTTCCTCCAAGACGAGTATCCTTTAAAGCTCTTTTCTAACTCGTAAAATATGGAAAGATTTCAGAGTATTTTTCCCTTTTTGACTCGTTAAAGAGAATAAAAATGGAGGTCTACTTTCAGCTCTTTTCCGACCGTTTAAAGACAAAAAGATTGCCGAGTTTTCCCTCTTGACTCGTTAAACGGAATTAAAGAGGCGGTCGCCTTCAATCTCTTTTCCGACTGTTTAAACACAAAAAGATTGCTGGGTCTTATCGTTTCAGGCTCGTTAACGGCTACAAAAAGACGTGATTTCGATCGCTTTTTTTTAACTTTTTCAGATCGAAGTCACTAATCATGAAAAGTACTCCTCGATCGTAATGGATGGGCGGTTCTTTCGGGCATTGTTTTATACTTTTTCGGGCTCGAGAGACACAACTTTACGAAAAAGGACACCCCTGGAGTTTACTTTTTTGTTGTCTTTTCAAACTCTCTAAACATGAAAAGACACCAGTTCTTCCTCTGTCAGACTAATTAAAACTTGATGACATTGGATTCCGTCGAAATGATGCTTTACAAGCATATGCTATCCCTGTCAAGCTTGCTGATAAAAAATAACTAGGGTACTCGCCAGAAATGGTGGGGAAAATGGAACCACGATCATTGTCGTGTCGGTAGTATGTCGCTCTTGAACATGGCACTTGTCTGCATTCGTGTCTGGGTGGGGACATCTCATCTCATTTTTCACTTGCCTCCATGGGTTTGGGTGATCCTGTTTGACCTCTCATCTGCTCTTTGCCTTGTCGTCATGACCTCTGATCGATTGATGTCAAATACTGCCAAGTCCATTGTCGTGCCGCCGATATGTTCAAGAGAAGTTGACCTCTGCGAAATAACAACCTCCCTCTGATAACTCACATAATCCTGATTCACAACAACCTTATCTTCCTCTGTCTCGTTTCGATGATGTGGGAAACACTATGGCCCACCTTCGATCAAGGTCACTTCTTGTCGACTTCAACTCATTATCCAAGAAGTTGATCCAGAGACTCCCTTCTGGTGCCTTGGAGTCTGCATGCCTCAATGGTAGGTTCTTCGTGTTTGACGCGAGGTTTTCATCATTGGCCTCCGATCGAATAATTCTACGGGTGTTCGATGCCAGCTCATTGATTCGCACGCAGTAGATTGTACCTATAGTACCTTGAGGGCCATTGTCATTATTGATGGTACCTCTCATGTCTGTTAACAGTTTTCACCATTGGCTGGTAATCAGACGATGTTCCTGCATGTTCGACTTCGACTCTTGTATTCGCATGCTTGAACTTGTATTTTATTCGTATCGAGATGGAGCGCGAGACCCTGAATTTTGTCTGTTGGGTTCCAGGCTGTGATTTTGTGGATTATTATGATTATTACATGACTCACACACTGGATGGTTGCGACCATGCCTGAGTCTATTTATTGATCCTCACTGGATGGCTGCGCCCATACCTTGGATCTAGATTATTGTGTACTCTGCTATGGATGTCTATGCCCATACCACATATATGGCTATCATGTATTTGAGATATCAGTTGTACTTCTCCATGCAGGTTTTCTGGTGGCAGTGTTTTTGGTTGGACATGTTCTTGTAAAGAATTTCATCCCTCTCTCTCTCAGGCCTCATGCTTTAGGGGGCATCTGTTACACAACAATTTGTCACCGTCCCTGCTATCCCTCTCCCGCATCTTGGAGGACTCATTCTGGGACCTATGAGAGGTGATAAGGCCTCCAAACACTTGCATTTCATTCCTCTGAACATGAGCTTTATTTGCCTTGAAGACATCTCCTGCTAAAAAACCCTAAAAATAGCCCTTTTTCCATTGGCGCGCTTCCATAGTGTAGCCCTTGCGCCAATGGGGGAAATCCTCCAAAGAGGGCATGCCAGTTAGCGCTCTGTCACAGAGTCGCACTCGCGCTAACCATAATCAGTGGTGTTTTTAGCAAACCAACAGCGGAAGCTTCAACCTAGCAAATTCCTGATTTAAATCTATCTTGAGTTGGGTGGTTTGGCTACGGATTTCCATAGAGAGGAAGTGGTTTGCCACCTCTCATGGAAGCTTCCTTGATGATAAGGCCAATCCCATGATTATTGTGGATGATCCCAACTCCTCTTCCTTCATCTATAAAAGCTTGTCCATTTTCCTTGGTAGGCTAGTTCCCATAGTTCCAGTAGTTTTTGTGGATAGTTCCAGAATTCGAGAGATTGAGAATTGTTAAGAGCTTCATGCTGCGGGAGCCTTCTTAGTTCCCACAAGGCCAAATCCAAGTAAGGAGATTCTTGTCCAATAACCAAAGAGAGGGAGGCTTGTCCCTATTCCCAACAAGCTTTGCAAGACATGTGATGTTGTACCCGCCAAAGGAGAATCTAGCGTCAAAACTTTGGTTGTATTCTTCTTTGATTGATTATTAATGGACGACTATTAGTTATGGTTCCACTCTTGTTATTGATTATGATGATGATGAGTTATGTCCTTTCTGACTTATATATAGTTGCATATGCTAGATTTTATGCTTGTGTTTGTGTCGTTTCTTATATGTGCAAGTGTCAATTCGCGGAGATCATGGGGATTATGATCTGCCGGAGCAAAGGAACGGGAGAACCACATCTTCTACAAACACTAGCATTGGAATCTAGGTAGGCCTCTATCACTGGATTTGCAATTAGGAACTTGCGCTATAGCATTGTATGATTGTTGCTAGTCCCGGTCTGCGCTAGTAGGGATCACCTATGTCCATAAAGGGGATTTACCTCCTCAACAATTTGGTGACTTCGCTAGGGAAACTTGTCTTGCCTTTTTGGTTGTTTTCTTGTTTTGCTTGCTTGGTCAGCTTTCTGGGTTGAATCCTTTTGCTGTTTCTTGCTTCTTGTCTAGGTTTCGTTAGCCTAGTCTTGGATTGCTTATTTTTATTTTGGCATAGAAAACTTGACTGGCGCTCTTTTTAGCGTGACAGTTGCGCCAATTGGCGCAAGTTGCTCACAGACAACCCGCGCCAATCCCTGAAAGGCGCTAGTTGCTGCCTGACAGTCGCTCCAGGCCTCGAAACTTTTAGAGTTTGCTTCTCTTGAGCCTTCTGAGCTTGGTTTTTATGTTTGGATACTTTCTTTCGATCACATGAGTGTGTTCGGGTCTTGTTTGACTGGTTTTAACCTTTACCCTTTGGGTGTTTTCCTTTCTCTATTGATTTCACATTCTAGCCCTAGGGCATCTAGTGGCTTTGTGCGTCGAGCCTTCCTTAGGAATTTTTGGTTTTCTATCAGTCCAGTCGACTTTCCGGTTACTCCCTTACACTCGTTCAGTGGTTGTTAAGCATTTTATTGCGTCATTTGAGTGATTTACTCCTTTTTCACTTGGATTCCGCTTTGCTTCGTTTTGGGCCTAGATCACACTGCTCATTGGTGTCTTTGGGACTTTTCTTGGTTTTGAAGGACTGCCTTGGTATTCAGGGATCTGATTGTGTTTGCATTGGGTGAAATTTTTGTTTTTACTCTTTTGTTATCATTTCTCAAACTTTGTTTAGTGCATCTTGCCATCAAAAGAAAAAAAAAATCTCTTTTTCTATTCATTAGTTAATGTGAGTTAGAGATTTTCGTTGTTATTAGTGATTAGTGACTTTGAAGAAAAGTTTATTAATTTCCATTAGTTGCATTAGAGATATTGTTGATTATTTTATGGTCATTTTTTTTGTGTGAAAGCTCTCAACTCTCTCGTAGTTAGCATTCATTGAATGAAATGATGTATTGTGGCATATAGTTTGCATTTAGGAAATTTTGAGACATTACATACGGTAAGGCCTGAAAACTGTAACATAATCCAAGATCAACTTTAAAATGAACTGAATGAATCTAACAATGCATTGGAACATAACGCACACATTTAGAGGTCTAGGCTAGAGATGTGTTCCGACGTCGTTAAACCTAGTCACTTTTGTTTCCACTTAAGGTTGGGTGATTCCTCCTTCTGTGACTCAATAGTGGTCTAATACGGATTTGTGCTCCCAAGTACTGTCGAGTATATGGGGAGATCCAACTAGGTTATCATCCTTGATCCATAGGAACCCGTGTCTACTGCCTTACAAGTCATAATGCACCGAACACAACATTCGGGAAGATTGACTGTCGTACGGAAAGTCCTTGGTTTTCATACAATTGCCAAGGTGTATATGCAGTTTTATAGATTGTCTGGTAAACCTTTGCCTAGCTCTCTAGAGTAGTCACTTTTGATCCTTTTCGGACTCCCTAAAAGAAAAGGCTCATATGAGCATCTGTCACTTCAGGCTCATTAAACATTCGAAGGCGACTAGGGTCCTCTTTTTGTCCTTTTCTCGACTCTTAAAAAATGAAAAGGTCAATTTATGTCCTTGCGTCTTAAAATTTATTCACTCGCGATCACATGCCCTATTAGATTCTGCTTGTTGCCCGTTTGATTGTGTGCCTTGGCTCTTTTTCAAACCCGTGTGTGATTTTCAGTTTTTGATGGCAACTTTTCCAGAGTTCACCAACCCAGGAATCCCCTCTGACGGGAATCCTGGTCATTTCCCTCCTGTTGAGGGCCCCGAAATCGGGTCAACAACAAGGGGGATACCCACCCGGTCGGGAACCTGGTTGGCGGCTCCTTGCCCGTTTGGTGTAGCGGGTCCGACTGGGGATGATGGGACCAGCTTCCCAATCTAAAATATGTGTGTGTGTGTGTATATTTTGAAGATAATAATCAAAAGGTAATTTTAAACTAATTTAATTCTAGACTCTAAACTGCCTCTATGCTACTGTAATCTATCCTAAAAACAACACATCTAATCTATACTAACCCGGGGTAAAATTCTTTCATTATGCGATCTAAAAAGATTTCATACAAGAACTGGTAATTAAGATCATTCAGCTATCATAAGAATATAAATCAATTAAGATGAACCATTCTGCATAAGAAGTTAGGCAAAACAGTTGTGAACAACATATCGCATAATCAGTTATTCATATGTCAAGCACAAACAAATGATTCCACCGTACAAAAGTGCCAAATGGTAATCCAGACATTCATACATTAACATATAAACAAATCAGTTGTATATCACTCTAAGAATATGAGCAAAAATTAATCAAGAGATAAAAGTACCATTTATGACTGATTTCACTCACAAACTTCAAGCAATAACGATTTATCTCTACTTACTTCTAACATCTACTAAGAGTACAAAAGTGAAACATCAGTAGCAGACATTAAAATGCAAACATAAATAAATCTCGATCCATCCATTCATCAAAAACCCCCTCCGAGGGTGAAAAAGTGCATGTTCTGAGGACAAGTTTTTTGACAAATTTCCGGACCCTTCTCTAAATGCATGAGAAGGGTTAAAATACTACTTCCTAATTCTAATAATAATATCATTACAAAATTTCAGGATACGGTTTTCAAATGACCGTCCTTTTTCTAATCTAGTTAAAAAGGAAAAAACAATATTCTAAATGAAATCATTTGTGAACTTGGTCTTTGAAGTTGCAAGTGTCCAGCATAGGCTTGAGGAGAGTCGGCTGACCGATTTCTGTGCTGAGTTGGGCTGCGAAAACGACATCTACAAGAGCTGGGCTAACTTCTCGGCTGCGTTTGTAATGCATTTCACCGTCATCCATTGGCTGTGTGGTTTAACCAAATACGTCCAGTAGCATTCCCAATTCAGTCTGGCCAATGCTTGGATTGCCTTCCCTTTTGCCTGTGCTTTCTGCCTCCATTCTGTTTCCAGTTGCAACTTGTTTGGTAGGTACCCCGGGGTGGTTTCTGCAATTAAATTTGCTCTGTGTAAATTCTCATTGATACAGTCGATAAGAGTGCTTGCCTGTGTCGCTATTGTCTCTTTTGCCTGCTCTGCCCTTGTGATTTGATCGTCCCATTTGTTATAGAGTAGCTCTTTATGATTTTCATTAATCCTGGGTGCATCTGCTTTCTTCCTTTCCTCATCATCTTGCCAAGTCAAATATTCTGTCACTCTCTTGTCGTTCTGATCATAGTCGCTCCGCAATTCCACCACCTGACTGGTGATTTTGTCGCTCAGCTCACAAAAGTGCCTCCACTGTGATATTTTACGTCCCAACTCTTCCTGTTGCTGCAGTAGTTGCTCGTTCAGGCCGATAGACTCTGAGATAAAATCTGCCAGTTTAGGTTCATCTTGGTGCGCTTCTTGCAAAGTCTGCAATTGTTTCTCTTTTTCTTCGAGACTCGTTTGATAGCCTACCTGCATCCGTTGAAAGTCTTCCTGTAGCTTTTCTAGCTGTCTGGAAGCTTCAGTGTTCGCGTTGGCTTGTTGCAACTGTTGTTGTAGCAGCTGTATATGATTTTCTTGTTCCTTTATTAGTTGCTGAACTTCATAGGCCTTGTCAATAGTTGCAGAAGCATATGCTCCTGCAATCTGAGACAGCTTCGTGAGATTTTCGGTAGGATTATTATTTGGGTCTTTCCACAAGACGTCCAGATGTTCAGCACTTTGAGACAGTGTATTCTCAAGCTTTCTCTTCTTTCTTTGTCTCCTTACGACTGCTTTGTGTTGGGGGCTATAGAATACATCCAGTGGGGGAATTTCTTCTACGTTAAGTAGAATTTCTGGGGCTGGAGCGATAGGAAGGTGTTCAGCTTCTGTGGCGCTACTCACCATGGTCGACACGACTTCTTGCACCACCTGTGTATTGTTCACAGGTGTCTTCGGGATTTGCCCTTCAAGATTAATTAATTCATTGAAGGTTTCCCACTCTTTATCTAGCTCTGTTGTGACAAGGGGTGCTTTGATGACAGGAGGGGGGACATCTCTTGGTGGTGAGGCGATAACTTGCTGCTGAGACATTGCACTCGACTGAGCTGTGTCTTTGGTCGTTTCTTCGTTTTTTCTTTGTTCGTGACCAGACCCTTCAAGATGCTTAGATACTTCTTGTGTGGCGTTGGACTTAGACCTGGAAGTGCTGGTGTTTTCACTCAGGCTGATGCTTGGAGTCGGTTCTCTAGTAGGTATTCGCAGCTTCTCTAGTGGAATACTAGCCAGCCTTCTTTCTCTGTATAACGTGAATTTCTGGAGGTCACCTGAAGACAACCTCGACTGAGCTTCCTGCAAAATTTCTTTGAGCGAGGTCTTACTCTGAAAGAGATCATCAAACAGATCTTTGTGTCCAGAGAACACTCTTATCTTGACGTTCGTTGTGAATTCTTGGGCCACTTTATTTGGGTCGAATGGCCTTGCTGGGAATTTATATAATTGAAGACACGTCACATTCTCCACCTCACCAAAAGCGTGTCCTACATCGAACAAAGAGAAGGCCCCACAAGTAACGGGAAATGGAGGCCATATGGCCTTCTTCTTGTCCTTTAGGTCTTTGGTTAGGCCGCCTTCAGAACAAGTTTGATAAGCGATTTCTCTAGCCAAAAGCTTATCAGGGATATATAGGGGTAGGACATGTGGAGGTACAGTGCTTCCAAAAACTCTAATGTAAGTAAACCATTCTTCCCCAAACCATCTTGCAATGGGGATGATGTCAATTTGGGCCTCGGGGGAGCACCTTGGGGGGTCCTTATCATATATCATTCTATATAGGGGCAAAATAACCCCATGGCAAATTTGGTAAAAATGAGGGGCAAACTAGGAATCCCATAAGATCTTGTGATAAACATGGATGGGCAATGGGTCTTGGGTAGTCCATTTCCAACCCATAACATGAAAATTAGATACAAGACAAACAGAATCCATAATATAGGCAAACAGATAAAAAGGAGGATAGACCCTTTGAGAAAAGGATCTCTTAGACCGATAATTGACAACGGCCGTGTATAGAGTATCAGAAAGGATTTTGGCCCAATCTAGGATTTCGGCGTTAGTGGCAGCATCAACTAATGGCAGCCATTCAGATGAAAACTTGTTGATATCTGGCATCCCAAATAACCTACAGAGCATAGCCGCAGCAAAACAATATGGGGAGGTGAGGGAACCAGTGCTGTACATACCGTTTTTATCCTTCTTTAGCGGCTCATCTCTTCTAGACCATTCTTTAGTGGTGTCTGATAGATCTGGATTCTCCGCCGCGAACTTCCTAACGAATTCTGCATTATAGGTTGCTTGAGGTTTAGGAAGATGATACATAAGTTTCAAATCTTGCGCAGCAAACGATCCTACAAGCCCATGTCCATGAACTTTGAATTGTCTGCCCTTCAATTCTGCATCATCCAATATCCATTTGATCATATCTGTGTATGGTAGAATTTTGGGTCTTGCAGCTATTCTGTGGAGGAATGAACATGCTAGGTCCTCCAAGGTCAACTCAGAAGAGCGTGGAGCGCCCGCGACAACGGTCACCTTCATTATTCTGGGCTTTTCTTCTTCTAGCAGCCTGTACATACCGTCCCATGTTGATATTCCTGCGTCCTTGTTACAGGCTGTGTCTGTGTACAGGGGCGCCATCTCCTTGGTCTTCTCCCTCGCTTCGGAGATTTGAGCTCTATTCTTCTTTCCCATTTCTCTTTGCGTTTCTGTCTGAGACGTCTTAGCGTTTTGTTCCTGCAGATTACGAGTAAAATGGAAATGATTGATTCAGAAAGGTGATGGGAGAGTTTTAAATGCAAGAGATAAAGCAAATATGCCACCTTACTGTTGTGGTCACCAACAACCCCCCCCCTCTTTGCTTGATATTAGCAATGACATCGAACAAAGGGGGGTACCCTGAAAGAAAAATCCCAAAAATATTTTTTAAATTTTTGTATTTTCTCCCTAAGGCTTAAATCGCATCGCAAGGGAGGGCTGAAACATTACCCAGGCGCGGAAAACAAAACTGCGAAAGAGCGATGCGAAATTCATCGCATCGCATGCATCCCAAGCGCCCTCTAAAAAGAAGACCTTCAAAAATGCCGATCGCCGATATGCGACATCGCACATCACAAACGTCGCACTAGGCAGCATAAACCATTGAATAAAATCTGCGATCAACGATCTGCGATGACAGCGATCTGCGATCAGCGATATCGGCGAATTGCGATCTGCGATATGAAAAGACTCATTGCAAGAATTCTCCGACATACCCAATAGACCCAAGTTTAAGCGCGCGCCTTAAAGGAAATTAATGACCGCATGCTTGAGTATCCGGGAATGATTGCATCGCATTTTTCGAAGAGTCAAGTCATGATGAATGTCAGGATCATGCATTCATTAGAGTTTAATGCTTTCATGTCAATCTTTTCATTTCCCTTCTTCTTTGCGTAGACTGCAAGACACGCAACTAATATAAATCTATATGCAGGAAATATCTAAAGGAAAAGGGAAAGCGCCAATCAGACAGCAGAGAGAAGATGCCTCCACGAATGGATGCCGCATGCAGCAGGACCGCAGATTCCAGACTATAAGCCAACCGGCACCGATGAAATTAGACTATCTAGGACTCAGAGTCAAAAGCGCACAAAAGCAGCGTGTTCACAAAAGATCCTGAAGCTCAGACTTGGTAAAGCAGAGAAAGAAGTGCATGAGAAGGAAGACGCTCCAGAAAAGCCTGGAACAAAGAATGGAAGAAATTCTCGACACAGGGAGTTGCCCATACAGCACGACTCCTAACTCACTCAGTCATTCGCATGACCGGAAACCGGAATAGCAACAGCAAAATCAGTTCGAGAAGAACCTGGGTTGTGCTAAGTATACACGCGGCGAATACACCCAGCTAGAGAAAGGTTTTCGAAAATATCTTCTGGTCTGTCAGAAGGGAGTGCCAACTCTTGTTATTTCCACTTTTATCTCCCGAGCGAAAGAAGAAGGCGGCCAGCCGACTGTTCCTAGGAAAACGTTGCGCTGTTGACAACACTAAAGAGAATATACAGAAACGGTCAGAAATTAGATTTAAAGTTTTAGAAATAAATTTGCTTTTAGTAAAGGGCGGTCGTTTGAAGCCGATTCCCTAATTTCGTGTAAATAAGATTGATTAGTTAGTAGTATTTAACCCTTCTCATGGCATTTAGAGAAGGGTCCGGAAATCTGTCAAAAAACTTGTCCTCAGAACATGCACTTCTGCACCCTCAGAGGAGGTTTTTGATGAATGGATGGATCGAGATTTATTTATGTTTGAATTTTAATGTCTGTTACTGATGTTTCACTTTTGTACTCTTAGCAGTATTAGAACAAGTAGAAATAAATCATTATTGCTTGAAGTTTATTAGTTAAATCAGTCATAAATGGTACTTTTATCTCTTGACTAAATTCTGCTAGTATTCCTAAAGTGATATGCAGCTGAGTTCTTTATATGTTACTGTATGAATGTCTGTATTACCATTTGGCACTTCTGTACGGTGGGGTCATTTATTTATGCTTGACATATAGAAAACTGTTTATGCGATATGCTGTTCACAACTACTCTGCCTAACTTCTTATGCAGAATGGTTTATCTTTATCGATTTATATTATGATAACAGTTGAATGATCTTTATTACCAGCTGTTGTTTGAAATCTTTCTAGATCGCATAACAAAAGAAAACACCCCAGGTTAGCGTAGACTAGATGTACTGTTTCTCTTCATTAGATTACATTAGCATAGAGTTAGTTTAACAGTTAAAATTAAGACTAGCTTAGAGAAACCTTTAGATTAATACCATCAAACTCTACACACACACGCACACCCCTCACATTGGGAAACTGGTCCCATTACCCCCAGTCGGACCCGCTACTCCAAACGGGCAAGGAGCCGCCAACCAGGTTCCGGATCGGGTGGGTATCCCCCTTGTTGTTGACCCGACTTCGGGGCCCTCAACATTTTTGGCGCTAGAAGGAGGGCCGAGCTATGAATGACGCATAATTCAAAATCCAAATACCATTCTGAGAGCAAATCACCCTCACCAACTTCCCCGACTTCCCCGGTACGACTAATCTCGGAACTAGAAGTCGCTCGGACATCCACCGCTGCTATACATACTGATACATCAGACCAATTTATTATCGATCCCCCTGAAGTTCAAACTTTGATCCGTAAACTCCAGGGATTCTCTATTTTTACCCAGAAGTCTGATAAATCTAAAGGCAGCCTGACTTCGTAGTACAATCCTGCTCATCCCCTGACCCGATTGAAGAGTTAAAAGTTTGGCGTCCAGCCAACTGAAATCCCTCTCCCCACTAGGAAAAGAGCAAGGAAAGCACTCCCAGAGTCTGACAGAGAGACTCTTTCATCCACTTCGTCCATTTCAACTCCCTCTCCGCGAAGTCAACCACCCACATCTCCACCTCAAGTCACTCATCCATCTTCCACAACTCTTCCTCCGCAATCGTCGAAGATCATAACATCTCCATCTTCTCAACATCAAAGACCATCTCTTACACTTTTGTTGACTAGCAACTCAGCGATGGCCCAATCTCCATGGAATAATCCTGGGGCGGTTTTAATGCCTCCACCCCTAAGTCCAATACCTGCCCATCCCGAGAAATGGCTACCAAAGTTCAATCCAGAAACAGGAATGATAGCTGAAGAACATATCAATAATTTCATGCTTTCTGTTAAACTCAACGAAGTTACCAACGAAGATGCCGTGGTCCGACTTTTCCCCTATACAATGCAAGGAACAACCGGGTCATGGTACTTTTCGCTGCCCTCCGGATCTATCACCAGCTGGGACATTTTTCAAAATCAATTTCTCACCAAATTCGGCGATGATAGATCGACAGCGACACTGATCAACGATTTATCCAATCTTAAAGCTGAGGATAGGGAACCCATTAAAGATTTTAACTTACGATTCAACAAGATCCTCAACAAAATCCCCGCTGCTTCTCAACCCAGTGAGGAAGTAAGATGTGAGTGGTACATCACGGCCTTACCTTCAAACTTGGCCATCTTCGTAGATAGGGCGAGCAAGACAACCTTAGTCGAAAATTTGGCTGAGGCGTTAGCAGTTGAAAGACGCGTAGTAGCTCTAGAAAAGAGATCTATAATCGAAGAGCGTAAATCTAAGAAAATCTCTTTCAAAGAAGACACCAAGAAGAAGCAAACGAAAGATCCTTTCGACATGGAAGGACTACAAAAGGTATTAAAGGCCATGTCTAATGAGATGATTGACATAAGAAAACAAGTAGCAGAATCGTCCCCAAGAAAGCCTTTTAGGAATTTCAAAAGAAACCCTCCCATGGATACGAAGCCACCCAACGTGGTCTCAAATGTGGAATCTGAAGAAGAAGAAGAGGAGAGCACCATCGAAACACAGACCGACGATGAAGAAGTGGTGGAACTGCAAGGAATGTGGGATTTCATCCTCCCACAAGAGGAAGATCAAGAAGCACTTCCGGTTAGCACACGAAGCAGAAATCAACTTGATCCTCCCCAGAATACCCCGAAACAGAAGGGCGCAAGCCCTGCAGCAAAAGAAAAGGTTGCACCAAAGAAAACAATTGCTAAGACAACCTCATTTAGCCCAGTCCAATCAGAGCAATCACCTCCATCAAAGACACTAATAGTGTCGGATGAAATGGAGTATAACATCATCGACGACATGAGAAAGACTAGAGCTAATATCACTCTGTACGAGTTGAGCAAATTGAAACACCAACAGAAAATCATGATGAAAGAGTTACGCGCCATACCTACTACACCTTTACCTACAGCTGTAGCTTCCCATAATATAGGAAGACCTCCAATCAATACGATCAATAAAATCGATCCAAATGACATCGCTCTGATTGGAGGGAGATCTAGATCCCATACTCCTCCTTTCCTCCTCACTTATGAAATCTTTAACAGAAACGTGCATAACTGCTTGGTCGATTCTGGTGCTTCCACCAATATTCTGCCCAAGTCAATATGTGCCAAACTTAATGTTCAACCGCAAAAATCCGCAGTGCGCATAGTTCAACTTGATCGATCGCAAGTCGAAGTGATAGGCGAACTTAATCAAGTGACCATAAGACTGTCGTCTAACCCCAAGGTATGTCAGGTTATCGACATTCTAGTGGCTGACATCCCTGAATTTTATGGTCTGATTCTCAGCAGGGACTGGTCCGAGAAACTCCACGGATACTTTTCAACCGACTGGTCGCACATGTGGTTACCCTTCAACGGGAAACCAAATCAAATAAAGGTTGAACGAGAATTGCACCAAAAATACATAGTGACAGATTTGGAAGGAGAGAACGAAGCCATAGCATACAACAACAACATCATAGGCAACTACTCGGTAGACTCTTTCCTCAGAAATTTCAATGCTCACATATCACCATATTTAGAAAATTCAGTTTTGTCCCAAGTTGAAAACTTTTCCCAGACTGATGATTCAAAATGTGTTAGTTTCTTAGATAACCCTGTAAATACTTCTTTATTTTGGAAATTATATTTTGATGGCTCTAAATCCAACGAGGGAGCGGGATCAGGATGCGTTTTGATCAGCCCAGATGGAAATAAGACCATGTGGAGTTCGATTGCACGAACAACACAGCGAAATACGAAGCCTTGGTGCAAGGCCTATACAAAGCAATCGGCTGCAATGTCAAATATCTTCAAGTCTTTGGAGATTCTGAGATCGTCGTTAAACAGGTACGTAACACCATACACTGCCTGTCTAATCATTTAAAGCACTATCAATCTTTAGTACAAGATCTCACTGCACATTTTACAGCGTTCAATATTTCGTCAATCCCGAGACTTCACAATGCAAACGCAGACCTGTTAGCTAACGTAGCCTCCAGACTCATCCCCTCCGAAGACTTTAGTCCAGATAGGTTTTCGATAGAATTGATTTTTAAACCATCTATCCCTGACAACATCACCAACTGGAGAGTATTCAACGACAACCCAGACATCGTAAGTTTCCTCACCTCCGAAGGATCCTACTCAAACCAGATAATCGACGAAGACTGTCATGATCACTAGATACAACAAAATAGCACTGATAATGCTATACCCAAATCGGTGGTCAAACTAGAAGACTTATACGACTTGAAAAGTCGGTTCAAAAGGTCAGCTAACGCCAAACTTTATAGTTCAAATCTGAACTACGAATAAGTGAACCTAGGAACCGATGAGAAGCCGCAAAACGTTAATCTAGGTCAAGGCCTAGCTCCTGAAGAAAAATCAGCATATATCCGTCTTCTACGATAGTACAAAAACGTTTTTGCCTGGAATTACGATGAGCTGAAGACTTACAACACTTCTATCATTCAACACACTATCCCTATGATTGACAACGAGAAACCTGTCCAACAGAAGCTCAGAAAAATCCACCCCAACTTGGAAAATCAGATAAAAACTGAGCTGAATAAATTGTTGAGAGCCAGAATAATCTTCCCGGTCAGACATTCCAAATGGGTATCCAACATGGTACCTGTTAGGAAGAAAAACGGAGATATTAGAATCTGCATCGACTTCCGGAATCTCAACAAAGCCTATCAGAAAGACAATTTTCCCCTCCCACCTATGGAGCAAATATTACAGGCAGTCGCAGGCTCAGAGTTAATGTCTTTCTTGGACGGATTTTCAGGATATAATCAAGTGTTGGTACACCTAGATGATCAGTTAAAAACCACCTTCCGAACTAAATGGGGTACCTACGCATATCGGAAAATGCCGTTCGGTCTGATCAACGCCGGCGCCACTTTTCAGAGAGCCATGGACATTGCGTTTAAAGGTTTAGTCAATAAATCGGTAGTGATCTACCTGGATGATATAACTGTATACTCCAAGAACCGAAATGACCACCTCAAATATTTGAAGCAAATCTTTCAAAGATGTTTAAGGTATGGGATCTCGCTTAACCCGAAGAAATCTTTTTTCGCGTTGAGTGAAGGAAAATTGCTAGGGTTCATAGTGTCCAAATCTGGCATTCACATTGAACCTGACAGAATCAAAGAAATTTCCGAGATATCCATGCCTCATAACAAAAAGACCATGCAATCTTTCCTAGGACAGATCAATTTTGTGAAAAGATTTGTCCCAGATTTTTCACGCATTATTTCTCCTTTACAAAAGATGCTAAAAAAGAATTCAAACTTTAAATGGGGTCTAGACGAGCACGAAGCATTTAACTTAATCAAACAAGCCATTATTAACGCTCCATCTCTAGCAACCCCAAATTTTTCAGAACCCTTTGTCTTATACACGTTTGCCTCGGAGAATTCTTATGCTGTGATCTTGACTCAAGCGAATCAAGAAAAGGTAGAAGCTCCGATCGCATTCTTTAGCTCAAACTTACAAGGTGCTGAGCTGAAATATTCGGACGTAGAGAAACAGGCGTACGCCGTTTTTAAAGCAATTAAATATTTCAGACCTTTCTTGCTAAAGGCCCATACCAAGGTCATAGTACCATTCCCAGCGGTAAGAAACCTCCTAATACAGAAAGATGTGGGCGAGAAGAGAGCGAATTGGATCACCGCCTTGCAAGAATATGACCTGGAGATTAAGCCGGCACACATCGTAAGAGGCCAAGGCTTCTACAAGATGTTAGCTGGAGCATCGCAAATCCCTGAAAAATCATCTGAAGAGGTACACGCGTATGAGGTAAGCCTAAACGACGCACAATCATTATATGCTGACACCATTTATTTCCTGAAAAACGGGCATGCTCCATTTCACCTAGATCACATCAAGAAGAGAGCCATGAGATTAAAAGCTAAACAATACCAGCTCGTAAATGATGTCATGTTTAAAAAGAATTATGATTATGTGCTCCTTAGATGTCTTGAGAAAACTGAAGCCGAAAAGGTTTTGCAGGAACTCCACGATGGACCAGCAGGTGGACACTATGCTGGAGAAGCCACCGCACACAAAATCTTACATGCAGGATACTACTGGCCCACGCTGTTCAAAGACTCGTACCATCACGTAAGGAAATGCCAAGTCTGCCAAACTGCTGCAGGAAAACAAAAGAAGTCATCCATGCCACTGCAACCGGTTAACATCGAACAACCGTTCAGCCAATGGGGCCTGGACATAATAGGTGAGATCGTTCCTCACTCCTCTAAACAGCATAGGTATATCCTCACGGCAACTAACTATTTTACTAAATGGGCAGAGGCAGTTCCTCTCAAGACAGCTAATTCTGAAAACATTATTGAATTCATAGATCAGTTTATCATTACTAGGTTTGGATTGCCAACGGCCTTAATATTTGATAATGCTTCATATTTTTCTGGAAATACCATGACTGAGTTCGCGCTCAAAAGAGGGTTTAAACTGAAGTATTCTGCCAACTACTACCCGCAAGGTAACGGGCTGGCTGAATCAACGAACAAGAACTTAATCAAGATTGTCAAAAAGACAGTCGACGAAAACCAAAAGAATTGGCATAAAGCGCTGGTAAACGCCTTATGGGCAGACATAATTACAAAGAAAGCCTCTATCAGCACTTCTCCCTTTAATTTATTTTATGGGAGAGAAGCAGTTCTTCCTACTCACTTAGTCATTCCCTCCTTGTCCTTAGTACAATACATTGATGAAGTATCTACTTCTCCCTTACAACTAAGGCAAATGGAAATAATCAAGCTAGAAGAACAACGAGAACAGGCCAAGAAAACCCATACTCACCACCAAGCGCTGATAAAATCCTCTTTTGATTCGCACATAATGACCAGAAAAAACTTTTAGATGGGAGACTTAGTTCTGAAATGGGATAAGGCTCACGAAGAAAAGGGCAAACACACGAAATTCCAGAAGCTATGGCTTGGTCCTTTTCAGATCGTGGAGGTCATAGGCCCGTCGACTTTTGTGTTGCAGGACTTGATAGGCAGGAGAGATTCTCTGCCTGTGAATGGACAAATCCTCAAAATGTATTTTCCATAGAAGGTCATCCTTCTATTTTTGTAGGGTAATTTTAGTTTTATTTTTTATTTTTTTTTTAGTTTTTATTTCCTATAAATAAGGTTGGTTGTGAATGATCGTAAATTATATTCATGAAGAAACATACCATGTCTCTATCAGATTTTGATTTCACTTGTATAAATAGTAAAACTTTTCAGAAAAAATTTGACTTTTATTATTGACAAATAGAGTTAACTTTAGCCTGAATATGATGTTAGTTTCAACTTCACAAAGAAATCTGGGATGAAAGTAACTCTTGGCAAAAAATTGTTTTATGCCAACGCAATGAAAAGTGTCATCAATAGCAAAATAATTATTCTCTGCAAAACTACTGTTCTTAAACTCTATTATTGTCGTCCAGAGCTTTCTTAAGGAAAAACAATGACTTCCTCCCTGTTAAAGAAATCGCAGCATCCAAAGAAACAATCCAAGAAAACACTATATCTCAAAGAATGAGAGGTCTCATCACGAGCCGGCTTATCATGATCACAGATATTATAACTAGCTGACTTTGCCACTACTGTCTACCAAAACAGGGCAACGACTCAAGATTGTTGCAATCAAAAGAAAATGGGTCTCATCACGAGCCAACTTGTTCAGCAAAAGTGTAAATCAAGTGAATGACTGTGTCATAATTTGGCCACCAAACCAAGACACTGTTCTTTATAGAATAAAAAATCAAAAAGAAAGAAAAAGTGTCGAAAGGATTTTTCTCTGGTATGTTGTAAATAACCTTAAACAGGAAAAAGGATCATTGCTGGATAACATGGTAACCCTGTCGAGGCTATGGACGCTTGCGGGCAGCAGAGGCTCTACCTACGACAAATGAGCATATTTTACAAAGCCAGTACGCAGAGAAGACCTTATTTTGTCTTTGAAAAGCACTGAGTAATGTCTAGGTGTGAATACAAGAAATAACCCAGAGGGAGCAAACAATCAGAATGAAATAAAAGTTGTGACGAAACATTATTGACGGGATAAGGGGTAATACTCTATCTGTCCATAACAAAATTTAGACATAAGAAAATTTTTCTGTTTTGGAAGTGAAAATGCAATAGAACAAGCAGTGCTAACTGGTTCTTCACAGTGAACCGCCATTGTTTTGGTCACCAACAACCCCCCCCTCTTTTCTCGATATTAGCAATGACATCGAACAAAGGGGGGGACCCTGAAAGAAAAATCCCAAAAATATTTTTTAAATTTTTGTATTTTCTCCCTAAGGCTTAAATCGCATCGCTAGGGAGGGCTGAAACATTACCCAGGCGCGGAAAACAAAACTGCAAAAGAGCGATGCGAAATTCATCGCATCGCATGCATCCCAAGCGCCCTCTAAAAAGAAGACCTTCAAAAATGCCGATCGCCGATATGCGACATCGCACATCGCAAACGTCGCACTAGGCAGCATAAACCATTGAATAAAATCTGCGATCAGCGATCTGCGATGACAGAAATCTGCGATCAGCGATATCGGCGAACTGCGATCTGCGATCTGCGATATGAAAAGACTCATCGCACGAATTCTCCGACATACCCAATAGACCCAATTTTAAGCGCGCGCCTTAAAGGAAATTAATGACTGCATGCTTGAGTATCCGGGAATGATTGCATCGCATTTTTCGAAGAGTCAAGTCATGATGAATGTCAGGATCATGCATTCATTAGAGTTTAATGCTTTCATGTCAATCTTTTCATTTCCCTTCTTCTTTGCGTAGACTGCAAGACACGCAACTAATATAAATCTATATGCAGGAAATATCTAAAGGAAAAGGGAAAGCGCCAATCAGACAGCAGAGAGAAGATGCCTCCACGAATGGATGCCACATGCAGCAGGACCGCGGATTCCAGACTATAAGCCAACCGGCACCGATGAAATTAGACTATCCAGGACTCAGAGTCAAAAGCGCACAAAAGCAGCGTGTTCACAAAAGATCCTGAAGCTCAGACTTGGTAAAGCAGAGAAAGAAGCGCATGAGAAGGAAGACGCTCCAGAAAAGCCTGGAACAAAGAACGGAAGAAATTCTCGACACAGGGAGTTGCCCATACAGCACGACTCCTAACTCACTCAGTCATTCGCACGACCGGAAACCGGAATAGCAACAGCAAAATCAGTTCGAGAAGAACCTGGGTTGTGCTAAGTATACACGCGGCGAATACACCCAGCTAGAGAAAGGTTTTCGAAAATATATTCTGGTCTGTCAGAAGGGAGTGCCAGCTCTTGTTATTTCCACTTTTATCTCCCGAGCGAAAGAATAAGGCGGCCAGCCGACTGTTCCCAGGAAAACGTTGCGCTGTTGACAGCACTAAAGAGAATATACAGAAACGGTCAGAAATTAGATTTAAAGTTTTAGAAATAAATTTGCTTTTAGTAAAGGGCGGTCGTTTGAAGCCGATTCCCTAATTTTGTGTAAATAAGATTGATTAGTTAGTAGTATTTAACCCTTCTCATGGCATTTAGAGAAGGGTCCGGAAATCTGTCAAAAAAACTTGTCCTCAGAACATGCACTTCTGCACCCTCAGAGGAGGTTTTTGATGAATGGATGGATCGAGATTTATTTATGTTTGCATTTTAATGTCTGTTACTGATGTTGCACTTCTGTACCCTTAGCAGATATTAGAACAAGTAGAAATAAATCATTATTGCTTGAAGTTTATTAGTTAAATCAGTCATAAATGGTACTTTTATCTCTTGACTAAATTCTGCTAGTATTCCTAAAGTGATATGCAGCTGAGTTCTTTATATGTTACTGTATGAATGTCTGTATTACCATTTGGCACTTCTGTACGGTGGGGTCATTTATTTATTCTTGACATATAGAAAACTGTTTATGCGATATGCTGTTCACAACTACTCTGCCTAACTTCTTATGCAGAATGGTTTATCTTTATCGATTTATATTCTGATAATATTTGAATGATCTTTATTACCAGCTGTTGTTTGAAATCTTTCTAGATCGCATAACAAAAGAAAACACCCTGGGTTAGCGTAGACTAGATGTACTGTTTCTCTTCATTAGATTACATTAGCATAGAGTTAGTTTAACAGTTAAAATTAAGACTAGCTTAGAGAAACCTTTAGATTAATACCATCAAACTCTACACACACACGCACACCCCTCACATTGGGAAACTGGTCCCATTACCCCCAGTCGGACCCGCTACTCCAAACGGGCAAGGAGCCGCCAACCAGGTTCCGGACCGGGTGGGTATCCCCCTTGTTGTTGACCCGACTTCGGGGCCCTCAACACTTACGTAAAGCAAATCTCCATCAAGGCACGCGTCTTTAATCCATTAAATAACTGACAACTAATTCATTCACTATCATTAAAGGCGCATGATTTCGGGTCAGATTATAGTAATTGGTTTTTTCTTTGAACGGCGCCCCCGACGGATTTGTACTGGAGTGATTTATGATTTGCTGACGCAACCATCGCATGTCGCAGTGATCGCAATATCGCATCATCACAAATCGCATGGATGTTGTGATCGCAGCGATCGCAATATCGTAGATCGCATGGAGTTTGGTGTTTACCAAAAACTTGTCTGGCTTGTTTTTGCGATATGCGATCTAGCGATCGGCGCTATCGCAGATCGGCGAATCTTAAAGTTTTTCTTTATGAGCGTTACCCATTTGCGACGCGATGTCATTATTAACACGAGGATCTTGCGCATAAAAAGGGAAATGAAGGTGTTTCATACCTTTTGCAATGCGACCTTAAGGTTTTCTCTTTTATCATAGACTTAGTTTTTAAACTATCTAAGAGGCTTTTTCCAAGCGTATGATTGTGACTTCAAAAAGAAACTCTTGCTTTTCCTAAAAAATTAACTAAGGGTCCCCATTCATCCAGTATCGTGGCTGATACTTAATTGAATAAGGGGGGGTGTTGCTGGCTACAACACCTCCTTTTGGAAATGTTGGTGCTCCTTACATGGGAACGCTGTCCCTTCCTAGGTTAACTATTGGGTTGCCTGTTTGGTTGTTTTCAACCTCTCTGGTCCCTATCGTCTCAACTCCTGGTCAATCAGTTCCTCCACCTGAGCAACATCATGTTGATTCTAAGGTAGACCTCTCCCCTTCTTCACCTGTCTCTACGTCCTCATCTTCTACTTCGCCTAGTGAAAGTCTGGATTCAAGTAACTAGGTGGCTAAGAAGAAGAAGAAGAAGACGAAGAAGAAGAAGTCTCCTAAGCGAGAAGTTAAAATTACAGCTCAAGTCGGGCCACCTTCTGCTCCTCTGCGGAAGTTCAAGTTTCCTTGTAGGTTATGCAAGGATGACCATCTTCTTCGTGATTGTCCCGGCATTCCCAAGATCTTAGAAGTATGGTCTCGCGATCCGGCCCGCCCCTCATCGTCCTCTGAAGCTCATGGCGATGCTACCTTATCAGCTGGCACTGGTAAGGAGAAAGGGAAGATTCGAATCCCCTGTAGACTATGTGAAGGCAACCATCCCCTTCACCTTTGTCTGCTCATGGATAAAGCTTCCACTATATTGGAAATTCTTACAGCTTCCTCACCCCAACTTCCCGTTGGTTATCAACGTCTCTCTGCAGCTCGAGATCGTCTCCCTGTTGAAAAAGAGATCAACTTAGATTCTTCTCTTGTCTAGGCTCCTCTTCCCGAACCTGGTTGTGCCAAGCCTGTTCCCGACCAACCATTGGTCGGAAAGAGTGTCAACTCGAGTTCACCACCCGTCGATCACTCTATTTCGGAAGAGCATCATGCCCATGTTCTTCTCATCTCCTTAGATTCTCCTGAGTCTGAAAATGACTCTCCTATTCCAGCTAATCCCGAGAGTCCTTCTTCGGTTCCTTTAGAGCAGTGGGGAAATCATATGATTCCCCCACCAAGTAGTTCAGTCGTTTCCTTCGGCTGGAGTCATTTGACCACCTTCCGCCTTCCATCCGATGTGCCTTTCTAGACTACAGTACATGCCTATGATAAGGCAGTACCTGGCACTGTTTTGGATGAAGGTTCCTTTGTTAGTCTTATGCCTTCCACTACTTGGCAAGCTTTGGGCTCCCCACAACTTGTGCCGGTCGCGCAGAATTTGCTGGCCTTTGATGGAGGATACACTCAACCATTAGGGATCCTTCTGAAGTTCCCTGTTACTTTGGGAGGCAAAACCATCTATATTAATGTACTGGTTACCCACGGTGCTTTAGATGTCAGTCTTCTCCTTGGTCGTGACTATGTTTATGCCATGGGGGCCCTTGTCTCTTCGCTTTTCCGTGTGGTTTGTTTTCCACACGACGAAAGAATGGTGATTATTGATCAATTATCGTTCGTTAGTCCCGCGATGCCTCCTGCGCTGTTGTCATCCCCTCCTAGTTTTTATCCACCAGTTGTATTTGCCCCACCACAGATCAACTACGTGGCCACTTCTCCCGTGCCTATATCCAGTGATGTCGCCGTTGTGCATAGTGTCCTGGGGGCATTGGGCCTTGACTTCCAAGGTGTTGTCCTTCCACCGAGAGTGGCACTCTTGGAAGCCCCGACTTCCTGTTCATTATGAAACTAGGTCTGGTCGGAGCATAGTTCCTTTCCTATGTCAAGCTCCTTAAAAAATGAAACTAGGGCCGGTTGGAGCATAGTTCCTTTCCTGTGTCAAGCTCCTTAAAAAATGAAACTAGGTATGGTCAGAGCATAGTTCCTTTCCTGTGTCAAGCTCCTTAACAAATGAAACCAGGTGTCATGAGGATAGTTTTGATCTTGTGTCGACCTCGTTAAAAAATGAAACAAGGTGTCCGAGGATAGTTCTTTTTTTATGTCGACCTTGTTAAAAAATGAAATAAGGGTTATGAGGATAGTTCTTTTCCTATGTCAACCTCATTAGAAAATGAAACAACTCCCATTCCAAATCGAGCCTTTGATTAAGATCTCGTAAAATCCAAGTCGAGTCTTTCCAAGATCTCAAAAGTGAACCTTCATTCCATCCACCTTGTTGAATGCAATGAAGCTTGAGGGGCATGTACCTTGATTTGCGTCATTATGCTGGGGGCATGCGAACTCATACCTGATTTACATCTTGTGATTTGCGTTTTTATCCACTAAATTCTGCTAGAGGAGCCTTGGTTGTTTCATTCCATCACCACCATCTCTTTGGCTGATCATATGCTTTCACTTGATTATTTATCCTTTCCTCAGGAACCGCAACAATGAGTGGTTTTATTAGCCAACCTCTTGACCATTACATGTTTTGAGCAGTTCCACCATTACTGGAACCAGTTGCTACCCTTTATACCACTCGTTCCTCCAAGACGAGTCTCCTTTAAAGCTCTTTTCTGACTTGTAAAATATGAAAATATTGTCGAGTATTTTTCCCTTTTTGACTCGTTAAAGAGAATAAAAATGGAGGACTACTTTCAGCTCTTTTTCCACTGTTTAAAGACGAAAAGATTGTTGAGTTTTACCTCTTGACTCGTTAAACAAAATTAAAGAGGCGGTCGCCTTTAAGCTCTTTTCCGACTGTTTAAACACAAAAAGATTGCTGGGCCTTGTCGTTTCAGGCTTGTTAACGGTTACAAAACGACATGATTTTGATCGCTTTTTTTTACTTTTTCAGGTTGAAGTCACTAATCATGAAAAGTACTCCTCGATCGTAATGGTCGGGCAGTTCTTTTGGGCATTGTTTTATACTTTTTCGGGCTCAAGAGACACAACTTTACGAAAAAGGACACCCCTGGAGTTTACTTTCTTGTTGTCTTTTCAAACTCTCTAAACATGAAAAGATGCCGAGTTCTTCCTCTGTCAGACTCTTTAAAACTTGATGACATTGGCTTCCGTCGAAATGACGCTTTACAAGCATATGCTATCCCCGTCAAGCTTATTGATAAAAAATAATTGGGGTACTCACCAGAAATGGTGGGGAAAATGGAACCACGATCATTGTCGTGTCGGCAGTATGTCGCTCTTGAACATGGCACTTGTGTGCATTCATGTCTGGGTGGGGACATCTCATCTCATTTTTCACTTGCCTCCGTGGGTTTGGGTGATCTTGTTTGACCTCTCATCTGCTCTTTTCCTTGTCTTCATGACCTCTAATCGATTGATGTTAAATACTACCAAGTCCACTGTCGTGCCGCCGATATGTTCAAGAGAAGTTGACCTCTGCGAAATAACAACCTCCCTCTGATAACTCACATAATCCTGATTCACAACAACCTTATCTTCCTCTGTCTCATGTCGATGATGTGGGAAACACTATGGCCCACCTTCGATCAAGGTCTCTTCCTATCGACTTCAGCTCATTATCCAAGAAGTTGATCGAGAGACTCCCTTCTGGTTCCTTGGAGCCTGCATGCCTCAATGGTAGGTTCTTTGTGTTCGACGCGAGGTTTTCATCATTTGCCTCCAATTGAATAATTCTACGGGTGTTCGACGCCAGCTCACTAATTCACATGCCGTAGATTGTACCTATAGTACCTTGAGGGCCATTTTCATTATTGATGGTACCTCTCGCGCCTGTTAACTGTTTTCACCATTGGCTGGTAATCAGATGATGTTCCTGCATGTTCGACTTCGACTCCTGTATTTGCATGCTTGAACTTGTACTTTGTTCGGATCGAGATGGAGTGCGAGACCCTCGATTTTGTCTGTTGGGGTCTAGGCTGCGATTTTGTGGATTATTATGATTATTACATGACTCACTCACTAGATGGCTGCGACCATTCCTGAGTCTATTTATTGATCCTCACTGGATGGCTACGCCCATACCTTGGATCTAGATTATTGTGTACTCTACTATGGATGGCTACGCCCATACCACATATATGGCTATCATGTATTTGAGATATCAGTTGTACTTCTCCACGCAGGTTTTCCGGTGGTAGTGTTGTTGGTTGGACATGTTCTTGTAAAGCATTTCACCCCTCTCTCTCGGGCCTCATGCTTTAGGGGAAATCTGTTACATAACAATTTGTCACCGTCCCTGCTATCCATCTCCCGCATCTTGGAGGACTCATTCCGGGACCTATGAGAAGTGACATGGCCTCCAAACACTTGCATTGCATTCCTATGAACATGAGCTTTATTTGCCTTGAAGACATCTCCTACTAAAAAACCCTAAAAATAGCCCTTTTTCCATTGGCGCGGTTCCATAATGCAACCCTCGCGCCAATGGGGGAAATCCTCCAAAGAGGGCGTGCCAGTTGGTGCTCTTTCATAGAGTCGCACTCGCGCCAACCATAATCAGTGGTGTTTTTAACAAACCAACAGCGGAAGCTTCATCCTAACAAATTATTGATTTGAATCTATCTTGAGGTGGGTGGTTTGGCTATGGATTTACATAGAGAGGAAGTTGTTTTCCACCTCTCATGGAAGCTTCCTTGATGATAAGGCCAATCCCATGATTATTGTGGATGATCCCAACTCCTCTTCCTCCTTCTATAAAAGCTTGTCCATTTTCCTTGGCAGGCTAGTTCCCATAGTTCCAGTAGTTTTTGGGGATAGTTCCAGAATTCCAGAGATTGAGAATTGTTAAGAGCTTCATGCTGCAAGAGCCTTCTTAGTTCCCACAAGGCCAAATCCAAGCAAGGAGATTCTTGTCCAATAACCAAAGAGAGAGAGGCTTGTCCCTATTCCCAACAAGCTTTGCAAGACATGTGCTGCTATACCCGCCAAAGGAGAATCTAGCATCAGAACTTTGGTTGTATTCTTCTTTGATTGATTATTAATGGACGACTATTGGTTATGGTTCCACTCTTGTTATTGATTATGATGATGATGAGTTATGTCCTTTCTGACTGATATATAGTTGCATATGCTAGATTTTATGCTTGTGTTTGTGTCGTTTCTTGTATGTGCAGGTGTCCATTCATGGAGATCGTGGAGATTGTGATCTGTCGGAGCAAAGGAATAGGAGCACCACCTCTTCTACAAACACTAGCGTTGGAATCTAGGTAGGCCTCTATCACTGGTCTATTAATTTGCAATTAGGAACTTGCGCTGTAGCATTGTATGATTGTTGCTAGACCCGGTCTGGGCTAGTAGGGACCACCTTTGTCCGCAGAGGGGATTTACCTCCTCAACAATTATAAACCTAATGGACTAATAAACCCAAGGGCTTGATATTAAAAACCCAAGGGATTATAAACGCAGCGGAACAACATTAAACCCTAGGACGAATATTTAGCCCTAAGAATATACACCCTAAAATTAATAAATTGAAGGGATAAATATTGTAAACCCTAGGTTTAATATTAAACCCTAGGAATATAGACCCTATAATTAATATATATTTTTTTCTAAGTTATGCTAATTCTACTAAGGTAAGAAAAATATCATACACTGAGGCCGAAGCCTGTACTTAGCTATGCCAGAGGAAAGGCATCAGCCAACAAGAATACTAGATTTGAACTGCCCAAAAGGGAAACCACTTCTTAACTGAAGTTTCTCAAAAATATGATCTTGCTTCACGCAGAGGAAACCAACAAATTAACAAGTTTTGCGTCATTGTATCTGAGGAGACTAAAAAAATAAACCCAACTAAAGAGCCTAATATTTTAGTGTTCCCCAAGAAAAAACCATTGAAAACAGAAACTGAAGAACAAAGTCCCAATGAACTTGAGACTCATGGTAGCTGAGTGGCAGTCTACAAGGTAGGCACGTGGCATGTTGAATGGTGGAAAAGTGGCAGAACAAGCGGCAAGGTGGTAGAACAGGTGATGAACACACGACATCGAGGTGGCGACTAGGGATGTGGCGGCGACGGAGGGTGCTCCTCCACGATGAAGCATCTGTACTCATCCATGTTGCCACTTTCCAGTGACGCAGTCTCTGTGTCGCCCATCTGCAGCTCTGGTTGCTCTTCCTTAATGATGCAAGAGTATTCATCGATGACCCAATTCATCTGCGGAGCCATTTCCACTTCCTTCCCTATGCGTCTGGTTGGTAGCTCTCTGCTTCGCTCCCCTGCACACTGAAGACTCAACTGTGCCAGTTCTATTTTGGCCTTGGTATGGTTGCTTCCCGCAGTGGTGCGTCCTCCCGCAACAATGCCTGAGAGCCCCATTGCTTCAGTGTGGCCATCACCCATTGCTCTGTGTTCCTTAGTTTCCATGAGTCGACTACCAACCTCAGAGTCATGAGCCTCCAAATTTTGCTTCTCCTCATGAAAGCTAATGGTAATGGTGGCAGTGATGAGGGGCTGATTCAGGGCAGAGCAAAAGGTTAATTGAGCATTCTGGGAATGTGGCGGATGAGTTGGTGGAGTGCTTTTGGGAGAAGGGCTGGAAGTGGAGGGAAAACTGCTCGAAGGCATAGCAAAGGCCCCTAAGTGGAAACGACCTCTGCCACTCGTGTCTTGGGGTAGCAGCTAGTGTTATGCTCAGCTAGAGAGGAGGTGGTCTCCAAAGTAGAAGAGTGCTTAGAGCGACTCAAGCTCCCTCGGTTCCCACATCTGAGGTTGCACATCCTATGGCACACCATGCTTTCTGCAATTGGAAGCAATTTTTTGTCCAAATTATGTGCAGTGGGCTGCAGCGTTGCAGCGGAGCTAATAGGAAATTCAGCAGAGGGATGAGCTACCAGAGCCGAGGGGATGAGAATTTAAAAATTCAAGCTATGGGTGAAATGGATGCCCGAGCCAAAATTTATGCAATGGTAAAGATTACAGCGTCTCCTAGTGGTTGTGCGGGAGCTGGGCGCTGCCACTGCATGAGGGCAGAGGCATTGCAAGGGCCGAGGTTGCAGAGGAGGAATGGTAGGAGGAGAAGTGGTATTTTCCCAAGAGCCCATTATTCCTTTGAGTCGAGGTTGAGGTCAATTATCAGAGTGGTGGCAGTGTTCATTCGAGCCGCATTTATGGTGATGGTTAATGCCATATTTGGACCTTTGTGCCACCCTGTGGGAGGCCATGTGCTCTCGCCACACACCAACCCAGTTGGCAGCCACCTCATCATCCTCTATTGTCACCCGCATCTGGGAAACCCTATAATTAATATTATGAACCCAAGAATTTTATATTACAAACCCAATGGATTATAAACATAGATTGATATTATAAACCTTATTAAACCCTAGGATTGATATTATAAACCTTATCAATAATTCTATACACTAGCAAGAATTTTAAACTCAAGGAATTAATATTATAAAACTAAGGGATTGATAAACCCAAAGGATTAATACTATAAACCCAAATAATTCTAAAAGCAAGGGTTTAATATTATTAACTCAATAGATTATATAGTGAGGGGGTAATTTTAAACACGAGGGATTAATATTATAAACCTAAGGTATTGATAAACCCAAAGGATTAATATTAAAAACCCAAGGGATTAATAGTAAACCCTAAGATTAATATTATAAACACTAATATTATAAACCTTTTATTAAATCCAAGTTTTGTAATGTACCAATGTGGCATTGAAGAAGTTACAATGTAATGTAACATTACGACAATGATTGTTATACTTAGTTTCATATTGAGACAATGTTTGTCATAATGTTATGTTGGATACATTTTTGTACCATTCCAATCATATAGTAATTAACCCTTGACATTATAAGCCCAAGGGACTAATAAACCCAACTTAATAATACTAAAAACTAAAGGGATTATAAACCGAAGCAAATAATATTAAACCCAAGGGAATAATATTATAATATAAATGGACATAGACACTCATAAATATTATAAAACCCTAAAATAAACATTAAACGTGAAGATTCATATCATAAACCTTATGGTTAATATTATAAACCTAATGGATTAATAAACCTAAGGGCTTAGTATTAAAAACCCAAGGGATTATAAACCCAAAGGAATAACATTAAACCCTAGGAATATAAACCCTAAAATTAATATTATGAATCCAAGAATTTTATATTAAAATCCAAATGGATTATAAACCCTAGGACTGATATTATAAACCTTATCAATAATGTTATATCCTAGTAATATGAACCCAAGGGATTAATATTAAAAACCCAAGGGATTATAATGCGAGAGAATAACAATAGACCCTAGTATAAATATTAAATTGTAGGAATATAAACCCTAAGATTAATCTTGTAAACCTTAGAATTAATATTATAAACCCAAGATATTAATACTATAAATCCAAGGAATTAATAAACTTAAGGGATTACTAGTATAATGTTAATGTATTATATAGTGAAGGGGATAATTCTAAACACAAGGGATTAATATTATAAGCCTAAGGAATTGATAAACCCAAAGGATTAATATTAAAAACCTAAGGGATTAATGATAAACCCTTAGATTAATATTATAAACCCTAATACTACATATTATAAACTCAATATTAAACTTCAATATTATAAACCAAATACTAAAAGTCCCTAATATTACAAACATTGTATTAAATCCAAGTTTTGTAATGTAACAATGCGGCATTGAATAAATTACAATGTAATGTAGCATTTTGACAATGATTGTTAGAAACCCAAGGGATTAAACCCTTAGGTCTATTAATCTCATGGATTTATAATATTAATCCAATAAGAAAGATGCCTTTTGCTAATATTTAATATTATAAATACTGAATATTAAAATATTAATTATTAATAATATTAAATATTTTTTTAATTATCAATATTATTAATAAGGTCTTATTAACATGAATATGTAAATGTTATTACTAATATCAATTTTTAAATGTTATTAATAATTCTAATGTTTTTTATGTGTTAATAAAATTAAATGTTAATAATCTTTGAAAATAATGTTATTAGCAATTTTTTAAACATTATTAATATTTTATTAATGATGTTATTATTGATTTTGTTATTAATAATATTATTAATAATATTGTTTTTAATATTCCCCCAATAATATGGTTTATAATATTAATTTAAATGTTATGCCTATTATTAATGATAATTGTTATTTATAAACCTAATGGATTAATAAACGCAAGGGCCTAATATTAAAAACCCAAGGGAATAACATTAAACCCAAGGATGAATATTAAACCCTAGGAATATAAACTGTAAAATTAATAAACTGAAGGGATTAATATTGTAAACCCTTGCTTAATATTAAAACCTAGGAACATAAACCCTATAATTAATATTAAGAACCTAAGAAATTTACATTACAAACGTAATGGATTATAAATCCAATGGATTTATATTAAACCTTAGGATTGATATTATAAACCTTATCAATAATATTATACCCTAGGAATATGAACCCTTAGATTAATAAACTAAATTGATTAATATTAAAAATCAAAGAGATTAATACTATTTGATTAGATTAATAAATCCATTGGATTAATATTAAAAACCTAAGGGATTAACAACAAACCCTAAGATTAATATTATAAACCCTAATACTACAAATTATAAACCCAATATTAAAATTTAAAATTATAAACCAAATATTTAAAGGCCCTAAAATATAAACCTTGTATTAAATCCAAGTTTTGTAATGTAATAATGTGGCATTGAATAAGTTACAATGTAATTAAACAATATGCCAATGGTTGTTAGACTTATTTTCATATTGAGACAATGTTTGTCACAATGTTATGATGGATACATTTTGTACCATTCTAATCTTATAGTAATAAACCCTTGATATTATCATCCCAAGGGACTAATAAACCAAGTTATTAATACTAAAAACCTGAGGTATTATAACCCAAGCGAATAATATTAAACCGAGGGGATTAATACTATAAACTAAAGGCATACACATTCTAAGATAAATATTATAAACCCTAAAATAAACATTAAACCTCAATATCCATATCATGAACCTTATATTTAATATTATAAACCTAATGGATTAATAAACCTAAGGGCTTAATATTAAAAACCCAATTAATTATAACCCAAGGGAATAACATTCAACCCTAGGATGAATATTGAACCCTAGGAATATAAAACCTATAATTAATATTATGAACCGAAGAAATTTATATTACAAACCCAATGGATTATAAACCATAGGATTGATATTATAAACCTTATCAATAATGTTATACCCTAGTAATAATTTTAAACCCAAGGCATTAATATTATAAACCTAAGGGATTGATAAACCCAAAGGATTAATATTAAAAACCCAAGGGATTGATAAACCCAAGGGATTAATAGTAAACCCTAATATATTAATATTAAATCGTAGGAACATAATCTCTAAGATTAATAAACCCAAAAGATTAATACTATAAACCCAAAGAATTTTAAAATCAAGGGATTTATATTATTAACTCAATAGATTATATAGTGAGGGGGTATTTTTAAATGCAATGAATTAATATTATAAACCGACGGCATTGATAAACCCAAAGGGTTAATATTAAAAACCAAAGGGATTAATAGTAAACCCTAAGATTAATTACGCCAATAAGCGTCCCTCCTATTGGAATTGGGCACTTTAATCATTTTGTTAATCATAAATTCCAATAAGATGGTTGAAAATAAAATATGTTGGAATATTTTCATAGTCACCAATATGTCAATGGATGAAATTGATAGAAATAACTTCCCTGCATATCTAAATCTAGTGATTAAACCCATTTTAAATTATTTTTTTACCAAATTATGATTAAAAATTTACTGTTCCATTAATTATTAGCGAGTGTAGAGATTAATGAAAATTTTATTCCCTTGATTGAAACTTGGTGCATAACCTATTTTGAAACACATATCCATTATTGAAAGGACCATTAGACTATGAAACTTCTACTCTAACCACATGTCAATTGTAGTTTATAGTTAATCAATTATATTGTAATGTTTCCAGCTCCTACACGTAAACCTTTGTAATGTTTCCAACTCGTGTCTAGGTAAAGCTTATACTATTGTGAGTTCACATCCTTTGTAACATTTCCAACTCGCGTCGAGATCAACCTTAAACTGTATCCAGTTCACATTCTCAGGAGAAACTATTTCATTTCTTAGGTTTGGATGGCCCAATTACTTAACTTTATTTTCAAATTTAGATGTCTATTTTTTTTTCAAATTACTCATCTTTGTATGGATTCTGAGTTTTGAAAGTTCATTTTCATTGGACTCTAGATGAACCTCCCTAGAATTATGATTCTGAAGACAAACATTTTCATTCTTCATCTTTAGATGGCCCACATTTGATTACTCAACTTAATTTTAAAATTTGGAGGTTTGATTTTCTTTTCAAATCAATCATCATTATATGCATTATGGATTTTGAGTTTTTGAGGTTTAGTTACATTAGAATCTGGATCAAACTTCTTGGAATGAATCTCATTGAGACTGTACAATATTTTTGTGTATTTTGGTATGAATGTGATTGAGAAGGTATTTTGGTGTTTGTATTGTTGGTATGTAGAAGGTGTAGGAAAATAAATAGCCACAAAAGATATAAGAATATATGCCTGTAGTTTTTATGCAAAGGAAAATGGATGCGTTTGGCATGTCTTAGACATTTTGATATGGAATGAGCTATGTTTTGTACATATTTCCATAGCTTTTTAAATTGAGCCATGTATATGTATGGAGTCTAATAGTTTCCTGAAGTACATGAGCTTTTTAATAAGCTATGGACATGCTTTTAGTGGCCTAGAAATCTAAAAGGAAAAAAATAGCTGAGAAAAATTTATAAGAGTTAATAAATCGACTTTACCATTGTTCCATTGTTACAGGCTCCACCCTTTTGTATTTTCTATTTTGATGTTTGGGTGGATTTAATATTCAATACTCACATGTTTGTGTTCAGATATTTATTCCAAATATCATAAAATCAATTTCTAACATATTATATACATGTGACTATATCTATGCATGTGACTAAAAGTAAAATAGATTAAATTTAATGTTATGTTACATTAAAATTTTATATATACATGCTTTGCTATGCCATGTTTAATATATACATTTTAACACTATGTATGTACAAAATAAATAAAACTCAAATCCATTGTGAAAAAAGGAAGCAAATAGATACAAATAATAAACTCAAAGTTGAGCGAGGTAGGAAACTAAATATAAAAACGAAATGCGAAGTATAAAAAGAAACCATGTGATGGGTTTTTTACCAGCAAAGTATAAAAAAATTATTATCTAAAAAAAATCGGATACAAGACTGTGTGATAAAGATGGTAGACTTCAATAGTTTGGAACTAGGTTAAAGAAGAGAGTGAACCAAAATAAGGTTTAAATAAACTTTTGGTTGAAGTTATGATTACTTACTGCAAAACCATCACATGGTTATCACCGACAACATGAGAATAACCTATAGAAATTTTATGCATAAAAGAAAACCAAACAATACCTTCACACAACCATTCATTTGTTGAGATTTTTCTTCACATTCTTCAAGCATCTTACAAACTAGCAATCATCATTGGGAATTATAGATGTGTGTGCAAAAAATTAGTCAAGAATTGAAGAAAACCTCATAAATTGGCTAAAACCGCTCAGTCAAAATTTCAACAGCATCTTGGTGTTTGAGGTTGGGGATAGTTTGGACTAAGCAACCACCTCTTCTTATAGATTTAGTGCTATTGATCAATGATCCGGGTCATTGTTGAGTTATATCTCCACCACCGGATGGGTTTGGGGTGAGGTCCGTCCAAGTTTCTGTAGAAGATTTGATGGGAAAAAACAAAAATAACTTGCAAAGTGATGACACTCATCATTCAAACAAAGAAGATTTGAATGACATTGAAGATCGAAAGGTCGAAGATCCTGAGGATTTAACTAACAAAGGAAACAAGAATTCGCAGAGGGATGATAATAGCCATTCACATTAATATTAAAAACCCAAGGGATTAATAGTAAACCCTAAGATTAATATTATAAACCCTAATACTACAAATTACAAACCCAATATTAAACTTTAATATTATAAACCAAATATTAAAATGCCCTAATATTATTAACCTTTTATTAAATCCAAGTTTTGTAATGTACTAATGTGGCATTGAATATGTTACAATGTAATGTAACATTGCGACAATGATTGTTAGACTTAGTTTCATATTGAGACAATGTTTGTCATAATGTTATGTTGGATACATTTTTGTACCATTCCAACCTTATAGTAATTAACCCTTGATATTATAAGCCCAAGGGACTAATAAACCCAACTTATTAATCCTAAAAACCCAAGGGATTATAAACCGAAGCAAATAATATTAAACCCAAGGGAGTAATATTATAATCCAAATGAATATAGACCCTATGCTAAATACATTAAATCTGAAGATTCATATCATGAACCTTATGATTAATATTATAAACCTAATGGATTAATAAACCTAAGGGCTTAGTATTAAGAACCCAAGGGATTATAAACCCAAAGGAATAACATTAAACCCTACGATGAATATTGAACCCTAGGAATATAAACCCTATAATTAATATTATGAACCCAAGAAATTTATATTACAGTCTGAATGGATTATAAACCCTAGGATTGATATTATAAACCCAAGGGATTCATAAACCCAAGGGATTAATGGTAAACCATAAGATTAATATTATAAACCCTAATACTACAAATTATAAACCCAATATTAAACTTCAATATTATAAACGAAATACTAAAAGTCTCTAATATTATAAACGTTGTATTAAATCCATGTTTTGTAATGTAACAATGCAGCATTGAATAAGTTACAATGTGACAATGATCATTAGAAACCGAAGCGATTAAACCCTTAGGTCTATTAATCTCATGGATTTATAATATCAATCCAATAAGAAAGATGCCTTTTGCTAATATTTATAATATTAAAATATTAAATATTTATAATATTAAATATTAAATAATTTTTTTTAATTATCAACATTAATGATAATTTTTATTTATAAACCTAATGGATTAATAAATGCAAGGGCCTAATATTAAAAACCCAAGGGATTATAAACCCAAGCGAATATCATTAAACCTAGGATTAATATTAAACCCTACTAATATAAGCCCTAAGATCAATATTATAAACCTTAGAATTGATATTATAAACCTAATAGATTAATACTATAAATGGAAGGAATTAATAAACCGAAGGGATTAATATTATAAAATCAATGGATTATAAACTCCACGGATAATTTTAAACCCAAGGGATTAACATTATAAATCGAAGGGATTGATAAACCTAAAAGATTAACATTAAAAACCCAACAAATTGAAACCAAGGGAGTCATAAACCCAAAGGATTAATAGTAAACCCTAAATTATTAATGTTAAATCGTAGGAACATAAACCCTCATATTAATAAACCGAAAGGATTATAGTATAACCCAAAGAATTAAAAGTTAAGGAATTGATATTAACCCCTAGGATTAATATTATAAACCATAGGCTTAATTTTAAAACTTATGAATATAAACCCTATGATTAATATTAGAAACCTTAGAATCAATCTTATAAAACCAAGATATATTATAAGTTTAATATATGAAACTCAAGGATTATAAACCCTAATATTAGTATTATAAATCTAAGAGATTAATATTATAAACCAAAGGGATTAAACAGTTGAATTTATAATATTAATCCAATAAGATAGTTTTCTTTTGCTAATATTTAATATTATAAATAATGAATATTATAAATATTGAATATTCAAATATTAAATATTTATAATATCAAATATTAAATATATATTTTTTTAATTATCAATATTATTAATAAAGTGTTATTAACATTAATCTTTAAATGTTATTAATAATTTTAATGTTGTTATTGTGTTAATAAAACTAGATGTTAATAATTTTTTAAAATAATATGATTAATAATGTTATTAACAATTTTTTAAACATTATTAATATTGTATTAATGAATTTATTAATGATTTTATTATTAATAATATGGTTTATAATATTAATTTAAATGTTATTGCTATTATTATTAATAATTTTTATTTATATTTTTTTTTAAGAAATAATATTTATTTATGATAATATGTATTATAATTTTTTAATAAATTATTTATAAACTAATTTCAAAATTGCCAATAAACCATTTATAAAAGTGAAAATTTAAATTGATGAATTAATTAATTATTTTAAATATAAATTCATTTATACCCTATCTTTATGTTATATTAAATTTATATTTTATTAATTTTATATTGCAGAAAATGGTTGCTATTGTTTTGTAATATCTTAATATGTGGGTTATATCTTTCCATTCAAATTGCTTTATTTGACATATTTTCATTACAACTATTAATGGCTAAGATATGCCTATGACCTATAATTATGTGTGTTAATAATTAATATTATTTTATAACATTAATTAAAAAATCAATTCAAATGAATTAATTAATTATTTATTTATTTTAAATATAAATTAACTTATGTTCAACCCCAAGGGATAGCTCAATTGGTGGAGTTCCTATTGCTAAAGTACTTTCCCATTTGGCAGGTCACAGGGTCAAATCTCTTAGATGCCCCACTCGGGGTTAGGCGGGGGAGTGAACCCCAGTTTAAAAAAAAAAACTAAGTTATGCTTTATTTTTATGTTATATTAATTTTATATTATCTTTATGTTATATTAATTTTCTACTATAAAATTGCTACCATTTTTTGTAAAAGTAATATCCAGGTTTATAGCTATATCTAATCATTTCACATATTTGTTTTATCATTGATGCTAATTAGTAAGTAAAATGCAATGCTAATTTTAAATAACAAAGACCATTTATTTTTTATATTTAATCATTTGACATATTTGCTTTACAATCACTAATGGCATCTTAATTATGGTCAAATTTGTGGTATAGGTTAGATTCACTTTAATGTTATTCCCTTGGGTTAGGAGAGATATAAAGTATTTGTGGAATAATAAGTAGATAAAAAGTCTAATCCTAGGAAAAGAAATAGGGGTGACCTCTTTCCTAGCTCTGGTGGGGATCCGTTGATGTTACAATGGGGATCCTTCCATATCAGAGGCTAGAAGCTGCCATAATAGGGTGAACAGTGCCTTCTTTCTCATTTCAATGAGAATGTAGGCCTATAACTAACAACAAAATTGAGTTGTATATAGTATGAATGTAACAATAAAAATGAGTTTTATATAATATGATTGTTACAGTGTGGTTGTTACTCAAACCCAAATTTCAAACTTGTTGTGGACATAGGTATTAACAATTTCCTAGTGTTGGGAAGATTTCAAACTCATAATTGATTAGGCAAAAAATAATAAAAGTTTGGAAAATAATAGTACTGTTTATGGAAAAGTTAGATACAGAAATTCGAGGTAAACTGTCATTCTTCAAAAAGTCCCATGATCACAAAAGAATTAATGGAAAGATTGAGGATACCTAATTATTTATATTTTGATTTTTCCTTTGAATATTAATATATTAAAATAGAATTTACAACAAATTAATAAATGTTTGAATATATTTTATATAACAAATTCAAAAATATATTTCTTAAAATATACTTCTATTATAATAAATTCCAATTAAACAATGAATTAACAACATAACTGCTCACAAGCAATTAAAATAAAATCTTGAATTAAATTCAATAAACATTAATAAATTAGAATAAAATCTTGAATTAAATTCAATAAACATTAATAAATTAGAATAGTATGAAAGTGAGACGCCTACCTTTCGACCTTCTTCCCCATTCAAACCTTCATTATTGGAATGGCTATTATCATCCCTCTTGTGAATTCTTTTTGTTTTTTCCCATAAAATCTTCTGGGGGTAAACTTGGATGGACATCCGATGGTGGAGCTATATCTCAACAATGGCGCAGATCGTTGATCAATAGCACTAAATATATAAGAAGAGGTGGTTGCTTAGTTGAAATTTTGACTGAGCTTTGGTTTTTTTTTTTTTTACTAATTTCTTTCATAGACATCTACAATGCCCAATGATGATTGCTGGTTTGCAAGAAAAATCTCAACAAATAAATGATTGTGTGAAGGTATTGTTTGGATTTCTTTTATGCCATTTTGGGCCATCCAAATGTGAGAAATGAAAACATTTGTGAGTTGGCAACAGTTTAAGGTTTATCTGTAAGCTAGTTGGAAATGTTACAAAGGACGTGAACTGGACACGAGTTGGAAAAGTTACAAAGGTTTAAGTGCAGGAGTTTGAAACGTTATAATATAATTACTTAATTATAACATGTCATAGTGTAATGGTCCTTTTAATAGGTTATGCACCAAGTTTCAATCAAGGGAATCAAATTTGCATTAATCTCTATAGGTGGCTAATAATTAATGGAACAATAATTTTTTAATCATAATTTGGTAAAAAATTAATTTAAACAGGGTTTAATCACTAGATTTAGATATGCAAGGAAGTTAGTTATTTCAATCCATTGCATCCATTGATTTATTGGAGACTAAGAAAATATTGGAGCATCTTTTATTTTCAACCATGTAATTGGAATCTATGATAACAAAATGATTAAAGTGCCAAATTCCAATAGGAAGTATTCCCATAAACTTAAATATAAATCAACCAATAAATTTTTCATTTTTAAATACACCAGATCTCAAATAAATACCAAATACCAAATTTCCCAAATAAATAAATTAAAACCACATCTTTGCAATACTAAAAAAAGAAAATTGGACACCTTTGTAGATTCCTTAAAAAAAAAAAAGCATTTAATTCTAAATAATCATCAAAACCCTAATACCTATATGATGATTAAACCAATCAAAATACCTTTATAACATTGGGACAATTCCACGGCCTTTTTCTTTTCATTGTAAGGACAATTGTCGCAAAAAAAACTTACACGACCCGATGTTATGAGATTTCTGCAAATTCACCGATTTGACCGAGTTCCACCCCCGGCTCCCAAACGCAATCATCAATCGGCTAAGGGTGCATGTCCCTGACCTCGAACTAGTCTATGGTAGGGAACCCATGGCAAGGGGGTCGGGGTTTGAGAATACTTGCCACTTGCAAATTCAGAGGGTTGAACAAAAGGTGGGATTGAGAGACGGTTTCGATGGTTTAAATAAACGAATTTTAATTTGCTATCAATTCAAGAGGAAATTTGAAAAAAATTCAGAGACGTATAATGGTGTGTGGAAATCTGAATTAAAATAGGTGATAGAAACACACATATTCTAGTAACAACGAGAACGGAAAGTAAAAGAAATTGCACACAAAAAATAGCTAGATTGCCAATTTTTCACAGTGGGTATGTAGATTTATCTCAACCACATGCAAGATTAGCTCGTAAATCTAGTCACCAATATGTTAGATGTCAAGTCACCATTCTTGAATGGGGAATTAAATGAGGAAGTCTATCTTGTTCAATAAGAAGACTTTATAAAATAGGGAGGACTCAAACAAGGACCCACATCCTGGTTTGAGCTACAAACCAAAATCATGTCCCTCTATGTGTGAATGGCCCTGTGACTATTTCTTAGAGATTCCATGCGGCATCAAAACTAAAAGAAACAGTGCTTTGGATTCAACCATGGAAACCAATGATGTGGCCCTATTTTCTTTTGCCATGATGACTCCTTAGCCCATGATTCTCAGATATGATAATGTATTCTCAAATATTTGTTGGAAAAATGTTCACCACTACATTACCTTTGATTTATGCACTGAAAACAACACCATTCCACATAAGATCCACAGAGGCAACTCATGCAAGATACAACTACAATGTCCAAAGGTGAACCAAGACTGATGAACATAGATTGGACACTCTTGAACAACCAAATTTGGATCTGCTATATTTCAACCTTCTTTGCAATTTTCCAAATGGCAAAATACAATCAATAACAGAAGCAAAGAACTAGCTATAACTATAAATTTCAATCATGCACATCCATACACAAATAAACACTGAAATGTGGGAAAAAACTCTAAGCCATTGTATTAATATAATAAAATATGAGTACAATAATTTTGATAAGAGAAACATGAGCTTGATATTGCAAGCAAGACCAAACCAAGGTGACAAATCAATGGCTCCAAGTGTCCGAAATTAATGCTGCAAACTTCAAACAAATATGTATTTGAACACTCAAAAGTGCCCAGAAATTCCGCAATTTTTATTGGAGTTTCCTCACATAAAATCTAGAAAAACCAAGAAAGGGTTTTGGAAAATTCTACCTACCACCCAGGACCCAAAATTTAAGCTCACTCCTCCTAACTCGCTCCTAAACCATTGTTTTTGGGCACCAAAACTCCTCCAAAAATTATGCAAAATTAGGAGCATACTCCTTGAGGCTAGTCCCGCAAAACCCATAAACTATTTGGGCTAGATCTTACCTCGTGAAATTACCCAAATTTGGTGCTACACCCTCTTTGATAGTTTCTAAGTCCCCCACAATTCCAATTGTTGGATATGTCACCAATTTCTTCTCATTTATCCATAGGATTTCACTATAAATTTCCTCTGGAAGATGTGAGTGAAATTCCTTTTAAACCCCGACACAAATAGGATGAATCCAACCCCACAATTTTTTCCCAATAATACTTTTGTGTAGGCCCTAAAATGGTGAGTTTGGCTCTCTCATGAGCAACAACTTCCAGCCCTGAAATTCTCCACAAATTTTGGTCCAACCTCAATAAAATTTCTCCTAAATTTGATGGCGAGAATTCCCCTTGAAACTCCTTAACTCAGTGGTTTGATCTCGATCTCTGTCCCTATGTCCTCTTGGAAGTTCGAACTAGTTGAAGGAAGAGCTAATGTGTCCCATGACCTCGAGCAAATCTATCCCCACTAAGTTATGAAATAATCTCCTAGGGTGACACTAAAAGTTCATCGAAGGTAGAGATGGAATTCCCACTTGGGAATTCCTTGTGCTAAATAGCATTAGTTTACTTGGCTAAACAACTCAAGAAAATTTGTGTTCAAAAGTTAGATTGTCAAAATATGCCAAAATGGAGGCCACTTCTCCTATTTATAGTTGCTACTACTTTTCTCTCCTTGTGGGCTCAACCATTTGATCTCCTTGCCTCTTCCCTATCCCTCCAATTCGATTTCCTCAAGAAGTGTGTATTTCCTCATTGGGTGGTCCCCACATGCCACTATGTGATTAATCCTCCCTTTTTACCTAATGTTTGGGACCTCCCCTACCACATAACATAACATTAATTAATTTTCACCCACTCTTCCTAAGTTTGTATCCAAACTTTTATCCATCCACAATTTACAAAAATTGAGAAAGGCACTTAGCAAATTTTTATTGGAAGGGATATTATAGTCCTCCCTACCAAAAATTGCTTGTCCTCAAGTAATTCCTGAACAAGCGCTCTTTGCATGCCAACACAAGCAACACTGCAAGCAGTACTGGGGTCCCAATTTTTCCACTGAGCCAGTCCCAATCGATGCACTAACCTATCATAAAGGAGTCCCCAGATACTCGGGACCCAAGTCATCTCGCTCAATTTGAATCATCCCTCGCCCCATGTGTAGGCCCAAGGTATAGGGGTGTGAGAGTCCTTCAACCTCTTGTTTGTAAGCAGAGCACCTCGATGTTTCCAAACCCCTGTCAACTCCATGGAAAGTTGTCCTGTCGGAAAATTGATTGTGGGTACCTTAAGATGGAACTCCTAAAGATACAACCCAAGTCTCATAAAATAGATCCCTCGTCCTCGTGTGCCAATCACGATCGCTGCCTACCAGTCATATAGCCACCCAAGTGAGACGCTATCTTGTATCAACTGGTCTATCAGAAGTGAAGTTCCTGCTATCTAACAAAGTCTGAATGGAAGATATGGGTGACGTCCCCTTGTAAGAACCCACTCTCCCCAATATATAAACCAAATGCTAAGACATGTAACTCTTGAGTCCCAAACTAATCTCAAAGTGAGTCAAACAAGTGGATATTGCACCAGTCAAGTCATAATGCAACCCTCCCATGCTCCTACAGATTCATTCACTCTCGTAAACCTCCACTACAAATACAATATGGGGAAAATCCACTACACATAGGTATATCCTACTAGAGCACCCCACCTAGGCTCAGGCTCCTATCGAAACAATAGTGAGAAGGGCCTTCCTTGACCCGTAGTGATCATCATGATGGTCTCCAAACTGTTATTCGAAGGAGGATGCAATCTTGTCTCTATCATCCCCATGATCCTTCCAAAACAAGGTAGTCCTCTAACACAATGGATCCTTGGATCCCACAACCAGATCACAGGCCCATCGCTCCCAATTCTTGATGTCTGCCACTGAGTAGTACCAATGACCACCAAGGAACACACGTGCCAATCATCCTGCCATACTAGTGCAGTGCCCCATGTCATTAGTGAATCTCTAGGGGGCGAACTACTCTCCATGCAACTGAAACCCAATGGAAGACCTATGAGATCTTCGCTTATAGAAACTAGCACATCCTTGAATGTGGTTGAAGTTCCAAGCCTTGAGAGGTCGAGATCCCGTGTTGATTAGAAAAGAAAGTTGCCATGGTAACTCCATGGCTCTCTAGTCATAATCGGCAGTCCAATATGCTCTTACTAGGTCCTCGCCTCTTGTATCTCTCGACTACCATACAAGTAATGACTAAAGCTATTCCCAACATGCAGGGACAACTAAACAATGCATGAGCCTCTCACCCCATGAATAGCCTCGATCCTAAGCAACAACAAGGAATACCCACATCACAGTGTGGGGAAAACCTCAGTGATATCCCACGTGTTGACCCAAGAATGAGCTAGATCTCTCTCTTTGAGGGTCATGATCATCTCAAAGTGGAGTGATCCACTCGTCAACTAAAACCTTGTCTCCCAAGTTTGTGGTGACATAATTTTGACAATTTTTGTGATCCATCCATGCCTCACCTCTGATCCCTATAGGTATAGACTCCATATATCAAGGGAAAATCTAGTGTATACCAAACGGCCTTGCCCCTGCCTAGCCACACAAGGAACTCTATCATCATGTCCCTGTATGGTGTACCTAAAAACTACGAGAAGCCTACATGCCCTCCTGTAGAACAAGTCTATCATCCCCTGCATTTCATGCCCCTGCAATGCTTCATAAGGCCCTGTCGAAGGTGTGTCATATAGATCCCCTGTAATCATACCCTCAAGGGGGGAGATGGGGGAAAATCATATGCTACCTCTACAACATACCATGTCATCCCTACACGCGCATAGTCCATCTACCCCAACGGGAAAACTCCTATCCTATTCATGATACTCTCGGTCACATCCATCCACCTCAAGTGAGTCTCTTATGCCCTACTACTTGTGATGAGGGCATCAAGGGACAAAAGCCAGCTCCTCTGTGACTGTATGAAAGTCCCTATGGCTATACTGAAGAGACAACCATCATTGCATATCTCTATACACCACAGAATGCAAGGACTAGGGGCTAAGTCAGTGTGCAGCATCGTGCATCCTATCAGGGTCATCATCTCTACTACCACACATCCATGACCTCAAATGCGTGGAACTCCCCTCTTGATCCTCTTAGAAAGATCTAGTATGAAAACCTCCCTATGTGATAACAGCGATGTCACTGAGGTGTTGCTGCATGGTGTCCTCTGCACCGCACATATCCGTGGGAAAGGCTCATCCCCATACAATGCTATGTCTAGTAGCCTATCGATGCCACCTCCTCGGATCAACCCCTGTAAGAGTATGCTAATCATCTTGCGACTCCACGCCTAATCCACATGCAAGGAAAACTCATGGATTCCACCTATTCCCTTGTCGTCCCAGCTATCCCCTAGAGCTACTCGGAACTATGATAGAAATTTGTGGGTGTGTCTGCCCTCAATCCGTGGATCCAATGTGAAACTACTACCATCGCCGACAAACTCCATGATGTGATGGGGAATCCCATCTAGATCCCAAAAATATTTTGGCCCTCGAGTCCCTCTCGTACACCACGACCCCTACTGAACTATGGCCATGGATACATCCTGATACATAACCTGCTCCATCGGATACTAGCTCAATGCCTCTCACCATCCAACCCCACGAGAGGGATCAAATGCAATAGCATTAATATACATAACAACTCCACCCTATGAGCGCTACGCCCTGTGCAACTCATGTTGCCTCGTCTCATTATCCTCGTTAACATATATGATCTATATATGTGACTCAACTACTCTCCCTACAACATGTAGAGGTAACCTAACAATACTGCATGCCCCCTCTATGTAATCTTGAAGAAAGCTACTCACTGGAAGTACTGCAACTCTGCTAGCTTCCTACATATATATATGCTCCCCGTCAAGGGCAGGCCCAAAATATGACTGCCCATCCTCCTCCATCATGGGCTTAATAACAGTCCTGAGTTGCACCACCACAGTTAGCTCCTCAAGTATAACATCCTCATCCAATTCACACTACTCAAGGGGCTCTCCCTGTTGCTATAGGTAGCAGTCATCTAGGAACTTTCTCACAACTGTAGGTACCTCTACGCCTACTGACACCTCATCAATGGAAGGTCCTAGGGGTGTGTTCTCAACTATCTCCACCAATGCGTCAATGGGAGATACCAAAAGAAACTCTCACAAGGGTGGCTCTTGTGTCACACTGGGTGTATCTACATGATCTCGTGGCCCTGCATACCCTTGGCCTCTTCCTTAGGCTCGTGATATCTAAAACCAAGTCTTCACTAGCAAAATCATGTCCTTGAATCACTCTCTAACTATCCTCCTCTATGATTCTCAAATGGGACATCCCTCCTGATCCTAGGGTCCGACTCCTCATACTCATCAATCATATCCATCAAGGACCTCCTCAAATCTACGAAGGGGTTGGGTTCTCTCCCCTTCTTTGGTTCATCCAGAAAATGAGGCATGGTGAGTTCGCTAGGTTGGGCATGGGTATTACTCTGCTGAACTGGATGTACATGCACATGGATTCTCTACTAGTTATGATTCAATATCCCCATCATTTGTTGCATCCCCTCTAGGACCTTTCAGTTTTTCCTCCTCAACTATTGGTTCTGCCTCATTAGCTCCTCCACAATCCCCTATGTACTTTTCCCTTTCTGTGTCATTGGAGTGCCCATAAATTCACTAATCAGTATGCATGCATGGCCAAAACCTCCATGATCTAGCTAGATCGTCCACAACTATCCAATATCATGCTCTGATACCACCACAATGTTCCAGAAAATACAATACATAACAAAAGAAAAGAACTAGCTACAACTATAAATTCCAAGCATGGACAATGTTGTCGCTCACTGCATTGTGGGTTTCAGTTGGTCAAGGTTCCCCAAGGCGAGTGAAGTTTGAAGCCACCTTCCGAGGCCACAGAATCTCTCAAAGATAAGTCAGTCCCCCTGCATTTGCATAGTGCTCGGAACGAGCTTTCCAGTGGTATATAAAAGTCCCAGAATGGACTTATGGAACAAAAGATATGACATGTTGAAGATTAGGAGTTCTGTTGCCCTGAAATGAAGGAAAATAGCTTATCATAGGACCCACGCATAGAAAGTCAAGAATATTGGGCACCCCGCAGTCCCGTACCCCACAATCCTACATCCCACATCATTGTAGTCCCACTCATCGGCTTATCAGGCATATCAGTTGTTCCCGGGGGTTCATAGGCTTATTAACGATAAGTGACAGGAAAATCCCACATCCCACTATCCCACATGCCCCCTGCAATACCTGATGGGCCATCCTTAAGGAAATGTTGGGGGGGGGGGGGTGGGGGTGTGGGGGGAATTGCCGATATAATGTGAAATCACTCGGGAAGGCCAAATTAGTTTAACAAAGGAAATTCATGCAAATATAGGAACAAGCGGGCCCTTTCTCTCTCCTCCATGTGGTGGTATGGTTTATTGGAGGTCGGGGGTCTCGGGCACAATGAATCCCATAGATTGGTCATGTCAAAGTTCCTGCATCCTGCAATATCACAGTCCCGCGAGACCGGAAAATCGGTAATCGACATGGCGGAGGGGTTATAACATAAAAATCTTACGATCTCGCTGATTTATGGTATAGTGTTAGATCGTCAGGAAGGGGCCAATTCTATTTAACAAAGGAATTCACAAAGGACCAAGGCCAGGAAGGCCATTTTCTCTCTCCTCCAAAGGGCCACATGGTGGGATATGATTCACCCTTATAGTTGATATGGCATCTGATGCCATCAATGAAGTGGCAATATGGGTGACACGTGGCAGTGATGACATTACCCCCATAGATCAGTAATCGATGGCCGCACTGGTTAAAGCTCTCTTAGACCAAAGTTCCTTCCAAGTTTGCAATTATGATAAGTGGGGATCCTCTTAGATGCAATATATTATGTGATCGAGCCTATAAAGATGCCATGTATGGACAGTTAGTTAGCACTTAGAAATAAGGAAAAATGTCCTCCTTCTCCAGGATTTCAATTGCGTTATCTTTGGTGGGTCTAATCCCACTGATCGGTGATCACAAGTTAGAAAGAGAGATGCCAAATGGTAAAGTGTATCAACCGTCAAGATGCAGTATTATGTGTAGCAAAAGAAAAAGGCCCCTCAGACAAGAACCCGAAGGCCTTACCACCCAAGGGCTAAGCCCTTGCTTATAGCTCCAGTCATATGATAAGAAAAGCAGAAATGGGCTAAACCAAAGGGAGCCAAGGAGCATCAGAGCCCGCCATTCTACAACACTTTCAAGAGTAAAAGTCTCGCTGCCTTGCAACCCCGATTGGTACATGGCTCTTAAGGCAGATGGGTTGGCAGTTGTGGCATAAAGTAAGTATGATGTAAAGGTTTGAAGATAGTATGGGGGGCTTAGTAAGATTTAATCGCTTGTCATGGAGCCTCACTCCTCTACATAGCGAAGGATCGCCAAAATAGGCACTTATAGTCGACCTATTCCATACTCCATAGAATAAGGCATTCGAGTAGTAAAGGCAGAAGTGACAGGGTGAGTTGAGCAATACATGAGGCCATACCATGAGAAAATTATAGCTAGAGGCAGAGGCGATCGCAGGATGGGCACAAAGACTTTTCATTTACTTTTTTTTCTAGTTTTTTACTTGTTTTTGTCATGTAACATGCCTCCCTTCAATGAGGCCATTAATTCTGTAATATTTTTGGGGGCCAGAGAGCCATCCCGACTGAGACAGCTAGTCAACCTGACACCTGAGACTCGACCATAGATGTTTTTGTTGTAATGAATGTCCATGCTCCGCTCTCTAGAATAAATAGGAGGAAGCAAGACTTCACAAAGGTTTATAAATTCTAAAGGAAACTCTACATGTTATTTTCATACTGTATAGCTTTACAATAAAGATTTTCCAGAATATGAAGGAAATGGTTGTGATTCCCCCTTCAAGTATTATAGTGTGTTATGCCTCTATTAAAACCCATTATGTTCATGTTTCTTCTCTGAATTCATGCAATCACAACTGTTATAAATATTTCAAAACTTCCTCACAGATTTGCCAGTATCAATATGTTATCCATGTGCCTATAAGTTCCTCACTGATTCATTTGTATCGACATTGTTAATTCTAGTGCCTGTATGGATTAATTAAATTGTATCTTTAAAAATTGTTCTTCATGAATCAAAACACACAACCTCTTTTCTTCCCATTATATCTACTTCTAACTCAGATAAGTATAGGAACTCTTAAAGCTACAAGCTTTGTGTGTTAAGCATAGAAGTCTTGATGTTGTAAGCTCCATATGATGAGTTACCCCTTCTCCTTATCCTCTATCATTGCTCTACAAAATTTAATTAAATTGTAAGTCCTTGGACTAGTCGGCCTCTACTATTTATGCATATCTCTGAGATTTGTACATGGCAAGAAGTAATAAAAAATTCATGTCTTACTCCCTTAGAGGAATGAACCAACCTGTTATATATACATATAGAATATAAGTGAGGTCTCCCTTTACTGTGAATCATTTGAGACTCTCCAAATTTAGATGTGCCCATGCACTGGTCTTGTAAGCAATCTGAGGTTGTCCCTAGGAATGAAAACAGACAACCATACACATATAAACACTGAAATGTGGGAAAAATCTCTGAGCCATTGTATTCATATAATAAATTATGAGTATAATCACTACAACTGATTATTTAACAAGGTCGACCGAAGCACAACTAGTGAAATATTATAGTGCAGAAACTACTGCGAAGTTCATCTTTGAATACATGTTGTCTAGATTTGGGTGCCCAAAGATATTGATGAATGACCAAGGGTCACCGTTCTTGAATAAGACCATTGAAGCATTAACTGAGGAATTTCAATTTCACCACCAAAAGAGCACTCCTTGTCATCCCCAGGAAAATGGAACTATGGAGGCATCCAATAAAATTTTGGAGAATGCACAGACCAAGGTATTTAATGTGAGTAGGGATGACTAGGATCTTAGAATTACAACAATATTATGGGCTTATATGACTACATGAAAAAAGTTGATAGGTCAGACAACCTTTAGGTTGGTTTATGGGCAAGAAGCAGTGATACCCATAGAATACATTGTCCCTAATCTAAGAATTGAAATTTTTACAAATATGGCAGATCCCAACGTAATGGAAGAAAGAATGTCGCAGTTACTGGCTCTGGAAGAAGACAGGATTTTAGCAGGATTTCATTAAAAAGTGCAAAAAGAAAGAGAAAAGGCTTGGCATGATAGGCATGTTAAGCGAAATAAGTTTCACATAGGAGACCTTGTTCTCCTCTATGACAATAAGTTTGTGAAATTTCCAGGGAAATTCAAAACGCACTAGTTAGGCCCATATGTTATTAAGTATATTACTGATAGAGGCACAACAAAGTTAGAAAATTTAAATGGAGAATTAATTCAAGGAAAAGTTAATGGTAGTAGATTGAAGTTGTATAGGGATAACCTTGTCCCTATAGCTTCACCCTAAAGAAGAAAGAAGGAAAGTCTTGATTTCACATGCAGTTGAAAGTGGACACTGGACTATAAACTACATTGTAGAGAGAGCTTAGACGAAGAAAGCACTTCGCTACAATCAGGAATATGTCGAAGTTTGCAGGAAGTCATGATGTAGGACAGAGGTACGCTACAATAGGGAACGTGTCGAAGCTCATCATAAAAGTAGAAATATGACCGTTAAAGTTGCATTTAAGATGAAAAATTGACAAAATTTATGGATAGATACATATTTAATGACGAAATCTGAAAAATATTGGGACAAAATCAAATATAATGATGAGGTTAAAGGGTCAGAATTGTTAGAAATAGTCAACTCCCGCTCTGATTAAGAACTTTCCTGAATTGAGAGTTTGAGAGAGTAATAGTGCGAAGAAGTTGCAGAGATTTCTTGCATGAGTATCTTGTTGACTGGAGAATTTGTGTGAATACTTAACGAGAAAGGTTTAGAAGGAGTTATTTAACCAACCACCACAACAACAACTGATACACCTACAACATCATTAGTCGAATGACCTGTAGCAGCAACACCCTTAGTAGCCACACCACCACCATAGAAGCTACTGACATCACTGAGACAGAATCAACCGAAAGGAAGTAAGAGCCAAGAAAAATCAAGACAAGAAGCCTGCCAAACCTATGAAGCATGAAAAGAAACCTCAGTAGGTTGACATTGAAGAAGAAGTGGAGGAAATTCAGGTAGAGGAAGGTGGTGAAACATTCATCTCACCTCTGCCCTCATATATCCTGCCAAGGAAGCCAAACGCCTAACGAACAAAGGATGCCAAAGATGTGAAGTAGGGGACGTTCAAACCACTATTCCTGGAGGATGTGTCATAGTTCTCTACTTCAACTTGGAATTATTGATACTTGGTGAAGACTTCATCCTTGGTCTTCATGAGATATATCCACGCCTTAAGAGAGAAGTAATTAATAAATGTTACACAGCATGACAAACCTCCAAGTGATCTCATTGACATATGACCACATACATCTGAACTAATTAGATCTAATATTTCTTTGGATCTACTTTCACTACTCGGAATTGACCTTTTGATATTCCTTCCAAGTGTAAAAACTTTACATACACTTTCATGTTCTATCTGCAATTTGGGAACACCTAAAACCATTTGACTCAAAGAAGGCAAGGCTCTATAATGAAGGTGACCAAATCTCCTATGCCATAGTTCACATGGATTGATTTATTCATGTACCAAAGCTTGACCTGGTTGACCCAAGAGTCTATACAATATTCCTTCATGAATTCCAATAACTCTAGCATCATATATACTAGATCCCATGGGCCATACAAGCAATTTTCGATAAAAAAATTCTACTCTATCTACTTTATCTTCTAAACATGAAATAAATACTAAATTCTTTCTCAAACCTAGCACATATAACACATTGCTAAGATGAACATTGTTACTAGATTCCAACTCAATGGATGTATTTCCAATTCCTTTGATTTCATAGTTGTGATTTTCCCTAAGATCTACCCTTTGTGCTAATCTTCTTTCCATCATGCTAGTGATATTGCCATGATATCCTACTATATGTCTTGAAGCACCACTATATACTAGCCACATACCATCATCATCTGCAATAGAACTTGTTAGAGCACTGTTAGACTCTCTCATAAAACAATTATAAATCCAAAAATAAATAAATTAATTAAATATTCCAAGTTAGGAATTTGTGCCTAACTCTTGGGTTGTTCCTCTAAGATAGGAGTTCGTTTAGGTAACTCCTATATTGGTGTGTCTGGTGAGAAATTATCTCAACCAAAGGAGAAATTATCTCAACCAAAGATGTCCAAGATAGCACGCACTATCTTGAGACCAATATCTCTCATCTATTTATTTTTAACACTATTTCAATTATTTTTGAGTAAAGTAATGAGAGAGAATACATGAGGCTTCAGCCTTTTTCCGTCAATATTGTGTTTCTGGTTTTTATATGTGTGATTTATATATTTTTCTGAGTTAATGTCATTTTCATCATGTGGTATCGGAGCTTCTGATTGTTGGGACCCTGTGACAAAGCTTGAGTGTTAAAAATTCTGAGTGCAAGGAAGGAGAACCTGGCGAGGAATTGATGGCTTGATTGAAACGGCCATGATATTGTTCTGTACCTGAGCGTGGGAACTGATATTCAATGTCTGAGATCAGAGAGCAGCGTCGAAGAGCTGCTTTTGCAAGAGCAATTCAGGAGGAGGCCAAGTATCATCAGTGTGAGGGCCGAGAGTTTGTTGACTTTTAGAGGCTGAAACAGACCTGTGTTGGGATGCCCAAGACTCGTCTTTGCAATCCGATCTGTGCACAAAAAGACCGTGAATTTCCTTGCAGAGAGATAATGTGGTTTCATCAATTTAAGGTACGAAGATATTTCTTTAGTCTGCGCATTTCGAAGAGTTTATGATTTGTGTTTATGATCTCGTTAAGACCAGCGATTTCATCCTCTGAGAGACTGTCAGCTATAACACGAAGAGCCTATCGAGCGAATTTAAACGTGCACTAGCTTTAAAAACGGAGTAGGGCATTTTGTAGTGAATGAAATTCCTCGCGGGTTACAACCTTCAAACACAGTGCCGAGGACGAACCCGATAAAAGAGGAGTTAGTGGCGAAAGGCTTCTGGCACAAAGTCCGTGTCAAGACAAACCTCCAGAACAGTAAATAATAGTAATGGATCCAGCTGTGTCTGCTGCAGTTCGTACCGGCATTCTCAAATGCCCCGTCAAGGTCAAAACGGAATTCCAGAAAGTTCTAACAAGTGTTCTCAGCAAGTACAATAAGCCACAAATCAAGCGAGCGTGCCATTCAAGTTCCATAGCAAGCGAGCCTGTCATTCAAGTAAAGTGAAACAGTTCAAAGCACGACATCTACAACAAGAGAGCCTGACTTCAAGTGAGCAAGTTCAGATGGCGCAGCATATTCAGTTATTAAACATTCTTCACAGTTTGATCATCTCCAGTGATGAAGACATGGTGCACGTCAGCAAAGAAACTCTTGCTGATATTTCACGGCATCTACAGCAAACGCATGAAACCATTGAGTTTCTTCAGCTTGAGTCCCAACTTCAAAGGAATGAATTGCAAGAAAAGAGTGATACTTTCAAGTCTTTGAACCATCCAGATGATAAGTCATTCATCCCAACAACTTCAAGTGTCGAAGTTGTTCATGATAAAATTCAAATTTCTTCCAAAGCCATCATCAAGCCCTGGGAAGAAATTCAAAATAACAAGAATAGACGTGGCTTAGGATATGTCCCTGATGACACCAACTTACAAATCCCAGATTATTCCAAGCCAATTAAGTTTGTGAGTGCAGGATTTCTTGAACCACTCACCTCAGCAGGTTCTGAGAAAGTTGTAGACAAACGAAATTGCATGCAACCTGAAGTTCATGTTCAACCGAAATGCTCTCATTGTCAAAGAGCCGGTCATTTGGAAGATCAGTGTTTTGATCTCCATCCGTGTTGCCATTGTGGCAAGCCCAATCATTCCTCAGCAAAATGTCGCAACCACCAAAAATCAGGCAGATTGAAGATACATTATGACTGGATTGATCCTTGGGAATGGTCATCCACAGTCAAACGGTTGTCTTAGTTCTACAACCGACTACAATCTTACATAGTGCAGCCAGCAGTGAACAGATGATGGTACTCTCATTCAGTTGAATGAGGGAGTACAACAGTGAAACTCTCCTACACCTGAAGGGGGGGAGTTCAAATATATTTTGGAGCAGATTGTCTCTCCTTTCAGCTGACAAAGGGGGGAAAATGTCAATGAAATTGACAAGTGGTTGTCAGACTGAAAGTCTCGACAACATCAGCAAAGTAGCCAATGGGCATCTTCATCAGCAGCCAGTGGGCATATTCATCAGCCAGTGGGCATTTGTCATCAGCAATGAGCATCAGCAAATTCGCCAGTGGGCGATCGACAGCCAAAGCAGCAGTGAGCAGCTTTCATCATCGCAAAAGCAACATTGAGTTGTTTTTCGACATCTTCAGCCAGTGGGCAATCATCATCAAATTGTGTCAGTGGACACCGGATGCTGTTTTCAAGCAAAGGACAGTTGGATCCTTTTGCGGCTTGGCACATGATGGAGTTGTTAAGCGTCATTCAGAGATGAATCAAGCATGCAGCTAATTCATGTTCTCTTCAGATTTGAGTTTTTTCCAGCATCCAGTTTTGGCGGTTTTTTCAGGCAATGTTTTTGAGGATCAACATGAGAACTTGGAAGATGGTTCTCGTTTTTGGATTTATCATTGAGGGGGGGAATGTTAGACTCTCTCATAAAACAATTATAAATCCAAAAATAAATTAATTAATTAAATATTCCAAGTTAGGAATTTGTGCCTAACTCTTGGGTTGTTCCTCTAAGATAGGAGTTCGTTTAGGTAACTCCTATATTGGTGTGTCTCGTGAGAAATTATCTCAACCAAAGGAGAAATTATCTCAACCAAAGATGTCCAAGATAGCACGCACTATCTTGAGACCAATATCTCTCATCTATTTATTTGTAACACTATTTCAATTATTTTTGAGTAAAGTAATGAGAGAGAATACATGAGGCTTCAGCCTTTTTCCGTCAATATTGTGTTTCTGGTTTTTATATGTGTGATTTATATATTTTTCTGAGTTAATGTCATTTTCATCAAGCACAAAAAGTAAAATAAATCTGTCACCTTCAGATTTCTTTGGATGTTCATCAATGTCTATTGTTGAAGCATGTTGTTTTTCTTTCCTATTTCTATCGTTCTCTCCTCCATGACATTAATTGATATAATGACCAAATCTGCAACAATGATAGTATTGAATATTTGACATATATTTGTTTCCTTGTGGAGGAGGTCTTTCTTTTGGTTTTCTATTTTGGAAAACAAACTTCTTATTTCCTCCATTCTTCTTTTTGAAATGTGTTGTAAATGCTTGAGAGTCTTATTCCTTTCTATCTCTTGATATAAGCCTTGATTCTTCTTGAGCACAAGAGGTCCATAGTTCTTCAAAAGAGGGAACTTCCTTTCTACTACTTATACCAACTGCAAATGCATCCCATGATCTAGGTAGTCCATTTAAGTGTTGCAGTCACAAGTTCCTTCTCAGAGACGACTTCATCAATTACTTGAACCTGGTCTCTTAGTTGAGATATTATTACAAAATATGAGACCACGTTGTCATCATTTGTCATCCTCACATCACAAAGTTCATTCTTCAAACCCATGACTTGACTAATGTTGTTCACTGTAAATAGACTAGTTAGGGCATCATACATCGCCTTTGAAGTTTCAAGCTTTACAATATAGGGGATTAGGTGATATCTAATGGAATCCACAATAAGGCTCATGGTAGTGATGCCATATTCCTTGAACTTGTATTTTCATGCATTATCTGTTGGTTCAACAACCTTGTCTTTCACAACATCCAAAACTTTGTTCTTTTCAAGAATAAGATCAATCCTAGGTTTCCAAACTCTGAAATTTGAAGCCCCTTCTAACTTGTTCTCTGACTTCATAGAGGAATCCATGAATGTAGATAAACAATCAAGAAGGTATTCAACAATAGTGATCTCAATGTAAACTTTTTCAAGAGTGATCTCAATGTCTGTTCCTTCACCAAAGCTCTGATACCATGTTAATTTTTCAAGTGCAATTGATACAAGCACAATATTTTTGAATACTAATAATTACTTATAATGATGTTGATATTATTTTAATTTTTCCAGTATATCATTAAGCAATTATACTTTATAAATTCAACCATATAAAATAATAGGACAATACAAATCTCAATGCACAAAGAGACCACAAGATTTACCTTGGGAAAATTCACTAGGGGTAAAAACCCAACAACCTTTTTAATAGAGAAATTATTCTTTTCAACGAGAGACAGACCTAGACCTTGATTCAACAACCAAGTCAAACTAACCTTCAATTAAATCTATGGTCAAAATTGGTCAATAACCTCCTTGTCAAGCCACCAATCTAGTCAACAACTCTGCCTTCTAATCTACCCTAGGAAGAATTTTGTCCTCTTAGAAATTGCCTAGAATCTTAGAATGTTAGCCCTGCAACTACCTAGAAACTTATGCGAGCTAGAAGGAGAGAGAGAGAGAGACCCTCCACATGTGCGAGATAAATAGAGAGAGAAAGAGATGAATTCGTCCTTATTTTTCGACCTCCTTGTCCTTATTTTCCTTCACTTATATGCCCAAGATTTTCTTGCTTGAGAGAGATCAAATTACTGCCTTGTGGAGGAGGTCAAACTCTTTTTATATAATTTTCTGCTGGGTCAAATGGGTGTGTATTTTTCTTGGGCCAACTTGAATTGGAGGGAGGTCGACTTGACTAATTTTGGAGCCAAAAATTTATTTTCAAAAATTCAATTTTTTGTCTTTTGAAAGTCCTTAAGGACATGACTGAAAAATATATTTTTCTTTTGACTCTAACATGAAGAAAATGCTTACAATAATCAATAAAATACATCAAGGGCCAAAATAAACATTCTGAAGACTGACCATAGTTAGAAAATTCAACATCTTGCAGATTGTTCATTGCAAGTGTTCCAATATGGAAAAACCTGAGATTGTTCGTGAATTTTGAAGCATTAGTGCAAGTTCTTCTTAGGATAAATCTCATCGTTTTTATTGGGCTAATTTGAAGTTCTAAGGATCTTTATTTTTGGCCTCATTACCGAGGTAACTTGACATATTTGATAAGATGTATTTGACCCTTCTATACCCGTTTGTGTAGATATGGACCATGGCACATTCAGAGAGTTTCTTTAGTAATATTGTGCATTGATATGAGACATACATAACCTATTTGGAAGTTCTCTCTTGATAACTAAATCGTGGCAAAGTTTTGATGCGAGTCTTGTTTAACACTATAATTTTGTTATATACTTATGGAGTTGTAATACTAGATGAGATACCTTAGTAGGATGTGTTGTATATTGTGTTTTTGAAGCAAATTTTACTGACAATAACAAGTTGTGACAAACATTACGGATGGATGAGGGTTCTAGTGTATGGGGTCTAGATCTATTTAAGGCCCAATGTTAGGGCATGCACTCCAATAATGATCATTTGTTTGTCTGATATCTGGGGTAGTGTAATTTTCTGAGTCAACACATGTTGTGACAAACCAAATTCGTGATATCTAGCAGACTATCAAGGGCTTGTTGCAGGTATATCAAATAAACTTCAATGGTATTAAATTAGGTTGTTTGTCAGATGAGGGTATAATCATTGTGATCCAATGACATCTTTAGCATCAGTAGTAGACTAGACAATAGCAAAAAATAAGACAGTTAATCCTTGTCAGCTTGTAAATCATTCGACATCAACAAATTTAAGAGCATCCAAAATGACATACTTTGTTTAAATATTTGAGGTACATGAGTTGTGTATATTGTTACGTCATTTAGTAGTAGTCTCGAAGAAGTTTATTTTCTTTGTATATTTGAAGCATACATTAGCAATAAAGGTTTCATTGAATATCCTTATAAGTGGCTCATTGTCATTGGTATAGAGTGAAAAAATTGTTTCACTTGTTTTATTTTAAGGGTGGTTGGGTGGTGCAACGCATAATATTGAAGTCTCCTTCAAGTTGGAGCCTAGAAATACTTTAGGGTGGCAAGGTGGTGCTAGGGCAAGTTGGTGCTTGCAGGGTGTTGGCACGTCTCTCTAGTTGGAGCTGATAAACAAGGGTATTGGAGCATCCTTTCAAGATTTGGAGCTTCATGATAAATTGAATGCCTTTCTAGAGTACTCGGGAGTTGGGGCTTCCTCTTTCGTTGGTGCTAGGAAAATCATACACTCATAAATTATATTAGAAAAATGTTCAGTGGTTTTTTTCTCGGAAGGATTTTCACCTAAAAAATTGTTGTGTATTGCTCTTGTGATGTGTTGATGATTATTGTTCTAATGTTCATGCTCTAAAATTTCATAATTAACTGATTGTAAGTGAAATCTTGATTCACCCTCCCTCTCATTATTTCCAACATACATTAGTGATGAAAAGAGAATTGAAATCCAGACTGAGTGTTCTACCCGCACAAAATGATTGTCATGTTTAATTATTTTTTGCTCCTGTTAATCTAGAAGCATTTTTGCAGCGCATGAATTTTTATTCAAAAAATATTTTATAAAGTATTAGGTTCATATCTCAATTTGTATCAAGCCTTGAATTTACTATCAAAGATTATATATATATATATATATATATATATATATATATATATATATATATATATATATATATATATATATATATACATATATATATATATATATACATATTCAATCTTATAAGCATAACAAGCTATATTATATGGTATTATGCACAATCCTTACACTTGCCAATTCTGAAAAATTTTGAGCAACTTAAAAAAGGATTGAGTGACTTTCCATTATTGCTTCTTAGACATGAGTAAAATGTAGTTTAGCTTTAGGAAACTTAAGTGTAACTATTTTCAATTTGCAATAAAGTCCATGAACAATCTATGAGACAAAAATTGTCTCTATAGCAACTTTTCTTCATATTTCTTGTTAATGATGATTATGCTAAATGTAAAAGGCATTCCCTTCTCAAGAGGTTTTGCAAACTTTTACAACTGTATTGAAAACCACTATAAAATACTTTGATTCTATAAATAGATTAGATTCATACTTCATTAAGAAGGTGACTGAATATGTTCTTTTTCAAACATTTAATACCCAATCCAAGTCACTACTATTTGATTGTTTTTAACAATGCTTGAGGTTGGGATGGTGGAAGCATTGGACTTGAATGAATCCTAGAAACCCATGTACAATATGTAAAATTTGAGATGACCAAGGATAAACAATAACCACAAGGATCAACCCTTTGAAATGTTGCATTTCCTATTTTCTTCACATATAGACTTTACTTATTGTAATTTTGTTGTTGAAAATACAATATTTGATTTAATAGAAACACAATTGAAACCCATCATCATACAAAACCCATGTTTTGAGCTACAACTTGTATAACATATTTAGATTCATGGGAAAAGAGATCATATTGTCTGATCATCAATGTCCATGATTGTCAAAACTTGCACATATTATCCTTGAAATATGCCTAGAAAATCAATGAAATCTATTTGGAACACCCTATTAGAGTCCTATAATTTTTATAGGATCGTTTGATTATAGCTGATCATTATTATGTTTGAAATTTTTGTAAATAATATCCCATATTGTAAATTATTTCCAAAAAAGGTCAAAATCTTAAGAAAAAAAAATATATGCTTGCGAGTCAAAATGCAGCATTAGAGGATAATTAAGTATGTTTAGATTGAATTAATCACATAATTTAAATGTGATTAATAAATTGTAATAAGGCCTTGGTACTATAGCTTTGATTTTAGTGCAAAGTTGAAAATGACAAATGGATATTTGTCATATATGGTTAAATGGATTCTTGTGTCAAGTTGTTGGTGAAGTGCATCTATCATCTTATGTGTTTATATTTATATGGTTATAGCACATAGTTGTTTTCAGACCTGAATTATTCAATAGATAAATAAGGGGAAGGATTTGTTTAAATCTACACTCTGCACCCGGCTATGAATAATTTCAATGTTTTCTTCTTTTGATCTTTAAATATAGAATTCAGGTAACAATGTTTTATATTTAAAGTGAATCTTAATCTATTCTTCCTTCTCCATCTCATAAACTAAAAGAATCCATTCGGTTTGGCTACCCTGCCCTGTGAGATCTATTTGTAGACATTGCAGTCAATCTGTATTTTATGTAACAGACTCCATATCCCAATGGTAATCTAGTTATCAACCAACCATCCAAATACAAATCAAACCTTAAACTTCATAACTAGCCTAATATTCAATCCAACAAAGTTAAATATTACAGAGAGACCCTCTATGAAGTTGGCAGTGCTAAGTCCCATCTTCCAAATTTGGTTTGTGGTTACCTTTGTGATTTTCTTCTGCAACCTCAGAAAATTACAAAGTGCTAACATTCTGGCGACCATACTGGGGAAGAACCTAGAAAAGTGTAGCAAGTTCCAGATCTGATTACCGATGTGGACAATGATTAAACACAAGAAGGTTGTATCATTCACCTGACAACTCCATGTTTCAAGCATCTAGAGCTTCAAATTTTTCAGGGTGACTCCACTGTTAAAGAATCTAGATTTGCAAAAAACTCATGGCGACTCCACTGCATATTGATCAAATTTCTTGCTAAGCAACATGATAGGGTATGTGGTAAACCCTAGATATGGTGAAGTTTTAAAATAATTCAGGGATACGTTAACAGATTTTCAAATTGATGAAGCTTTTTCAACGATCGTGTTTCATTGTTTGAAAACGAGAAAAATTTCTCTTGAAGGTAAAATTTGTTTTCTTGAGTTAATTGCTGAAAGATTTAAGAAGGGTATTGAACTTTTGGATTTTCAGATTCAGTCATATAGTTTCCAAGATCCTAAATAGTTCTTAGAAAATATTCCTTCTCCAAAACAAGAGGAGATTGTATTGCCTTTTGATTTGCAGATTGATGAGAGTTTTGTTTTCGAACATAAGGCTGAAATTGAACAGTTGGAATCAGGGTTTAACCTTGAGAATACAACTGATGAAATCTTCCATCCTCTATCGATCAATGAAAGCCTACAAGGTAAACTAATTAATCATACCTTTATTGATCCTATAGAAAACTACATGGAGGTTCTTTTCAACTCAAGTGTTCAATCATGTTTTCATGACCAGATCCAACAACAGTTGCCATTGCACTCTACAACTTTGATTTTATGGACAAAAAGTCAAGCTGTCCTTTTGATTGTGCTAACAAATAGTCAAGAAGTCCATTTGTTTCAACAACTACTTGACTGGCTTCATTGACATTTTTGTATTATTTGATTCAACATAATTTTCAGCAGTGTAGAGTAGGTAGCAGTGTGCAAATAAGCTCAACACTTTGAGCATATTTTTCAAGCATTCTTTTCAGTTTCAATTTCAAATAGTAGTTTAGATTTCAGTTCAAGTGTATATTTTAGTTTTCAGTGTGCGTAATGGTTTTGATTTCAGTTTAAGAGTTTTGTAGTATTAGATATTTTATGGCAGAACATGTTGCAGGTTTTGGGATCAACCCAATGGATCAAGCTACTAGTCTACGATGTTCTTAACACATTACAAGGAGATTTCCATCCCCAACTGAAGCCTATGTTAGGGTCCTATAATTTTTATAGGATTGTTTGATTATAGCTAATCATTATTATGTTTGAAATGTTGTAAATTATTTCCAAAAAAAGGTCAAAACTTTAAGAAAAATAAAAAAATATGCTTTCAAGTCAAAATGCATCATTAGAGGACAAGTAAGTATGTTTAGATTAAATTAATCACATCATTTAAATGTGATTAAATAAATTGTAATAAGGCCTTGGTACTATAACTTTGATTTTAGTGCAAAGTTGAAAACGACAAATGGAAATTTTTCGTATATGGTTAAAAGGCGCACATGTTCACACTCCCAATCACAATGCCTTTTTCATCGGATGACTCCAGTGTCTTTTCGAATCCCCCCACTATGATTCTCTTTAACAACAGGGGTGGGTGGGGGGGGGGGGGGGGGGGGGGGGGGGGGGGGGGGGGGGGGGGGGGGAGAGGAGATCCAAAAATCAATTTCCCTGCCACTATGTGTCTTCCACTCATGATTTCGGACGCCCCCATCTAATACCAAAAACAACTCCGACCCCCCTCTAAAAGCGGTGTCCGCCGTAACCTGCCTTCCCGTTAACGTCACCCCCCACTTCCACTCAACTGCCATTTCCCTACCTCCATGTCATTTCTCCACATAAACCTTGAAGACCCCACTTCCTTTCCACCAAACATGTGCCTCCACATCATCCCACACCTCCATGTCACCTCCCGCCTCCACATCATATGTCTGTTTCATGGTTAGTTAAACTATATGTTTTTTCCTATATAACACATTAATTCAAAACATCATTTAAAAACAATGAGAATGAATTTTCAAAAAAGTAAAGAGGTTTTTGTTGCCAACATCCTAATGTACAAAAATATCTCTCATTGTTCTAACGTCTGTTATGGTTTGAGAGATTCGGATGAATCTTTGCAGGCATATTTTCCCGAATTTTCCTATTTTTAGCCAGTGTTTTCAAATGCGGTTTCCAAGCAGGTGGAAATGAATTTAAAAAAAAAAGAATTTTTGGTTTCTAACATCATCATTTACAAAAACATCTCTCATTTTTGTAACCACTATTATGGTTTGGGATATAAAAAGGGATTAAAAGACCCTATTTTTCAGAATTTCGAGAGGAAAAAGCTCAAAGACAGTTAGTGACTTGGATGCCACCTCATCAAATAAGAGTTGCTATCAAATTTGAATTTCTCTTCTTTGTCACCAACAATCCATAAATATAGTGCCAAGTAGATTCATTAGTTTTTAATGTCCTATATTTCAATTCTATTTGTGTAATACAATTTGAGATATTTGTAACAAATCTTGATATTTTTTCAAGATATTTTAGTTTAGAATTTTTATAAATACTTCATCATTTGAAGTAAGAGATGTTGGTTTTTGTACAAGGAACACTAGTGTATATTGGTGAAGCATCAACAGATTTTCCAAGTAATACATAAAGCTCTTTCACAGGATTCTTGTGTCAATATGTTGGTAAAGTGCATCTATCGTCTTATGTGTTTATATTTCTCTGTTTATAGCACATAGTTGTTTTCAGATCTGAATTATTTAATAGATATATAAAGGGCATAATTTTTTTAAATCCACACTCTGCACCTGGCTATGAATAATTTCAATGTTTTCTTCTGATCTTTAAAAATAGAATTCAGGTAACAATATTCTATATTTAAAGTGAATCTTAATATGTCATTCCTTCTCCATCTCATAAACTAAAAGAATCCATTCAGTTTGTCTACCCTACCCTGTGAGATCTATTTGTAGACACTATAGTCAATCTGTATTTTATGTAACAGACTCCATAGCCAAATGGTAATCTAGTTATCAACCAACCATTCAAATACAAATCAAACCTTAGACTTCATAACTAGCCTAATATTCAATCCAACAAAGTTAAATCTTACAAAGAGAGCCCTCTCTGAAGCTAGTAGGGCTAGATCCAAGCTCCCAAAGTTAGTTTGTGATTACCTTTGTGATTTTCTTCTACAACATCAAAAAATTACAGAGTGCTAACACGCCCCTAAAATATTCCTGGAACATCTTGGGGATGGCTAACAAGCCCTCGAGTCCCCAATGAAGTCCCTAACAATTTGGGAACGTTTCCCAAGTGTCCACAAGTTCCCAAAACGCGAGGACATAGAGTATGCATATATTTTTAGTGGGGACGGTTCCCGTGCAACCTAGTAATGTAACGCATGCAACGATCCAAGTATGAAAAGTGATCTTATTAAAAGCAAGTTCCAAAAGTTAGGATTTTTATGTTTTGTTTTTTATTGGATGTTTTATAAATATTATACATTATAATTTTCTCTTTATATATAAAGAGATACATTTTATTTTTTAAAATGTTATTTTAGGGGACTTTTGTTATTATAAATTGGTTTAATGAAGTCACTAGATGTCACATGCACACACAGATACCTATTCTAGAAGAGATCATGCACTTGAAACATGATTTTGATCAAATTTCAAATTTTGTGCGAGGAACAAAATTTGGGCACCTATTCTGGAAGAGATCATGCAGTTGAAACATGGTTTTGATCAAAATTAAAATTTCTTGTTTGAATTGTGCGAAAAAAAATTTGGGCACGTGGAAAATCATGGAGCAGATATATGACACATATTATGGGTACTACCATCAACCTTTCATAGATGGACATTTTTCATGATTTAGAATAATACATATTTTTTGACTCTGTTTCTTATGAGAAATTTGTTTTTCTTGGTTGGCAGGAAACATCTTTATTTTCACTATGTATTTATGAATGTTGAACTTATTTACTATTTTTCTTTTTGGATGGATAGTTGTTCTTCAAAACAACCATTTTTTGAATGCATCTGTATGCATATATAAAATGTGATTTTCAAAACTTATTAATGAAAATTACAATTTTTCTTAAAAAATAAAATATTAGAATATTATTTTTTAAATTTATAAATTTTTTATTTAATTAGTTTCTCATTTTACTTAATTAAAATTATTTAATTACATTACATATTTTATTATTATTATTATTTTTAGTGTGGTTCATGAACACCCTGGTCAGTGAGTGGTCGCTATGTCCACGGAAAAATCTGGGCTAATTGCCCCTCGGCCTACTGGCAAGACCTAACCCCAAGGGCTTCGGGTAGAATCGACCCTGTGACCTCCCGATGGCGAGGCACGATTTTTGACCAACTGAGCTAACCCTTGGGGCTATTACATATTATATTATTATTTATTCATTAATATTATTTTATTTGTTTAAATATTTTACACTTGTGTTAAAATTAATATTATTAATATTATTATTTTTTTATTTTTACTTTTTTATTGATAATTTATGCATATGTATTTTTATAAATATTTGTTACCCAGTTTAGATTTATCTTAATTCTCGACAAGCCCTAAGAGGGATTATCACTCTAAAAGAGGTTTGTATCTCAAGAGTTTTGATAGATATAGAGTTAAGATGTGTTGGAAAATGTGCAACAAGAAATGTTAAATTTAGAATGTGCTAAAAATAGCATGACTAAAAATAGCAGTTTGGCCAATGAGCATTTTGGCCACCTTGGGTGAGAGGTGAAACTTCTAAAAATAGCATTTCTGGATCCCTTCCTATTTTTAGCAGTCCCTGGTCTATCTATAGGAAGTAAATTCGAATTTGGTCTTACCAGTAGTTTGGAATATTAATTAATTAATATTCCATGATTTAATTAGTTAAAGAAAAGCAAACTTGAAGTCTTTGTGAGAACATGCAATTATTTCTCCACTAATTGGGGAATGTGTCCTTGATTTCCTCCACTGATTGAGGGAATAAGTATGAGCTCTATAATGAGAGAATCAGTTGACTTAGTTCTAACAAGTCAATTCCATTTAGATTATTTTAACAAGTTGTTAAAATAATAAAATATAGTTTGTTAATGCTTGCATGCATGTAACAACTGTTATTTTAGATAACTTAGGATTCACTCATGGATAATAGTCACATGTTAGTTCAGACAGAGACCAAGTTGAGATCAAAGAAGGGACAGTGTACTATCAGTTGGATGAATATTATTCCTATAAAGGAAGCTCATCCATGATGAGGATTTATCTGCTTCAAGTTTGTGCAGTTATTTTAGAGGTCAGTGTTGTGTGTGAGGTGAGAATCACACAGGTTGCAGTTGGAGGACCCAGGAAAACTGTGCATAGAAATAGGAGGCTTGGAGGGCAGAGGAGAAGGTTTGTGAGAAGCCTTTGACTATCTATGAGTAGTAGAGGGATTGTATTGAGAGATGGATAGCTTCCGAGCTAAGGCTTTGTGTAATCCAAACATATTTCCACTTGTATGATAATACAAAGATGGGATTTTAGGTTGGCGCTTTCCCCTAGTTATATCTTCTGTGCTATTTGTGTTTGATTTCTCCATATCTGTTATATGTGTTCTTATTGATGTTGCTCATGTTCGATTAAGCTTCCGCTAAATTGTTTATAGAAGTAGATCAAGTGTTTTGCTTTAGTACATTGCATTACCAGGTGATCTACAGGTGGGAAATTTCTACATTGTATCAGAGCTAGCTGATCTGTAGAAAACGTTCTACATGGTATCAGAGCTAGTTGATTTGTAGAAAAATTCTACAAAATTCTACAAGATGGATTTAGGTTGCTTTAATTTCCTCCTTTAAATATACTATATTCCACATGAATACCATGAGTTCTCATAAATCTAGAGCTCAAAAACTACTAGTAACTTGACCAAGTCAAGTTTACCTTATTATTTTAGTTTCAAGTTATTTTTATTTTAACATAGGGTTATTTTTCTTTTTCCTTTTATCTTATTTTCACTGTGTAAAACTGTTTAACATAGGGTTCTTTTTCTTTTTATCTTATTTTGACCAAGTAAAAATATTTTTAGGACATTACATTACATTAGGTTACAACATCTCTAGGTTGGAGAGCACTTCTTAATGTAATCAATTTAACTAAATGTATTATTTACTAATATCTGTTTAATTAAATATATTATTTTACTAATATATAAAATTCAAATAAATCAATAAAATGATAATTAAATATTATAAAATAATATTAAAATTATTTAATAAATAATGTAAAATAAAATGATATAAGTTTTATAAAGTAGTATATAAACTTTCTTGAAAGTACTATTAATATCTACCATCTAGAGAAGATTAAGGACCCGATTCATTTTATTTTAAGATGTTTTTTATATACACACTTAAATGTATTTAATTTATGGGGTGTTTTCTTCTAAGATATTCCTTATATAATATGAAATGTATTTAATATATGAATTATAAATTAATAGATTTGTGTGGGGTTTAGTTTCCAATAAATTTTAAGTTTAAATTTTATGGAGAGAGATTGAAGATGAAAACCATTTATAAGAAAAAGCTAGCCTTAAGAGCATACAATATTGATAAAAACATACTATTAAAACGTTTTTTTAAACAAAAATGAGTACTTTTTTATTAAGTCTGGTCCCGGTCGTGGCTCTTGGGCATTTGGAATTCCAAATTGAATCTATCTACCCCATCCAAAATAACAACAAAGCCCTAAACTGACTAAGTATTCTTATTGTTCTAGATGTATACATGTGAAAAACTTGGAACAACATCCATGCACACATAACTCTTACCATTATAATTAAGTCAGATTAGAATCCTTAGCAGGACGATTGAGATCAAAACCCCGAGGATGATCACCCGAAGGGCAATTGAGCTGGAAGTGCAAGTCCATGATAATGTTGCACAAAGCCTCCACCTCATCCTTCAATTGACTAATTTTCTTTTGTTGGGCCTCCATTGATTTTTATTTTTTTTTGGTATTCATCTGCCTCCTGCTACTGGTACATTAGGACCTACAATTCATAAATATCTGCATTCATCTCTTCATGTGCCTTTCGGAAATGGTTGCAAATAGTTAAATTAGAAGAGTCTGTCTCGAAAGTAAAATCCATAGGTGATAGATGTTGCAACACAAACCAAATATAGGTAGAGTAGTTCAGAACTAGATGATATAACCCAACTACATGCATCAAAGGAAAATACTCGACTGATCTAGGAAAGAAATGCAAGATCAAATCACCCCTTCCTAAAACCCCACTTCTACCTTGCTTTTGATTATAGTTCAGAAATTCGGGAACACCAGGGGTCGCTCGATGGAACACCAAGGAAATTAAGCCAAGAATGGAGAATTTTACGTTTGAATAAGAGAAAACTCCATGCCTCCATTTCTCGACACATTCAGGCTTGTAATTCCTCCTGAGATATGAAATTCACAAAAGAAAAAGAGCCTCTAGAAGCTCCATAGAAAATTTCCAATATTCCCAAGTGTGGATCACTCTTCATAACACAAAGCCTCCTTTCTCATAAGAATCATAGAGTTGATGACCCTTTCCTAGTGCTACTCATTTGAAATTCAGGAATCTGGGTCTCTTATCCACTGTTTTAATTCCATTTTGAAGAAAATCCCCATATGTGATTGCAAACTCGCATCACTTGAGACAAGTTCCCAAAGAAATGATAATTATCTTCCCATTCTTTGAAGAGAAATTTTATTTTCTCGCCATGCTATCTTCCTCACTCTATAGTCTAATCTTGCTTAGATCCCATGTGAATGACACACTGGATAGGGAAAATAAAATGAGAGCCATAGATTCTAAGTGAAGAGTGAAGAGAGCCATGGTTAATGCCAATGAATACCACACATTTACATGTAATCGAGCCCTGTAGGTTGCTACAACACCAGTTATGGGAGGAGTCTTTCCATCATTGTAGATGTCACCATATTTATAAGGACACTAATGATTAAACATTAAGGTGTAAGGCGGGCGGGTGAAGGTATGGGAATTGGGGGAACACATTTACATTGGTTAACTTAGTTTCAAAAAAAGGGAGAAGCCATGGGACGGGGGAGGGATAACAAATATACTCCATAGACATCAATTAGGAGATGATAGTTTGGTCAATAATTCCATTGATTTCTACTTTTCCTTCCACCAAGAGCATGTTCTGTTTTCCACGAGGTTAACATCACCATTGAGACTCCGAAGGATATCGTAGGGGGATTAGTTAGAGAAATATCCCATAATACTAATGATGCGATGATAAAACATGCTTAGCGTATTATCAATGGGGGGATTCTTTGTTCTAAGATCGTGAATAATTAGGAAGGAGTCACCTAAGATAGTTATATCTTTGATGCCCCTTTTAGTAGCTAAGATTAGCCCCAAAAAAAGTCTGTACATCTCAGCCTGATTGTTGGATTTTCTACCAAGTCCACAAGAGATTTTGTTCATAATTATTCCCTTGGGATTCCAAATATTCGCCCCTCTCCCGCGACCCCTAAAAGCATACTATTAAAAACTTAAGAAATTAAATAAATATATTTATAATAATATATGTTGTAATGATTTGTAACTAATATAAATATTAATAGTTTTTAAAAATAATATTAAAATAAATTATTTAATAGATTTAATTATTTAATTTCTTTGATTAAATTATCTTCTTCTTTTTCCCTAGTTCTTAGAACCTACGGGAAGAAAATTAACATGCATTATATCAAATAGAACTTATTATTTACATATATTAAAATATACATATTTTTAATTATGATTGTTTCATCAGTCAAAATATTTTATTAATTCAGGAAAACATTACAACAGATTCACCCAATTTTCAAATTTTTTTTTCGGCCTTACTCCTACCAGATTTGTTGGCTAGAAGGGAGACACAAAAATTGATAACAAAATGCCAGTAACAACCCATAACCCATAACTGGAAGTATAAGGGAAACCAAAATACATCCAGGATAAGAATACAACCCACATCCATTAAGGATCCGAGTAATTAACCAAGGTTGGGTTGTCTAGTTCGATTCTAGGAGATGCTAGAGGTTTAAATCCACAATGGACATGAGTTTCCATGTGAGCCAACCTCCCTTCCAAGTGATCCATTTTCTCATAGATCCTCCTACAACCTCACTACAATGTTTCCAACCGATCTTGCATGTGCCATTGGTTGCACTACAGATCATTCATGAAGTCGATCACCATGTTTCGATCATCATGGCGGACTTGGCCTAGATGTTCAAGAAGAAGAGTGACATGTCACAACTAATTCTCAAGAGAATTGAAGGGTTGTGGAAGAGCCACCCTTCTAGGAGATAGCACTGGGTTGTGCTCTAACTCCTTGACCAGCTCCACATCAACCCTCTTATGATCTTCCCTCTATCCTCTTGGGCCTATGCACCTTTGGGCCCTGCCATGTTAGCAATGCATAATTTGAAAGTCCAATCCCCCCTCAAAAACTCCTCCTCAACTGAAGTGACATAGAATGGACCTATAACAAAACCAAATTATATCTCCTAGACCTAAGATTCATGCAAAGTTGATGGTCTATAAAGTTCCCTTTATGACCAAGCAGAGCCATCCCCAACTAGAAAATCCCCTAGAGGGAAATTATCCTGGAAGTGGCTATATCACCTTGAATTGTTACAACTTAAATGACACTGCACCAACCTCTGCGCCCAACACCACTTTACAATGCCCCCCTCAACAACACACAAAATCTATAAACCTCTGAGGACCCCTTTGCAATAGACATCAAGCCACAAGAAACAAGGGGTTTCAACCCTGACCCATGCGAAATACCTCCTTTATTTACTAAATTTTAAAAGACCCATCTCCACAGGTAGCCGAAGATATTTTCAAGAAACAAACAACCATCCCAAGACCCAATATAAACCCCAAACCTCTCGCCATCTACATCTAGGACCGCACTAGAGTCCCAAAAGTAGAGAAAAACACCAAGATACCTAACAATGGACGAATGCGATAAGACCCAAACTATTAATTTATAAGAGTGAAATTACTTCCAACCATAGACCTTATAAACTCAAGCTAAAGAATCCCACTGGTAGCAATAGTAGGAAGAAACCAATGGTGCTTCCTAGATGGCACAGACAAATCGTAAGGGCCCTAAGAGACGCATCAACGAACCATAAATAAGGTATCAAGATGCTTACTCATTAAAATTGGAAAATAGGGACAAATTCCACCTTAGGACAACTCATATGATGGAAATTATTATTTCATTGTATTCCTCTTTTCGAGAGGTACAAGTTTGATATAAATATCATCTCATTATGATAAGCAAAAGTGGAATTTTGAATTTATTCTCTCTCATGCACAAATTGTCAACGTTAGCCTCAGTGAAATAAATCCCAATAGATGTGTCTCCACACCCTCAACGAATTGTATAAATAGGAATGAACTCTCTCCTCATTTGGACATCACTCATCTCATCACACATTTCTCTCTCCTCTCTTCATTGGTTCAGCTTGAGGACAACCTTTCTCTTCTTCGCATGTGTAGCAGGAGACCGAATTTTTCTGTGATAGAACATGATGAATTTTAGAGGAACATACCAACATTGACCAAGGCTCATTTGACCTCCGTTGAATTCGGTTTTCAGGGAATAATTTTGATGTTTGGAGGCCGCATTTATTGGCACAAAAATTGAGATGTTTGGGACAATTTGACTAGTGTTGACTTCATATTTGACCACATAAAATTACAGTGGTATTTATCTCTCTTTTGACTGGGTTTGTCTAAACTATTTTGGGCTGACTTTGAATCTCCGTGAAGGCCGAATTGGACTGCTATTGACCGAGCTTCTTGGAGGACATTTTGGTGCTGCTTTGACCAAAGTTGACTTTCTGGTTAGGGCTGCACTTGAATTTTGTTGACTTCTGATTTTGACAAGGCTGTTTTGGGAAAGTAAATTTGATATTTGTACTCTCTCTCTCTTCGCTAAAATATTGAATAATAATACGAATATTTTATCAAAGGGTTTTCCCCTGGCATTCGCCAAATATTGTGTCCTCTTGTCTTGGCTTGTCTTTTATACATGTTTTATGTTCTATCTGCATTTACTGTCAATGTGTTTAATTTAATGTGATTGCTATTGGAAATTGTCATTGGGTTTATAAGGAACATTAAAGTAAATTGTGCTAAAGCATAGAAAATACCATTGTTATCTAAAATTAACATGGTTTCAGAGCTCAGGTGAAGACAAATTACAAGCAAAAGTGAGGAACAACAATCACTAAGGGAAGTTGTTGAACAAGAACTTCAAACTAGTCCCAATGATGACTACATCCTACTTCAAATACGAGGAAAATCTTAAGGAAAATCCGACTATGATGCATGGAATATGCATATAGATTTGACTTTGGAAAAATTTGGTACCATGGACTATGTCAAACGAAGAGTAGTGGAGCATCCTTCAAATACATCTGCTACTGCAAAAACAAAGTACAAGAAAGGTGAGGTTAAAGCTAAGAAAATTATTGTTGATTCTATTCACAAGCCTTTGGTTTCCTATATTTTTTATTTGGAAACATATAAGGAGAAGCATGAAAACCTGGTTGGGATGTTCAAAATAAATAATGAAAATCAAGTTCTCCTTCTCAAGAACATGTTGAAAGACATCAAGATGGATAGAGGAGAATCTATTCAATCCTACTTCATGAGGATTACCAAGATGAAGAATGATCTCCTATCTATTGGAGAAGTCATTGGTGATAGGGAGCTCACTCCTATTGGACATGGAAGCCTTACAAGAGAATGGGATGTGTTCAACACTACCATCCTCAACAATGAAAGGATTCTAGGATTTTATGAATTATTGGCTAAATGCACTCATGAAGAAATAAGGATGATGGAAAGAGACAATCACTCCAATGGAAACAATCCTACTACTTTCTCCGCTCATGCTAAGAGGAAGAAAAATGTTGGTCCAAGAATAAGAGGTCAAGGGTTCAAGATGGGATTCAAAGAAGGAAGACAAGGAATATTCTTCAATCATAATGGGTTTTGCCACTTCGCTAGAGAGTGTCCTCACAAGAAGGATACTCCAAGAGATGATGAAAACCATAACAACAACTACAAGGGAAATGGAAATCAAAGGAACAACATGTTCAACAAAAAAGGAAAGAGGAATGCTCCCGCTGCTTGAAATGGAAATGGTCGTCCTCCCAAGAAGTCTATAAACTCTAGGTACGAAGAATTTAATGTTGGTGAAAAGGAAAACAAATTTTATCTTATTTATTCCCTCACCACCACCTCTCCTCTGGATACATTAGATCATTGGTTGATTGATAGTGGTGCCTCAAGACACTTCATTGGGTACAAAGAGGCTCTCTCAAACTTTATTGAAAAGAATATGAATATGGGGATTATACTTGGGGATAATGCCACTTATACCGTAAAAAGAATTGGGGTTGTTACTCTTCTTAAACAAAGGTCAAACCCTTCATTTACAAGAAGTGTTGTATGTACCTGATCTGAAAAAGAGTTTGGTCTCTATTTATGCAATGGAAGATAAAGGTTTCAAGGTGACATTCATTGATGGGAAGGTTTGTGTTTGGAAAAGGAACCCAAGAGATGCATTCAATATTGGATTCAGGGTTGAGGGTCTCTATCAGGTTGGAGGAAGTCTGTTGGGAGCAATGACTTGTGATACTTCTCTTAAATCTGAATTATGGCACCAGATATTTTCTCAACTTCATTTCAAATCCTTACCTAATGTAAGGAAGATGGTCACATGTATGCCCAAATTAAACTTAGATCATGAAGGTGTTTGTCAGGGTTGTGTAGTTATAAAACATACAAGGGGACCATTCCCCTCAAGTGAAACTCAAACTACTGATATTCTTTAATTGGTCCATTCTGATCTATCAGGTATGTTGCTCGGGACATCTTTGGGTGGATATTTTCACTATGCAATTTTTGTGGATGAATTCTCTCACAAAACATGGATCTATTTCTTAAAGAAGAAGGTCAAAGTGTTCAAATGGTTCCGCTCTTTCAAAGCCTTGGTCAAGAATAAAACATGGAAGAAGATCAAATTATTGAGGACCAATAATGGGAACAAATATGAGTCAAATGAATTCAAATACTATTGTAGAGAAGCTAGCATTAAGAGGGAGACCACTACTGCATATAATCTTGATCAAAATGGTGTTGCCGAAAGGAAGAATTGAACTATCATAGAAGCTACCCATGTCATGCTTCATGACCGAGGTCTGCCAAAATTCTTACGGGGAGAAGCTGCCAACACCGATGTGTATGTTCAAAATAGATGCCCACATCAAGCGTGGACTTCAAGACACCCGAAGAAGTATTCAACGATAAGAAACCTGATGTTTCTAATTTTAGAATTTTTGGTGAAAAGAAAGAAACTAGATGCATCTCGAAAGAAAGGAACATTTGTGGGCTATAGTGAAACTTCGAAGGCATATAGAAACTATGTACTTGGTCAAAGGGAAGTGGAAATAGGTCATGATGTCACTTTCGATGAAGATTTCTCCCTTTGGAAAGTCCGAGATCTTCTTATCCCTAGGAAGGACAATGATGATGATGATGATGCAAGAAAGCAGGATGAGCCTCCGTCTGATGACCCGATGCCCAATGTGGAAGGTCTGATGGATCCCATTTATCCACCTCCTAGTGAGCCCTCTTCTTCAAGAAAAAGACCTCTGTAGCTCAAAGATACTCTTGAAGATGCTGACAGATTTTGCCGAGGGGGAAATTTAGTGAAAGAAATAAGCCAAACAAGTACCAAGGGTACTTAGCTGCCATGAGTACCATTGTATAATATGAGCCTTGTACATTCGAAGAAGCCGTGAAACACCAAGTTTGGAAGGATGCGATGAACAACGAGTATGAGTCGATCATCAAGAATGATATCTGGGATGTGGTTCTTAGACCCAAAGACAAGTTAGTTGGCCCTTCAAAATGGCTCTACAATATCAAACATGGAACTGATGGGAGTGTTGAAAATTTCAAGGCCAGATTTGTTGCCCGAGTCTTCTCTCAAAAGGAAGGACTAGACTATAATGATATATTTGCACTAGTTTCTCGATATACCACCATTCATTTGATCAAAACCCTTGCTTCCTTGCAAGGATGGAGCCTTCACCAAATGGATGTCATAATTTCCTTCTTACATGGTTTTCTTAAGGAGGAATTCTATGTAGAAGAACCTGATGGGTTCGAAGTTTAATATCGAAAGTCATATTTTGCAGGTTGAAGAAATCCTTCTATGGATTGAAGCAAGCCCCCATCACTTGGTATGAGAGGATTGGTAGCTATATTATGAAGTTGGGATTTAGAAGGAGCGATGCTGACATGAACCTATACTTCAATATTGAAAAGGAAAAACCCCTCATTCTGGTCCTTTATGTGGATGATCTCTTTCTGACAGGTGATGAACCTCTCATTCATTAATGTAAGAGGGAGTTGAATTCTGAATTCGAGATGAAGGACCTAGGACTAATGCACTACTTCCTAGGACTGGAGGTCTGGAAAAAGGTAGGTGAGAGTTTCCTTTCTTAAGAAAATACATTGTGAAACTACTTGAGAGATGTGGGATGGTGGACTGCATATCCGTATCTACTTCAATGGAACTCAACTTCACGAAGTTATGTGGAAGTTTTGCTGGGTCCATATTAGCGAACACATTCAAGTATAGTCAACTTGTGGGGACCCCGATGTTCTTTGTCAACTCTCATCCTGACATATGCTTCGTTGTAAACATCTTGAGTCAATTTATGGTTGAGCCTCATCACATTCATTAGATTGCTACTAAGAATATCTTGAGATATCTTCGGGGCACAATCCATTATGGACCGAGATACACTACCAGGAACTTGAGGCTATATGGATATTCATATGTTGACTAGGATGGAAGTGTGATGGATCATAAGAGAAAGTCTGGGTGATGCTTCTCTTTGGGGTCTGCTTCAATATCCTGGATGAGTAAGAAGCATAAATTGGTTTCTTTAAGCAGCACCGAGGCCAAATCCATTGCTGCAAGTATGGCTTGTTGTGAAGCTATTTGGTTGAGGAAGATCTTCAGTGAGATATTTGAGGACGTGCTAGATACCACTGTGATCTTCTGTGACAACCAGAGTGGGATTTTCCTATAAGAGGATCCCTTGTTCCATGAACTCTCCAAGCACATTGATATTAGGTACCACTTTATCTGGGATATGGTACAATGGGGAGCAATAAGGATCCAACACATCAGGATGGATGAGAAGGTCACAGAAATTCTCACGAGGGTCCCATATGAGTTAAACATTGAGCTTTGGGAGCTCCTGGGGGTTTGGGGTACTTATTGGAGCTATGAGCGACCATAGGGTGAGTGGTTCACCTTCCCTTAGTGGTGCGCTAGATACAGGGTGAGTGGTTCACCTTCCCCTATGATACCCCATGATGGTTGACATGTGTGTAGGGTGAGTGGTTCACCTTACCCTACGATTGTGAAGACATGTATGTAGGTTGAGTGGTTCACCTTCCCCTACGATTGACATATTCATAGGATGAGTGGTTCACCTTATCCTATGGCATATGAGAAGGATGAGTGGCTCACCTTGTCTTGTCGATGCCCTAACACACATCCTACCCATAGAGTCTAGGACTCATGGGAAGTACCTCTCATCTGGCTAATGAGTTGGGAAAATATGGTTAGGGACCATATCACTACCGATGGATGCATCGTGTAATGTCATACTCCTTATGACTAGGATGCATGGTGTTCAACAACTTGATTTGGAATCAAGGACTGAATTTTGTTAGTGGAGAGTGGTATGATATTATGACTCACTCTCGATCACTTCTTCTTCATTATTAATTCATTTTTCAGAAAAGAAGAGTAGAGTAGAGTAGAGCAGATCAATGATGATAGAGATGGTACATGATGGAAGGATGGCATGAGGATGACAGATGGATTGGTAGGTGGAATTTTCCCTAGATGAGAGGGAGTGTTAAAATTGGAAACTAGGGCCAAATTTCACTGGATTCCTCTTTACGAGAGGTCCAAGTTTGATATAAATATCATCTGATCATGACAAGAAGAAGTGGAATTTTGAATTTATTCTCTCTCATGCACAAATTGTCAAGGTTAGCCTTAGTCAAATAAAGCCCAATAGATGTGTCTCCACACCACCAACTAATTGTATAAATAGGAGTGACCTCTCTCCTCATTTAGACATCACTCATCTCAACACACATATCTTTCTCCTCTCTTGATTGGTTCATATTGAGGACAACCTCTCTCTTGTTTGCGCGTGTGGCAGGAGGCCGAATTTCTTTGGGACAGAACACGCTGAATTTCAAAGGAACAAACCAATGTTGACCAAAATTGACCAAGGCTCTCCATTAATTTCATTTTTTAGTGCACAATTTCAATCTTTGGAGGCTACATTTATTGGCATAGAAATCGAGGTGTTTGGGACAATTTTACCAGCATTGACTATAGGTTGACTTCAGATTTGACTGCAAAAAATTACAACAGTATTTCTCTCTCATTTGACTGGGTTTGACTGAAATGTTCTTGGTTGATTGTGACTCTCCTGGAAGGCCAAATTGGACTGCTATTGACTGGGCTACTTGGAGGACATTTTGGTGCTGCTTTGACCAATGTTGACTTTCTAGTTAGGGCTGTAGTTGAATGTTGTTGACTGATGATTTTGATAGGGTTGTTTTGGGCAAGTAAATTTGATATTTGTAATCTCTTTCTTTGCTGAACTATTGAATAATAATAAGAAGATTTGATCAAAGTGTTTTCCCCACATCGGGGGTTTTTCCCGGCATCCACCAAATCTTGTGTCCTCTTGTCTTGGCTTGTTTTCTATACATGTTTTATGTTCTATCTCCATTTATTTTCAATGTGTTTAAGTTAATGTGATTGCCACTGGAAATTTGAATTTTTCATTGGGATGATAACAAAAAATGAAGTAAATTGTGCTAAAGTATAGAACATACCATTGTTATCTAAAACTAACATTACTAGACTACAAAACACAAGTGTGTGCTTCAAATTTCCTTTGCACACTAACACAATCAATTTTTTCTTGATCGAAGCTAAAATCTTCTCACAAGAAATCTACCTCCATGCGTAACCTGCATCAGGATCCCAAATTTTCCATCTTCACTCTCCCTTCAAATGATTGACATCACATTAGTTGAATTCCCACTCCAATGCAATGACCCCAAGGGTAGGATTCTGCGCTTAGAAAAGCATAACCATACTGCCATCCCACGTAACCAAAGCTTGAGTCTTCCTCCTTCCACTATGCCCATACCAGAATCTACTAACACCATCCAAAAATCTATCACCCAGTTGATATAGAATACACCCAAATTCTAGAGAGTTCCTTGTATTAAATCTTGCATGTGGGTAAACTGTTGTGTACCATGTGAAGATACCACCTAAGTTAAGGAGTGGCAGATCCCCCCCCCCGCCACAACTCACTATCACTATGCACTGCCACCCCCCTTGAGGATTTTTTTTAATAACAATTATTACTATGCATTATTATATTTACTAAAAAAACATAACATAATCGAGATAATAATAATATAAAAGATATTAAAAAAAATATTATATTTTTAAATATATATATATATATATATATATATATATATATATATATATATATATATAGATATAGATATATATATATATATATATATATATATATATATATATATATATATATATATATATATATATATATATATGAAATAAATAGATATCATCTTAATTATATTAATATCAAATATGTGTTTAGATCATAGTTGTACCTTGAGAGTTACAATATGATTTCCTTTCATCTTTAGTATAATCTACAAACTCCTGAACCAAAATTATCCTCTAAAGAGGAATATAATTGATACTAAGCATATATAGGTCTTTGGAGGTGTATGCCTTCCGTTAGAGCCGCAAAATGAAACAAAACTCATAGTACATATAACCTACTTCAAAATATTATCCTCAATTACAACATATTTAACCAGATTCATGTTAAGTAGCATGCCTCCCCAAAAATTTTGATATTTGAACATAGGATTCATGCTTAATCCACTAAAGGATGGAGGGTGGTCTTAAATGACCATTAAATATCAACTCTTCAAACTTCAAATTACAACATTGGTTGATATATTGATCTCCTTCCTGATTATTGTCCCTTAGAATGTGCTTGAATCTCATCATTGGGATATATTTTTATACCATCTTAATCCAATTTAGGAGATTATCATGAACTTTGTCTCTAGGGGAAGATCCTTTGACCAAATACTGAATTATTAAAAATGAGTCACTTAACACAATGAGAGAAGAGAATTAAATTTCTCTGGTAAGAAGAATGGTAAACCATAACTTCTGCTTGATTATTTGCATCTTCCCTAGACCCCATGAATTCTTTAAAACTTTGATTTCAGTAGGGCCATAAAGGACCCCTCCTCTTCTTGCCACCCTTAGAGATTTGAAAAGATTATGCTAAAAATATTTTGCACTTATTAAATCTATGTTTTATTGAAAAAAAAATATTTTCGATAAAAATTGTTCGTATAATAGGCTAAAGCATGAAATTTAGAGTTGTTTTTTTGGAGGGACAAAGATCACACATAATGTAATATTTTACTAAAAAAACACAAATTAAAATAAAGAGGAACATGGTCATATTTACAATGGTCATGAAAATGATCATGATATGTGGACTTCGTTAACTAAAAACAACACTCAAATTATTTTGTATAGCATATGGGTTCAAGTTCAAGTTTTGAGTGACTTGAACGATTTCCTAAGCAAGATAAGAGATAAAAAAATTTAAAAGTTTCATTGAATTTACTTGAAATTCAATAAGTTTATATAATTTTAAATCAAAACCGAAATACAAAAATATTATTTTACCTTCAAAATTTTGATTACAATAAAACCCTTATTATGTCTATAACTTTTCCAAATGAATACTCCCATGAAATTTAATATATTTTCTTTGATATTGTAAATCTTATCATGAGTATGAGATGTTAGCTCTGCTAGCTACAAACAACATTCAAATACTTTATGTAACCACCCATAGCTGTAACGTAGAAATTTTTCTTACGCTTGTCGAAAATTTGATAATGTAGAAAGTCAAATTTGCCTTTAACAAATTAAATGGATTCAATTTGTCAAAATCATGTCATAGAGGAAGTTACATTTTTTACATTTGGTATATCTAATAAGTCACAATTATACAAAATTTCTCAATAACATTTTTTTGGGAGAACATGGTGTTTATTTAATCTTATATGTTTGCTTTAAAAGTTAAAACCCTATTGTTTTGAATTATATCCAGTTATTACATTGGTAGGTAAGTATAAGCAACTTTGTTGCTAAATTCACTTGTTTTCTATATAATCTTATTATACTTTTTACTATTTTTATAATCTTTTGGATCTTATTTAAGAAATATTAACCAACTGATAATACCTTTAGCCAAATCCTTGGGTCCTTTCAATTAAAAGAAACCTTAGTCTCAACCTAGATTTGTGCTCACTACTTGGGAAAACCAACTTCTCATTTTTTTCGATTGCAAATTATTTTCACACTCCTCTCTTCTCCACCTCGAAGTTAGGAAATTCAACCACCATGTCCTCCAGAAGAGGTAAGGAACAAAAATAAAATCTTTTGTGCCAAAGTTTTCATGGATTGTCATTGCTAGTCAGAAAAGCTGTTTGTTTCGTTCGTTCTCCTAGTAGCTACCCTCTTGAATTTTGTGGCCAAAACTTGCCCACGATCATGATTTGACCTCTAATGAGTGATTCATGACCATTAAGTTTAGCCCTACACTTCGAATTTGTTAGATTAGAAACATGAAGAATAATTTAATCATACCAAGGCAAAGGTCACATCAAGCATAGTGTAGTCAACTCTTCTACTCTTGAAGCTTCAATGCTTCCTACAGTTGTTTATATTGTTGCTTACACTTCCCCTTCCTCTTAGGAAACTAATAAACATAGTGGAATTTCTTACTACACCTGAAGCATTTGATATAGCATAGATCCTAATTTTTATGCTCATAATATCTCAAGTGTTCTCTTCTTTTAACCCTTATTAGATCATTTCTTCCATTCCTTCCTTGCCTTCCTAATGAACACTAGCTCTAGAATGTTCTCATCACTAGTTGAGACATGTTGTCATCTCATCTCTCCAAAAATAGCATCCCACCACTGTCAAAAGTTAGGTAAATTTGCTTGACCACAAATATTTTGGAAAAAGTTGTGCCATGGTGGACTAATTCCATTTAGAGAGATACAAACAAGCTCATTATCTTCCAATGTATTCCCAATTTCTACAGTTTAATCTCGTAGCTCTACTATCTTCAAGATATAGTTTACAATTATATCTATGTTTCTCATGTGAGCATTGCTTAGCTTATTATTTAAGAGCATATTCTTAGACATGCTTATTCTTTGGTACAAGGTTCCCAAGGCATCATACATTTATTTGGTAGTTTTCTTCCTGATGATATGAGGGATTGGGTGATCCTTCACTGAGTCCAACATGATTTGATTTTCCCCATTTCTTTATTGTTGTGTTCCACTTGATATTTTGGATATATAGGAAAAATCACCAACATATCCATGAGATACCATAAATATTACATTTCCATGAGGTTCTATGATCTTAACTTCAATGGTAGAAAGTTCAAGTCTCCCTCCAATAAGTTACTCTCTCACATCTTTAGAGCTGCCATTGCTACAACAATTTCAAACAAGTGATACTTTTTAGTCACCAGATAAGCAAAGGTTTCTCACCCAAACCCTTCTCAATTCCATGTGTCAATCACCGACACAATTTTGTGCCAATCATTGAAGCTTGGTCATGTTTTCCATTGAAACTCTTTAGCAACTATCTCTCTAGACAATTTGCCTCTCCATACATGGAAATTAGAGAAGATTTTAGAAACTAAGCTCTGGTACCATATTACATTTCTCAACCAAGGTGAATATATTTTTCACTAAAATAATTCTTATATATAACTAAACAATCTAAAACTAAAAGCTAACAAAGAATATACTTTGTAATTGCTGCTATAATCTATAATCACACATTGTAAAAATTAAATAATGGAAACTTAATAGATCATTGTAAAAATTTGTTATTGCTTTTCAATACTTCTTTAAATTTTCACATTAATTATTGGGAAAAAATGAATTACTTATTGCTAAACTTAAAGCTTAGTAATTGATTAAATATATTCCCCTTCCTACTCATTTATATATTAGGAAGAAGAGTAGGCAAACTAAATATGGACACATCAACAATGCCTCTTTCAGAGAATATCTTGTCAGGGTAGTTTAGGTAAACTTGACTCAATGAATTTATATGTATTTTTTGAGTGCTAGGTTTATGAGAACCCATGGCATTGGCCCATAAAATTCATGTGGAATATAACATATTTAAAGGTGGAAAGACTTTAGGTGAATATGTTCAAGCCTCATTTTTCATCTAGACATAGTCTCTTGGTTAACCAAATATGTTATTTCGTTGAGGTGTGTTCATTTTATGTGTACAGACACTAGAGATTGGTGGATGCTATGTCCACACAAACTATCTGAGTAGGTCCACCCAAATGGATCACTTCCTGCCAGATAAAAATTGAATCCTTCAAAAGTTGATGCAAGGTGTGCCATGTTAAAGAGCTTGGGGAGAGCTTTCAAACAATGTTTGAACATATTCAAATATACGTTGTATGAGAAAGTTATGGCTATATGAAGTTTGTGCACAACAAGAAAAAAAGTTTGCAAGTGTGGCACATTTCATCACTAAGAGTTGACATGTGGCTGCATGGATGATGACATGGCAGTACATATGGTGATAGGTTGACTAATCATACTATGACACATGACAAGGATGATTGGGGATAGTGACCTTGTAGGATTGCATGGTAGCTTATTTGGATGTGACATAGACCAATTAGAAGCAATCGTGTGGCAACATTTTATTGGCTAAGTTGGATTGGTTCGATTAGAAATCCATTTTGGCGTGAACATCGGGGAGATGGTTTGAACCCCCAACCTCCACCCTATAAATCATATCACATACCAATATGCCAACAATTGTCCTTGTTAAGCTATGGAACCAAATTACTATTCAAGGTTTACAAAGTGTATGGTTAAAGAAAAAGGCACTAACAGGTTTTGAACCTACGACTTCCTTGTCGAACAAATCTTCTCCACCATACCCTTTGCCAATATGCCACTATGGTGAAGCTTAAAAAGGGAAAATCCAATATTGGTTTCGATTTTCCAATTTGTTGAGAATAGAATAAAGCGCAATGCTCACAAGTTTGAACCTATGCCTATCACACCCAAATTATTTATAACCAGTACACTTTTTCCAATAGAGAAATGCTCATTTTGTTGTATAAGGGTTGAGCTAAACTTAGTTTTGTTGGAAATACTGAGGGGGGGGGGGGTGACTCGCTATTTATTTTACGATTTTTATTTTGACTAGTTAATATTTTTCAAAAAATGAACCATAAATAAAATATTTTTTATTGACAAGTGTTGAGGACACCCATCCTCTTTTACAACAATTTACATGTAAGCAAGATTTTTCTAGGGCTCCAAAAATTTGTTGTTTCTACAAGTCCGAGCCCAAATTCGATGCTTTAGAATGTAATAGATCTGAGATTCCCTTTTCAATTTATCTGAGGCTTTATTAAAAAATCATATGATTTCAGAAGGAGAAACAAACCAAACAAAATCTCTGCAAATATTTTGTCATCCAAAAATTAAAAAGTTAATCCACAGAAGCTCCCATAATATTCTACGACGCCTACAATCTTTTCTCTTCATATTTTTCTTGACTTCCTTTCTCAAGTTCATGAGATGTGAACCTTTTTGTTCTACTTCCTTTGTTGCCTTGAATTAAGTCGAAGCACATGATTTTATATGAATTTTGATGAGAGACACTTCCTTGGGAGGGGTCGACTTGTAGTTGTTGAGGTTGACATCTACAATGATAATTTTTTTTAATTTTGTTGGGGGTAAAGTAATATAATTAAGGCTTACCGCTTAGTTTTATAGGATAGGTTTGTTATATGAATAAGATTGGAAGTAGTCTAATGGAATGGTTAATAGGAATAAGTGGTGTTAAATGAATTTAGGGAATTTATATTAGGGTTTAATATGTTAAATGAAACAAGGAATTAAGAAACAAGAAATTAGGGTTTCTTAATAGGAACTAGGGTTTGATAAGGTTAGGGTTTTTGTAAGGGAAATAAGATTATTATTTTGTTATTTTATAAGGCTATGCATATAGGATTTAGTGTTTCATCAAGGTATTATATAAAGGAGTTTCTTTAGGACATGGGTTAGGGTTTCTAGGTATATTGACATCAATGAAAACTCTTTATCCAACAATCTCCCTATTTTTCATTGATGGGAATACTCTCCCCCTTTCGATGTTCTCTTCCCCTTTGAAATCAATGGAAACTCCTTCATATTATGCTCCCCCTATTATGGTGCTTCTCCCCCTATCAATGTACTTCTTTAAAAGGATGCAAGAGAGATGACCCCCATATTTTGGCGAAGATATTAAAATGATTCTCGTGGTAGGGGATTTGTGAAAATATCTGCAATTTGTTCTTTTGTATTGACATATTTCAATTTGAAATTTTGTTCTGCAACTTGTTCTTGGAGAAAATGATGTTTGTTTGGGAAATGTTTTGTCTTTTAATGCATCACCAAATTCTTTGAAATACAGATGACGCTAGTGTTGTCACAATATATAGTGTTTGATTGATTAGTCTCTATGTTGACATATTTTAGGGCTTCCTTCATCCATAATATTTATGTACAACAATCTGCAACAACTATGTATTCAGCTTCAATTATAGAAAACGATATAGATGCTTGATTTTTTCTAAGACAATCTCCCATAAAGAATGCATTTACTCTAGTACTTTTCCGATCATCCATGCTTCCTACCCAGTATGCATCACTGTATGCTTTCAAGGTAAGTTTTGTGCTTTTAGGATACCATAGGCCAAAATCAAGAGTACCTTTTAAATATATGAGGATTATTTTTTGTTATGCTCTTAACTTGCAAGATAATACCAGAATACCAAATATGCGAAGAAATATACCCAAGACATAGAACAATGAGGAATAACAACAAGTATTTTATTATTCAGAAAGCAATGTTCACTTGCCTCTTCGAGGGGGCAACCTCCAATAGAGCTAAGCTCAATTACAAAATAAGACACGATGCTCCTCGAGGGGAGTCTCTATCCTTTATATAGGATTCATACATGCAATATCATGGGGCAATACCATAGTTCTTATTAATAACATCTATTTAATACCATGGCCCATTTGCAACTAACTGTGGTCCCTTCATTAAATGCGGGTTAACCACTTACAATTATTAATATGGGCTTTATTGACTCTATAGCTATGACTCGATCCTATTACATAAATAAGGGGGTTAGGGTTGGACCCTAACATGCCCTCCCCCATAAGAATAGCCTTGTCCTCAAGGCTGAAGCTGCGGAAACTGCTGAAGGATAGTAGTTGGTTCCCAGGTTGCATCTTCCAGAGAGGTGTCTTTCCACTTAACGAGGAATTATTTGATCATGCGGCCATGCAGGTGTCGTTCTCGTGTGTCAAGAACCTGTTCAAGTTGGAGCCAGATTGATCCTTCTTCATCCACTTCAGGTAGATTGGTTTGAATTCTACAATGTGTAGAAATTTTGAATAATAAACACATATTCAACATAGATTATCCCAATTATACACTATTTTGGAATACATGCATAATACATAACCTCCTCTACGTTGATCATCAATTTAGCAACATCAAAAACAATGAAAACATCAATAGCATGCACACATTAACACAGTATGTAACCCGGGGAAAGCTTACAGCTGAAAACCCCACACTATCTGTATATTAATGATTGAGAACATGTAACAATACATAGTACAATACTCGTCTCAAGTATCCAGCACTATTTCCACCTGTTACACACAAAACTAGCTCAGATCCAAACAGGTCACAGGTTCAAATCTCCTCCGCTGCTTTGCCTGCCTCTATTTCACACAATACCATGTGAAAATCACTCACTCTGAAAATCACGTGAGCATAGGCTATTTCACTGGGCATATAGTGTACAATTCTCATGGGCATACTCAATCCTTTGATTGTGTAAGACCTCATGCACAACTATAGTCACAACTGATAACCATCTCAACCTATAACACCTGTCTCCACTGAACTGTAAATGCACTGAGTTAACTGATGTATTCTTCAGTTGCATTATGACTTAATAATTAGTGAATTAATTTAATCAATTAATTCACATCACTCATCACTAGCCTATTTTCAGTTAGACTAATTACAACTAGTTTAACCAAGTCAAATTGAACACAACTCCATCAACTCCAGATCCAACTCCACAGAACTCACATGCATGAGTTCTAACTGATGTCCTGCATGCAATAGCTCAACTGACTCATAAGAAAAGCGTATTTCCTTTTGACAGCTGCATGTGCCACATCTGTAGCTCAAACTGAAGTGCTCCAAGAGAATAAGATAAAGTTTATAGTCTAAATATTATTATGAGACAATAATATTTGACTTTTCTATTTTTAACCTGGCAGTCTAAAAATAGACTTTGATCACTCCTGCTGTGAACCGAAAATAGAAGTCCATCTATTTTTTCCCAACATGACCAATCATCCATAAGCAGCATCCTGCAACTCATAGACCATGATCCATATGTCTAAAAATAGGCATAGTCTAAAAATAGACTTTGCACCAAAAAATACCCTACGGGCCACTTAGTGAAGGCGACTCCTTTCCACTAAGTTCCATCATCTTTTTGCATTCTCAACACTCCCTCTGTTATAGACATTTTTGTGCCTTGCATCACTGAGCATGAAATTTCAATAATTAAGGGATCCAAAGTCCCTAAACATGTTGTTCCTACCCCTAGAGGAACAAGGCCAGCAAACCACAACAGTTTACAAAAGTTCTCCACCTGAAAACACTCAAAAACAAGGCAATTCTGGATCATGTCAACTGCTCCACTGAGCATCTGCGCTGAATGTCAACTGCTCCACTGTCTACCTGCGCTGAATGTCAACTGCAAAGAAGGCTACCTGCGCTGAGCGTAACTGGACAAGTGGCAGACTCATTTCTCAAGGTGTCAATGCCCAGGAAGCTTCCAAAATGACACTTGGATCAGGGAATTCAACTGGTGATGAGTAAGAGGTTCCAAATCTCCAAGTGGACTCAAGAACTGAAGTGGGAGAGGACACTAGTCAGCTCCATGCAAGCCTCAAGCTGACTCATCCTTTCTCCAAAACTCCTATATATAGATATCTCTCATGAGGTCTAAGGAGGCTGGATTGTAATTGCAAAGAATTGTTGTTGGTTTGTGGTTGGATCATTGGGTGTTTATGCTTTGAAAGGGGCTGAAGAAGGAATTCCATTCTGCTGGGAAGGAGATGCTAGGTTGGAACCCTATGGGTTGTATCTCTTCCTGAACCTTGTTTATCAATCAATAAAGCTTCTTGGTTCTTTCCTATATGCTGGTGTTATTGTATGATTTGCATTAGTGTATTTGATTTACTTCTAATCCTGAATCATTTATGAATATGTATATTTGCCTTTGTGCTGTGTCCTTCTCTTGTTGCATGTAGTTGTTCTCTTGTCACAGGTGGCTGTTCTCTTGTGATCTCGTGGGAGCAAAAGCAAGGAGGCAAGTAGCTGTGGACACCCAAAGAGGAGAGGATCTAGATCGAGGGACAACCAAAAGATAACGGTAAGTCTACCAATCTCCTCTCTTTCATATTTCATAAAGGAAGAAACCGAAGTAGCTGCATTAGTTTGTTGCTAAGGCACTATCACGCCTTAGGTGGATAGGATCGTCCTGCATAGGCATTTTTCCCCACAACACCCTCTCAACAAGATATGGACTATCAGCAACCCCTATCCTGCCTCGGTGGTATTCGAATTTTCTCCTGGTGAGTGCCTTCGTCAAGATATCAGCATCTTGATCCTCCGTTGGAATGTATGAAAGTAACATGATTCTCCGCTACACACAATCTCTGATATGATGGTACCTGATGTCAATGTGCTTAGATCTATCATGAAATACAGGATTAGCCGAGAGTTTAATGCAACTCTGGATATCATAGTAAATCACAGTAGGATCCAAGTGAGAACCAAACAAACCGACCAAAATCTTCCTCATCCATATAGCCTCGCATGCAACCAAACTTACTGCCATATACTTGGCCTCTGCTGAACTGATTGCCACGGATCTCTGCTTCCTGCTATACCAAGAAACTACTGTCGACCCGATACTGAAGACCCCTCCTGATGTGCTCTTTCTATCCGTTGGGCTCCCTGCCCAATCTGCATCCATGAAGCCACATAGCTTCACCTCATCCTCCTGTTTGTATCACAAACCATATCTCAATGTGCCTCTCAAATAACGCAATACATGCTTGCCCACCTTCCAGAAGAGCTTGGTAGGCTTAACCATAGCTTGTGAAAGCTGGTTAATAGCATAGCATATATTGGGTCGTGTATTGACCAGATACATAAGCAACCCCACCTACTGTCGATAAACAGTGGCATCCACTTCTTCTGCCGAAGTGGCATCCTCCTTCCTCCAACCTCCAGGAAGAGGAGTATCAACAGGCTTGCAGCCATGCATGTTGAACTTCTCTAGTATCTCCCGAGCATACTTACCCTAAGAAACAAATAGTCCATCACTGCACTGCCAAATTCCAATCCCAGGAAATAATGAAGGAGGCCCAAGTCCTTCATCTCCAACTCCTTAGCAAGATCATCCTTGCATGAAAGTATCAACAGCTCATCACCCGTTAGAATCAAATCATCTACATAAAGTACAATGATAAGCAACTTACCCTCCACCACAATCTGGTATAGGTTAGGATCCGCCTCACTTTTGGAGAATCTAAGTCCAATGAAATAACCGTCTATCCATGTGTACCAAGCACATGGTGCTTGTTTCAACCCATACAACACTTTCTTGAGCCTGCACACATGTGACTCGCTGCTGGAGATCTCAAAACCTTTGGGTTGTTCTATGTACACCCCCTCCTCAATGACTCCATTGAGGAATGCAGTCTTCACATCCATTTGATGAATGTGCCATCCCATCTACGCTGAGAGAGCAAGAATCGTCCGTATGGAAGAATACCTTGCGACAGGTGCAAAGGTCTCCTCATAATCAATCCCCTCTATCTGTGAAAAGCCTCGGGAAACAAATATTGCCTTGTACTTCTCCACACTCCCGTCAGCTGCCTGCTTAACTTTGTAGATCCATCTCGAACCCACCACTGATTTCCCTTCCGGTCTAGGAACAATCTCCTATGCAATATTTCTGACAATCGAATCATACTCTTCCACCATGGCGTCTACCCATGCGGGATCCTCCACAGCTTCCTCGAAAGAGGATGGCTCAGTCAAAACACATTTGCTCATAAGAGCAATGTATCCAGTATACCGATCAGGTGATTGTCTTTGCCTGCATTGGGCTATAGGTGGTCCTACAACTTTTTCTGCATCTTGAGCCAGTCGCTCAGCTTCTGTCAACCTCTTTCGCCCTCTGATGGTTGGCGCTGCATGAGTGGTCTCTTCCACTCCATGAACCTTGTCCTGTGGCTGATCCACGTCCTGAAGCTCATCCTTAGGAACTAATAGCTCCTCATCTGCATGCAAGTGTGGTTCCCTCTCAAGTGAACACTTCATGGCTTTCTCCTCCTGAAATTTTATATCCCGTTGCACAACAATCTTGCCACTGTCTGGCAAATACACATGATAGTTATGGGGCGTATCAGTGTACCCCACAAATATACCAACCTCTGCGGTCAGCTCCAACTTCTTCCTAGCATCCTTCGTCACATGCATGTAAATGTTAGCACCAAAAATCCTCAAATGAGAAAGATCAGGCTTCTTACCAGAATAAGCCTCCTCAGGTGTACTCATGCCAAGTATCCTGTGAGGACAACAGTTCTGCACATAAACTATTGTATTGCATGCTTCCACCCACAAGTGAAGGGGTAGGCCCTGATCATGCAACATCGCCTGTGCAACACCCGCGATCCTTCTGTTCTTCCACTTAGCAACCTCGTTCTGCTGTGGGTTATGGGGAGCTATGAGCTCTCTTCGAATCCCTTCTTCACTGCAAAATTCCTTGAACTCGCCAGAGATGTATTCACCACCATTATTGCTCCTAAGAGCCTTCACCTTCTTCCCTGACTCCTTCTCGACCAGTGATTTGAACTCACATAACTTTGAGTATGGCTCGCTCTTCTTCTGCATGAAGAAGATCCAACACTTACGAGAGAAATCATCAACAAAAATCACATAATACCTGTGTTTTACTGTCGAAGCTACTGAGAAAGGTCCACACACGTCTGTGTGAATTCTCTCGAGGATCATCGTGGTGCGACTATCCTTCTCGTGAAAGGTGGCTTTCACAAACTTTCCCAAAGTACACCCCTTGCACTGATATGACTATGCAAGAGTGCCTTTAGGAAGCCCAATAGTGATCTGCTGCAGTATCTCCAAGGCTCCATGGTGAAGGTGACCCAATCTCCTGTGCCACAACTCACCATCATCATGGCTCACCAATCCTTTTGCCTTGCATGCCATTGTTGCGCATCCATCTACATGCAACTGATAAACGTTCCTCACTCGAACCCCTATCTTCCGGGTTTCTCTAGTTGTCTTGCTGCATAGGAAAGCCTTTCCCTCGCTGAAAACAACATCATATCCCTTGTCTTCTAACATCGCCACAGAGATAAGATTCTTCTTCAATCCTGGAACATGCATCACTTCCTTCAATACGAAGTGTTTACCAGAATCCTTCTCAAAGGAAATGGTACCTATATCGGTCGCACTGTATCTACCATCATTGCCCATCTCGATGTGCACTCCAAGATCTTTGTCCTCCAGTTCAGAAAACAAATCTCGATCTCTTGTCATGTGAAAAGACGCACCACTATCCAAGAACCACACCGATCCCATCACACTTGAAACCAAGCATGCGATCAATGAAAAATCAAGCTCAAACTGTGAGGCTAGAGCCTCTCCTGCTGTAGATCCATCAGCTTGCTTGTTCTTATTCTTCTGCGGAAAATTAGTGGCATAGTGTCCGTGCTGGTGACAGTGAAAGCACTTCACCTTGGACATGTCCTTCTTCTTGCCTTTTGCACCGGATTGAGAAGCTTTCTTGCTCTTCCCCTTCTTTGCTTTGGCAGCCAAAGCGCAATTTTCTTCATCAGGTCCCTTTGATGAAGATCTGTCCCTGGTATTCTGCCTGATCTCCTCCTGCACAAGATCTGACCAAAGTCTCTCCCATCCTGGCAATTTCTCCCGACCATTGACAGAGTCCTGATAGCAATGCCAACTCTTCGGAAGACCAAGGAGAGCCAAGCTCACCAAGTCTTCATCATCGACAGTCGCCCCCACACTTCCCAGCTCATCTTTGCATTGAGTGAACTTCATGAGATACTTGGGCATACTGTCTCCCTTCTCACTTTTGATGTTTCTGAGTTTATCTTTGAGTGCCAGCTTCCTCTGATCGCTCTTGCTTTGGAATAGATCTGTTAACGATTTCCATATCAAGTATGGAGAAGTCTTTCCATGCAGGCTAGACACAATGTGATCCTTCACGCTCTCCAATAGAATCCTTCGACACTTTGCTGTCTTCTTTTGCCAAGCATCAACCTGTGTAGCATCAGTAGGCTTTGGGACATCAACCTCTATGAAATCCTTCAACCCATTATCATCCAGCACTGCCTCCATCCTGTCCTTCCATGCAATATAGTTTGAGCTGCCCTCAAGAGCATACTCCAATCGCAATCCGTTGAAAGACATTGCCACGTTGATACCAAGAAAACACTGCTGTAAATTGGAATTCCACCAGCTCCAAACTCAACTGCCTCCGATCTAAGATTCATGAGAACAAATTATTTCTCGTACAGAGATTGATTGTATGGGCTTTTACCAGATATCTCACCTTCCAAAGGAAGGATGAATCCAGAGGCTACCTGACTCGATTACAGACTCTGTCTGAAGAAATAAGATGTAAACACTTTCTGAATAGTAGATCTGATGATCAACAACTCCGATACCATGTAGAAATTTTGAATAATAAACACATATTCAACAGAGATTATCCCGATTATACACTATTTCGGAATACATGCGTAATACATAACCTCCTCTACGTTGATCATCAATTTAGCAGCATCAAAAACAATGAAAACATCAATAGCATGCACACATTAACATAGTATGTAACCCGGAGAAAGCTTACAGCTGAAAACCCCACAATATATGTATATTAATGATTGAGAACATGTAACAATACATAGTACAATACTCCTCTCAAGTATCCAACACTATCTCCACCTGTTACACACAAAACTAGCTCAGATCCGAACAAGTCACAGGTTCAAATCTCCTCCGCTGCTTTGCCTGCCTCTATTGCACACAATACCATGTGAAAATCACTCACTCTGAAAATCACGTGAGCACAGACTATTTCACTGGGCATATACTGTACAATTCTCATGGGCATACTCAATCCTTTGATTGTGCAAGACCTCATGTGCAACTATAGTCACAACTGACAGCAATCTCAACCTCTAACACCTGTCTCCACTGAACTGTACATGCACTGAGTTAACTGATGTATTCTTCAGTTGCATTATGAGTTAATAATTAGTGAATTAATTTAATCAATTAATTCACATCACTCATCACTAGTCTATTTGCAGTTAGACTAATTACAACTAGTTTAACCAAGTCAAACTCAACACAACTCCATCAACTCCACATCCAACTCCACAGAACTCACATGCATGAGTTCTAACTAATGTCCTGCATGCAATAGCTCAACTGACTCATAAGAAAATCATATTTCCTTCTGACAGCTGCATGTGCCACATCTATAGCTCAAACTAAAGTGCTCCAAGAGAATAAGATAAAGTTTATAGTCTAAATATTATTATGAGACAATAATATTTGACTTTTCTATTTTTAACTTGGCAGTCTAAAAATAGACTTTGATCACTCCTGTTGTGAACTAGAAATAGAAGTCCATCTATTTTTTCCCAACATGACCAATCATCCATAAACAACATCCTGCAACTCATAGACCATGTTTCATATGTCTAAAAATAGACATAGTCTAAAAATAGACTTTGTGCCAAAAAATACCCTACGGGCCCACTTAGTGAAGGCGACTCCTTTCCACTAAGCTCCATCATCTTGTTGCATTCTCAACACAATGGTTCCCAATCACTTTCTTGAGGCATGAGACATGGAAGACTGGATGGATTTTTGTAGTGGGTGGTAAAGCTAGCTTGTAGGCAACTTCTCCAATGCGCTGAAGTACTTGATACGGTCCGTAGAATTTTGGAGATAATTTCTGACAACCCTTGTCTTTGAGTGATGTTTGCTTATATGGTTGCAGCCTCAAAAATACTTGATCCCCTTCTTGAAATTGGCGTTCTGAGCAACGTTGATCTGCCTGTTGCTTCATGCAGTTCTGGGCTTGATGAAGATTCTCTCGGAGGTGGGCCAACATGGTTGTGCAGTTCTGTAGGAGTTGATCCACTGCTTTCACCTTCGAGCATCCCTTGATATAAAAAGTAGGGGAAGGAGGGAGTTGGCCATAAACTGCTTCATATCGAGTCATTTTGGTGGTGGCATGATAGTTGGTGTTATGCCACCATTTGGCTAGAGGTAACCACTGTACCCAGAGATGTTGCTTTTCTGAAGTGAAACACCTAAGGTAGGTCCCCAGACATTTGTTGACTGCTTCAGTTTGACCATCAGTTTGTGGATGATATGAAGTACTGAGTTGTAGTTGGGTACCTTGTAGCTGGAAGAGCTCCTGCCAAAAGTTACTGGTGAAGATCGGGTCACGATCAGACACAATGGAAGTGGGCATGCCATGCAATTTGCAAATCTGATCCATGAAAGATTGAGCGACCAAAGTCGGTGTAAAAGGGTGGGGTAGGGCGCAAAAATGAGCATACTTAGAAAGTCTGTCCACAACCACCATGATGACTGGATTGTTTCCTGACTTTGGAAGACCCGTAATGAAATCCATAGAAACCTCCATCCAGATTGAGGCCGGGATGGGCAATTTATCTTGGACTGTCAACTTATTGAGGGCCCTAAAGTCTAGACACATATGCCATTCCCCATCTTTCTTGAGCACCATGACCACTGGTGAGGAATAAGGACTAATGCTGGGATGAATGACGCCTGCTTCCAAGAGTTCCTTGATTATTTTTTCAATTTCATTATTTTGGGTGAACAGATATCTATATGGGCGCACATTTGGTGGTTGGGCCCCTGGGACCAAAGTAATGCTATGATCATGTTCCCCTCTCGAGGGTGGAAGCTCATGAGGCTTGTCAAAGACTGGTAGATGGTTGTTTAAGATCTGTTGCATCTCAGGATGAATATGAAGAGAATTGGGTTTGAAGGCTTGGATGGCATTGAATTGAGCTATGACTCCCTGGTGGCCCTTTTTTAACAATTTTTCCATCCGATGTGAGCTGATGATAGAGGGAGATCCCACCTGGAGTCCGCAGAGGGTATGTGTGTGGTTTTTCTGCATAAAGCTCATATACAACTCCTAGAAATCCATTGTGATTGGGCCAAATGTGCGCAACTATTCAGCACCGAGGACAATGTCGCACCCTCCCATGTGTTTGGCAAACATGTGGGTCTTTAACTGATAATTCCCCATTTGAAGTTTGAAATTTTCATAGTGAACTTCACATTTCATTGTCCCCCCATCAACAATTAGGACTTGGAAGTTAGAAACTAATCGGACAAAACAATGCATTTCTTCCGCGACTCTTTGATGGATAAAATTATGTGTACTTCCACTATCAATCAAGACTACTACTGGGCGATGCTTAATAAAACCTCTGATTTTGAGAGTTTGGGGTGAATAAATCCCCGCCAAAGCATGCAGCGAGATAACTGGTTCTTCAGGTACATTGTCCTGTTGGTTGTCCTCTTCTTCCTCCTCTGGTTCCTCAAGTGGTGGGGCTTCCTTTGATGCATTGTGATCAGTAGTATCAATTTGAAAGACTTTGGGATCCTTGCATTTGTGCCCGGGGGAGTATATCTCATCATAGTAGTAACATAATCCTTTCTTTCTTCTTTCTGCCATTTCTACTGGTGACACCTTTTGAACCTTGAGTGTTTAGGTAGTACTTTGAGCTTGTGGGGGGCAACCCTTGACGATGAAATTTGGGCAATTGGACTGGGCCGCTAACGCACGTTCTACTTCACGAGCTATCCTGCAAGCCTGCAACCATGAGCTAGGGTGGTGCAGTCGGACGTGGGCTTGTATGGCTTCTTTGAGACCACTGACAAAACGTTCCATGTAGACTTCCAGTGTGGAAAGCTAAGGCTTCAAAGGTAACAATATATTCACTCACTGTTCCTGTCTGTCAGAGCTTAGTGAGACGACCCACAAAATCAGATTCATGGTCAAAGTGATCCATAAGAGATTTTTTTAATTTCTCCCAATTCAAGGGCCTTCCATAGCAACGTTGATGCCATTGCCACCATTGCCATCTTTCATTGTCCAAGTACATGATACCCACACTAAGCTGAGTTGCATCATCCAGGAGGTAATTCAGTGTGAAATATTGCTCCATTTGTGCTATCCATGCAGCTGAGTGAGAGCCATCAAATTTATACATATCCAGCTTGGGTGGTCGCGGATGGGATTGTTGGTGGGTGCCAAAGAGGTGAAGAGACTGACTAGACTCGCCCTCAATGTTTTCATTGCCAATATATGCCTCCACGCGTGCCTTCACCTTGCCCTTAGAGAGTGTTGCATTTAAGTTCTACAGTTGCAACACGACCTCGTTCAATGTTGATTCAAGTTTGTCGATCCTCTCATTCGCCATAGCTTGAGCTCTAGTTTGTACCATGCACCGATCTGATGTACTTGACATTTGGGACCGCCTGAATTTTTTGGCACTAACAATTGAATGGTACCACTTTTCTCAGCCCGTTGTCTTGATTCTAATGGGCTAAGTCACTAATAAGCATCCCAGGAATGGAGTTTTACTCCTTGCTTAGGAATACTATAGTAGTTGAATCATTGAAATGTTAATGCTGCCAAAAGTCCTGCGAAAATCACACCCAGGTATAGGAACTCACACAACTACTCAAATCTGGATGGCAGATCTGATGGATTTGAGAGATCTGAATGGTTGATCTGAGAGATCTGAATGGTAGAACTAATTACTGTTGTAGATCTGATGGATCTGAGAGATCTGAATGGCTAATTTGAGAGATCTGAATGACAAAACTGATTGCTGCTGCGGATCTGATGGATCTGATAGATCTGAATGGCTGATCTAATAGATCTGAATGGTGGGACTGATTGCTGTTGCAGCGAAAAAACCCCACTTGCGAGATCTGATCTGGCAAAGATTATGTGTGATCTAGAGATAGATCAGGGAACTATGGTCTCTAAGAGTGTCAGGTGCTACAGATCGCAAGATACATAAGGGTCTGATAGTAGTACTCGGCCCAATTTTTCAGGGCACTAACCAAGGAGGATCAATCGTACCCTTAGCCGTACAACCCAAGTACCCTATCGTACGCACGAGTAATCTCTTTGAGTGCTATTCTCGGTGTAGTGTAGCAGCAAGACGACGGACGGTTTATCTATGGCGAGGTTTCAAGGGAGCTAGGGGGCTTCCGATATACCTAGAGGGTATGTCGAAGACAGTTCGTGTGCAGTTCTGTCTAACACGCTACTACTCGAAGGGATACCCACAGGCGTTACAAGGGAGTCCAACAAGCGTGACCACCTCTTGTATTTCCTGCGTGCATGCCTCCCCAAATCCGCAGGTTTATGCGCTCAATGACAGATCTCATGGTTTAAAGACGTCGGAACATGTCTCTAGCCAAAATTTTTTTGCTAAAAATTGGAGATCCCACCGGCCCTGGAAAGCGCTCTGATACCACTTGTTATGCTCTTAACCTGCAAGATGATACCAGAATACCAAATATGCGAAGAAATATACCCAGAACATAGAACAATGAGAATTAACAACAAGTATTTTATTATTTAGAAAGCAATGTTCACTTGCCTCTTTGAGGGGGCAACCTCCAATAGAGTTGAGCTCAATTACAAAACAAGACATGATGCTCCTCGAGGGGAGTCTCTATCCTTTATATAGGATTCATACATGCAATACCATGGTTCTTATTAATACCATTTATCTAATACCATGACCCATTTGCAACTAACTGTGGTCCCTTCATTAAATGCAAGTTAACCACTTACAATTATTAATATGGGCTTTATTGACTCTACAGCTATGACTCGATCCTATTACATAAATAAGGGGGTTACGGTTGGACCCTAACATTTTTACAACCATAATTTTGAATTCATTAGGAGTTGACTAAAATATTGCCACCATTCTTACTGCTTGCATAATATCTGGTCATGAAGCTATTAAATAAAGGAAGGTTCCAATCATTGATCTGTAAATCATATCATCTACCGAAGAGGATCCATCATCTTTAATTAATTTTCGACATGCAGTCATAGGTGTCCTCACAATAGCAGACTCCTCCATCCCATATCACTTACGCATGTCTCTAAGATATTTTTCTTGGGATATGAACATGCCTGCTGTAGTTTGAGTTACTTGAAGTCCAAGGAAGTAAGATAATTCACCAATCATGGACATCTCAAATTCCTTAGACACATTTTGACAAAATTCATGACTCATCCTATCGTTATTGCTGGAAAAAAAATAGATCATCAACATTTACAAGTGTAATAGCAGTTTGTCTTTGTCTATATATATGTAGAGATTGCTTCCTACTACTCCCTTTTTGAAACCTTGTTTTTGTAGATAATGATCTAATCTCACATACCAATCTCTAGGAGTTTGTTTTAAGCCATATAATTCTTTATTCAATTTACAAACAAATTCTTTTCCTTCTGCTAGATCGAACCCTTTTGGTTGTTCCATGTAAACTTCTTCCTTTAGGTCACCATTTAGGAATGCTGATTTTATGTCCATTTGATAAAGTTTGAAATCTTTTGAACAGGGAAATGCCAAGAATATCCTTATAACTTCCAATAGAGCTACAGGGGCAAAGGTTTCTTCAAAGTCAATTCCTTCAACTTTTGAATATCCTTTTCATATCAACCTTTCTTTATTTATGATAATTTGTCCATATTCATTCATTTTGTTTTTAAAAAGCCACTTGGTTCCAATAATATTTTTATCCTTTGGACGAGGCACTAGCTCCCATGTTTCATTCTTTTCAATTTGATACATTTCTTCTTCCATAGCTTTTATCCAATAAGGATCCTTACTAGCTTGAGTGAAGTTTTCTGGTTCAATCATGGATAGTAGAGCAACATCATTCTTTTTAGGTGTATTTGTCATCCTTCTTCGGGTTTATATTCCATTATCTATATCACCAATGATTTGATCTTTTGGATGATGTTTTTGTATGAACTTGATTCTTGACGAAGTTTGAGATGGTTCCTTTTGACTTTCCAACTCCTTTTCTTCCTTTGTAGTATCTTCATTAGCTTCTTCAAGGATAGGATCTTCTTCATTGGCTTTGATTTCTCTTTCAGGAAGTGCCTCATCAATTTTTACATCAATTCTTTCTACTACCTTCCATAGGCTATTATTGTAGCATTTATAGGCTTTGCTTCCTGTAGAATACCAAAGGAAAATTCCTTCATCAACACGAGAGTCAAACTTTGCTAGTGAATCATCATTAATCTTTATGAAGCATTTACTTCCAAATATTCAGAAGTATTTCACTGAAGCAGGTATTTCTTCCCATAGTTCATATGGAGTTTTGTCACTATCTATTTAGAGTTGTGCCTTGTTCATAGTATATAATGCTGCCCCAACTACTTCTTTCCAAAATTTTACCGACAAATCAGCTACAAGCAACATTGTTTTTGCTATTTATTGTACAATTATGTTCGTTCTTTCAATTATTCAATTTTGTTGAGGAGTTCTAGCAAAAAACATTTCTCTTTTGATTCCACGTGTTTCAGAAAACTCATTAAATTATTTTGAAGTAAACTCTCCACCTCCATTTGTTTTAAGACACTTGATTTTTTATTCTTTTTCATTTTCCACAAGACCTTTGAAATTATTAAAACATTGTGTTATGCTCTTAACCTGCAAGACGATACAAGAATAGCAAATATGTGCAGAAATATACCCATAACATAGAACAATGAGAATTAATAGCAGGTATTTTATTATTCAGAAAGCAATGTTCACTTGCCTCTTCGAGGGGGCAACCTCCAATAGAGCAGAGCTCGATTACAAAATAAGACATGACGCTCCTCGCAGGGAGTCTCTATCCTTTATATATGACTCATACATGCAATACCATGGAGCAATACCATGGTTTATTAATACCATCTATCTAATACCATGGCCCATTTGCAACTAACTGTGGTCTCGTCATTAAATGCAGGTTAACCACTTACAATTTTCAATATGGGCTTTATTGACTCTTTACTTAACTATAACTATGACTCGATCCTACTGCATAAATAAGGGGGTTAGGGTGGGACCCTAACATGCCCTCCCCCATAAGAATAGCCTTTTCCTCAAGGCTGAAGCTACGGAAACTGCTGAAGAATCATGGCCGGTTCCCAGGTTGCATCTTTCGGAGAGGTGTCTTTCCACTTGACGAGGACTTCCTTGATCATGCGGCCACACAGGTGCTTTTCTCGTGTGTCTAGGACCTGTTCAGGTTGGAGCCAGATTGACCCGTCTTCATCCAATTCAGGTAGACTAGTTTGAATTCTACAATTGTTCCCAATCACTTTCTTGAGGCATGAGACATGGAAAACTAGATGGATTTTTGCAGTGGGTGGCAAAGCTAGCTTGTAGGCCACTTCTCCAATGCGCTAAAGTACTTGATACGGTTTGTAGAATTTTGGAGATAGTTTCTGACAACCCTTGTCTTTGAGTGATGTTTTCTTATATGGTTGCAGCCTCAAAAATACCTGATCCCCTTCTTGAAATTGGTGTTCTGAGCGATGTTGATCTACCTGTTGCTTCATGTGGTTTTGAGCTTGATGAAGATTCTCTCTAAGATGGGCGAGAATGGTTGTGTGGTTCTGTAGGAGTTGATCCACTGCTTGTACCTTTGATCACCCCTTGATATAAGAAGTAGGGGAAGGAGGGAGTTGACCATAAACTGCTTCATAGCGAGTCACTTTGGTGGTGGGATGATAGTTGGTGTTATACCACCATTCAGCTAGAGGTAACCACTGTACCTAAAGATGTTGCTTTTCTGAAGTGAAAAACCTAAGGTAGGTTTCCAGACATTTGTTGATTGCTTTATTTTGACCATCCGTTTGTGGATGATAGGAAGTACTGAGTTTTAGTTGGGTACCTTGTAGCCTAAAGTGTTCCTGCCAAAAATTACTAGTGAAGATTGGGTCACGATCAGACACAATAGAAGTGGGCATGCCATGCAATTTGAAGATCTGATCCATGAAAGATTGAGCGACCAAAGTCGGTGTAAAAGGGTGGGGTAGGGTGCAAAAATGAGCATACTTAGAAAGTCGGTCCACAACCACCGTGATGACTGACTTGTTTCCTGAATTTGGAAGACTTGTAATGAAATCCACAGAAACCTCCATCCATATTGATGCTGGGATGGGCAATGGTTGTAATGTGCTTGGTGCTTTGACTATATCCCCTTTGTGGCGCTGACAGACATCGCATTCTACTACAAAAGTAAGAATTTCCTTTTTCATGCCTGTCCAAAAAAAATGATCTTCTAGTGCGAGCATACGTCTTCTGAAAGCCTGAATGTCCTGCAGTGGGGGATGAGTGCAACTTAGCCAAAATGAGGCTTTTGAGGGTGGATGTTGATGATATTACGACTCTATCCTTGTAGTGAAGAATCTCATCCTGCCACGAGTAGCCCTTGGTGGAATTTGGATCCACCTGCAATTGAGTAATGAGTTGGGAGAGACAGGGATGTGAAAACCATTCCCTGTGAGCCTCTTCAATCCATTCTAGAATGGGAAGGGAAACTGTGAGCAGGGAACTTTCCTCCTGAAATTGGTGAGATAATGCATCTGCTACAATATTTTTGTGCCCTTTCTTGTAAATGATCTCATAATTATATCCCAGCATTTTGGCGAGCCATTTATTTTTTTGTGGTGAGGATAGGCGTTGCTCCAAAAAATATTTAATACTGTGATGGTCTGTGTGGATTTGGAAACGTCACCCCAATAAGTAAGATCGCTAGGTATCTACTGCATGTAAGATGGCTATCATTTCCTTCTCATAGATAGATTGTCCCGGATTCTTCCCACTTAGTTGTTGGCTTGTGAAGGCCAAGGGTCGACTGTCCTGCATTAAGACCACCCCAATACCTGTACCTGAAGCATCACATTCAATGACAAAAGATTTCGTGAAGTTGGGTAGTGTGCTAAGACTGGAGTGGAACACATGGCATTTTTGAAAGCTGTAAAGGCCTGTTGTGCTTCATCATTCCAGAAGAATGAATTTTTCTTGAGGAGTTGAGTGAGGGGCTTCGCAATGCGACCATAATTGCGGAAAAATTTGCGATAGTAGCCCATGAGACCAAAAATTCCTCTCAGGCTCTTCAAGGTCTTAGGTTGAGGCCAATCCTACATTGCCTGGATCTTTTTGGGGTCCACCCTGACACCTTCACGCCCCACAATGTGGCCCAAATACTCAACTTCTTCCATGCCAAAAGAACACTTGGACATCTTAACAAATAATTTATGCTTGCGGAGCAGTTGCAAGAGCAGATGTACATGCTAAATATGTGCGGCCCAAGTGCAACTGTAGATGAGGATGTCATCGAAGAAAACAAGGACAAATTTTCTAAGATATGGTTTGAGAAGGTGGTTCATAAGGCTCTGAAAAGTAGATGGGGCATTACAAAGACTGAATGGCATGACCAGGAACTCATAATGGCCTTCATGAGTTCTGAAAGTAGTCTTTGGAATGTTGACTTCTTTCATGCGAATTTGGTGGTAGCCTGAGCGAAGATCCAACCTAGTGAAGAATTGAGCCCCATTTAGTTCATCCAGCAAATCATCAACAACCGGGATGGGAAATTTATATTTGACTATCAACTTATTGAGGGCCCTAAAGTCTGGACACATATGCCATTCCCAATATTTCTTTAGCACCATGACCACCGGTGATGAATAAGGACTAATGCTGGGATGAATAACACCTGCTTCCAAAAGTTCCTTGATTATTTTTTCTATTTCATTCTTTTGGGCGAACGGATATCTATATGGGTGCACATTTGGTGGTTGGGCCCCTGGGACCAATGTGATGCTATGATCATGTTCCCCTCTTGAGGGTGGAAGTTCATGAGGCTTGTCAAAGACTGGCAGATGGTTATTTAGAATCTATTGCATCTCAGGATGAATTAGAAGAGAATTGGGTTCGACGGCCTGGATGGAATTAAATTGAGCTATAACTCCATGATGGCCCTTTTTTAACAATTTTCCTTCCTATGTGAGTTGATGATAGAGGGAGCTCCTGCCTGGAGTCCGTGGAGGGTATGTGTGTAGTTTTTCTACTTAAAGCTCATATATAACTCCTAGAAATCCATTGTGATTGGCCCAAGTGTGTGAAGCCATTCAGCACCGAGGACAATGTCGCACCCTCCCATGTGTATGGAAAACATGTGGGTCTTCAACTGATAATCCCCCATTTGAAGTTTGACATTTTCATAGCAGCCATCACATTTCGTTGTTCCCCCATCCGCAATTTGGACTTGGAAGTTAGAAACTGCTCATACAAAACAATGCACTGCTTCTGCGACTCTTTGATGGATAAGATTATGTGTACTTCCACTATCAATCAAGACTACTACTCGGCGATGCTTAATAAAACCTTTGATTTTGAGAGTTTGAGGTGAAGAAATCCTTGCCAAAGCATGCAGCGAAATAACTGGTTCGTCAAGGACATCGTCCTTCTTGTTGTCCTCTTCTTCCTCTTCAGGTTCCTCAAGTGTTGGGGCTTCCTCCGATGAGCTATGATCAGTAGCATCAATTTGAAAGAATTTGGGCTCCTTGCATTTATGACTGGGGGAGTATTTTTCATCACAGTAGTAACATAATCCCTGCTTTTTTCTTTCTGCCATTTCTACAGGTGACACCTTTTGAACCTTAAGGGTTTGGGTAGTGCTATGAGCCTGTGGGGGGCGACCCTTGGAGGTGAAATTTGGGCGATTAGACTGGGCCACTAAAACACGTTCAAATTTCCGAGCTACCTTGCAAGCCTTCGACCATGTGGGAGGGTGGTGCAGTTAGACGTGATCTTGTATGGCCTCTTTAAGACCACTGATAAAACATTCCGTGTAGAACTCATCTTGGAGACCCATAGTGCAGAAAGCTAAGGCTTCAAAGGCTGTAATATATTCATCCACTGTGCTAGTCTATCGAAGCTTAGTGAGACGACCCAAAAAAGTAGAGACATGGTCAAAGCAGTCTATAAGAGCTTTTTTGAAGGTGTCCCAAGTCAAGGGCCTTCCATTGCAACGTTGATGCCATTGCCACCATTGCCATCTTTCATTGTCCAAGTACATGCTTCCCACCATAAGCTGAGTTTCATTATCCAAGATGTAATTTAGATTGAAATACTGCTCCATTTGTGCTATCGATGCTACCAGGTGAGAACCATAAAATTTATGCATATCTAGCTTGGGTGGCCGTAGACGGGATTGTTGGTGGGTGCCCATAGGTGAAGAGAGTGGCTAGCCTCACCCTCACTGTGTTCATTGCCAATATATGCCTCCTCGCGGGCTTCCACCTTGCCCTTAGAGAGTGTGTTAGTTATTGTTGCCAGCTGGTCTTGGATGTCTTTCAAGGATTGTTCAAGCTTGTCGATCTTCTCATTGGCCATAGCTTGAGCTCTAGTTTCTACCATGCACCGATCCGATGTACTTGAAATTTGGGACCACCCGAATTTTTTTTTGCCACTAACAATTGAATGGTACCACCTTGCTCAGCTCGTCGTCCTGATTCTTATGGGCTAGGTCACCAATAAGCACCCCGAGGGTTCTCAGACTATTCCTAACAAAGTTTTACTCCTTGCTTAGGAATATTGCAGTAGCCGAATCCCCAAAATGTCAATGCTGCCAAAAGTCCTGTGAAAATCACGCCCCGGTATAGGAACCCACACAACTACTCAGATTTGGATGGCGAATCTGGTGGATCTGAGAGATCTGAATGGCTGATCGGATAGATCTGAGCAGCAGAACAGATTGCCGTTGCAGATTTGATGGATCTAATAGATTTGAATGGTTGTTCTGTTAAATTTGAACTGCGGGACTGATTTTTGCTACTGCTGCAAAACCCCACTTATGAGATTTGATTGGTAGAGATTATGCGTGATACAGAGATAGAAAAGGGAACTATGGTCTCGAGGAGTGTCAGGTGCTATAGATCGCAATATACATAAGGGTCTGACAGTAGTACTCAGCCCAATTTTTCAGGGCACTAACCAAGGAGGATCAACCGTACCCTTAGCCGTACAACCTGACTACCCTATCGTATGGGCGAGTAATCTCTCCGAGTGTTGTTATCGATGTACTGTAGCAGCAAGATGGCCGACAGTTTATCTATGGCGAGGTTTCAAGGGATCTAGGGGGCTTCCGATATACCAAAGGGTACTTGGAAGACAATCCGTGTGCGGTTCTGTCTAATGCGCTACTACTCAAAGGGGTACCCACAGGGGTTACAAGGGAGTCCAACAAGTGTGACCACCTCTTGTATTTCCTATGTCCATGCCTCCCCAAATCCGCAGGTTTATGCGCTCAACGACAGATCTCGTGGTTTAAAGATGCCGGAACACGTCTCTAGCCAAAAAAACATTTTTGCTAAAAAATGGAGATCCCACCGGCCCTGGAAAGCGCTCTGATACCACTTGTTATGCTCTTAACCTACAAGACGATACAAGAATACCAAATATGCACAGAAATATACCTAGAACATAGAAACGTGAGAAATAACAGTAGGTATTTTATTATTCAGAAAGCAATGTTCACTTGCCTCTTCGAGGGGGAAACCTCCAATAGAGCAGAGCTCGATTACAAAATAAGATATGATGCTCCTCGCAAGGAGTCTCTATCCTTTATATATGACTCATACATGCAATACCATGGTTTATTAATACCATCTATCTAATACCATGGCCCATTTGCAACTAACTGTGGTCTTGTCACTAAATGCGGGTTAACCACTTACAATTATTAATATGGGCTTTATTGACTCTTTACTTAACTATAACTATGACTCGATCCTACTACATAAATAAGGGGGTTAGAGTGGGACCCTAACACATTCAAGTGCCTCTCATTTAGATCTTATAAACAATACCCACATTATTCTAGTATAATCATCTACAAATATAGAAAAGTACCTTTCACCTTGTAAAGCTAGAGTTCTGGGTGGTCCACATAAATATGGAAGTATGATCTCCAAATTCTTTAATGTTGAGAATTCCTTGGTCTTGAAGTCAATCCTTGTCTGCTTTCCATGTTGACATGGTCCACAAATAATATTTTTAGGTTTTGAAATTTTGGGCAAGTCTCTTACAACTTCTGATTCGTTGATCTTCACTAAGTTGTCAAAGTTTATATGTCCCAATTGTTTGTGCCATAACCAATTTTCATATGTTTGACTCAATATATATACGTTATTTGGTGTTCTTACCCCTTTTCCCACAAGTTTTCTTGAAGAATACTTTCTTATCTCACAATCCTTTGAACTAAAAATAACATCATGTCCTTAGTCACAAATTGTTGATTTGGGGTAGCATCGGATGTGCTCTATCCATTAAAATTGGTAGAGAGGCTAAACCACATGAGATATCCAATACGCAAAAATGGTTTGGGTAGATTCTAAGCAGTTTGGGAGATATTAAAATAATTAATATCTTTAATGGAGTCCCTAAGTTTAGTCCCTAAGTCTAAACTTAGGGAAAATAAAATATTAATGTGAATTAATATAAAATTGTGTTAGAAGGGTCCAAAAGTCATGGATCAAGCCAAATTTAATCTTAGCTGTTGATTAATGACTTAATCTCGGCCGTTGATTTGTCAACGAGAAAAGTATAAGAAGAGGTTTGAGGGTTAGTTGGAGAACACACTGAGGGAGACTGGTCAGTTCAATTTCTGGAGTGGGGTTAGATGAGAAATTCGAACTAGTGGTCTGGTGAGCAGCGGGAGGTAGCAAGTATGGAATAGAGAGTCAGGATCACCCACTAGAGATCAGCGTAAAGGCATATGCATAGAATTCAGTCAGATGCAGAGGCAACATGTGACTACACAATCACTGAGAGGGCCTGTGTGGGTGACGCAGAGAGGCCCATGGATGACACAGTCACGCAGGGGCTGGCGTAGATTGTTTAGGACCTATGCAGAGGTCAGCCAAGCTGACGCTGGGACTAGGAGAAGTGTTGGAGAATTTTTCTCTCTGTGTTTAAGCCAATTTGGCACCCTGTTGTACTGAAGAATTGTTGAATAATAAAGTCTTCCCTTGCTGCACCGGTTTTCCCACCTTGGGATTTTTCAAGGACTGTTGTCCAAAATATCTGCTTTGATATGTTGATTCTTGTGCATATCTGCAGTAGAATTTATTTTAATGTTTATTGAAGGAATTTCATAAATAACTTATTGAATAATAAGTAGGCAAAGTAAATCAGATGTTACAGTGATAGAATTTTCACATGGTATCAGAGGAAGTAATCAGAGACATGAAGGAAAAATCAGTTATGAGTCGAGACCATGATGCAGAGGCATCCATGTCATGGGACTCACACAAATTTTTAGAATATTGCACAAGAGATAGAGATTTCGATTTCTCTATTTTGGCTTCCAGGTTGGAATAAGAAGTGTCTTGTATGACTAGTTCTGCATCATCAGCATTATGGTATATAGATAGTGGAGCCTCTTGGTATATGATGGAATCAGGGCATGTTTCTCAGAATATCAAGAAGAGAAGATGAAATTTCAGATCACCATGGTGAACAAGGAAAAATGTACTCCAGTAGGGAAGGGTACCATAGTTTTTCAAACATAACCGGGAGAACGGTTCCGTGTTACAAATGTGCTCCATGTACCAAGATTGGGGATGAAATTAATTTCCATGTTGCAACTTCAAGGCAAGGGCTATGACGTCTAATTCATCAAGGAGAAGGTATACGTCAAACACCCGAGTTGGAAAAATAAAGTGCAGATCGAGATCAAAAGTAACAGGTTGTATAGATTACAACTAGAATCACCAATAGCACTAATAGGAAATCACAAAGATAAGGACTTGAATGAACCATGGCACAAAAGAATGGGTCATTTTCACCATGGAGCTCTAAGAATTCTCAGAAGCACTTTAACAGGAGTTCCAGGCTTGAGTACGGAACGAGATGATGTATGTAGAGGATGTGCTCTAGGAAAATATGCCAAGGAAACATTTCCTAGGAGTAAACACGGGGCCAAGAGTGTACTAGGATTGATACATTCAGATATCTGCGGACCTATGTACATCAAATCTCTCAGTGGTGCCGAGTATTTCCTTACATTCATTGATGACCACTCAAGGAAAACTTGGATTTATTTTCTGAAAACCAAGGACGAGGTTTTATATCGATTCAAAGAGTTTAAGGCTCTGGTGGAGAATATGACTGGAAAGAAAATAAAAGTTTTGCACTCAGATAATAGTGGAGAGCATGTCGATAAGGACTTCACTGATTTTTGCGCTAAGGAGGGCATCAGAAGAGAGTGGACAACTCCCTACAATCTGGAGCATAATGGAGTAGCAGAAAGGAAGAACAAGACTATTTTAGAAGCAGCTAGGGCCATGATGTATGATCAAATATGCCAAAATTCTTGTGGGCAAAAGCATGCAACACAATAGTCTATGTTCAGAACATGACTCCTCATTGAGCATTGGGAAAGATTACTCTAGAGAAAGTTTTCACAGGGAAGACACATGAAGTCAATCACTTCAGGATATTTGGGAGTTTGGCATATTGCAGCATACCCGAGGAAAAGAGGAAGAAGATAGATCAAACTGCGGAAAAGGGATATCTGGTGGGATATAGCAAGAATGCTAAGGCATATAGAATCTATCTTCCAGGGAGCATGAAGGTAGTAGTTCGATGAGATGTAAAGTTCATGGAGGATAGGGCCTTCTAAAAATCTCGTGAGATGCCTTCCGAGGAGCAGTCAAAAGAGGAGTCATTGGTTAAACCTCTTCAACCAACGGAAGTAAATAATTCTTCCTTGGGTCAGGAAGATTCATAGGATGAGGAGGAGGAGATAACATAAGCACCTGCTGGAAAGGGAAGAAATAGCAGAGAACTTCGTCAGATTCTGCGAGGTGCAGAGGACTTCATCGGTGTGCCAAGAAACAATAAGAGGGAGCGAAAACAACCAAATAAATATCAGGCATTAGTAGCTCAGTATGGGGAGCCTGCTAGTTTCTAGGAGACAACTCAACATCAAGTTTGGCTAGATGTGATGGTAGAGGAGAACAACTCCATAATGGTGAACGATGTCTGGGAGGTAGTGCCAAGGCCTCAAGACAGATTAGTGGTACGTTCGAGATGGATCTACAAGATAAAATACGCTGCAGATGGCAGTGTTGAGAAATAAAAGGCCAGGTTTGTGGCTAAGGGGTATGCTCAAAAGGAAGGAACTGACTACAATGATACCTTTTCGCCGATATCCAGGTATACATCTATTAGGACCGTGATATCTGTTGTAGCTCAGATGGGGTGGGAGATTCATTAGATGGATGTCAAAATGGAATTTCTGAATGGTGTAATAGAAGAAGAGGTATACATTGAATAACCAGATGGCTTTGAGAAACATCAGAAGAAATATCATGTATGTAGATTGAAGAAAGACTTGTATGTGCTGAAACAGGCACCTAGAGTAGGGTATGGTTGAATCGATGACTACTTGCAAAAGATGGGATTTGTCAAGAGTGACGTGGATCTGAATCTCTATTATCTGGTTGTAGATAACGAGCCACTAATCTTAGTATTGTATGTGGATGATTTCTTTCCGACAGGATCATCTAGGCTCATTGGGAATTGCAATAAGAATCCAACCACAAAATTCGATATGAAGGATTTGGGATGTATGCATTACTTCCTAGGGTTGGAAGTTTGGAAGCAGAAGGGAGAGATCTTCCTTAGGCAAGGGAGGTATGCTACAAAAATCCTGAAAAGATTCAGGATGGAGGACTGTAGACCCATGGTTACTCCAATGATCACCAACTGGAAGAATATTGATGCATCAAAAGACAAGGATGTTGATCCCACCCTATACAGGCAACTCATAGGGTCCTTGATGTATCTGGTCAATACCAGGCCATACATTTGCTATGCTGTCAACACCCTCAGTTAGTTCATGGTGGAACCAAAGCGGGCGCACTAGGCAACAGCCAAACATGTTCTCAGGTATTTACAGGGAACATTCGATTATGGACTCTTGTACACCAACAATAAGGATATCAGATTGAGTGGATTTACTGATGCAGATTGGGTAGGAAGTTCAGTGGATCAGAAAAGTACCTCTAGGTACTATTTCAACATTGGATCGGGAATGACTTCCTAGTGCAGTAGGAAAAAGAAGTCCATGGTTTTGAGCTCATCTGAGGCAGAATATATGGCGGCAAGCACAGATTCATGTGAGGCCATATGGCTTAGAAAAATGCTTGTGAACCTATTCAGAAGGAATATGGAGGCGACCATGATCATGTGCGATAATCAAAGTTGCATCAAGCTCTCTGAGAATCTAATGTTTCATGATAGGTCAAAGCATTTTGATATCTAGTGTCACTTTGTCAGAGACTGTGTCCAACGAGGAGCTATGCAGTTGAGCTACACTCCTACAGGAGAACAAGTGGAAAACATCCTCACCAAGGCCCTTAGAAGGAAAAAGTTTGATTACTTCAAGGAAAAGATGGGGATGGTAAATAACTCGTTTCAGTAGTAGAAATAGGAGTGATAACATCACGGATGCAGAGGGAGTTGCAGTGCAAATGCAGTGTTGGGAGAAAATGGACAACAACAACACAGATGCAATAGTGGCAGTAGTAGAGCCAGGGGAAGAAGGACAGGATGCAACAGTGCAAAGGATGTTGGGAAGCAGGCCTAGCATCGGCACAAGGACCAAAGCCAGATGATTAGGGTGATGCTCAGTGAGGAGTATTACTAGAGCACAGTCCTCGTGAAGAGGGAGTGTTTATTTATGGTAGCATTGGATGTGATCTAGCCATGAAAATTGGTGGAGAGGCTAAAGAACATGAGATCTCCAATACCCATAAATGGTTTGGGTAGATTTTAAGAAATTTGGGAGATATTAAAATAATTAATATTTTTAATGGAGTCCCCAAGTCTAAACTTAGGGAAAATAAAATATTAATGTGAATTAATATAAAACCGTGTTAGAAGGGTCCAAAATTCATGGATCAAGCCAGATTTAATCTTAGCCATTGATTATGGACTTAATCCTGATTATTGATTTATCAACGAGAAAATTATAAGAAGAGGCTTGAGGGTCAGTTGGAGAACACACTGAGGGAGAGCAGTTAGTTCAATTTCTGGAACGAGGTTAGATGAAAAATTCGAACTAGTGGTCTAGTGAGTAGTGGGAGGCAGCAAGTATGGAACAAAGAGTCAGGATCAACCACTGAAGATCAGCGCAGAGGAAGGAGAGGCAGATGCAGAGCATTTCAGGAAGACGCAGAGGTAGCAGGTGACTGACAATCACTAAGAGGGCCTGCATGAGTGACACAGAGAGGCCTAGGCTGACACAGTCAAGTAGGGGCTAATGCAGAGTGTCTAGGAGCTATGAAGAGGTCAGCCAAGTTGATGCTGGGACTAGGAGAAGTGCTAGAGAATTTTTCGCTCTGTGGGTAAGCCCGTTTGGCACCTTGTTGTACTGAATAATTACTGAATAATAAAATTCTCCCTTGCTGCATCGGTTTTCCCACATTGGGTTTTTCGTGGACTGTTGTCCAAAATATTTGTGTTGATTATTGTGCATGTGTTTGTTTCTATATTATGGTGTGATATCTCCACCAAAATTTATTTTAATGTTTATTGAAGGAATTTCATAAATAACTTATTGAAGAATAAGTAGGTAAAGTAAATCAAATGTTGCAGTGATAGAATTTTCACACAAATTTGGATGATGCTTAGAAGATTATGCTTGAGTCCTTCAAATAGTAGTGCATTTTAAGTTTTCCTTTGCCATTAACAAGAGTCATTACCCCTTTACCAACAATATTAGCAGATCCACTTCGAAAATACACATTTCCATCCTTTTTATTAAGTGAGATAAAATTCTTTTGGTCACTTGTCATTTGTTTAGAACACACACTATCCACAAACCATTGATTTTCATTACTCTGTGCACATAAATATAGACCACATTTATCTGTAGTAGATTCCTTTCTTCCCCAAATTTTCTCCTTTTATATAGGTGGACAATTTTCTGACTCATGACCTAGATTATTACATTTGGAGCATTATAGACTATACTTTGACAAAGGATTAAATGAATTATAAGTATTGATGTGACCTAGTTTTCTTGAATCAACCAACTTATTATGATAATTGGTCCTATATATTCTTGAAAATTATCCTTATAAGCATTGCAATGCTTAGCTTGGTGACCAAAATTTTTATAGTAGAAATAATAACCAAGAAAAATAGTTTGATACCTGTTTGGGTAGCTTTGTCTTGATGTAACATTTATTTTTGGAGATGGATTCTTTTCAATCCTTGTTTTGTTTCAAGTGGATCTTTCTCCTAGATTGAGCAACCTCTCTTCTTTTAGATAATTTCAAAGGACGTGAGCATGGATTTTTTGAAAATTTTCATTAGTATTCTCCTTCGAATTTGATGATTCAACTTTGAAACCAAGCCTTGCTTTATCATCTTGAGGTATTTGAGTATTAAGGATGATATCAAGTTTTTGAGAGCTTTGGAAACTCTTATTAACCTAATTTAATTCCTTCTTTAAAGAGATAATTTCAAATTCTAGTTTCTCACACATTTCTTCCTTTTATTTTAGTTTGTTGTTTAAGATTTCTTCTATCCTTTTGGCTTCTTCTTTTTCATTTTTGAGGGAAATGATATTCTTTTTTAGTTTTTCATTTTATTCAAAATCACTAATCAACAATTCATCCAAATTTCCTTCTTCTTCTTCTTCATATTCATCATCATTTGGGAATACCATGAATAATACTTCACTACTTCCATCATAGTCATATTCTTCATCAGAATCATCACTATCTCTTTTGAGAAGAAAAGTATTTTTGGTTGAACTTTTATTCTTTACCTTGAATTCATCTTCATAAGAATCATCTTGTTTGGAGAAGAAATTATTTTTATTTGGACCCTTATTCTTGAATATTTTTCTTTTGGGATCATTTTCATCATCGCTATCATCCTTGAAAGGAAACTTTTCAACATAATGTCATATTATACCCCACTTGAAACAAATGAAAGGATACTTACCTTTGAGTTTGGATCCTTTCCTTAGATTCTTCACAAATTGTGCCAATTATATTTCAGTATTGGAATCATCATTGGTACAATTACAATTTTTCCCTTTTCTTGATGCTTTTGAGGCCTTGAATGCAACTTCTTTAGGATTTGAGGTTCATTTTCTCATTTCATATCCAATGAGAATTCCATGAATTTCATCCATTGACAAGGTATCCAAGTATTTTAATTCTTCTATGGCATTTAATTTGGAATCAAAACATTGTGGAAGTGATCTCAAAACCTTTTGGTCAACTGTTTTTCTTCAATATTTTCACCTAGACCTTTGAGTGAGTTGACAACTTCATCCACTGGGAGAAAATTATTAAGCAGAAATGTATTCTTCGTCATTCATTTATAGGCTTTAAAATTGTCTTCTAAAAGTTTGGAGTTTTTCCTTCTTGACTTTGGTGTCTCCATCATAAATGGAAACAAGCTTTTCCCACATTTCCTTAGCAGATTTAGAGTTCATAACCTTTGTAAATTCTGAATCAGAAATTCCACTTGTTATAGAATTTAGGGCTTTGGAATTTGCTATATAATTTTTTCTTCCATCCTGATCTATTGGCGGGGAATGTGTAACTTTATAATCATCTAGAACTGATTTCAATACTTCTAGACCAAGAGATATCAAGTAAAATTTCATCCTGGCTTTCCAAAAGGAATTTTTTTTTCCATAAAATTGAGGGAAGTTTCTTGCATCTTTACTAGCCGTTGTGACTAAAAATCCTTCTTCTAGCTACTAGGCTAATTATGAAAAACCTATTATGATACCAATTTTTGGAAATACTAGGCGGAGGGTGTTAGGTCCCTATAATACTAGTGATGCCCCCATTACTATTGTAGTTGTATCCCTTATTAATATTGTTGTGCCCCTATTGTCCCCATATTGTTATTACTATGCCCCATAGAATCCCTCTATTGTTATTTTTGTGCCTTTATATTATTATTGTTAGGTCGGCTTGGTTATATTGTGACCCCTTAGACTGTTATATATAGAATGGAGGTTTTTTCATTTTAATCATCCAAGAATTGTTCATTTGTGTAATGTAAATGAGGTTGCCCCCTCGAAGAGGCTGAATTCTAAGGCGTTCAACTATATTTTCTGTCTTTTTGTGAGCTGGTTTCATAACATTTGGTATCAGTGCTTTGGATTCTAGGGTTTCGCTGCTCCAAATAGGTCATCGTGGTATTTTCGCTATAACTTTTTCTTCTGTAATGTTTCAGAAGCGAAACAAAAAACCCATTTTAGACGAAATCACGTTGAACCTTGGGTCCAAATTTCAGAGCTTTTTGCACTATATTTGCGGAGAAATTATCTAAGTAAGTTGGCCTTTTTGCAAATTCCTGAATTACATTCAAAACAGGTGACCTTGGGAAAATTGTCATAACTTTTGTTTCAAGTATCAGATTGAAATTTCATAAGTTGCAGAAAGAGGACAGAGTGTAGTTTCCTGTGTGTATTTTTCAGATACTAAGGTCAAAACAGTGACACATGGCACTTAATACAAGTTCGCTCTTCTGGAAAGGTCTATAATCAAGTCATCTTCAGAGATTGTGCTTAACTATGCCTTGGAGAATCTAAATTCGATTAGACTAGTGGTATTGGAAAGAGGACATAGAGGGCTACTGCATGTCGAAATTTTAGAACTAGATGATCCGAAATTACAGAGATACATCAGATTCAATATCAAGGTCCTACAAAGTGAAAAAAGGTGTGTAGTTTTTTTTTTTAATTTTTTGCATAAGCTTCGTTTGAAAAATTTGTTTGAAGGAATTCAGAGGGCATAGTAAAGCATTATTATCGATATTTGATGCCCCGGGGAAAGAAAATGCAAGCACCTAGTAAGCAACCTGAAAGTTCTGTCATGACTCATGAAGGAGAGGAAGAAATGCAACATGATATATCAAAATTACAAGACCAAGTGCAACAAATGTCACTTGCACAAAAAGTAACAAAATCTAAGATGGATGATTTAAAGAAAGATGTAGAAGCTAAGATGGATGGTTTAAAGAAAGGCGTAGAAGCTAAGATGGATTGTTTAAAGAAAGGCGTAGAAGCTAAGATGGATGGCATGGAAGCTAAGATGAATGGCATGGATGCTAAAATGGATGGCATGGATGATAAGATGGAAGAATTGAAGATAAATTTGAATAAGTTGCTACAAGAAATGGTCACTAATGGTGAAAGGGTAGTAAAGGAAACTCATGGTGAGAACAGAAGAAATGTTATTCATGATTTCATAGACTCTAATGTTGGATCGAAGACCCACCATATTCCAAAAATCAATATGAGGAAGTTTGATGGCAAGGATCCCGCAACATGGATACTATAGATGGAGAAATTTTTCGATCTCAATAATGTGAAAAACACACAAAAGGTATGTATAGAAACTTTATATTTGGAACCAAATCAGTTTGTATGGTATCAATGGCTTTTCTCTCATAAACAAATTATCACTTGGGCAATTTTTACGAAAGAAATGATAGCACATTATGTGGATACAAAAAGAAACACTTTTTTTAGCCAATTGATAAGTCTCAAACAAAAGGGTTAAATGATGGAGCACATTGAGGAATTCCAAAAATTGAACATAAGGGTAAAAACTATTCCAGAGGAGCATAGGATTGATGTGTTCATAGGGACTTTAAAGGATAATATCCAACATGATGTTTTCCTTTGGGAATCTGATTCATTAGAGAAGACATTCAGGTTAGCAAGAAAAATGGAAAGCAAAATTATGGCATCCAGGAAGCATACCACTCACAACTATAAAAATGGAAGTGTTGTTGCCTCTAGCCTTCCACAACCTATAAGGTTGACACCACAACAATTGAAAGAAAAAAGAGCAAAAGGGCTTTGTTACAGTTGTGATAGAAAATACCCTAAAGGTCATAAGTGTGCTGAGAAGAAATTATTCTACATAGATTGTGAAGAGGAAGAAGAAAAGGAACAAGAAAGGTCAAAGGAAGAGGATATACTCCAGGAAAAAAGCCTAGATACAGAAGAAATGAATCCGACCATAATGCATCGACTAGAATTGCCACTCCTCAGACCATCAAGATAGAAGGACATATCAAGAAGAAAAAGGTAATAGTGTTGACTGATTCAGGAAGTACCCACAATTTTATTCATTGTAAGATAACAAAAGAATTGAATTGCTTCGTATATCCAACACCAGAGTGTCAAGTGATGGTTGAAAATGGAGGAACGATAAATTTCTCTGGAAAGTGCAATAATATCAAGCTATCCATGGGAGAATATGTATTGAATAGCCCAATCCTTTCCATTCCAATGGGAGGTGCTAATGTTTTATTAGGAGTCCAATGGCTACAATCCTTGGGTACAATAGCTTTTAACTTTCAAGAACTTTTCATGAAATTTTATGCCGAAGGAAAGGAAGTTGAATTAAGGGGTATTGTAGGGAAACCAGGAAAGATAATAAGTTCTAATGGTATGACAAAGCTTCTAAAAAAGGAACAACGAGGTGTAATTGCACAATTATGTTCGCTAGATGTTTCCACCTCGAAATCATCTATTTCTCCAGATCTCCAAAAAGTCTTGGACAATAATTCCAAGGTATTTGAGACTCCCAAAGGTATCCCACCTATTCATGATAATGATCATGCTATTCATTTGATTCCAGGAAGTGTTCCTCCAAACATCAAGCCATACAGATATCCCTATGCCCAAAAGAGTGAAATTGAACGTATGGTTGCAAAAATGCTTGAGGTTGGTATAATTCAACCTAGCCAAAGTTCTTTCTCTGCTCTAGTAGTATTGGAGCACAAGAAGGATGGATCATGGCACATGTGTCTGGATTATAGGGAGCTCAACAAGCTCACTATTAAAGATAAGTTTCCCATTCCTGTCATTGATGAATTATTGGATGAATTGCATGGATCAATTTACTTCACCAAGTTATATCTTTGTTCAGGATATCATCAAATCAGAATGAAGAATCAAGGCATTCTGAAAAAAGCATTTAGAACTCATGAGGGTCACTATGAGTTTTTGGTCATGCCTTTTGGCCTTATAAATGCACCTTCTACATTTCAAGGTTTGATGAATTCCATTTTCAAACCCTTCCTTAGAAAATTTGTGTTAGTATTTTTTGATGATATACTAATCTACAGCAAGTCTTGGAAGGATCATGTTGAACACAATGACAGGGTGCTACAACTATTGGAGGAGAAACAATTATATGCAAAAAGATCCAAATGTTTCTTTGGAGTACAAGAGGTGGAATATCTAGGTCATATTGTATCTCATGAAGGAGTTAAGGTAGACGCTAGCAAAATTAAAGCCATTAAGGAATGGGAAATCCCCACATCCATAAAGAATTTGCGAGGATTTCTCGAGTTGACATGGTATTATTGTAATTTTGTTAAGAATTATGGGAAAATAGCAGCACCTCTAACAACATTGTTGAAGAAATATGCATTTTCATGGACTCCAGAAGCAACAAAGGCATTCGAACATCTTAAAGAGGCAATGTGCCAAGCACCGGTCTTAGCTACACCAGACTTCACAAAAGCCTTTTTTGTGGAATGTGATGCTTCTGGAAATGGAATTGGTGTTTTTTTAATGCAAGATGAAATACCCATTGCTTTCAAAAGTTTTCCAATCAAGAGAAAGTATTTACATAAAGCTATTTATGAGAAGGAAATGTTGGCAATACTACATGCACTTAAGAAATGGTGACCCTACCAAATGGGAAGACACTTCAAGGTAAAAATGGATCATGATAGCCTGAAATACTTTTTAGAACAAAGATTATCCTTTGAAGAACAAAAATGGGTCACAAAGATGTTGGGTTATGACTTTGAAATCATATACAAAAAATGGAAGCAAAATGTTGTGGTAGATGCACTCTCAAAAAAGGATGAGGATGTGGAAGCATTGTTGTGCACCATTTCTTATCCAACCAGATTGGATAAATGAACCAAGGGAGGAATGGATGAATGACAAAGAAGTGTGGGAAATTATTCGAAAGTTACAACAAGATTCCAGTACATCTGATACATTTAGCTGGAAAAATGATTCGTTATGGTACAAAGATCGCTTATACATCTGTAAGAATTCCCAACTCAAACAAAAGATTCTTCTGGAATTGCATGCTTCTCACTTAGGAGGGCACTCAGGATTTTTAAAAACTTACCACAGGGTTAAGAAGGAATTTTTTTGGGATGGCCTTAAATCGGATATTCAAAATTTAGTGGCAGAATGTTTGGTATGCCAACAAAATAAAGCTGAAACAATTAAGACACTATGTCTATTACAACCTTTATCCATTCCAAGCCAACGTTGGGAGGAGGTTTCAATGGATTTTATCACAGGTTTACCCAAGTCTGAGGGAAAGAGTGTCATCATGGTGGTAGTTGACAAACTTACCAAGTATGCACACTTTTGTGCATTATCACATCCATTTAAATCCAGTACAGTTTCTGTGACATTTATGGAAACAATTCAAAAGCTACATGGAAACCCAAAGATTATTGTAAGTGACGGAGATCCCAGTTTTACTGGAAATTTTTGGACAGAATTATTTTCTGGTCTTGGTACTCAGTTAGCTCATAGCTCATCTTATCATCCTCAATATGATGGGAAAACTGAGATAGTAAACAAATGTTTGGAATGATATCTTCGTTTCTTTGTATCTGATAAACAAACACAATGGGTCAAATGGTTGCCTCTGGCTGAATGGTGGTATAACACTTCCTTCCATACTGCAACAAAAATGACCCCATTTATGGCACTTTATGGATATCAGCCACCATCCATCACATCATATTTAAGAGAAAATTCTAAGGTTCAAGCAGTGGAACATCACATCGAGCATCAACAACAAGTTCTCCAACTCTTAAAGGATAACCTCGTGTTGGCGCAGAATAGAATGAAACAACAGGCAGATCAATATCATAGTGAAAGAAGTTTTGATGTAGGTGACTGGGTATTCCTATGGCTACAACCATATAAACAAATGTCCCTCAAGCAAGCTAAGAAGGATAATAAATTGTCACCAAAGTATTATGGTTCGTACAAGGTGTTGCAGAAGATTGGTACTATGGCATACAAATTGGAGCTTCCTGCAGCTTCTCGAGTGCACCCAGTTTTCCATGTTTCTTGTTTAAAGAAGGTTATAGGTGACAAGCTCCGAGTTCAAACAATATTTCCAGAACTTGATGAGGAAGGAAAAACTATATTGGAACTGGAAGCAATCATAGAAACAACTTATCCGCTGAGGATTCCACATGGGAGGATGAGAATCTTATACAGAAGCATCCAAAACTACTCAAGCGTTGAGGACAACACTTTTTTGAAGGAGAGGGGCATGTTAGGTCCCTATAACACTAGTGATGCCACCATTACTATTGTAGTTGTATCCCTTATTAATATCGTTGTGCCCCTATTGTCCCCATATTGTTATTACTGTGCCCCATAGAATCCCTCTATTGTTATTTTTGTGCCTTTATATTATTATTGTTAGGTTGACTTGGTTATATTGTGACCCCTTAGACTGCTATATATAGAAAGGAGGTTTTGTCATTTGAATCATCTAAGAATTGTTCATTTGTGTAATGTAAAGGAGGTTGCCTTCTCGAAGAGGCTGAATTCTAAGTCGTTCAACTATCTTTTTTATCTTTTTGCGAGCTGGTTTCATAAGAGAGGGTGAATCAATATTTCTTTTACAATTATTAATTTATCTAGTTAAGATTTTTCACAAAATGAACCAAAAATAAAATATTTTTTATTGACAAGTGTTGAGGACACCGATCCTCTTTTACAATAGTTACATGCTCCAACTTGTAAGAATAATTCTTCTAGGGATCCAACCATACGGACACGAATCCCAAATCCAAAAATTATTTTTAGGGCTCCAAAGCTATAGACACCAATCTCAAATTCCTTTTTTTTTTTTTTCAATTTCAACCAATCTCTAGAAGTTTGCAACTTAGTCCAAAAAATGGTCTTCAAAATATCCACAAGTCTTTGCTATATGTTCCAAGCATGTTTACAATTATATACATATCAATATTCTTTACAAAGAAACAGGTCCGCAACTGAGCTCACACATAAGTCTATGAATGATGTATATTTATGCTTCAACTAGGTCTTCATACATCTTCATTTATTTCACTGTTTTTGAAATTAATAGTGTCACCAATGTAGGGCTACAATTGAATTTCTTCTTTAGGTTTACAACTATATCTCCTCAATAAATTCTTAAATGTGAAAACATATTCAACAGGTCCACAATTTTAATACTTCAATGGATCCACAATTGTTAAAATCTAACAGGTCCCCATGGCACTTTCAATATTTTATTCTCCACAGGTCACAAATGTAAGAGTTATGTGATGAGCTTTAATACCAATCGACTATACTATAGTGCATCCACAGGTCTGCAAGTGAGTTTTCCATTGTTTGCAATTATATATAAACAACTTTGTTGTTTCTACAGGTCGGAGCCCAAATTCGATGCTTTAGCAAGTAACAGATCTGAGATTCCCTTTTCAATCGATTTGAGGCTTTATTAACAAATTGGATGATTTCAGAAGGAGAAACAAACCAAACAAAATCTCTGCAATTTTTTTTGTCATCCAAAAATTCAAAAAATAATCCACAAAAGCTCCCAGAATATTCTGCAACACCTGCAATTGTTTCTCTTCATATTTTTCTTGACTTCCTTTCTCAAGTTCACAAGATGTGAATTTTTTTCTTCTACTTCATTCGCTGCCCTGAGACACACCTTGAACCAAGTTGAAGCACATGATTTTATACAAATTTTAATGAGAGACACTCCCTTTGGAGGGGCCAACCTGTAGTTGTTGAGGCCAACATCTACAGTGATAATTTTTTTAATTTTGTTTGGGGAGAAGTAATTAAGGCTTGTCACTTAGTTTTATAGGATAGGTTTGTTATATGAATATGATTGTAAGTAGTCTAATGGAATGTTTGATAGGAATAGGTTATGTTAAATGAATTTATGGAATTTATCTTAGGGTTTAATGTGTTAAATGAAACAATAAATTAAGAAATAATATTAGGGTTTCTTAATAGGAACTAGGGTTTGATAAGAATAGGGTTTTTGTAAGGGAAATATGATTAGGATTTTGTTATTTTATAAGAGTATGCATATAGGATTTAGGGTTTAATCAAGGGATTATGGCAAGGAGTTTCTTTAGGAGATGGGTTAGGGTTTCTAGGTATATTGACATCAATGACAACTGTTTATCCAACACTTTTAAACTTTGTTTTCTGCAATGTAGTTTTGAGAAGGAGTGTTTTTTAGGAAAAGTTTGTTGAAAATAGCAACAAGAAATGCTAAAAATAGAAATCCTAAAAATAGCATTGCTAAAGATATCATTTCAAGGTATATTCCAATTTTAAATTGTCCTTGAATTAAAATTGAGAATTCAAATTCAAATTTAGTCTCACCGGCTGTTTGAAAAATAATTAATTAATTCATCTTGATTTAATTAGTTGAAGAAATTCAAACATGAAGTCTTTGTGAAGACATGCAACAATTATCCCATTGATTCAGGAAGTTATCCCTTAATTAAGGAGATAAGGATGAGTTGTATTTGAGTTGTAATTAGTTAGCTCAGTTAACTGAGTTAAGTCCAGTTAGATTAGTTCCAAACAGTTTGTGGAACTGATTGTGAGTTAAGTTAGTTACTACATGCATGCATACAACTAGTGTACTCCAGATAACTGAATATTCTCTCATAAATAACTCATGCATGTTAGTTCAGACAAAGACCTAGTTGAGATTAAAGGTAGGGACAATGTACTATCAGTTGGAAGAATTTTCCTATGAGAAACTCTTGCATGCAGAAGGAATTCATTCCTTGAGGATTGCACAGTTTTACAGTGTGTAAGAGCAGTGTTCCACGGTTGAAGGTGAATCATTCCAGAGGCAAGGAAATAGGAGGGTTGGAGGGCAGAGGAGAAGGTTTGTGAGAAGCCTTGTTTGCCTATGAGTAGCAGTGAGGGATTGTACTGAGAGCTGGATAGTTGTGAGAGCTAAATATTTGTGTAATCCTGAGATATTTCCACTTGTATGATAATACAGATAGCAGGGTTTTTAGTAGAGGCTTTCCCCAGAGTATTCTTCTGTGTTTCATGTGTGATTGATTCTTCTTCTCTGTTATATGTGTTCTATTTGATCTTGCTCAAATCGATTAAGCTTCCGCAATTTTGATAGTAGAAGTAGATTAAATATTTTGCTTTAGTACATTGAATAATCAGATTAATCTACAATGAGAATTTCTACAAAGTTTTTGTGTTGTTTTGGGAATATAAAGTGGTTTTTAGGAAACCATATACTTTATAAGAGACTGATATATAGATTTCTATGCAGATTGAAGGCTTGGATCATGTAAAAAGTTCTTTTCATCATTATAGAGAGCTCACTCACTTGGAAGTTGGCCTAAAGACGTAGCCCAAATTGGATAAAATCCGTTATCAATCTCTTTTCCTTGTCTCTTATTTTTGTTGTAGTTCATTCTATTCTCTTTAGATTTTGAATTAATGGTTAAGCTAACATACACTCATAATTAAGGAAATTAAGTCATATATTTTCATATCAAGTTTGATATCAGAGTAGTTTTGACAATATTTGCGAGTGTGGATGATTACTTGATCAAAGCTCAAATGAGGAGAAGGATCATTAGAGGAATACAAACTTGACATTGGGTCAAGACGTACAAACCAAAGACATGAAATGTCATCACGAAAGGGAGAGAACCCTATCAATTATGAAGAGGATTTTCATAAATATTTCATGAAAATGAAAGCCATGGTGGAGGAATTGTACCATGAGAAAAAGTAGTTAGGAGAAAGTGGTCCATCAGTAAAAGTGGAGGGAGATGGGATCCTCCTAGGATTCTCCATCTCCATCTTCTTATTCTTATTCTGGTTCAAGATTTTGTTTTTTCAAAGAAAGATAAAACTCCATCCAAATCACTTCTGTTAAAACTTATTGTGAATTTTGATTTTCCCACATATGACAGTGAGCTTAACATAGAGAAGTTGGAAAAATGGATCTAATAGCTGGAGGTTTATTGTAGGATCCAAGAGATTGTCAAGGAAAAATCCAAGATCCAACTTGCTTTGCTTCGAATTAGTGGTACAACCTTGATCTGGTGGGAGAGAAAAACCCAAGAATACCTCCTTTGACATGGTAAAGTAATCTCTTCTTGGTATGAATTTATTGTTGCATTAAGCAGACAATTATATCCATTAACTTACAAGAAACAATCCATATGTAGATTTTTACTTGTAGATCCAACAACTTATGTGATATGCTAAAACATAAGACAAGAATCTACTCTACTCATCAACGGAAACCAAAATTGATCGATGAAAACACTAAGCAGAAAAGGAAGAATTTCAATCACACATAACACAATATTTTTCTAGGGAAAGAAACTACTCAAAACCCCGACTATCTATATTGCATTAACCAGAAGATCTGAGAATAAAATACAATGCTTGTTCAACCCAAACAATTCTTGCACAAGTATAATCTATCTCTCTGCTCTACAAACTAGCTCAAGCCAACACTTAGCCAATTATGCTGCCTTCCAAGCCCCTACTTCCTTGCGAAATTCTTGAGAGAATTAGCCCATATTTAATTAGAAAAATCTCTCACCACAACTACGGAATCCATCATAGGCCTTCTACTGATTGCATGCACCATTTGTTCAACTTGGAAAATTATACAACTGATAGTACACTGTCCTTGAACTCTAATCTCAACTGGGTCTTCCTCTGAAATGACATGCATGAGTTATTAATGAGTGAATCTTCAGTTAACTAGTGGAGTTGTGAAGCTGCATTGAAGCTGATCCCCACTACTAGACCTCCTACTAGTTCCTCCAACTGATTGAACTAGTTTAACTGACTTTAACTCAGTTAGACTGAGTTAATTAATTACAACTCAAAAGAACTCAACCTGGACCCATAAAATTTAGGAATAACTCTACATGACTCTAGATAGACTTCCAACTCGAATATACTGAGTCAACTAAATCAAATTAACTTAGTTAACTATCACACGTTGCTATGAGAATACAATCTCAATTTAATTCAAGGAAAAATCAAATTAGGATTTCTTGTTTCTATTGTTAACACTCCCTCTCAACAAGAAAGGGATTATTTGCTACTGATCATGTGCTCAAAATTATGCTAAAAAATAAAAGTGTTAGAATCTTGTCAAAATCAACTTCAGATTGAAGATCTCACCATTTTAAATCCAACGATGTGAACGACACTCAAATCCGAGTTCGTATGCAGAAGTTAGAGTAAGTCAAAGTTCAAGTTTGACTTGTCTATGTGGTAGGATTGGATGACATGGAAAGGGTCCCAGTGAATGGGGAAGTGCCAAGTGGAAAGTTACCATTGGGTCCCACATATCGCATATCAAGGAAAAACAAAGGATGTAGGACAAGAATAAACCCTCGACAGGTTGGGTTGCGATTTGCGATAATCGCATATCGCACCCAAAGGCCAGCTGTTATTTGTTACCAGTGATAAAGTTTTGATTGCGATGAATGCCCGGATGTGATAATTTATTGTGTTACAACTTAATGTCCCAGTGGGTTTGACATATCACATCGCAACATTTTGCTGTGTTAAGAGTTCACAATTGATTGCTGATTGCGATGAGTGATAAGACCTCGAACACGAGAATTTTATATGACACAATTTAATACCCCGGCGAGTCCACAATACCGCAATCGTAGTGTTTCCGTGTTAACAAAACCTTTGGCCGCTGAACTTCACCGATTGTGATGAGCGATGGGTTTCAGACGCGGGATTTTATATGCTACAATTAATTATCCCCGACAGGTCCGCAATATCGTAATCACAATGTTTTGTTGTTCCATAAGAGCTCGCATCACTTACTAATTGTGATTTGTGATATGACCGAAAAGATATAGCCCACCGTGTGACGAATTTCTCACTTCGTTAGCAGATTTTGGAGCGGAAATGGGGTTTTTGGTCGGGTTTGGAGCAATTTGTGGAACAAATAGTGGAAGAATTTGGAGAAATCATAACTTCTTCAGTTCTTATCCAAATTGGATGCAAAAAGAGGCTAGATGGCAATTTTTGATTATTATGAACTCATTGCGACAGGTTTCAGAGGCATTCGAGCATTGTAAACACACTTTTGTTGTAATTTGATCATAATAGAGAGGCCCAAGCCATTGGAAGCTGGACCAAGGAGACATAGCCCAAGAGGGGTGAAATCCTTTATCATGTGCTTGTTGTGTGTTGTATTTTGATGTTCTTTGCTGTTATTTTGTTGTTGTTCAACATATATTTTATGTTAAATTGTTTCTAACATTTACATAAGAAAATCTCATGGGAATCAATTAATTAAGAAAAAATATTGAATCCTTAAGCACTTGATAAGCAAATGATAAGTATCTTGGGTTTTATTTTGAATGGGGAATTAGCACAACATTACTATTCTACTCCATTTCAAATCAACTACCCCGATATTACCTCTGTGAAACCCAAATTTGCATCTTGACTAGGCCTTTGTCAAAATATTTGCATCCTCCTCCTCTGTGGGAATTTACTCCAACAATATGATTCTCCTCTGCACACAGTCTCGAAGATGGTGATACTCGATATCAATATGCTTGGATTGATCATGAAAAACCAGATTCTTAGAGAGTTTGATACAACTTTGATTGTCACAGTAAATCACTGTTAGATCCGTCTGTTGACCAAATAAACCAACAAGAATCTTCCTCATCCAGATAACCTCACAATCTGCTTGACTAGAAGCCATGTACTCTACTTTTGCTGAGCTAAGTGAAATTGATCTCTATTTCCCGCTGTACCAAGAAACAACTATTGAACCAATAATGAAGATCCCACCTAATGTGCTCTTCCTATCGGATGGAATCCATACCCAATCTGCATCGGTGAAGCCTTGAAGATTCACTCCCTCTGTCCATCTGTACCAAAGACAAAACTAAGTGGTGCCTCTAGGGTATGTCAACACATGTTTGTTAACCTTCCAATACAATTTGGTTGACTTAATCATAGCTTGACTAAGTTGGTTAACTTCATAACACATGTATGGTCGTGTTTTCACAAAATACATGATTGAACCCACAAGCTATGTGTAAATAGTAGCCTCCACTACTTCACCGAAAGTAACATACTTCTTCCTCCAGTTACCATCTAGAGGAGTTTCCATGGGTTTACTACTCTCCATGTGGAACTTCTTCAATATCTTGATATCATACTTTCTCGGAGAGACAAACCGTTCCTCATCTCCTTACCATACTTCAACCCCTAGAAAGTAGTGCATGAGCCCCATGTTGGCATTATGATACATATGTTGTACTTGATGGCAACCCACTCATCTCAGATAATAAATTATAGTGTAGAGAAAATTTCACGCACTTATATGCAGAGAAAATTTTATTTCATGTAGAGAAAAGTTCACGCACTTTTATGCAGAGAAAAGTTTATTTCATGTAGAGAAAAGTTCACGCACTTTTATGCAGAGAAAAGTTTATTTCATGTAGAGAAAAAGTTCACGCACTTTCATGCAAGGAAAAACGCGTATATGTTGGAGAACTTACCTTTGGTCCATGGTAGTTAGTCCTTGGTATTTGAACCTATGAGAAAAAGCGCGTATATGTTGGAGAACTTACCTTTGGTCCATGGTAGTTAGTCCTTGGTATTTGAACCTATGAGGAAAAGCACGTATATGTTGGAGAACTTACCTTTGGTCCATGGTAGTTAGTCCTTGGTATTTGAACCTATGAGGAAAAGCGCGTATATGTTGGAGAACTTACCTTTGGTCCATGGTAGTTAGTCCCTGGTATTTGAACCTATGAGGAAAAGCGCGTATATGTTGGAGAACTTACCTTTGGTCCATGGTAGTTAGTCCTTGGTATTTGAACCTATGGTTTTGGACCATGGTACTTCGTCAAAAGTGTTGATCTCACGTAATTTCATGGTTGGTTCATGGTATTAGTCCAACAATTTTTTGATCCTATGGTTTTGGCCCGTGGTATTGTGAAAGGCCTAAGCCTATATAAAGCAAAGGAGATCACTTGGCTAATTCATCCTTGCAATTGAATATCTTAAGATCTGAAATATTGGGTTATTGTTTTGAAAGTTTGATCTATGAAAGTGAAGTTGAAAGCGAATCTGTGAAGGGTGATCTCTCGAGCACTGCAGCTGCGGAAGTGCGGAGGCGCCACAGAAGGCACAGTGTGGAGGTGCCACAGAAGGCGCAGTGCGGAGACGCCACAGAAGGCGCAGTGCGGAGACGCCACAGAAGGCATAGTGCGGAGGCGCCACAAAAGGCGCAGTGCGGAGGCGCCACAGAAGGCGCAGTGCGGAGATGCCACAGAAGGCGTAGTGTGCAGGCGCCACAAAAGGGGCAGTGCGGAGGCGCCACAGAAGGCGCAGTGCAGAGGTGCCACAGAAGGCGCAGTGCGGAGGCGCCACATAAGGCGCAGTGCAGAGGTGCCACAGAAGGCGCAATGCGGAGGCGCCACAGAAGGCGCAGTGCAGAGGCGCCACAGAAGGCGCAGTGCGGAGACGCCACAGAAGGCGCAGTGTGGAGGCACCACAGAAGGCGCAGTGCGGAGGCGCCACAGAAGGCGCAGTGCGGAGACGCCACAGAGGCACCATAGAAGGCGCAGTGTGGAGGCGCCACAGAAGGCGCAGGTGCGGTGGTCGTGGCGCCACAGAAGGCGCAGGTGCGGAGGGTTTTGGGTGCATAACTGATGTTTGGTTACTGGTATTGAGTTCAGATAACAACATGATTAATGACTTATCTTTATGTACTAGATCTGGTTGATAACTCTCATAATATCATTGTATATGTATGGATCTGGTGATTCAGAAGGTTGTTTGATTATGAGCTTCAATGTTGTTGTTGGGTCCAGTATGAAAATTGGATGAAAAGTGGCCTTTCAGATTATGTGTTGTGCTTCAGTGTATCCAGTCTGAAAATTGATGAAATGTGGTACCTGGAGGAGAGAAGATTGTAGGCCAGTGCCTATGTACTAGTATCTAAGCTAGTACAAAAGCTAAGGGAGATCTTTGGAGCATTGTAGCAGGTAGCAGCCTGCATACTAGTAAATGGATCGGCTAGTACAAGAGCAAAGGGGGTTGTAGCTCCCGTACTGGTATAAGACTGCACCAGTACAAATATTGTAAAAGGATTTTCTTATTAAGAAGAAGATTGAGATGACTTGCAGCAGGTGGTTTTTCTCCCGCATTGGGTTTCCACCTTATATCATGGTGTTCATGTGTGTGCCTTATGTGTGATGATCTATTCTCTATTACGGCATCTGTTATCTGATAATATGGTTGATAATGTTTTAATGCGCTCATTGAAGATCAATTAACTTAATCATAAGAAGTTGTGGAAGTAGCATATATGAATCTGATTATGGAAATGAAAAAGTTTTATTAATGTGATAATACTGATTCACCCCCCCCTCTCAGTATTATTTCCAACAATTGGTATCAGAGCAAGTCCTTTGATAGAAGCTTGATCGCTTGAAGGAGATCCGTGGAACAATGGGAAAGAAGCTTAAGAAGAAAGCACCTAAGAAAAAGAAGTCATCTCTGAAGAACTATGACAGTGGGAGAATCGATTGGGGATTAGGTATAAGAAGCTCTTCAAATTCAGAATCAGATTCAGAATCATTATCAGGTATGAATATATTATCCTCTGATGTTCCAGCTATCTTTCCTTTTGGAAGAGATGAAAGTGATAGCGAAACTACTGAATTTGCCCTTATGGGTGAACAAGAAAGATATCAAATAGAGGCAGAATTTAAAAGGTTGACAGACAAAATTAGAGATCAACAAGATCTATTGAACAAAAGGGAATGTGATTTCAAAGAAGAAGCTACCAAACTAAAGGCCCAACTAGAAGAAGGAAACAAGGTAAGAAAGCTACTCAAGGACAAGGAAGACCAATGTCAAAAATTGCAGCATGAAGTGACATCATTAAGAAAAGAAGTCAACGAAAGAAGCACAACCATCAAGAAACTCAAAGATAGATCCAACTACTATGAAAATCTTGAAGCTACAATCCTCTCACTAAAAGGAGATCTTGAACAATCAAAGAAGCAGAATACAGATCTACTCCAAGCTATTGCAAAACAAGAAAACGAAGTCACCGGCTTAAAATCTCAACTAGAATGTGCCTTCCGAGTTCGTCAAATGCAGCAGGATCTGAATGAAGAACAAGAAAAGGAGATTCTCAAACTAAGGGAACAAATGGAAGAAGGAAGGAAAGCTGAAGAAGATTTGAAAAAGCAATCTATTGAAAAGGAAGAACAACTTCAGGTTGAGGTAAATATCTTGAAAGGTAAACTAGAAGAAAAGGATAAGCTTTTACGATTTCAAGATAGTTCTAAAGTCTTGGATGATATTCTTAGTAGTCAAAGGTCTCCTGCTATAAAGACTGGTCTTGGTTTCCATGAATCTGTTGAAGGTGAATCTAGTTCACAAGGTGAGGCAAGGAACTCTAAAGAGAAATCTAAAGTGATCAACGAAGAAATGAAAGATCAATCTCATCATCAACCAAGAAAAGAGATTCCTCAAAGAAAATCCTTTACTCCTCCTATGAATAATGTTGAATGTTATGTATGTCATAATCTTGGACATGTTGCAGCTAGATGTAGAAGAAGAAGGGTTCAAGACCATTATGTAGAAAGATCATCACATTCAAGGTACTTTTATGGATATTGCTTTGCTTGCAATATGTTTGGTCACAAAGCTGCTGATTGTTACAGGAGGAATATGAAACATGTAAGATGTTATGCATGTAACAAGCTTGGACATATAGCTAAGGAATGCAGGAACAAAGTGTGGGCACCATATGAAAAGGAGAAAATGTCATCATCATGCTTGAAGATATGGAGGAAAAAGGAAGTACAGTCAGAAAAAGGCGGCACTGCACAACGTACAGACATACCAGAATCAGAGGGAGCTGAAAGTACAAAACTTCAGTGTCCTGAATCTCATATGCAAACTCCATAAAGGAAAGTTGCATATATACGCGAGTTAGTTACTGCACAGTCGCGTATATGATTGTTTGAAGAAAGGTAATAGGGATAGATTCAAGAGAAGGATCAGTTTTGCTCTAGTTAATAATAATGATGTGTGGATATGATGGTTAGAAGTGTTTTGGTTCTAACTTGATATTGATGATGTCTTGATACTTCTTATTGATATGCATGATCAGACATATGGCACAGGTTTAGAGGGAGCATATGGACTTAATGCATTATTGGCATTATGGTTAATAGTCCTTAGTGATGATACTTATATGGATAAATGATTCATCTTGCTATGGTTATGAGTTGTTCACATGGTTCTTGGATCAGATTTATGGTTGATTCTCTAATGATGCTTGCATGGGAAGCACTTAGCTTGAATTCACATCTTCTTGATGTTGAGTCACTCATATGCTGCTGTCGTCATATACATAAAGAGCATATATTACAGTTATGATTCCTTTCATTCTTGGCACAAATGGATGAGGATTGTTGGTTGGATACAGGGATGATTATTCAAAGTTGCATTGTTGGAGACATGATGATAATGAGCTCTTATCTATATGATGATAGGATTATTTCATACATATGTTGATTAATGCAGATATTCCCAATTGATGATACTTGATTCATGTAGATCTAGATGGCTATGATGTTTCTCACATAGAATGTGAAATTCTGTTGATGTGGACATACCTTGATGATTCATGCACTAATACAAGTTGCTGGTCTAGTTGCTGTTGACAGATACTATGGAGCAGATCATAAAGTGTTGTTGCTGATGTTCATCTTATTTAGGTGATGTCATATCAAGACTCATGATGTAATAGTGTCATCTCTTCAGGTCATGTAACGACCTATGTTGGTTTCCCCACTATGCCTGGGATGAAGATGTAATGTATTTGGTTTTCATTTTTCTGATATATCCCCACTTGGTTGGGTGATGGATGTATGTATTGAATCTTTTAGGAAGGTCATTTGTGATGTAGAACATCCTTTTGCAGACCTTGCTTACAGTCAGGGGGAGCCTGAGCATGAACAACACTATATAGCAGAGCAGACATTTCAGCTTGTTCTCAGAAAGAGCATGATCAGATTGGTGCACCATGACATATACAAAGGGGGAGCTCATTCAGAGATTTCAACAGGTACTCAGGGGGAGCTTATAATGCATTTTTGGCATTATGGAGGACGTACAGAAGGAGATCTTGGATGCTGGTCTGATTATTGCTGCAATCTATCTCTTTCATGGTCATTTATGGTGTTTGGTGGATTATGTTTCTTCTTTACAGATCTGGTTCATATTCAGGGGGAGCATGCTCTTAGGGGGAGCATAACCCTTTGCCCTTGATGTCAAAGGGGGAGAGTGATTGGTTGTTGTTGCCATCAAGTCCAAAGGGGAAGATTGTTGGCATTATGATACATATGTTGTACTTGATGGCAACCCACTCATCTCAAATAATAAATTATAGTGTAGAGAAAAGTTCACACACTTATATGCAGAGAAAAGTTTATTTCATGTAGAGAAAAGTTCATGCACTTTTATGCAGAGAAAAGTTTATTTCATGTAGAGAAAAGTTCACGCACTTTTATGCAGAGAAAAGTTTATTTCATGTAGAGAAAAAGTTCACGCACTTTCATGCAAGGAAAAGCGCGTATATGTTGGAGAACTTACCTTTGGTCCATGGTAGTTAGTCCTTGGTATTTGAACCTATGAGGAAAAGCGCGTATATGTTGGAGAACTTACCTTTGGTCCATGGTAGTTAGTCCTTGGTATTTGAACCTATGAGGAAAAGTGCGTATATGTTGGAGAACTTACCTTTGGTCCATGGTAGTTAGTCCTTGGCATTTGAACCTATGAGGAAAAGCGCGTATATGTTGGAGAACTTACCTTTGGTCCATGGTAGTTAGTCCTTGGTATTTGAACCTATGAGGAAAAGCGCGTATATGTTGGAGAACTTACCTTTGGTCCATGGTAGTTAGTCCTTGGTATTTTAACCTATGGTTTTGGACCATGGTACTTCGTCAAAAGTGTTGATCTCACGTACTTTCATGGTTGGTTCATGGTATAAGTCCAACAGTTTTTTGACCCTATGGTTTTGGCCCGTGGTATTGTGAAAGGCCTAAGCCTATATAAAGAAAAGGAGATCACTTGGCTAATTCATCCTTGCAATTGAATATCTTAAGATCTGAAATATTGGGTTATTGTTTTGAAAGTTTGATCTATGAAAGTGAAGTTGAAAGCGAATCTGTGAAGGGTGATCTCTCGAGCGCTACAGCTGCAGAAGTGCGGAGGCGCCACAGAAGGCGCAGTGCGGAGGCGCCATAGAAGGCGCAATGCGGAGATGCCATGGAGGCGCCATAGAAGGCGCAGTGCGGAGGCGCCACAAAAGGCGCAGTGCGGAGGCGCCACAGAAGGCGCAGTGCGGAGACGCCATAGAGGCGCCACAGAAGGCGCAGTGCGGAGGCGCCACAGAAGGCGTAGTGCAGAGGCGCCACAGAAGGCGCAGTTCGGAGGCACCACAGAAGGCGCAGTGCAGAGGCGCCACAGAAGGCGCAGTGTGGAGGCGCCACAGAAGGCGCAGTGCAGAGGCGCCACAGAAGGCGCAGTGCGGAGACGCCACAGAGGCGCCACAGAAGGCGCAGTGCAGAGGCGCCACAGAAGGCGCAGTGCGGAGGCGCCACAAAAGGCGCAGTGCGGAGATGCCACAGAGGCGCCATAGAAGGTGCAGTGCGGAGGCGCCACAAAAGGCGCAGGTGCGGTGGTCGCGGCGCCAGAGAAGGCGTAGGTGCGGAGGGTTTTGGGTGCATAACTGATGTTTGGTTACTGGTATTGAGTTCAGATAACAGCATGATTAATGACTTATCTTTATGTACTAGATCTGGTTGATAACTCTCATAATATCATTGTATATGTATGGATCTGGTGATTGGGTGATTTAGAAGGTTGTTTGATTATGAGCTTCAATGTTGTTGTTGGGTCCAGTATGAAAATTGGATGAAAAGTGGCGTTTCAGATTATGTGTTGTGCTTCAGTGTATCCAGTCTAAAAATTGATGAAATGTGGTACCTGGAGGAGAGAAGATTGTAGGCCAGCACCTATGTACTAGTATCTAAGCTAGTACAAAAGCTAAGGGAGATCTTTGGAGCATTGTAGCAGGTAGTAGCCTGCGTACTAGTAAATGGATCGGCTAGTACAAGAGCAAAGGGGGTTGTAGCTCCTGTACTGGTATAAGACTACACCAGTACAAATATTGTAAAAGGATTTTCTTATTAAGAAGAATATTGAGATGACTTGCAGCAGGTGGTTTTTCTCCCGCATTGATTTTCCACCTTATATCATGGTGTTCATGTGTGTGCCTTATGTGTGATGATCTATTCTCTATTACGGCATCTGTTATCTGATAATATGGTTGATAATGTTCTAATGCACTCATTGAAGATCAATTAACTTAATCATAAGAAGTTGTGGAAGTAGCATATATGAATCTGATTATGGAAATGAAAAAGTTTTATTAATGTGATAATACTGATTCACCCCCCCCCCCCTCTCAGTATTATTTCCAACACCCCAAGTCCTTCATTTCAAACTCTCTTGCAAGATCCTCTTTGCAAGACTTGATCAACTTATCATCACCTGTCAAAATCAAATCGTAGACATATAAAACGTTAATTAATAATTTACCTTCAACCATAGTATGGTAAAGATTCACATGTGCTTCACTTTTGGTGAAGCCCAACTCAGTGAAATAGCTATCGATCCTAGTGTACCAAGCACATGTGCTTGTTTCAGTTCATACAATGCTCGCTTGAGTATGCACACATGCGACTCTTTGTTGAAGGTATTAAATCCTTCAAGCTACTCAATACAAGCCTCTTCCTCAATCATGCCATTGAGGAATGTTGTCTTTACTTCCATATGATGAATCTTCCATCCCATCTACACTGAAAATGCTAGAATGGATATGATTGATGAGTACGTTGCTACATGAATGTATCATTGTAATCAATCCCTTCTACTTAAGATAACCCTCCAGCCACAAACCTAGCCTTGTGAGATACTTTATTTACCTTGTAAAGCCATCTGGAACTCACCACTAACTTGTTTGTCGGTCTTGGGGCTACTTCCCAAACATTGTTCCTGATAATGGAGTCACACTCCTCAACCATGGCATTAACACAAACTGGTTGTTGCACTGCTTCCTCAAAATAGGATGGCTCAATCTCTACACTCTCACTCATCAGAGCCATGTAGCCAGTGTACCTCTTTGGTGACCTCCTCTACCTACGTTGTGATGTGGGTGCTCCCACATTCTCTCTAGCATCATGCAATAACCTGTCAGCCTCTTTGGTTTGCTTTCTCCCATCTCTGGAAGACTTTACATGAGTGGGTGTTTCCACTCCTTGCTCCTTTGCATGTGGCTACTCCACATCATACTGAGGTTCCTCCTTTGGAGCTAAAAGCTCCTCATCCGTATGTAGCTGAAGCTCCCTCTCAAGGGAACATCTCATGGCCTTCTCTTCATCAAATTTTACATCTCTGCGAACCACTGTCATCCTATTGGTTGGAAGGTACACCCGATAGTTGTGAGGTGTATCAATGTACCCCACAAATATGCCCAACTCTGTTGTTGGATCTAACTTTTTATGTTCATCTTTGGTAACATGGCAGTAGAATGATGAACCAAAGATCTTGAAGTGTGCCACATCTGGTTTCCTCCATGAAAAAGCCTCTTTCGATGTACTTATCCCAAGAATTCAATGAGGGCTTTTGTTCTACAAATAAACAACTATGTTGCATGCTTCAGCCCACAAGTGTAATGGTAGGCCTTTATCATGCAACGTCACCTGTGCCACTCCCATAATACTCTTTTTCTTCCTTTCATCCACCCCATTTTGTTGTGGTTTATGAGGTGCTATCAACTCTCATCAAATGCATTTTGATGCACATAAGTTTTTGAACTAATTAGACACATACTCTCCACCATTATCACTTCTAAGAGCTTTAAATTTCATGCTAGTATCTTTCTCAATGAGTGCTTTAAATTCACAAAACTTTGCAAACATCTGATATTTCTTATACATGAAGAAAATCCAACACTTATGAGAAAAATCATCAATAAATATAACATAATACTTGTGCTCGGCCATGGATGTTGTTGAGAGTGGTCCACACACATCTAAGTGAACTCGATCAAGGATCGCCTATGCTCGACTGTCTTTGTCATGAAAGGAAGATTTGGTGTACTTCCCCAATGTACACCCTTTTCATGTGTCTCTTTGCTCTAGTGTACCCTTGGGAAGCCCTGTAGAAATTTGTTGCAATATCTTCAAAGCGCCATGATGCAAGTGACCCAATCTCCTGTGCCACAACTCACTGATGTCTCGGCTCTGCACCTTCTTTGCTTTAGTGCTCAAAGCAACACAATATTCTACCTCCAATTTGTAGAGGTTCTTTACTCAAACCCCTATCCTCTTCACCTATCATATGGCTATGTGATGAAGGAATGCCTTTCCCTTACTAAATATCACATCATAGCCTCTATCCTCCAACATGGAAACATAAACCAAGTTCTTCTTCAAACTCAAAACATACATAACATATCACAAAGTGAGGGGAGAACCAAAATCCCTTTGAAAGGTAACTGTACCGATTTTGATTGCACTATACCTCCCATCATTACCCATCTCGATATGCATCTGGAGATCCTTCTCCTCCAAGTTACTATAGATCTCTTTGTTACTGATCATATGGAATGAAGCTCCATTATCCAGGTACCACACATTACCCATCATCAATGGCATCATACAAGCAATAAGGGTAAAATTTAGTTCGAATTGTAAAGCAAGAGCTTCACCTGCCACTCCTCCTAAGGTATTATTACCGACCTTCTTATGCAGACACTTCATGGAAAAGTGTCCCAGCTCGTGACAGTGACAACACTTGATTTTCGACATGTCCTTCTTCTTACTGCCCTAAAAATAATCTAATTTGGAATGGGATGACCTCCCCTTCCCTTTATTTGCCTTACCCACTAAGGCATAATTCTCCTCATCATCATGCTTTGATGAGGATCCGTCTCTGATGTTCTGTCGAATCTATTCCTGTACCAAGTCAGACCATAATCACTCCCAGTCTGGTAGCTTCTCCCCCCCATTAACTGAGTCCTGGTAACCGTGCTAGCTCTTGGGAAGTCTTAAAAGTGATAGGCTCACCATATCTTCTTCGACAATAGTAATCCCGACACTTCCAAGCTCATCCCGACATTGGGTGAACTTTGTCAAGTACTTTGGAATAGAGTCACCCTTCTCCATCTTGATCTTTCTAAGTTTGTCCTTCAATGCCAGCTTCCTGTGGTTCCTGCTATTTTGAAATAGGCTTGTCAATGCCTTCCACATTGGAAATAAAGTTTCCTTACCGTGGAGATTCAAGACAATATGATCTTGAACTCCTTCTAGGATAATCCTTCTCGCTTTTAACACACACTTTCTCCATTTAGCTAGATCTTTAGCATCAAATGTTGGAAGATTTGGAATATCATGATCTATGGATCCCTTCAGCCCGTTGCCTTCCAACACTGCCTCCATCCTATCCTTCCAACTATGTAATTTGAGTTTCCCTCAAGGGAATACTCAAGTCTCAAACCATAGAATGACATACTGCTGACTATGAAGTATGAACCTACAAAAACTAGATTTCACTTGCATAAAAAACTTGAATTCTCCTCTTCTATAATGTCTTTAGCTCTGATACCATGTATATTTTTACTTGTAGATTCAACAAATTATGTGATATGATAAAACATAAGACACGAATCTACTTTACTCATTAGCGGAAACCAAAATTGATTGATGAAAACACTAAGAAGAAAAGGAATAATTTCAATCGCACATAACAAAATATTTTTTTGGGGAAAGCAACTGCTCAAAACCCTAACTATCTATATTGCATTAACCAGAAGATCTGAGAAGAAAATACAGTGCTTGTTCGACTCGAACAATTCCTACACAAGTACAATCTATCTCTATGCTCTACAAACTAGCTCAAGCCAACACTTAGGCTATTCTGCTGCCTTCCAAGCCCCTGCTTCAGTGCGTAATTCCTTAGAGAATTATCTCATATTTAATTATGAAAATCCCTAACCACAACTACACAATCCATCATAGGTCTTCTACTGATTGAATGCACCATATGTAAAACTCAAACAATTATACAACTGATAGTACACTGTCCCTGAACTCTAATCTCAACTGGGTCTTCCTCTGAACTGACATGCATGAGTTATTTATGAGTGAATCTTCAGTTAACTAGTGGAGCAGTGAAGCTGCATTGAAGTTGATCCCAACTACTAGACCTAATACTAGTTCCTCCAACTGATTGAACTAGTTTAAAAGACTTTAACTCGGTTAGACTGAGTTAACTAATTACAACTCAAAAGAACTCAACCTAGACCCCTAAAATTTAGGAATCACTCTACATGACTCTAGATAGACTTCCAACTCGAATTTACTGAGCCAACTAAGTCAAATTAACTTAGTTAACTATTACAAGTTTCTATGAGAATAGAATTTCGATTTAATTCTTAATTTAATTCAAGGAAAAATTAAATTAGGATTTCTTGTTGCTATTTTTAACACCATAATGGATTGTAAAAATTTTAGGCAAGGTAGGAGACAAAGTCTTCAAAGTTACACTTAGGATTTTATGAAGAAAGCTTTGATTTTGGGAATTTTGTCATATACATAAGAATCTCTTCTTAAGTACATTGGATGTTTTCATATTTATCTTTGACATACCATCTTTATGTTCAATCATCTTTATGTTCAATCCTAATAACTTGGATGAAGTTCATGTTCAAGATACTCATCTTGAATTCGAGAAGAATAATGTTGATAAGGGTTCTTCATGGAACGTATTCAGCTAAAGGAAGGAAAGAACAAAGGAAAGGAGAAATTGAGAACCACAATGAAAAAGGAAGATGAAGAACTTTGTGTTCTCATTGCAAGGAGGAAGGTCATGATGAAGATAGTTGTTGATGACTACATCTAGAGCTTAGGCCCAAAATGTTTCAAAATCGAAAGGGTAAGCAAAAGATGGTTGTAAAAGTCCAGCAAGGTATGAAGTTTGACTAGGTGATGAAACAAAAATCATAGTTGTAGGAGTACATGGTATATCATCTTCTCATGCTAGTTCAAGATATACTATTTAGCCACTTAACTCTGAAAACAAAAGAAGCTAGTTCTTCCATTTTAGAGTCATAATAAATAATAATAAAGTTGATACACTTTTTGATAGTGGTTCTCACGTAAATCTCATTTCCAAAGCAATTGTCAAGTTAGGCTTGAAAACTAAACCTTATGTAAAACCTTACCCTTTGGGATGGGTGTGCGATAATGAAAAATTGCAATTAACTAGATAATGTAAACTTAGATTTGAAATCACCACTAACTTTATAGGTGAGCTTGAATTGGATGTAATACCTCTTGATATTTGAGGAATTGTGTTGGGAAGCCCATATCTGTATGACACGAAGGTCATTTTCTTCAAAGAGGAGAACAAGTGTCACCACTTAAAGATGAGATTGAGTACATTGCAAGAGATCATTGCATGAAGACTGATCTCTTTCTTATGGCTACAAGACAACTGAAAAGGCTTGTGAATGCAAGCAAAATTTTTCACTCGTGTTTGCAAAAAAAATTAAAGAATGTGATCCTAAAAATAAAAATGAAATCGTTAAGAGTGTGTCTAGATATGAGGTGTTTCAGGATTCACCAATGTTGAAACATGAGTATTCACTGCATGCAAGTATCCAAAATCCTATTAAGAATATCATATGCGTTGTCGATTCATTTTCAATAAAAATTATATGTTCATTTCTATTGCTAGTATGTTGTGTATGATTAGTAGTGAAATATTGAATGTAAATAGTTGTGAAAGGATAAGAATGGTTGGTTATGTCAACAAATCTATTTTAGTTTTCATCCTTATTATACAGTTTTTTATGATGAGCCAGATGTTCCAATCACGGAGGATAAATATAGGACAAGTTGGGAGGCAGTAACCTCACTTATTTTATGAAAATTAATATTTTTGGTGGTCCAAAAGCTTCTAGCATGGAGGACTAATCCAAGAGGATCCTCATGGTTTATAAAAATAATAGTATTCAAATCATAATGAAAGGTGTTCCATGATGAAGAGCTCATCGAGATATATCTAATGATGTTTGAATGAAGTTAAATGGACATCGTATGAGAAATTTATGGCCATATGAATTTCGTGTACAATAGGACAAAAAGCTTGCAAGTGTGCGATATGGCATCACTAGGAGCTAACATGTTGTTGTATGAATGATGACATGGAAGTAAAAATGGTGACAAATGGACCAATCACAATATGACATGTGGCAGGGATGACAGGAAGAGTGACATGACAAGTTTGCATGGAAACTGATTTGGAAGTGATGTTGACTAATCAGAAGCCATCACATGGAAACATATGATTGGCCAAGTTGGATTGGGTTGATTAAAAAATCCATGTCAATGCGACCAACAGGAAGGTGGTTTAAACCCATGACCTCCATGCTACAAATCATATCACGTACCAATATTCCAAAAGTGGTCGTTGTTAAGCTATGGAACCAAATTGTTATTTAAGGTTTGCAAAATGTATGGTTAGAGAAAAATGCGTTGATAAGTTTTGAACTAGCGACTTCGTCATCGGCCAAATATTCTCCACCATGCCCTTTATCAATGCCACTACAATGAATATTGAAAAGTGTTGGTTTGATATTATTTTTAATTTTCCAATCCGTCAAGAATAAAATAAACCACAACACTAATGAGTTCGATGCCAAGCCTATCACACCCAAATTATTTATAAACCAGAGAGTTACAATAGAGAAATGGTAATTTTGTTGGATAATTGTCAAAGAAAAATTATTTTAAACTTTTGCAGTGCAATTTTGTAAAAGAGTGGTTTTTAGAAGAAGTTTTTGAGTTGTTTTGGGAATAGAAAGTGGTTTTCAGGAAACCACAAACTCTATAAGGGACTGGTAGAAAGTCTTGTATTAAGGTTTAAGTCTTGGAGCATGTAATAACTTCTTTGCATCATAATAGAGAGGTCACTCACTTGGAGCTGGCCTGGAGACATAACCCACACTGGGTGAACTTTGTCATCAATCTCTCTATCTTGTCTCTTATTTCTACTGTTGTTCATTGATGTTCTCTTTATATCTAGAGTTAAGATGGATCTAGGCTAGTGTATGTGTGTGTGTGTGTGTGTCTATATATATATATATATATATATATATATATATATATATATAGAGAGAGAGAGAGAGAGAGAGTTAATCCTTGTACTTGTAAGTGATGGGATGTGAGCAAGAAAGAACTGATCAAAAACTTCATATATGGGTGATCCATAGATCTTCCTCAAGCCTCATTCTTAACCTAGACATAGCCTCTTGGCTATCCAAATATGTCATTTCATTTAGGTGTTCATCTCTCTCTCTCTCTCTCTCTCTCTCTCTCTCTCTCTATCTATATATATATATATATATATATATATATAGATATATAGATATATATATATATATATATATATATATATATATCTATATATCTATATATATATATATATATATATATATATATAGAGAGAGAGAGAGAGAGAGAGAGAGAGAGATGTTGGCATTATAACACAAGCTTGGCACTATGGCACAGGTATTTTCCTTGATGGCAACTCACTCGGAAAATCATTCAAATGACAATTCAGGCTCACAGGCTCTCAGAATAAAGGAAAAGAAGGTATACGTAGGTTCCTGTTGACCAAGCCGCATATACATGCGGGATCGCCGATCAAAAGGCGTGTATGTGTATGCACACACTTTCATGCAAGGAAAAGCGTGTACATGTGGGAAACCTTGTTTTCAGTCCATGTTATTTAGTCCTTAGTATTTGGACCTATGGTATCTCATTCGAAGTGTTGAACCCAGGTATTGGGTCCCAAGTATTAGTTCTAAGTGGTTTTGGACCATGGTATTGAGTAAGGCCTAAGACTATAAAAGGGGAAGGAGATCATTAGGCAAAGGAACTCAAGCATTGAATATCTTATGAAGAGCAAGATCTAGAATACTGGTCATTGGGTTATGGTGCATAGCTGGATCTGAATCAAGGAGGAACTTGAGCGCTAGAAGAAGGATAAGTTCTATTGATGGGTCAAGATCTTAAGGCTTGAAGAGAAGTATCTTTGTGTGATTTTGATTTGTTATATTTGGCGCATGACTTGATCTATAAATTTGATAATCTGGGTATGACTGATGTCTGAATATTTGAAAAGGGTAAATTATCTTTTATAGATCTGTACGCAGGTTCAGCATAGCAAAGGCGTGTATACACGCTAGTTCGGTAATTCAAAATAGCGTATACGCAGGTTTGCCTTAATATAGCAGCGTATGCATGCAGGTTCTACATATTGAAGTAGTGTACATTTCATAAAATATGTTTTAGCTACTTCTGTCTACTGTTGTAGTGTTCTAGTACTGTTACTATATTCTGGTTACAGCATTTAGAGAAGTGATTGTGTGATTCAGTTTTTGGTTGGTGCAAAGGAGTTTGGTTGATGTAGATATATTTGATGTTTGATTGATGCTATTGATGGATCCAGTCTGAAAATTTATGAAACATGGTCCCTGGAAGAAGAGATAAGGTTGTAGCCTTCTGTAGGTCAGCACCTACATACTAGGACATCAGCTAGTACAAGAGCTAAGGGGGTTCCCTTCTAGTAGAAGCTGGAGAACGAGAGAAGGTTGTAGCCTTCTGCAGGTAGTAGCCTGCGTACTGGTATAAGACTGCACTAGTACAGAAATATTGTAAACAAAAGTTTCTTATTAAAAGAAGATAGAGACGAATTGCAGCAGGTGGTTTTAACCCACATTGGGTTTCCACCTTATATCTTGTGTTCATGTGTATGATTGCCTGTACTGTCTATTGCACTTGATTACTGTTTTATGGTTCTGATACACAGATTAAGATCAGCTAGCTAAATTAGAAGTCTACGAGATATACACGGTTTTCTCTAAATACAGTTGCATATATACGCAGGTTTAATAAACAGAAATAGTTTATATCAATTTGTTTATGGAAATGAAAAATTCTTAAATTGCTAATACTGATTCACCCCCCCTAGTATTATTTCCAACAAGAGAGAGAGAGAGAATATAAATATGAGTGAGAATGCCAAGAGTTTTCCTAATGAAATGAATATACATTTTTGTGATGGCCACTTAGGAGTAGAATTAAGCAAGTAGGAAATGGAAAAATAAGATTTAAGAATTTTGACCCAATTACTCTTTGCTTGATGAAGACCAATTTGTATACAAGTATGTTGGTTATTGAGTATTCTTTGACAACTTGCTATATACCAACTACACACATTTGAATATATTTATATAATAATATGTCAGTACAACTTGGATTATAACACTTAAGTGGGAATGGATTACACTCAATCCCTTGGCTAGAATATCCAAGGGAATGTAGGCTGGAATGGTCTTGGGTGCATTCCTTTTGACCCAAATTTTGACCTCATCTAGTCCATAAAATTATAATGAAATATGGTATATGGAAGGCTACACTCCCATAAAGACCATGTGTTCTTTACATTTTAGATTGAAGATATTATTCAAGCACAATATGTAATTGAAAATAAAATCCCTATATTCATGTGCAAGATTTCATTTCTGGCCCTCTAAGATCATATCAATAGTGTATTTTAATTGTGGATCAGATCAACCTTGGTCTTGGAAACATGGTATTATTGCAAGAAAGGGCTTAATTTCCACCTTTTCCAATGGTTGGAAATATCTGTACTCGATTTTTAAATTATCTATGTGATATTTGATATGGTGGATTAGTGAAGTGGCCTTTCCTATAGGTGTTGAGTTACAAGCTTGTGACAATGATTTTATATTCTCTTTCATACTCAAGAGAAATATTGTTGCAGTGGATTGGAGGGTTTTGGGACCTCATTATGTATGAAAATTGAATACTTGAGTTAAATCTTGTGGCATTAAGGCCTCCCTTCAAGTAAGCATTATCCATGTGATGAACCTTGGCATTGTTTTATATGGATCTTAAGATACACCAAGAATATTGGAAAGGAGGAAGGTTGTGATAGGTTTATGTATTGTAATGTCCTCAAGTTTTGGATTACCTGGTGAGGTGGTTAGGAGGGTTTTCCAGAGCTTGTATCACCCTAGTCATAGGAGCGAGATTACTCCATGGGTGGTCCTAGAGGGTTTTGGAAGAGTTTTATTTGTCAAAGTGGGATCACTTACCATATTTCATCATCAAGATCAATTCTACATAGTTTTCTCTTGGTTCCTTTGCATTCCAACGATTTTCATAAAATGATGTTATTAACAAATGTATTTAATTACGTTTAAGGTGTTATTTTAGGTTGATTACTTGGAGAAACACCTTAGTGTAATAGCTCATTGGAATCAGGGTGAAAAGATCTACATGGAAAGATGATAAAAATGGGTCTTTGGATGGCTAGTGTGACTAGAAAGGAAAATTAAGCATTTTCCAACATTAAAAGTGACTTTAATTAGTTTATAAAAGCAACTTTATTAAATAAAGAAAGGAAAAGTGATTTTAAATATTCAATTGGAGGGAAAAAAGTAAGTGAGTTATAAAAAGGGAAATGAAGGGGTCTTTCCTCATTCATTTATGCATCTGAGTTTTTGACAGAGAGAGTTTTGATGGAGAAGCTTAGGTTTTGGAAACCCTAGCCACGATAGTTGGTTTCAATGTTGAAACTAGACACTCTAACTAGTCCAAGGAGTGAAATCACATAGATTTCACCACTGCACTTCATGGAAAAGAAGACTTTTGGAAGATAAATAGCTATTCCAGTTTTATTAGTTATTTTTATTGTCTCATCTGATATTTTCCATCTCATTGTGACATGCTGGTAGATACCCATATCAAGTGTCAAGCCATTGTCGGGGTCGAATTAGTAGCTAAATCTCAGACAATTGACGAAATCAAACTTTTGGTGCTATTGGACAAGTTCTGGAGCTTATAAAAACCCTAAATCCATTTCTTCCCTTCCTAGATGAAGTCTTATAGTTGGGACAAGATTTTCTTGAAGAGAGAGGAAGTCAAATCTCCTCATTTTTTTATGTTGGGTGAGTGTTCATCTTGATGGGGTCATCTTTCCACCATTGGGGATGGGTTTTACATTTGGTATGAGACCACGGTAATCTCCTAAGCATGTAACTTGTCTGGAGGGTCAATTTTTTGTTGTGGAAGTGTATTTTCCTTGTTGATTGTAGCTATTGTTCATTACCTCAATTTCTGAGCTTGGATGAAGGTGTATTGTGGGGATTTCTTCATCAGTTCTGAGGTTGTGCTAAGAGAAGGAACTTTCCACCATTCTTAATTGCTGAAAAATAAACCAAAGAGGACTTCCACTGTCCTATGCACCTGGGTCTTCACTTACAAGAGTTGAATATAGTTTTAGAGCTAATTCGAGATATCTAGACCAAGATTTGAGTGGAGACAAGCATTTCTGAGCAACATTATAATAGGTTCACTGTTCCTTGGAAATATGCGCTATTATTTCTTTGGTTGTGACTGATGCTTGGACTTCTAAATTCACTCATTTCATTATAGATTATATCTAAACTTTATTTATGCTATATATGTAGAAATTCTCTACAAACCAGTGCTCTGATACCATGTAGAAAATCTGACTGTAGATTAACCCGATAATGCAATATAAATCAAAGCAGAATACTATAACCTACTTCTACTATCTGTTTGCGGAAGCTTAAAGATCGAGCTGAACAATATAAACAGAAGAAGAAGAATCAATGCATAATACACATGAAAATACTTTGGGGAAAGCCTCAGCTAAAAACCCCACTGTCTGTATTATCGTACAAGGTGGAAATACATAGGAATTATATAAAGCCTTAGCTCTCACAGCTAGCTAGCTCTCAGTACAATCCTCATAGATGCTCATAGGAAATCTTGGCTTATCACAAGCCTTCCTCTCTGCCCTCTAAGCTCCTATTTCCTTGCGTTGTTCCTCTGGGATGATCTCCTTCAACCAAGTGGAAAAACTCGATTTACCAAGTAGATGATCTCTTGATCTCACACATTGTCAGAACTGTGCAATCCTCAATGAATGATCCTTATGCATGCATGAGTTTTCTTTATAAGAGAAAACATGCAACTGATAGTACATTGTCCTTGACTTTAATCTCAACTAGGCCTTTCTCAGAATAGACATGCATGAGTTACTGATGAGGGAATCTTCAGTTATCTGGAGTACACTAGTTGAATGCATGCATGCATCAACTGACTGATAACTCACAATTAGTTCCTCAAATAGTTTGGAACTAATTTAACTAGAGTTAACTCAGTAAACTTAGTTAACTAATTACAACTCAAATATAGCTCAATCTTATCTCCTTAATTAAGGGATAATCTCCTTAATTTAAGGGATAACTCTTGCATGACTTCAAAAAGACTTCTAACTTGAATTTCTCCAACTAATTAATCCATAATGAATTAATTAATTATTTCCAAGTAGCTGGTGAGACTAAATTTGATTTTAATTCACAATTTTAATTCAAGGACAATTTAAAATTGGAATTTTTGGATTCTATTTTTATCATTTCTTGTTGTTATTTTCAACAATATATAATTGTGACGTGTTGAATATTAAAGGAAACAAGTTCTATTATTTTGGAGTGGTATATTAAATAAAGGAAATGTGCTTCCATTATCATATTTGTGTTTCTCCTCCTCATAAAATCATTTTTTGTTAAATTCTAAAGTTTTGGAAGGATATTCAAACACTTTAATCCTTTGAAAGCCACTGTTGGTAAATCAAAACTATTAAGAACACCTACATTATAGTGCATGTGATATGTTTGAAATTTATTTAGAGGGAATCTTACTGATGATCCCCAATATTGGTACAAGAATGTTACAACTCCTTAGGCCATCAACTTAAATGATCAACCCGGGGTTTGTACAAAGTTAAGATGGGCTGACACTATATGTGCAGCAGTCATCTTCCTCCTCCTAGTCTGACTCCCTTCGATTGAAACAAAAGAAGGAAATGAAAAAACTTAAAATGAGAAAATATCTAGGTAAGCCACCAATCCTAAGTTGCAAAAGGTAAATAACGATGAGCAAATCTATTTTGCTTTTGATGGAAAGTAAATCTAGACTAATTGCAAAAATCAACATTCAAGAAGCAAGAAATGTAAGACATAAATGACGACCTCACCACACCTCATCTCAACCCAAGTGGTCTCAGATCATTCATAGGCTATAAATCTACTTCTACCATGAATTTGGAGCAGATATGGGCAAACAATATCTCGAAAAAAAACTGCTACAGGATTTTTACAGGATGTTTGTCTCTCGAGTTAACTTGCAAAATTCACAATAAAATCAAATGAAAATGAGATGGGATATTTTTTTTATTAAGTAGGATTTCCTAGGAATCCAATATAAGTGGAATCACTCAAAAATACCCTTGTTAACATGTGCTAAAAAACAACAGAAAATTACTACTCGAAAAACCAGAAATTCCGTAATCAATGAGCTGGTTAACCTATTAAATGCCTAACTTGATCAAATGAAAATGCTATGGGGTAAATTTTATTATTAATTATAATATTTTTAGGACTCAATATAAGTGAAATCAATCAAAAATACCCTTTTTATAATGTGCTTAAGAATATCATAAAATTACTATTGTTTCACTACAAGATTGTTGGGAATCATTGTATATTTGTTAGCTCTTGACCTGTAAGAAGATACCAGAATACCAAGTATGCGAAGAAATATATCCAGAACATAGAACAATAAGAAAGAATAGTAAGTATTTTATTATTCAGAAAGGAAAGCAATGTTCACTTGCCTCTTCAAGGGGGCAACCTCCAATAGAGCTGGGCTCAATTACAAAATAAGACATGATGCTCCTCGAGGGGAGTCTCTATACTTTATATAGGATTCATACATGTAATACCATGGGTCAATACCATGGTTCTTATTAATACCATCTATCTAATACCATGGCCTATTTGCAACTAACTGTGGTCCCTTCTTTAAATGCGGGTCAACCACTTACAATTATTAATATGGGCTTTATTGACTCTTTACTTAACTATAACTATGACTCGATCCTATTACATAAATAAGGGGGTTAGGGTTGGACCCTAACATGCCCTCCCCCATAAGAATAGCCTTTCCTCAAGGTTGAAGCTGCGGAAACTGCTGAAGGATAATGGCTGGTTCCCAGGTCGCATCTTCCGAAAAGGTGTCTTTCCACTTGACGAGGAATTCCTTGATCGTGTGGCCGTGTAGGTGCCGTTCTCATGTGTTAAGAACTTGTTCAGGTTGTAGCCAGATTGACCCTTCTTCATCCAATTTAGGTAGACTGGTTTGAATTTGGAAATGGTTCCCAATCACTTTCTCGAGGCCTGAGACATGGAAGACTGGATGGATTTTTGTAGTGGGTGGCAAAGCTAGCTTGTAGGTGACTTCTCCAATGTGATGAAGTACTTGATACGATCCATAGAATTTTGAAGATAATTTCTAAAAAACCTTGTTTTTAAGTGATGTTTGCTTACATGGTTGCAGCCTCAAAAATACTTGACCCCCTTCTTGAAATTGGCATTCTCAACGATGTTGATTTTCCTATACTTCATGCAGTTTTGAGCTTGATGGAGATTCTCTCTGAGGTGGGCCAACATGGTTGTGTGGTTCTATAGGAGTTGATCCACTTCTTGTACCTTCGAGCATCCCTTGATATAATAAGTAGGCAAAGGAGGGAGTTGACCATAAACTACTTCATATGGAGTCATTTTGGTGGTGGCATGATAGTTGGTGTTATACCACCATTTGGCTAGAGGTAACCACTGTACCCATAGATGTTGCCTTTTTGAAGTGAAACACCTAAGGTAGGTCTCCAAAAATTTGTTGACTGCTTCAGTTTAACCATTATTTTGGGGATGATATGAAGTAATGAGTTGTAGTTGGGTACCTTTTAGCCTGAAGAATTCCTGCCAAAATTTACTGGTGAAGATCAGGTCATGATCAGACGCAATGGAAGTGGGCATGCCATGCAATTTGAAGATCTGGTCCATGAAAGATTGAGCGACCAAAGTTGGTGTAAAAGGGTAGGTTAGGGCGCAAAAATGAGCATACTTAGAAAGTGTATCCACAACCACCATGATGACTGACTTGTTTCCTAACTTCGAAAGACCCATAATGCAATCCATAGAAACTTCCGTCCAGATTGAGGCCAAGATGGGCAATGGCTGTAATGTGCCTTACGATTTGACTATTTCTCCTTTGTGGCGCTGACATACGTTGCACTCAGCTACAAAAGTAAGAATGTCCTTTTTCATGCCTGTCCAAAAGAATGAATGTCGAGTGCGAGCATAAGTCTTCTAAAAGCCTGAATGGCCTATAGTGGGAGATGAATGCAACTCTGCCAAAATGTGGCTTTTGAGGGTGGATGTTGGTGATATCACGACTCTGTCCTTGTAGCGAAGAATCTCATCTTGCCAAGAGTAGCCTGCTATAGAATTTGGATCCACCTGCAATTGATTAATGAGTTGGGAGAGCAAAGGATGTGAAAACCATTCCTTGTGAGCCTCTTCAATCCATTCTAGAATGGGAAGGGAGATGGGGAGCAGGGTGCTTTCCTCCTCAAATTGGCATGATAACGTATCTACTACGACATTTTCGTGCCCTTTCTTGTAAATTATCTCATAATCATATCCTAGCATTTTGGTGAGCCATTTATTTTGTTGTGGCGAGGATAGGCGTTGCTCCAAAAAATATTTAAGGATTTGAAGGTCTATGTAGATTTGGAAACGTCGTCCCAATAAGTATGGTCACCAGGTATCTACTACATGTAAGATGGCCTTCATCTCCTTCTCATAGGTAGATTGCCCCAGATTTGTCCCACGTAGTTGTTGGCTAGTGAAGGCCAAGGGTCGACCTTCCTACATTAAGACCGCCCCAATACCCGTACCCGAAGCATCACATTCAATCACAAAAGATTTGGTGAAGTCAGGTAGTGCTAATACGGGAGTGGAACACATGGCATGTTCGAGAGCTATAAATACCTGTTGCGCTTCATCTTTCCAGAGCAATGAATTATTCTTGAGGAGGTGAGTGAAGGGTCTAGCAATGCGACCATAATTGCGGACAAATTTGCGATAGTAGCCCGTGAGACCCAAAAATCCTCTCAAGCTCTTCAAGGTCTTTGGTTGAGGCCAATCCTGCATTGCCTGGATCTTTTTGGGGTCCACCCTGACACCTTCACACCCCACAATGTGGCCCAAATACTCAACTTCTTCCATGCCAAAAGAGCACTTGGACATCTTGACAAATAATTTATGCTTCCGGAGTAGTTGCAAGAGCAGATCTACATGCTGAAGATGTGTGGCCTAGGTGCGGCTGTAGATGAGGATGTCATCAAAGAAAACAAGGACAAATTTTCTGAGATATGGTTTGAGCAGGTGGTTCATGAGGCTTTGAAAAGTGGATGGGGCATTACAAAGACCAAATGGCATGACCAAGAACTCATAATGGCCTTCATGAGTTCGGAAAGCAGTCTTTGGAATGTCTACTTCTTTCATGTGAATTTGGTGATAGCCCGAGCAAAGGTCGAGGTTAGTAAAGAATTGAGCCCCATTTAGTTCATCCAACAAATCATCGACAACCGGGATGAGAAATTTATCTTTCATCGTCAACTTGTTGAGGGCCCTAAGGTCTGGACAGATACGCCATTCCCCATATTTCTTGAGCACCATGACCACAGACGATGAATAAGGACTAATGCTAAGATTAATGATGCCTGCTTCTAAGAGTTCCTTGATGATTTTTTCAATTTCATTCTTTTGGGCGAACAGATATCTATATGGGCGCACATTTGGTGGTTGGCCCCCTGGGACCAAAGTAACGCTATGATCATGTTCCCCTCTCGAGGATGGAAGCTCACGAGGCTTGTCAAAGACTGGCAGATGGTTGTTTAAGATTTGTTGCATCTCAAGATGAATATGAAGAGAAGTGGGTTAGAAGGCCTGGATGGCATTAAATTGGGCTATAACTACATGGTGGCTCTTTTTTAACAATTTTTCCATCCTATGTGAGCTGATGATAGAGGGATCACCTGCCTGGAGTCCGTGGAGGGTATGTGTGTGGTTTTTTTTCTTAAAGCTCATATATAACTCGTGGAAATCCATTGTGATTGGGCCAAGTGTGCGGAACCATTCAACACCCAAGACAATGTCACACCCTCCCATGTGTATGGCAAACATGTGGGTCTTTAACTGATAATCCCTCATTTGAAGTTTGATATTTTCATAATGGCCTTCACATTCCATTGTCCCCCCATCAGCAATTTGGACTTGGAAGTTAGAGACTGCTCTGACAAAACAATGCACTTCTTCTGCGACTCTTTGATCTATAAAGTTATGCGTACTGTCACTATCAATCAAGAATACTACAGGGCGATGCTTAATAAAACCTCTGATTTTGAGAGTTTGGGGAGAAGAAATCCCTGCCAAAGCATGAAGCAAGATAAATGGTTCTTTAGGTACATTGTATGGTTGGTTGTCCTCATCTTCCTCCTCTAGTTCCTCTAGTGGTGGGGCTTCCTCCGATGAACTATGATTAGTAGCATCAATTTGAAAGAATTTGGGCTCCTTGCATTTATGCCCGGGTGAGTATTTCTCATCACAGTAGTAACACAATCCTTGCTTTCATCTTTCCACCATTTCCGTTGGTGACACCTTTTGAAGCTTGAGTGTTTGGGTAGTCCTTTGAGCCTGGGTGGGGCGACCCTTGGCTATGAAATTTGGGCGATTGGACTAGGCCGCTAACGCATGTTATACTTCACGAGCTATCTTGCAAGCATCCAACCATGAGGTTGGGTGTTGCAGTCGAACGTGGGCTTGTATGGCTTCTTTGACAAAATTCCAAGTAGAACTGATCGTGTAGACCTCCTATGCAGAAGGCTAAGGCTTCAAAGGATGTAATATATTCATTCACTGTTTCTGTTTGTCAGAGCTTAGTGAGACGACCCAAAAATTTAGATTCATGGTCAAAGCGATCCGTAAGAGCTTTTGTGAATGTCTGCCAAGTCACGGGCCTTCCACAGCAATGTTGATTCCACTGCCACCATTGCCATCTTTCATTGTCCAAGTATATGCTACTCACACTAAGCTGAGTCACATCATCTCTGATGTGATTCCGTGTGAAATATTGCTCCATTTGTGCTAGCCATGTGGCCGGATGAGAGCCATCAAATTTGTACATGTCCAGCTTGGGTGGTAGCGTCTGGGACTGTTGGTGGTTGCCAAAGAGGTGAAGAGAATAGCTAGACTTTCCCTTAATGTTTTCATTGAAAGCATATGCCTCCGCGTGTTCCTCTGACTTTCCCTTTGTGAGTGTGTCAGCTAAGGTCTTGAGCGACGACAGTACTGCATCCAACTTTGTTTCAAGGGTGTCGATCTTCTCATTGGCCATAGCTTGAGCTCTAGTTTGTACCATGCACTGATCCAGTGCACTTAAAATTTGGGACCGCCTGAAATTTTTTACGCTAACAAGTGAATGGTACCACCTTGCTCAGCTCATTGGCATGATTATTATGGGCTAAGTCTCCTATAAGCGTCCCGGGAGGGTCTCAAACTTTTTTTTTAATACTCTGAAAGAAGTTTTACTCCTCGCTTAGGAATACTGCAGTAGTCGAATCCCATAAAAGTCATTTCTGCCCAATGTCCTGTGAGAATCATGCCCAGGTATAAGGGCCCACACAAATAGTCTGATCTATCGGCTAACCCTCAACTGCAGAGTATGAGTAGGAATGTGGCAGTGATCGAACCCCTGCTGCTAGATTTGAATGGCGGATCTGATTGTGGCGACTACTACCGAACCCAACGACTAGATCTGAATGGCAGATCTGATAAATCTGATTGGTGGATCTGATAGATCTGAATGGTGAAACTAATTGTTGCAGCTGCAACAGAACCCCACCTTCTAGATCTGATCTGGAAAAGATGATGCGTGATCTAGAGAGAGACCCGGGAACTATGGTCTCAAGGAGTGTCAAGTGCTACAGATCGCAATATACATAAGGGTCTAACAGTAGTACTCGGCCCAATCTTACAGGGCACTAACCGAGGAGGATCAATCATACCCTTAGATGTACAACTCGACTACCCTATCATACGTGCAAGTAATCTCCCCGAGTGCTGTTCTCGGTGTACTGTAGTAGCAATATGGCCGACGATTTATCTATGGCGAGGTTTCAAGAGAGCCTAGGGGGCTTCCGATATACCCATAGGGTACTTGGAAGATAGTCCGTGCGCGGTTCTGTCTAATGCGCTACTACTCGAAGGGGTACCCACAGGGGTTACAAGGGAGTCCAACAAGCATGACCACCTCTTGTATTTCTTGCATGCATGCCTCCCCAAATCCGCAGGTTTATGCGCTCAATGACAGATCCCGTGGTTTAAAGACGCCGGAACACGTCTCTAGCCAATTTTTTTTGTTGTTGTTAAAAATGGAGATCCCACCGGCCCTGGAAAGTTCTCTGATACCACTTGTTATTCTCTTGACTTGCATGAAGATACCAGAATACGAAATATGCGAAGAAATATACCCAAAACACAAAACAATAAGAAATAACAGCAAGTATTTTATTATTCAGAAAGGAAAGCAATGTTCACTTGCCTCTTCGAGGGGGCAACCTTCAATAGAGCTAGCCTCAATTACAAAATAAGACACGATGCTCCTCGAGGGGAGTCTCTATCCTTTATGTAGGATTCATACATGCAATACCATGGGTCGATACCATGGTTCTTATTAATACCATCTATCTAATACCATGGACCATTTGCAACTAACTATGGTCCCTTCTTTAAATGCGGGTCAACCACTTACAATTATTAATATGGGCTTTATTGACTCTTTACTTAACTATAACTATGACTCGATCCTATTACATAAATAAGGGGGTTAGGGTTGGACCCTAACAATATCTACTTTATTAATCAAAATGAAGTTCCTACTAAGTCTAAGAATCAATTTTATTCATTTTTATGGTCTTATGATAATTATGGAGTGCATAGGGGTGGTGAGGAGTGTTGTGGAGCAAATCATAATGCATTTGGAAGCTTTTTTGGTAGTGTTATAGGATCGAGACAAAGTGCTACAAGATTGCCCTATTTTATTACATGATTAGATCTGAGAGAAATATATGGGATTAGAAGGTGTTATGAGGGAAATAAATGGTGGGATAAGGTAGGGGAAGGGTGTATGAAGCCATTTTAAAGCCTAGTGCTCCATAGGATCCCATCTTTCATAAGGAAAGATGCACACAATGGCCTTCAACAAATCTGGAAAGTGATCTCTGTAAACAGCCTGCTTGAAGAGGTTTTTGGGGAAGGAAGGAAAGCATTGGTGATAGAATGAAAAGTGTAAATGACAATGCTCATCCCTACAAACCCATACCCTGACCTACACACAAGATAAATTGTTCTTTTGATTCTTGAAAAGACTGCCAAACAAATGGTTTAATTACAAAAAACATAGATGAAAAAGGAAACTAATTCAAGATCTAACTATCACAATTTGAAACTAACTATATTTTTGGCTTGCCAACATAATATCTACAACCACACTTCCCACAAGAGAGGTGATTGATAGACTTGAACAAGAAAATTTCTCATAAACAAATTCTGCTAGAAATGAAATGCAACACTGCTAACTAGATACAAGAAAGAAGATGCATGAATAAAATACACAAAGGAGAGGGACTAGACCCTCTGGGTTGAGCCCTAACCCAAGAGGACTCAACCATCTAAAGATGTATCAGGATTAAAATAAGATGGCTTTCATTCACTGTCAAAATAATACATAACAAAATACTATGCAAAGAATCTTGTTACTCCTAAAAACCTATTCTCCACTAATTCAAACTATCCTATTGCCAGGATAGTAGGCCCCTTTATTTATACAAAATGACTTGAGAGGAAGCCTCCTTGAAGATTGTGATTGCTTCCCTCGAATTCTCTAAAATTGTGGAACTGATTCCTTGAATGATTTCAAATGCCAAGGATGATATATCTTATGTAAGCCAACCAAACTCAATATCCTCTTTTAGTGGGGACCACATCCCTATATTTTCTCAATCAATGGAGCTCCAAAATTTACTCAATAACTTCATAATATTTCATTCATTTATTGGTAGGGAATAAGTCCCTACATTCTCTCATTTTGCATATCTTTTAGAGTTCACTCAATATTCTACAAAAATTAATAATATTAGGCACATAATAAGAAAGGGGAAAAAAATTCCTAGGGACCCATTAATACTATGAATTAACTCTATAATGTGCAAATAAAGGGGTTAAATAAATGTTTTAGGTGTCTAGGAAAGACCAAATGGGCCTTATAAAATATCCAATTTTGGGGTCCATCACTTACAGTGGTATCGGAGAATGTTATTGGAAAAATGGGGGTCTAAGGGTAGATTATAACAAACAAAAATGCTTCCAAGTCAAGAAGAATTGTTTCCAATTTTTTTTTAAATATTATGACAAAATCTTTGAAAAATGATAGAGCACATGGAAGCATGGGTATCATCAAAGGAAACAACTAAAAAGGGTAATAGCAGATCCAAATATGAAAATGTAGTAAAAAACCAGGAAGAAAGGATTGAAGATCAAAACCATGTCCAAACCTTCTAAAATGAATTGAGAAAAGTCAAACCTGTTGAAAATGAAGCTATCACACATTCACCCGAACAGGTTGGAACAAGAGTTTGGGATGAAAGGGAATAATAAATTGCTATAGTATTCTTGTCGTCACTTAGCAATATTTTTGAATGAGATGACAGGTACAAAGAAAATCAAAATGCTATGATAAATTATGATGATTACCCAGGGGTGTGCAAATAAGATAATACACAAGCAATCAACAATGCAAACCCAGACCCATCTGTTAGTCCCTTACAATTTCCTAGGCTGAAAAGGAGATCGTGAACAGTAACCTCAAACCACTTCAGCTCAATAGATAGCCCTACTGAGCATGAAATGGATCTATTAAAGTCTCTTATCAGTGAAATGACTTTAAAGAAAATAATTTTTAGTCTAGATATGTATAATTGTTTGTGTATTGGTGAAAATTTAGATTTTAGGGTTTTCTAGACTAGGGTTTGGAGCCACAAATAGGTCTAGGTTGTAGGAGTGTAGAAGAAAATATGGAAAGGAGATAGATGTCAGAAGACCATGGTGTATTTAGAATATTGTCAATGTAGTATAGAAGAGAGATTGAAGAAGAAACTAATGAGCATAAGTAAACATGATTTCATTAGCTTAGGAAGACATAAACATAACTATGAAAACCAGATAAATAGAGCTTGAGAACAAGAATTATGTATATTTCACTGTAAGGAATCCATAGAAAGAAGATATATCATGTAGATAAATATTTTTTAACCATTATAAAACAAATAAAATGAAGAAAAAACACCATGAACTCACTGGGCTAGAGTTCCTTAAAAATAGCTGCAACTGTCTCTGTATTAGCTGAAAAGATGATTACATGCAAGCCTCCTCCACAAAAAGTCCAACCCTTCTCTCTGAAAGAGAAATGATACATATATACTCTCTTAGACCACTTTCCCACCTTCAGGAGTCAAATTCCTTGGTGGAGGAACTGACTCCAAGATTCTCTCAACCAACAGGTGAGAGTGAGAAGGTGAAACTCAAACACTTCTTGGAGAGTTTGTTTAGGAGTTTGCTTCCTTTATGAGGCCTAATAAACATCAAAAACAACCTATCATGTAAATTTATTCATGCCTACATCACCTAGCCTCGAAAAAAGTGCCATTACATAAAGAGTCTTGACTTTGACTAAGTCAAACTAGAAACTAAAAATTTTACACAGTAAAATTTACAATTTGAAATAGAGAAAAATACAGAAGCGTAGCGCCGACTTTGAGTTGATTTTGAGGTGCCTTTCTAAGTTCCAAATGAATATATGAGAGAACGGTCAACTAGCCCTTCAAGTCTAGTTTCCAGAACAGTTTGAATTTTTGAAATTACCCATGGGAAGGCCTTTAAATATCCATTCTCCCAAGGTCGCTCCAGGAGCGTAGCGCCTGTCAAAAAAGGGTCTAGAAAGCTAGTTTTTTGCCATTTTTTTCCGATTTTCTCAAAATCTAAGCCTCCTCTAGAAAAGATGAGAAAATGGGTTTTTATAGGATGGAATTATTTCCAAAAATGTAGAGTTAACCTGAAATGGATGCCTGAGGAAAACACGCCAAGGTGCTGCGCTCCTGGAACTGCTGAATTTCTGAATTTGGCTTCAAAATTCACAAAAAACCAAAATTGCTCAGAATTTGCTCAAAATTGGCCAAGAGTTGTAAAATTATAGATGTTAAACCTTCATAGATGCTTCAACAAGCATCTCCAAGTTTCCTTCATCTTTTTTATCCTTTTTGGCTTCTTTGAGCTTGTTTTCAAGCTGCTTGACCTTGACATTGCAAATCATGTTTTGAGCTTGGTAGTGTTGTGCCATGTGCCTTAGCAGCTGATTGTCTCTGTTTTCCTTCTCTAGAAGCTTCTCTAAGTGATCATTCACCCTGTTGAGCCAATACTCCTTGTCTTGATTGACCTCTAGAGCAATTCTGTCCTCTAGGTCTAGCTCTTCATTCAACAAAATATGTTCTTCTTCCTCTTGCAATGCCTTCTTTAGGCCCTTTGTTCTTGGCCTTTTCCTCTTACCCTTCCCTTGTTTTCCTTCAGGCTCACTTGACTCAATGACTGCTTTTCCCTTGCCAACCTGCTGCAATAATTTGGTTTGCTCTTTTTCCATGATCAATTGCTTTGCTTTGAGCTGACTATTCTCCTGTTCAAGGAATGAAATGATATACCTTGCTCTCGACATGTTGACTGTGAGCTCCTTTATCTGGTAATATTTATCTCTTATCATTTGCTGCATGCTTGAAGTCTAATCCTCTGCTTCTAAATCAACCAACTCAAATTCAATCTCAACTATGTCTTTATCCCACATTGTTGATCCTTGTTTTGTTGATGTAGAAGGCTTGACCCCTTTCTCACCATGAGAAGCAAACACAAGCCTCTTTCCTCTCTTGTACATCGTGGTCACCTCAGTCTTAGGTGCTTTGGTTTTCTTGACTGATTTGCTAGAGGACCCCACTTCCATTTGCTATGTTGGTAGGCTAGATGGTTGAGCTGCCACATTAGTTTCATTCCATTTGAGAGTTGTTTCCAAAAAGGTTTCCCAAGTCATACATTTATCTGCAAGCTGGTGAAGGACTATAGTCTTGATCATACTATGATGAAACATGCTAGGGTAGTGCTCCTTGTTCTTCATCTGAATCCTCTCTGACATTTTGGCAATGCTCCTGCATAGGTAGTTGCACATATTTAGTGGATTCTGAGAGGTAAAATGAATTAGGAGGCGAATATGATAAGCATAAAATCTGGAGAATATTCCTTCACATGTAATGAACTTCATGACAATGTTCATCAAAGGGGCATATTTCTCCAATAAGTACCTGAAAGGCATAATATGAGCATGTTTTTCCCTGTATGGTGTTTTTACGAATGACCTGCAATACTCCAGGTCTAAGCTCTTTCCCTTGAACCAATATTAACCATTGTCCAATAGCCTTGTAGCAAGTGAAATGGAGGCTACTAAAAAAGTGAATTCAACACCAGCAATAACAACACTTTCGCCCTTCAACTGAGTTGCCACCCAATCTATCAACTACGCATTGAAACCCACCTCACTCACCCTTTGGCAGAAATCCAAGCAATGTACATCTTCAAAGCATTGTTTGATAAAGGGATATGAGTTGATTTCAATGCAATTTGATGGCTTGTATATGAGTATTTTCCCTCCCTTGTGATGTCTCTTCCTCTCTGGTGAAGATTCTACTTTCACGATGACAAAAACCCTAGTAGCAAGAAAATGAGAAAAACTGTGAGGTATGAGTGGAAGATGGAATGTTGGGAAGCTAGAATTTGATAAAATGGTAAAGGAGGTTTGAAAGACGTGGAAATGAACTATGGAGTGTTGATGAAAACGAGTGGAAAAACAATGGAGGAATGATATGCTTGTGAGAAGGAAAAAACAAATTTTTTAGTGAAAGTGCCCAAAACCCCTAGGAATGAACTAGGGTTTCACTTTTAGAGAGGTAAATTTTTGTTTTGAGGTTGATTGAGTGGTTTAAATAGCTTATCAAACATGTATATAGGTGTAGGGAAACATTTTACATGTTTAAAAAAAAAGAAATGAAAATGGCCATCATCAACCTATCATTTTTCATGAAAAATTCACTACAAAACCCTAATTGGAAAAATCATTGGCATGAGATGATTTTGAAAAACAAATAAGGAAGTGCAATGATGTACTTACTTGTTTCTTGGCTTAGGAAGCAATGAAATCAGGTTAAAAAGCTTGAAAATCGATTTTTGGAGAGATTTGGGCATTTTCTGGACACTTCCGTTCGAGCGCAACGCAGTTAGCCTGAGCGCAAGTAGTGTCCATGAGCGCAACACAAGGTCTCCAAGCGCAGCGCAATCTTCCTGAGCGCAGCGCCTTGAGATTTTTGCTAGTTTTGCCTATGGAAACAAGTTTTTCTCTCTTTTGGGTAGGAGAGCTCGATAAACAAGAGTGAAGGAGAGGTAAACAAGACAAGTTTGGGGCTTTTGAATTTATATAGGCAAATTTATTTCTCCTTTTAAAAAGAAATGGGACCCACAAACCTTTGAAAAACTGATTTTTTTCACTTTTGAAAATAGAGTCACCTTTAATGCTGAAACTTGAGCTGTCTTTTCACTTTCCTGAGCACTGGAATTTCTTCTTCTGGAGATTTTCAAACTGAGAACATGATGAATGTGTGATAACTCAACAAATCAATGTCAAAGAGTAGCTTGTCATGCTCTATTCACTGTTGGATTTATACATGGTAATGGTGGACCTTGGAAACCCTAATGACCTAATGGAGGACCTGAAACTAAATGGAATGATGATGATGACTGTCTTGCCTTTATTATGACACCTTCATAGAAATGTGATAGGTGACCAACATGAGTGAATTCTCAAAAGACTAAACTTACTCCTAGACCGACCAAACAGTGATCAAATTTAACTGTGTAAACCTAGTGACATGACAAAATTTGATTTTGAAAGCCCTGACAAGCTTAGTAAAAGCACATTTGATCCAGGTGACAGGAAAACAAGACTGACACTAACACCATCAATTGGTGAGGTAGATGTTGCTCACAATCTTACTTATGCATAATTTGGAAAACCAATTGAAGATAAATGCATACAAGATTAGGGAAGCCATGAGGCATTATTATGATACACTAGTATTGGTGACAAATTATTTTTGGAGAAGTGCAATGGCACATGACAATTTAGGAGGAGAACCTTCGCTTGCATATTTTCAGACTCTCATGAAGGCATTGGTAGAGATGAAATCTAACTACCTACACTTTATATAGATATCACCTACTCATGCTTACTGAGAGATATCATGATGCTCTAACATGGAAAGAGGAGGAAGTGGATAATCTTACATATGATCTTGAGACTACCCAAGAGTCCTTGAAGAGAACTCAGATGACCCTTCAAGAATTGAATTTGCAGGTTGAGTAGGTTTGTCTGGAATCACGTGATGTGGATTCTTCATCCTCCATAGAAGAAAATTAGTTAACTATGAAAACCATCACATAGGAGGATGTTAGTGACACTCATGGTTTGATAGAGGAGCCTCCTATGATAATTGACCATAAGGAGCACCTGGATGAACTAACACTTGTAGAGAGGTATGTCTTAGAGGTTTCCGATTATGCACCCATGGGATGCGGGGACAAATATATTTCATATGAGAATATTTCCATCTCTGATATAGGTTCAGTTGACATGAATGGATTGGATTCTAGGAGTCTAGGTTGAAATTGGGATCCAGGTGGGGTTTTCCATCATATACCAGAGGTGCAATATGACTATGACATTGGTGTCATGGTTGACTTAGTGGCTGAGTGCACACATTCTTTAGGGGAGTTCTAGTCAACATTAGTGGGCAGTCAGTTTATGAGCAGACTTTGGGAGACATCCTGACACATCGTCTATATTCAGGGTTGTGGGTAGGAGACTCGAATGGGAGGGAATTGGTATGCCACTAGGAATGGCATTGTATGGAGACAATGCACTTCCATTTATGTATCGGGCACATGAGCCACCGAGGATCGACACAACAGTGACATCCCCATTAGCATGTGAGGATTTATACCACTCAAGTCTACTAGGAAAAATGAGGGGATATGACTCATATCATAGTCACTTCATTATCAAAATAGAAAATACATTAGCAAATGCAGGATACAAGACTATATAGGGGGGTACAAAAGTAGGTAGTGGTATCCACTGGTGCACAAAGATATGCCACAAAGTACAATGTTATGCAGAGGAGTGTAGGGATACATGGTTGTATATAGTAGTGTATGATGTTGCACAACAAGATTTTGGAGTGTTGCCTCTAGAGAGATCTCTTGGCAGGGACTTCAGGCATACCATTGGGTTTAGGTTACCCAATATTGGTGAGGTCACAGATGAACATATCTTGATCATACTTCTAGAGACTGACACACCTATGTATCAATATATCTTACAGTAATAGAGGATCTGGTTGTTGTCCCTTGATGCTCTTGTCATGAGTAGTGAGATGTGAGAGATTCACTTAAGACAGTTGGATGGGACACAACACATTAGGAGAGATATTTCTTAGCTTTGGCATATTATTAGGACACAATTTGGAAGAGGCATGCTTGGGGATGTCCCAATATATTGCAAAGATAAAATAGGTTCTTCCCTTGAGCTCACACTTAGGGAGGTGCATGACACACTTTGGGCAGGACATTTCGAGGCAATCTATGAACATGAGTTATATCAAATGGTAAACCTTTCTTATAGGATGGTATCTAGACACTAGGAAGTATTGGGGTGCATCAACAAATTTATTTGTGTGATGTGGTAGGAGAAGGATGACTTAACATGCACTAGATTGATTATTTACACATGGTGTATCTCCGTTGAGTGCATGCAGGGATTAGAGGGGAGGAATAAATTGGTTCCAACAACTATCAATACTATGATAGTAAAAATGGGCTTCCAATTGGGTTGTGGAATCCAGAGTTTATGCTGGTTGATAGATCACTCCACCTCACGATGAGCAGGGTTATAACATCGAGTTATCTAGTTGATTCGGAGGTTGACACATGGAGGATCATTCAGGCCTTCACCATGTGGTGGTGTGGATTTTCCCTATTGTTTCTCATGATCGATTCTAGTTGTAGACTGGTAGACGCTAGCCTCACTAAGATGCCTTGGTAGGGGGTGGTTGATGGTTGTGGATCCAAACCTTATAGATATTTTGGTGTGAGGCCCCAGACAAAGATGATTCAATATGAGCACAATGTGTAGTTAGATAGGTCCAGAGTGGCACAATGTTAGCCTGGCAGTCTCATTTTGAGATCAAAATGGGATCCTGACATTCCAAGGCTTGACAGTTCATCTAACATTAGGTGTGAATTGGATTTTACAGGGGTATATCACTCAAATATTCCATTGGAATTTAGTTTCGTGGAGGGGGAATATCACTCAGATCTTCCATTGGAGTTTAGTTTCATGGAGGGTGTTTCACTCCTTAGTGATTCGTTGATATTTTGGAGCACCTATCTAGTATGGCAGGGTGATCAACAGGAGGAGGTTGTAGTTAGTTCACATGGAGGAGGATCCTTCTCAACAGGAGTTAGACTGTACCTTTAGGAATTCACTCTTGATGTACATGAGATTGATTTTATGAAAGACTAGCTTCTTGAGGTGATGGTTGGGATTTTTCATTTTTGAGATGCTCCACTTATTGGTAGTATGCAAAGAGCCTCTGATGTCTATTCCTTTTTGGGAGTGAGTAGAGTGAGGAATGCTTCACGATGATCAAAAGGGTTTGGGATACTTGTATAATTTTTGATCAACTTGTGGGGAAGTAGCATGCGATGACATTGCTTTAGGACAAGAAATTTTGGGGAGGGGAGACTATAATGTCCCCAAATTATGGATTACCTAGTGAGGTGGTTATGAGGGTTTTCAAGAGCTTGTGTCAACCTTGTCTTAGATGCGAGATTACCCAATTGGTCAGCCTGAAGGGTTTTAGAGGAGTTTTATAAGTATAACTAGGATCAGTTACCATATTTCATCATCAAGATCAATTCCGCATGATTTTCTCTTGGTTCCATTGCATTCCAACGATTTCCATAAAACGACATTATTAACATTCATATTTTAATTAATTACGTTTAATATGTCGTTCTAGGATGATCACTTGGAGAAACAACTTAGTGTAATAGATCATTGGAATTAGGGTGAAAATATCTACAGGTACGATGATAAAAAAGGGGCTTTGGGTGGCCATTGTGACCACAATGGTGAATTAAGCATTTTCTGGCATTAAAATTGATTTTAATTTGTTTATAAAAGTCACTTTATTAAATAAAGAAAGGAAAAATGTTTTTAAATATTTAATTTGAGGGAAAAGGTAAGCAAGTTATAAAAAGGGAAATTAGGGGGTCTCTCGTCATTCATTCATGCATTTGAATTTTTGAGAAAAGAGCTATTGGAGAGATTTTTTAAGGTGAAGATTAGGGTTTGGAAACCCTAGCCGCCATAACTAGTTTCAGTGTTGAAACTAGACACTCTAGCCAGTTCAAGGCTGGAAATCACACATATTCCACCCCTACACTTCATGGAAAATAATAATTTTGGAAGATAAAGTGGTATTCCAGTGTTAGTAGTTAATTTTATTTTCTCATTTGATATTTTCCATCTCATTGTGATAGGTTGGAAGATACCCATATAAAGCGTCAGGCTATTGCTAAAGTTGAATTGGTAGCTAAATCTCATACAATTGAGGAAATCAAACTTCTGGTGCTGTTGGATGAGTTTTGGAGCTTGGAAAGACCAGAAATCACTTTCTTCCTTTGCTAGATGAAGTCTTAATGTTGGGATGAGACTTTCTTGAAGAGAGAGGAAGTTGAATCTGCTCATTTTTTTATGCTTGACGAGTGTTCATCTTGCTTGGGTCACATTTCCACCATTGGGGATGAGTTTTGAGATTACAATATTCTATTGAGTGTGTAACTTGTTTGGAGGTTCGATTTTTAGTTTTGGAGGACATATTTTCCTAGTTTATTGTAGTTTCTATTCATTACCTTAATTTTTGAGCTTGGGTGAATGCATATTGTGGGGATTTATTAATTATTTCTAAGGTTGCCCTAAGAGAAGGAACTTTCCACCATTCTTAATTGTTGAAAACCAAAGAGGACCTATGCTTTCCTATGCACTTGGATCATCACTTACAAAAATAAAATATACTTTTGGAGCTAATTCAAGATATCTAGACCAAGATTGGAGTGGAGACAAGAATTTATGGACATCATTGTATCAGGTTCATTGTTCCTTGGAAATTTGTGCTATTATTTCTTTGGTTGTGACTGGTGTATGGACTTCTAAGTTCACTCATTTAAATATATATCTATATCTAAACTTTATTTATGCTATATACAATTGTGATCTATTGAATATTAAAGGAAACAAGTTCTGTTATTGCTTAATGGTATATTAAAAAAGGAAATGTGCTTCCAATATCAAATTTTTGTTGTTCCTTCTCATAAAATAATTTTTTATTAAATGTTGAAGTTGTGTACCAATATTCAGAAACATTAATCCTTTGAAAGCCACTGTTGGGAAATTAAAACTGTTAAGATCCCCTAAAGTACAATGCATGTGATATGTTTGACAAAATGTCTCACTGAAGGGTCATTGAAAAAATAAATCTTTAAGGTTGTTTGGGAAATTTATTGAGAGGGAATATTACACCTATTAAATACCTTCTTGATGGATAACCAAGACAAATCCTTGGGTAGGTTTGATGGTTCGTAAGTGTCCTTGTATGTTTAGAAATTGGTCAACTGCACCTGTGCCTGTGTGCATATATATAAGTTTGGAATATCAATTTTGTTTGACTTGTCAAGTCAAAATTTGATGACCAATTATTTATTTTGCATTTCTTTCATTTTTAAGTTTTATGTAGATTCAAGCCTCACGGGGATAGGCGAGTTGGTAATCACATTGCGGTGAAGTTCATTTGCACGGTGGGCTCCGTACTGAAGGTCACGAGTTCAAATCCCCTGGACTAACCCAGAGCTATGGAGAGGGTCAGGCACAGTCTCCCAGGGGTTATAGTGGTGGCGGCCAGAATCAACCCCGTGTTATGCGAGTTGCGAGGCTGTCCCAGTGGCCGATTCCCCTGTCCAAAAAAAAAAGAAAAAGAAAGTTTTATGTAGATTCATGAGTATCAATTTTTTTTTCTTTTGTTATATGAAAGTGTCAATAATTACAAGTTTCAGCAATATATTAGAAAATTTTACATGGTATCAGAGCTTGTTTGAATATAGATCAATGGCTCAGTGACGAAGAGAAATTTTGAAGCCTCAGAGGGAGTCTATGAGCATAATTTATGGGTTTATGTAGAGAGCCATCCAGGCAATGCAAATTGCTGGGAAGAGGTCGATTTTTAGTTGCAGATGGAAGAAAAAATCAATTTTGTCCAGTAGAAATTCCTACAGGAATTGGTGTAGTCGAGAAGCAGTTCTGGTGAGAAGATCAATATTTTCGTTGAGAAAATTTGGGCACAGTTGGTTTGTAGCGATATTTACAGTAGAATATGAATGTCAAGTGGTGGAGAAATAACACAAAATTATACTCAGGATGTCTTCGGTAAATCTTCTAGAAACCTCTAGTATGAACACAAACAAATTTGTTATTCACGGGGCTGCAAAATTGTCTTCTAGATTGGAAGGCGATTTTTCTTGCTTAACTAGCTCAACTTCGTAGGGAGTTTGGTACATAGAAAGTGGAGCATCAACTCACACGACAAGAGTTAGAGAATATATTTCTAGCTACAATGAGGAGAAACAAGATTGGGAAACAAGACAAAATGCACTCATATTGGCAGAGGTAACATTGAAATAGAGAGGGAGTCAGGAGTAAGCACCAGTGTTACAAATGTATTGCATGTGCCAGGATTGGGTATGAACTTGATTTTAGTATCCCAATTACAGAATAAGAGATATGATGTAAACTTCTTAAGGAATAAGGTGTTCATCAAACACCAAAACTGGAAGAAGGTGAACTAGACTGGGGTGCAAAGCAACAAATTGTATAAGTTGCAGTTTGAATCTCCAATGACACTTGTGAGCAGTAGCAGTAAAAATGGGAAATAACTGAATGAGTTATGGCTAGGAGGATGGGAAATCTACATCATGGAGCATATAGAATGCTCAAGGAGGCAGTAACATGTGTTCCAAAACTTGACACCGAACACATTGATGTCTACAAGGGGTGTGTTCTTGGGAGGTATGCTAAAGTAATGTTCCCAATAAGTGCCAATAAATCAAATGGTGTGTTACAACTTATATACACAAATATTTGTAGTCCTATGTCCACTATATCTCTTAGATGGTATGAGTATTTCCTTACCTTCATTAATGATCATTCCAGGAAAACCTAGTTTTATTTCTTGAAGACCGAGGAAGAGGCCTTTGAATGCTTCAAGGAGTTAAGGATCTGGAAGAAAATGCGACAGGGAAAAATATCAAGGTGCTTTGCTCAGATAACAGAGGTGATTACAAAAATAGTTACTTCACAGGTTTCTGTGTGAAGGAAGGCATCAATAGGGAGTGGACAACTCCATACAATCCACAGTAGAATGGGATAACGGAGCGGAAGACCAGACCTATTGTTGGGGCTGTAAAGGTGATGCTATATGACCAGTATTTTCCTGGTTTCTTCTATGCAAAGGCATGTAACGTGGCTATGTATATTCAGAACAAAGTTCCTCACAGGGCGTTGGGGAAGATTACACCAGAAGAAGTCTTCTCAGGGAAGAATCTAGGAGTAAGTCACTTCAGGATCTTTGGTAGCATAGCTTATTTCCATGTACTAGATGAAAATCATACCAAGTTGGATCAAACTGCAAAGAGGGGATATTTCATTGGGTGTAGTGAAACCTCCGAGGCATACATGATATACATTCCTAGTAGCAGGAAGATTATTGTGAGATGATACATGAAGTTTATGGAGGATAGAGCCTTCAAGAAATATCACGAGATTCCAATAGGTGATAAAAGTGAGGCAACAAAAGATCCATTAGTCCAATAGCAGGCAAAACCAAAGGGGCAACCACTAGGACCGCCACAGGTTCAGTCATAGGGATCTAATACAATTACCGGTACCAACACATCGTCAAGTGCATGAGATCCAGTGAGTTCATAGCAGATGGAGTAGCTGAGATAGGATGAGGAGCTGGTTGATCCTCCCACCCCTAGTGGTTGAACCAAAAAGGAATTTTGTTAGACATTGAGAGATGCAAAGGAGTTCATTAGAGATCCAAGGATGAATAAAAGAGAATGTAGACAACTAGACAGGTACCAAACATTGGTGGCACAAGTTGAAGAACATTCCAGCTATCAGGAGGCCGCACAACATCACGTGTGGGTGGATTCTATGGTAGAGGAGTATAGCTCCATCATGACAAATGATGTTTGGGAGGTAGTGATGAGTCCTGTGGATAGGTCAGTTGCAGGATCTCGTGGGATCTATAAGATCAAGTACGATGTAGATGACAACATGGAGAAGTACAAGGCTAGGTTCGTGGAAAAGGGGATTGTGTATAAGGAAGGCATGGATTATGAGGAGACCTTCGCCCCTATTTCCATATATACTTCTATCTGGTCGGCGATATCTCTAGAAGTGCATATGGGATGGAAAATTCACTAGATGGATGTCAAGACAACTTCCTTGAATGGGGTGATACAGGAAGAAGTATCTATCGAAAAACCAGACAAGTACCAAACCTTGGTGGCACAGGTTGAAGAACCTTCCAGCTATCAGGAGGTCGCACAACATCAAGTGTGGGTGGATGCTATAGTATAGGAGTATAGATATATCATGAAAAATGGTGTTTGGGAGGTAGTGATGAGTCCTATGGATAGGTCAGTTGTGGGCTCTCGTGGGATCTATAAGATCAATTACATTGTAGACGATAGCGTGGAGAAGTACAAGGCTAGGTTTTTAGAAAAGGGGTATGTGTATAAAGAAGACATAGATTATGAGGATACCTTTGCCCCAGTTTCCATATATACTTCTATCCGGTCGGTGATGTCTCTAGAAGTGCATATGGGATGGAAAATTCACTAGATGGATGTCAAGGCAACTTTCTTGAATGGGGTGATAGAGGAAGAAGTATATATAAAAACCAGAGGGTTTCGAGACACATGAGAGAGGCACACATGTGTGCAGACTAAAGAAATCTCTATACAGGCTTAAGTAAGCTCCTAGGGCATGCGATGGTCAGATAGAAAACTACTTGCAGTAGATGGGATTTTTCAATAGAGACACAGATCCCAACCTTTACTATTTAATGGTAAAGGATGAGCCACTCATCCTAGTATTGTATGAAGATGATCTCTTCTTAACAGGGTCATGGGGGATCATAAAGTATTGCAAGAGGAACCTAGCAGCAAAACTTCATGAAGGATTTGGGTTTGATGCATTACTTCCTAGGATTGGAAGTGTGGTAGAAGGACATGGAGATCTTCCTTGGTCAAGGGAGATATGCTATAGAGAAATTGAAGAGATTTAGGATGTAGGATTGTAGACTCATGTCTATTCCTATGATCACAAATTGAATGAAGATAGATGCATCAAAGGATGAGGACATTGACCCTAGCTTGTGTGGACAACTTATATGATCCCTCGTGTATCTAGTTAACACTAGGCCAGATATATGCTTTGTTATTAATTTGACCCAAAAATATAAGATAATAGAGATATACCCAAGAATAAAAAGATTGAATAGATAGATAGAAATACTTCTTTATTGATCAAACCCTTTAGGTAGGGCAACACCATACATTCACTCCTTAAGGAAGGAGAACACTCCACAAGCCATATGCCTGTTCATACAGTAATCCTTGACATCTCTCAATGTGGAGTCTCTAGCCTCTATATAGGCCTCATACATACAATACCATGGGTCATTACCATGGTTCCATCAATACCATCTATCTAATACCATGGGCCCATTACATTAATACTAACTACTTGTGGTCCCTTACATGATACAAGTTAACCACCTTATTTATTACTATGGCCCATCCCATTATTACATTATTCCCTTGGGTACCTCCCTTTGTACCCCATATTATCCCCCCTAGGTATATAACATGATTTGTAGTCAACACTCAGTCAATTTATGGTGGGATCGAAGAGAGTGCATTAGACAATAAAGAGCCACATTTTGAGATATTTGTGTGACATAGTCAACTATGGATTGAGATATAATCGAGGTGATGGTGCCAAAATATGTGGATTCACAGATGCAGATTGGGTAGGTAGTTCAGTGGACAGGAAGAGCACATCAGGGTATTTCTTCAGCGTTGGATCAGCTGTGGTTTCCTAGTGCAGTAGGAAGCAAAATTCAGTAGCATTGAGCTTTGTAGAAGTAGAGTTATGGAATCTATCACAACCATAGATGAGGTTGTATGGATTCGAAAGCTGCAAGTGATCTCGTTCGATCAGAGGATGGAGGTGACCAATATCTACGGTGATAATCGAAGTTGCATCAAGCTCTTTGAGAATCTAGTGTTTCATGATAGGTTGAAACACAAACATTCGGTACCATTTCATCAGAGATTGTGATGAGAAAAAAATTCATATATTTTAGAGAACACATGGGTATACAGTGGAGAACCCTTTCTAGTAGTAGGGACATGAGACTTTTAGTTCTCAATTGCAGTAGTTGTAGCAACAACAACAACAACAACATGAGATCAGTTTTAGTGTAGAGCAGAGTTGGAAACAATACATGTATACAATGCAGATGTAAGTTGGTTCAAATCATAGTAGAAGATGAATGAGAGTTGCACATTCGTTGATGGGCAATGGTAGATTGTCACAGTTGTCAAACATCAACAACGTGTATGGGAGGATGTTATGAGATAGCAGAACACCTTCCTCGCTAACATGGAGTGTTAGTTTTGTGGCATTAGACAAGTGTTCTAGTCTCAACTTTGGTAAGAGAGGCTAAGAAAAACTAAAACTCCAAGACCTAGAAAAAAACTCATGGAGAAAACACCTAGAGATAGATCAATTAAGTTAATTAATCAATAATTAAATATTTCCTAAGTCTAACTTAGGAAAAGTGATTAAATAACAAAAATTAATTTATAAAGATGAGATTTCTCTATAAAATCACACAAACCAATTTTAAGACGATCTTATCCATTGATAGGGATCTAATCATGGCTGTTGGTTCACTAACGAGAGATAACACTTGAGAGATTGATTTCCTTAGTAGATCAAGTTATCCAACAACAACATCTGAGCATGGAAGAGGAGTTCGAGCTAGAGGGGAAGCATAGTTAGTGAGGGGTATAGACATTGATTCTGGAGGAGATTCCAATTTTAGAGAGGTAGCAACAAGCGACATAAGTATTCCACAGTGAAGTTGCATAGGAGTTGTACACTAGCTTCAGTTAGCAATTCAATTTAGTTGTTAGGGAGGTCATTTAGGCTTCTAGAGGTTGGGATAATTGTATAGAGGGACAAAGAGTCACTTCTAGTAGCAGAGATAGGAAGGACGGCTTGATCAGAGGCTAAATCATGCCACACATGTTAGGGTTTGTGTAGAACGCCTGCACAAGGGTTTGGATGGCCAAATTTTTGAGGTAGCTAGTGTCGAGATTGCTTTTGGAAAGAAAGAATTTTATCTAATGTTTTTTCCAGATATTTGCAGATTGGATATCGAGTTGGGCATCCATATGTTGTACTCATATTATTTCACTATCGCATAATAATAAAACCCTTGTCTGTTGCACCATTTTTCCCACGTTGGGTTTTTCTGGGGACATTGTGCAAAAATAACTGTGTCAATTTTATTGTGTGTGCTAGTATTTTCTCAGTTTATAGCACTTTATTTTTTGCAACATTTTTAAGGTGAAAATTTCAGTTGTGATTTTATTATTTATTTGTCATAGCAAATAAACTGCACTTAATATTAGTGAGTTAGAAAATAATTTCGAGTTGCTATAATAGATTATAAAATTTCACAAGGTAATGACTCCCTCAACCAAACGTTTTGGGTTGGTCATATAGGGGAATGAAAGGCATGTCCTCATTGCTGAAGAACCTTCTTTTGTTAGCAATACTAAGGAAGGAAAGACTTATCCTTTTGATTGCTATAAAACCTTCTTTTATCAACACTACATATCGTATGAAGATTGTGTTTTGTGAGCGATACAAAGTAGTATGGATCCCATATTATCAAAGGACCATCCTTTGATGGGGATATGTCATGGAAAAATAATATTTTCTGGTGATAAACGGTAGTTTATATCACACAAGAATGATCTTTTGAAGCGATATAATATCTCACAAGCCATGTCATAGAGGAAGTATGTTGATGATTTTGAGAATAATAAAAGTTTAGGTTAGAAATTAAATTCCCATGTACTCTTCACCATCGATGAGAAAGTATAGAATTTAAAAGAAACTAAACCCCTAGTTTGTGGATGATCCGGGTGGATATTGGTGGCCATCCACTTACTCCAATGGCTTAAAGCACAATTTTCCATCTTTCGGCGTAAATCACAAGATCTATCATTTGTCGATGCGTTTCGAAGCAACCAGTGTGGTTCATCATCAGGACAAGTTGAAGAACCAGATCCAGCTTTGCATGTTAAATAGCTTGAGCAGAGCCTCCAACGGCTAGCTAGGCCAACGGCTAAAATGGACTAGGGTCCTAACCTCGAAAATAAATATATAAATAATATAAATAATTTAATTTAATAGGAAGTTAGTTGTAATAAGGGACTAAATAAATATATAAATAATTTAATTTAATTGGTTGTTAAAAGGGATTAACAATTAAATAAATACATAGAAACTATAACTATTAGAATAGAATGTATAATTAACTATAAATAGAGTCATTAACAAATTAATAAATACATAGCAAATATAAATAAGGAATAAAACACATGAATAACTATTTAAATATATATATATATATATATATATATATATATATATATAATAATAATAAAAAAAAAACATTAGGTTAAAAAATAAATAAATAAATTATAGACACAATCCGAAAAAAAATAAAAATAAAAATAAAAAAGTAATTAATTAATTAATAATAATAATAAATAAATGATTATAAACAGAAGAGACCAAAAACGAGGGGAGGGGAGGAGGAGGGGTGGAAAGGAAGGAAGCGACTAGGAAGAGAGAGTTGGGACCCAACATCTACTGATTTTCCAACCATCCTCTCTATTGAGATTGCTCGACCTCTTTTCAATTTCCAGAGCTTCCCTAAATTTCCGATGATGGAACTGAGAAACCCTAGCAATGACACTAGCCTCTTCAATACAAACATGATGATTGGTTTTTTCCACATGCTCAGCTAAAGCTGAAGACTTTGATCTCCTATGCTTAAGGTCAGCTGCGTGTTCACTAATCCTTTGATTGATGGAGCGGCCCGTCTCACCAATATAGGGGGTCCCACATGAACAAGGGATAATATATACCCCTTTCATATCTTTAGGGTTGATAGGATCCTTTGCTGATCTAAGGGACATACGAATGGTGTTAAGGGGCCTAAAGGTTACAGGGATACTATGCATCTTGAGAATCCTTGCAATCTTATCAGTGGTCCCCTGAACAAATGGAAGATGGACACCTGGAATACACTCCTTCGGTTCCCTTTTAGTAAGAGAATTCCTAGCAGCTTTTATGAAAGCCTTCTGTCCCATGTATCTACTATAACCATTCTCAACAAAGACATCAAGGAGATGGGATTTTTCTTTCTCAAAGCTCTTTTTATCCGAGATCCTTAGGGCCCTGGTAGCAAGGGTATTGAGAACCCCCATCTTCTGAGCAGGGAAATGGTGGGAACTGGCATGAAGATACTGCTCCGTATGCATTTTCTTTCGAAAAACTTGGTGGGAGAGGGAACCATCACTATTCTTAGAAATAAGAATATCAAGGAAAGGGAGGCATCCATCAAATTCCTACTTTTTAGTGAACCTAATGGCCGAGGATTGATTGTTGAGATGATCGAAGAAGAGATCTAACTTCTCTTGGCCATGAGACCAGATAACATTGGTGTCATCCACATACCTTTTCCAAAGCTTGGGCAGGAAATGTGATGAGTTAAGAGCCTTCGACTCAAAATCTTCCATAAACATATTAGCAACGACAGGGGATAGGGGTGAGCCCATTGCAACCCCACAGGTTTGCTCAAAGAACTCTCCCTCAAATTAGAAAAAGGCAGAAGTGAGGCAGATCTCAACTAATCGAGCTGTGTCAGGATCTGTAAGGCAGTTGATAACCTCCAAGACCTCACTAATAGGAATGCAAGTGTACAGGGAAACAACATCAAAACTAACAATAATGTCTCCAAGGTCAAGCTTAATGTCCTTGAGTTCATTAATAAAGGAAGCAGAGTCTTTTACGAAGGACTCCGTACGACCAACTAAGGGTTTAAGCCTTAATGCAAGGAACTTAGCAAGAAGGTAGGTAGGACCTCCAATGGTGTTGACAATGGGCCTTAATGGAGCTCCTTCCTTGTGAATTTTGGGGAGACCATAGATCCTGGGAGTGATAGGGTTGCTCTCAATGAGTTTATGGTGCAGGGAACTCACTGAGCTAATGGACTTAATGGCAAGAGCCACATTCCTAGAAACCTTTTTAAAGGGGTTTTTGGGAAGCTTTTCATAGCTACCACTATTATGAAGATGATCCAACATCTTATTGCGGTAATCAACCCTGTTAAGAATGATGGCAGCTCCATCCTCGTCTGCCTTATCTTTGTTCTGGTTTAAGGATCTGAGGGCTACTGATTCTTCCTTGCTTAGGTTGCTCTTAGGGGGCTTAGCCTTTCTCAAGACAACCGCACAATCCTGCCTTATTGTGTCCTTGATTTTATTGGGTAAACCTCTGATCCCAAACTCAATGTCACAAATGATATCATCAACATGAATTTTCTTAGGAGCTAAGGCAAAATTTAATCCATTACTTAAAACTTTAAAAATCAAAGAGGGAAAGGAGAAACTAGAAAGATTAATAACCTTGTTATTAAAATGAGAAAGAGGGGGAAGATTATTTGTACTATGATTTAAATTCTTATTATTAATACTCAATTTCTTATTACTTACTATGATAGAATCATTAGCATTATTAAAAAATGTCTCATTTTTGTTAATATTAACATTAATATTATCACTATTATCACTCTTATTATTATTATTATTATTATTATTATTATTAAGAAATAAATTATTATTATTATTATTATTACTAAGCCTCAATTCAACAATTTTCCATCTTGGCAAATTTTCTATAGTTTTTTGGATCCTGAACTTTCAAGTTCATTTTGAAGCCATAAACGATGTTTGTTTAACATTGCAAGGGCACAGAAAAATCCATAGCCTTTAGCCCAGATCTTGGTTAAAATGTGTAAATATGGAAGTTGATGTTCCAACTAACTCCATCAAGGCCTACAAAACCTTTTAGAGTTACAACTTTTACGGTTAGGTTTTTGGACCTCCAGGGTTCTTGATTTATGTTAAAAGGCCATTCTCTCAAGTTATTGTAATAGATTTTATGGATGTGTGTAGCCACCATCTCTTTTTGTTCAGAGATAGCTTCCACCATTCTAGCCAGTTTGTGTATTATAACATTATGTATTTCAATAATTAGTAGAAGCTGGGTTTTCACCACATTATTGTAATACCTATTATATTGCTCTATGTGGTTCCATTTGTTTTATCACATTTCATTTCATTCCTTGTATGACTCAGATTAGCGGTATAAAAATAATCTGCTCCTTGTTTTTTTCTCAATGCATGTCCTCGATGAGCTCAAGGTGTTGAAAATTAGGCAACTATGGTCAAAATTTCCATCACAAAACCATGGAGAAAAGTTACATTTTCTACCTTGACCAATTCGACCTCAAGTTGTTCAAGTCAACCCCACAAGAGAAATTGACCCTCCTAAGTCAACTATAAATAGAACTTCTTTCACTCCTCATTTGGCACATCTCATCAACACATAATCCGATCTAAAAATCACAGAACAATTTCACACATGTGAAGGAGTAGGAGGACATTTTTCTGTTTGACTGAAGTTGGCTTTTCTGATATATTTTTGCCTCTGTCGACCAACATTTACTTCTATTGACCAAGTTGTTTCTCTGATGCTTTGACCAGGTTCTCAGAAGGATATTTTGATCAAATCTTGACTAGAATATTATCTCTACATTGACCGAGTTTTTGGGCACATTTTCTAAGGTTGAATGCAGGCTTGACTAGGGTTTGATTGTGGAACTTTACCAAATATTGCAGGAGATTTTGGATTTGTTTCGATCGAGTTTGATTGAGAAAGGAATGCTTAATATTTTGTTGGGTTGAATTAAATTTTCTAGGCAGTTTTGACTATTGAATTTGACCAAACCTTGGGGGATGTTGACTGAGGTTGACCAAACTTGCACATTCTGAATTTCGACGCTCTGTTATGGACTAGTATCTTTGACTAGATTTGACTAACTCTCTCTCACTGGTTTGTTTTTGACTTGGTTTACTAGGGAAAGAAAAATTTTGACTTCGACTGGTTATTAGATGTACTATTGTACTATGTATCTCATGTTGAACATTGATTGACTAATAGAAGAAGATGATTTGATTCTAGGTTTTCTCCCTTGTGGGGTTTTCCCCTGGTCTTTGACTAAAGATCTTTGTATCTCATTATGCTTAGTTATCTTATGTTATGCATTACTGTTTATTTTTCTATCTATAATTTCTTAACAGTTATTAGGGTGATTGAAATTGAAGAAATTTTTTTTCAAGTGATTATAACAACATAAAACACCGTGAAAAATTAACACAAGGTATAATGAGATGGGACTTGAGCTAGTCTCCCTGGGGAATGATTGCTCTTGCAAACCCAAGTAATCTCCCATGGTGGAAAAAAAGAGAGATGATGAAGCATGAGGTCCTATCAAGTTGTTTCTCTATGAAGCACCCATGTGAAAGAGGAATGAGATGAGGGAAAAGTTCACCTGGATCCTTCGATGACTTTCAATAGCAACCAAGGCACAGTAAATAAATGATAATTTTAGAGGCATGACACCCTTCAAGGTACAATTTAACTTCAAGATATCCTTATTTAAAGGCAAAATAGATACATAAGCTTTGGAGAAACGGTTAAATCTATTAGAGGATATTACTTTATCCAAAAAATTTCTAACAATGAGAAGATCACCTTCGTGCTATTGAATGTCATTCCCCATGTCAAACCTTGATGGGAAGGTCACTAGGAGAGACATGACAAACATAATTTTGCAATGTTCAATGTAGGACCAACTTGGGCCACTTCTCTTGATTCCCTTAGTGCATGAGCATCAACCCCAAGGTAACCATTTTTCCTAGACCCAAAGGGGTCATGAGATTTTTTAAAAGGGCGATATTTTTCACCAATATAATTATTTATATATTAGAAACTCTAGATATGTAATTAGAAGTGTCTAGACGCAAAAATAATTTGGACTATTAGGGTTGTTCGGATGAGTTGGTGTTTTGGCCAGATGGGCCTGTGTAATAGTTTCAAGTGTTAAGCTAAGATTTTAGGTTGTTGGGACAAATGTCCATATATTCAGGGTTGATTCTAGGGGGTTGGGAATGAAATTTATTTTCAGCTCGAGAGACAAATCTTAACTAATGGTGATGCTGAAAGAACTCGGGCAGAGAGCCCATATGAATATTGTGTAAATATATTTGTTAATAAAAGAGCATTTAAGTTGTGTCATGTATGTGTATATATTATGTGTGTGATTTTCCTTCATTTTAAGTTACCTAAAGATTCTATGAAACTATTCTCTGTGTGAATTCATTGTACACGTGTAGTGCATAGCAATGTCATAATGGTTGGTCGAATCCTTATGTAGCAAGGATGCACTGTAAAAGCACAAGATGAGATAGAATAATAGTGAAAGTATAACTTGACCTTGTCCAAGTGTCCTTGGATAGGAGGAATGAGACAGTAGCACATCTCTTTTTGTAATTCTGATGAAGTAGACTGGCAGTGATTGGGGTGTTTGTGCACTAGAAAGGATCTTAGACTACCAGGTCGTCTTGGAATGGGCTAAAACTAATGTGGATCCCATAACATAGTTAAAGTGCATTGGTAGATTGGAAGACTAGAAGGAAAGGAGACCAGATTAGTGACCAATCATGGAACCCCCTAGCAGGCCAAAAAAATGAACTGGTGGAGGGACTCGCTTTTTTTGGGGATGAAGGCCCAAAATATGTGGGTCCCTCCATGGGTTCCAATCCTCAAAGAGTGTTAGTCCACAAGACTACTTCTATCTTGGATTCCCAATCCTCAAGAAGTATCGGTCCTAGATTATTATCCAACATATTGTATGTGTTTCTCAAAGGTATTTCTTGGTTGTGAAACTACACTTAGAAACCAACTGAACCAATTTTAGGTCCAGGTTGACCCTCGAACCAGAGGAGGATCCCTCAAGTGTTACGAGGCTTTAATGTTGTTAACTGTCACTAAACAACAACCTATGAAGCACAATGGCCGGATTTAGGGTTTGTTGTGTAGGTGGTTGTTGATGAGTCACAAATCCATGTTTAACAAATAAAACCTTCTCTTGCAGAGGTATGATCAAAGTGTCGACGTTTAACTGTGACAAAATAACATAACATGAAAAGTCTTGATAGAGGAATATAAGAGAAATTAGATAAATAAGTACCCTCCCTAAATGCCTAATCATCTAACAAGATCAAAAACGTATATAAGAACCTCTATAGTGAACACAAATACATTTAAGTATAGCATAGAAGAAACAATTTAATGATTTCTGAGTGACCAATTAAATAGATTATTCAATCTTTTACTCAATAGAGAAAATAACTTTGCATTAGGGATGTCGGGAGGCTGATACTCAGCCTAGCCCTTCCTAATGTCATACACTACCTCAAATATATGTAGAAAAGACTATGAAATCACAAGAAACACTCGCATGTACACAAGTTCTATCAATAAACCAAAGCTAGAAGCCCTTGATTAAAATCTATGTAATAGCAGGCCTCTCAAAAATCTCATGGTTTTGGCATCAAAATCCAACCCTTCTTCATTACAAATTAAACAATGTATAGGAAAACATCTTCCCCAAATTGTTACTAGTTCATAGGAAACAAATCCTATCAAATAAACTAATATTAAATAAAAATTTCAATTTTTTGTAGAATAGCTAGAAATTGCACAAAGTATTCTACCTCCAAATTGGGGAATTGGTTCATTGATATTATTCTCCTGCTTGAAATATGGATCTAATTGGTTTTTTATTTACTTCCTTGAAATTATGAATATGTTTTACTTAACTTCTGATTCTTTTCCTTCAAACATGGAATTGATGGCTTGCTCATATCCTGCCTAGAGATCCTCATTTGTTCCCTGAAAATTTGTTAACTTACCAGTAATCAAGGTCAACTCTACCACTCATGTCAACTAGCTGTTATACATAAATTTTACCATCAATTTAAGCTTTGAACTTTATCTTAACTATTGAAAACACTTATTTTTCCAAGCCAAGTTAATATCCCTCCAGCTCAATTTTGATAACATAACCATAGAAAACTTGCTTTGCTCTGACTCATAGGTAATATGTTTTAAGATAAAGATAAAAATTCAGTTAAAGGTCCACACTTAGGTTTGACTTTGAAAATTATTATAAGATTAAGAGGAGTAATTACACTTGTACTTTAACTATCATCTCATATTCTGTGTTGGTATTTTCATTGATTGATGTAACAAAGATATTCAAATCATGGCCACCATCATAATATTCACTGACCTTATTGGTCTTTGGAAATAACTTCAGAGTGGGAAATTCACCAACACCATATTTCATTATGCCACAAAGAATAATTCTCATGGATAAAAACAGTCATGGACCTAATTTTCCAAAGAACAAATAATTCATATTTCATGAAACAATGTTAATTCCATGCAAACATAGGATGAACCAGTAAGGAACAATCCTCAAGCAATGCAGATCACCAATCATGTCCTAACAACCTTGAGCATTGATATTCAAGCGACTTCAATCACTGCCTGACAAAGAACACTCACATTATTGCATGTGCTATTTTGACAGGTACGTATTATTTACTCCTAGTTGGCAAGGGTGTTCACTAGATCTACTAAGATGCTTGTTTTCCGAGTATACATTTGTAGTACATGCTTCTAGTTTGACCCTTAAACAATGAATGTTCCTTTTGGAATCCTGTGTGTTCCTCGAAACTTCAATGGAAGCTTGATTGTCTTAGATATTCTACTTGAATTAGCAAGTGATCTAAGTCCCAATATGAGTATCTATCGAATGTATGCACTTCTTAATTTCTTGAGTGGATTATAAACTAAATCTATTACAGTTATACCTTTTACCTTGGTATCTTCAACAAGAAGAAAGTAAGTCATCTCCTTGTAAGGATCAAACAAGTTGTACGTTGCACCCTTGTTGAAGATATCTTATATCACTCCAACATAAGTTGTTGCTAACAATGGTGTTATTTCGGGTTTTTCCACCTCTCTTAGTCTCCTGCTCTGCAACCTGCGAGATCTGTTTTTCGAGCGTTCTGAACCTGTGCGTGCGCCCGCTCTCTGCAAGTCCCGATCCCTGCAGACGTGTCCGCCGGGAGCTTTGCTTCAAAGCTGCGGTCGGGCTGGCTGGAGCTACTGCCCTCCATGGAGGAGCTGACTCCTCCTCAGGGATCTTACTCCCCTCCTCTATCTTCTGCCGCTGAGGCCTTCAGAACCTTGCTGGCCTCTTTGCCAAAGAAGAAATTAGTGGAAGCTGCGAAGTTTGTGAAAAGACTAGAAGATATCCCCGAGATTGCCCTTCTACTTGAAGGTCTGATTCAAGTAGCCTTGTCCCTGGCAGATCGTGCCCTGGTCAGTCAATTCATAGGACTATGGCCCTCTCCAAAATCAACTAAGAACTGGGTTGCAAGGAATTGGGCTCCGCTGATAAAAAACACGGTAACCTCTTACTTCCTAGGAAGAGGATATTTTTTATTTGAGTTCTCTGCAAAAGAAGACAAAGATCTCATTTTTAGGAATGGCCCCTACTTCATGGGCCCCTAAGGCCTGTATTTAAACAAATGGATGCTAGACTTCGATCTGACGGTGGATGTGTCTACAGCGGTCCCGGTATTGGTAAGACTCCCCAATATACCCGTCCACTGCTGGAACTGGGACTCTCTGAAGCATATAGGAAACTCTCTCAGGAAATTCATTGACAAGGCCAACAACAAAGATCAGTATGACTGTGCCAGGATTTGTGTGGAGGTAGATCTTGAGGTCAGACTACCAGAAGCTGTCAAAATAGTTGTAGGTCCTTGGATCCATGTTCAGAAGATGGACTATGAACAACTACCATTTAAATGCCAGAAGTGTCATGTCTACGAACACTTTGCAAGAGACTTCCCGTCTAAGGGGGTGGAAGAAAAAGGGAAAGAAGATGGGTGAAATCAAGAAAAGCATCCCAAAACTTCACACAAGAAGAATGTAAATGCAAATTCGAAAGCTCCCCAAGTAGGCCCGGTTCAGAATCCATCCATGGAACGCCAAGGAAATAAATTTGAGATACTTGGATCTAAAATAGTGATCACGTAGGAGACAGAAAGCCCTAAGGAGGCCCCTCCATCCAAAGCCTCCCCCTCCAAAAGCGTACCAGAGAGATCCAAGGAGAGGTTATCAGAGGAAGAAGAGGAAACCCAAGAGTCCGAGGAATCGGAGGAAGAAGGGGAAATAGGTGAATCTCAGTCTTCCCCCAGAAGATCTACAAGAGGACGCATGTCAGCAAAGGAAAAAAGAGAACAGGAAACCTATAAGGACAAGCTTCAGGGCAGCCAGCCAACTCTAGAGAAACTCCTAGCAAAAACCCCGAAGATGAAGAAGATCCAAACCCAGAGCTCCAAGGGAGCTCACCACAACAAAAGTAAATAATGAAAATAGTCTCCTGGAACTATAGGGGAATGGGCACCAAAGCCAAGGAAGAAGCAATGAATAGTTTAATAAGATTGGAAGCCCCAGACATCCTTCTCATCCAAGAGACTAAATTGGAGGATTCAACCTTCCTCCAGGCAAGCAAAAATTTTTGGAAGAAAGAAGGAGCGCATGCAACCTCCGCCCGTGGAGCTTCGGGAGGACTTGGGTCGCTCTGGAATCCCAATAAATTCTCATTAATCTCTGAGTCCCTGAACACCCATTGGATTTTTTAAAAAATGCAGCACTTAGAATCTAAGGAAATTATTTGCTTGTTCAATGTTTATGCTCCTAACAATGCAGGTGAGAAAAAACTATGTTGGGACTCTATCAAAAACTTTGCAGATCTAGAAAACTTGGAGAACACAATCATAGCCGGAGACCTCAACCTCACCCTCCTCTCATCAGAAAAAAGAGGAGGCAGCATCGTCAGGGATCTGGCAAGAGAATTAGTGGAAGACCTCATGCAAGATTGGGATTTGATAGACATTAAGCCAACCACAGGTAACTTCACTTGGTCAAATAAGAGAGTTGGCCCGGGATACATAGCGGCAAGACTAGACAGATTTTTGGTACAAAGTTCCTTCCTTCTTCTTGGATTAGAAGCTAGAATGCGAATTCTCCAAAGCAGCATTTCAGACCACAAGCCCATTAGCCTTGAGTTGTTGACCCCCAAGGATTTGGGGCCTATACCTTTCAGATTCAACTCCCTTTGGATCAAAGAGAAAGACTTTATGGAAAAGATCAGAGACTGTTGGAAAGAGCCAGTCAAGGGATCCGCTTTTTTTGTGTGGGAGGAAAAACTAAGAAGAGTTAAAGGCATGCTGAAAATTGGGCTAAGACCCTGCCCAATCCTACTGCTGAAAGGAAAAAAATACAAAGTGATTTAGAAAGACAACATCTCCATCTTGAAGCAGCTGATATCACTAAAGATGAGTTGGAAAAGGAGGCCAAACTTCAACAAAGCTTCCACAAGGCCTGTCTGGCAGAAGAAGAATACTGGAGGCTCAAGTCCAGGAGCCTCTGGCTCAAATCTGGAGATAGAAACTCCTCCTTTTTCCATAAACAAGCCCAAGCCAGGAAAGGTTGCAACTCCATCACTGAAATAAAAGAAGACAACTGTGTTTTGAAGGATTTTACCAACATAAAAAAGGCAGCCTCAGAGCACTTTGAGCAGCTGTATAAAGAAGTTTCAGGACCTGATCTAAACGCTGCCCTGTTGGACGCTGTCCCTAACATGATCACCTCCAAAATGAACCAGGTACTTGAAGGCAAAATCATGCAAAAGGAAGTCAAGGAGGCTCTCTTCGCAATGGACCCCGATAAAGCTCCGGGACCAGACAGTTTCATGCCCAGATTCCTCCAGACCTGTTGGCAGATTGTAGAGAAGGAGTTCTACAAAATGATACAGAAATCCCAAGACTGTCAGAAGATTGGAGGCTGTACAAATTCAGCCTTTCTTGCCCTCATTCCCAAAGAGAAAGGAGCAAACTCTTTTAGCAGATTTCGCCCAATTTCCTTATGCAATATTGGGTACAAAGTCATAACCAAAGTGATAGCTAACAGGTTGAAAAGAATTCTTCCTAAAATCATCCCGGACAATCAAGGTGGATTTATCCATGGCAGGCAACTGGTGGACAATTTTGTGCTGGTTCAAGAGGCGATTCACTCTAGCCTGCACTGAAAGGAAAAAGGTATGGCAAATGCTTTTGACCGTGTTAGACATAGTTTTTTGTTTGAGGTGCTGCAAAAAATGGGGTTCGGTCAAAACTTCATCAAGTGGATTAGAGCCTGTATCTCAGAACCTTGGATTGCCCCCTTGGTGAACGGAAGGGCAGCTGAATTCTTCAAAGCCTCTAGAGGGCTGAGGCAGGGGTGCCCCCTTTCTCCACTCCTATTCGTTCTTCAGGCCTCTGTTCTCAGCTTCTATCTTCAAAGAAAGCAGCAAGAACAAGACATCTCTAGCCTATGCATAGCTAGAGGGGTTAAAAGCATCAATCATGCCCTCTTCGCGGATGATACTCTTCTGCTAGGGGCTGCATATCCTCTTTCAATAACCAAATTCAAAGAAGTTCTGGAAGATTATTTTAAAGTCTCGGGCAGTGTTCTAAACAACGCCAAATGCCATATCTACTATTGGAATATTCTTGCCTCAACTGCAAGCTCCATTGCTAGATGTCTCGGTTTTGCAGTCTCAACTTCTTGGTCCTCATTTAAATATCTGGGACTGCCCATCTTCCATAAAAGGGCCTTGAGTAAAGATTGGTATCCTCAGTTAGACAAATTTAAAACAAAAATGCAGGCCTGGGGGTCCTCCTGGCTCAATATAGCTGGAAAATCAGTCCTCATTAAAGCAGTGCTCAGCAGCCTTCCTCTATTCAAATTCTCGGTTCTATTGGCGCCTGTGGGAATCATCAAAAAGATGGAGGAACTAATCAGAATGTTTTTTTGGAAAGGAGGCAAGCAAAACGAGAAGAAAATTTCCCTAGTTAATTGGGAAACAGTCACCAAACCAACTCAGGAGGGAGGTAGCAAGTTGCGTTGTGGAGGAAGTACTTCAGAGGACCGAGACTTAGATGTCTAGATCAGCCCAAGAACCACTTCAATTCTCCTTTCAGCAGAACTAGTCCGTTGATAAGGAATCATTCCTTCTTGTTACAGACATTTTTGGGCACTGCAACCCCAATCATATATGTCCATAAACCAAGGGCTCCTAAGTCCCTAAAAGTGTTGTTCCATCCCCTAAAATAACAAGGTCAGCTGATTACATCATCTCCCAGAAGTTCTCCATGAAAAACTACTCAGAACTGGTCAAAACTGGACCATCTCACCTGCTCCATGGTCAAAGTGCGATGCATCCCACCTAAATGCACATGGGAGGTGCGATGCATACTGAAAAGCCCTTCTATGGGGTGCGATGGGCGAGAGTGGACAAATGGCAGAGGCAATATGCGAGGTGGAGGATCATGGAATCTTCCAGAAACTTCTCCTATGACACTTGCCTCTCTGAATTCGCCCAGGGATGAGTAAGAGATCATCATTCTCCAAGTGGAATCAAGAACTATCAGAGAGAGGACACTAATCAGATCCCAGAAGCTGACTCACCCCCCTTGCAAACATCTATATATGGATCCCTCATCCCAGAGATCCAGAGGCTGGAATTTTGTATCTTGTAAGGAAGTGTTGTTGGTTTCTTGTTGTAACATCATAGTGTTGGGTGATCTAAGCTTTTCATGAGGTGAATAAGGGCTTCTTGCTGAGAGGATGATGTTGGGTCAGAACAGTTGGTTGTAATCCTCTTTTCTTTTCTTGATATTAATAAAGCTATTCAAGTTTTCCTCCACATTCTTATATGTTTGATGATATATGCTTTTGTGTGGTCAATATATATCTGGTCCTATATTGTTTATGATTGTAGATCTCTGTTCTTCGATAGTGTTATGCTGCTTATATTCCACAGGTGATCTTTGAAGCTGTGTTGACGAGAGAGGAGTGGCAAGGATCTATCAAAATAAGGGAGAGGAATCGAGCAAGGAACCAAACGCAAGACTGAGGTTGGTGTCCTTCATTCCCCTCTTATCTACTTCTCATAAAGGAAAACGAAAGTAGTTTTAGTCTGTTTGTTTCTAAGATAGCTACCCGTCTTAGTGGGACTAACAGCTCTAAGTGGACACTAGATTTCCTGATAACAAAATGGCGACTCCACTGGGGACCGAATATCTTGTTTACTTTTCTATATTTGTTCGTTTTATAAACTTACAGATGGAGCCTGAAGTTAAGCCAGGTAGCCTTCGAACTGTTTTTGCTATGCAAGTGCAAAGTAGATCAATGCTGCTTCAGTCTATCTCTAAGATTTGTTTATAAACTGAACAATTGATTTGTAGACATCCTAATTGCCCTTGTGGTGGCTCTAGTAACCTCCTTAGATCTACCCTTGTGATTTTTTTACTGGTTATCACTTGCTCGGCCTAAATCCCTGAACTGTGCTGCAAACTATGATCAAGAACTGGATCAAAAGTCTCACACTGTACCATCGTGTTGTGGTCACCAACAACCCCCCCTCTTTGTTTGATATTAGCTATAACATCAAGCAAAGGGGGGACCCTGAACAAAAAATCCAAAAAATATTTTGTTAAAATTTTGGTATTTTTCTCCCTAAGGCTTAAATCGCATCGCAGGGAAAGACTGAAGCATCCCCCAAGCGCGAAAAGCAAAACTGCGAAAGAGCGATGCGAAGTTCATCGCATCGCATGCATTCCAAGCGCTCTTAAAAAGAAGATCTTCAAGAAACGCCGATCGCCGATATGCGACATCGCACAACACAAACGTCGCACTAAGAAGCGTAAACCATCGAATGAAATCTGCGATCTGCGATCTGCAATATGAAAAGACTCATCGCAAGAATTCTCCGACGTACACGATAGATCCAAGTTTGAGCGCGCACCTTAAATGAAATTAATGACCGCATGCTTGAGTATCCAGAAATGATTGCATCGCATTTCCCGAAGAGTCAAGTCATGATGAATGTCAAGATTATGCATTCATTAGAATTTAATGCTTTCATGTCAATATTTTCATTTTTCCTTCTTCTTTGCGTAGACTGCAAGACACGCAAATGATATAAATCTATATGCAGGAAACATCAAAGGAAAAAGGGAAAGCGCCAATCAGATAACAGAGAGAAGATGCCTCCGCAAATGGATGCCGCATGCAGCAGGACCGCGGATTCCAAACTATCAGCCAACCGGCACTGATGAAATTAGACTGTCCAAGACGAAGAGTCAAAGGCGCACAAAAGCAGCGTGTTTGCAAAAGATCCTAAAGCTCAGACTTGGTAAAGCAGAGAAAGAAGCGCAAGAGAAGGAGGACGCTCCAGAAAAGCCTGGAACAAAGAACGGAAGAAATTCTCGACACAGGGAGTTGTCCATACAGCACGACTCCTAACTCACTCAATCATTCGCACAACCAGAAACCAAAATAGCAACAGCAAAATCAGTTCGAGAAGAACCTGGGTTGTGCTAAGTATATACGCAGCGAATACACCCAGCTAGAGAAATATTTTCGAAAATATCTTCTGGTCTGTCAGAAGGAGTTGCCAGCTCTTGTTATTTCCACTTTTATCTCCCGAGTGAAAGAAGAAGGCAGCCAGCCGACTCTTCCCAGGCAAACGTTGCACTATTTACAGCACTAAGGAGAATATACAGAAACGGTCAGAAATTAGATTTAAGTTTTAGAAATAAATTTGCTTTTAGTAAAGGGCGGTGATTTGAAGCCGTTTCCCTAAATTCGTGTAAATAAGATTAATTAGTTAGCAGTATTTAACCCTTCTCATGGCATTTAGAGAAGGGTCCGGAAATCTGTCAAAAAACTTGTCCTCAGAACATGCACTTATGCACCCTCGGAGGAGGTTTTTGATGAATGGATGGATCGAGATTTATTTATGTTTACATTTTAATGTCTGTTACTGATGTTGCACTTCTGTACTCTTAGCAGATATTAGAACAAGTAGAAATAAATCATTATTGCTTGAAGTTTATTAGTGAAGTCAGTCATAAATGGTACTTTTATCTCTTGACTAAATTTTGCTAGTATTCCTAAAGTGATATGCAGCTGAGTTCTTTATATGTTACTGTATGAATGTGTGTATTACCATTTGGCACTTCTGTACGGTGGAGTCATTTATTTATGCTTGACATATGAATAACTAATTATGCGATATGCTGTTCACAACTGTTCTGCCTAACTTCTTATGCAGAGTGGTTTATCTTTATTGATTTATATTCTGATAATAGTTGAATGATCTTTATTACCAGTTGTTGTCTGAAATCTTTCTAGATCGCATAACAAAAGAAAACACCCCGGGTTAGCGTAGATTAGATGTATTGCTTTTCTTCATTAGATTACATTAGTATAGAGTTAGTTTAGTAGTCAGAATTAGGACTAGCTTAGAAAAACCTTTAAATCAATACCATCAAACTCTACACACACACGCACACCCCTCACATTGGGAAACTGGTCCCATTACCCCCAGTCGGAGCCGCTACTCCAAACGGGCAAGGAGCCGCCAACCAGGTTCCGGACCGGGTGGGTATCCCCCTTGTTGTCGACCCGATTTCGGGGCCCTCAACATTTCTGGCGCTAGAAGGAGGGCCAAGCTATGAATGGCACATAATTCAAAATCCAAATACCATTCTGAGAGCAAATCACCCTCACCAACTTCCCCGACTTCTCCGGTACGATTAAACTCGGAACTAGAGGTCGCTCGGGCATCCACCGCTGCTACACACCCTAATACATCAGACCAACTTATCATTGATCCCCCTGAAATTCAAACTTTGATCCATAAACTCCAAGGATTCTCTATTTTTACTCAGAGGTCTGATAAATCTAAAGGCAGCGTGACTTTGCAGTACAATCCTGTTCATCCCCTGACCAGATTGAAGAGTGAAAGGTTTGGCATCCAGCCAACTGAAATTCCTCTCCCCACTAGGAAAAGAGCAAGGAAAGCACTTCCAGAGTCTGACAGAGAGACTCTTTCGTCCATTTCAACTCCCTCTCCGCGAAGTCAACCACCCACATCTTCACCTCAAATCACCCATCCATCTTACACAACCCTTCCTCCGCAATCATCGAAGATCATAATATCTCCATCTTCTCAATATCAGAGATCACCTCCTGCACTTTTGTTAACTAGCATGTTGTGGGGAAAAATGCCTATGCAGGATGATCCTATCCACCTAAGGCATGATAGTGCCTTAGCAACAAACGAATGCAGCTACTTCGGTTTCTTCCTTTATGAAATATGAAAGGGAGGAGATTGGTAGACTTACCGTTATCTTTCAGTTGTCCCTCGATCTAGTTCCTCTCCTCTTTGTGTGTCCACAGCTACTTGCCTCCTCGCTTTTGCTCCCACGAGATCACAAGAGAACAACTACCTGTGACAAGAGAACAGCTACATGCAACAAGAGAAGGACACAATGCAAAGGAAAATATACATATTCATAAATGACTCAGGATTAGAAGTAAATCAAATACACTAATGCAAATCATACAATAAACACCAGCATATAGGAAAGAACCAAGAAGCTTTATTGATTGATAAACAAGGTTCAGGAAGAGATACAACCCATGGGGTTCCAACCCAGCATCTCCTTCCCAGCAGAATGGAATTCCTTCTTCAGCCCCTTTCAAAGCATAAACACCCAATGATCCAACCACAAACCAACAACAATTCTTTTCAATTATAATCCAGCCTCCTTAGACCTCATGAGAGAGATCTATATATAGGAATTTTGGAGAAAGGATGAGTCAGCTTGAGGCTTGCATGGAGCTGACTAGTGTCCTCTCCCACTTCATTTCTTGAGTCCACTTGGAGGTTCTTGCTTCCACTTGGAGATTTGGAACCTCTTACTCATCACCAGTCGAATTCTCTGATCCAAGTGTCATTTTGGAAGCTTCCTGGGCATTGACACCTTGAGAAATGAGTCTGCCACTTGTCCAGTTACGCTCAGCGCAGGTATCCTTCTTTGTAGTTGACATTCAGTGCAGGTAGACAGTGGAGCAGTTGACATTCAGCGCAGATGCTCAATGGAGCAGTTGACATGATCCAGAATTGCCTTGTTTTTGAGTGTTTTCTGGTGGAGAACTTTTGTAAGCTACTGTGGTTTGCTGGCCTTGTTCCTCTAGGGGTAGGAACAACATGTTTAGGGACTTTGGATCCCTTAATTATTGACATTTCATGCTCAGTGATGCAAGGCACAAAAATGTCTATAACAGTTGCCCCCTAAAGTATGAGGCCGTTTATCGGGTGAAATGCTTTATCCAGGGGAGTCCGAAGTTCATCCATTTGCTGGGAGGAGACCTGTAATAAGATACAATACAATACATTATGATTCATTATGCTTTCATGATCTAGCTGAGGCGGGCATTCCCATGCTCAGCTTTATAAATACATTTTGGTACATAGAACAGACGATCGTCTGATGGTAGACTGATAATTCTGGCGAAACTATCATCCTCTGAGTAGGATGATCATCTGCTGCAATGATGTACATGTCAATTTTTTTTATTTTCCTGAATATATTATCGCAGCCCGGATGGATGAAACTAGATCCGGGGTCTTCAGACTCGTTCGATCTTCACTCTAAGTACAAGTTGATCCATGTGAGAATTGCGTTGAAGTCGAACATGGAAAGACATCGCTTGATTACCGGTCAATGATGTAAACCGTTAACAAGCGCGAGAGGAATCACCGATAATGATAATGACCCTCAAGGTACTGCAGTACAATTCACGTCTTGTGAATAAAGGACTTGGCGTCGAACACCACGCAAAATCTTCTGGTCGAAGGTCATTGATGTATACCTATCGCCGGAAGTGAGAAACTTGCCATTGAGGCATGCAAGCTTCAAAGTACTGAAGGGGTTGTTCCTAGATCAACTTCTTGGATAATGAGCTGATGTCGACAAGAAGCGATCCGTCAAAGGAGGGCCTTAATGAATCCCACATCAGTGACACGGAACAGAGCTAATGATTTTAGTGGAGATGAAAACAATCTATGACATATGATTCAGGGTGGTGGTCATGAATGGATGAAGGATAATGTATGGCAGTGGATGGGACCTGGTTGACTCTTTCTGAACGACTTCTCTTGAACATATGGTGACACTGATGCGATGGATTGGTAGCATTACCCCAAGTATGGATTTTGTGGCAAATACCATGGTGATGTGACCGGTGAATGAAACAACCCAACCCGATGTGGTACGGAGGAAAAGTGTCATGTTCAAGAGCGACCTGCTACCATCAAAGACTTCTTGATTTTTCCCAATTTTTCCCCAGTCATTGCTGACCAATACCTCTTTATTTTTGTCAAGCTTGAGGAGGATAACATATGCTTGTTCTATAACCTGCCCTTCGGGCAAGCCCATCGCTATGTTTTAACGAGCCTAGCGATAGTGAAACTCATTCTCGTCTAAAGACAAGTTTGTCGCTATTTAGTGATTTTAACGAGTCTAACGACAAGGAAAACTCGGCCCTTTTCATTTTTAGAGAGTCTGAAAAGGTACATAAAGTTAACTCCAAAATTCCTTTTTCGTCATCTAATCCCTTAAGTCCGAAAAAGTATAAAACAATACAGAAGGGATGAGTTTTCGATAGTTTTAACGAGCCGAACAAAACAAGCGCTCGATCTTTTTGTGCAATAATCCCTCAGGTCCAAAAAGATTAAAATCTAGAGGAGGGATAGCTCTTCCAGTCGTTTAACAAGCTGGGAGGCCAAAACTCGGCAATCTTTTCATATTTTACGAGTCAGTTGAAAAGAGCTTAAAGAAGACTCGTCTTCTGAGGAACGAGTGATGAACAGGGATAGCAGCTGATTCCAGGTACAGGTTGGAATTTTCCAATCACGGCAGTGTCACAAGGATGGCTAGGTGAAATCACTCTTCGCAGCTGTTCCTCAAAATGGGTAAACAATCACATGGAGGTAAATGATCGGCCAAATGAAAAGTGGAGGTGACGGTGCACAAACACGACCAAGGTCTTTTTATGGTTGATTAGGTTACACACTTCAATGGTTATTTACCAGGATGTGTTTATTTTTTAATGAGCTTGAATGCGCCGCTAAAACTGCTCAAAGCTTATGTTTATTTTTTAACGAGCATGAATTCCGCGTTAAAACTGCTCGGATCTTGCATTTATTTTTTAACGAGCATGAACTTTATGCTAAAACTGCTCGTTACCAGTCATATGATAAGAGTGTCTCATGAAAGATCCCATTTTTTATAGAGCTTGCGCCTTACCAAAGCTATGCTCCCTCTCCTTTCTTTATGCAAGTTCGGAAACGGCTAACCTAAAAAACAAATAAATAACCGCTCTTTCCTTGCACTCCAAAAGGTTTTCATGCCCCTAGGTATAAAATACAATTTCAAGGTTGCCCCTCCTCCTTCTCACCTCTGCTTTTCTTTGGGTGTTCACAACTACTTGTCGTCTTGCTATTTCAGTTTTAACGATACTTGTCTTCTCGTTAGTCCAATTTTTAATAGATTTTTCGCAAGATCGCAAGAGAACAGCTACTTGCGACAAGAGAGTAGCTACTTGCGACAAGAGAAGAACACTACTCAAAGGCAAAACATTTGTGTTACTGAGGGAGGCTTACCTCTTTCTAGTTACCCAAAGATTGTCTCGTTTTAAACCAAACACTTCCTTGGCTTACCTTTTTCAGGTTACCTAAAGATTGTCTTGTTAAACAAAACACTTCCTCGGCAATGCCTACCGAAATAGACAAAGGCGGGCGACGGGTCCCGTCCTTCCCACGTACCTTGACAAAAGAATCCTATTCTAGAACAACCCTCTTTCCTCTACGGACGGGGTACGGACTAGTCATATTCTTTCGCGAAAATCCTACCTTATACCCAAAGTTCTCTGTCGAAGCAGACCAGGACGCATGCCCCCTGGGTTCCAGTCATGTCCTCCCGGATTACTCACGCTCATCAGGAGGACGGACCATGGGTTGAGAAACTTCTTGCGTGAATAGACCATTTAGGGATGGTATATGACTATTTGCGATGTGTGATCCGGGAAACGAAAGTTGGTCCATGAGCTTGACCATTCTTCCTCCATGCGGAAAACACATTACTCTAAAGAGCGAGGAGACTACTGCTCCCATGCAATATATATAGTCTCGTCCAAGGAGTAGGTTATAATCCAAGGGTCCTTGAACGACCATCAAATTCATTTGAACGGTCTTCCCTTTCAATGTTATTGGCACCTTGGGAGGATCCCTAAAGGGCGACTGGTTCCCTTATCAAAGCCTGATAGATTTCTCATCTCAGGCAAAAGCGCTGGCGAACCAAGCGCTTTCCAAGCAATAGAGGAAAGGATACTCACAGATGCCCCTTCATCAATAACTGTACCAGCCATTACCATTCTATATATTTGGACAATAATTCTGAATGGTATGCTAGATGGCAAGCGGGGTCTGCCTAGTTGGTTCCAGTCAAAGGACACAACCAGGTTGCTTGGTGGTGGGACCGAGTAAACGGCCAGGTAGCGCTCTGATGAACTTCCTTCCTGCGATAAAGGAATGGTGGCATTGCCCCCTTGATCATCAGAGTCAGTGCTGATGAAGAGAATTTAGACGGTGTCGTCTTTATTCTCCTCTGTGATGGTGTCATCCGAAGATAGAGCCTCTGAAGGCAAAACCGGGTCAACTGCCGTTTCAACCTTTAGACTTTCGTCAGGTATGGATTCAGACGGTTCATCTTCAATGACAGGTGCTTCGGCTGACCACCTGGGCGGGTCAACCGGATTCTCAACTAGCGAGGGACTTGGCAAGAGTTTTTGATATCCAGGAGGAAGATTCGCTCGTAATATCCGGCGATCTTCCAGAACTCTTTTCGCCTCGTCTAAGAAGGGACAACGGTGGATGGCGTGATTGCCTTCACACAGTCTGCAGGGAAATTTAGCTTTCCCGCTCTGTCCTGGAGCTTCACTCCCACTAGTTGACGGTGAACAATCGACATGGCTATCAGAGGTCGATGCTACCGAATTGTGCAAACGGGGGGACCAGTCTCTTAGTATCCGGGGGATACATGGACAATCTCTGTGGAAGTGGTCTCCCCTGCATATGACGCATGGCGATTTAGGCCTTACGAGTGCTGTGTGTGGATTTTTGTTAGATGACGATTGTTTGCCCCTAGTCGCCTTAGGCTCCTTCTGCTTCTTTTCTTTCTTATTCTTCTCCTTTTTCTCCTTAGGAACCTGGTTCTTTGACCGACCAGTTCCGTCAAGCGAAGAGGAAGGAGGAGAGGAAGATGAAGTAGAAGGCTGGGAGGCAACTCTTGTCTGATCTAACTATTGACTCGACTGTTCAGGAATGGTGGCATTCTGAACGACACTGGTTGAAAAGAGCCATACAGGTAGGCCAATTGTCAATCCTGGAAGCGACAATGTGGCCATGTGGGGCGCACCAACATCTCCCCAAGAGGATAAGGGACTAGGATTTCCACCAAGGGGAACTCCTTAGTTGTTGTGCTCCATCTTTTCAACCCAAAGATCAATGCGGGAATAAGGGTGATTGTTCCGTTTAAAATAAATTGTTAACGACGCTTTAGACACAACTTGCTTTTTCAGTTTTAAAGAGTCGAGAAAAAGCTAAAGATGACTCTAGTCTCCTTCGACGTTTTAACGAGCCCGAAGTGACAAATGCTCGGTTGGACTTTTTCTGTTATAGAGTCTGAAAAAGGCCAAAAGAAACTGCTCTGGAGATCTAGGCAGAGGGTGTGCCAAACCTTTCGCAAAACCACAGAATACGTTTTACGGTACAGGTGGTCGATCTTCGTGAATGTTTTGTTCACTGCATTGCGATCAGTAGAGCGGCCGACATAGCTTCCTAAGGATAAAGGATATATGCCTATAGGGGTCTCCCAATATATACGCGACGGTACGTGGGAGCACAAGTCCGTATTAGTGTTATCGTCTCTTAGGAGGAATCACCCACCTTCGTAGAAATCGATAGTCACTACGTTTAACGACGCCGAAACACGTCTCTACCTAGACCTCTACGATGAGAATTATGTTGCAAAGCGTTGTTAGGTTCATTCAATATATTTTAAGTTGATCTTTTTAAAGTTTGTCTTTTAGGATCACCACGAGATGTATTGGTACAAATTCCTAAATGCAGTCTAAGATGATAAGCAAGCTTTATAATCTTTCAACTTTGAAAATACTAGCTACTAAGGGAAAAGAGAGCGACTATCTTTTCTCAAAGAGAAATCAGCACACTCTAATGCACTCTTCCTAAATCCAACATGCAATCTTATCAACATGCAAAATGCACAATGCAGGTGTTTGTTTTCACTTTCTTAGTATAAATGCCTACAAAGAAAGCTTTTTGCACAACTTCGAATTTGCTTTTAAATGACTGAAAATAAATAAGTTTACTTTTTCCCAAATCAGCAAGGGTAGAAGAGATTACAATCACTTTGCGATTTTTCGAAAGAAATACTTGTTTCGACACTTAAAAGTGACAAATTCAAACCAATAAGCAAAAGCAAATGATAAATCAAACTGCAAACAGCCAATGAACTCTCTTCTAAGATCACAATCAATCACTCAATCAGATCTGAATCAAGGCTACAGGATGACTATTTTGCTCATGCAAAGGAAAACTGTAAATGATGCCACAAACACATAAAAACACTTACAGTCTTTTTGTAAAAAAATGAGGCGGAATACAAGCAAAGAAAAGGGGTATCAGAGGTGGTACCTATGCTGGTTAAAGGCAGCAAAAACAGAGATCAAAACAGGGCAAAAGACAACAAGGAACCCCAGCTGCACAAGGCCACACTGGTTCAGCGCAGGTACACCACTGCCAGTTTGACATTCAGCACAGGTAGCCTTCACGAGACCTGCGTTGAAATGCAGACTGCCTTCACAGTGTCTGCGCTGAAAGGAGAAACTCTCGTTTCTCTTGGTTTCTGGGTCATAAAATGCTCAAAAATCAACTGTTTCAGGCCAAATCAGAAACACAAGCAAGGTATAAACAGAGGGATACTTTGAAAGGGTACTAAAGACTATCACAAAGGATCATCAAGTCATTTGTGAGTCCATTGTTGAGATCATAGACAAAAAACCCAGTGAAGGATCAAAGCAGCAACATTCTACTTTGCAAAGCAGTTCGATTGTTGTTGTTGAGTCTATGAAGTAAACAATGATGCAAACAAACAAAATGACTAAAGCAAAGTTCTTCCCCAGCGGAGTCGCCAATTTGTTGTGGGGAAAAATTCCTATGCAGGACGATCCTATCCACCTAAGGCGTGATAGTGCCTTAGCAACAAACGAATGCAGCTACTTCGGTTTCTTCCTTTATGAAATATGAAAGAGAGGAGATTGGTAGACTTACCGTTATCTTTCGGTTGTCCCTCGATCTAGATCCTCTCCTCTTTGTGTGTCCATAGCTACTTTCCTCCTCGCTTTTGCTCCCACAAGATCACAAGAGAACAACTACCTGTGACAAGAGAACAGCTACATGCAACAAGAGAAGGACATAATGCAAAGGAAAATATACATATTCATAAATGATTCAGGATTAGAAGTAAATCAAATACACTAATGCAAATCATACAATAAACACCAGCATATAGGAAAGAACCAAGAAGCTTTATTGATTGATAAACAAGGTTCAGGAAGAGATACAACCCATGGGGTTCCAACCCAACATCTCCTTCCCAACAGAATGGAATTCCTTCTTCAGCCCCTTTCAAAGCATAAACACCCAATGATCCAACCACAAACCAACAGCAATTCTTTGCAATTATAATCTAGCCTCCTTAGACCTCATGAGAGAGATCTATATATAGGAATTTTGGAGAAAGGATGAGTCAGCTTGAGGCTTGCATGGAGCTGACTAGTGTCCTCTCCCACTTCAGTTCTTGAGTCCACTTGGAGGTTCTTGCTTCCACTTGGAGATTTGGAACCTCTTACTCATCATCAGTCGAATTCTCTGATCCAAGTGTCATTTTGGAAGCTTCCTGGGCATTGACAACTTGAGAAATGAGTCTGCCACTTGTCCAGTTACGCTCAGCACAGGTAGCCTTCTTTGCAGTTGACATTCAGCGCAGGTAGACAGTGGAGCAGTTGACATTCAGCGCAGATGCTCAGTGGAGCAGTTGACATGATCTAGAATTGCCTTGTTTTTGAGTGTTTTCTGGTGGAGAACTTTTGTAAGCTGCTGTGGTTTGGTTGCCTTGTTCCTCTAGGGGTAGGAACAACATGTTTAGGGACTTTGGATCCCTTACTTATTGACATTTCATGCTCAGTGATGCAAGGCACAAAAATGTCTATAACATAGCAACTCAGCGATGGCCCAGTCTCCATGGAACAATCCTGGGGCGGTTTTAATGCCTCCATCCCTAAGTCCATTACCCGCCCATCCTGAGAAATGGCTACCGAAGTTCAATCCAGAAACAGGAATGCTAGCTGAAGAACATATCAATAATTTCATGCTTTCTGTTAATCTCAACGGAGTTACCAACGAAGATGCCGTGGTCCGACTTTTTCCCTATACAATGCAAGGGACAGCCGGGTCATGGTATTTTTCGCTGCCCTCCGGATCTATCACGAGCTGGGACATTTTTCAAAATCAATTTCTTACCAAATTCGGTGATGATAGATCGACAGCGACACTGATCAACGATTTATCCAATCTCAAAGCTGAGGCTAGGGAACCCATTAAAGATTTTAACTTACGGTTCAACAAGATCCTCAACAAAATCCCCGCTGCTTCCCAACCCAGCGAGGAAGTGAGATGTGAATGGTACATCACGGCCTTACCTTCAAACTTGGCCATCTTCGTAGATAGGGCAAGCAAGACAACCTTAGTTGAAAATTTAACTGAGGCGTTAGCAGCTGAAAAACGCGTAGTAGCCCTAGAAAATAGATCTGCAATCGAAGAACGTAAATCTAAGAAAATCTCTTTCAAAGAAGACACAAAGAAGAAGCAAACGAAAGATCCTTTCGATATGGAAGGATTACAAAAGGTGTTAAAGGCCATGTCTAATGAGATGATTGACATAAGAAAGCAAGTAGCAGAATCGTCCCCAAGAAAGCCTTTTAGGAATTTAAAAAGAAATCCTCCCATGGAGACGAAGCCACCCAATGTGGTCTCAAACGTTGAATCTGAAGAAGAAGAAGAAGAGAACACCATCGAAGCACAGACCGACGATGAAGAAGTGGTGGAACTGCAAGGAATGTGGGATTTCATCCTCCCACAAGAAGAAGATCAAGAAGCATTTCCGGTTAGCACGCGAAGCAAAAATCAACTTGATCTTCCCCAAACTACCCCCAAACAGAAGGGCACAAGCCCTGCAGCAAAAGAAAAGGTCGCAACAAAGAAAACAACTGCTAAAGAAACCCAATTTAGCCCAGTCCAATCAGATCAAACGCCTCCATCAAGAACACTGATAGTGTCGGATGAAATGGAGTATAACATCATCGATGACATGAAAAAGACTAAGGCTAATATCACTCTGTACGAGTTGAGCAAATTGAAACACCAACAGAAAATCATGATGAAAGAGTTTCATGCCGTGCCTACTACACCTTTACCTATAGCTGTAGCTTCCCACCATATAGGAAGACCTCCAGTCAACACGATCAATAAAATCGATCCGAATGACATCGCTTTGATTGGAGGAAGATCTAGATCTCATACTCCTCCTTTCCTCCTCACTTATGAAATATTTAATAGAAACGTGCACAACTGCTTGGTTGATTCTGGTGCCTCAACCAATATTTTACCCATGTCAATATGTGCCAAACTGAATGTTCAACCACAAAAATCCGCAGTGCGCATAGTTCAACTTGATCGATCGCAAGTCGAAGTGATAGGTGAACTTAACCAAGTCACCATAAGATTGTCGTCTAACCCCAAGGTATGCCAGGTTATCGACATTCTAGTGGCTGATATCCCTGAATTTTATGGTTTGATTCTTAGCAGGGACTGGTCCGAGAAACTTCACGGATACTTTTCAACCGATTGGTCGCACATGTGGTTACCCTCCAACGGGAAACCAAATCAAATAAAGGTTGAACGAGAGTTGCACCAAAAATACATAGTGACGGATTTGGAAGGAGAGAATGAAGCCATAGCATACAACAACAACATCATAGGCAACTACTCGGTAGATTCTTTCCTCGGAAATTTCAATTCTCACATATCACCTTATTTGGAAAATTCAGTTTTGTCCCAAGTAGAAAACTTTTCCCAGACTGATGATTCAAAATGTGTTAGTTTTTTAGATAACCCTGTAAATACATCTTTATTTTGGAAATTATATTTTGATGGCTCTAAGTCCAACGAGGGAGCAGGAGCAGGATGCGTTCTAATTAGCCCAGACGGAAATAAGACTATGCTTACATGTAGACTCGAGTTCGATTGCACGAACAACACAGCGGAATACGAGGCCTTGGTGCAAGGCCTATACAAAGCAATCGGATTGAACGTCAAATATCTTCAAGTCTTTGGAGATTCCGAGATCGTCGTCAAACAGGTACGTAACACCATACACTACCTGTCAAGTCATTTGAAGCACTATCAATCTTTAGTACAAGATCTCACTGCACATTTCATAGCATTCAATATTTCGTCAGTCCCGAGACTCCAAAATGCAAGCGCAGACCTGTTAGCTAACGTAGCCTCCAGACTCATTCCCTCTGAAGACTTTAGTCCAGATAGATTCTCGATAGAGTTAATTTTTAAACCATCCATCCCTGACAACATCACCAACTGGAGGGTATTCAACGACGACCCAGACATCGTAAGTTTCCTCACCTCTGAAGGATCCTACTCAAACCAGATAATTGACTAAGACTGTCATGATCACCAAATACAACAAAATAGCGTTGATAATGCTATACCTAAATCGGTGGTCAAACTAGAAGACTTATATGACTTAAAAAGTCGGTTCAAAAGGTCAGCTAATGCCAAGCTCTACAGTTCAACTCTGAACTACGAATCAGTGAACCTAGGAACTGATGAGAAGCCGCAAAATGTTAATCTAGGCCAAGGTCTAGCCCCTGAAGAGAAATCAGCATATATCCGTCTTCTACGACAGTACAAAAACGTTTTTTCCTGGAATTACGACAAGCTGAAAACTTACAACACTTCTATCATTCAGCACACTATCCCTATGATTGACAATGAGAAACCTGTCCAACAGAAGCTCAGAAAAATCCACCCCAACTTGGAAAATCAGATCAAAACTGAGCTGAATAAGTTGTTGAGAGCCAGAATGATCTTCCCGGTCAGACATTCCAAATGGGTATCCAATATGGTACCTGTTAGGAAGAAAAACAGAGATATTAGAATCTGCATCGACTTCCGGAATCTCAACAAAGCCTTTCAGAAAGACAATTTTCCCCTCCCACCGATGGAGCAAATATTACAAGCAGTAGCAGGCTCAGAGTTAATGTCTTTCCTGGACGGATTTTCAGGATATAATCAAGTGCTAGTACACCCGGATGATCAGTTAAAAACCACCTTCCGAACCAAATGGGGTACCTACGCGTATCGGAAGATGCCATTCAGTCTGATCAACGCCAGCGCTACTTTCCAGAGAGCCATGGACATTGCATTTAAAGGTTTAGTCAATAAATCGGTAGTGATTTACCTGGATGATATAATTGTGTACTCCAAGAACAGAAACGACCATCTCAAAAATTTGAAGCAAATATTTCAAAGATGTTTAAGGTATGGGATCTTGCTTAACCCGAAGAAATCTTTTTTCGCGTTGAGTGAAGGGAAATTGCTAGGATTCATAGTGTCCAAATCGGGCATCCACATTGAACCTGACAGAATCAAGGAAATTTCCGAGATACCCATGCCCCATAACAAAAAGACCATGCAATCTTTCCTAGGACAGATCAATTTTGTGAAAAGGTTTGTCCCAGATTTTTCACGTATTATTTCTCCTTTACAAAAAATGATAAAAAAGAATTCAAACTTTAAATGGGGTCTAGACGAGCACGAAGCGTTTAACTTAATCAAACAAGCCATCATCAACGCTCCATCTTTAGCAACCCCAAATTTTTCAGAACCTTTTGTCTTATACACGTTTGCCTCAGAGAATTCTTATGCTGCAATTTTGACTCAAGCGAATCAAGAAAAGGTAGAAGCTCCAATCGCATTTTTTAGCTCAAACTTACAAGGTGCTGAACTCAATTATTCGGACGTAGAGAAACAGGCATACGCCGTTTTCAAAGCGATCAAATATTTCAGACCTTTCTTGCTAAAGGCCCATACCAAGGTCATAGTACCGTTTCCAGCGGTAAGAAACCTCCTGATACAGAACGATGTGGGCGAAAAGAGAGTGAATTGGATCACCGCCTTACAAGAATACGACCTGGAGATCAAGCCAGCACACATCGTAAGAGGTCAAGGCTTCTGCAAGATGTTAGTTGGAGCATCGCAAATCCCTAAAAACTCATATGAAGAGGTACACGCGTATGAGGTAAGCCTAAACGACGCAGAATCATTATATGCTGACACCATTTATTTCCTTAAGAACGGGTATGCTCCATTTCACCTGGATCACACCAAGAAGAGAGCCCTGAGATTGAAAGATAAACAATACCAGCTCGTAAATGATGTCCTGTTTAAAAGAAATTATGATTCTGTACTTCTTATATGTCTTGAGAAAACTGAAGCCGAAAAGGTTTTGCAGGAACTCCACGATGGACCGGCAGGTGGACACTATGCTGGAGAAGCCACCGCACATAAAATCTTACGTGTAGGATATTACTGGCCCACGCTGTTCAAAGACTCGTACAATCACGTGAGGAAATGCCAGGTCTACCAGACTGCTGCAGGAAAACAAAAGAAGTCATCCATGCCACTGCAGCCAGTTAACATCGAACAACCGTTCAGTCAATGGGGCCTGGACATAATAGGTGAGATCGTTCCTCACTCCTCTAAATAGCATAGGTATATCCTCACAGCAACTGACTATTTTACTAAATGGGTAGAGGCGGTTCCTCTCAAGACAGCTAATTCTGAAAACATTATTGAATTCATAGATCAGTTTATTATCACTAGGTTTGGATTGCCAACGGCCTTAATATTTGATAATGCTTCATATTTTTCTGGAAATACCATGACTGAGTTCGCGCTCAAAAGAGGGTTCAAACTGAAGTATTCTGCCAACTACTATCCGCAAGGTAATGGGTTGGCTGAATCGACAAACAAGAACCTAATCAGGATTATTAAAAAGACAGTCAACCAAAACCAAAAGAATTGGCACAAAGCGCTGGTAAACGCCTTATGGGCAGACAGAATTACAAAGAAAGCCTCTATCGGCACTTCTCCCTTTAATCTAGTTTACGGGAGAGAAGCAGTTCTTCCTACTCACTTAGTCATTCCCTCCTTGTCCTTAGTACAATACATTGATGAAGTATCTACTTCCTCCTTACAATTAAGACAAATGGAAATAATCAAGCTAGAAGAACAACGAGAACAGGCTAGGAAAACCCATGCTCACCACCAAGCGCTAATAAAATCCTCTTTTGACTCGAACATAATGACCAGAAAAAACTTTCAGATGGGAGATTTAGTTTTGAAGTGGGATAAGGCTCATGAAGAAAAGGGCAAACATACGAAATTCCAGAAGCTATGGCTTGGTCCTTTTCAGATTGTAGAAGTCATAGGCCCATCGACTTTTGTGTTGCAGGACTTAACAGGCAGGAAAGATTCTCTGCCTGTGAATGGACAAATTCTCAAAATGTATTTCCCATAGAAGGTCACTCTTCTATTTTTGTAGGATAATTTTAGTTTTATTTTAGTTTTTCATTTCTTATAAATAAAGGTTGGTTGTAAATGATCATAAATAGTATTCATGAAGGAACATACCATTTCTCTATCAGATTTTGATTTCACTTGTATAAATAGCAAAACTTTTCGAAAATCTGGCTTTTATTATTGACAGATAGAGTTAACTTTAGCCTGAATATGATGTTAGTTTCAACCTCAAAAAATCTGGGATGAAAGTAACTTTTGGCAAAAAATTGTTTTACGCCAATGCAATGAAAGGTATCATCAATAATAAAATAAGTATTCTCTGCAAAACTGTTGTTTTTAAACTCTATTATTGTCATCCAGAGCTTTCTTAAGGAAAAACAATGACTTCCTCCCTGCTAAGGAAAATCGCAGCATCCAGAGAAACAATCCAAGAAAACACCATATCTCAAAGAATAAGAGGTCTCATCACGAGCCGGCTTATCATGATCACAGATGTATAACTTGCTGACTTTGCCAATACTGTCTACCAAAACAGGGCAACGACTCAAGATTGTTGCAATCAAAAGACAAGGGGTCTCATCACGAGCCAGCTTGTTCAGCAAAAGTGTAAATCAAGTGAATGACTGTGTGATAATTTGGCCACCAAACCAAGACATTGTTCTTTAGAGAATAAAAAATTAAGAAAGAAAGAAAAAGGGTCGAAGGGATTTTTCTCTAGAATGTTGTAAATAACCTCAAGCAGGAAAAAGGATCATTGTTGGATAACATGGTAACCCTGTCGAGGCTATGGACGCTTGCGGGCAGCAGAGGCTCTACCTACGACAAATGAGCATATTTTACAAAGCCAGTACGCAGAGAAGACCTTATTTTATCTTTGAAAAAACCGAGTAATGTCCGGTGTGAATACAAAAAATAACCCAGAGGAAGCAAACAATCAGAATGAAATAAAAGTTGTGACGAAATATCATTGACAGGATAAGGGCTAATACTCTATCTGTCCATAGCAAAATTTAGATATACGAAAATTTTTCTGTTTTGGAAGTGAAAGTGCAATAGAACAAGCAGAGATAACTGGTTCTTCACAGTGAATCGCCATTGTTGTGGTCACCAACAACCCCCCCTCTTTGTTTGATATTAGCTATAACATCAAGCAAAGGGGGGACCCTGAACAAAAAATCCAAAAAATATTTTGTTAAAATTTTTGTATTTTTCTCCCTAAGGCTTAAATCGCATCGCAGGGAAAGACTGAAGCATCCCCCAAGCGCGAAAAGCAAAACTGCGAAAGAGCGACGCGAAGTTCATCGCGTCGCATGCATTCCAAGCGCTCTTAAAAAGAAGATCTTCAAGAAACGTCGATCGCCGATATGCGACATCGCACATCGCAAACGTCGCACTAAGAAGCGTAAACCATCGAATGAAATCTGCGATCTGCGATGTCTGCGATCTGCGATATGAAAAGACTCATCGCAAGAATTCTCCGACGTACACGATAGATCCAAGTTTGAGCGCGCACCTTAAATGAAATTAATGACCGCATGCTTGAGTATCCAGAAATGATTGCATCACATTTCCCGAAGAGTCAAGTCATGATGAATGTCAGGATTATGCATTCATTAGAATTTAATTCTTTCATGTCAATCTTTTCATTTTTCCTTCTTCTTTGTGTAGACTGCAAGACACGTAACTGATATAAATCTATATGCAGGAAACATCAAAGGAAAAGGGGAAAGCGCCAATCAGATAACAGAGAGAAGATGCCTCCGCAAATGGATGCCACATGCAGCAGGACCGCGAATTCCAAACTATCAGCCAACTGGCACTGATGAAATTAGACTGTCCAAGACGAAGAGTCAAAGGCGCAAAAAAGCAGCGTGTTTACAAAAGATCCTAAAGCTCAGACTTGGTAAAGCAGAGAAAGAAGCGCAAGAGAAGGAGGACGCTCCAGAAAAGCCTGGAACAAAGAACGGAAGAAATTCTCGACACAGGGAGTTGTCCATATAGCACGACTCCTAACTCACTCAGTCATTCGCACGACCAGAAACCAAAATAGCAACAGCAAAATCAGTTCGAGAAGAACCTGGGTTGTGCTAAGTATATACGCAGCGAATACACCCAGCTAGAGAAAGATTTTTGAAAATATCTTCTGGTCTGTCAGAAGGAGTTGCCAGCTCTTGTTATTTCCACTTTTATCTCCCGAGCGAAAGAAGAAGGCAGCCAGCCGACTCTTCCCAGGCAAACGTTGCACTGTTTACAGCACTAAGGAGAATATACAGAAACGGTCAGAAATTAGATTTAAGTTTTAGAAATAAATTTGCTTTTAGTAAAGGGCGGTGATTTGAAGCCGTTTCCCTAAATTCGTGTAAATAAGATTAATTAGTTAGTAGTATTTAACCCTTCTCATGGCATTTAGAGAAGGGTCCGGAAATCTGTCAAAAAACTTGTCCTCAGAACATGCACTTCTGCACCCTCGGAGGAGGTTTTTGATGAATGGATGGATTGAGATTTATTTATGTTTGCATTTTAATGTCTGTTACTGATGTTGCACTTCTGTACTCTTAGCAGATATTAGAACAAGTAGAAATAAATCATTATTGCTTGAAGTTTATTAGTGAAGTCAGTCATAAATGGTACTTTTATCTCTTGACTAAATTCTGCTAGTATTCCTAAAGTGATATGCAGCTGAGTTCTTTATATGTTACTGTATGAATGTGTGTATTACCATTTGGCACTTCTGTACGGTGGAGTCATTTATTTATGCTTGACATATGAATAACTAATTATGCGATATGCTGTTCACAACTGTTCTGCCTAACTTCTTATGCAGAGTGGTTTATCTTTATTGATTTATATTCTGATAATAGCTGAATGATCTTTATTACCAGTTGTTGTCTGAAATCTTTCTAGATCGCATAACAAAAGAAAACACCCCGGGTTAGCGTAGATTAGATGTATTGTTTTTCTTCATTAGATTACATTAGTATAGAGTTAGTTTAGTAGTTAGAATTAGGACTAGCTTAGAAAAACCTTTAAATCAATACCATCAAACTCTACACACACACGCACACCCTTCACATTGGGAAACTGGTCCCATTACCCCCAGTTGGACCCGCTACTCCAAACGGGCATGGAGCCGCCAACCAGGTTCCGGACCAGGTGGGTATCCCCCTTGTTGTCGACCCGATTTCGGGGCCCTCAACACATCGCACCCTCTCTTCAAGGATATCATTATGCATCGCACTTCCCTTGTGTTGTAGGTGGGATGCATACTGGAATCCCTGTGTAACAGGTGCGCTGATTAGAAAAAGGCTAATTTTGCCTCTAGACTTTGTTTTTTCTTCACTCTTTTCAGCTCTATTCAGGAGTTTTGCTGTCTATAGTCAGTATACCTCTGTTGGAAACCCCCTTCCTTGCCATTGTTCCACCTCCATTGTGCAAAGAAATGTAAATGCTTTTTATGTATTGTGAGCCATTTTCAGTTCTCTTTTACAAAGAAGTAGCATAATTGAACTCTCGTTTCTTGATTTGGAAGTGTCACAAGTGTCATTTTCAGTCATAGAAGAGAATCTGATTGTTCTTGATAGTATATTACACTGTTACTCTTGTATTTGATTTGAATTAGTAGTTTTTCAAGTGTCGAAAACAAGTTTTCAATTTCAAATCGCAAACTGTCGTCATTGTCTTCATTTTGTCTTGAGAAGAAGCTTGTTAGTACTGTCGCTTTAAAAAATAATTCAGATTTGCGCCTAGCTTTCTTTTTATCATTCACACATTAAGAAGGTTGAAAAAAAATACATGCATGTGCATTTGCATTTAGACTGTTTGTTGGTTTGATTTAGGACAGTGCATATAGTGTGTGCTCTCTGCTCTATGTTGAAAGAATATCATCTCTCTTTCTTTAGTAGCTAGGATTTTCATTGCAAAAAGAAGATTAAACGATTGTTTATCATCTTAGACTGCATTTTAGGAATTGTACATCTACATCACGCGATGAACCTGAAAGGAAAATTTCTTAAGCAAGATCAACTATAAAATAAATTTAATGAATCTAAAAACGCTTTGGAACCTAACGCACAACATTTAGAAGTCTAGGCTAGAGACGTATTCCGGCATCGTAAAGCCTGGTAACTATTGTTTTCATTGCTGGTTGGGTGATTCCTCCACTTTGAGACGACAAGTGCTAGTATGGACTTGTGCTCCCACGTACCATTGAGTATATATTGGGAGACCACAATAGGCTATATCCTTTATCCATAGGAAGCCGTGTCTACCGCCCTATCGATCGCAATGCACTGAACACAACATTCGGGAAGATTGATTGTCGTACCATAAAAAGTATTCTGCATTTTTGCGATTGGTTTGGTAATCCCTCTGTCTAGATTTCCAGAGTAGTCTCTTTCCTTCCTTTTCAGACTCCTTAAAGGAAAAGGTCCATTTGAGCACTTGTCACTTCAGGCTCATTAAAAATCGGAGGCGACTAGAGTCATCTTTTGTTTTTTCTCGACTCTTAAAAATTGAAAAAACAAGTTGTGTCAAAGCATCTAAAATTTATTTTAATCAGAATAAATATCGCCTTTCCTACGTTGGTCTTAGGTTGAGAAAAATGGAGTCCACCAACCAAGGAGTTCCCCTTGGGAGAAATCCTAGTCCTTTCTCCTCTTGGGGAGATGTTGGTGCACCTCATATGGCCACATTGTCGCTCCCAGGATTGATAATTGGCCTACCCATATGGCTCTTCTCTACCTCTGTCGTTCAGAATACCGTAATTCCTGAGCAATCAAGTCAGCAACTAAATGATACCAGAGTTACCCCCGAACCTTCTACTTCGTCCAATTCTTCCTCTCCTCCTTCCTCTTCGCTTAATGAAACTGGTAAAGCCAAAAATAAAGTAACTGAGAAGAAGAAGAAGAAAGAGAAGAAGAAGAAGGAGCCAAAGGCGAAAAAGGGCAACCAGGCATCGTCTAGCGAAAATCCACACACTACACCATCTAGGCCTAAATCGCCATGTGTCATTTGCAAAGGAGACCACTATCATCGAGATTGTCCTTGCATCCCTTGGATCTTATGGGACTGGTCTCCTCGTTTGCACAATTCGGTGTCGTCAACATCTGATGATCATGTTGAGAATACACCGTCAACTAGTGAAAGTGAAGTCCCTGGACAAAAAGGAAAATGTAAATTTCCTTGTAAACTGTGTGAAGGTGATCATGCTATCCACTGTTGTCCCTTCTTAGATAAGGCTAAAATAGTTTTGGATGACCGTCCGGTTTCACCCTTACGGCTTCCTCCTGGATATAAGAAACTCTTGCCAAGTCTGTCACTAGTTGAAAATTCGGCTGACACACCATTGTGGTCGGCTGAAGCATCCATCATTGAAGATGAACCCTCTAAATCCATACCCAATGAAAGTCAAAAGGTCGAGACGGCAGTTGACCTGGTCTTGCCTTCAGAAAGTCCATCCTCAGATGATATAAACACCGAGGAGAATGAGAATGACATTGTTCAAATTCTTTTCATAAACACAGACTCCGATGAACATGGGGGCAGTCTGCCCATTCCTTTACCGTAGGAAGGAAGTTCTTCAGAGTCATATCCGGCCGTCTATTCGGTCCCACCTCCAAGCAACCTAATTGTTTCCTTCGATTGGAATCTACTAGGCAGACCCCGTTTACCGGCTAGTGTACCATTTCGAATCATTACTCAAATATACAGAATGGTCATGGCCGGTACCATCATAAATGAAAGGGCTTCTGTGAGTATCCTTTCCTCAATTGCTTGGGAAGCGCTTGGTTCGCCATCGCTTCTGCCTGAGATGAGAAATCTGACAGGCTTCGACAAAGGAACCAGTCGATCGTTAGGGATCCTTCCCAATGTGCCCATAACATTGAGAAGGAAAATCATTCCCATGAACGTAATGGTAGTCCAAGGGCCTTTAGATTATAATCTACTCCTTGGACGCGACTATATTTATTGCATGGGAGCCATTGTCTCCTCACTCTTTAGAGTAATGTGTTTTACGCATGAAGGCAGAGTGGTCAAGCTCATAGACCAGCTGTCGTTTCCCAGCTCACGCATAGCAAATAGTCAAATACTGTCCCTGAATGGTCTTTTCACGTAAGGAATGTCTCATCAACCTCCAGTCCGTCCACCTAATGAGCACGAGTGATTCGAGAGGACATGACTAATACCCAGGGGGCATGCACCCTGCTCTGTTTCGGCAGGAAAACCTTGGGTATAGGGTAGATTTCCGCGAAGGATATATGACTGGTTTATGAGATTAGACTGGAATAAGATTCCTTCGTCAAAGTTATGTGAGTGGAGGCAAGTTGTGCCACTCACCTTTGTCTATTTCGGTAGACATCACCAAGGAAGTGTTTTGTCTGGGGTGCGGATAGAACAATCTTTGGTAACCTGGAAATTTTTCGCTATACCTGGGGGCATGCAAACCTCTTGTGAGCAAGCGAGAAACGAACAACTAACGTTAACTCTATGATTCCGCTAACTTCAACCACCTAGGTCGAGTGAGTGGTCTAATCGACCATTCATCTTCGCAGGGGCCAAGTTGGCACCGGAAAAGTAAAGGAAAAAGTTTCCTACCTAGCCTTGGTAGTGATCTTGGTAGTTAAGTAGGGGGGCGTAGTTGGTCGTTCCTAGCTTGCATGCGAGAGGCGCTGGAGAAAATCTTTGTAAGGTGCAAGCTCCATAAAAATGGCATCTTAGATGAGACATCCTTATTATACGACTAGATCGAGTAGTTTTTATGTGGAGTTCAAGCTCGCTAAAAATTAAACATAAGCAGTGAGCAAATGTTTCCCCCAGAGTTTAAGCTCATTCATGAAAAAATGAACCAATTTCCGGTAAATAACCATCGTGAATGCATTATCATCATCATCTGTGTTATCACTCAGGTTGTCCTTAAAGCTCTGGAAAAGGATACGGTCGAGGTAACGACAGACCACTTTGGGCTGCAGGTTCTAGCCGACCTGCAGTCAGAGAGGGCTCTCTCTTTTATATTTAGATTTAGCTTCGTTTGAAAAGGATTTTAGGCTAGGTCTTGAGTCCAGAGGGTTTTTTTGTTTTGATTTTGGTGGAAAAATTGATTTTTTTAAGTAGAGAGGCAGTGCATAGTCTGAATGTTTCAAACCATTGGGCGTGGAGTCGAGCAGGGAAAACTGTTGGTGTGCTTCTTTAATAATAGTGAGGGAAGATGGAGCAAGATAGCTGCGCTTGAAACAATTTTTCAAGTTTGAGTTGTGGAATGAAACGCTAAAGAAAGAGAGGCAGTTAAGAATCTCTCCAACAGATTAGCAGAGAAGATAACAGGACACTACCTAGGGGCAGCTAAGAATCCCTAGATAATTGGCCAACACAGGTGAACTGGGGTAAACATGAGCCAAGTGGAATTCATATTCATAACCAATTCATTTAGAGGAAAACATCAAGAAACAGCAGAAATTGAGCATAGAGAGTATTTAAACTAATTCTAGGCTATTCTTTTTTCATGCTATTTAGATAATGGTAAACACGTAAACAGAGATAAGAGGCACTTATTGCTTTAGGCCACAGCACAAGAATTCCATCTTCAGTCTCCAAAACATTCATCAACAACAGACAGTTCGTTCTCCAAGCTTTCGGCAGTCTTTGATTACAGAAAAATTCAGGTATACACAGCAAGTCTCTAGTGAAAATTCTCAATTGACCAATCCTTAAAACTATACAGAGGGTGGTATTTATACAAAAATTAGATACAAAATATCTAGAAGAGAAGATAATGGCTAATAACTTCTCCACCAACTCTAATGGAGTGGTTGATGAAAAGTAAATGCTGAAATAAATACAAGTGCAACATCTGTTCTTTTGTGCCAGGAAATATTGACTTTTTGATTTTGCTTAAGTCGGCTGGATTGCGCTTTCAAAAATTCGCGCTCTTGGGCTTATCGTGCCAACATTTTTGCTTTGTGACCACTTCAACCTGTTCTGCGCCCTGTCTGACTGCTCCGTCCAGTGCTTGCTGATGACCTGTAGCTGACTGTGAATTTGAAAATAAACAAAACGGGGCAAAAACTAACGTTACCTGGGTACGACGGCCAGCATTGCCTGCCACCAGTTCTGAGAAGGCAACTGATGCCTTTGTATTTTCACCAGCGTTTCATCGGCCTCTGTGTATTTGTAATAATTGGGCGGCATTTCAAACAGATGATTGACCTCATGCTCCAGGTAAAATAAGCTCTCCAGCTTGTCATAGAGTGTCTGTCCTGTAGGCAGCCCTGTCTCTGTCGCCGAACTTGATGCTGCAGTAAGCTGATTGTCGACAAACTTATTGAGCCTGGTAGTATATTGGTCACATGTTAATAATCTCCCAGCACTGGTCAGTAGGCTGGGTAATCCTCTAATCTGTAGCGCTGCAATCTTTATGTCAAAATTGTCTAAATCCCTTTGTATATCCTGACATCTTGCCTCCAGAGTTTGCACAAAGCTTCTCAGTGTAAGCACACTCTTTGCTGTGAGTATGGCATCTGTTCTGTTCATGATATTGAGTGCTGCCAGCTCTTCCCTAGTCTGGTGATTCAGAAAATTGATCATTCTGTTGGCCTGATCAGGCATATTACCTAATGTTGCCTTGGCCCTCTGGATATCATTTTTAGCATGGCCAATGAGTTCCACCTGCTCATATATTTCCTGAATTGACCTCCATTGGCTAGCGATTGATTGATTTATTTTAGCCCACAGAATTCTCTTTATTTCAGCAAAGGCCTTGTCCAATGACAGCTCTTTCTCCAATGTTTTGATTCTGTCCTTTAGGGCCTTGATCTCTCTTAATTGTTCACCCACTGTCATTTTGGACTTGTCATACTTTGTTTCTAGCTCAGCCAATTTTTCTCTCGCTTGTCTAATCTCTATTGCCTGAAACTCTACCTCTTTAATAGCCCTTTTTAATTCATCCATGCTCATGCTAGCCTCAGGAACTGTTTTTGTTGCCGATGTAGCTTCTGTAGTTGCTGTGGTTGTTGGAATAATTAGAGGTGTTATCACCCTAAAATCTTTGTCTCTAAGCTTTGGTAAGTTTCCTTGTTTCTAATCATAGTCTTATAAGTTTTGAGTCAGCTCATCACAATAAGTGTCATTCTCATTTACAAACCCTTCTTTTAGTCATGGTGTTAAAGGGTCTCTAGGTCATTTCATGCTTTAAGAGTTAGGTCATAAGGTTAGAAGTCTTTCAAGGTCATATCTCTTTTCCATCAAAGTTTGACAGCCTCATTCCATGTCCTAGAAGCCTCACCATGAGTTTGGAAGTCATATCTCACATTACTTTGGAGAAATTTTCAAAATAGCTTCGAAATCACTGAACTAGGCATTTTCGTAGCGCGCTACGAAACCCCTGTAGCAGCCTGTTTTAGCAGAAAAACTCTGTTTTCTGCTTTTACTAGTCAATTTCCAAAAGCTTTCCTGAGCAGCTGAGAAGTTAATTTTGCAAAATGAAAGAGGCGTTTCTTCCTAACATTCTGCACTACAAAAACCTCTTTCAGTTTCTTCAAATTCGTTCTGAGGTGGGAGGAATTTATGGTTAAACTTGTGCTAAGAAACTGTTGAAAGTCAAGCTTTGTCTACTGGTTTTAGCAGACTTTTTCAAGATCAGTTTCTGGTTACATGAAAGGGTATTTTGGAATTCTGAAGGAGGTTTATCTTCATCCACTCTCCTACTACAATAACCTATCTCAATTTCTTCATAAGTGTTTTCAGTTGGGAGATAATAAGCTTTCTTTGAAACCCTAATTTCAGAAAACGGATTTTTCCTGTTTGCCATGTGTTTTTCAAGGACAGTTTCTGGACAGCTGGAGAAATATTTTCAAAAACCAGGAGAGGTTTTTGTTCTGGACAACATGGGCTACAAAAACCTCCTTCAGTTTCGTAAAATGTGTCATGGATGAAGAGATAAAGGCTCTGCAATTTTCAAGGATCTAAACCTAAAAACAGGGAAACATGTTCCCTAATTTCTAGGGTTTGTCATCAGCAGTTGGGTGACCACGTGGGAGGCTTCATCAAATTCGACTTCATGGAGTTTTAGGTGTCAAATAATGCTTTAAATGCTTATATAAGGTTGTTGAATCATGATAAGGAGTTACACTCCTAGTTGTATTAGGTCTCTAGGACTGCTAGTTAGGTGTCATTTGCATTTAATAGTTAGTTTTGAGTATCAATAGGTGTCATAGTAGGATGAATTCGAATTTCCCTCATGCTGGAGGAGGAATCTAAGTTTTGTAAAGAGCTCTATATAGTAGAAAAGATGATGTACAAAGGGTTGGAAATTTTTATGAAAAAGCTTGTATTTGGTATATGTAAGACTCATTTTCAATAATGCATGCTTGACTTTACTTCTCAGGATTCATGAAGGGTTTTTTATGTTTAGAATATGTGATGTTGTCCTTTTCTTAGTTTTTTTTACAGTGGTATGTATGTATAATCACTCAGAATTCACTGAATGTGCTCTGACTTCCTGTATACATGCATAAACTGTGTGGTCCCATATGAGTTATGTTCTGAATGTTTAAACGTTGAATGCCCTGACTTCCATGTAAGGTTGAGTTCATTGTTATATTGAGGTGTTGTTGACTCCATAAGCCCAATGGATAGTTTTGTTTAATGTGTTTCCACCATTCATATTTTTTATAGTTGTTCTATAAGAGTTAGCCATCTTATCTTTATCAAAATCATTAACCTTTGAGAGAGCCCTCTCAGGTTGAGGAGGCTAAGCCTCAGCCAAAAGTTGGTTTGAAATAGTTACATAAGGTCTTCCTGATCAGCAGCCTATAAGGGGCATGATTTTGTGATAACATTTTGGTGCGTCTGCCGGGAGCCTGAATATTATTCCTTCCCGAAATCATGAAGCTGAACTTCTGAAGGTAGCAGGAGCTCAGAAGGTTTTCGAGGCTGCAATCTACCTTGGCGACTCCATTGTTAAAGAATTCAAAATTCATACATTCATGATGATTCCACTGGAGTTATGAAGGACCCAGATGCTACCATTCTTATCTCAAGGTATGCATGCATAGATTTTTCAAGAATTCATGGTTTCCCAAATCATATTCCCAAGGATGCATATTTTCTAAGGAATGGTCCAAAATTCAATGGAGAAGATTTGAGTTTAACTTTGAAGCATATATCAGATTTCTGTGATTTTACTGAGCTTCTTAGAGTTAAACATGAGGATGTTTGCATTATGTTGTTCTATGATTCACTTCAAGGGAAATGTAAACGGTGGATTGAAAGTTTTCCTACCAAATCCATTAAGTCATTTGAAGACTTTTGGCTTATGTTTTTGGAGGAATGGATAGATAGATCAGATGTGGTGGTAAACTCTCCTTCAATTCAAGGTTTCAAACAATGGAATAATGATCATAGTAATGGAGAAACAAACGAAAATTTTTCTTTGTCCTTGTCCTCATATCTAAAGTCATTTGAGTGTAAGGCAGAGGATAAGATGAAATTTTTGGATGAATTTGCTAAAGATATTGAGAAAGACATTGAAGGTTTAGAAGGTCAAATTCAATCATATAGTCTTCATAATCATGATCATTATTTTCAGAAGCTTTCTATGGCAGAACACAAGGAGAGAGTGTTGCTTCCTTTCTCTTTCACGATTGAGGAACTGTACACTGTTGTTGAAGATCAGTTTGCATAACCAGAAAGTTATGAGAATCATCAAACTAACCATGTGTTTTTTGATCCTATAGCTGACTACATGGAAAAGATTTACTGTTCAGGCTTCAAATTATATGTTCATCTTGAAGAACAGTTACACCTCATGCTTCCTTGGTTATTTCAGTATCTGGTTTATTTATGCTTCAAGCACAGTAAGGAGATCCAAGTTTCAGATCAGATTGATGATTGGCTTCATTGGAAGTTTCATGTTCCTTGAGCTACAATTGGAGAATGCAGCTGATAGGGTAGGTAGGAATGTGCAAATAAGCTCAGGGTAGGTTGACTGAGCATCTATTTCAGTAGGTGCAGTTTGAATTCTTCGTTCAGAAAACATAAAGGCTTGAGGAGAAAATTGGGCAGAGGTTCAAAGTTTTATTCTAAAGGATGGATAGCGGCACTGGAGCTGCAAGTTCTTAGTATACCACAAGGGCACACTATCCCTAGTGGAGCCACTGTTATCACCCTAAAATCTTTGTCTCTAAGCTTTGGTAAGTTGCCTTGTTTCTAATCATAGTCTTATAAGTTTTGAGTCAGCTCATCACAATAAGTGTCATTCTCATTTACAAACCCTTCTTTTAGTCATGGTGTTAAAGGGTCTCTAGGTCATTTCATGCTTTAAGAGTTAGGTCATAAGGTTAGAAGTCTTTCAAGGTCATATCTCTTTTCCATCAAAGTTTGACAGCCTCATTCCATGTCCTAGAAGCCTCACCATGAGTTTGGAAGTCATATCTCACATTACTTTGGAGAAATTTTCAAACTAGCTTCGAAATCACTGAACTAGGCGTTTTCGTAGCGTGCTACGAAACCCCTGTAGCAGCCTGTTTTAGCAGAAAAACTCTGTTTTCTGCTTTTACTAGTCAATTTCCAAACGCTTTCCTGAGCAGTTGAGAACTTGATTTTGCAAACTGAAAGAGGCTTTTCTTCCTAACATGCTGCACTACAAAAACCTCTTTCATTTTCTTCAAATTCGTTCTGAGGTGGGAGGAATTTATGGTTAAACTTGCGCTACGAAACTGCTGAAAGTCAAGCTTTGTCTACTGGTTTTAGCAGTCTTTTTCAAGATCAGTTTCTGGTCACATGAAAGGGTATTTTGGAATTCTGAAGGAGGTTTATCTTCATCAACTCTCCTACTACAATAACCTATCTCAATTTCTTCATAAGTGTTTTCAGTTGGGAGATAATAAGCTTTCTTTGAAACCCTAATTTCAGAAAACGGATTTTTCTTGTTTGCCACGTGTTTTTCAAGGACAGTGTCTGGACAGCTGGAGTAATGTTTTCAAACAACAGGAGAGGTTTTTGTTCTGGACAACATGGGCTACAAAAACCTCCTTCATTTTTGTAAAATGTGTCATGGATGAAGAGATAAAGGCTCTGCAATTTTCAAGGATCTAAACCTAAAAACAGGGAAACATGTTCCCTAATTTCTAGGGTTTGTCATCAGCAGTTGGGTGACCACGTGGGAGGCTTCATCAAATTCGACTTCATGGAGTTTTAGGTGTCAAATAATGCTTTAAATGCTTAGATAAGGTTGTTGAATCATGATAAGGAGTTACACTCCTAGTTGTATTAGGTCTCTAGGACTGCTAGTTAGGTGTCATTTGCATTTAATAGTTAGTTTTGAGTATCAATAGGTGTCATAGTAGGATGAATTCGAATTTCCCTCATGCTGGAGGAGGAATCTAAGTTGTGTAAAGAGCTCTATATATAGCAGAAGAGCTGATGTACAAAGGGTTGGAAATTTTTATGAAAAAGCTTGTATTTGGCATATGTAAGACTCATTTTCAATAATGCATGCTTGACTTTACTTCTCAGGATTCATGAAGGGTTTTTTATGTTCAGAATATGTGATGTTGTCCTTTTCTTAGTTTTGTTTACAGTGGTATGTATGTATAATCACTCAGAATTCACTGAATGTGCTCTGACTTCCTGTATACATGCATAAACTGTGTGGTCCCATATGAGTTATGTTCTGAATGTTTAAACGCTGAATGCCCTGACTTCCATGTAAGGTTGAGTTCATTGTTATATTGAGGTGTTGTTGACTCCATAAGCCCAATGGATAGTTTTGTTTAATGTGTTTCCACCATTCATATTTTTTATAGTTGTTCTATAAGAGTTAGCCATCTTATCTTTATCAAAATCATTAACCTTTGAGAGAGCCCTCTCAGGTTGAGGAGGCTAAGCCTCAGCCAAAAGTTGGTTTGAAATAGTTACATAAGGTCTTCCTGATCAGTAGAGGGCATGATTTTGTGATAACAGGAGGGGTGACCGTTGCTTGTACTGGAGGAACAACAACACCTGTTGGAACTGTTTGAGGTGGCTGGGAAGCCGACTCTCCCTCCTTGCTTTGTAGTTGATGAGCCCCAAAAATGTACAATTGTTTGGGCTCATTCAACCTCCTAATTTGGCTTAGTCCACCATTCTCATTTGTTTATTGCATGTTTTTGATTATTTTTATGTTAATAGAGTGAATTTGGTTAGTCATTATGCCAAAAAGTCTAATGGGTGCTTTGTGTAGCCTTGTTGGTCAACTTGGAGACAAAATTGAAGGTCTTAAAGAGCACTTGGCAGCCAAATTCGTGGGAGAACAGGCTAGAGGATTTGTAGGAAGGTGTCCCCCTCATTTATGGGCCCTTACCTCGAATTCTCCACCATCAGCTCGGAGTTCAAAGGCCACCGAATCAATCAGCTCAAGGGCAGCCAAGCAAGTCAAGTTGGACTGCTGTTAACTACAAGTCTTGGGCAGCCAAGTCCCTAACTTTTAGGAGGACTGTTGGGTCCTCAAAATTGTATAAATAAGAAGGCTTGGGGCCTCATTTTGGTTAGCTAGTGGTTAGTCATTTTGTAGCTAGTTAGTCATTTTGTTTTAGCCATTAGTTAGCTAGTTTGTAGTTCGATTTTTATGCAATAGATTAGCTTTGCTTTCAGCTCATGTTCAAGTTCTTCTTGTGGACAATTTTGATGTAACTCTTCATTCTTGTTCAATAAAGATGAATCCAGCTTTACACCAGCTCTAAATCTCTCTTGGGAGGCTGTAGCTCTTGGGGTTGGGCCCATCTCAAGCGCCCAGTACCTCCCTTGTTTCTCTTTATGTGTGTTTGCTGCGTTCTTGAGAAAAAATCTGCTATTTAGATTTAATTCATGCTGTGTTACTTAGGTTGCTTTTGATGGTTAAAGTAGTTTCTTATGTTTAAGATAGATTGGTAGGAGTTATTCATGCGTTTATATCTCTTTGATAATGTTTTGTTCACAGGTTGTACGTGATTCTTTTCATGAATAAGGTTGTTGTCCACCGATTTCATTAACTTGTTAGATAAATCACATGATATTTCGATTGCATGCAAGATGTAGTTGGTCTGATCAAGTAACCACTATGCAGGGCATCTTCATCACCTCCTCGTTCATTTGAGCCTCGTTCAGATCAGCTCCTCCATCACCAAGTCTGTTCCCTCATCTCCCATCTTCTCTTTTGCCAAGTAACCTTACCTTCTTCCCCATTGTTGTCTCAACTACCTTCAAGCCAAGTCAGCTTTCCACATCATCTCACCACTCCATCCATCAGCTCCTGGATCACTTCAGACCCCCATCCTACCTCCATAACCATCCATGCATCTTCCATCAACCATCCATCCTCAAACATCCCATTTCAGAACATCCTGTAGAAGAATTGCAGACCTTCCTGTAGAAATTCCTGAGTTTCCTGTAGGAGCCCACACACTCGGTTGCTAAGCATCTGAACATGAGGAACCTCTGTGGACTGATGCTAAGGATCCCTTGGGACCTCCCCTAGCCATCCTGACCTTGCCCATGCTCTCCTTCCATTCCAACCGCTCCTGCACAACCAAACCCTAATCAAAAGCATCATCACAATAAATCCAACCACTTAATTACAAAATACAAAAACATGTCTTTTCAAGTGCAAGTAGCTTAGATACATGTATTTCAACTCACTGCATGTAATAGCATCATTGGTAGAAGTTTCATTCACGTTTTTGCATTGTAAGGGTCAAGCTAGTTAAATTAGGGTTTATTAGGGTTTCTATGCTTTGTTAGCTTTCCATTTCCTTTTTACAAAGTAGGTTAGCTTCCTTCAAGATAGCTTTCATCCATCAGTCATAAAGCTTCTTCTGTGAGCCTATAGAAGTTGGCTTGAGCCCTAGCGGACTTGTGCCAGCTGACCAAGTGACAGCTGTGACAAGAGCTAGTACTTGTGCATACAGCACCGTCGCTTCCAAGTTTGTACGAACTACCGGGTTGATAAAATTAGAGATAGGAAGCTCCAGGAGTTGTAGCATTATTGCTACAATACTGGAGCTCACCATCTTTTTGGCACCGTTGCCGGGGAAGCGTCAGAGTATTGGTGATTGTCGCTTTTCTTCTATTTTCCACTACAACCTTCTTCTAAGTAGTTTATTTCATTTCCATTATGCAATTTCATTTATGCAAAAGTAGATTAGCCTTTCTTGCTTTCCTAGATTAGCATTTCCTGCTTTCATAGATTAGTATTTCCTGCTTTCATAGATTAGCATTTCCTACTTTCCTAGAATAGCCTTTCAATTCCGCATTTCAATTCTGCAAGCGTAGATTAGTGTTTCAATTTCGCAAGTGTAGCCTAGCATTTCATTCTTGCAATTTGATTTGAGAAAAATAGATTAGTCATTTCCTGCTTTCATTTCCATTCCGCATTTTCATTTTAGCAAGATAGTTAGTTGCAGTTCAATTTATTTCAATTTTGCAAGTAGAAATAGAAAAAAGCAAAACTCAACCAAAAAGATTTCATTTCATGCTTTGTAGGAGTAGAGATAAGTTAGAAAAATGATTGCACAACACCCCCACTGCTTCACACAGCCAACGTTCTTCTTCGATGGCTGTGATGAAAGAACCCCTGGGTGGACATCAAGGCATATTTAAAGAACCTCTAGGGGAGAAGAAGAAGAAAACATTCCTCTGGAGCAAATGGCTACAAGTAGAGATGTTGGGAGCAATATCTTGTCCAAAGATGAATTTGAAAATCAGATCAAAGATTTCAAGAGTGATATGAGGCAGTTTCTTGCCATGCAACTGGATACCTTGCGGATCCAAAAGAAGCAAGAAGAAGCCAAGAGGGCTTTGGTCATTTTTTGTCCTAGGTGCCTTAAAAAGCATCCTAGGAACGAATGTCCAATGCACTCCCTAGAAGTGTGTTTTGTATGTGAAGAATACCATCCTACAGATCAGTGCCCTTCCTTGCCCAGAATCAAAGCTGCATATCAAAGAGCCAAGGGAGCCACTGAATCATTCTATTACATGAACCAAAGTTGGCCACATGGACCTAGATCTTACCAGCAGGAACTGCAAGGGATACCCGAGACCTATTATGACCCTTATCAAGCCACTTTCATGCCTTCTTGGGATCCCCCTGCTCATCCTTTCTGGTCTACACCTCCTCCTTGGTCATATCCTCCTTGTTCCTTCACAGATCCATATTATGCCCAACCAGTTGCTCATTCATTTCACTCTTATGCTCAGCCACAGCCTCAGTGGAATGCACCTCATCAGGAGTGGAGGCCCCAGTAAAACTCTCATCCCGCTCATTTTCCTCCACCACCTGCTCATCCACAACCATCGCCTCCTCCTCCACCAAGGCAACCCCAAATGCCTACCCAACCACAATGCCATCCATCTCCATCTCAATTTCACACCTCCACTCAACTACCCATACCATTTCCAAAGCCATGCAATGGAGTAGCTCAACCCCATTGCAAATCTGAGGCACAACATGTGCAAATGACTCCTCTTGAGCTCAATGATCTTCACCATAGATCAGGAAGAGTGTTGCAAAGCAGAGATCATCTTGAAAGCATTGAAGAATCACATCCAGTAAAAGAAGATTCCAAAGAGGAGATCAAGGAACCATGGGCTGCACTTGATGAAGAGAAGAGATCTAAATCAGAGATCCAGAGAGTTCCCTCATGGTTATCATCAAATCCTCCATGTACTCAAGAGAAAGATCAACAAAAAGAGGTAGATCAGAAGGTCATGATAGAAAGTGACATGAAGAATGATCCAAATCAGCAAGATGACCAAGGATATCAAAGCTATATTGAGATATGGTTTCAGCAAGTCACTAAGTTGCAGCAGTACTCTCCTCCTCAGCTATGTTTTGTACTTTCAAAGTCAGATCATTTTGTCTCTGAAGCTTGGATAGTTGTCAAAGCATGCATTTCGAGCCTTCACATCATTTTGTCTTTAATCTCGATGTGCACATGGCTCCATTGGAAGTATTCTTATACTTGAGAATGATTTTGTTTTTCAAGTAGGGTAGGGTAGAAAAAAAAGAAAAAAAAGAAAAAAGAGAAAAAAGAAAAAGGAAAAAAATGAAAAAAGAGGAAAATAGAAATCTAAGGTGAAAACCTCCTCGGAGGCGCCTTAGATTGGCTCATTGATTGAAAACCTCCATGAGGCGGTCAATGGGTTGAAAAAAAAAAGAGAAAATAGAATAAGATCTATGGGTGAAAACCTCCCTTGGAGGCGCCCAGGGCAGGCAATTAGGGTGAAAACCTCCATGAGGCGCCCTAGTTATTTTTCAAAAAAAAAAAAAAAAAAAAAGGAAAAGAAAAATAAAGCTAATCTCCATTGAATAAGTTCATGTTGCAGCAATGACATTGCAGGTTAAAGAAGGACGTTTCATGACAGGAGGAGCACTCAAATCAAAGACAAAGGAGTTTTTGTGCCTTCTACAGGAAGTTTCGTATCTTCTACATGAAGCTTACAAAAAAGCCAAATTGATCTCCGAGGAAGACCTGAAGGCTTGGAATATGTCCATGAGGCCTACCCACATCCATGTTTCCATTCCTCACCCCTTTTCCATCATTTTTTTTCATGTCATTAAGCTTCTTTCCTCAAAACTGTGTCTTCTACAGGAAAGCTCTGTATTTCTACAGGAAGCATCCTGTAGAACCTTTGGACGAGCCAAATCCAATTTCAAAAGTGAATCTGATGGTGGGAGTCTATTGGTTGGGCCTGCAAGCACTTGTGTGTCCATCCCTTGCCTTCATCCATCATTTTTTCACCACCTTGTGCTTCTCATTGTGCTTCTACAGGAACTTCCTGTAGAAATTGTGGGAAACTAGGCATGCATTTCAAAAAGTGATTTGGCAAGCATGGTAGCTTCCTCAAAGGTTCAAAAGTCCTCCTGCAATTTTCCAACTCCTCCTCCATCATCTCCATACCTGCATCACAGCCAAAATTCATTTTGTCATCCCATGCAAGCACATGCAAAGTACCTTGAAGCAAAAATCCATAGAGCAGAATTTGTTTTTGCCATAACTTGAAAACCATGCATCCATTTGACAAACCATTTCATGGGGAATTGTACAAGGTTGATGACAACATGCCTGAGCAGTTTCATGCAATTCCGATGCACGGTTTCCAAGAAATCAACCTCCATCACCATCAGCCATTTTTGCATTTTCTCCATAACCGTGCATCCATTTTAAAACCTGTTTCATGGGGAGATGCACATGGGTGATAGTAGCCTACCCAAGCAGTTTCAGCCGATTCCGATGCACGGTTTCCGAGAAATCGACCTCTGAAATCTTCAGCCATTTTCCATTTTTCTCGAAATCCGTGCATCCATTGATCACGAATTTGCTATGGGAGATGCATAATGATGGTAGGAACATGCTCACCGAGTTTCAGATCAAACCGATCTACCGTTTGGGAGAAATGGCAAAAAGAAGTTCTGGTCCTGTGAAAATTCAATGGCAGCAGTTTGAGGGTGCAGATCTGAACGTGGAAATGAACTCTTGTTGCATGCATCTGGCCAGAGGACACCTGCACAAGGAAACCAGCCATGAATCAGCAACCAAGCCATCATGCAACCATAAAATCAAATGCATGCAGCAATGACAGGCCACAGCAGCTCACGGCAACCATTCAACTTCGAGGTATGTGACTAATCTCATTCTTCTATTGCATAGATTTAATTGGGAACTGCATAAACGAATGGGATGAGGGATTAAGCCACGAATGTAGCAAGGCTCAACTGATTGTCTGCTTCAGAACTCCGCCGGCAGCCACGCAGTGCACGTGGACAATGGACTCTCGTAAAAATTAATTTTTTTTTAAAAGAAAACACAGTGATAGAAAGTGTAACTCCAATGAACAGGATGTCAATTAATTAACAGAGAGAAGAAGACATGTATCACTGCAGTTTGAAAAATCTAGAGCACATGTTTTTTGCCACCACATCACAAATCACGGAGAAATTAAAGACGGCTTGGCTGAAACTCATGAACTGTTGTCCATCTGCACTTTCCACGTCCTCAACTGAAGTTTCCACAATCTATTAACTTTATATCCTCCACCGATCTTTCTCGGCCATCTTTCAAGACCCTTCGGCTTATCGGCATTCTACAGGGAGCACTGTTTCGTTCTACAGGAAACGAGAGCCGCCTACAGAAAGATGTTCTACAGGAAAGTACAGCAGAGCCTCCTGGAGCAGAAAAGCTTGGATTTTTTTTTCGACAAATTGGGAAGCCCGAAAGTGGTAGGCTCGAAAAAAACACTCCTCCATGCATGATACATCTGAAAGGTGGTGAATTAAAACTATTTTTGAGTAAGAAAGTATGAAAGAAATCTGTCTGTGGGTCAAAATAGCAGTTTACTTGTGGTTTCATGAAATTTCTTCGTTGGTTCTGCATCAATATTCTCCTCCATAGTTCCTGTTACAACATTTTTTCTCTTGTAGAAAAGATAAATCACTATCAGGGCTAACCTGTGTGAAAAATGTGAATTTTAGATGGTTATGGTGGGTGTGAAAATGAAGCTCTGCACTCTGTTTGTGGGAGCCATATTTCATTTTAACCGTCAAGTTTTGGGGCAGCAGCAGCAATATAACTAGACAGACCACCAAAGGAAAAGCCACAGGTAAAGGAACAAGAAAAGCTAGAGGAAAAGCAAGAAAAAATGACAAGCTGCTGAGGCCAAAGCTGGGGGTGGAGTAAAAACGCAAACATCAAAGGAGAAGCGGTTGCAAGCACGAGCAGAGAAGACTGAAAAAGGCCAACCAAGTGAAGACAAAACCAAGGCAACCACAGCAAAATTAAAGAAGAAGACACCCCCAGCCATGCAAGCCAAATCAGGAAGTGTAAAAAACGGCTTCTACAGGAAGCCAGAAATCAGCTACAAGACTTTCTACAGGAAGTCCTGAAAACACTATTTTGGCTTGGTTCTGATTGATTGTCTTGTGTCTCCTTATTTCACTGATGTTTGTGAAATTTATAGAAGAGGAAGGTGTTTTCAACTTGGGACTTGGGTGTGTTCGTATATTGCTACTTATTCCATTTACTAATATGCTTAAGCACAATAACCTGCTTACCAAAGCCTTTGAAAAGTGGGGTGATTTGGTGATGGCTTCATTCTGCTAACTGGTCCAACTTAGCATTTGAGGAATTGTTGGCAAGATGTTCATCTTTGGTGATTTCTGTGAAGGTCTTACTTTGGAGCTGAGAGGTGATAGTTTGATGGTATATTTGCTTTCACACAAAATGCTGATAAATTGTCTTTGACAGAGAAGAGGGCACCATTTCTTCCATATGATTGCATAAAATTGTGCACTCATAACAAGGCTGAGGATTCACTAAGAAAAGCTAGCAGACTATTTCTACAGGAAGACAGAGACTGTTTCTATAGGAAGCCAACGAACAGTTTCTACAGGAAAGTTTGGAAAGCGGGAAGCCAAAGGAGAAATCGGCCAAGATGCTAGCCAAGGAAGTCACCAGGGCCATCAAGGACAAGGGGAGAGATTTGGTTGCTCAGAGGATGAGCAACACTTTCAGTAGGGGGGTGATGATGAGCCCCAAAAATGTACAATTGTTTGGGCTCATTCAACCTCCTAATTTGGCTTAGTCCACCATTCTCATTTGTTTATTGCATGTTTTTGATTATTTTTATGTTAATAGAGTGAATTTGGTTAGTCATTATGCCAACAAGTCTAATGGGTGCTTTGTGTAGCCTTGTTGGTCAACTTGGAGACAAAATTGAAGGTCTTAATGAGCACTTGGCAGCCAAATTCGTGGGAGAACAAGCTAGAGGATTTGTAGGAAGGTGTCCCCCTCATTTATGGGCCCTTACCTCGAATTCTCCACCATCAGCTCGGAGTTCAAAGGCCACCGAATCAATCATCTCAAGGGCAGCCAAGCAAGTCAAGTTGGACTGCTGTTAACTACAAGTCTTGGGCAGCCAAGTCCCTAACTTTTAGGAGGACTGTTGGGTCCTCAAAATTGTATAAATAAGAAGGCTTGGGGCCTCATTTTGGTTAGCTAGTGGTTAGTCATTTTGTAGCTAGTAAGTCATTTTGTTTTAGCCATTAGTTAGCTAGTTTGTAGTTCGATTTTTATGCAATAGATTAGCTTTGCTTTCAGCTCATGTTCAAGTTCTTCTTGTGGACAATTTTGATGTAACTCTTCATTCTTGGTCAAAAAAGATGAATCCAGCTTTACACCAGCTCTAAATCTCTCTTGGGAGGCTGTAGCTCTTGGGGTCGGGCCCATCTCAAGCGCCCAATACCTCCCTTGTTTCTCTTTATGTGTGTTTGTTGCGTTCTTGAGAAAAAATCTGCTCTTTAGATTTAATTCATGTTGTGTTACTTAGGTTGCTTTTGATGGTTAAAGTAGTTTCTTATGTTTAAGATAGATTGGTAGGAGTTATTCATGCATTTATATCTCTTTGATAATGTTTTGTTCACAGGTTGTACGTGATTCTTTTCATGAATAAGGTTGCTGTCCACCGATTTCATTAACTTGTTAGATAGATCACATGATATTTCGATTGCATGCAAGATGTAGTTGGTCTGATCAAGTAACCACTATGCAGGGAATCTTCATCACCTCCTCATTCATTTGAGCCTCGTTCAGATCAGCTCCTCCATCACCAAGTCTGTTCCCTCATCTCCCATCTTCTCTTTTGCCAGGTAACCTTACCTTCTTCCCCATTGTTGTCTCAACTACCTTCAAGCCAAGTCATCTTTCCACATCATCTCACCACTCCATCCATCAGCTCCTGGATCACTTCAGACCCCCATCCTACCTCCATAACCATCCATGCATCTTCCATCAACCATCCATCCTCAAACATCCCATTTCAGAACATCCTGTAGAAGAATTGCAGACCTTCCTATAGAAATTCCTGAGTTTCCTGTAGGATCCCCTGCAGACATCCTGTAGGAGCCCACACACTCGGTTGCTAAGCATCTGAACGTGAGGAACCTCTGTGGACTGATGCTAAGGATCCCTTGGGACCTCCCCTAGCCATCCTGACCGAGCCCATGCTCTCCTTCCATTCCAACCGCTCCTGCACAACCAAACCCTAATCAAAAGCATCATCACAATAAATCCAACCACTTAATGACAAAATACAAAAACATGTCTTTTCAAGTGCAAGTAGCTTAGATTCATGTATTTCAACTCACTGCATGTAATAGCATCATTGGTAGAAGTTTCATTCACGTTTTTGCATTGTAAGGGTCAAGCTAGTTAAATTAGGGTTTATTAGGGTTTCTATGCTTTGTTAGCTTTCCATTTCCTTTTTACAAAGTAGGTTAGCTTCCTTCAAGATAGCTTTCGTCCATCAGTCATAAAGCTTCTTCTGTGAGCCTATAGAAGTTGGCTTGAGCCCTAGTGGACTTGTGCCAGCTGACCAAGTGACAGCTGCGACAAGAGCTAGTACTTGTGCATACAGCACCGTCGCTTCCAAGTTTGTACGAACTACCGGGTTGATAAAATTAGAGATAGGAAGCTCCAGGAGTTGTAGCATTATTGCTACAATACTGGAGCTCACTAGTAGTGCCCTTTCCAAATCTCTCTTTAAATCAATTACTTTCTGATTTAATTTCATTATCAAGTCCCATTGATCCTCAGCTTCTTTTTCCTTCTGCAATTCTCCTCTCTGAGGGTGCTCAGTAGTTTGCAGCCTCAATCTCTTTTTTAGTGCAGCAATGTCATCATCTTTCTTTTTCATAAGGGTTCTCACACCCTTAGGATCTTTTGGATCATGACCCAAGTCAATAATGATCTCCTCCAATGTTTTGATTCTATTATCCTTAGCGGTGGAGGACAATCTTTCAAAATCCAGCTGAGTGTTGGTATTCTTCAAAGATTCGCCTAATTCATGGGCCAATGTGGCCTTTTCTGCAAGGGTAGCATAAAGCATTTTAGTTGTCTGCTTGTGTAGCTCTATTTGGTCCATAGGGTGGATATCTTTGGACAGGACCTCTAACCTCGTCTTAACGAAATCTGCAGCTGATTGTGGCTGTTGAATCTTGGGCTTGAAGTGGGTCAGAAACATCTTTTCTTGCTTTATATCATATGCTGCCATCAGTCTTTCCTGTTTGGCAGGTGTTGCTTTTAGGAATTGTTCATATAATTGCACTCTTAGTAGCTCATTTTGAGCTTTGATCTCTTTAAAGCTGGCCTTGGTGCTGACTGGTTTCTTACCCCTTTGTGTGGAGGACGATACCTCCATGCCACGCTGTACATCTTGCTCTTGCTGTCTCTGTTGCTCTTGCTGAAAAGAGCTTGTTGGTGTATGCAGGCTTGCTTCCCTTCTTGGACTTTCTATAATTTCTTCACTGACCTCCTCCTCAATCGGAGAGTCCCCTCTTTGTCTTTTTGACTCAGGCTATTGCATAGACCCACTAGCAGGTGTGGAGTCTTCCCGGTCTCTTTTTCTACCTCTCTCTTCATTGAGTGGAGTTTGGAGAACTGGTATTTGAGCTGCCTCTGTTTGCTGTGGAAGGGCTTGCCCTTGAGTCTGTTCTGTTGAAGTGTCTGGCTGCTCTCTTACCACCTCTTGTTCTGCTTCCATTGGCTCCTTCCCTTTGGCTATACATGTTGCTAATGTAGAAGCCCGCTGGGCAGCTAGTGAAGCCGCTACTATAGATGGGCCCTCTCGCAGTTGATATGGCAGTCTGAAATTTACCTGGTCATCATAATCCAAGTCAAGAGTTTTTTCAAGGTCTTTAGCAGTTTGTTCCAGAATTTCCTCTTGAGTTAATTCTTCAACTAAAGTTCCATGTGCCCATGCATCCTGATTAGCATATGGTTCAACATATGGTTTTTTGGAGTGCTCATAGGGTGTTAGCCTATATTTGACTCTTCTGGCATTAATAAAACCAAGCGGGTCATAAGGGACCCACCAGAAACTCTTTTTCAACTTGAATTGATCGCTGAGTATCAGGTCAGCCTCTTGCCAACCATCCTTCTTATTCATAATGAAGGGGCCTAGGCGGTCTCTGATTAGCATATGGTTCAACATATGGTTTTTTGGAGTGCTCATAGGGTGTTAGCCTATATTTGACTCTTCTGGCATTAATAAAACCAAGCGGGTCATAAGGGACCCACTAGAAACTCTTTTTCAACTTGAATTGATCGCTGAGTATCAGGTCAGCCTCTTGCCAACCATCCTTCTTATTCATAATGAAGGGGCCTAGGCGGTCTCTGAATTTCAGTTGTGCCCTTTTCTTAGTGCTGTGGAAGTGAGTCAAATCTGAATTTATAAGTTGCCTGTAGTATTCTAATGCAAACAGCCTCATCGACACATATCTTGGGAGCCTGTAAGGGCACATCTCACAGCCATACATTCTGATGACAGTATGGTTTTCATATAGGTGCCAATCACCTAATTTGAAATTCTTAGACAGCTGCAAGATCTTTTGCATTTCATAGGTTATTCTGGGAGGAGGAACCTTCATTAAGAGGCAGGACACAGGATATACAAACTAGTCAATGAACTCAGAGTATGAATAAGAGGAATCGTGAACTTGGTGGAAAACTGATGACCAGAAAACAATAGACCTCCTTTCTCCCTTTGAATCCAGTTTCTTGATAGGGCATTGGAAAATTTCAGATTGATAGAACATGAACAAGTGATAGATATAGGAGGAATATTTGAAGATTCCCTGCCTATCTAGTCTAGTGAGCTGGTCATGGATTTTATCTGATATGAACCTGGCATAATTATACTTGACAGCAGGAGGTTGTCCTGGGCTGAAAGAAGACAATATAATGAGCACTGTCTCATCTACAAGTTCAGTTGATGTGGAGCCCAACACATAGGTTATCATATCTATCAGTAGCTTACCCACCTCATTGAAATGGTCATAAGGATATGGAGGTGATTCCTTTGGCTGGCAATCTGGCCTCATGAATGTCTCTGTGATCATTTCCATCTTGGTAGCCAGTAACCAAGAGGTCTCTTGCAGCAAACTGTTTATGGAAAACGGCAATAGCGTGTGATTCGTTCTGAAGTTTAGCATCTGATTGATGGAGTCAGGAGTAGTGTAGAAAAGTATGCTTCCAGATGAAGACTTAACAGCCCTTTGACTCGGTTCATAATTTGCCGCACAAAGATGAATAATCTCAGGAAAAATATTCACAGAAGGGAGGAAATAACAGGGCAGATTGGACTGCCATATGCAATACTTGTCAGATTTGTCTAAGAAGTTGTTTCTCAGTTGGCAATAGATGCGTAAGTGATTTCTTTTGGCAACAAAGTTTTGGATAAGATAATCTGTATCGGCCAAGGGCATGGACTCCAGTTCTTTGCTTGGTGGGTTTACGAGAGTGACATCCAGAGCAGATGGGGCAGCCATTGGCGATTCCTGAGTGCCTGAGCTGAAAGGATGGCTAGTGAAACAATCAGCTTATGAGATTTGCTTTTAATAAATAGCAGGAGTAGGCAAACTACACTCAAATGCAACAGTAGCTGGACAGCTCAAAAGCTTATGCTGTAAGGGACCAACTTTGCGGAGTTTTTGTGTCGATTTCCCTTTTTTCAGTGAATTTCTCTGAAGTTAGAAGCTGTGAGGAACAATGCAGAGGAGCAATGGGCAATTATGGTTTCAGTGGAGGCTTTAAACAACGGAAATAGGGTAAAATAGGGCAATGTAGGACCGCTGCGGGATTTCTTACTAGGGGCCGAGTTTAAACAGGATTTCGCCAGTAAAATTGCAGATGGGCACCAGGTTTCTGAGACTTTTCTGGTGTAAAGGGTTTGCAGTGGGTTTAATGGAGTCTCAGGTGCAGCAAGGATACCAATTGGGTACTTTACAAGCTTACAGTCATGTGCAGTGGATAAACATGAAGAACAGGCGTGAAAAAGAGGAGGATATGGCAAATACCTGGTTTAAAACAGCGCCAAAGAGGACGAACTGGTGCTCAGGTAAACTATGAACCCGAATTGGAGGCCGCAGCAGCTTGCTTAGTCGCCTTGAAGCTTTGAGAGTGAACAAGTGAATGAAACAGGGGAGCAGAGCGTTCAAATGAGGCGATAAAATGAAAGGTAACGGTCGTTAGCGCGCTCTTTTTATGCAAAAATTTGACATTTGGGCGCTTCTGGCGCTTTTTCGGGATGACGTCAGCATGACGTCACTGGCGGGTCCCAAGGTATGGACGGATGACGTGGTAGCATGACATCAGTGGATGATGTCATCATGTACGGATGGTGACGTGGCAGCACGGTAGCAGGGACACGGTGGCAGTGACGTGGCAAGGCCATGGAGGCAGGGCGCAGGTACAAAGGGTTGATATGGCGGCAACGTGTGAGGACAACGGAGCACAGAAGGTGACATCGGCAGATAGGATGTGGCACTGATGTCACACAGGAGCGGACGGTAAGCGGTATCTGGGCGCACCGCTTTTAAACGAGAGCAGCTTTATGAGGAGGGGATCCGCCACACCCTAGAGCCTGACGCGTGGCGGGAGTATGGCGGGAAAACCACCGAACTCCCGGACGCTAAAGCTCTGGCACTTTGTGTATAGGAAAGCCCACCCACCGTAGATCTGGGGTGGGCCAGATCTAACGGCTGGCGGGATTTTTAATGTGGCGGAGGGTTAGGGCGGGGACCCACCCGTCATTTAATTAAATGAAAACACATGGCAGGGGGGTTAACATTAATAAAGGGTTTATGTGTTATATGTCGTTTTAATAAACACAATTAAACATTTCAGAATGGGGTTTAACTGCGAGGGGTAAATGGAAAGGGTTCTCAGTCCTAACCAGAGGTTAGAATAATCCCAAGGAAAGAACGCAGAAAGGTTGACTATAGCCCCAGATGGGCTAATGTCTCCCTTGACCATAATACTTAGCTATAGTGCTAAAAAGGGGGGAATATTCAATATATTTTTTGGGAATTTGCATCGAATGTTATAATAGTAGGGGAAGGGGAACACTTAGGGAATTAAATAATAAAGTTAGAAGTCAATATGAAGTGGATATGTGAAACAAGAATAGAGAACTAAGTTTTAAGGAGTAAACTTAGATTTATAAGCAGATGAAAGTGAGACATGATTTTACACAAGAAATGTGGCTTCTTATCAAAGAAGAAGGTCACAACTTGACATGACTTGCTTAAGGGAGAAATGTGAGAAGGACTGTTTAGGCAGATCCTAAAGCCTTCAAGGGGATATTAGTAAGAAACCTTTTGAAAGGACTGAGGGGAGTTAGACATGCTTCCAAATTTCTGCCATTGAACCACTGCTTTGCTACCTTTGCCACTGATGAGATGAGTCTCCTTTGTAAGGCCAGAGTTGAAGATGACCTTATTTCTGCAACCCCAAGCTACCTACCCTTTTACAATGCCTAGCATTTTTTGTTACTTCAGGAAGGGTGCACTTAGGCTTGCAAACCCTGATTTCTTTTTCTTTTGAACTGCCTTCCTATCTAGAAACTACCCTTATTTCTACCAGGGGCTCAGCTTAAACTGTTGAGCACCCAAGATTCTCTAGCTAGCTACACATCTTCCAAGCTTGAATTGTTTGGACAGATTTATTCTCTATATTCTAAAGCACGCAAATTTAAAACTAGGGAAACCAAGCTTAGGCTGTTTGGCTTTCCCTTAACTGAGAAATCTTTCAAAAATGGAACCTTTGCAGCATGGAAAAGATGATCATTTTTGGTACTTCCACTGTCAATCATGAAATATGAAACCTGTTGCAACAGGAGGCTAACAGTGGCTCCACTTGGGGATGGCTTTTCCTTGTGAAAAGTCAAGAACAGCAGGTCAGACTGCCTTGATTTTCAACTGCTTCTTTACTCTAAAAACTTTCCTTTTGCTGGCTGCTTTATTTATATACATGGTAGCATACTTGAGGAGCCTCAGGGCCTTCACTTCGGGCATCAACTGCATCAAGATGCTATCAAACAGAAAATTGAAATCCTACCTACTTACCCTAATCAGCACTTGTTTGCTGGTTAGGTAAAATGAAACAACCAGTGCAACCATTTTAACATTTGTAGAAGAAAACAAACTGCTTGACTGATAGTTGGTGAAATCAGAGACCTTGTCAGGTCATGTGGTCTCACAATCCAGATTGTAACATATGAAGGTATTTGCTGATTATCTTGGTCTTCATAGAGAATCTTTGTTGGAGACTTGGAGCATAGAAAATCCTCCATGTACTCTGCTACAGGATCTATGAAAACATGATGTGTGAGAGTTTCTTGTAGACTTTCTTTGTCTAATGGAACATCTGCATCCTCAGGACCTACCTCCGCAGCCAGTACATTTTTCTTTCTCTTGAGAACATGATCAATTTTAATTGGTGAGTCAACAGGTAATACAATTTCCTTATGACTAGGAGAAGGAAGATTTTGGAAAAGCTCCTTAGGACTAGGAAAATCATATAGCTGAATTTGAGAACACAAAAATTCAATCTCATTCTCATGTTCTTTAACCAACAGGTCTAGAAAAGATATTCTGATTTGAGGCTGTTCTATTGTTTTGACCTTTAACAGCACAGATCTAACAAAATCTTCATCAAGCTCATAATGGGATAATAGCTTCCTGAATTCATCTAAAGCTTGCTCTATTGCAAGATCTTCCACATATCCAATCATCCTGTCTCACTGGTATTTCTTTGACGTGGAATTGCTTGGGTAAAGTGGTGTTCTGGGACTTTGAAGCTTTAGATCTCTAAAAAAAAATTTTAGGCATTTTCTTTTTGAGGTTCGCTCCTCCAGCGAAGTCTTGTTTGGAAATAAGGTGGAGTCGCCAGGTGGATGATCCAACTTTGAAGTACCTGATCTCTGTCCATCCTCAGAGATCAGAACTGAACTTGTAAAACATGCTTCTGAAGGTCTGGTTCTCTCAGTGAAGCTTTCCAACTTTCTTTGTGAAACTTTGTGAAATTAACTGAGGAAGGTCCCCAGTGGAGTTGCCATTATGTTATCACTCAGGTTGTCCTTAAAGCTCTGGAAAAGGATACGGCCGAGGTAACCACAAACCACTTTGGGCTGCAGGTTCTAGCCAACCCGCAGCCAGAGAGGGCTCTCTCTCTCTCTTTTATATTTAGATTTAACTTCGTTTGAAAAGGATTTTAGGCTAGGTCTTGACTCCAGAGGTTTTTTTTGTTTTGATTTTGGTGGGAAAATTGATTTTTTTAAGTAGAGAGGCAGTGCATAGTTTGAATGTTTAAAACCATTGGGCATGGAGTCGAGGAGGGAAAACTGCTGGTGTGCTTCTTTAATAACAGTGAGGGAAAATGGAGCAAGATAGTTGTGCTTGAAACAATTTTTCAGGTTTGAGTGGTGGAATGAAACGCTAAAGAAAGAGAGGCAGTTAAGAATCTCTCCAACAGATTAGCAGAGAAGGTAACAGGGCGCTACCTAGGGGCAGTTAAGAATCCCTAGATAATTGGCCAACACAGGTGAACTGGGGTAAACATGAGCCAAGTGGAATTCATATTCATAACCAATTCATTCAGAGGAAAACATCAAGAAACAACAGAAATTGAGCATAGAGAGTATTTAAACTAATTCTAGGCTATTCTTTTTTCCTGCTATTTAGATAATGGTAAACACGTAAACAGAGATAAGAGGCACTTATTGCTTCAGGCTGCAGCACAAGAATTCCATCTTCAGTCTCCAAAACATTCATGAACAACAGACAGTTCATTCTCCAAGCTTTCGGTAGCCTTTGATTACAGAAAAATTCAGGTATACACAGCGAGTCTCTAGTGAAAATTCTCAATTGACCAACCCTTAAAACTATACAGAGGGTGGTATTTATACAAAAATTAGATACAAAATATCTAGAAGAGAAGTTAATGGCTAATAACTTCTCCAACAACTCTAAAGGAGTGGTTGATGAAAAGTAAATGCTGAAATAAATACAAGTGCAACAGCTGTTCTTTTGTGCCAGGAAATATTGACCTTTTGACTTTGCTTAAGTCGGCTGGATTATGCTTTCAAAAATTCGCGCTCTTGGGCTTATCGTCCCAGCGTTTTTGCTTTGTGACCGCTTCAACCTGTTCTGCGCCCTGTCTGACTGCTCCATCCAGTGCTTTCTGATGACCTGTAGCTGACTGTGAATTTGAAAATAAACAAAACGGGGCAAAAACTGACGTTACCTGGGTACGACGGCCAGCATTGCCTGCCACTAGTTCTGAGAAGGCAACTGATGCCTTTGTATTTTCACCAGCGTTTCATCGGCCTCTGTGTATTTGTAATAACTGGGCGGCATTTCAAACAGATGATTGACCTCATGCTCCAGGTAAAATAAGCTCTCCAGCTTGTCATAGAGTGTCTGTCCTGTAGGTAGCCCTGTCTCTGTCGCCGAACTTGATGCTGCAGTAAGCTGATTGTTGACAAACTTATTGAGTCTGGTAGTATATTGGTCACATGTTAATAATCTCCCAGCACTGGTCAGTAGGCTGGGTAATCCTCTAATCTGTAGCGCTGCAATCTTTACGTCAAAATTGTCTAAATCCCTTTGTATATCCCGACATCTTGCCTCCAGAGTTTGCACAAAGCTTCTCAGTGTAAGCACACTCTTTGCTGTGAGTATGGCATCTGTTCTGTTCATGATATTGAGTGCTGCCAGCTCTTCCCTAGTCTGGTGATTCAGAAAATTGATCATTCTGTTGGCCTGATCAGGCATATTACCTAATGCTGCCTTGGCCCTCTGGATTTCATTTTTAGCACGGCCAATGAGTTCCACCTGCTCATATATTGCCTGAATTGACCTCCATTGGCTAGCGATTGACTGATTTATTTTAGCCCACAAAATTCTCTTTATTTTAGCAAAGGACTTGTCCAATGACAGCTCTTTCTCCAATGTTTTGATTCTATCCTTTAGGGCCTTGATCTCTCTTGATTGTTCACCCACTGTCATCATACTTTGTTTCTAGCTTAGCCAGTTTTTCTCTCGCTTGTCTAATCTCTATTGCCTGAAACTCTACCTCTTTAATAGCCCTTTTTATTTCGTCCATGCTCATGCTAGCCTCCGGAACTATTGTTGTTGCCGCTGTAGCTTCTGTAGTTGCTGTGGTTGTTGGAATAATTGGAAGGGTGACCGTTGCTTGTACTGGAGGAATATCAACACCTGTTGGAACTGTTTGAGGTGGCTGGGAGGCCGACTCTCCCTCCTTGCTTTGTAGTGCCCTTTCCAAATCTCCCTCTAAATCAATTACTTTCTGATTTAATTTCATTATCAAGTCCCATTGATCCTCAGCTTCTTTTTCCTTCTGCAATTCTCCTGTTTGAGGGTGCTCAGTAGGTTGCAGCCTCAATCTCTTTTTTAGTGCAGCAATGTCATCATCTTTCTTTTTCATAAGGGTTCTCACACCCTTAGGATCTTTTGGATCATGACCCAAGTCAATAATGATCTCCTCCAATGTTTTGATTCTATTATCCTTAGCGGTGGAGGACAATCTTTCAAAGTCCAGTTGAGTGTTGGTATTCTTCAAAGATTCGGCTAATTCATGGGCCAATGTGGCCTTTTTTGCAAGGGTAGCATAAAGCATTTCAGTTGTCTGCTTGTGTAGCTCTATTTGGTCCATAGGGTGGATATCTTTGGACAGGACCTCTAACCTCGTCTTAACGAAATCTGCAGCTGATTGTGGCTGCTGAATCTTGGGCTTGAAGTGGGTCAGAAACATTTTTTCTTGCTTTATATCATATGCTGCCATCAGTCTTTCCTGTTTGGAAGGGGTTGCCTTTAGGAATTGTTCATATAATTGCACTCTTAGTAGCTCATTTTGAGCTTTGATCTCTTTAAAGCTGGCCTTGGTGCTGACTAGTTTCTTACCCCTTTGTGTGGAGGACGATACCTCCATGCTGCACTGTACATCTTGCTCTTGCTGTCTCTGTTGCTCTTGCTGAAAAGAGCTTGTTGGTGTATGCAGTCTTGCTTCCCTTCTTGGGCTTTCTATAATTTCTTCACTGACCTCCTCCTCAAATGGAGAGTCCCCTCTTTGCCTCTTTGCCTCGGGTTGTTGCATAGACCCACTAGCAGGTGTGGAGTCTTCCCGGTCTCTTTTTCTGCCTCTCTCTTCATTGAGTGGAGTTTGGAGAACTGGTATTTGAGCTGCCTCTGTTTGTTGTGGAAGGGCTTGCCCTCGAGTCTGTTATGTTGAAGTGTTTGGCTGCTCTCTTACCACCTCTTGTTCTACTTCCATTGGCTCCTTCCCTTTGGCTATACCTGTTGCTGATGTAGAAGCCCGGTGGGCAGCTAGTGAAGTCGCTGCTGTAGATGGGCCCTCTCGCAGTTGATATGGCAGTCTGAAATTTACCTGGTCATCAGAATCCAAGTCAAGAGTTTTTTCAAGGTCTTTAGCAGTTTGTTCCAGAATTTCCTCTTGAGTTAATTCTTCAACTAAAGTTCCATGTGCCCATGCATTCTGATTAGCATATGGTTCAACATCTGGTTTTTTGGAGTGCTCATAGGGTGTTAGCCTATATTTGACTCTTCTAGCATTAATAAAACCAAGCGGGTCATAAGGGACCCACAAGAAACTCTTTTTCAACTTGAATTGATCGTTGAGTATCAGGTCAGCCTCTTTCCAACCATCCTTCTTATTCATAATGAAGGGGCCTAGGCGGTCTCTGAATTTCAGTTGTGCCCTTTTCTTAGTGCTGTGGAAGTGAGTGAAATTTAATTTTATAAGTTGCCTGTAGTATTCTAATGCGAAATCCGTGCATCCATTGATCACGAATTTGCTATGGGAGATGTATAATGACGATAGTAACATGGTACAAGGATGATGACAACATGCCTGAGTAGTTTCATGCAATTCCGGTGCACGGTTTCCAAGAAATCAGCCTCCATCACCATCAGCCATTTTTGCCTTTTCTCCATAACCGTGCATCCGTTTCAAAACCTGTTTCATGGGGAGATGCACATGGATGATAGTAGCCTACCCAAGCAGTTTCAGCCGATTCCGATGCACGGTTTCTGAGAAATCGACCTCTGAAATCTTCAACCATTTTCCATTTTTCTCGATTCAAAGGAATCAACCATTTATCCTGTTAATAATACCCCTTCACTGCTGCCTCTCGTGAATAATAAAAACCTCGTGTATAAAAACCCTCACACTTTACAAACCCTTTATACAATGATCATTGACCTATTAAGGACGAGATAACACTTTTCGGCGCAACAACCAAAGGTAATTGTAAAGGTATGCATGTTATGTGTGAATATTAAATTGTAGTTAATGAGGAGATAGATGACATGACCGCTAAAAGCGTCGTACTGCCAACCATATCATTCAGCTGCAGTTGGGGGGGATTACTGAAATATTGTAATCATTACAGGACACACCCATCACCGCCATCCCTATTCCTCCCGGTTGTGTCTAATCCACCTCGCTTATGCCTTACCATGTCATAATTTCATTTTGCAACATTTTGCTTTGTTTCGACTTCGGCAACTTGGCTCTGCACTTTGTATTCTGCCTAAAACAGTAACCATGGGTGGAGATGCTGTTAGACATGAACTGGGCTCGACGACATTACTGGAACTTTACCCAGATGCATACCAAATCTTCCTACAAGCGAAATGGGTGGACTATTTTAGAAGACTTCTAGAATTTGATTTGCAGCAAGTTCTCGAATTTGCATGCAACTTGAGGGAAGGGTATTCTACTGTCCAAGGGGTGAGAATCCCAGTAACAGAAGAATACATAGCACAAGTTTCGGGGCTTCCAATCAACGACATTCACTGGTTCAGCAGGAAGCATCTTATCCTCAATGCGCAGCAAGATTTCCTGCTACCTGGGGAGCAGGTGGAAGCCAAAGGCTGGGGTGTTGCACTTTGGTCATTACCATCACCTTGGCCAAAAGTTGTAGAATTCGTCAAGCACTACTTCACTTGCGAGGGCCACTACCAGGTATTCTACCAACATGACTTTGTCTTATTAAATCATTTGCGGCAAGGTCGTCTAGTAAATATGCCTTATTATCTCCTTGGATGTCTGAAAAATATGGCACATTACACTGCGAACGCTAGGCATCAACTCCCCTGTCTCGCGCACCATCATTTGGTCCAACTCCTGATAAATAGAGGCTTCGCCCTGCATAACCTACCTCCCCTCATTAACCCTCCCCAGCAAGCTGAGGAAAATCCTCAACAAAATGAAGAAAATTCCCAACAAGAAGCTGAAACTCAGCAACCAGCAGCAAGAACAAGCCAATTAAGCACTGAAAATCCACTACAGTCCTCACCCCTTGATGAAGCTGAACCGTCCACTCACATAGTTCACATTCCTACCGATGATTCAGACGAGGATACCCTCATCACTTTCCTTAAAAGGAAAAAGCAACAGAAAACTACAACCCCGTCAAAAAGAAGAACCAAGGCCTTAGTAAAGGCAACTACTATTTCTAATGATTCCCTGAGTAAAAGTCCTCGCAAGAGGAAAACTACTCTCTCCTCATTCCCTACCTCGGCAACAAACAAGGTTGTTTGCAGCAATCGAGGCCATTCCTCCTATCATTTTAAATCCTTGTATTCCCCACGGCCCTGAACCTTCACCTCCTTCACCCTCAGATGCCGAGATTCAAAGTGTTCACGATTTTGTAACATCATTTTTTTCAATAGAGGCAGCTGCTCCACAAGAACCAGCTACCGACAAATTCAAACCAGACATCCAAGCTGATATAGGACATGTGGTTGTTACACAAGAACCAGCCACTGACCCAATAGGTGCCACACAAGAACCACCTGTTGGGGAGCAAAAAGAAGACGACTTGCATGTGGATGTTACACAAGAACCAGCCACTGACCCAATAGGTGCCACACAAGAACCACCTATTGGGGAACAAAAAGAAGACGACCTGCATGTGGCTGTTACACCAAAACCAGCCACTGACCCAATAGGTAACACACAAGAACCACCTGTTGGGGAGCAAGAAGAGGATGCCCTAGGTGAAACTGATATACAAACAGACCCAATAGGTGAAACACAAGAACCACCTGTTGGGGATGCACATGACGAAGATAATGCTGAACAACAATTTTCTTTTCCTTTCGAATTTGTAACTGTAGAAGCCCTAGTCACTCTAGCCTCCCTACAATAAGAAAATGAGTTATTAAAATTAGAAATTAAGGCCTATCAGAAAGAATTAGCAATGGCTAGGGAAGCCTATAAAGAAGAACTCAATCTGTACATGTTAGCTCAGGTAGCATCTCAAGCTAAAAAGAGTGTAGAGAAAGAGCAATACAGTGAATACATATGCAGTGAATGTGGGGATATCTATAATCAAGCAGGATATAAAATAATTGCAGTCCCATTGACTGGAGGCAGCGCTGTTATATTCAAAAAGGAACACCTTGTTGTTACAGAAGAACCAGCAGGGTCTTCAAGGATTTCAGAAGAAGAAATGGAACCACCCCAGCTTACCCAAGCTATTGATGAGCAGAAATCAGAAGAAGAAATGGAACCACCCCGGCCTACCCAAGCTATTGATGAGCAGAAATAAGAAGAAGAAGTAGAACCACCCCGACCTACCCAAGTTATTGATGAGCAGGAACCAGAATCAAAATCTTTTACAACTGTGCATATACAAACTAAACCTCCCTATGTTAGCGATGCTCATGCACATACTTCTATTTTTCAAGAATTAAGCTACACATGGAGAGCAGAATACGAGCTTTCCCAAGGAAAGGCATTTCAACAACAGAAGTCATTATGGTTTAACTATGCCTATAGGAATTGGGAAGCAATGGAACAGTCTCGTGCATAGCACAAAGAAAATAAGCAATTAAAAACCAGATTGTCCCTTATCCTCGATTTGGTCCAGGGCTTACTGGCTACAAGAAAGCCTTATTTTAATTACTCTGTATTCTTGAGAGAATGCTTAGCGTTCCTCCAATTGAAAGCAATAAAGGATGGCAAACCACACCATGTCTCTACACCACAGCCATTCATTGAAACTTTTGCAGAAGCACCAAACAATGATCAGAATTTGATGTGCAAACTCTATCTTCACAACGAGGCTATGCCTGAAGATAGAAATATTAATTTACTTCCTATTTGTGGTGATATTCAAATAAGAGCTTTTATTTCCTTTTTGGCCAACCAACTCACTTGGCAGAATGCTTTCATGTCTGCACAACACAATGAGGAGAACTGTCTTCTCTGGATTCGTCCAGAACCACAAAATGCAGCCATCTTCCTCATGGAACATCAACGGAATCTACGAGAGCCAAGCATGGCCGATCACATTAGGAATCTGCAAGCAGCAGTCTTGGAAGACTGCCAACATTATGTCAAAGCTAAAGGACCTCTGGCCATAAAAGCAAATGAATTTTTCTGGGAACAGTGTCCCAAAGAAAGAAGGGAATATCATCCCTACAATCCCCTCAATCTGCAGGCAGCAATCTCAAGGATACCTGCCTATGTAAAATGCACGAGACAATGTGCTGAACGGTGGATTGGTTACCGTTTTCATTTCCCTCTCTTATGGCTTCCTGGAGAAGAATACAAGGCTCAATTTACATTGACTAAAAAGGAAGAATTGGCAGCATGGAAAAGAATTTAGAATGCCCAAGGGTTCAAAGACATGGTTGACAGCAGTTTCTACACCTACTGTATAAGCAATCTACACTGTTTAGCCCAGTATTCTGATTCCGATTCAGATTAGGCATTGCATGCAGACATGCAACATTTTCAGTTGGGGGGGATGTTAGGTTCCCATTTTGTCTATTTTTGACTGTATATTTTGCCATTGCATTACCCTCTTCAACCCTTAAGTGAAAGCCTTTTCTAGTATTTTGGCTTAATCACTCCAAAAGGTACAGAATAACTTTCCTCATTGCTACATGTTTAATTATTCAACACGTAATCATGCTATCTTTATAATTATTCCCTGAAGTTGATTAAAGTGTTGAATAATTTATGAAACTGCCTAACTGGCAAGATCACATTTTGCCGTTGCTGAAACAGCGGAAACAACGCAAACTGTGAAGCTGAAACATCAAGAACAACATGAACCTCAAAGCTGAAACAGCACAAACACCATGCGCACTTTGAGGAACAGTTTGGATTTGCATAACAAATCTACATCGGCAAAGGAGTCTGACCGATTACTATATTGGTCGTAATGATCATGATCCTCATGGTTGTAACAATATTTTGTTATCAAGCACTGCCTTTCTTATTTTTGGTACAAAAGGTTTGAATCGGAATGTATGAAGATCTGTTGTAATAGATGTCTCCTCTATAAAGAGGAGACATCTACATTAGAAAGGGGGACAGAAAGGAGGATAAAAAACTATAACACAAAATTTGTAGTGAAGTGATGAGACTGAATCTCCTTTTTGTAATATGGTTTATTGGCAGATGAATAAAATTCTGTTCTGAGTATTTTATTTTAATTTCTGTGTTCTGGGGAATCTTGTGAGAAGGACAGGGCCCACCTTCATCACAATATTCACCCATCTTCTTTCTATTGTGTGGTGTGTGTGTGATTTCTGTTTATATTACAGTTACTGCTTCTAATGATATTTACTTTTGCTGAAACTCTGTTTTCCTTTTTAAACTAATTGATGTTGCATATGAGTGCCTCACCGGTGATTAGGATTTACAAAGTGTATGTGTGAACTGGACAACGGAGGCGGGTTCTGAAAGTCCTTACTCTGTGAATAGGGTCCTGATCCTTTATTGCAGGACAGCCATCACTTCCTTTTGCAGATTTGTTTCCTTTAAGTTATTTGTTCTTACTTCATTTTCTGCAATAGGCTATAACTATTGTAACTGCTGTAACACAGGGTATGGATTTCATAGATAGTAACTGTTTATACTACAACTTTTAATACCATTAAGATTGATTACATACAGTACGTAGTCACCTTTGGAATAATCAGACTTTCCTAGGTTGATAATTAATGTGGCACTCGCCTGTTTTATTATTAAACAATTAATGTGACCAACAGTTACGTGGGCAGAAAAGTAGTTGTGAGATGAGGAACCTAACTAGGAGATGGAGCAGCTGGCCTGGACGAAGCCTAGGTGGACGAGGGAGTGATGGAGATGCCTTGTACGATGTACACTTAACCGAATCAACCAAATCCTACACACATTCAAAATCTTAGCTAATCTATCCTAACTGTCAACGAAAAAAATGAATAGCAGCTTTACTTCCAAAGAGAACCATGTACAACACTTAATCAAAGAAACATCTAAAAAGGTCTGAACGCATGACTCACTTCTACAAATGAAGACATTACACCAAAGATTGCATGATCAAGCAAACTAGTGTTTTTGTTGGGCAGCACTGTTTCTGCAATTCCAACCCCTGATCCAATAAGGGAGAGGTGAAACTGAGAGTGCAGGCAACCCTTTTTTCTGGAGCTTTATCACTTATTATCCTATCAATCTATTCTACACATCTGAAGCAATTCTATTCCTCAACAATGACCTATTTAACCAACACAACTAAATCTTGCTCAACAAAACCACGTTTCAAATGCATAAAAGGAAAATCACAATGCTTAAAGGAAAGATAACAATACAAAGAAGGAGGCCCTAGGCTCTCAGGTTGGGCCCAACCCCAAGAGCTATGGCTCCTATAGAAAACTCAGAGCTGATATCAAATCTGACTGCTTCTCATTATCAAAAAAATAATCATAAGTCAAGAGTTATGCTACAAAAGAACAAAACAGAGCTAGCAGCATTGTAGTGAAAAATATGCAAGAGTTTTTCAAAAGTCCTTTTCGAAGGCTGAGGCCTTAACATTTATACACCACGAGGCCCTAGCTGGCCTCCTAAATCTATGGGACTTGGCTGTCCAAACTGTGAGTGAACAGCTCCTTCAAAAAATCTTTTTGGCTGCCTTCTAGATCCAGTTTTGGTGGCCTTTGGAGCTCGGAGTTGGGGGTGAAGATCCCGAGGGAGGCTATTAATGCCATAGACAACCCCCTACGAATCCTCAACCCAAGCTTGGTTGTCTCCTAGCCCATGTCTGCTCAGTTTTTCTCCAACATGTGTCAAAAAATCCTGAAATGAGCACGAGTTAGCCACCTAGGAATAGTGACTACCCTTATTCGTACAAATGACATAAACATAATAAAAAATAATGCATAAGTTATGAAAAATGAAGGATTGAACAAGGATAATTAGGCCAAATGAGCCCAAAATGTTACCAAATTTGGGGCTCATCATCACCCCCCTGCTAAAATGATTGCTCATCCCTGAGCAACTAGTCCAGCTCCTCGTCCTTCATTGCTTTAACTGCCACTCTCACATCCCAGGCTTCTGAAGTAGTATCCTCCTCACTGTCATGGAACCCAACCTTCTTTTCCACCTCTTCCCACTGCTTATGCTCTTCTTTTTCTGTGCTTCCTTCTACCAATCCCAAAAGCAAAGGTGGGCTTAGCTTGAGGCCGATCCAGCTGGCCTGGAGGTTCTGCATGGACTTCTTGTAGAGAGGTACCCGTACTAGGCCCTCCCTCATTCTAGTTGGAGTGTGATACTCCCTGATTTTGAGGTTGTGGGACAATGTGTTCCACCTTCAGGTGCAAGCATGAACACAATTGTCCCATAATAATCGCTCCATATCCTCGAAAAGTGCTATAGTCTGAGTCTGTTGATCCATGTATTTTAATAAAGCCTGAGGGTTGGTTGTTAGGTGTTGGTGGGTGGATATCAATGTAGTGGGGTCCCCTGGCTCTGCTCTAATTAATAGTGGTTCATGTAACTCTCGGTTCATAACATCTTTGACCTCTATCGCTCTCTTTTCTTCGTGGTTTAACCATGAGGTAAATGCCATCAGCTGCATATCTCCCACGACTGTGTTGGGGTCCCATGAAGTTACATTAGGAAGGGCCAAATTATGGAGGTAGAACTCTGATAGCTTGGCCTTGTCCTCTGTTGAGTTGTTGTTGCATAAATCTATGAACTGCTGGGGGTTTTGGATCTGGGAGATACCCCTCTGTGCTAATGCATTAATTTGGAATTTCAACCATTGGTCTCGTAGGTATAGGCCATAAGATTTGGCCGGCTGCCTACATTGCAGGGCATCCATAGCCCAACTGGCCATGCAGGCCAGTTGTGCCTCTTTTTCTTGCACTTGTTGTTTGAGAGCTTGTATCTCTATGTTTGCTTACAATTCCCTTTGCTGTAGTTGTTGGATTATTTCCTCAAGATCAACTTGCATTCCATATTTTCCTTGAGGTTTTGTTGTAATGTCCTCTGATGTTGTGCCCCTTTCTTTCCTCTGTTCCTGTAGCTGTAGTTTGAGCTTCTCATTCTCTTCCTATAGAAATACTCACTGGCAGTTTCCCACGTGTTTTGCAATAGCTAATTACCTTCTTGCATCCTTGAGTTGTTCCTCCAAGGGGCCTATATCTGCTACTCCTTTAGATTTAGCTATCCTCATCCATGTTTGGGTCCTCACTCTTTCTTCCTCCATCACAAAGAAAAGTGCACTGTGAATTCTGTGGAATAATTTTCCCAGCCTACAAAAAATTATAATAAGAGCTCAAGCTGGGCTGGGGGTTAGGCTCCATAATGTGCTCTACCTCTTATTCCCTTTGTGGTGATGTGGTTGCCTTCCCCTCCATTCTTTCGGTCTCCTTGAGCCCAGCTAATGTTTCCTGTAGAACTTCTTCAGCATCCTGTAGAGGGGTTTTTGAAGTTGACCTTTCCATTTTCTCCCTCCAGGTAGTTGTCTTCGGGCTCCCCCGCTCAAGTGACTGATAATTTGGAGGGGGACTTCTCCTTTGGTGAGGTAGGGGTGTCTTAAATGGTAATTGGGTCTTTGGATGGAGGTTGGGGCCTGCCGGTTTTAATTCTTACACTCCTCCTTGATTTGAAATACAGAGGAGTCTCCCTCTTTCGTTTCTCCTTTGGCTTGGGAGAGGTACTTAGGGTGGCCAGCACAGATGTTGCCTCCCTAGCAAGAATTTCGGCCGTTTTCTCCTTCTGTTTTCCTTTCTCAGGACTTCCTGTAGAAAGCCCTGTAGTGGTTGATTTCTGGCTTCCTGTAGAAGCCGTTTTCAACTTTCCTATAGAAACATGCAGGGAAAATTTTAAGAACCCCCCCTAAATTTATAAATATAATAAATGGGCGAATCTCCATGGTATATAGGAAAAATGGAAGGCGATTTTATCAATAATATAATATGTATATATAATTTTTTGGTGAATCTCTCACCAGGCATGGCGAATATTTTACTCAATTATAAAATCTTGTAAGATCTTGGCGAGTCTTTCACTAAATAATAAAACTTTGTAAAGTCCTAGTGAATCTTAGCATAGGCTAAATGCTGGTTTAATTCCCCCATTTAAATAGGCTACATTCCAGGTGAATACCATGGGTCAATACCATGTGCCATTTTGGTGAATACCATGGGTCAATACCATGTGCCATTTTTATTTTTATTAATTCTAATATTAGGGTTAATAATGGTTTTTTGCATGGTATTAATAACAATCTAGTCCATGGTATTTGTCCCATAGTATTTTGGCCATAGGTTTCACCTAAATATAACCCATTTTTTGAGTGTTGGTAAATATAAGGTGACTTATGGAGTAAATATAAAAAAAATGTTTTATTTGTTTACCATACCTCTCGTTTATTTATATTTTTATTAATTTACCATACCTCTTTTACAAATATGGTATTTGGCCCATAGGATTCACTTAAATAAAACCTCTTTCTTGAGCCTTCATAAATAGAACGAGGGTTATGGACTAAATATAAAAATTGGTTTTATTTATTTACGATACGTCTAGTTTATTTATATTTTTTTTTATTTACCATACCGTTTGAGTAAGTATAAAAATATGTTTTATTTATTTACCATACCTCCACTTTACTTATATTTTTATTTGTTTACACCGTTACATGTATATAAGTGACTTATGGAGTAAATATAAAAAATGTTTTATTTATTTACCATACCTCTCATTTATTTATATTTTTATTAATTTACCATACCTCTTTTATAAATATGGTATTTGGCCCATAGGATTCACTTAAATAAAACCTATTCTTGAAAATGGGCGAATGGATTCACTTAAATAAAACCTATTCTTGAAAGTGGGCGAATGGAAGGTTGTAAGTCCTAATTTCAAGGGCTAAATTTACCTTTTTTACCCTCTCCCTTAAAATAAGGTGGGCTATTTGAGGTGATTTGTAAAAATGTACTATGATACAAAATATTCGCCCACTAAAAATTTAAAACCCCTTAATTTCGCCAAAGGGCGAACATTCGCCCCTAAAATTATCCTTGGAAACATGCGGCACCGTTTTAGCCTGCTTGGCTGAGGGTGCTTTTTATTTTAACTTTGCTGAGGCTGCCTTAAAGGATCCCTCACTGATGTGGACTTTTTCAGTCCTTTCCACCCTGCTATGTAGTCTTTTCTCCCTGGGTGTTAGTGTGGTTTTTTCACCCTCTGTTTTGGTAGCTCAATTTTTCTCTTGCTTTCCCTTCTGTTCTTTCTTTGGTGATTTGGCCAGAGTTTCTCGGCCTTTACCTTCCTTCTCTACTTGAGTGTGTTCCTTCTCCTCACTACTGGAGGAGGTGAGCTCCTCAGCCAACATTTGGATGTCATCATCCTTAGTCAAATTTCGAAGGGTTTCCCAGGAGAGAGGGACAGTGTATGTGTGGAGTGCATCTTCCACGAGCAGCTTAATGAGCCCATGATGGGATATCTAGTCTGGCGTTCCCTCTCTCAATTTGGTGGCACACTCAGTCATGGACTACAGGAGGAAGTAAGGAATGCTCAAATTTTTCTCTGAGGGTAGGTCCATTTGGTGCCTAAGTTCTGTGAGAAACCAAAAATGATATCCATACACGATGTTGAATCGCCCCTCGCACGTGATATACTTCATAATTTGGAGGCTGAACTCACTCCAGAACAGCTGTAGGTTGGTTCTTTGAACTCCATTCTTGTCTTCTGAAAATTGTTCCTCTGGCAAAAAGAACTCCTTCTTAGCTTTCTGACCCAGTTTTCTCTCCTCCTTATCCCAAGGTACCCCCATCAGTAGGTCAGTGACTTTGCTAATGAACTATGGGGTGATTCTGAGGGTCAATCCTCTGAAGTTGACAACGGCAAAAGTCTTTGACTTTGGCTACAAGGATCGCAGGAATTATTTTGCAACCTCGTCATTGTGACCTTGAAGCTTGTCACAGAATGACATCCACCGTGCATGAGAAAATAGGTCCACCACCTCAGGGGTTTCCCGTAGCTTCTTTGAGTCTGTAGGCTCTTTTCTAATGAACCCACCCGGCATGGTAAAAGCTTGCTTTGTTGGCCTGAGCTTGCCTACTCGTATACAAAAGTGGATCTTTGGGATTTCCTTAGACAGAGCACAGAGCTATGCCTCTGTTATGCACACAGTTTATAAAATTCACGACTGTCTACGAGTGAGCCTTGACAGTGGCTCAATTATGAATCAAACCCTGGAGAAAATCCTGCATACACACTACGACGACAATTCTCATGCAGAAATAAGAAGACGCTTGCAAATTCATGCACATACTGTAATTCACAGTTTCCTATCCCTTTAACACGTCGACTTCACCACCTTTCGAACCAATTGCATGGGAGGACTATGTTTAGGCTTAAACCTCATTCCAGAATTGCCACCTTCGACGTGAACAGTTCAATTTCCTCCGTAACGTTGAGCTTCCTGTAGCGTAGCTTCCTGTAGAAGTCGTGCACGGGTTCTAGGGAGCGCTTCGGTGGTTCTAGGCCTTCTGTGCAGCAACAGGACGTTGGAATAGGCTGAGAACTCGAAGTAATAGCCTTCAGAAAATTTAGGATGCGTACTCGGCTGCAAAGTGGTTGAGAATAAATGAGTGAAGTGCGCCATATGTGGTCTAACTGGTGGATTTGAATTTCTGTGAAATTCGTGGCGCGGGGGTGAGTTGTCCCCGTCGGCCTATTGGCCGACGTCACCTGCTATCATTCCTCTGCATGTCTACCTGACTGCCGAATCATTCCCTGTATATCTACCGCCACCACTCCTATTATATCACCGCTTCTCTCCAACTGGATGCTTCCCACGTGTCCATTTCCTGTCTCGTTGACACAACCAAAGCTTTTCGGATCGGACGAGGCCGTCGAGCTGGTTGTGGTGGTTAGTTGAATGGATACCCGACTTGTTCAATCCATTCATTTTCATATTTACACACATTTTAGAGCATCATTTATGTAATTTGACGAAACAGGGTGAGGCACTTACCTGTGCGGCCGTGGACGTGATTTTTCACATGATTCAGGACGAGGGGTGATGGATCCGCTTTCTGCTACTTCATGCACAAGCACAGGAGCTCCTTTTTATTGAAAGCTGCTGGTTTTGAGACCGGTTTCCTAGTTGTGGATGGTGCATGTGCTGGCTTCATGAGTTGCAGGTATCTTCATGGTGTGTCCTCTAGCCGGATCAATTACTACAGGATTCCTGTAGGACATCCTGTAGCTGTTTCTCCTCCTAGGGTGCATGCCGAAATGGTGGAGTCATGTTCATAGGTGTAGGGTCCTCAGATCACCTTGAAAGGTAGTGCATTGGGCCTCTGCATACTTTATTTTCCATTGAAAATCATTTCTTCTGAGAGTCCAACGTTCTGGTATGACTGTGCAGGTATTTCAATCGTATGGCAGCAATGGTGGTGAAGGGAGGCGACAGCAGTGGGTGATGGAGATAAACATTAGTTGCATGCCTCCTTATTGGGCTTCGAGCTTCAAATTCTTCTACATAGTCGGTCTTGGCCCGTCCAAAGATTCTACAGGAAGTTTCCTGTAGAAATACAGAACTTCCTGTAGAAAGTCCTGTAGCTTCCTGTAGAAGGCTAAACTATGACCAGATTGTGCCCAAACCTTGGAAGAGATGAGTGTTTATGGAGGGAATGCTGGTGAGGTTGTCTGGTAGCATGGTAGCGACCCTTTTTCTTGAGTTGAGAGGCCTCCTTTTTACATGGAATACCTGCAACCTGCATTAATTTCCAAAGATTGAGCCCGTTTTTCTGTTTTTGCCTCCTTCTTTTTCCTTTTTTTTCTTTTCCTTTGGTTTTTTTTTTTTGGAGACAGCAGGGGCGCCTTAATGAGGTTTTCACCCCTACTATCTACCTTGGGTGCCTCAGAGAGGTTTTCACCCAAGGGTCTTTTTTTATTCCAAAAGAGACAGCAAGGGTGCCTCAATGAGGTTTTCACCCCTACCATCTGCCTTGGGAGCCTTAGAAAGGTTTTCACCCAACGATCATTTTATATTATATATATATATATATATATATATATATATATATATATATATATGATGCTCAGGGTATGCCCAAAACAGAGGCAGAACCCTTCTCTATGACCAGCACTGATTTTTCCACAGTTTTGATGAACTCTTGCCTCAAAAGAGGTTTCCTGTAGATCTTTATTCGATGCCCATTGACGAGCATGGGGATGGCTTCCTCATCAATGGTCCGAATAAGAACAGACCCATTATCATTACACTTCTCCACTGCATATGGTCCTAGCCATCTTGTCCTCAGCTTCCCCTTGAAATCCTTATGTCTGGAATCATACAGCAGCGCCCAATCTCCTAGTTGGAATTGCTTGTCATTAAGGTGCCGGTCATGCCATATCTTCCTTTGAAGTTGAACCACTTCTGAGTGGAGAAGGGCCTGCATTCGATGTTCATCTAGCCCATTCAGCTGCAATAACCTCTCTTGTTGGGCATGGCTGAGATCTAGGTCCAGCTGAGCTGCCATCCTCAATGTGTTGTACTCGAACTCAATTGATAGCAAAGCTCTCTTCCCATAGACCAGTTCATAATGTGTGAAGCTGGTTGTGGTCTTCCAAGTGGTGTTGTAAGCCCAGGTGGCCTCAACCAGGTGATCTGCCCAATCCTTTCTGCTGCTGCTCACCACCTTAGTCAAAATCCCTTCTAATGCTCTATTGGTGACTTCCACCTGCCCATTTTCTTGAGGATGATAGGGGGTGGAAGTCATATGCTTGATCTTGTGATGAGCAAGCAAGTCTTCAATTAAGTTGGAGGTGAACTGGCTCCCTTGATTGGTGACTAACTCTCTTGGGTAGCAAAATTTGTAGAAGATGTTTTCTCTTAAAAACTCAGCCACCTTTTCTTCTATCGCTGCTTTGATTGCCTTGGTTTCTGCCCACTTTGTCAGATAGTCTGTGCACACAATGATGTAAGACCTTTGCCTTGAAGGAGGGTTGATAGGACCCACAAAATCCACACCACACTTCTCAAATGGTTCAAGAGTCACTTGAGGTTGGACAGGCATTTCATCCGTTGGGGTCGGCTTCCCCATCCTTTGGCCTCAGTCACGTTGGCTAATATATCTCTTGACATCTTGATGAAGCGTGGGTCAATAGTAGCCTGCCTGTAGAATTTTGAAGGCAGTCGTCTTGGCTGCAAAATGTCCTCCACAAGGCCCATCATGACAGGTTAAGAGGATTTCAAAGACTTCCTCCTCCCTTACACAATGCCTTAAGATCTAATCTGGGCCAAGTTTGAACAGGTTGCCCCCGATCCAAGTGAATGAGGCACTCTTCCTCACAATTCTGCTTTTCTCTTTTGAAGATAGATGCGGAGGGAACTGTGCTGAGACCAGATAGTTTGCTATATTAGCAAAACACGGCGAGAGTACTGAGATAGCAAACAAATGTTCATCTGGCATCTGGTCATCCACTGTTCCACCTTCACCTGCAGGTAAATCCAGTCTAGACAAGAAGTCAGCATCAACATTTTCTTTACCTTGTTTGTCAACGATAGTCAAATCAAACTGTTGCAATAGAAGTAACCATCTAATAATACGAGCATTCACATCTGGTTTATTCATTAAATATCTAATTGCAGCATGATCATTGTGTACAAATGTTTGATAGACAGTGATGTAGTGGCGGAACTTGTTCAGGGCATGGACCACGGCCAAGAACTCTTTCTCAGTTACAGTATAATTCAGTTATTCCTTGGATAAGTTTTTGCTGAAAAAGTATATGGCATATGGGAGTTTTTGTTCAACCTGTCCTATGGCTGCCCCTATGGATTTGTTCGAGGCATCAGTGTGGATGTGGAAAGGTAGGGCCCAATTTGGACCTGTCAATATCGGTGCGGACACCAACTTATCCTTTAATTCATTCAGAGCCCTTTGACAGTCGTCCGTCCATTTGAACTCAACATCCTTTGCTAAGAGGCCAAACAGTGGTGAGGCTAGCTTACTGGAGTCTTTAATAAATCTTCTATAATATCCTGCTAAGCCTAAGAAACTCCGAACATCTCTTACCTTCTGAGGAGTTGGAACCTTTTTGATGAGAGCAATTTTATTAGGATCCACCTGCAATCCTTGGCGAGAAATGGTATGCCCTAGCACAGTCCCTTCAGTCATCAAGAATTCACATTTTTCAGGACTAAGGGACAGGTTCATCTCAATGCACTTGGTTAGAACTTTTCCCAGATTGGACAATGCTTCCTGGAAGTTGGACCCATAAAGAGTGAAGTCATCCATATAGATTTCCATCGAATCATGGACTAGCTCAGAAAAGATGCTCAATACTACTCTTTGGAATGTGGAAGGAGCGTTGCATAGCCCAAAGGGAAGGACTCGGTAAGCAAAGTTACCCCAAGGACAAGTGAAGGTGGTCTTATCTTGGTCTTCCGGGCTGATTTGGATCTGGTTATACCCACTAAACCCATCTAGGAAAGAGAAAAACTTCTTCCCCGCCAGTCCATCCAACACTTGATCTATGAAAGGCAGAGGAAAGTGGTATTTCTTGGTGGCTTTGTTTAGTTCTCGGTAGTCCACACAGATTCTCCACTTTCCATTTTTCTTGGGTACCAACACTAGAGGGGACACCCACTCGCTATCCGAGATGGGGTAGATGAATCCTGCATCCAACAGTTTTCGCAATTCTTATTTGACAATGTCCTTAAGGGCTGGATTCATTCTCCTCTGAGGTTGCCTGATCGGTTTACAGTCTTCTTTGATGTAGATATGATGGGTACAGACCGAAGGATGGACTCCTTTCATCTCCTTATAGTTCTAAGCGAAAACATCTAGATGACTAGCCAACAGACTATACAACTCCTTTTCCTGGGAAGGAGATAGGGAGGAGCTGATCTTTAACATTCTCTCGGGGCCAAACTCCACACTTTTGACTCTGGGAGAGAGTGGATCGGTCACACAAAGGTCCACTAAGGTGCTGGCTTGAGTATCTTCCACCAATTTCTCTAAGGACAATGCACTAGGAGGTGGATTCTGAATCAAGGTCTCAATCAAATCATCCTCGGTTTGAGAACCTCCCCTGGTGGTTTCTAAGGTGCACAAGGGTGCAGAGTACACCTCATCCTCTTCTCCTTATTCCAACCAAAGTGGTAAGTCATGCTCTAATAGAGGTTGGGCAGGAGGGTATAGGACTAGCTTCTAGGACACAGGACCATTTTTGATGGTCATGTTTCCTGATCGGTAGCTTATGTAAGCATCTGTAGTGGCTAACCAAGGTCTTCCCAAAATAAGGGGGGTATCCAGTAAGCTTTGCCTTTGGTTGAAGAACCAAGAAGTCTGCAGGGTACTCCCAAGGGTCAACAGAGACCAAGACATCCTCCACAATCCCTTCGGGAGTCACGGTGGAGTGATCTGCCAATTGCAGGACCGTCGAGGTCTTCCTTAAGGAACCCTGAAGGTTGAGTTTGAGCATGGTATCCCTGGTCATCACATTAATGGTAGCCCCTAAATCAATCAAAGTGTGGGGTATGATGGTGCCATTGATGTGGACATCAACTACAGGACTCCCAGGATCCAAATACTTTGGACAGATTACTTGCCCCAACATAAGATCAGACAGTTGTCCTATGACATTGATGGTTGAGGCATCTCTTTTTCGCCTGCCTGGGTGCCTGAAACACTTTTCCTTAACCAATTTGTTGTATATCGGTACATCTTCAATGGCTTGGAGAAGTGGTATTCTCACACACAACTGTTTGAGTTCTCCCAGAAGCTCATTCTCCTCTGGGTCGGGTTGTGTGGTGACTATTAGTCTCTCAGGAAAGGGTGGAGTGGTCTTGGGTTCACTTTCCTGTTTATCTTCCTCGTCCTCTAGGGGAGGAGGTTAGTGATCCGGAAGAGTCTTCCCGGATCGCAGGTTGATCTCTTGGATCTCCATAGCATAGGTAGGGCATATTGTTTCCCTGGTATATACCTGTTGGGCCTGTCGGTTGTTAGGGTTTGGGTTCGATTGAGCAGGAATTTGGGGTTTTCTTAGAGGAGCAGGAGGTAATGGCTGTGGTTGAGCTGGTGGTGGAGGCAAAATGGGAGGAGGAGTGTTGTACTGGGGCCTCCACCCCGGTTGAGGTGCATTCCACTGAGGCTGTGGCTGGACATGTGAGTGAAAAGAATGAGTAGTGGGCTGAGTATGGTATTGAGGTGGGTAAGACCATGGAGGAGGCACAGACCAGGAAGGATGAGCAGGGGGACCCCAAGAAGGCATAGAAGCAGATTGGTTGGGGCTATAATAAGCTTGGGATGTCCCGTGCATCCCCTGCTAGTAAGGTCTAGGTCCATGCAGCCTCCTTTGGTTGAGGAAGTAGAGAGATTCAGTGGGTGCCTCGGTTCCTTGGTACATGGCCTTGAACCCAGGTAAGGTTGGGCATTGGTTTGAGGGGTGGTCCTCCTCACAAACGAAACATACCTCTACCGAGTGTAATGGACAGGCATTCTTAGGGTGATTCCTTGTACAGCTAGGACAGAACATGGTCAAAGCCCTCTCAGCTTCCTCTTTCTTTTGCTGGATTCGGAATGTATCATGTTGCATGGCAATGGTCTGTCTCACCTCACTTTTTAGGTCCTCCAGCTGATTAACAAACTCATGCTTGGAGAAAGTAGTACTAGCTGAAAGGGGGTTTCCCTTACCTCTTTTCTGGGCTGCCCTAGAGTGGTTTCTAAACACAGTCTTTATATCCTCATAAGGTAGTTGGTAAATATCTCCTCTAGCTAGCATGTGAAGGGTATCTAGAAGGTCTTCAGGGACTCCTCGGAACAGGACCAACTTGAGAGATTCAGGGTCAAGTGTGCACCTGGCCCGTTTATAGCTAAGTTGGAACCTTTCCTCATAATCTTCTAAAGACTCATCATTTCGCATGGTCATCCGAAAGATTTCTCCCTTGGCTTCCTTGGACCTATAGTAGTCCTGGTATTTGGTATTGAAAGCTTGCTGCATCTGAGCCCAAGTGGTGATACTGTTTCCAAGTAAGCCCATGAACCAGCGTAATGTTGCATCCTTGAGGGTAGAGGGAAAGAGTTTCAATTTTTTCTCATCTTCTGTATAGTCATAGGTTTGACAAAGGACAACAAACTCGAACAAGAAGGTATCAGGGTCTTCAGTAGTCAATCCATGGAAGTGAGGTAAAGCGGAGGGGCTTATTTTTTTCATTTTCATGTCTCCATTGGTCTCTCGGATGGGAAAGGCACCTTCTATTCTCTCATCTTCTCTTATATTCTCAGCCATGCCTTCAGGTGGAGTGTTCTCTAACTCTTCTTCTACTATAGGATCTTCGTATATCTCAGGAGGCTCGCCTATAGGTTGTTCTGGATCACTGTCACCAAAGAAGAGAGAAGGGTGACTCAGTGAAGTGGTGGGGGTGTTGGGTAAGAATTTGCCAATTTTATCTCTGTTCCTACGAGGCATGAAATGTGTCACATGGAAAGAGTCGACGGTGTGGACACAACCGACCTCCCTAGAAGCCTAAGACTTTCTAGTGACAAACAAGACAAATAGGAGCAATCCTTCTCTAAATATGCATTTATACTATGAGAAATCAAGTGTTTTAGATCTTACCTGTGACCCAACGCTGTTGTAGTAGTCCAGCTTCGTTGATTCGGATGAGCTCCTCCTTCTCTTTGAAACCTGCATTCACTAACAATCAAACGATTAAATAGCACCTGAATATCACATAAAATAAAACACATTTAACATATAGACCAAGGAGTATATGAAAGAACTCATAAATAACAAATTGTTGAGAAGAATGGACTTATTTGTATTAAAAGGTAACAAAAGAAACCATTACAACCTGAGCCTTGGTGTTGTGCAAGTTCCTCCCAGGGTCCACAAGAGTCCTCCTTTACTCTGATCAGCTCACCCACTTCCAAATACAACAAGTAAAGATGGTAATCTCTCCTCACAAGCTTATACAAGGAAGTCCTAATTCCAGCAGCATCTACCCTTAGGAATGTTCAGCTTTCAACCTCCTCTCCCTCTGGTCCAATGCATGTATTTATAGTGTTGTAGAGGAAGTTAATCAGGTCCACCATCAATGGGATAAGCCCCTCTTTCTGGGTGGGTTAGCTCCCCTCTTGATGGGATAAGTTCCTCTTCTATAGGGATACATGAACCATCTGGAGGCACTCCATACACGTCAAACAAGCTTCTAGAATGCTCTAGAAATAACCACAAGTAACTTTTTTGGAGTGAAACTTGCGCTTATTGACCTTTACAGACAGAGCGTACAAGTACGCAAGTATTGTGAACTTGGATTGCGTACCCGCAGGTAAGGTTGAGAGAAACTGCGTACCAGAGATAACTTGACTTTAAATGACTTTTCTCTCTTTCTTTGAGTTTGACATGGAAAGCAGAGGCATGAGACTTGCCAAGGAGGATAGTATGACAGGTGATGGAGTCATACAAACTGCAAATAGTCATGGTGACATTTTTTAGTGTAACAGATTGCCCCCTAAAGTGCGAAGCCTGAAATAGATTAGGGTTTCAAAACATCTAGGAAGGGTGAAGTACTTTATCATTTCAAGGATTATCTTGTGGAGAGCCTGGTCAGAACCTGCAAATATTCAACACAAAATACATATATAAGATGATATCGTTGCTGAGGTAGGCATTCCCATACTCATATTGAAAATTTTAACTAACAATCTAACTACTGCTCTGATACAGGAATGATTTTGCAGTACATCACAATTATAGACTTTTGTAGACACAGTATGGACGCAGCCATCTGTTTATGATTGGTCTACTATATAATGAATACAAAACTCCTCGCAGCCTGGATGGTGGAAACTATATCCAGGGTCTTCATTTCTACTTCCCGAATTGGTACGATTCTATCCATGCGAATAAATGAGTCGATGTCGAACATGGTAGAAACCACTTGATTACCAGTCGATGATGTAAAATGTTAACAAGTGTGAGAGAGACCACCAGTGATGTCAATGGTTCTCAAAGTACCCAGTACAATCCATGAAATGTGAATGAATGGGTTGTTGTCGAACACGTCACGGAGTCCTTTGATCGAAAGTCAATGATGTAAACTGTCGTCAAAGGCGAGAAACCTGCCATTGAAGCATGCAGACCCCAAGGTACTGACGATCTCTAAGTCATCTTTCTAGATAATGCGCTGATGTCGATAGAAAGCGACCCGTTGCAGGCAAACCCACAACACGAAATCATTGTTCAAGTTGAAGAAATGTTGCTGTAAGGACTGACTCAGGGATGGTCAAAATGGATGACAAGTATTTTGCATATGAATGGTTTATTTGCAGAGACCTCTTGAACACATAACGACACGACAGATGGCGTGGTAACGATTGACCCAAAGTTAATACCCAGAAATGGTTGAAGTCTTTCAAAGTGGTTTGATCAACTTTAAGGCAAAGGATTTCCCAACCCAGGTGATTAAAGAGTGTCGTGTTCAAGAGCGGTGATAAGGTTCTTCTGTAACAAAGGATAAAAAATAGGTTCATTCTTCTCTCTTTTCCCCCACCATTTCTGGAAAGTACCTCTTTATTTTTTACAAGCTTGAGGAGGATAACATATGCTTGATTATAAGCTCATCCTTCGGATGAGTCCAACTTAGTTTAGATTCGGACCCTAAGAAGGAGTGGTCCGTTCCTATTTGTAATCGAACAGGTCCTTTACTGTGAAATTTTAACGAGTTTAGTATAGGAGAAACTCGGCGTTTTTCAATTTTAGAGAGTCTGAAAAAAAAAACTAAAGAAGACTCCATAGTGAACTTTTTCGTAAATTTGTGTCTCCCAAGCCTGAAAAAGTATAAAATAATACCTGAGAGAACCGCTTGATCTTGCGACCAAGGAGTACTTTCATGTTTAGTGCCGTTGACCTGAAAAGTAAAAAGCGATCAAGGACACGTCGTTTTATTTCCAATATCGAGTTTGAAACGACAAAAACCCGACAATCTTTTCGTGTTTTTACGGTCAGAAAAGGGCTATAAGAGGACCGTCTTTTAATTCCGTTTTAACGAGTGTAAAAGAAACGCTCGGCAATCTTTTCATTTTTTAGGAGTCAGAAAAGGGCTTAAAAGATGACTCTGATTTCTTGGTTCGTGAAAAATGATAGTTTACCCTAAAGTCCCTTTGTCCTGCACAAAAACAACACATTACTCATACCTGTTTAAGATAGGCAAAAATACATTGAAAAATATCTCTTTATGGTGAAAAATAAACAAACCTAGCATTCATTTATCCAAAAAACCTATAAAAAGACTTTTTACCATGTCATTTTTACCATTTTACTGTTGAGGGAGAGAAAAGGGCTTTTGAAAAGAAACTTCCCGTGGATTTTGCGGAGAATCCGACCATCAGAATCGAACGTCGTTTCATCAGGTATTCTACAACATCCTTCTCTTAATTTCCATCCGTTTAGAATTCATTTTTAGGTTTTTATTTGATTTTTTGGAGGTCTTGGGGTTTCAAGATGCGCCCTTTGGGGTACGCAGGTCATGCACTACTGACCTGCGTACCCCGATATTTTCTCAATGGGGAAAATATCGAGCGTACGCACCCGGCCTTAAGGGCAGCTGCGTCCATACGCTCTGTCCCTAAAAGCCAGGGTGCGTACCCCGCAAAACGCATTCTGAAACCCTCATTCCTCCAAAATGGACCAAAATTTTAAAAATTTATGGACTCTAACAGATGTTTTATGATGTGCAGGGTGCACACCATGCTTGATTGGCATGAAAGAGAACACGAGGATGTTGATTTGGCCGCAATAAATCATCAACCCTCCATTGATGCTTTGAAGGCATGTGGTCTCTACAAGTACTGGGCCATACCTGGCATGAGGGCCCAAGCGCCATTCCTAGAGTGGCTGGTTGAAAGGTGGAACATCCAGGAACAATGCTTCTACATCGGAGGGCACCAGCTCAAGATAGAGCCCTCTGACATATATTTTCTCACTGGTTTTCCTAATAGGGGCGAGCAACTGACTCTCTCCGGGACTAGGCCGGGTGGCCAATCCCTTGCTAGCCTCCGGCTAGAGTGGTGCAACAATCAGAACCAGGAGAAAGGGATAGAAATCAAATATATATCCCTGCCTGAACTTATGGTAATTGCCTTTACAGTTACCAGACTCTGCGGCGCAGCCGCCTTGCACATTGCCATCGGGTCCCAAATGCGGATGGCGATAGATTGCTACCGAGGCACCATTTTCAACTGGTGCGATGCTGTGTTGGCCAACATAAAGGGCCAACTGACTAGGGTAAAGAACGGGCAACTAAAGACCTTTGGGTATGGGCCTTTAGTTGTGAGCTTTGCCCTAGAGAGAGTTCCGATGCTTATCCCTCAGCATCTCACTGTTCTGGTTGGGCCACCTCGGGAGCCAAAGTTGATACGATGGGTTACGGTGATGGCCCGGCATCCTGATGAGGGAGCGGGAGTTGTTCAATTTCCTGCTGGTTACTTTCACTGGTTGGAGAACCAGGTCTTCGCTATTCAGGACTTTCCTTATGCCGGAGAAGATTTTCGCGATGATCCGGACATGGTTCTTCCACAGGGAGAACAATGGGACGACAGAGGTATTTCATTTTTCACAAATTTTTGAGATTATTTACTTTTTATTTGTTTTTATATCGTCTCAAAACTGACAGTGACAATTTTCAAAATGCAGATGTAGGCCCACAGCGTCCGGCCAATCTCCGACCATTCGAGAGGAGAGTACCAGTTGCACCAGCACCGGCCCCACAGGATGCGGCCGCAGAGGCCTTAGCCGAGCTGGAACAGGACCTTGAGCGTCTCACGGCGGACATACCAGAGATGACTATAGATGATATTCCTATTCGACTTCAGCGCTATGTGGTTGCAGTCCCAAGACCTATCAGGAGGTTCCTGTGCAGGGTAGCGTGGGCAGTGGTCTCGTATAGAGAGCACCACCAGTGATTGGCTAGTCACTTTTTGTAGACACATATGACATTTTTGGTTTTTTGTACTTATCATTTTTGCCGATCATAAGGTGTTTTTCAACCTATGATCGAAGACGATGTATATTTTTTGACACACTCCTATCTATATATATATCATTATTACCGACTTATCTTGTTAAACATGTGTGATTAAATGTTAATGTGTTTTAAATTTACATGTATGATTATCGCAAATGTCTGTCTAACATTCGAGAAGCAATTGCATCTGCTAATGTATTAAAAGACCTTGGAATATGTTGATATTCAATGTAATCAAATTCACGTTCCAAAAGACGCACTCTCAAAAATAACCTTAATAACACTGGATTTCTAATGGCATAAACTCTATTAAGCTATAATACAACGAGTTCAGAATCTAACCTCACTATCAAACTCCGAATCCCAAATGTAATGGATTCAGATAATAATTCAATCACTGCACTGTATTCTGCAATGTTGTTTGTTGTTTGACCGAGGCTCACCCCATGCATAGAAACTAACTCGTCAGAGGGCGAATAGATAACCCAGGCTGCGGAAGAGATATTCCATGTACTACGACAAGCACCATCAGCAAATCCAATGTACGTTTGGAGAGGCGTCGACATCTGCAATATCAAGAGTAAAACCAAGATAAGCCAGAATAACGACGAAAAACCACACTCTCTAAACTAAGCACACTTGTCTAAACTAAGCAAACGTACCAGCTAGAAAGAGAAAATTAACCTAACTACCCTAACAAAAATCTTCACACCCACCATTTAAGCATAGTACCTCTTTAGGTAAAGTCCATTTCTGGGTTTACCCAAAGAGTCCCCATCAAAATCAACCAGCTCATAGGCCCCTTTTGCTAGCTTTCGCTTAACAATGTAGGGTCCATGCCACATAGGAACGAATTTTCCAGCACCTAACTTATCGTTAGCTTGATCATATAATAGCACTAGGTCTCCTTCCGAAAAATTTCGAGGGGTCACATTTCGATCGTACTGAGCTTTCATTCGTTTTGCATGAGTCTCGATTGCCAGTGCAGCATCACGTCGAGTCTCATCTAATTGAGCTAAATACAATAAACGCTTCTCCTCTTCGGAAGTAGCTGGGAGTAATTCGACAACCATTTGAAGTGATGGGATTTCGCATTCAATGGGTAGCACGGCTTCCAAACCATAAACTAGTTGGAAAGGAGTGAACCCTGTTGATGTTTTCACCGAAGTTCGATATGCCCACAGTGCGGAAAATAACATGTTGTGCCAATTTGACCGATGAATGCCAATGATTCGCCAGATCATGATGACCAAAACTTTGTTGATGGACTCAACCAGACCGTTGGCTTGTGGATAATAAGGTGTTGAGCTATCGTGGCGCAAACCAAGCTGGCCTGTAAGCTCTGTCATCATAATGTTTCGAAAATGGCGCCCATGGTCAGTGATTATCGCTTGTGGGACACCAAACCTAGCAATAATGTGATTGAATACGAAAACTGCAGCAGTCTTGCCGTCTGCCTCGAATGTAGGCATCGCCTTGGCCCACTTAGTAAAATAATCAACCGCAAGGATGATATACGCATGCCCCACGGCCGAGTGAGGGTTACAAGTAATAAAGTCGATACCCCATTTAGCAAAAGGACCAACGGCAATTATAGGGTGGAGAGGAGCTGGTGGTGTGTGCATCTTGCGATCAAACACTTGACAGTTGTGGCATTTTCGGACCGCAATAATAGAATCTTTAAACATGGACGGCCATAAATAGCTAGCACGCAACACCTTCTAAGCTGTGGCATACCCAGACATATGACCGCCACATGCCCCAAAGTGACAGTCATTCAAAACCCTTTCTGCCTCTTCGTGAGTTAAGCAACGTCAGAAAACCAAGTCCACCCCACGACGATAAAGAGTATCTCCAATTATTTTGTATTGTTGGGACTGGAATCGAATTTTCCGACGTTCCGTCTTAGAAGCTTCGGGCCGAAAGGATTGGGTTTGGAGATAAATGATTATATCCCCGTACCATGGATCTAAAGTGCTGATAAGAAACAAAGATTCGTCCGCTATGGTTTCCTCGGCCACTGTTTCCGTGTCAGCACACAGGAAATCACACATTAACTCGGCAAAGACTAAGGATTTCTTAGATTTGGACTTTTCAAACTCCAAATCGAACTCCTGCAGGATAACAATCCATTTGGAGTACTTGCCCCCTAGCAATTGTTTAGTTAGAATATAGATCATAGGGTTGCAATCCGAAATCACTATAGTTTTACGGAGAAGAATGTAGTGACGAAAACGCTGGACAGCTTGAACGACTGCCAGTGCCAACTTTTCCACATGTGAGTACTTTAGCTCGGTTGGATTTAACGTCCAACTAAGGTAATATATCACATGTTCCGTTCCGAATTCATCTTCCTAAACTAAGACCATTCCAATGGTGGAGTGGGAGGCGGCGAGATACAAAAAGTAATCCTGGTTGTAGTTGGGAGGATGCAGCAACGGTGCATGGGTCAACGCGTGCTTAAGTGCATCGAAAGATTTCTGAGCTATCTCATCCCAAGAGAATTGAGCATTTTGTTTTAACAACCGGGTGAAACCCTTTGTAACCTCGGCGTAGTTAGGAATGAATCGACGTAAAAAGTTTGCTTTCCCCTGCAAACTTTGGAGTTGGCGCAAACTCGAAGGAGGAGGCAATTTGATGATAGCTTCTACCTTCGAGGGATCGATGCGGATACCGGCTTTTGAAACGACAAATCCTAGCAATCGTCCCACTTCTATGCATAAGACACATTTGTGTGGGTTCAACCGAATTCGATAATGCCGACACCTCATAAAAATAGCTCGTAAGTGGACAAGGTGATCAGCTCGATGTAAAGAATGAGCAGGCAAATCATCGAGGTACGGCTGCACAATGTGCTTGATGTCGTGAAACGCATAAGACATTGCCCATTGGAAAGTGGCTCCGGCATTCTTAAGTCCAAAAGGTAATTTGCAATAAGCAAATGTCCCCCAAGGACAAATGAAAGCCGTTTTTGGTTGATCGGCAGGTAGAATATTGATTTGGTTGTAACCGGAAAAACCGTCCATAAAGGAAAATATTTCACTGCCGGCACAATCATCAATTATTTGATTGATATAGGGCGTGGGATAGTTGTCTTTTGGACAAGCACGATTAATATCCCTATAGTCGATGCAGATTCTTATTGTTCCCTGTTTCTTGTTAACCGGAACAATATTCGATACCCAATCCGTTAACGGGATCGTATAAATGAAACCTGCTTTCAACAGCTTCTCAACTTCTGCTTTAATTGCAACTGCTTTCCTAGGGTGTATCTGACGCAGACGTTGCCGAACGGGCTTAACGTTCGGGTAAGTCTTGATTTCATGAACAACAATAGAGGGATCAATTCCTGGCATTTCCTCATAGGACCAGGCAAACATGTCGCGAAATTCTTGAAATAGGGCCTTGTATGTTTGAATTTAGTCATTTGTACACGAGGCACCTATATGAATGTTCTCAATAATTCCAGTTTTGACTGAAATGTAAATGGCAATAGTTTGGGAAATGTTTCCCAAATTCAACTCTGAATCAGGATGTTTCGTGGGATTCTGAGCGTCCTTAACATATTCAGCCGTAAAAATTGATGAAAAATCATTTTCAAAGCCATCACCCTCAGGTAAAAATGAAGATCTATGATGGAGATCTTCCCATGGTAGATCATCTACACTTAGGATTTCGCGAAGTTGCTCATCAGATGACACAACTTCGGGAAACGCTATCCGTTTTGAGGTTGATGTGAAAAGCGATTCCTCACGGACCACATTCATTTGGTCGATTTGGGTTGAACACGGGTCGGTAAAATACTGCACGGCTTCATAAGCAATTTCATATGGACTCAAAGGCATAGCATCACCGAATGAGTCTATCTCAGATTCAGATGGGACAATCCAAGGATCATCATAAATAATAGTGTCTGAAGTAATCATATGAATGGAAGCGAATGAAGGGTCTGCGTTGATTGGAGGAAAAGGAAAAGTTCCCAGTAAACCGGAATCTTTAACTAATCCTACGCCAACATCCCTATAAGGGATAGTTGTTTTACCGACATGCTGGATACTCTCTGAAGAGGCTGGGTCGGATGAAAAGAAATCCAGCTGGTCTATTGTCACGATCTTGCCATTATGTGGAAACTTTATAACTCTGAAGACTGATGAGACCACCGCTGTCATAGCGTAAGACCAACTTCGACCCAAGAGAAGGTTGTAGTCTAGAGGGGCATCAACCACCTCCACATCCAGACTAACGGTTTTTCCTTCAACCCCTATAGGCAAATCCTGTAGAATGCCAAACGGATGGAACCCACGACCATCAAAGGCCTTAAGAATCGTCGGGGATTGGTTCAATGAAGGAGAACCAAGCGATCTCCAACATTGAATCGACATAATACACGTAGAAGCTCCTTCATCAATTGCAGTCCGATGAATAGGCCTGTTTTTTACTATCACTGGGATCTGGAAAGCCATCTGATGAGGGAGATGCGGTGTACTATTTTCTAGATCAAAGATTATCAGGTTCGGGTCCTGAATATCAACAGCTCCTATAGCCGACAAAAGTAATTTTCGTTGTGCTGGGCATGATTGCAGCACTTCTAAAGCCGACATTGCTGAGGGTGAAACAGCTAAGTCCTCAACAATGTTCTAATTCTGAGCTGCTCTCGCATGTGGATTGAAAGCAAACTTTCGAAGTATACCCTTGGTGGGCGGTTTGATTACCAAGTCCGGGTTAGGTTTCTCGATCTGTAGTGGATTGGAACCGGGAGCTGAGGTTGATGGATTAGAATGAGAAGATTCTCCTTCTTTGCCATCAACAGGACTCTTACTACCATAATCGTGTGATCGAGTCGCAATCCGTACATGAGACATCATCAATATGGGTTCTTCACTGGCACTCAAGGAAGAACCTATCATCTTACTCTCCTGCTTTGGAAATGGATCTTTCAAAACAGCAGGAGTTGGGGAACCTTTAACGATTTTCACAACCTCTGCCCGATGAGGGCAATCTCTTGTGAAATGATCTTCTTCACAAATTAAACAAGGATAGTGAGGTTTGCGTTTCTCGTCGTTAGATTCTAACTTCTCTTTTTTCTCCTTTGGAGCCTTGTCTGCTTTATCCTTCTTCTTGCCTTTCTTTTTACCACCGTTTTTTGATTTAGCCGTAGATGACTCTACAGCGTGAACGTCGGCGGTAATTTCAGGAGAAGATTCTCCTGTCGGGGAGTCTGGTAAGGTTATGATTGGAGAAGAATTCTTTGAGGATTTCTTCTTACTTTTAGTGTTCACCGTACCAATCATGCCATCAGCAGCATGAGACCCCGAAGGAGCAGCAGCGATTTGATTTGACTTAGGAAGATCTGGGATCTTCTCATGCAACGTACCCGACTGAGTGTAAACTAAGTCAAGGTACTGGGCTTGAGCAATGACTTGCTCCTCAGTAACTACTCCAGCCTTAGCTATATCTTCAGTAATCTTCGGTAATAATGATTTGACAAACCATTCAGCTAAGATTTGGTCCGAGATAAAAACTTTCACTAAACGTCTTCGATGTCTCCATTCATGGATATGATCATAAATATAAGTGGACGTCGATTGTTTTAATGAATTTAATAACTCAGTACCATTATCGTATCTGACCGGCAACTGAAAATGAGTTAGGAACGAGGTAGCTAACTGGCTAAAGTTATAAAAAGAGGCCCGTGGTAACTCAATGTACCACTTGGCCGCGAGACCAATGAGCGTACACTGAAAAAGACGTAAATGGATTGAATCATCCGAGATAGAATTCGAAGCACACCAGAGGTGGTAAGTCATCACGTGATTAGATGGATCCTCTCCAGACTTACCTTCGAACTTGGGTATATCACTGGGCAACTTATTTGGCATTGGCGGCCAGAACGGAAGATAATTTATTGGATCGTTCGTTAAGCGAGTCAAGTTGGGTAAATCCAAAGTTGCAATAAGCGGCAATTTCCAGTTAGGATCTCTAAAACTCTGGGTCACAAGACCAGTCCCAGGAGGAGGATATCCAGGATAACTTGGAATAGGAATCGCATTGGGGATATTATATCCTCCCGGAAAACCAGGATTAGCCGGACCATACTGGGGTTGTTGAGGTTGTTGATAAGTATACCCACGATACGGTTGATACTGGTAAACCGGTTGTTGGACAGCAGGCCCGTATTGGTACTGTCCCTGGTGCTGTTGATAAGTGAATTGTGGTTGACTTGTTACAATAGTACTTAAACCAGGCTGCCCTACAGGCATCTGGACCGTGGTTTGAATCGTAGATCCGGAAAACGGTAAAGATGTCTGAGGGGTGGTTGTAGAGACAGTAGAAACCGGAGCTGTCGATACTCCACAAGTAAGTGTGGTAGATGTTGCGGTAGTTGCAGCAGCTGTTTGGGATGGAGTACTAGGTGCGATTGGCGGCTGAGTAACTACCGCAGTTACAGAAGTTTGAACATTTGACTGGACAGGTTGTGGTTGCTGGGGTGGACCAGAAACTACAGGTTGTCCAGTTTGAGGTAACAACTGTATACTTGGCTGCAACACCTGTTGACCTTGTGATGGATCCCACACTATCATTCCGGGGTATTGACCTGTAACAGGTTGAGGATACTGAGATCCGTAACCAGGTTGAGGGTAGGATTGATAATTGAAAGGTACATTTCCCGTACCTTGAACGTAAGATTGACCTTTAGGTGGTTGATAACCTTGACTCGAGTACGGACCTTGGGGTAGATACCCTTGAGGTAAGTACTGATATTGGGGTTGACCTTGATGCATAAATTGATACTGAGGTTGACCTTGGGGTACATATTGAGGTTGGGGTTGACCTTGAGGAATGTATTGCACCATAGGTACATACTGTCCTTGAGGTTGCCCCCCAGCCGCAACTTGTGTACCTTGAGGTTGCCCCCCAGGTGTTAATTGAGGCTGCCCCCCAGGCGGTAATTGACCACCTTGAGGTTGAGAACCAGGAATTGAACCTGACATCATATAAACGTCTCCTACACCAAACGGTCTATTACCATTGCTTCCAGCTAATGACCCATGTCCAATGGGTTGAGGAGATGCTCCTGCAAAGGTACCAGAAAGTGATTGATACCCAGTAGGAACAGAAGGACCACCATACAAGAGAGATTCACGGGGTTGAGTAGACACGGACGACTGACTAGACATATTTAGAGGAGTATAAATACCTCCGGGTGGATAAGGAGTACGAGGTGGAGAAAAACCTATCCCTGAGTTGTCTAAATAATTAGTTAATGAAAGGTACCAAGTAGTACTTCTAGGTGGACTGTAAAAGATAGATTCACGCTCTCTTAGGTCAAGAGTAGGTTGATCTTCAAGAACAGGGCCTACTTCTTCTTCTGGAGTAAGTTCTTCAATAGCTAACAAACCAGAAGGAAGATTTTCGGTTATGACTCTTTCTATCCTAGGTGAATCAGGAACACTAGAAGTTGGAGTAACAGGTTAAGATATTTCAGGTTCTTCGCCTATATCACTAGTTGATGAAAAACTACCAGCAAGCTCAGAAACTGCAACAGCTTCAGGATTGTAACCTGTTTCTAGACTTTGGTAATCTGGATGGACTACCAACGAAGACTCTCCTTCTTCAGGTGAACCTACTCTACTGCCACTAGGATGAGTTACGAGGACTTTCAAACCTTCTAGATTACTCGGGTCGTCTTGAGGAGGCTCAACCCGAAGTCTACGGGATCTCCTCAACAATTCGGCCACGGAAACAATCTCAGGAGATTGGCCCCGAAGTCTACGGGACTGTCTCGGTAATTGCGCCACAGTTAAAAACTTTTAACTACTGCACACGCAAACAAAGTAAAATCTCAAAACAAACCACCTAAAGTCTCTAAGAACCAAACAAATTTGAATCACACGCCTAAAGAATCTAGGGCGTCAAACCATGCACAAACAGTAGCCTTCCGGACCGAAAACACTAGTTGGTGATGAAGCCCAACATCGCCGAATTCAGTACAGAAGTGGTGGGTGGAACAGTTACCCCGGCAACCTACTTAATGAATAGACCGGCACAAGTTCCTCCACTTTAACCGTCTCGAGTGAAGTGAACCGCCCGGAAAATCCAAGTGAGTCTAGCCGACGTCTGCTCCAGGTACAGTGGGATCTTCCCTCCACTGTCACCTCGGGTAGAATCCTAAAGATAATGGTCACTAAGGTTACCAACAACAACAAATACACCTGGGGGAACAGTCTACACTCCGACAGCATGCAAGGGCAGAGTATCAAGCTCAATCCCCTTGCCGGCTCCTTGACAATAATCCAAGGTTTACCGACAAGTGACCCCTGGCTCCTCGACAATGGTTAATCCGAGGTTTACCATTTGTAATACGTGCGTGTCTGGCGTCGTTCCCAATGAGGGAGGATTGATCCCCTCCCTGGTTCGGACACGAGCTCGTGCTTCTCCTTTAAGAGGAGCTTTCCCAGAGTATAAATGAAACAGTTGGATTTATCCTACCACAAGATCAGCTACTTGTTTGGTTTTGTTTTCTTGGAGAGTTAATTACTCTCCTACTCCAAGACACTAGCCTGATCTAAATTGGTGTTTCAGAGCCCTAGTAAATAAAAGTTACTAAGTTGATTTTACTTTAAGCGTTAATTTTATGGTTTTTCTTTAAGACAAAAGGTAGTGGAGATGAAACTGGTGGTGTGTAGACTCGACTCTCAATCACTACAAAGATGCACCTAAGATGATTTACACTACTTTTCTTTTTCAATGAATCTCCTAGCTAAGAGAGTTGAGAGAATGCAAATTTTATAGAAAACAACTTTCTTAACAAAGACAATCAAAGAAACAATTCTCTTTATCTTTTCAAAACATGCAACTCATGACCACTAATTATTCACGAAAATTCCTTTTCTTCAAAAGACTACAAATGCTACCAAAGCAAACTTGTTTTCAAAGAATCTTTTGTATTTTTCCTATATTAATAAAGCATGTAAAAACTATTTATCAAATGAAATTTAACAAATCTAAGACAATCAAATCAAATTCACTCAAAAGCAAATCAAAAGTAAATTTACCTAAAAGCAAAAAATAATGAGGACAAAAGCCTACAAGGATAATTCCCGGATGTTTTACTTAGTCAAAATGCAACTAAGGATCAGTTCATGCAGAATCATAAACTAACCAAAAAACAAAATCGAAATCTTTTTGTTCTTTTTTCTCAAGAATGGAATTCAAGGCTTTAACAAACAAACTTTTCGAGTTTCGCAAAGAGAAGACACAAAGGTAGGTCTCTCACAAGGGTGACTTCTATGACAGGCCCGACTCCTAAGAGGACTGACCAAAACCAAGGAGATCCAAAGTTTGACAACCTCTAACGTCAAAGTCACTACAGGACCAGTTAAAAATCAAACCCTAAGGAAAAATCCCTATGAATTCCACCAAAACCCTCGACACTAACGGGACAAGTTCAGGTGAAGATCTCTGACAGTAAACTAATGGATCTTGGCAGTAAAAACAAAATCCAAAGAGCAAAAAGATGAAAAATGAAATTTTCTCAAATTTGACAGGGGTACGCAGGTGATCTGTTGACACAAGCGCGGGGATGCCCTGTGCACAAAGACGCAATGCGTACAAGTACGCACTGTGTCTAACTCAGAGACTGCGTACTGCTGGCAAAGTTAAGAAAAATAAAAATCTAAATTGACTCTAAGCTAACCCACCCAAATTCACAGCTAGACAGCCAAAAATCAGAAAACAAGCGATTTTTCTCAGACCAAAATATCAAATCAAAAAGAACTCAAGCACATTCATGGAGTCCCCAGTGGAGTCGCCATTTTGTTACGCGGAAAGAGTCGACAGTGCGGACACAACCGACCTCCCTAGAAGCCTAAGACTTTCTAGTGACAAACAAGACAAATAGGAGCAATCCTTCTCTAAATATGCATTTATACTATGAGAAATCAAGTGTTTTAGATCTTACCTGTGACCCAACGCTGTTGTAGTAGTCCAGCTTCGTTGATCCGGATGAGCTCCTCCTTCTCTTCGAAACCTACATTCACTAACAATCAAACGATTAAATAGCACCTGAATATCACATAAAATAAAACACATTTAACATATAGACCAAGGAGTATATGAAACAACTCATAAATAACAAATTGTTGAGAAGAATGGACTTATTTTTATTAAAAGGTAACAAAAGAAAACATTACAACCTGAGCCTTGGTGTTGTGCAAGTTCCTCCCAGGGTCCACAAGTGTCCTCCTTTACTCTGATCAGCTCACCCACTTCCAAATATAACAAGTAAAGATGGTAATCTCTCCTCACAAGCTTATACAAGGAAGTCCTAATTCCAGCAGCATCTACCCTTAGGAATGTTCAGCTTTCAACCTCCTCTCCCTCTGGTTCAATGCATGTATTTATAGTGCTGTAGAGGAAGTTAATCAGGTCCACCATCAATGGGATAAGCCCCTCTTTCTGGGTGGGTTAGCTCCCCTCTTGATGGGATAAGTTCCTCTTCTATAGGGATACATGAACCATCTGGAGGCGCTCCATACACGTCAAACAAGCTTCTAGAATGCTCTAGAAATAACGACAAGTAACTTTTTTGGAGTGAAACTTGCGCTTATTGACCTTTACAGGAGTACGCACCCATTGCTTTACAGACAGAGCGTACAAGTACGCAGGTATTGTGAACTTGGATTGCGTACCCGCAGGTAAGGCTGAGAGAAACTGCGTACCAGAGATAACTTGACTTTAAATGACTTTTCTCTCTTTCTTTGAGTTTGACATGGAAAGCAGAGGCATGAGACTTGCCAAGGAGGATAGTATGACAGGTGATGGAGTCATACAAACTGCAAATAGTCATGGTGACATTTTTTAGTGTAACAAAATGGAAAGGCTTTTGATTGCTTTTTTGCTTTTTCTTCTCGTACCTGCAAAACTGAAATAGACTGAACTGCAACTAGCTATCTTGTTGAAATGAAAATGTGGAATTGAAACAAAAGCAAAAAATGGCTAATCTATTTTGCTCAAATGAAATTGCAGGAATGAAATGCTAGTCTACGCTTGCAGAATTGAAATGCTAATCTACGCTTGCAGAATTGAAATTGCTAATCTACGCTTGTAGAATTGAAATTGCTAATCTACGCTTGAAGAATTGAAATTGCTAATCTACGCTTGCAAAATTGAAATGCTAATCTATGAAAGCAGGAAATATCTATTTTACTTTTGCGGAAATGAAATTGCAGGATGGAAATGAAATAAACTATTTAGCAGAAGGGGAGTGTAGGAAAATAGAAGAAAAGCAACAATCACCAATACTCTGACGCTTCCTCGACAACGGTGCCAAAAAGATGGTGGGCTCCAGCATTGCAGTAATAATGCTGCAACTCCTGGGACTCCCTTCTTTACTTTTATCAACCCGGTGGTTCGTAACAAACTTGGAAGCGACGGTGTTGTATGCACAAGTACTAGCTCTTGCCGCAGCTGTCACTTGGTCAGCTGGCACAAGTCTGCTAGGGGCTTAAGCCAACTTCTATGAGCTCTTAGAAGAAGCTTTTTAACTGATGGATGGAAGCTAACTCAAAGGAAGCTAATCTACTTGCGGAAAGGAACTGAAAGCCAAAAAGAAATACAAACCCTAGCAAACCCTAATTCTACCAGCTAGTCCTACTGATGCAAAGGAGAGAGTGCAAACTACTGAAAGAGATGCCATTACTTCTATGAAGGTAAAATGCACATGCCTAGGATACCTCTATCTGAAGGAGACATCTTTTTGTATTTTCAAATAAGTTATCAGAATTATTATGCATGTGTTTTAACTGGATTTTACTGTGCAGGGATGGATCAAGGAAGAGAAATGCTTGGAAAATGTTGGGAAGGTTCAGAGAGGGTCTAAGGAGTCCCTAACACCCTTCCTGAGAGTTTCACAAAGTTTGGCTATCCAGCAACCTCACTTGTGAACTTCTACAGAAAGTCTGCAGGGGTTCTAAGGATGTTTCAGGGATTTCTACAGGATGTTCAGAAATTTCTACTAGATGTTTGAAAATTAGATTTTGGAGGATGGGTGAGTGAGAGAAGATGCATGAATGGATAGGGAGGTAGGGTAGGGGTCTGAAATGACCCAGTGACTGATGGATGAAGTGATGAGAGGGTGTGGAAAGCTGACTTGACTTAAAGAAGGCTAAGGTAATGGAAGAGCAAGAAGGTAGGGTTACGTGGGCAGAAAAGTAGTTGTGAGATGAGGAACCTAACTAGGAGATGGAGTAGCTGGCCTGGACGAAGCCTAGGTGGACGAGGGAGTGATGGAGATGCCCTGCACGGTGTACACTTAACCGAATCAACCAAATCCTGCACACAATCAAAATCTTAGCTAATCTATCCTAACTGTCAATGAAACAAATGAACAACAACTTTATTTCCAAATAGAACCGTATAAAACACTTAATCAAAGAAACATCTAAAAAGGTCTGAACGCATGACTCACTTCTACAAATGAAGACATTACACCAAAGATTGCATGATCAAGCAAACTAGTGTTTTTGTTGGGTAGCACTGTTTCTGCAATTCTAGCCCCTGATCCAATAAGGGAGAGGTGAAACTGAGAGTGCACGCAACCCTTTCTTCTGGAGCTTTATCACTTATTATCCTATCAATCTATTCTACACATCTGAAGCAATTCTATTCCTCAACAATGACCTATTTAACCAACACAACTAAATTTTGCTCAACAAAACCACGTTTCAAATGCATAAAAGGAAAATCACAGTGCTTAAAGGAAAGATAATAATACAAAGAAGGAGGCCCTAGGCTCTCAGGTTGGGCCCAACCCCAAGAGCTATGGCTCCTATAGAAAACTCAGAGCTGATATCAAATCTGACTGCTTCTCATTATCAAAAAAATAATCATAAGTCAAGAGTTATGCTACAAAAGAACAAAACAGAGCTAGTAGCACTGTAGTGCAAAATATGCAAGAGTTTTTCAAAAGTCCTTTTCAAAGGCTGAGGCCTTAACATTTATACACCATGAGGCCCTAGCTGGCCTCCTAAATCTATGGGACTTGGCTGCCCAAACTGTGAGTGAACAGCTCCTTCAAAAAATCTGTTTGGCTGCCTTCTAGATCCGGTTTTGGTGGCCTTTGGAGCTCGGAGTTGGGGGTGAAGATCCCAAGGGAGGCTATTTAATGCCATAGACAACCCCCCTACGAATCCTCAACCCAAGCTTTGTTGTCTCCTAGCCCATGTCTGCTCGGTTTTGCTCGAACATGTGTCAAAAAATCCTGAAATGAGCACGTGTCAGCCACCTAGGAATAGTGACTACCCTTATTCGTACAAATGACATAAAAATACTAAAAAATAATGCATAAGTTATGAAAAATGAAGGATTGAACAGGGATAATTAGGCCAAATGAGCCCAAAATGTTACCAAATTTGGGGCTCATCAGTCTCGCTATGGCTTTCAGAGGTAACTGATAATGACATGAGCAATTTAATATCTAATTTGCAAAAAAATAAACTAATATCAAATTACACACTCATACTTCAACCCCTCACCATTAGTCTCGCCATGGGTTTCGGAGGTAACTGATAATGATATGAGTAATTTAATATCTAATCTAACTAATAAAGCCAATGAACAGAACTGAAATAAAAAAACAGTGCTGGAATTAAAAACTAAGAAAAATAAATCAGTAGAAAGACAAGATTAATTCCATGTCATTAGTCATTATGGAAACTATATGCAAATGCCCGGGCTACCTACTGTAATTTGGAACAAATACACTGATCAGCGTTAACAACAGTATAAAGCATGTAAAATTATGGACAGAAATAAAATTTTAATACCATAAGAAATGCAATATATACAAGTGAATAATTATGGCATAATGAACGTAAGAAACACAATGTGAAACTATACAACAAATAAACAAAACCTCGGCGTGTGCAGGGGCCCTCTGCACAACCTCGGGCAACAACTATCAACCACGAATTGTGCTTATAAGCAGAGTCTTCTCATATATTCAAAACGTAGTCATAACAACGACATAGTGTCACGACACAATGGGCTTTCTTTAATAGCAAAATTACATTACCAAGACTAACTATTATGTGTATGGGAATGCATTATTTATAACAGAAGGCTACATAACTAATTTCCTAAAAACTACGCTGATAGAGGACACGTGAACGACAATGTCCATGGATCTAGCATCATGGCTACCGTGATGATTAAATCTATTGAGGGTGGCTGTTGGATTCGGCTTATGGAGCAGTCCACAGGTGTTGATATGTCCCCAGAGATCTAGGAACGGCCACGCAAGTCTTCACGTGGTTGGAAATGGAGTCCTGTTGCTGTAGGACTCCTATATTTGACCACCGCTTGACCACCTTTGACCATGGCCTTCTTTGATGAATTCGACTGAGCCAATAGGACTCAGTCCATGTCCACATCATATCCAACTTTCCCATGGGGCTCGATTTGCCTAAAGACACCTGCAATATAGAGTTTAACAAAAAGGCTGCAGAAAGTTGGACTGGCTGCAGAAAGTGATAAGATTATGCAGCTTATGAGAAAAAATCTAGTTCAAACAACAAACACAAAACATAGTTAGAAAACCACTTTATGTGCCTTTTAAACTCAATATGCAATGATTTTGATAGCTTATGAGGTCCAGGTGGATGGAAAAATTTTAAGAAAATGTGTAGGAAAAGTGTGGTTTTGGGGCTCAACAAGTATTTCCACTCTAGATGATTAGGACTGGACACCAAAATACAAGAAATCCAAAATCAAGGGCCTTCCAAAAATATACTGGGGTAATTATGCCCCAAGCCTATTAGCAAAGGCATCAGAAGCAGCTACGCTGACCTCCAGATAATAGCCTTTGCCACTGTAAGTACCCAAGCTTTGCAAGGGTACCCTCAAGAAGTACTACTAAACATGATGCAACATCAGCCTCAGGTGCCATGGGATTCCCCTTTGTAACCACCTATGCAATCCCTAGGAAAGGAAACTATGGATACCAACTCGTATCGAAAGCCAGGCGGAACAGTCGTGAGGTGGGATCCAACAAGTAGGAGAGGGGGTATCTCTCTTCTTTGTCTTCACTCTACCTCATGCTTAACTCCCTGTCACGGAGCTTTCCCAGTATTTCTAACGATATTGGGTTTCACTCTTTATTCAACTTCTACGTTTTGTAATTTGAGCGGCCTTGTAGAGCTATCTCTCCACTTACCTAATCCAAGGCCCTAATGAACCTAAAATTGTAGGTGTTTGTTTAATGAAAACGATAAAATTTCTAGTTCATTTTATTAATCGCTTGATTTTATATAGTTGTTCTTTAAGTCAAGGGGAATTACGAAAGTGAAACTGATGATGTTGTTAAGACACAAAAGAAATCAATAGAAAACTAACCATATAAATGCAATCATTTTATTGAATGAAGAGTGATATCTACTTGGGTTCTACGAAAACTTATATAAAGCACAATATTTTTCTTTTCTTTTCTGAAACAATCTTCACACACCCAAAAGCTAAAAAGACTAAGAATTCCTTAAAATTAAAATTACCCTAATGCAAGTTAAAATGATGATACAATATCCTAAAAAACGTTAATAAGCAAATGCAATACTTTGTAGAGACAATGAGCCAACTTAAAACTGAAGAGGACAAAAATTTGAACACAAATATCTCTTCAAAACAAGCAGAACAAATTGCAAAAGATCGCAATTCACTTTTCAACAATAAAGCAAACGAAACCGTAAACCAAAAACTTGGAAAAAGAAAAACAAAAGCAATGTTTTTTGAGCTTTTTCTTTTAAGGAAACAAAAACAACTTTTTGAAGTCACAAAAGTACTACTAAAACTCAAAAGATCAATAAATAAGCACAAGGAATCTTTCAATCTTGCAAGTTATAAACTTGAAAATGAACGAAACTTGAACAAGAAAGACTACAACTTGTACAAACTGACCCAAATAGCAGCAAAAGGTTTCAAAAAACTGACAAAAAGGTCAAGGAAGAAATACTTTCAAACTTGTCAAAAAGACTCTCAAAAAGTAAGAAAAGAAAAAAGGCCACCAAACAAGGTAAAGCAAGTAAGGGATTTGAAATCTGGGTTAGAAATGAAATTAAAAACAATTTTCTGTTCTGGAAGACCAGAACAACCAAGAACTTTAGAATGAAGCCTTGAACCCAAGGTAAAAACTAAAAACTTGCTTAAGAAGCAATTATAGGCCAAATATTTTCAGTGAGAAGGAGATTTCAAACAAAGAAAGCTTGCAGGAAAAGTAAATTCTCCAGATAATAGATGACCATACAACAATAGAAATCACCAGGCTACAAACCTAACAAGGGTAGAAGGATTTGAAAAATCATCCAAAAAATTGCATACGTGACTGTGTAAAAATGCAGAAGCATGCACACGTGTTTCTAATATAGGAAACGCGTGTATACACGAGTTTGATTTATAGTAACCTGCATGTATACACTACTGTAAACAAAGTAAATAGCGTATACAAAGATTTATAAGGAAAAACAAAAATCAAGGTCTGATCAAGAAGATCAGACTTGATGCCTGGGACACTAATGGATCAAACAATACTGTAAAAGAAAGCAATCAAGGAATTGAACCCTGATTAATAACAAACAACCCATATCAAGAATAAAAATATTGTTATCCCTAGCCAATTTTGTTATGAGTGGAACCACCCTAGGGATTTGGGTTGAGAACCCCAATAGAGCAAAGGGAAAACCTCAATAAGAAATGCACAAAAAATCAACAAAAATCCTTATTCTACTAAATCGTGTAGGAGTGTCCTTAACTGGATCTTCGTCATTTGGGTAGATCACACAGGGTGAAAACCCTCAACTTCTCCCAATGTTCTTGAAACCTGAAAATTATTCAAATAGAACATACTCGATAGTTGAAACATAAATCATATACATGATGTTATCTTTAAATAACATAAATGAATGAATAATAATACATCAATTTAAGATTCATAAATGAATTACAACATCAAGAATGAAAAAAGACCCTTCCAATTTCTTTTTGAGCAGACCTTGGCTCCACTTAAGGAGATAGTTGGTACCATTGTGCGAAATACCCCTAAGAATAAAAGATGGCGCGGAGGACTCTGCGGCTTGAATAGTTGGTTGGAGGGATGGGGTTTTACTTCTTATAAGTTCACAGACGGCTACAAAGGAGAAGGCGGTAGCTACTGGAATTAGGGCTCTTGTGGCTAGCAGAGTGGTTTTCGGTGTATTGAGGGCCTCTCGGATGGGATGTGGTTTTCAAGTTTTGGGAGCAATCACACTCATTGTGCTACACGTGGCTGAGGGGTGGTTTTGTTTACCGCCCTTATCACACGTTAACTAGCAGTACTTTTGCTCGGTGCGATATGACCCTTGACCATCAGATCTTGCATGGCGGATCTACGGCTAGGATTCATCGGGCAGGTCTGTGGGTCCATAAGGTTAAAAGGCGGTCTTATTTATAGTGCGAAACTTTCCTCTACCATTGGATCAAGTTGGAGCGATAGGGTTTTTCCTCTTATAGGCTCACAGATGGTGACAAAGGAGATGGTGGTAGCTACCAGAATCTGGGCTCTCGTGGCTACCAGAATATTCCTGATTCTCTGTACAAGGACACAAATCCGCCCGCAGAGTGGTTTTCGGTGTATTGGGGGCCTCTCAGGTGGGATGTGGTTTTCAAGTTTTGGGAGCGATCACACTCATCGTGCTACACATGGCCGAGGGGTGGGTTTGTTTACTGCCCTTATCGCATGTTAACTAGCAGTACTTTTGCTCGGTGCGATATGACCCTTGACCGTCGGATCTTGCATGGCGGATCTACGGCTAGGATTCATCGGGCAAGTTTATGGGTCCATAAGGTTAAAAGGCGGTCTTCTTTGCAGCGCGAAACTTTCCTCTACCATTGGATCAAGTTGGGAGGATCTACGGTCAGGAAACTGTGTGCTTATTGGTAGGTCCAACTATCATTTGGCAGGAGATGGGGCACCGAGCTGTCCTCCACTTCTATTGGTTAGGGAAAGGTGTACTGTTTTTAGTGTTTAAAGGGTGGATTTTGAGGGTTGGGATGTTTTGTGGGTAAGGATTGGTGTTTTCACACTTCACTTGAGACCCGAGTATTTTTTTTTTTTTTTTTTTTTTAGAAAGTGGTTTTGACTAGATCCATGATTCCTTGTGGATGGTTGTAATCTATGTAAATATTTTTCCGATTTAATGATAACGAAGGTACGACTCTTTCTTTAGCCAAAAAAAAATAAATGAATTACAACATAATTTTGATTCATAAACACATTTCATATCGAGAACATAACAACATTCCTTTTATTGAAGTAAGTCATAAATAAGGTGGAGAAATACAACCTGAGTCCTTCTCCAAATCCAAGCAGAACCGTCTTCTGGATCCGTCCTTTCCCAACCTTCAACAATATTCCTCCATCACCCATACAAGGATATCTCAAGCAAAATGGGGGATATCTATAATCAAGGAAACAAGGGTTTCCTAAAGCTTTGGGAAGTGTAGGAGGCATAGGGATTCTTTAGACTTGATTAGGAATAATCTCATAATAGTATCAATATCTCATCCTTTCTCCCTTAAGTCCTTCCCATGGAGGTTTATTTATACCTCTCCAAAGTAGTTTTTTTAGTTGGGAAACAGTTGGGCCACGTGCAATAGGAGGTAAGTAACAGGTAAAACACATGAACTCCACCCAAAATTAAGGAAATTTAATTTTTTGAAGTGTTTTAACATATGTACATGGGTTGGATATATGTTGACCCGCGTGTACATGCTTTTATCATAGGGAAATGTAGTGTATAGGGAATAAAACATTGTTTTTTAGATTTTGGACCAAGACTGGAAGGAAGGGTTTCCTTAGGCCATAATTAGAGCATTAGATCTACCAAGAGCAGTAAATGGTGTTATAACAGACTTCAGTACAACTTGTTAGAAGAAGAGGAGCCCATGCCACTTCTAATAAATGCCATGGAAGATGCTCAGGAGTCATCTGATGCCTCTTATTTTGAAACAACATGTTCATTCCTACACTGCATAGCTACATGACCAAAAATAATCCCATACACAAATATGGTCAAATGGGTAATTGACGAGGTAGATATCATAGACCGAACATTGAAGAATCACATGCAAGAGGTCATGGGGTATTTCTTAGCAAGCAACCTACAATTAATGTACCAGTTACCTGAGCTGCAAAAGTTATACAACAAACAGTTACTTGAGAAATCTGCTAAAGAAAATGAGGACTCGTCATACGTCACACAAACCTGGAAATCAAGCAAGGGAAAGTTCAAATGGAATAAAATTGTTATGTACTCCACGACCTCTATTTCTCCTCCCCATAGTTTTGCAGCAACAATGGTATGTAGGTTGTTTAGTAGACCCGATAGCACCATGTTTTCCATGGATTGGTTCCCATTGATAGATGCAGCAGTGAATGAAACAACAATGAATTGGGCTCAAATTTTACAGATAATTTGGCAAAGGCCATTATAGAATATAGAAGAAAAATAAGTTCCTCTTTAAAGGTTTATCCCCTGCTTTTCATGAGTTCTTTGGTTATGGATGAAATTTCTTTTTGTTCTCAATTTCCCAATGTGTGATGGAAGTGTACTGTATAGAACCCGCTTCCCATCCATATATACCATAATAGTTTTTGGGAATCTCAATTCCACCCCCAATTTTATAAAATTTGTCAAGAGGTTATGCTACCCATTCATAGAGAAGTATATAATAGGACTACCCCTAGGTTTTCCAAAGAAGCCAAAGTACATATATTGCCCATAGCCAAATGGTTTGTGGAAGAAAAATTCACCTACATTAGAGTCCTTGGGAGAATTTCTTCACCACATGTCCTCCCATATTATGTCCCCAAAAAACTAATGGCCAAAGAAACAACCTACCAAATAGCAGGGGAAGGCATATTAGGCAGAGGAATGAAAGAGTAGAAGAAGGCCATTTGGCCTACATTGCCCTTATAATGTGGTGCTTTTGCAATACATAATTATGGACATGCACAGAAAGAAGTAGAGATTATTAAATCTCTGAAATTAGCTACATTTCTAGGAAGTAAGTATGACCCAAACGACATTGTTAAGGATTTTACTTCTATGTTAAAAGTAAAACAGTTCAGCCACGAAGAGGACGCCTTCGATGACCTCTTCCTACAAGCAGAAACATTTTCACAAGTTTTGCATATGACATCTCTAATTTTTACCCCGGAGGATATTCAGGCTTTCCATCTGTACTGGATGTAGGTTTTAACCCCGCATAGAAATTACCTGCATACAAATTCTAAAACACAGAAAATAAACAATGCGACAGCATAACACATAAAACACATATACACAGAGATTTTCCCCTAGATCCCAAAACAAGGACTAATAGCTTGATTTTTCATTATGTTCCTTTCAATGTTACAATACATATTTATACATGCCAAAGCATCCAATACCATGGAGTGAAAACCATCGCATCCAAAACCATGGACCGAAAACCATTGTTTCCAAAACCATGTGCTAAAAATCATGCACAAAACCATAGGTAGATCTGTTCAACCTAATATAGGGTCCAAAAACAAAATGATGAGTCCAAATCTTCCAAAATGCAGGTTTTGAGGGTGGATGTCAACGATATAAGTACTTTATCCTTGTTAGAATGGGGTTACCTGCACCCTTCAAACCCTCTATGACCCCCCCCCCTCTACACAATCGGTGCAACAAAGGGAGGGCTTCTCCCCTCTTATAACCCCCCCGTTAACTACATGGGTTAGTCGTGGAAAGAATATAACACAACCAAACATTCTCCCACTTGTTGTTTTCTTTCCAAAGGGGGTCACAAGAGAGCTTAGTCATTTATCTAGCCCTGCAATTCCCATTTTTTTCTCTACACCAAGAGAAATTCTCAGAGCTCATAGATGTTATCAATTCATCTGTAGTATTCTACAAAGTGTCCACCTTTACCAGCAACACATTTTTGTCTTCTATCATATCCCTCACAAAGTGATACTGAACATCAATTTGATTTGTCTTTGAATGATATGTAGGGTTCTTTGCCAAGAAAATTTCACTTTGGTTATCATAGTCTATCCTTATAGCCCCTTGTACTAACCCCATGAACACAATCTCTACAACCAAACTACTTCCTTGCTTGCATGAGTGGCTACCATGTATTCTACCTCTGTAGTTGATAGTGCCACTACAGATTGTTTCTTACTCATCCAACTGACTGCACCTCCAAATAGGTTAAACACATACCCACTTGTATATCTTCTTTGATCCAAATCTCCAGCCCAGTTTGCATCAACAAAGCCACGAATATCCAACACTCTGTCCAATCGTGGTCTCCCTTGGTAGAAAAAACAATAATCACTAGTGCCACGCAAATACCTGAAAACCTGCTTCACTATTGTCCAGTGCTCCTTCCCTGGTTTTGACATAAACCTGCTCAATACTCCCACTGCATGTGCATGTCTGCTCTAGTACGACCATCTCATACATCAAGTTACCAAATACACTTGCATATGGAACACGGGACATATCCTCTTCCTCTTATTGTGCCTTGGGACACTGTTCAGTAGATAACTTTACACCTATAGAAATAGGAACCTTCACCGGTTCACTATCCTGCATATTAAACCTTTGCAATATTGTCTTGACATACTTCCTATGGTTTAACCAAATCTTCCTCTTTGTCCAATATATTTTAATTTTCATTCCCAAAATATAGTTTGCAACACCAAGATCTTTCATGCCGAATTTGGAGGACAAGTGGGTCTTCAAGTCCTAGATAATTTCTTTGTTATTTCCAACCAGCAACATATTATCCACATACAAGACCAGATAAATAACAAAGTCACCAACTAATTTAAAATACACACAGTGATCTTCTTTGCTTTTGGTGAATCCAAGTCCCCATATAAATGTATCAAATTTTGATACCACATCCTTAGTGACTGTTTTAACCCATAAAAAGACTTCTTAATCTTGCATACCAATTCTTTCTTACCCTTCACCACAAAACCTTCAGGCTGCTTCATGTAGATCTCTTCTTCTAGATCCCCATGAAGAAATGTTGTCTTCACATCCATCTATTCTACCTCAAAATCAAAAGCAACAACAACAGATAAAGGTAATATAATAGAAGTTATCTTGGCAAGAGGAGAAAAAATATCACCAAAATCAATTCCCAACACCTGGGAATAACCTTTTGCTACCAACCGAGCTTTGTATTTCTCCACCTCTCCTTCTGCATTTGTCTTCTTCTTCAACACCCATTTGGTGCCAATGGGTTTCCTTCCAATAGGAAACTCCACCAAATCCCAAGCCTCTTTTTTGTGCAAAGATGCCATTTCATCAACCATGGCCTCTTTCGAGAGTTTTCCATCCTCTGAATCTACTACTTCCTTCATAGTTCTGGGATCATCATCAGTAATAGATAAAGTGAAATTTGAACAAAAAGTAGATGGACTATACCTTTCTCGTTGCCTTCTTTCTCGAATTTATCTTCTCACACCAAGATTTTGTGGCTCTTCATCTTCTGATTCCTCCTCTGTTGTAGAGTCGTATTCTTCCTCCTTTAACTCAAACTCTATATTCTCAAGTTCCTTTGGTTGGACTTCATGTTTAATAAAATATTTCACCTCTTTGAACACCACATCTCGGTTGTGCACAACCTTCCTTGTTATTGGGTTCCAAAGCTTATAACCCTTTAAACCATCCCTATACTCAATAAAGATGCACTTTTCAGATTTACTATCCAACTTGGTTATTTTCTCCTTTGGAACATGTACATATGCATCACATCAAAAAACCCTCAGATGTGAAAGAGAAGGTTTCTTACTAGTCCATACCTCTTGTGGAGTCTTATCTTCCAATGCTGATGAAGGTGACCTATTGACCAGGTAACATGCAGTCTCCACTACCTCTGCCCAGAATTATTGTCCTAACCTAACACCATTGAGCATGCTTCTTGCCCTTTCCATCAACGTCTTATTCATTCTTTCTGCAACTCCATGTTGTTGAGGTGTATATGGAGTAGTCTTCTATCATGCTATACCTCACTTCTTACATAATTCTTCAAATTCCTTACTACAAAACTCTCTACCGTTATCTATCCTCAACACCTTTATCTTCTCTTCTGTCTAGTTTTCCACCAGAGCCTTAAATTCTTTAAACCTATCAAAGACTTTAGATTTCTTCTTAAGGTAATATATCCATGTATTCTTTGAGAATTCATCTATAAATGATACATAGTACAGAAAATTACCTAGTGATGGAACCTTAATCGATCCAAAAACATCATTGTGCATAAGCTCTAATATATGTTTCACCCTCTTACCACCAGAGGGGAAGCTCACCCGATTCTGATTCCCATATACACAATTTTCACAGAAATCATAATCTAGAGAGATATTACTCATACCTTCTACCATACATTTACCATGAAGTATTTGAAGGCCCTTCTCTCCAATATGTCCAAGCCTTTGATGCCACAACATGGTCTTCTCTCCAGAGACCACTAGATTTTCTACTCCACTTTCAGGAACCATAGAATTGTGGCACCCATCAATAACAATGCTACCTTGCAGCTTGTTATGAAACCAGCTCAAGAAAAGATAGAAAATATAAATCCACGCCTTAGAATTCAGCCTCTTCAAGGGGGAAACCTCCTTTACATTACATAAATGAATAATTCTTGGATGATTCAAATGACAAAACCTCCTTTCTATATATAGGAGTCTAAGGAGTCACAATATAACCTAGCCAACCTAACAATAATAATATAAAGCCACAAAAATAACAATAGAGGGATTCTATGGGCCATAGTAATAAAAATATGGGGGCAATAGGGGCACAACAATGTTAATAAGGGATACAACTACAATAGTAATGGGGTAATCACTAGTATTATAGGGACCTATCACAGCTTCTACAGAGTTCCAATTGAACTCCCTGCATCAATACTAGTTCTCCCCAAACCATTTTGCAGGTATCCTTCTCGAACACTATTTTTACACCTGCATCATCCAACTTGCTTATGGAAATCAGATTTCTGGCCAATGTAGAAATATAGAGAAGACCTGGAAGTGTGCTAACCCTTTCACCTTGCAACTTCAACTTTACTTTTCCATGACCAATGATTCTGGCTTTCTTGTCATCCCCTAAGAAGACATCACCACCATCATATTTTTCATACTTGTAGAACCAATCTCTATTGGGAGTTAAGTGAAAGGATGCACCTGAGTCAATCAACCATGCCTCATGATCTACATGTGTACTTGAAGAAGCCAAGTACACATCCCCACCTTCATCTGAGGTGGGTTTCGCCTCTACAGAAGGAGCATCATCAAATCCCTTTCCTTTGTCAGGAGCTTTAGATTTACAATCTGTTAGGTCCCTATAATACTAGTGATTACCCCATTACTATTTTAGTTGTATCCCTTATTAATATTGTTGTGCCCCATAGAATCTCTCTATTGTTATTTTTGTGGCTTTATATTAATATTGTTAGGTCAACTAGGTTATATTGTGACTCCTTATACTCCTATATATAGAAAGGAGGTTTTGTCATTTGAATCATCCAAGAATTGTTCATCTATGTAATGTAAAGGAGGTTTCCCCCTCGAAGAGGCTGAATTCTAAGGCGTTGATCTATCTTTTCTATCTTTTTGTGAGCTGGTTTCATAACATTTGGTATCAGAGCTTTTGATTCTAGGGTTTCACTGCTCCAAATAGGTCATCGTGGAATTTTCGCTACCACTTTTTTCCTATGATGTTTTAGAAGCTAAAAAAAAACCCATTTCAGATGAAAGTTCACTGAACCTTAGTTCCAAATTTCAGAGCGTTTCGTGCTATATTTGCAGAGATATGATCTGAGGAAGTTGGTCTTTTTGCAATCTCCTGAATTACATTCCCAACAGGTGACCTGGGGAAAATCATCATAACTTTCTCTCTGAGCATCGGATTGAAATTTCATAAGAAGTTATAGAAAGACGATGGACTATAGTTTCTCGTATATATTTTTCAGAGCCAAAGGTGAAAACAGTGACTCATGGCATGTCATACAAGTTTGCTCTAATGAACTAGTCTATAATCAGGTCACTGTGGGAGATTTTTCATCTCTTCCCTGGAGAATCCAATTTGGATCAGACTGGTGGCATTAGAAAGAGGATGCAGAGGGCTGTTGTAGATCAGAATTTTAGAACTGGATGATCCAAAATTACAGAGATACATTAGATTCAATATCCAGCTCCTACAAAGTGAAAAAAGGTGTGTAGTTTTTTTTTAATTTTTGCATAAGCTTGGTTTGAAAAAATAGTTTGAAGGAATTCAAAGGGCATAGCAAAGCATTATTATCAGTAATTGATGCCCCAAGGAAAGAAAATGCAAACACCTAGTAAGCAACCTAAAAGATCTAGCATGACTCATGAAGAAGAGGAAGAAATGCAACATGATATATCAAAATTATGAGACCAATTGCAACAAGTGTCACTTGCACAAAAAGTAACAGAATCTAAGATGGATGGTTTAAAGAAAGATGTAGAAGCTAAGATGGATGGTTTAAAGAAAGCCGTAGAAGTTAAGATGGATTTTTTAAAGAAAGGCGTAGAAGTTAAGATGGATTGTTTAAAGAAAGGCGTAGAAGCTGAGATGAATGACATGGAAGCTAAGATGGACAATTTGAAGATATCCATGGACGATTTGAAGATAGGCATTGAAGATTTGAAGACAAATTTGACAAAGTTTCTACAAGAAATGCTTACTAATTATGAAAGGTTAGTAAAGGAAACTCATGATGAGAACAAAAGAAATGTTAATCATGATTTCATAGACTCTAATGTTGGACCGAAGACTCACCATATTCCAAAAATTGATATGAGGAAGTTTGATGGCAAGGATCCCACAACATGGACATTACAGATGGAGCAATTTTTCGATCTCAATAATGTGCAAAACATGAAAAAGGTACATATTGCAACTTTATATTTGGAACCAAATCAGTTTGTATAGTATCAATGGCTTTGCTCTCGTAAACAAATTATCACTTAGGCAATTTTTACGGAATAATTGACAACACATTATGAGGATACAAAAAGAAACACTTTTTTTAGCCAATTAATAAGCCTCAAACAAAAGGGTTCAATAATGGAGCACATTGAGGAGTTCCAAAAATTGAACATAAGGTTAAAAAATATTCCAGAGGAGCATAGGATTGATGTGTTCATAGGGACTTTAAAGGATAATATCCAACATGATGTTCACCTTTGGGAACCTGATTCATTAGAGAAGGAATTCAGGTTAGCAAGAAAAATGGAAAGCAAAATTATGGCAAGGAAGCATAACACTCACAACTATAAAGATGGAAGTGTTGTTGCCCCTAGTCTTCCACAACCTATAAGGATGACACCACAACAATTGGAAGAAAAAAGAGCAGAAGGGCTTTGTTATAGTTGTGATAGAAAATAAACTAAAGGTCATAAGTGTGTTGAGAAGAAATTATTCTACATAGATTATGAAGAGAAAGAAGAAAATGAGAAATAAAGGTCAAAAGAAGAGGAAATACTCCAGGAACAAAGACTAGATAAAGAATAAATGAATCCGACCATATCTTGTAATGCATTGGCTAGAATTACCACTCCTCAAACCATCAAGATAGAAGGAAAAATCAAGAAGAAAAAGGTAATAGTGTTGATTGATTCAGGAAGTACCCACAATTTTATTCATTATAAGATAGCAAGAGAATTGAATTTCTTCCTATATCCAGAACCAAAGTGTCAAGTGATGGTTGCAAATGGAGGAACAATAAATTGCTCTAGAAAGTTCCATAATATCAAGCTATCCATGGGAGAATATGTATTGACTAGCCCAATGCTTTCCATTCCAATGGGAGGTGTTGATGTTGTACTAGGAGTCCAATGGCTACAATCCTTGGGTACAATAGCTTTTAATTTTCAAGAACCTTTCATGAAATTTCCTACAGAAGGAAAGAAAGTTGAATTAAGGGGTATTGCAGGGAAACTGGGAAAGATAATCAGCTCTAACGGTATGACAAAGCTTCTAAAAAAGGAACAAAGAGGTGTAATTGCACAATTATGTTCTCTAGATGTTTCCACATCGGAATCATCTACTTCTCTAGATCTCCAAAAAGTATTGGACAATCATTCCAAGGTATTTGAGACTCCCAATGGTCTCCCACCTATTTGTGATCATGATCATGCTATTCATCTGATTCCAGGAAGTGTTCCTCCAAACATCAGGCCGTACAGATATCCCTATTCCCAAAAGAATGAAATTGAACGTATGGTTGCAGAAATGTTAGAGGCTGGTATAATTCAACCTAGTCAAAGTTCTTTCTCTGCTCCAGTAGTATTGGTGTAGAAGAAGGATGGATCATGGCGCATGTGTCTAGATTATAGGGAGCTCAACAAGCTCACTATTAAAGATATGTTTCCCATTCCGGTTATTGATGAATTACTGGATCAATTTCATGGATCAATTTACTTCACCAAGTTGGATCTTCGTTCAGGATATCATCAAATCAGGATGAAGACTGAAGACATTCCGAAAATAGCAGTTAGAACTCATGAGGGTCATTATGGATTTTTGGTCATGCCTTTTGGCCTTACCAATGCACCTTCTACATTTCAAGGTTTGATGAATTCCATTTTCAAACCCTTCCTTAGAAAATTTGTGTTAGTATTTTTTGATGATATACTAATCTACTGCAAGTCTTGGAAGGATCATGTTGAACATGTTGACAGGGTGCTACAACTATTGGAGGAGAAATAATTATATGCAAAAATATCCAAATTTTTCTTTGGAGTACAATAGGTGGAATATCAGGGTCATATTGTATCTCATGAAGGAGTTAAGGTAGACCCTACCAAAATTAAAGCCATTAAGGAATGGAAATTCCCACATCCGTAAAGCATCTACGAGGATTTATTGAGTTGAAAGGGTATTCTCGCAAGTTTGTTAAGCATTATGGGAGAATAGCAGCACCTCTAGCAACTTTATTGAAGAAGATGCATTTTCATGGACTCTAGAAGCAACAAAGGCCTTCAAACATCTTAAAGAGGCAATGTGCCAAGCACCGGTCTTAGCTACACCGGACTTCACAAAAACCTTTATTGTGGAATGTGATGCTTTAGGAAATGGAATTGGTGCTATTTTAATGCAAGATGAAAGACCCATTGCTTTTGAAAGTCGTCCAATAAAGGGAAAGTTTTTACATAAAGCTATTTATGAGAAGGAAATGTTGACAATACTACATGCACTTAAGAAATGGTGACCCTACCTAATGGGAAGACACTTCAAGGTAAAAATGGATCATGATAGCCTTAAATACTTTTTAGAACAAAGATTATCCTCTGAAGAGCAACAAAAGTGGGTCACAAAGATGTTGGGTTATGACTTTGAAATCATCTTAAAAAAAGGGAAGCAAAATGTGGTGGAAGATGCACTCTCAAGAAAGGATGAGGATGTGGAAGCATTGTTGTGTGCCATTTCTATTATCCAACCAGATTGGATAAACAAAGCAAGGGAGGAATGGAAGAATGATGAAGAAGTGTGGGGCACTTATTCAAAAGTTACAACACGATTCCAGTACATCTGATACATTTAGCTGGAAAAATGATTCGTTATGGTACAAAGATCACTTATACCTCTGTAAGAATTCCCAACTCAAACAAAATACTCTTATGGAATTGCACACTTCTCCCTTGGGAGGGCACTTAGGATTTTAAGAAACTTACCATAGGGTTAAGAAGGAATTTTTTTGGGATGGCCTTAAACTAGATATTCAAAAGTTTGTGGCAGAATTTTTGGTTTTCCAACAAAATAAAGTTGAAACAATTAAGACCCCGAGTCTATTACAACCTTTATCCATTCCAATCCAACGTTGGGAGGAGGTTTCAATGGATTTTATCACAGGTTTATCCAAGTCTGAGGGAAAGAGTGTCATCACGCTGGTAGTTGACAGACTTACCAAGTATGCACACTTTTGTGCATTATCACATCCATTTATAGCCAATATAGTTTCTACTGCATTTATGGAAACAGTTCAAAAGCTACATGGAAACCCAAAGATTATTGCAAGTGACAGATATCCAATCTTCATTGGAAATTTTTGGACAGAATTATTCTCTTGTCATGGTACTCAGTTAGCTCATAGCTCATTTTATCATCCTCAATCTGATGGGCGAACTGAGAGAGTAAACAAATGTTTGGAAGGATATATTCGTTGCTTTGTATTTGATAAACAGACATAATGGGTCAAATGGTTGCCTCTGGCTGAATGGTGGTATAACACTTCCTTACATACAACAACAAAAATGACCCCATTTATGGCACTTTATGGATATCATCCACCATCCATCACATCATATTTAAGAGAAAATTATAAGGTTCAAGCAGTGGAACATCACATCAAACATCAACAAGTAGTCCTCCAACTCTTAAAGGATAACCTTGTGTTGCCACAAAATAGAATGAAACAACAATCAGATAAACATCGCAGTGAAAGAAGTTTTGATGTAGGTGATTGGGTATTCCTACGACTACAATCGTATAAAGAAATGTCACTCAAGCAAGCTAAGAAATATAATAAATTATCACCAAAGTATTATGGTCCATACAAGGTGTTGAAAAATATTGGTACTATGGCATACAAATTGGACCTTCCTATAGCTTCTCGAGTGCACCCAGTTTTCCATGTTTCATGTCTAAAGAAGGTTATAGGTGACAAGCTCTCAGTTCGAACAATATTTCCAGAACTTAACGAGGAAGGAAAAATTATAGTGGAACCGGAAGCAGTCATAGAAACAAGAACCCAACAGCTACGAAATTGATCAATTTCGGAATATCTCATCAAGTGGAAGAACTTATCTACTGAAGATTCCACATGGGAGGATGAGAATTTTATACAGAAGCATCCAAAACTACTCAAGCGTTCAGGACAACACTTTTTTGAAAGAGAGGGGCATGTTAGGTCCCTATAATACTAGTGATTACCCCATTACTATTGTAGTTGTATCCTTTATTAATATTGTTGTGCCCCTATTGTCCCCATATTGTTATCATTGTGCCCCATAGAATCCCTCTATTGTTATTTTTGTGGCTTTATATTATTATTTTTAGGTCGGCTGGGTTATATTATGACTTCTTAAACTCCTATATATAGAAAGGAGGTTTTGTCATTTGAATCATCCAAGAATTGTTCATTTATGTAATGTAAAGGAGGTTGCCCCCTCGAAGAGGCTAAATTATAAGGCGTTGATCTATATTTTCTATCTTTTTGTGAGCTGGTTTCATAACACAATCCCTTTTGTAGTGCCCTTCCTTTTCTCATTTCCAGCACACCACCTTTATAGGTTTTCCTGGAGATTTAGATCTCCCTATAGATTTATATCTCCCACTCGATGAATTATTTTTGTTTCTGTTTTGGGACCGTCCTCGTATAGACAAGGCATCACCATTCTGGCTCTCCATATTTTTCTGTCTCATGTCCTCCATCAGTAGGGATGAGACTATTTCATCAAACTACAAGGCAGTTGCATTGCTACCTATTGCAATAACCAGACTATCCCATGAATCTGGTAGAGAACACAACAAACTGATGCACTTATCTTCATCTGAAATTTTAATATCAACAAATAATAACTGACTTACCACAATATTAAAAGTTTTCAAATGTTTTGTCATCGAGTCTCCATCTTTCATCCTCAAGTTATACAAATTTTTCTATAGGAACAATTTATTCACCAGAGACTTAGATTGGTACAAAGTCACTAACTTGTCCCACAAAGCCTTCGCTGTAGCTTCCCTTGATACATTCAACGATGCTAAATCTGAGACACACAGTCGTATTATGGTCTTCGGCTTCTGATCTAACTTCTTCCATTCTTCATCGTATAGAAACATTGGTTTCGTACCTGGATCTACTGCACACACTGATCTTTATCCACCAATAGATCCTCAATCTTGAGTTTCCATAACCCAAAACTCTGACCATTAAATTTCTCGATCTCTATCTTTCCACTACTTTCCATCCTCTTTCACCACTAGAATCGATCCTGCATATATCCCACTGAACAGGGTCTACCACAGGCCCGAGTGCAAACCCTCAGCAACAAAGGTGTCCCCTTGAAACCAAAACAGCTCTGATACCAAATGTATGTTTTAACCCCGCACAGAAATTACCTGCATATGAATTGTAAAACACAAAAAATAAATAATGCGAGAGCATAACACATAAAACACATATATACAGATATTTTCCTTTAGATCCCAAAACTAGGACTACCATCTTGATTTTTCATTATGTCCCTTTGAATGTTACAATACATATTTACACATGCCAAAGCATCCAATACCATGGACCAAAAACCATCGCGTCCAAAACCATGTGCTAAAAATCATGCACAAAACCATAGTTAGGTGCACCCAATCTAATATAGAGTCCAAAAACAAAAATTTTCGTGGCGTTGCTCTGGACCCCATAGAGTGGGGTTACCTGCACCATTCAAACCGCCAATAACCCCCCCAGCTACGCAATCGATGCAACGAAGTGGGGGCTCTGCCCCGCTTCTAACCTCCCGGTTAACTACGTGGGCTAGTCATGGAAAGAATATAACACAACCCAACACAGGAAAAATAGATTATAAAAGGTCATATTGGACCTAGTGTAGATTGAACCAATAAGGGAGCCAACTCCTAGTGTAAGCTTGGAGGGCATCTCCAAAGAAAACCTTGAAGAAGAAACCCAAGATAGATCTACGCATGATTTAGTGATCTGAAATGACCATAAACTAAATACTAATGTAGATTGATTAGCCATTAAGGAGTTGAATGTTAACTGAAAGCACGGAAATTCGAGGTCAACTGCTTGAGGAAAACACTTTATTCCAGTTGATTAAACATAAAATCAATGCATAATAGAAGTGAAATCATGAAAAACACAATGATACGAAACAACAAATTGATGACAGAGTTCGTCCCTGAAGGACTACGTCTTCAGGTCTACTTTCAATATGTCTGACCATTTTTATTAGGAATGAGAATAATGTGTTTATTACACAGAGAAAAGACTAGATGGAATGTACACATAGGCACTTTTGGTCACTGTCATCAGATAGTCCTTTGAACCAAATTTCCAATGCTGCTGACGGTTTCCAAAACTGACCCCAGATGCTCCCAAAACATTTAAAACAAAATCACCTATATCCTCTATAACCTACATACAAAAGTTAAAAACGACTCTAATTCCCTCCATGGGATAAATTGCCTCTTATAGGCCCGTGGATACATAAAACCTCCTCTAACTACATTTGAGGTGAATTTGGTTGCAAACTAATGATTTAGAAACCTGGTCCTGTGACAAGGAGACACCTAGGTTAGGGTTCCATGGGCACCGAATTAGTTTGTTAACCAAAAAACCATATTCAAACCTAAAATAAACTTTAGATTAAACATTTGACCCACTAACAGTTATGACAGTGTGGAATTGGGTGGACTGCTGGCATGTGACCAAGTGGTCTAACCCATGGAGCCACCCAGAAGGGTTATCCCCGCAGTTCCAGTGACCAACCCGCCAATGGTTAACCTCTGACTTGTCACATGTTAGTTCCCGCAGTTAGAATCCCTACTATGGTTAGGAACTAGTGTATATTCCGGTGGCTTTACATAGCATGCTCACATGCTGACTATTACGATTAGGACCTCTAACACAGCTACGGTTCCGATAGTAGTTATGGTTTCTACTGGGGTTTCGGTTAACCTCCACCGCAAACTCCTCTGCCTACTCAAATGGCACAGTCCCACTACAGTTTAGAAGCTACGGCTAGGGGACTGTATAAAGGCCCTGACAATTGCGCTTGTTCCCATGGCAATGGTTACCACTGAGGGTTTCCAAAACTAGAAGTTTCCATGCTGCAATGAAACTCCAATGTTTTACCAAAACATTGATCACATGACCTCTGACACGGTTAGGCTGACCGCGTAGTCAGAGGTCTATGTATGTTAATTTATATTGTTTTATATGGTTTTATGATCCGGATTTAAACAAGAACGCAATAAAATACAGAGATAACCATAAAGACAGATATGCAGCGGAAATAATACCTCAATTCATTACTGTAAAATACTGAAATATGCTTACAAACAGAAATGGAAATAAACCAGCTAGGGCGATGGTAGCTTATCTCTGAGAAGAGATGTGGTGGCTACATGCCTCTGAACTGTCTTACAATGAGGCTCGAAGGCCTATTTATTGTTGAGAAACAAATGGAAAACCCTTCACATTCCAAAACCTAACCCTAGAAGATGAAACGCCAAATTGTGGGCCCTGTTTTTGGGTAAGTTGGTACATCAACTTCCTGGGGTCGCGAATTGGTCGTACTATCTCCGTTTGACGTGCATGATAGCCCGTTGGAAAGATCTCTCCGAGGACTACGACGGAAAAGACGATTTTTATCAGAAAAATCGCTGCGGTGGATTTCCCAAAAAATGTCGTTTAGGGCCTCAAAACGGCTCCGGAAGTTTAGGACCCGAAAAACTGCTAAAAATAGTAAACTGTGCTATAATTAAGGAAACTGAACAAAACTGTAAGAAGCATTAGAGGGGATCCAAGTGGAATTAGTGGGTGGCCACCAATATCCACCTGGATCATTCCTCCCCCCTTAGGAAGCAATGGTCCCCATTGCGTTGAGTTCCTCCATGAGATGAGGGAGCTTCTGCTGCACTTGGTCCTTGGTGAGCCACTTGCCCTGGTGAAGGAGTTGTCCTGCTTTGACAACTCGATACAGTTGGATATTCTGCTAGCGAGTGTGCTTGATCTGTGTGTCCATGATCCGATCAGTTGCATCTTGTTCCATGCAAGCTGGATTTAACTCTGTGGGTGTGAGTTGTTCTGCAATGTCGGACGTGTCTAGTAATGGTGGAAAGTATGGCTGAAGGCGATCAACATTGAACACCGGGTGCAGGCCAAGGAATGGGGGAATGCTGAGCTCAAATTCATTCTCTCCCACAGCCTTGGTAATGGTGTAAGGGCCATATCAGAGTGGTCTGAGTTTCCGATAGGCTCCGGTAAGGCGTTCCTTTTGCAAATGCAACCAGACTTTGTCGCCCACTCGAAACTTGTGTGGCACCCGATGTTGATCATGTCGCTGCTTGTACTTGGCATTTGATTTCTCCAGAATGTCATGGACCTGCTGGCGAATATGTTGGATGTGCTCAATGAAGCTGTTTGCCTTATCTGTTTCAGACTGGACATGAGCAGAATCTGCGTGAGTAGCTGCAAATGGCATGGCCACATCGATGGGACATAGTGGCTGGAATCCCAATCCCACCTGAAAAGGGCTGTGGCCAGTCGAGCTGTGGAGGGCCCGGTTGTAGCTGTGCTGAACATAGGGGAGGCTCTCGTCCCATGTGCGTGGATGCTTTGAGTTGTACATGCGAAGAATGTGTACGATCATCCTGTTGACGACCTCAGTCTAGCCATCAGTTTGAGGATGGAAGGCTGTGGACTTAGTGAGTTTGGTGTCCAGCATCGACCAGAGGCTAGACCAAAATGTACTGAGGAACCTGCTGTCCCGATCCGAAATGATAGACTGTGGGATCCCAAAGTGTACCCATACTCGTTCAAAGAAGAGTTTAGCAGTGGCTTCTGCTGTGATATTTTTCTTGCAGGCCGCCATAATGGCCATCTTCGAGAACCTGTCGACGACCACAAAAACACAGTGATTTCCATGCCTAGTGGAAGGGAGGCCTGACATGTAATCCATGGAGATGGATTCGCAAGGTCGACTAGGGGTAGGCAGCGGGGTATAGAGGCCTTGCTTCTTGATGGTCGGTTTGGCAATGGCGCAAGCAGTGCATGATCTGATGTACTTCCCGACATCCTGTCGAAGATTCGGCCAATAGAAATATTTCTGCAGTACAGCCACCGTTTTTTCAACCCCAAAATGCCCAACGGCCCGACTGTAGTGTGCTTCCCAGATCATCTTGGCACGCTCGCTTGAAGGAACACAAAGGTGACCCAGGTGGCATAACAGGTCGTCCTGGAGGTGAAAATCTTGAACATGTTGACCCTCCAAGAGTGTCTGGTATGTGTGGCCGAATTCCGGGTCGCTTTTGTAGAGCAGTGGCCAATCAGAAGTCTCGTGCCCACAAGAGTTGAGCACGGTCGTTAATGCCATGATCGGTGGTCGACTGAGGAAATCTGCGACATTATTGGTGCTGCCCTTCTTATACTTGATATTCAAATGGAACTGTTGCAGGTATGTGGACCACTTCTGATGACGATCATTCTGCAATTTCCCTTGTGTCTGTATGAACTGTAAGGGTCGGTGGTCTGTGTGGATGACCGTTTCCTTCCCCAAAATGTAATGCTTCCATTGTCGATAGGCCTGCACAATGGAATACATCTCTTTGTCATACGTGGGATACTTCCGGACTGTGTCTGAAAGTGTCTCACTGTGATATGCCACTGGATGCCCGTGTTGAGTAAGGACTGCCCCAATAGCATAGTCAGAGGCATCTGTCTTGACCTCAAATGGTTGTTGCAAGTCTGGTAATGCAAGAACTGGTGTTGTGCAGAGTCGATCTTTCAACTCTGTGAATGCCTTCTGTTGAGATTCGGACCAAAAAAATTTTGCTTTCGCCCCTCCCTTGGTGACCTGACTCAAGGGCCAAGTGATATGAGAAAATCCCAACACGAACCTGCGGTAGAAGTTGGCAAGGCCTAGAAAGCTGCGAAGCTCTGTCAGAGTTGTTGGAGATGGCCAATCCCGAATGACTTGGATCTTGGCTGGATCCACATGCACCCCCCGTTCATCAATAATGTATCCCAGATACTGAACCTGGGTCATGCCAAAAGTGCATTTCTCAAAATTGGCACATAACTTGTGTTGTCGCAGTGTTTGGAGAACCTGTCGGATGTGGTGGAGGTGCTCTTCCCAAGTCTTGCTAAAGATCAAGATGTCATCCAAGTATACCACTACAAATGAGTTGGTGAATGGCCGCAATATGTCATCCATTAGCCTCATGAAGGTTGCAGGAGCATTCGTCAATCCGAAATGCATAACCAACCATTCGAAAAGGCCCTCCTTGGCTTTGAAGGCAGTCTTCCACACATTGGAGGGTTCGATTGGTACCTGGTGATATCCTGACTTCAAATCGATCTTGCTGAAATATTTTGCCCCCTTTAGTTGGTCCAGGAGGTCATCAATCCGTGGGATTGGGTACCTATTACGGACAGTGATCTTGTTCAGCGCCCGATAGTCAATACAGAGTCTCCAAGTCCCATCCTTCTTTTGTACCAGCACGATCGGGCTCCCACAGGGCGATGAACTCGGACGGATGTGACCTTTTTGCAACAGCTCCTGAATCTGCCTCTTGATTTCATCGTTCTCCAGAACAGAGCGCCGATAGATTGGTCCATTGGGAAGCGGCGAACCTTGGGTTAGATCAATGGAGTGCTTGACCTGACAGTGCAGAGGAACCCCTGCGGGGGAGGTGAAGATGTCCTCATACTCCTCCACGACCTTGTCCATCTGTAGTTGTCGTGCGGAGGGGCCCTGTCTAGAGGTCGTGGCCACCGTCTTCCTCTTTTCTTGAGGGCGTATCATCAGGAAAACAAACTTCCTGGTTTTGGAAATGAGCTTACTGCATTGTTTTGCAGTAACCAAAGAGATGGCGGTAGGCGGTGCTACCTCTGGTATCCTGTACAACTTATTTCCCAAAGTAACAATAACAGCACGGGGCCTTGACTCATACACAGCATGTCTCTTCCACAAGTATGCTTGTCCTAACAACACATCACAAACTTCAAGGGGTGCAATGTCACACAATACCTCATCCGTGAAGGGCTTGATGTTGTATGGAAGGCGACACTGTTGGCTCACGCGAAGATCCCGTCCTTGGTGCAATCACCCAATGGTGTATGGTTGTGGATGCGCCGTGGTTGGTAAGCCCAGCCGTTTCACGACCTCTGCCGAAATGAGGTTCTTTTGGCTCCCGCTGTCGACAATGAACTGTAGCGGGGAGCCCTTTACCCACATCTGGGAGTGGAAGAGACGCTCCTCCTCCTCCGGATCTTCAGGTTCCTCCTTCTGGATCTTCGTGGTGGCAACAGTGGCGTTGGGCTCTGCATCAATAATCTGCTTCCCTTTGTCATTCCCCTTATCGAGTTCTGACTCAGAGTCAGAACATGCATCTGATTCTGAAACCTTTAGCTCGGCCACCAGTGACTGCTTGGCCCGACACTCACTTGTGTTGTGAGTGGAGCTCTTATGGAACTCACACCACTTTCCGGTGTCCTTTTTCGGCTTTGCGGCGCTGTTCTTTGCTTGTAGCTTTGGTGGGTTGTCTTGGGCCGCCACGCCTTGGCTTTGTCCTTTGTTCTGCAGTTTGGGGGCACCTTTCCCTTGTTTCGGATTCACAGACCCAAAGTCTCGCTTCTTCTGTTTAAACTTTTGCTCGACCTTGACGGCATATCGGTATGCCATGCCGAGCGAAGAGATGTTCAGAAATTCTATTTCTTCTTGGATGTACTTGTGCAGGTAGCCACGGTATTTTAGTACCAAGTGCTGCTCTGTATCCTTGATAACCAACTTTGTGCGAAGGGTATGGAAAATATTGGTAAACTCTGGTACATCTTGGTCCCTTCCCTGTCGTAGCGTGGTCCACTTTATGTATTGATCCTCATAGCTTCCGACAGGGTAGTACTGCTCCTTGATGGAATCTCGGAATGAATCCCAAGTCGGTGCGACTGAAAATAGTGAGCCTGTACTTTCATCTTTCTGTTCGCAATAGGTTTCCCACCAATCCTTGACGTGGGGGGTTGCTTTGAGAAGAGCGAAAATAATCTTTTCCCGACTGGAAAAATCATGAATAGAAAAATAACCCTCTAGCACATTTAACCATTTATCGACGGCATCTGCGTCTATCTGACCCTCGAATATGGGGATTTCAAAATTAACTTGTACCTTAAATGGTGTGGCGTTTCCAGAGTTGCTGTTGGAAGCCGATGCGTCGCCCCTGGGTAGTCGCTGAAGGATTTGGGCAAAGTTGTCCATCATCGCGTTCCTTTGTCACTCGAGGGCTTCTTCGAGCAAGATTTTGATAGGATCTCCTGCCCCCTCGTCTTTCTTTTCATCCGCCATGGGAGGCCGTCGGGATTTGCGAGGCTGGTCTTGCAAAGGTTCGACCAGTTCAAGCCCTAACTCCTTATATCCCGACCTTGTTGGGGACATGCAAAGAAAAACAGAGAAGAAAAGTAGACCGCTCTGATACCACTGATCCGGATTTAAACAAGAATGCAATAAAATACAGAGATAACCATAAAGACAGATATGCAGCGGAAATAATACCTCAATTCATTACTGTAAAATACTGAAATATGCTTACAAACAGAAATGGAAATAAACCAGCTAGGGCGATGGTAGCTTATCTCTGAGAAGAGATGTAGTGGCTACATGCCTCTGAACTGTCTTACAATGAGGCTCGAAGGCCTATTTATTGTTGAGAAACAATGGAAAACCCTTCACATTCCAAAACCTAACCCTAGAAGATGAAACGCCAAATTGTGGGCCCCGTTTTTGGGTAAGTTGGTACATCAACTTCCCGGGGTCGCGAATTGGTCGTACTATCTCCGTTTGACGTGCATGATAGCCCGTTGGAAAGATCTCTCTGAGGACTACGACGGAAAAGGCGATTTTTATCAAAAAAATCGCTGCGGTGGATTTCCCAAAAAACGTCGTTTAGGGCCTCAAAACGGCTCCGGAAGTTTAGGACCCGAAAAACTGCTAAAAATAGTAAACTATGCTATAATTAAGGAAACTGAACAAAACTGTAAGAAGCATTAGAGGGGATCCAAGTGGAATTAGTGGGTGGCCACCAATATCCACCTGGATCATTTTAACATGGCTGAGAGTTAGGTTTTAGTTTTAGCATAGGAAATAGGTTTAGGACTTAGGTGTTTAGGTTTTGAGCTTAGGTATATGGATTTATACATGGTTTACCATAGGATTTAGGTTTAATACATGTTTTAGTGCTTAGGTAAAAGCGTTTAGCATAGGATTATGGTTTGTAGCACTTAGGCATAGGTCTAGGATTTAATACATAGATTAGGGTTTTTATGTAGTTTTAAAAACCCATATGTAAAATATTGTCACAATGCGACGTTCACGACATTCGTCACATGATGAAAATAAACCCATGCCTATCGTCGACTGTTAGGCCCCTATACTACTAGTGTAACCCCTTATTGTTATTAGTACAACCCACTTATTATATTGATGTATCCATGTAGTGCCCATATTGTTACTATTGTGCCTCATAGAAGCCCACTATTGTTATTATTGTGCCCTTACATTCTTATTGTTATGTCAGCTCTGATTATGTTATGACCCCTTAGACTCCTATATATAGAAAGGAGGCCTTTTCATTTGTATCATCGAATAATTTTTCATTTATGTAATGTAAAGGAGGTTTCCCCTCAAAGATGCTGAATTCTAAGGCATTGATCTATCTTTTATATCTTTTCTTTAGCTGGTTTCATAACATTTGGTATCAGAGCTTTGGATTCTGGGGTTTCGCTACTCCAAATAGGTAATCATGGAATTTCCACTATAACTTTTCTTCTGCGATGTTTCAAAAGCTAAAAGAAAAAACCATTTGAGAAGGAATCGTGTTGAATCTTGGGTCTGAATTTCAGAGCTCTTAGAGCTATATTTATGGATATATGGTCTGAGGAAGTTGGTCTTTTTGCAGACTCATAAATTACATTCCAAACAGGTGACCTGAGGAAAATCATCATAACTTTCTCTTTGAGCATCAGATTGAAATTTTGTAAGAAGGTACAAAAAGAGGACAGACTGTAGTTTCTTGTATATATTGTTTAGAGCCAAAGGTAGAAACAGTGACTCGCGGCACGTCGTACAAGTTCTCTCTACTGAACTAGTCTATAATCAGGTCATCTTGGGAGATTGTGCATAACTCTTTCTTGGAGAATCCAATTTGGATCAGACTGGTGGAAATGGAAAGAGGACACAGAGGGCTACTACAGATCACAATTTCAGAACTGAAAGATCCAAAAGTACAGATTTACAGTCATTTCAAGATCAAGCTCCTAAAATCAAGAAAAAGCAAGATGAGGAAGTTTTATGGCAAGGATCCGATAAATTGGATACTTCAGATGGAACAATATTTTGATCTACATGCTGTACCACTGTTACAAAAGGTATGTATTACATATTCATATTTAAAACCGGATCAATTTTTATGGTATGAAGGGCTTTGTTCTCGTAAACAGCTTATAACGTGGTCAATTTTCACGGAGGAAATGATAGCCCATTATGAGGATACAAAGAGAAACACCTTATTTAGAGCAACACCACAACAATTGGAAAGAGTAAAAGGGCTTTGTGACATAGTGGAAAGCAAAATTATGGAAACTAGGAAGCATAGCCCTCACAACTATAAATATGGAAGTGTTGTTTCTCCTAGCCTTCCACAACCTACAAGCGTTACACCACAACAATTGGAAGAAAAAAGAGAAAAAGGGCTTTGTTACAATTGTGATAGCAAATGCACTAAAGGTCATAAGTGTGCTGAGAAGAAATTATTTTACATAGAATATGAAGAGGAGGAAGAGAAGGATCAAGAAACATCAAAAGAAGAAGATATATTCCAAGACCCCACCCCAGAGAAAGAAGAAATGAATCAGGCCATATCTTGTAAAACATTGGCAAGAATTACCACTCCTCCAACTCTCAAGATAGAAGGACATATCAAGAAGAAAAAGGTGCAAGAATTGAAAGATCACATCGAGAAAGAATAAATGAATCCAACCATATCTTGTAATTCATTGGTCGAAATTACCCCTCCTCAAACTATCAAGATAGAAGGACATATCAAGAAGAAAAATGTTCAAGAAGTGAAAGATCACATCGAGCATCAAGAAATGAATCCGACCATATCTTGTAAAGGATTGGAAAAAATTACCACTCCTCAAACTCTAGAGAAAGAAGGACATATCAAGAAGAAAAGGGTTCAAGCAGTGAAAGATCACATCAAGCATCAACAACAAGTTCTCCAAATTTTAAAGGATAATGCCACTTCAGTGCAAAATCAAATGAAACAACAAGTAGATCAACATCGTAGTGAAAAATGTTTTGATGTAGGTGATTAGGTATTTTTATCACTACATCTCAAGCAAGCTATTTATGAGAAGGAAATGTTGAAAATACTACATGCACTTAAAAATGGCGACCTTACCGAATGGGAAGACTCCTCAAGGATGAGGATGTGGAAGCATTTTTTTGTGCTATTTCTATTATCCAACCAGATTGGATAAACGAAGCAAAGGATGAATGGAAGAAGGACGAAGAAGTATGGCCACTTATTCAAAAGTTGCAAAAGATCCCAATTCAAACAATATTTTCCATAAATTGAAGAGGAAGGAAAAATCATATTGGAACCTAGAGCAGTCACAGAAAAAAGAACCCAACAGCTGTGAAATCGATCAATTTCAGAGTATCTCATCAAGTGGAAGAACTTACCCACTGAAGATTCCACATGGGAGGACACGAATTTTATACAGAAGCATCAAGAACTACTCAAGCATTGAGGAAAACGCTTTTTGAAGGAGAGGGGCATGTTAGGCTCCTATACTACTAGTGTAACCCCTTATTGTTATTAGTAAAACCCACTTATTATATTGATTTACCCATGTAGTGCCCATATTGTTACTATTGTGCCCCATAGAAGCCCACTATTGTTATTATTGTACCCTTACATTATTATTGTTATGTCAGATCTGATTATGTTATGACCCCTTAGACTCCTATATATAGAAAGGAGGTCTTTTCATTTGTATCATCAAATAATTGTTCATTTATGTAATGTAAAGGAGGTTTCCCCCTCGAAGAGGTTGAATTCTAAGGCATTGATCTATCTTTTCTATCTTTTCTTGAGCTGGTTTCATAACATCAAAAAATGACAATATTGATCTTTTGTGACAACAACAACCCTGATGACATATCAAACCTCTACGATGGATGACACATCCATGTCGACACCAATCCTGCAAAGGCAAATGATAAAACACATGTCGTCGACCAATCGTGGTGGAAATATCGATGAACACAAGTTGACAGCCATGTAAAACCCATACCAACTAAAGGACATGAAAACCTGTGAACATTACCTGAAAAACCTGATCATAGCCACATTGTCGAAACTGAACTGAAGCGACAACGACACTGAATGATACTTGAACACCTATACAATTTTAATCAACGTATCCTCCTGAATCATTTGTCTCCACTTGAAAGATTTTAGACCACAAAATTTTGACTAAACAAATAGTTGATGAGAGTAGAATTCTCTCTCTTTCAACCTTGACCTGATGATGTACCAACACATTCAATCAATCACTTGCGTGTGATGACCCTAATGATGTTGAGCATGGCACACTTTGATTCGGTGACTTGTTTCTTCCATCTGCAGTATGCATAACTTGCGATGATGGGTAAACAACCTATTATCAACATGGCAATCGAATTCTTTCCATGAAGAATCATGAGTTAGTGATTCAAAAACATCTCTGAAAATAGAATTTGTGGAACTTTGTTGTTGGGCATGGGATCCCCCACAACACGTTTTTGGGGCTTAAAGCCCGAGTTTTGGTCAATGTAATGTAAAGACACCGCGAAGTACGGACGCAAAGTGCGGAATTCTAGGATGAGTCGTAGGGTTTTCTGCCCTAAGTATTGTAAAATAATGTAAAGTTGTGTCGGCCTACCCATGGTCCACATACAATGGGATTGTATACATAGAGTGAGGCTCTAAGTGTAAATATATTTTTTTTGGAGAGAAGCAAGTAATAGATAGATGCGAAGGCATGGTTGGAGCATAGAGTGAAAGTTGAAGTGTATTGGGTCTTAGTAGTAGGAAGAGGCTCTGCAGCTGAGTGCACAGAGGCCTAGTAGAGTCTGTAGCAGAGTGCGCAGACCCCTGCAGCTGAGTGCGTAGGGCAGATTTGGGTGTGTACTTGGATTTGAAAGCTAATAAAGAGAAGTTTATTGTATGCATCTATTCTTGAATCTGTATGTTGATGTCATGCATTACTCTGTTATTTACTGGGCGCAATTGATAATTACATGTATGAATGATTATATGTGAATTTAATCTAAGTAATTAGCTAAAGGAGGCTAATTAAGGAAGACTTGGGTAAATAACATGGGTCGTGCTGTGACTAGAATTGCATGAAGACAGTATCACAGGGCTCGGGGTGCCCGCAGGTGCACGTAGCGTAGTAAGTGAGAAGGTTGGACCGCGTACCAATAACCACATATCAGACATCCCCAAGGTGCAGAAACCTGGTTCTAGCACCCTCCCATACTACTTCGGGTGAGACCTCAATCCGCACACCACGAACTGTTGCCAAAAGGGCCAATAGTACTAAGATTTGCATGTCTAAATCACTTCCGAACCTAGTTCAGGGCCCACTAAGCCAACAAATGGTTCCATTCCCAGGACTAGGATCTGCATAAGGGATGTCTAATTTTGTGCCACTGGGACCCAACAAAGAAGGAAATTGAAGAGTGGTTGGATAAGAAGATTCACGAGTTCGCGACACAGGAAAATAGAACTCCACAAGTATCTGAGAAAAGGTAGCTGGATCGCTACGTGTATATAGAAATCTATGATATTTTTTTGCATCCTTTCTATCTGAGCTATATGGGTGGATCGTGATGTTAGTTGATAGCCATGAAAGGTATAGGCTTTACCAACCGATAGTGTGGACTTTGGAGCTAGTACGCAGACTAGAAGCCTCAAAGGATAAGATAATGCGAGTTGTTGACCACTGGATCAACCAAATAATAGGAGGATTTATCATTGAGTTTGAAATGGACACGATTGTTAATTATAGTGAGGCAGGAGGACGTTTTCTCAAGGGACTGCGAGGTAAGTATATTAAATCTTTGAATACCTGGATTAAAATTCTCTTATGTGAAAAGTGGGTTATGCAAATAAATTAATGTCTGGGACTATGTGAAGTGGAAGGATTTACAAAAGTAGTAGAGAATTAGAAAACAATCCCTTAATTTCACGTTTTTGATAGAGCAAGGAAGAGTTCGCTAAGGTCTCTCCAAGAAGCACGATTAGTTTGATAAGGCAGCGCATTCCACAGTTACCACCTCCACCCACGCCACCACCTACCTCACCTCCCTCACCTCCATCTCCAACCACTCCACCTCTACCACCTCCATAGTTCAGTATGGCAAGCTTGATCAAACTACCAGTATTCAAAGGGGTAGGGAATGAAGATCTGAACCAGTTCTGGTTCGTGGTAAGAGCAGTATGGGAAGCACAAGGTATCACAAACAACAATATTATGAAGGCTACATTGGTGAGTGTGCTACATGATCACACATTAATGTGGTACATAAAGCACTCTAACAATCACCCAAACACAGGGATAGTAGAGATCCAGAATGTGTTGAACAAAGAATTTAGCAGGCCAAAATCAGAGACACAGTCAATCATTGGGTTTAAAGAGATTGCGATGCTTCCAGGCGAGATTCCCTAGGATCTGGACCAAAGGCTGAAGAGTACGATCCACAAGGCCAATATGATGCTAAAGGATGCACAACATCATGCATGGTTTGTAGCATGTTTGACACCACACTTGAGGACAACGCTGTAACAGCAAAAACTTTCTACCGAGGCGAAGCGTTGGAGATGGCGATGAGATTACATGAGACCCTGATACAGGACCCTGGGTTGGGAGTTTAGCAAATCCATGTGCAACTATAGTAATTGTGTTTCGAAATTCCAAGGTTGAAGTACGATACGACACCGCATCCAGAGGCACGCGAGGAAGTATGGTGCATAAAATGAAAAGGCCAGGGTCATGAAAAGGATCATTGTCTAGTGTTCACGAACTACTTGGTAGGAGGAGCGCCAATTCCCTCGAGACTAGAGGCACAGGCAAGGCCAAACACGACACCCGCTTTATGGTGTGCAATCTGTCATATAGGAGGGAAACACACGATGGACAATTGTCATTTTCTATAGAAATATACACAGACACCCAAGCAATTGTTTTGTAATTTCTGCAAGTCGATAGGCCATGATGAGTGCACTTGCCGCAGTTACGAGCTAATGATGGATCAGACCCCAGCCTATGGAATGCAGACTGAAACTCGAGAGCTTGACCCAAATGCAGGGATGGCGCATGCTAGATTTCAGGGGCGAGGTCGAGGACGAGGAGGAATGGGACCATGAAGGGGCCACAGAAATTTAATTTGTTACAATTACAGAGGACCAGGGCACTATGCCTGTGATTGTACCAACTCGACGAGGATATCCTGTTTGTACTGTGCTCATTTTGATCATGAAACAATATATTGCCCTTCGTTGATCACACAGATGTGCAAAAAATGGGTATTCCAGCCTCCTCTGACTTAAAATATACAAATGATGATGTTTGAACCATGCAAAGAAGACACGAATGTGGACATGATGCTCGGAAGCAATGTCACGACAGGGGAGGATAAGGGGAAGCAACCCAAGGAAGATACATGGGCTCGCAAGACACTTGCAAAGGAACCTGAGTTTGACTTAGAACGCGCAAAGGAGACATTCATGAAAGCTAAGAAGACCTTCGCAGAGGCCTCCACTTCAGGTAGTAAGGATCAACCAAATCTAGGAATCGATCCTTCAATGCTTACTACCTTTTTGGAGACATGCACGAAACTGTTGCATGACAAAAAGGTAGTTAAGCGACTATAGGAGCTAATCACGAGGTGCACAGGGTTAGGAGAACAACGCGTAGTCCAGAAATTAGGAAATCATACATTGCACAACGGGAGGAAAATGAGATTGACTGCATAGATTGGTGAGTATGAAATGGATCAGGTAATCCTAGGTCTGGGTTCAGACGCAAATGTGTTACTAAAGCAAACATGGTAATGCATGGGCAGGCCCAAGTTATAGTGGTCCCCTATTCAATTACAAATGGCGAACCAATAGAAGATTTTTTTCCATGGGGAGGTTGCAAGGGGTAATAGTTGATATTGAAGGCGCGAGCACATAGACAAATTTTGAATTGATAGAGATTGTCGATGACAACAATCCCTATCCTACACTGTTAGGAATCGACTGGGCCATAGATATGAATAGAGTCATCAATATGAAGAAGCACAAAATGATATTCGAGAAAAAGTCGCTACGCGTAGTAGTCCCACTGGATGCAGACGAAGGAGCGTGCTACACTAAACTAGTGCGCGACGATGAAAGTGACGATGAGATGGATTTTATTTACAAGATAATTGCACGAGACCAAGACTGGGTGAATCTGACTGTAGATGGGAGAATCTCGTGGGAGCATGAAAGCTCCTACACTTTGGATTCAGACGAAGAAGTAGAACGATGGCAGAATCGGTAGCACAAAGTGACAACGCTGAACTGCAACATGATGGTTAGATCACTACCTTGAATGAAAATAGAGGCAAGGGAGTTTCCAAGATATGATGGATTGATAGCGGTGGATGAATTCCTAAGAAAATTTGAAAACGCGGTACCCAAACAATAGCGGTTCGGCGCGTTGAAGTGGGCGTTGTGTGCAACACCTGCATGCTGGTGGGGAACACATCAAGGAAATTTTGAGGACTGGTGCGGATATAGAAGGGTGATGCACCTTGATTTTCGAAGCCCTTGGCTTCAAATGAGAGTCGAGTAGCCAGGACGAAGTAGCTTGTGTGCCCACCTATGTCGATGGCTATAGACATGTGTTGTGCAGTCCACACAAACACACCCCAAACTAAGGATCGAAAATTGGAACAGAATGTAGCAGCAGGAAAAGTGGCATGCACCACAAAAATTCCACGTAGAAGAATTCAAGAAGGTATGTGGAATCCTAAACACAGTTCACAAGGTGAAATGAACTGATAGGGACCTGCGCGTACTAGCGGTTCCATGGGCCTGTAGGACCATGTGAAAAAACCTGAGCGTGGAAATGATTTAGAAGCTGAAGGGCAGAGTCAAGACCATAGTGTTGGAGGGAAGGAATCCTCACGCAATAGCTCCCATAGTTGGGACAATACGCGAGGACTAGGATGAAGGAATTATGCAGCCGCGCGAGGATGAACATATGCAGATTCAGAAAGCCATTCGGCGAGGCAACCTCAAGCTTCATGAACTTGAAGAAGATCGGGTACGACTGAGGAAGAAAAGCATGTTAATGGATGTGGAGATCAAAAAACTGGAAAATGAAATCGAGAAAGCATGTATCATTTATAAACTCAAAAGGACAAGACCAGATACGGACATCCATACTACTGCATTAAAAGATTATCGCCGAGAATTTGTGGCTCTGCTACCAAGGCTATGACTACACCTCACCAAACAAAGTAACCATGGGTGTGAACCACATAAGGAAGAACGTGCAGTGTCGACTGTTAGGAGGGTAAGTGAGGAGTGCCTGCAGACTAGGCTGAAAGGTCCATTGAAGGCTTGCACAGGTGGTGTGACCACCTTACTATCCGTAGGGACTCAACGCTCCAAGAAGTTGAAAGAGAGAATAGGACTATAAAAGAGTCTATGAAGGAGTTGCACGATGAGGAGGTTCCACACAGGATCAACATGTCGTTAGGTTCGCGCCCGCTCAGAGGGGGCTGCACTTCTGCACGGGTAGGCTAGGAAGTGACCCTTGGTGTCACTGTTCATGACAAGATATCCAATTTAAGACAAAGAGCAGTGGGTGGCGGGAAATTAAGAGATGAATTAAGAGCTAGATTTGGGACAATTTTCCGCCAAGAAGGCTTTAATGACTCAGAAGTGGGGGAAATGGTCAAATTCGAATTTGAGCAGTTACAGAAAACACTTGGTTGGTTGATATTTGAGCAGTTACAGAGCAGTGAGCGTAGAGCACTCTTATCACCTTTGAGTGCACGACTAAACAGATCCTGAGAAAACATGATGACTACTACCAGACCAGGAGTGCAATTTGCAAAAGGTCTGCTGAGGTCGTAGAGCCCCATATTGTTATAGACATTTTTGTGCCCTACAACCCCAAGAATGAAATTTCCATAAACCAAGGGCTCCTAAGTCCCTAAAAGTGTTGTTCTAACCCCTAAAGGAACAAGGTCAACAGATTACAGCTTCTCCCAGAAGTTCTCCATGAAAAACTACTCAAAATTGGTCAAAACAGGATCATTGCAGCTGCTCCACTGGCTAGGTGCGTTGCATCTCACCCAAATACACTGTGAGGGTACGTTTCATTTCAAAAGTCCCTTCTGTGGGGTGTGATGGGCAAGAAATGACAAATGGCAGTGTCGTTCCGCGAGATGGAGAGGCAATGGAAGCTTCCAAAATCTTCTCCTGTGACACTTGCCTCACTGAATTCAACCAAGGATGAGTAAGAGGCACTCAGTCTCCAAGTGGAAGCAAGAACTGTCAGAGAGAAGACACTAATCAAATCACAAGCTGACTCATCCCCCTTACAGATATCTATATATGGTTCCCTCATCCCAGAGATCCAGAGGCTGGAATTTTGCATATTGTAAGGAATTGTTTTTGGTTTCTCGAGACAAACATCAGATTGTTGTGTGATCTAAGATTTGTTTGAGGTGAAGAGGGGCTTCTTTGCTGGGAGGTTGATGCTGGGTCGGAACAACTGGTTGTAACTCCTCCCGGATCTTTTCTTGTTTATCAATAAAATCTATTTGATTTTTCCTCCATGATTTTGTATCATTGATTCTTGTTACATTTGTATGGTCAATTTACATCTGATCCTAGATTGTTTATGAATATAGATCCATGTCTTTGTATAGTGCTATGCTTCTGTGATCTTACAGGTACTTTGTGAAGCTGGGCGTGCAAGGGAGCAGGTAGCTGGGGACTATCAAAGAAGAGAGGGATCGAATCAAGGGATTAGCGCAAGACAGAGGTTGGTCTTTCTATTCCTCTCTATCTATAATTCATAAAGGAAAAACATAAGTAGCTTTTCTCTGTTTGTTTCTAAGGCAACTGTCACACCTTAGTGGGATAGAGCAGTTTTAAATAGACACTTTTCCCTATAACAAAACGGCGACTCCACTGGGGATATAATTAGTTTGTTTGTTTATCATTCTTTGTTGTTTGTTTCATAAACTTATAAGTAGCATTCGAACTACATTTGCCATAAAAAATGCAAAGTAGATAACTGCTGCTTCAATCCATCCACTGGATCTGTTTATGATTTAAACAATTGATTCACAAACTATCTAATTGCCCTTGTGATAGCTCTTAGATCCTCCTTAGATCTACCCCTGATTGTTGCATTACTGATTGATTTTTACTCAGCCAAAAACCAAGAACTGAATTGCAAACTGTGACCCGGAACCCGAACAGAGTCTCGTTTCTGGCCCAGCGCAGGTACTGTTCAGAGATTCTGAATTTTAGTGCACTTCCTGAGTGGACAACCTGCGCTGCATTTCAGATTCTCTGTGTTACAGGTGTGTTGATCAGACTAGCTCTGTGCAGGTGTGGCCTCTATGATTCATTCTTTCCAGTTCTATTCCTGAATTTTGCTGCCTATGATCAGTATATGTCTGTTTGAAACCCCTTTTCCTTACTGTTATTCTGCCTCCTTTGTACAAAAGAACTATAGATGTTTTTGTGTGTTTGTTGAGTCATTTACAGTTCTCCTTTGCAAAAGTAGCATAGTCGTACTCCCGTCCTTTGATTTGAATCTGTCGCAAGTGTCGATTTCAATTTTAGGAAAAAGTTTGATTGTTGTTGATGGTCGATTATCCTGTTACTATTGCTTTTGGTCTGAATTTGTAATTTTCTAGTGTCAAAAACAAGTATGCATTTCAAAATCGTAAGGTGTCGTAATCGTCTCCATTTTTTTATTTCGAAAAGAAACTTGTTTATACTTGTCGCTTGAAAAGAAATTCAGATTTGTGCATCAACTTTATTTTTAGCATCTATATACTAAGAAAGTCAAAAAACAAATACATGCATGTGCATTTTCATATAGACAGTCTGTTTGGCTTGATTTAGGAAAAGTGCATTTAGAGTGTGCTCTTTGCTCTTTGTGAAAAGATTCTGTCTTTCTTTTCCCTAGTAGCTAGGATTTTCATTGCATAAAGAAGATAAAAAGTTTTTTTATCATCTTAGATTGCATTTTAGGAATTACATCTACATCTCGTGGTGAACCCGAAAGGCAAACTTCATAAACAAGATCAACTTAAAATAAATTCAATGAATCTAACAACGCTTTGGAACTTAACGCACAACATTTAGAGGTCTAGGATAGAGACGTATTCCGGCGTCGTAAAGCCTGGTAACTGTTGTTTTCACTGATGGTTGGGTGATTCCTCCACTTTGAGACGATAAGTGCCAGTACGGACTTGTGCTCCCACGTACCGTCGAGTATATTTTGGGAGACCCCTATAGGCTTAAATCCTTTATCCATAGGAAGCCTTGTCTGCTGCCCTATCAATCGCAATGCACTGAACATAGCATTTGGGAAGATTGATTGTTGTACCGTAAAAATTATTCTGCAGTTTTGCGATTGGTTTTATACTCCCTCTTCCTAGACTTCCAGAGTAGTCCCTTCCGTTCCTTTTCAGACTCCTTAACGGAAAAGGTCCATCTGAGCACTTGTCACTTTAGGCTCATTAAAAATCAAAGGAGACTAGAGTCATCTTTTGTTTTTTCTTGACTCTTAAAAACTGAAAAAACAAGTTGTGTCAAAGCGTCTAAAATTTATTTTAAACAGAATATTCATTACTCCTTTCCTACGTTGATCTTGGGTTGAGAAAATGGAATCCACCAACCAAGGAATTCCCCTTGGAGGAAAGCCTAGTCCCTTCTCCTCTTGGGGAGATGTTGGTGCACCCGATATGGCCACATTGTCGCTTCCAGGACTAACAATTGGTTTGCCTGTATGGCTCTTCTCAACCTCTGTTGTTCAGAACACCACAATTCCTGAACAATCGAATCAGCAATTAGATGAGTCTAGAGTTACCCACCAACCTTCTACTTCCTCTAATTCTTCCTCTCCTCCTTCCTCTTCGCTTGATGGGGCTGGTAAAGCCAAAAGTCAAGTACCTAAGGAGAAGAAGGAAAAGAAGAAGAAAGAGAAGAAGAAGAAGGAGCCAAAAGCGAATGGGGGCAAACAAGTGTCATATAGCAAAAATCCAGACACTGCACCGACCAGGCCTAAATCTCCATGTGTCATTTGCAAAGGAGACCACTATCACAGAGATTGTCGTTGCATCCCTCGGATCTTAAGGGACTGGTCTCCTCGTTTGCACAACCCGGTGTCGTCAACCTTTGATGATCATGTTGAAAACACACCGTCAACTAGTGAAAGTGAAGCCCCAGGAAAAAAAGGAAAATATACATTTCCTTGTAAACTGTGTGAAGGCGATCATGCCATCCACCGTTGTCCCTTCTTAGACGAAGCTAAAAGAGTTTTTGACAATCGTCCGGTTTCACCATTACGACTTCCTCCTGGATATAAAAAACTCTTGCCGAGTTCGTCACTAGCTGAAAATCTGGCTGGCCCGCTCAGGTGGTCGGCCGAAGCATCTATCATTGAAGATAAACCATCTGAATCCATACCAGGTGAAAGTCAAAAGGTCGAGGTGGTAGTTGACCTAGTCTCGCCTTCAGAGGTTCCATCTTCAGATGATACAGTCACCGAAGAGAACAAGGATGACACCGTCCAAATTCTTTTCATAAGCACAGACTCCAACAAACATGGGGGCAATTTACCTATTCCTTTACCGTAGGAAGGAAGTTCATCAGAGTCGTACCCGGCCATCTATTCGGTCCCACCTCCAAGCAACCTAGTTGTCTCCTTCGACTGGAATCAACTAGGCATACCTCGTTTACCAGCTAGCGTACCATTCCGAATCATTGTTCAAATATATAGAATGGTTATGGCTGGTACCATCATAGATGAAGGGGCTTCTGTGAGTATCCTTTCCTCAACTGCTTGGAAAGCGCTTGGTTCGCCATCGCTTTTGCCTAAGATGAGAAATCTAACAGGATTTGGTAAAGGAACCAGTCGACCGTTAGGGATCCTCCTGATGTGCCCATAACATTGAGAAGGAAAACCGTTCACATGAACATTATGGTAGTTCAAGGACCCCTAGATTACAATCTACTCCTTGGACAAGACTATATTTATTGCATGAGAGCCATTGTCTCATCACTCTTTAGAGTGATGTGTTTTCCGCACGAAGGAAGAGTGGTCAAGCTCGTAGACCAGCTTTCATTTCCCGGATCACGCATAGCAAATAGTCATATACCATCCCTGAATGGTCTTTTCACGCAAGAAATGTCTCAATCTCCAATCCGTCCTCCCGATGAGCGCGAGTGATTCGGGGGGACATGACTGAAACCCAGGGGGCATGCACCCTGGTCTGCTTCAGAAAGAAAACTTCGGGTATAGGGTAGGTTTCCACGAGAGAATATGACTAGTCTGTACCCCTGTACGTGATTGTAAGAGGGGGTTATTCTAGAACAAGATTCTCTTGTCAAAGTTATGTGAGGTGGCGAGCACCACCGCTCACCTTTGTTTATCTCGGTAGACATCGCCAGAGAAGTGTTTTGTTTACGCCGTAAATAGAACTGTCTTTGGTAACCTGTAAGAGGAGGCCTCTCTCGGTAAAACAAATGTTTTAACGGACTAAAGAAGGGGTAACCTTGAAACTCTGTTTTATACCTGGGGGCATGCAAACCTTTTGGAGTGCAAGCAAAGAGCGATCATTTATCTGTTTTTTGGATTGTTCGTTTCCTAACTTGCATAAAGAAAGGATGTGGGGAAAAACTCTAAAAGTTGTCGTTTTATATGAGACATTCTTATCACACGACTGGATTAATCGAGAAGTGTTACCGCAAGGTTCAAGCTCGTTAAAAAATAAACCCGCATCGAGCAGTTTTAGCACATAGTTCAAGCTCGTTAAAAAATAAACATAAGACATGAGCAAATGTTTCCACCCACGTGTAAGCTTGTTAAAAAATGAACTATTCCCCGGTAAATAACCATCGTGAATGTGGTACTTCAGCCATTAAAGACTTGGGCGTGTTTGCACCATCACCTCCACTTTTGCATTGGCCGATCATTCACCTCCATTTGATTGTTTAACCATTTTGAGGAACAGCTGCGAAGAGTGATTTCACTAGCCATCCTTGTGACACTGCCGTGATTGGAAAATTCCAAACCTTACCTGGAATCAACTGCTACCCGTTTTATCACCCGTTCCTCAAAAGACGAGTCTCCTTTAAGCTCTTTTCAACTGACTCGTAAAATATGAAAAGATTTCCGAGCCATTGGCCTCTCTAGCTCATTAAAGGGACAGGAAGTGCTATCCCTCATCTAGATTTTAATCTTTTTGGACCTGAGGGATTATTACACAAAAAGATCGAGCGCTTGTTTTGTTCGGCTCGTTAAAAGTATCGAAAATCCATCCCTTCTGTATTGCTTTATACTTTTTCGGACTTAAGGGATTAGATAACGAAAAAGGAATTTTGGAGTTACCTTTACGTTCCTTTTTAGACTCTCTAAAATTGAAAAGGACCGAGTTATCTTTGCCATTAAAATCGTTAAAAATATTAATAGCGACAAACTTGTCTATAGACGAGAACGAGTTTCACTATCGCTAGGCTCATTAAAACATAGCGATGGGTTTGCCCGAAGGGAAAATTATAGAACAAGCATATGTTATCCTCCTCAAGCTTGACAAAAATAAAGAGGTACTGGTCAGCAATGACTGGGGAAAAATTGGGAAGAAAACTTGAAGAAACTTTGTTGGTAGCAAGTCGCTCTTGAACATGACACTTCCACTCCGTGTCCGAGTCGGGTTGGGTTGTTTCATTCACTGGTCACATCACCATGGTCACGCCATACCATCCACATTTGGGGTTAATGATACCAATCCATCACATCAGTGTCGCCGATATGTTCAAGAGAATTCATTCAGTGAATTCACCTGTGTCTCATCCACTGCCATACATTATACTCCATTCTTTCGTGACTGCCACCCTGAACCTTATATCGCCAGATCGTTTTCACCTCCATTAAAATCATTTGCTCCATTCCGTGTCATTGATGTGGGATTCATTAAGGCCCTCCTATGACGGATCACTTCTTGTTGACATCAGCTCATTATCCAAGAAGTTGATCTAGGAACACCCCATTCAGTACTTTGAAGCTTGCATGCCTCAATGGCAAGTTTCTCACTTCCGGCGACAGGTTTACATCAATGGCCTTCGACCGAAAGATTTTGCATGGTGTTCGAGGCCAATTCCTTTATTCACACCACGTGAATTTTACTGCAGTACCTTGAGGGTCATTATCATTATCGGTGATTCCTCTCGCGCTTGTTAACAGTTTACATCATTGACTGGTAATCAAGTTATGTCTTTCCATGTTCGACTTCAGGACATTTCTCACATGGATCGACTTGTACTTTGAGTGAAGATCGGACGAGATTGAAGACCCCGGATCTAGTTTCATCCACCCGGGCTGCGATATATATTCAGGGAAATAAAGACATTAAATGTACATCATTGCAGCACAGATAATCATCCACTCAAAAGGATGATGGCTCTATCAGAATCATCAGTCTACACTCAGACGATTATCTGTCCTATGTACATGAAAATGAATTTATAAAGCTGAGCATGGGAATGCCCGCCTCAGCTAGATCATGAAAATATTATGAAGATAATGTATTGTAATGTATCTTATTATAGGTCTCCTCCCAGCATTGAAAGAACTTCAGATCCTCATAATAAAGCATTTCACCCGACACCAAAAGGTTAACGGCCTCATACTTTAGGGGGCAATTGTTATAGACATTTTTGTGCCCTACAACCCCAAGCATGAAATGTCCATAAACCAAGGGCTCCTAAGTCCCTAAAAGTGTTGTTCTAACCCCTAAAGGAACAAGGTCAACAGATTACAGCTTCTCCCAGAAGTTCTCCATGAAAAACTACTCAAAATTGGTCAAAACAGGATCATTGCAGCTGCTCCACTGGCTAGGTGCATTGCATCTCACCCAAATACACTGTGAGGGTGCATTTCATTTCAAAAGTCCCTTCTTTAGGGTGCGATGGGCAAGAAATGACAAATGGCAGTGTCATTCTGCGAGGTGGAGAGGCAATGGAAGCTTTCAAAATCTTCTCCTGTGACACTTGCCTCACTGAATTCGACCAAGGATGAGTAAGAGGCCCTCAGTCTCCAAGTGGAAGCAAGAACTGTCAGAGATAAGACACTAATCAAATCACAAGCTGACTCATCCCCCTTACAGATATCTATATATGGATCCCTCATCCCAGAGATCCAGAGGCTGGAATTTTGCATATTGTAAAGAATTTCTGTTGGTTTCTAGACATAAACATCATATTGTTTGGTGATCTAAGCTTTGTTTGAGGTGAAGAGGGGCTTCTTTGCTGGGAGGTTGATGCTGGGTCGGAACAACTGGTTGTAACTCCTCCCAGATCTTTTCTTGTTTATCAATAAAAGCTATTTGAGTTTTCCTCCATGCTTTTGTATTATTGATGCTTGTTACATTTGTATGGTCAATTTACATCTGATCCTAGATTGTTTATGAATATAGATCCATGTCTTTGTATAGTGCTATGCTTCTGTGATCTTACAGGTACTTTGTGAAGTTGGGCGTGAAACGGAGCAGGTAGCTGGGGACTATCAAAGAAGAGAGGGATCGAATCAAGCGATTAGCGCAAGATAGAGGTTGGTCTTTCTATTCCTCTCTATCTATAATTCATAAAGGAAAAACATAAGTAGCTTTTCTCTGTTTGTTTCTAAGGCAACTGTCACACCTTAGTGGGATAGAGCAGTTCTAAATAGATACTTTTCCCTGTAACACATATGGTCCATGAGGAGACCGGAGATGCGGTGCTTGTGCCAGAAGTTCCAAAATCACCTCGAATGTTGCGGCTGAAGAAAGATAAGCAGACAATGGGACCAGTCTGCGTATCCCCAAGAAACCCATGGTTCGACAAATTGTTAATGAAAGAAAAAGGCAAAGCTGACACTGTCGAATCTGATGAAGAGGAGGAAGACTTACAGGCACTAATTGACTAGATAGAGGCATAGGACAATGAGGAGGAGGATGTCCCATCAATGCCTTCCGCAACAAAGTTACCCACGTGCATCCCTCCGTGGAAGGGAAAAGTTATGGCGGCCAAAGACCTAGAGGCTATGAAGAGTGTGCTCCAAATCCCGCTCCTCCCTAATGGCATTACTTTTGAAGGTCCACCCCTTTGATGGGTGCCTCCCATGAAATTTGAAGATTGGGACCTCGTAAACAGTGATAAGTTCCCACACATGGAGATGGCAAGCTTGATGAAACAAAAGGTGGAGGGCCCAATGATCACGTTGAAGCTGTAAAAATTGTTGCATGGTGTGGAGAAAGTTGGATTACTTCATCTATGATGGATACCCCACTTTCACCGTGTGCCCATCACCATTTTCATCATTAGGCAGTTGTTGTGCCTGGCGCATGATGGGTATCTATGGCTGGAGGAGCCTATTCCCATAACAACGGAACTCATTCACAGGATTTCTCGTCTTCCCTATAAGGGAAGGGACCCCAGGGAAATAGCTGGTAAAAGTAGCGATTTGGCTCTCGCAGAAGCCATGGAATCCAAATATAAGGTGGAAAAGAAGAAGTGCGGCTATGAAATCATGAGAATCAAGGATAAAGGCGTGTGCATCACCACCCATCTCTTGGTTGGCAAAGTAATGTGGAAGTGTCGTGCAGATGAAGTACCAGTGCCTGTGGTTGCCCTAACCGAACAGTGCGCGGAGGGCGTCCAGTTAAACTAGGATGAGTTCCTCTGTGAGAAATTTTTGATAAACTACAACGAGGCCCAAGAGCAGGGTAAGACCTTTCACTACGTGTGGTTGCTCTTATCCATATTGCTAGTAGCAAGCAAACTAAGGTTAAAGAGCTAGTTCCCACAAATCAACCAGGACTTCCCTGAGGTTGCGAAGTACGCTTCACTCTGGGCCACGAAGGACACAAAGAAGATTCACGTGGTCAAGGTGTTTAGGGTGCTAATGGAGGCAAGCATCTAGATATGGATAAATAGAAGGCCACGATTGTATCCCATAGTGTATGCCACTCTGAAGAGCTTTGGAGAGTTTAAAGCAAACATGCACAACATTCATGTCCAGGCGTGCAAGGGTCCACTGGAGAAATCGATGAAGCTTCCGTTCATCACTAATCTTCGTAGTGATGGAGTCACGGCCTCTACAGTGGTGCGCCTCGGACTTGGTAGGAATGGAGAAGGTCGCGGCCCAGTAAAGGAATAAGGGCACCATGCTCCCCATCGCACAACTGGCTAAAAAGAGGTGCCAAGAACAAGAAGCAGCCGCACAGTAGAAGACAACTGATGCAGCAGCAGTGGTGCAAATGGAAAAAACCACAAAAGTGCCAACAAAAGAGCTTGAGGAGGGCCAGGAGATGTCCACAGGACAACAGACAGGGGAAGTGGACAGGACAAAAGAGCGTGTGGACCCTGGTTCAGCATCGACCCAACTCAAGCAGCCATGCGTCCCTGAGAAAACAACTCCCAGGAAGAAGGTGAAGATGACAAATATGTTTGTTGATCCAATCATGCTCATAGAAGGGGATCTGTTTGACATCGGTTAAACGGTTCATGACGTCACAAAGATGCACTCCAAGAAATGAGGATGGAGTATAACATTATGTTGGGGGCACTCAACGTGCAGCTACAAGGATTATAGGTACAGCCCCCCCAAACAGGGACAATGGCTTCGTACTTCACAGAAGGAACCGCGGAGGCTAAAAAGGCACCGCGCACCCGTAGGGATAACCCTTTCATGTTGCCCGAAGGCACCCTAGCAACATCAAGCGAGGTTGACTGGGCTACGATGAGCAACAAGAAATGTGTCGGCTTAAACTTGGCAGCCCTGTCATGTGAAACCCTGTATCAGCTGCAGGATGGGGTCATCACAGAGCTCCACACCTGGGAAGGCCATGAGATCTTGGTCCTAGATGAGAAGAAAATCAACATGGACCAACTCAGCCTCCTACGTAATGAGTTGGTTACATAGGCTTGCAAACTGGAGCAGGCAATAGAGGATGTGTGTAGGAGTATCCTAGAATTTGTCGTGCTGGCAGAACTACTAGTAGCAGAGCGGGTCCATAGATTGGCGATTGGAGTCCGTGAGCCCAGGGAGGAAATGATGAAGGTTCAGTTGGAGCTGAACCTACATATCGCCAAGCTACAATTGAAGGTGCAACCCTCCACACCCCTAGAAGTAAGAGAGTAGCGCAGCTATGCTATCCAGACGAGGTTGGAGCAAATTGGACAGGTGACATAGGATTGTACCGGGATATTGGAGCAAGCACTAACCATGCTTATGCACTTGCAGGAAGAATTGTACCTACAGTGCCTAGAGGCATAGGCATGCGAGTTGTAGTAGGAGTACGACAATGTCCGAGGCACCGTGCAGACAATTGTCCTTACTCAATGACTCGCCAGACTACTGCAAGCAAGGGCACCGAAGGACCAATTAGACGTTGCGCCCCAAAAATAAGCCCTACTTAAAGCATGCATCCAACCATGGATCGATGAAGCTTTCACAATTATAGCTACCATTGAAGTGAAGGTGGCACAAATGTAGGAGCTTTATGTGGTTAGACATGAATGTGACCTTGCTCATGAAAGTTCAAAGATACATGTGCAACAAGTACAGCAGACGTAAAAAAATGTGTTGCGGACAACCAAGCTGCGAGAGACCTGTTGAATGGACTTTGCGCAAAGATCGCCGCATCAGCAGAGTGAATCGGGATGAGTCATGATGATTGTGTTATGGGCTTGTTGGGCATTGTATCCCCCGCAACATGTTTTTGGGGCTTAAAGCCCAAGTTTTGGTCAACGTAATGTAAATACTCCGCGAAGTGCAGAAGTATAGGATGAGTCATAGGGTTGTCCACCCTAAGAATTGTAAAGTAATGTAAATTTGTGTCGGCCTACCCACGGTCCGCAGATCGTGGGACTGTATAAATAGAGTGAGGCTCTAAGTGTAAAGATATTTTTTTGGAGGTAAGCAAGTAATAGATAGATGCGAAGACATGGTTAGAGCATAGAGTGAAAGTTGAAGTGTATTGGGTCATAGTAGTAGAAAGAGGCTCTGCAGTTGAGTGCGCAGAGGCCCTGTAGAGTCCGCAGCTGAGTGCGCATGGCAGAGTTGGGTCTGTACTTAGATTTCAAAGCTAATAAAGAGAATTTTATTTTGTGCATCTATTCTTGAATCTATATGTTGATGTTATGCATTACTTTACTATGTTATTTACTACATGCAATTGATAATTACGTGTATGAATGCTTATATGCGAATTTAATCTAAGTAATCAGCTAACAGAGACTAATTAAGAAAGACTTGGGTAAAGAACACGGGTCGCGCTACAACTAGAACTGCGCGAAGATAGTATGAGAGGGCATGGGATGCCCGTAGGTGCGCATAGTGTAGTAAGTGGGAAGTTTGGACCACGTACCAATCACCACATACCAAAGATCCCCTGGGTGTAGAAACCTTGTTCTAGCACCCTCCCATACTACTTCAAGTGAGACCTCAGTCCGCGCTCTGTGGACTGTTGCCGAAAGGGCCAGTAGTACCAGGATTTGCTTAGCTAAATCACTTTTGAACCTGGGTCGGGCCCCACTAAGCCAACATTTGTTCAACACATCTAATGGGTATTAAAAATCTAATTTCTAGAATAACTGAAATATTGAAATACTCCTTTGATTTTGACTTCATATCAATTACTTGACTTGATTTACTTTCCTGTTGACTGATTACTAAGTGAACTTACTACACAGAACTCCTCCAGCTATGATGTAAAGACTGCTACAACTTAGTTAAACTTTGAAAGTATCTAAGTAATTGTTGATTTACTTGAATCACTACTTCTTCGTCTATTAATGGATATTTCCATTAACTAACACTTTCACTTAACGCATTATTTTTCAAATCATGATAAGGAAAATTTAGATTTGCTTTCGAAAATTCTTTGTCATGCAAACTTATAGACTTCCTCTCCACTTGAAAAGAGGCTTCATTACTTTTTAAATCGTGAAATGATGATTCAATACCAAAGAAATGTAAGATTGACTTTCCCCAATACTGACCTACACCCCTGAAACTGAAAATAAAAATACCATCTGAAGCAAGTCTTTGATTACACTCACATGTACCATTCCCTGCAATGCACTGCTAATGATGATAGTTTCTAGAATTCAGTTGAATGAATGAGTTGAGATTCATTCTATATTTAAGAAGATGTTCATAAGACATTAAATGTATCTCATTTTTCTTGTCGTATTTATGAATAATATTTCTTGGAAAATAATTAACCACCTAGACCAATTGATCTATAAACTAAATCTCGCATTCTGAACAATCATCCTTATTTTGTTCCTTAAGAAACATGAGTACATATTTACTTGGACTTATTAACTACTTAATTTGATTTGTAACACTTAAATCCAAGTTTGATTTGACTTTATGTGCCCTAACAATAAATTCAACCCCTTCTTTCTTTAGGTGATATTTATGTTCTCTTTTGTAAAACACTGCATCTCGATCATAAAGATAAGGAATTCCTAAGACAACTCCACATATGTCTACTGGGACCACATCTAAGTCCTCTTCATCAATGTACTTAGATGTAATTGCAAATTTTAACCGACACTACTTTGTGACATGTATCTGAGTTGTTTTATTAATCCAACCTAATGGGTATGGTCTTGAATGATTCTATGTCTCCAATCCCAATTGATTAACTATATGTTCATATATTGAATTTGTTTGTGATACACTGTCAAACATTGTGTCAATCTTTGTATGCTTAGAATTTATCCTTATGTGGAAGAGTTCAACTCTTTTATCCTCATGTGAAGGATTTATGTTTGAAGAAGATACAATAGTTTTCGAACTTGAACCAGTATCAGAAGTTTTACCTGTCGTAACCATGGCAGTTATCCTCCTTTCATCCCTTGAATCTGAACCTAGATCTTGCTAGACTACTAAAATGGCCTTATTTTCATCCTTCGCCTTAAGGAACTTTTTGGGCTTAAGTTATGGATGAATTTTCTAGCACTTCTATTCATCATGACCGATTCTCTGGCAATGAGAAAAACTAGGTCTTTCCTTCTGAACGAATGTTGATTTCTTTCTCTTCGAAATGCTCTTCCCCTTACTGTCACTGGAATATCTGGTTTCCAACTCTTTGGATGACTGAGATGAAAACTTGAATGGTTTGCCACCTGATTCAATATGTATGGCCTGAACACACACCTCATCAAAATCATCAGGATTAAACATCAATAAAGTATGCTACAAATATGAATGTAAATTGTCGATGTATTTTAACAAAGTTTCACGTGTATCCAATGAAATACCAAGCGCCAATGCTTTCTTTCTAAACTCCTGAGTAAAATCCTAAATACTCTGCCCTTTACCTTGCCTCAGATGTTTCCAATCTATAACAACTTGCTGCATGTATCCTAAAGGATAGAACTGTTTCCTAAGAGCTTTACATCTATCTGAGTTTTAATTTCCCACCAGATTAAAGTTGTTCCCCCCATTCTAAGTGTGGCTAATTGAATTTTAGTTTTATCTATAGAAATTTTTTGAATGCCACAATACACTTCTAACTTCTTTATCCAGGTATCTAGCGTTTCAGGATTCATTTCGCCATCATAAACAGGTAACTCAAATTTAACATCAAGTTTCAAAAGAGATGTTTCCTTAGGTTTCTTTTTCGTTTCAGATTCTGTACTGGAAGAAGAATAAGAAGAAGATGATGATGGATATGATGGTGGTGTAGGTGGTTTATCAGTCTCCCCTTTACCTTTGTCCTTGTTTGATGCCTTTGAATAAGAAGCATCTCTCGCCTTCTTGTCTTCGTACAATTCTCCCAACATCTGTTGCATGGTTAAGAATGCCTACTGAAACTATTCTTCACTCATATTAGTCTCAGTGTTTTCACCTACATTAGGTCCTCACATGGTCTATTTCTGAATGACTCGTCGCTTTACAATCTCTGGATCGATCTTCTCAAGGATTCCTTCTCCTCGTTGCAACTTTGAGCTGGTTAAAATTCAATGGCACATTCTGATACCAAATTATATGATCTAAAATGACAATAAAATAAATACTAATGCGTAATTGATTAGCCATTAAGGAGTTGAATGTTAAATGAAAGCACAAAAAATTGAGGTAAACTACTTGAGCAGAACACTTTATGACAGTTAATTAAACATAAAATCAATGCATAACAGAAGTGAAATCAGGAAAAACACAATGATACTAGACAAAAAATTGATGACGGAGTTCGTCCTTGATGGACTACGTCTCCAGGTCCGCTTTCAAGATGGGAAACTATTTTTATTAGGAATGAGAAGAATGTGTTGATTACACAGAGAAAAGACAAGACTGAATTTGGACACAAGCACTTTTGGTCACTATCATCAGATAGCCCTCTAAACCATCTTTCCAACATCGCTTACATTTTCCAAAACCAACCCTGGATGCTCCCGAAACGCTGAAAACAAAAGCGCTTATGTCCTCCAAAACCTACATACAACAGTTAAAAAACACTCTAATTCTCTCCATGGGTAAAACTACCTCTTATAGGCCTGTGGATAAATAAAACATCTTCTGACTACATATGATGTGAATTTGGTTGAAAACTGATGATTTAGAAACTTGATCCTATGACAAGGAGACACCTAGGCTACGGTTCCATGGGCACCGAATTAGTTTGTTAACCAAAAAACCATATTCAAACCCAAAATAAACTTTACATTAAACATTTGAGCCGCTAGTAGTTATGATAGCATGGATTTGGGTGAACCACTAGCATGTGACCAAGTAGTCTAACCCGTGGTGGCCACCTAGAAGGGTTATCCCCACAGTTCCAATGACCAACCCACCAACGGTTAACCTCCGACTTGTCACATGTTATTTCCCACATTTAGAATCACTGTTGCAATTAGGAACTAGTGTATACTCCGGCGGCCTTACACAGCATGCTCACATGCTGATTGTTATAGTTAGGACCTCCGACGCGGCTACAGTTCTGATTGTAGTTACGGCTTTCATTGCGATTTTGGTTAACCTTTGGTGCAAATTCGTCTACCTGCTCACATGGCACAGTCCCATTGCGGTTTAGAAGTCGAGGAAAGGGGACTGTATAAAGGCCCTAACAGATGTGCTTGTTCACATGGAAATGGTTACTACTGATGGTTTTCAAAACTAGTGGTTTCCATGCTATGGTGAAACTCCAATGTTTTACCAAAACATTGTTCACATGACCTCCAACGCGATTAGGCTGACCACGTGGTCAGAGGTCTGTGTATGTTAATTTATATTGTTTTATATGGTTTTAACGTGGCCAAGAGTTAGGTTTTAGCATAGGAAATAGGTTTAGGACTTAGGTTTTTAGGTTTAGAGCTTAGGTATATGGATTTATACATGGTTTATCATAGGATTTAGGTTTAATACATGTTTTAGTGCTTAGGTAAAAGTGTTTAACATAGGATTATGGTTTGTAGCATTTAGGCAAGTCTAGGATTTAATACATAGATTAGGGTTTTTATGTAGTTTTAAAAACCCATATGTAAAATATTGTCACAATGTGACATTCGTGACATTCATCACATGATAACAATAAACCCATGCCTATTGTTGAGAAATGACGATATTGATCTTTTTCCATGACAACAACCCTGATGACATATCAAACCTCTACAGATGACACATCCATGTCAACACCAATCCTGTAAAGAAAAATGACAAAACACATGTCGTCAACCAATCTTGGTGGAACTGTCGATGAACAAAAGTCAACAGAAAGGTACAACCCATACCAACTAAACGCCATGAAAACCTATGAACATTACCTGAAAAACCTTATCATAACCACACAGTCGAAACAAAACTAAAGGGATGAGGACACTGAACGATACTTGAACACCTATACAATTTGAATCAATGAATCCTCTTGGATCAGTCAGAGCACTTAGAGCAACAATCTCAAAATATGGGAGGAAACACCAATAAACAATCTGAAAAAGCCACAGCTCAAAGTACAGAGGAGGTAGCCGAGCAAGATAATGAAAAGAAACAAGAAGAAGTTGTTTCTCCTTCAACTAACTAATTATGGTAAAGCTCTACTCACTGACCTCAAATAAGAATGGGAATAGTTCAAAAAAAATCTCCACACAGATAAAAACCCTGAGCAACATCTAGAATGCAAGCTCCTAAGCAAACCTAGCATAAGCCAAATCTAGAAAAAATAGAGGAAAAAACTACATGCACTTAAGATGTTGAGATCATTCCGGATAATCCTACTTCAAATTTTTTTTTAAGAATTGAAGAAATACCTCCTCTAGATGTATTCTACAGCCCTAGCCACAAAGATTTAAATAAGAGACAAAGGAAGAGAAGAAAGTTGGACAATGTAGCTGTTACGACTCCAAAAAATGAACTAATGGAAATTGTATGGAAGGACTCGCCTATCGTCCCATCTGAGAATCTCACAAAACTATCACAATTCGTGGGAGCCGATGCCACATAAACTATTGACAAGGCGATAGAGGTGAAAATGATGTTTAAGGAGAAATAAAAGGGAATTCTACCACTAGAACAACAATTAGCCCAAGAAAATTCTAACCAGCAAGTAGAATTGCAAGTAGGCTAGCTCCAAAAGGAATTCGAATAGATGAGAATACAACATTGAGCTAGATTAGCAGAAAAGGATTTGCAGATACAAGCCATGATAGGTAAAATTAGAGACAATCCACAAATTGACGAATTCATCAAGGACATGCTTAGCCTCGATTCCTTACTAATGTATCAAAAGAAAGTATTTTGCTAGAAAATCTCGCAGATAAATCCTTATTGTGAGACCAGTGATAAATTAATAAACCAAGTTGTTGATATGAGGCTCAAATATGATGAAATCCACAAAATGGTTTCTAATTTTATCACCTGGAAAGAATCAAAGGATGGGAGGAAGGATGGCCTGCCAAAGCTAGAAGAGTCTCATAAAGATATTTTGTTCACAGATTGGGGTTCTCGGTTGAAGTAGGCGGAAAGGGAAACAATGATATCAATGACAACAACAAACAATATAATAGAATCCATTAACAAAAATATTCATGGTGCCATTTTGGTCGAGGAATGTGTACCATAATTTCTTCCTAATGCCAGGCAGCTAGAGCAACAGTGGAAACAGGCAGCGCAGGAAAAAGAGGAGGCAATTAAATAGTTAAACAGGTTGAATTGGGAGGCATACTAGAAGTTTTTAGTAAAACCAAATAGCCAATGGATGACTCTGAGATGTTTAATAACATATACACAAAATATGGTTCCAAAACTAATAGATGCCTTCTTTTTTGGGTAGTTAAAATATTCAATGGGCCAAGCACCTCAACTGAAGCCAATGGCTAATATTTGCGATCTTAGAGATCAAGTTCAAAGTAGCTATCCATTTATTTATTTTTCTTTTACTTTTATTTTTTCACATTCTAAGGAAGGTCGTTTGAACCTCCTCAACTATTTTTTTTAATAATATATTTTAAGACATATAGTTTAGTATTTAAACACCTCTCATGAATTTAGAGAGGGGTCCAAAAATTTTATTAAAAACACTTTTCGAAACATTGCACTTCTATACTTTTGAGGACGTTTTGATGAAATGAACGGAAAAGGATCTATTTTCTTTAAATATCTAGTATGTTCTAGTGAAATGCACTTTTGTACTCTTAGAATGTGTTGGATTTATTTTACTTGGGTCAATATGGTTGAAGCACATGAGCAAGACTTATCATATATGGTACTTGTTACACAGTAATTTGTCACTGTCTCCCTGTCAGCCTCCCTACTGTGTCATGAATTCCAATTAATCATGCTCCTGCTCTCTAATCTGGCCAAATGACCCACTTTGCCAAAGTTTTTTCCATCATCGCGACTGTTATTAAAATAACCGCGCTGACTGGCGCCTCATAGTGCAACTGATGCGTTGCCAGCGCGGAAGCACACATGTTTTCCGCGCTGGTCGAATTTCATGAGCCAGCACATCCTATGTTTGTATTGAGTCGCGCTGACACAGCCTACTCCATTATTAAGATGCGATGTCAGCGCTCCAGTGCAGTTATACACCCGCGCTGATCCAGTTTGGGCGAGTTTGTTCTAACAGCCAGCCTTCCAGATGACTCCAGACCTGGTTGTTGGCCTTGTAAGTATCGCCCTCCCTTCTATGGCATGTCTGTTCGTCATTTGAGCCACCTTCCTTGGAGATAAGCTCATCCTCCCACCTCTCATGGAGACTCCTTCTCCTATTTAAACCTCTACCATTTCCATGAGCAGCTAGTTTGGATAGTGTGGAGTTGATAGTGCTTAGAGTGCTACTGCTAGTAGGTAGTTGGTGTGACAAGTGTGAGATTGCTAGAGCTTAAGGAAGGTTGTGAAGTGTGGATTGTGTGAGAGAGAGTTCTTGTCTTGGGAGATCTACCTCCAAGGGTGAATGCTTGAGAAACTTCCTGGTTGGACCCTCTTGAGAAGGATTCAACGTCAGAACTTTGGTTGTACTCTTCTCTGTTATTGATTAATAATAGATGACTACTGTTATGGTTCCACTCTCATTTGTCTTTGTAATGGTTAATGTGAGTTATGTCCTTTCTGACTGATGTATAATTGCTTTTATTAGATTTCACGCTTGTGTTTGTCTTTCTCTTCATGTGTGCAGGTATCTATTCGTGGAGATCGTGGAGGATCGTGACCGGCCAAAGCGAAGGAGCGAGAGCAGCATCTCTTCATCAAACAACAGCGTTGGAATCCAAGTAGGTGTTCATTGCCTACCTTTTATTTGCAATTAGGAACTTGCATAGTAGCATTGACTGATTGTTGCTAGACCCGTTCTGGGCTAGTAGGGATCGCCTCTATCCGTAGAGGGGATTTACCTCTCCAACAATTTGGCGACTCCGCTGGGGACCTAGTTTTTGTCTCTTTTTGTTCATTCTTGCTTTGAGTTTGATTGTTACTCTCTTTTCAAAGATCAAGGATTAGTCCTCTGCTTTTAGACTTCCTGGTTCAATCTGGGAGGTGCCTTGATTGTTTAAAGAGTTATTACCTTGGTTTGGGAGCTTTTGGCTTGCTTGTGCTTGTTTTTTAGCCTCAGCGCGGTTTATATCAAAACAGTCGCGCTGACATCGCATAGCTGTGTCTTTGACTTCGTGGTCATCGCGCTTGTACATTTAACAGTCGCGACGATTCTGAAAAACGAACCAGCGCGGCTAAGCCGTGTACTTCCGCGCTGACAGCGCTTTGTTGCTACGCGTGACTTCTGGTCAGCGCTTTGTTGCTGTGGGTCACCCGCGCTGATCCTGTAGAATTGAATTTGTTTCAATTTTGCCTCCTGAGCCTGTTGGTTTGACTATCTCCTACTCTTTCCACCTGGTTTATGACTTGATTTTTATTGTTTGAACTGTGAAGCACTTGCTTGCGAAGTCTTGTCGGGCAGATCTTGTTTTGTGTCTTGTGACCTGGTGTTATCATCCCGTTTTCGCTGGATTGACTTTGTTTTATCACTCGTTCACAAAGATTCGTTGCTACTTGCCTTTTCTTTTGCGAAAACCTTCCTCTTTTGCTTTCTTTGCTTGGTTGTTTAGGTGATTGTCATTGAACTAGTCCTCGGATTGTTTCGATTACTTCTCACTACCCAGACACAGATTACAATTGCTTGGGTTCAACCGGCTCTTTTCACGCTTGTTGTGTTTTTCATTGAGTGATTTTATTTCTCTTTACTCGGTGTTGCTGTCTCTCAAAATTCATTTCGAGTGCATTTGTGCCATTGGAAAAAGAAATCGAACTAATATATTTTGCATTCAATAGTTAATGAGAAAAAGAGCATTTCATTGATTTGTATTCTCAAAATAAAAGTCTCATTTCTTTGTCATTAGCTGCATTAGATTGTTTGATTGATTGAGCTCATTTTGTTTGATTGAAAACTCTTAACCCTCTCATAGTTAGAATTCATCGAACGAAATGGTATTCTTTGGCATGTAGTTTGCATCTAGGTAATTGTGAGAGACCACACGATAGGGCCTGAAATCGAAACTTAATTCAAGATCAACCATAAAATAAACTGAATAAACCTAAAAACGCATTGGAACTTAACGCAAATATCTAGAGGTCTAGGCTAGAGACATGTTTCGGCGTCTTTAAACATAGTCACTATTGTTTCACATTACGGTTGGGTGATTCCTCCTTCTGTGACTCGATAGTGGTCTAACACGGATTGTGCTCCCACGTACCGTCACGTATATAGGGAGACCCCACTATGCTTTTATCCTTGATCCATAGGAAGCCGAGTCTGCCGCCTTGCGAACTGTAACGCACCGAACACAGCATTCGGGAAGATTGATTGCAGTACGGAAAGTCCTTGGTTCTCATACGATTGCCAAGGTGTATAAGCAGTTTTACAGATTGCTTGGTAAACCCTTTGCCTAGAGTCTTCAGAGCAGTCACTTTTGATCCTTTTCGGACTCCCTAAAAGAAAAGGTGCCAGTGAGCGTCTTGTCACTTCGTGCTCATTAAACATTCGAAGGAGACTAGAGTCATATTTTCGTCCTTTTCTCGACTCTTGAAACATGAAAAGGTAAAGTTTAGTTCCTGTGTCTTAAAAATTTATTCGACCATGATAACATCACCTGGTTAGATCTTGTGTGTGTTAGTTTGAGTAGGGACCTTTATCGTTAGATTCCTTTAGGTCTTGTGTGGGGTTTGTCATCCTGGCTGACCCGTCAACTCCCGTTCCAAGTGATCAAGGCTCTCCATCTTCTGTTTCTCCTGAGGTACCATTTGTAAGCGATACTCTTCCTGTTATCCCGAGTATCCAACCTATCAACTCACGTGCCCCGGGCGACGAAGATTACGAAGAAGATTGGAACCCTATCTGGGAGCCTGACGAGGACGATATTCCTGTTACCCCTCCTGGTGTTTCGTCTCCGATGTCTACCTCCCACATGGATGAGACATCTCCCAGCGCAAGTGAGACACCTGTGGTGTCGAATGTCGACACTCCCATCCCAGCTACTTCTCCACTCCCCCCGCGTTATCAGTCGCTGAGGGATAGAGTAGCTACCAGGACTCCTGCTACGACTATGTGGGATCCTCATGTCATTCCCACCATGGAACCCTTTGTTTCACAACCCCATACTACACCTGTTACCTCAGTTCCCACGAATCCAACCGTTTGTGTAGCATACTCGACTCCGGTCGTTAGTGCCGTGACAGCGTCTTCATCTATGAACACTGGTGCTGGTCCCTCTCACGGTCAAGTGAGTAGTGGCCAACCGGAACTCTCGCCTAGATTCGTCGACCCTGCACAAAGTGCTCCGTCCTCTTCTGGTCCTGTTCCAGGAGGGGGGCCATATGATGCCTATGGGCAAGCTGTTCAGGACCCGAATGCACAAGGTCCACTCTTTTATTACGATTCTACTGGTCAATACCTCCAGTTCACTCAAACCGTGCCTCTTCAACCTTTCGTTGAAGTTTCGGTATCGTTGTCCATTGCTTGGGACTCCAGTACTCATTCTTTTCATGGGGGCCAGGCCATCCCTGCACAACTTCAAGGACCGCCTAATCAAGGCCAGCCACCTTATGTGCAAGCCCCTCAAGGGCAGCCACTTTATGGCCAGTCTTACCCAGGACAATCTGGGGGCCCACAAGGACAACCCTATCAGGGACAACCTTCGGCCGCTGGTGGTCCATCGTTTACCTATCAGAGTCAACCTTCTAGTTATCCAGGACAACCTGGTACCCAACAAGGTTACCCGTCTGGACAACCAGGACAGCCTTACATCCAACAAGGCCAACCTGGTCTTCAACAGGGTTATCCCTCTGGACAAGCTGGGCAAACTTATAATCCTCAAGGTCAACCAGCAGTCCAACAAGGGTATCCTTCTGGGCAAGGGGGGCAACCCTACGTACAGCAGGGCCAACCCACTGCTCAGTCTAGTCATCCTTCTGGGCAAGGGGGGCAACCCTACGTACAGCAGGGCCAACCCACTGCTCAGTCTATGCATCCTTCTGGGCAAGGGGGGCAACCCTACGTACAGCAGGGCCAACCCACTGCTCAGCCTATCCATCCTTCCGGGCAAATGGGCCAGCTTTCTACACAACAAGGCCAACCCACTGTCCGCCCTAATCATCCTTCTGGAAAGGCTAGCCAACCTCAAGGTCAACCGGCCGTCTAGCCTGCTCGACCATCTGTTCCGCAAGGACAACCCTTGGTTGCTCAAGGACAAACTGGCACCCAGCAAGTACGTCCTTCTTGGCAAACAGGTCTATCCCAAACCAAACCGGGCCAACCTTCCGGCCAGATGATCCAAGCCCAACCTGTTCAAGGACATTATTCTGGGCCCCAAACTCAAATGGGTTATCAAATGCAAGGCGGGCCACGACCCCAACCTTCTTACCAAGTGCAGCCTTCTTATCAGGCTCAGTATGGAGCTCAGCAAATGTATGGCTACCAGCAACCCTAGGGGCAAACCCAGTTTACCCCTTACCAAAATTATCAACAGATGCAGGTCACTCCTTACCAAAATTATCAGTATGTTGCACCTGCAGGTCAAGTTGCTAATCCATGGGGTGCTGGGGGGCAGACCTAGGGTCAACTGTCTGCATATGGACAAAATCCGTATGGACAGAACCCCTATGGGCAAAGTCCCTATGGGCCAGGCCCCTTTGGGTCGGGCCCATCTGGACAGAGTCCATGGGGGCAACCACCACCTGGTTGGAACCCCGGTACTGCCTCTCTTCCACAGCCACAAATGTCCTTTAACCCTCAGTTGCCTTTCTTAGTGATGTTGGAACTTCTGGATGTGTCCAAGTTAACGAATGACCCCATTCTGCATAATCCGTATTGGCCACCAGTTCCAATTAAAATACCTGGTGATTGTCCAAAATTTGATGGCAAAGCTGGTGAAGATCCTCAAGCCCATGTCATGACCTATCACCTTTGGTGTTCATCGAACTCGTGGCTTGATGACTCTATCCGGCTCTGCCTCTTTCAGAGAACTCTCACTGGTTCAGCCGCTAAGTGGTATATTGAGCTGAATCGCGGCATGTTTCAAGATTTCAACTCGCTGGCTATGGCATTCTTAACTCATTTTCAGTTACCCATTCGGCATGAGACAGGGACACATCTCCTCACGTCTCTCAATCAGGACACAGCTACGCATATATCTGATCATATACATGAATGGAGAAGGCATCGTCGCTTGATCAAATTCTAGATTCCTGATCAACTCCTGACCGATTGGTTCACAACTTCCTTTGTCCCTGCGATTGCGCAAGACATCGCCATGGGAGCTTGTGTAACTGAAGAGCAAGCTATCTCGCGTGCTCAGTACCTTGACTTAGTGTACTCTCAGTCGGGTACTTTATATGATTATTTTCCAGACGCCCCGAGGCCTGGACAGTCCAAGGCTCTGCCAAAACCATCTGTTGACGGAGTCATTGGTTCTGTAAATTCGTCATCAAAGAAATCGGCTGCGAACCCTGGGAAGCAAAAACAGAACGCTTCTAATGGAAACGCTTCTCAGGGCCAATCTAATTCTAGGAGTACCTCCGAGGTAAACGCCGTTCAGTCCACCGCGGTGGATAAATCCTCAAAAGGGAAAAAGAAAGGGAAAGCTAAAGATAAATCTGGACAGCCCAAGCAAGATCCCCCTAAGCCTCCACCCGAAGAAGGAGCTAAACGAAAACCTAAGTATCCTTGTCTCATCTGTGATGAGGATCACTACACTAAGGAATGCCCAAGGCGGTCCAAAGTTAGTCGACTTTTGAAAGGTGCTCTTGGGCCTCCGGCCGTGCTTAAAGAGCCTTTCCCTTCCCAGCAGACTCAAATGGTGGCAGACCCATCTCAACCCTCTTCCTCGTTCGGTTCTCAAGTGTTCATGGCTGGAACGATTCCCATCCATGTTTCAACTCGAGCAAAAGATTATCCATCTCATGCCGGGAAAGAGCCGGAGGTCCCCTCCAGCGCTCCTCCGTCCAGTTCTGGTCCTCTACACATCGAAAGGCCCAGCACTGAGACGATCCCCTGACCCCCTCCAAAAGGTGTACTCCGGAAGTCGTCTTATAAACCTAATGCTCGTGCTGCCCAACATTATAGCATTGTTGAGGACTTAGCTCAGGCTCCGTCTGCTATGTCCGCTCTAGAAGTCCTCCAGAGCTACCCCTCCCAGAGGAAGTCCTTGCTATCAGCTATTGGTGGCATCGACCCGTCAGATTCAGATTTGATTTCTTTTGATCTCGAGGGTTTTACACAGAGACTGCCTCACCAAGTCGCTTTCCTTATACAGGTCATCATCAATGGCAAGACAATTCATCGAACGGTCATTGATGAAGGTGCCTCAACTTGCATCATGTCTGTTGCTTGCTGGAAGGCTATTGGTTCTCCTACTTTGAGTCAGTCTCCTACGACGTTAGAAGCCTTCGATGGAAGAGAGTCTCGTCCTTACGGTATCCTCCAATGCTTGCCCATCTCTTTGGAAGGGAAGACGGTAGAAGTGGAGGTCGAAGTTGTTGACGCCAATCTTACCTATAACCTCCTCCTCGGACATAGTTGGACATACGCCATGCAAGCCGTGGCTTCCTCCCTGTTCCGCGTCATTCGTTTCCCTCACCAGGGGAAGATTGTCACGGTGGACCAGCTCTCCTTCTTCGCCTCTTCTTCTGAAGGTAATGTGCCATTTGTGGAGCATACCTCTAAGTCATTCGAGAGCGTGGGTGCTGTTAACACCCAGGTTGTTCCCTATGACTCCCAAGGGAATACGACCGGGGTAACCACTAACCAATCTTTGGATCACAGTTCCTAGCCAAACTGTAATCAGAGAGGGCTCTCTCTTTATAATTTGTCTCTGTTTTGAGGGTGTTTTAGGCTAGTTATTATGCTCAGGTTTTTGGTTTATTATTTTGGTTGAAGGATATCTTTCTGTACTTGAAGTGTGCAATCTGCAGATGAGTTTATTACATTGGGCAATGGAGTCTGTGGCTACAAGTGTTTAGAAACCTTGAGATGATTTACTGAAATTACAGGGCCATTTAAATACTTCATATAACAAAATTAGATTATGATGGTGACATGTGAACAACTAGTGAAAAGCATTCAAGAATTTTCCACTAAGCTGGTGTGTGGGAATGAGATAGATGCCTCAGGAGCAAACTTGAATTCCTGAAAATATTTATCACAGTGAAAGATATAGCTTGAAAGTGTAGCAATTAAGAATTACACCTTATTTACTCTATCTGGAAGAAAACATTTATAACAGCTTAGATTGAGTTCAGGGTAATCTATGATTAAATCCTGGAACTATTCTTTTACTTTGCTGCTAAGTGTAAAGACTTGGAAACATGAAATAAATGAAAGACTAGAAAACATATAACACAGAGGTTTAAAGAAGACTTATTGTGCTATGAAACATGCAGGAATCCTGTAACATTCAGACAGCCACCACAGTGCATCAAGGAACACAGAGCTTTAGAAATTCCATCCACCTTTTGTATTATTTCTCTGAGAGTTGTACAACAACAGTAGTATCGAAAATAAAATTCACAACAACCCCTTGCAAACTCATGCGAAGGGGACTTTATAGAAATGTTTACACAAAATATCTCAGGCATTGAGTCATCTGAGAAAGAAATATCTTCATTACTTCGTACAGAAAAGTAGAAAAGAAGTTATTACAGCTTTGAATGCAGAATAACTGCTCTTTAAGTCTGTCAGAGGATATTTTGACCTTTGGAGGTCATTGAGTCGGTTGAACCGCTTTGTTTTAATGCTGGAAAAAGTGCCTTTACGTTTGCTGCGCTATATTTTCTCGGCCCTGCCACCTGTGACTGTGCTTGCTGCTGTGGTGACCGAATGGCCCTGCTGAGTTGGCTCAGCCTTTCATCTTTCCTCTGTATGCTTATCTACCAAAATTTTCCCTGTGTATGATCACTTATAAATTGGACAAAACATAACATTACAGGTTCTGGCTTGATAATATCATCTGTGTCAATTTATTCCAGACTTCCTGTGTGGGAAATTGGTGCTTGACAATCGCCTCTATGGTTTCATCTGCTTCTGTATATTTATAAAAATTTGGAGCCACATCGAACAGATGATTGATCTCATTCATGATAAAAAAATAGGTTTTCCACCCTATTATATAGAGTTTTCCCTGATGCTGGCCCTGATTCTGCTGAAGTGCTGGGCTGTCCTGTAATTTGACCTACAACAAAGGCATTGACCCTTTTAGTGTAATTTTCATGGGTAAGCAGTCTTCCCACACTGCTTAGTATGCTGGGGAGGCCTCTGTTTTGTAATGCCTGAAGCCTGTCCATGAACTTGTTGATTTCGGTCTGCATATCTTGGGTTCTCCTTTCTAACGTTCCAACCAGGTTTCTTAATGTCAGGACCCTTTTAATCATTGAGATTGTCTCAGTCCTGTGATCAATTCCCATGGAGGTCAGTTGAGAGCTTGTCCTGTTATTCAATATGTTGATCATCCTATTGCCAGCATCAGGCATGTTGCCAAGGCTTGCTCTTGCTCTGTGTATTTCCCTATTTGCCTTTGTAATAAGTGCTGATTGTTCGTCTATGGTCTCAATGAACTGCCACTGATTGGTAATGGACTGGCCAATATTGGCCCAAAGGACTGTTTTGAGCTCTGCTGTCACCTTATCTAGTGTGAGCTCTTTTTCAAGCTCAGTTATTCTCTTTTTGAGAGCTTTTATTTCTCTTTCCTTCTCAGCCACATTCTGTTTGCTCTTATCATATCTTTCATTTACTTTAGCCAAAGATTCTTTGGCTTGATTAAGCTCTAACATTTGAGCTTCCAGGACTTGAATTTCATTTTGAAGCTTCTGCATATCCAGACTATGAGTCTGCTCTGTTGTTGGTGCAGCTGTCGATGTAGTTGGTGCTGTAGGCTCTGTTTGCTGAGGAGGAGGAGCAGTAGTTGGAGCAGCTTCCTCAAGGTTGATTACTTCAGGAGGAGGCTGGGAGGTTTGACCTTCTTCTCTTTGCTTCAATGCTGCCTGTAGTGCTGCTTTTGCAGCCTCTGATTCTCCCAGATTGTCTTGAGTTTGGATTAGTTCTTTGTACAGAGATATCAACAAGGTTGTGGCCTCTTGATCATGTCTTTGTTGGGCAACATCATCTGTTTGAGGGTGGATTTTAGCTGGGAGTTTGATCTTTCTCCTCAAGGCTGCCATGTCTGCATCCCTCAATTTTAATATCTCTTGTATGCCCTTGATATCTTTGGGATTATGCCCCATCTCTATGATGATGTCCTCTAAGGACCTTATTCTATTGTCCTTTGCCTGGGATGATGCTCTCTCCAATTCTAGCTGAGAGGCTGTATTGTTAAGGCTATTTTGTAGCCTATAGTTATCCAATGTTTGGTCTGCCAGGGAAGCATAGACCATCTCACCCGCTTGCTTGTGCAGTTCTATCTTGTCCATTGGGTGGATATCCTTGGCAAGGACTTCCAGGTTAATCCTCAAGTAGTCGGAGGCAGATTGGGGCTGCACTGATGTTGGCATAAAATGACTCATGATCATTTTGCCTTCCTGCACATCATATGCAGACATGAGTCTTTGTTGATTGGTGGGAGCCATGTTTAACAGATGGTTATACAGCTGTCTCCTAATGGGCTCATTTCTCATCTTAATGTCGATGAACTGCTGTTTAATGCTGCGTCCACCTTCCCTTTGCTGATTTGAGGAACTCACTTCTCCTCCTATTTCTCTATCCTGTTCCTGTTGAAAGGAACTTGCTGATGCTTCCCTGCTGGGTGGGACCATACCAAAAGACTGTCTTATTGGCATTTCTTCCTCTGAGAAAGGATTGATTCTCTGTCTTTTCTCCCCATGAGTTGCTGATGTTGTAAGGGGAGTCTCTCTGTCCCTTTTCCTGCTTGTATCCTCCTTTTGTGGAGTTTGGAGTATTGATGCCTCAGCTGAAGTTTCTTGCCTTGGAGGCACAGTTTGTTCAGTGGATTTAGGGGCTTCCACTGTTTGCTTTTGCTGGACAGGTTGTTCCTGCCTTTGTTCTTCCTGTTGTTGCTGTTCTTCTTGCTGTTGCCCTTCACCTTGCTGCTCCATCTCTTCTTGTTGCTGCACTTCACCTTGCTGCTCCATCTCTTCTTGTTGCTGCACTTCACCTTGCTGCTCCATCTCTTCTTGTTGCTGCATTAGGGTTTCCATTTGCTCTTCTGTCATAGGAGGTGGCTGTTCCACCTGCTTTTCTTTGCCTTTGTTGGCTGTCTGTGGAGGATTCATGGCAGCTTGCTGATGTGTTGTTGAGGATGAGGCAGCTGCTCCAAGTTGTCTCTTATATGAGAGGGGGACCTGTCCACAAGTTTCTAAGTCAGCTTCCTTTTGAATTTTTCTAGCCTCTCTTTCTAGCAGCTCTTCACTAGTAATTTCCTCTTCTAGGGTGCCCTCTTCCCAACTCAATCTATTGGCATACTGCTCAATCTCAGGCTGCCTCACATGTGAATAGGTACCCAATTTGTATCTTATCCTCCTGAGGGAAACAAAGTAATTGGGGTCATAGGGTATCCACTCAAAACTAGTTTGCAGTTTGAGGCCCTCTAAGATACTATCTGCCTCTTTCCATCCCTCTTCTTTTTTGTTATATAGGAAGGGGCCCAGCTGGCTCCTTACCTTCAACTGTGCCTTCTTGTTCTTACTTTGGAAGTGGAGGTAGTCGGCATTCCCAAATTGCCTGAAATATTCTAAGGCAAAAAGTCTCATAGGGACATACCTTGGCAGCCTATAAGGCTTCAACTCACAGCCATATACTCTGATCACTGTGTGGTCTTGGTAAAGGTACCAATTACCAATGCTGTAGGTTTTGTTTAGATGGAGAATTCTCCTCATGTCATCAGTTAACCTTGGAGGAGCAACACCATACAATACTGTCATGGCTGGATGAATGAACAAGTCTATGAACTCACAGTATGTGTATGGTGATACAGAGGTACAAAGAAAAACAGAGGTCCTAAACACAACTGACCTTGGATTCCCCTGGGCATTGACTTGCTTCAGGGGAGTGGGGAAGCTGGCTGGCTGATAAAACAAGAATAGATGGTATATGTACGAAGTATATCTGAACAGTCTTTCCCTTTTCAAATTCATCAGCTGGTCATGGATCCTATCTGCAATATATGTGGCATAGTCATAATGTACAGCTGGAGGCTTTCCAGGAGAGAATATAGGCAGCATTGCCATTATAATTTCATCCACCTCCTCCATTCCCATGAACCCTAGGACATAGCTAATCAAATCCACTAGCATTCTGCCCAATTGATTTAAGTATACATATCTAATAGGAGGGGTTCTGATGGCTTCAGAGCCTGGTTGCACAAACAGCTGGTTGATTTTGGTGATCTGGTCATTTGACAGCTTAGACCCCTTCTTTATCAAGTTCTGCATGTAGAGGGGGGTCAATGGTTTTGCAGTGTGGAAATGCAGCATCTCATTTATGCTTTCTGGGGTGATATGAAACAGAATTGAGCCTGTGGGGCTAAGGACAGCTCTTTGGCATGGATCATAGCACTCTTGGCATCTGTGGATCAACTCTGGCATAGGATTTACCTGGGGGAGGTTGTAGATGGGCAAGTTTGAGTCCCAAATCCCTAGGATGTTAGCTCCACTAAGGTACTGGGCTTTCAACTCATTTAGCAACTGAATATTGTATTTGGAGCCTAGTGGAAACCAATCCAACATTTGATAATCCATATCTCCCAGAGCTTTCCATTCTAACTCCCTATGAGGGGCATTGAGAGGCTTGATGTTCAGTGCAATTGGAGTTTCCATGGTCTATTAAGCTTCTGTCTTGCAGGTGAACTGGTTGAAGTAAGCAGCACAGTGCAGAGGTGATTTCTTGCAATGAAAGTGTGAATTTCAGGGACCAGAAGGTGAAGTGGGCACATAGTAAATTGAACTACTGTTTGAATTATGAATAAGACCAATGTCTGGTCTCCCTCTGTCTTTTGTGGCAGGTTTTTTAATGGATTGACCAACTGTCTCACGATTGCGCGAGCAGTTTACAGTTTTTGATAAGAACTCGAGAAATCAAGGCTCAGCTAGTGTATTTCGAGCTTGCAGTTGGAAATAGAGGCTTAGCAGAGGGAATTTGCCGGTAAAATGATGAGTTTTAGTGTCCTTTGAGCCTTCTGAGTAATTTACAGACAATTTAGGCGTATGGAGGATAAATGATGAGAAATACCTGGTAAACAGCGAGCAGTGGTCGTAAATGTTGGCGGAATTGGTGCTCTGGAGGTCTTCAGGTTGATTCCAGCGAGGTGGCGCAGTTTTGGACGTAAAATACCATGCAGCGGAAACAATAGCGAATGAGGAAAAAGTATGCAAAACGCGATTTTTGGCCAAAATATGGACCTTTTGGCAATTTGGCGCCTTTTCTTGGATGACATCATAGGGTGGGGTCAAGCTCGGATGACGTCATCATGACATCATCGGGTGAGGTGGCAAGTTGCTATTGGTCCGTGGGGATGATGCGGTGGTAGACACGTTGGCACAGAGGCGGACAAAAGTGTTGATGTGATGGCAGGGCAGCGATGACGTGGGTCTGACGTGGGACCAGCAAACCGGGCGGTAAGTGCCATAGCGGTTACGGTTAAGTGCCATAGCGGTTACGGTTTCTCGGAGCGGTTACGATACGGCCCTGGTTTTGTCAGAGGCCGCTCCGAGAGCCTTGAACGGGTGACGCGTGGCTGCGCAATGACGTAACCCTTCGTCATTTTCTCGGGCGCTAATTGTCTGTCATGGGGGCTGCTCCGATATCAATGAGGACCGTCGGATCACTTGGGTCCGATCCGACGGTTGACGGAAGGGCGATGTGATCGGTGGATACGGATGCGGGCGGGTATAATTTATTATTTGTTTTTGAAAGCAGCGCCCGGCGGAAAACCTTAGGATATGGGTTTTTTGTAAGGTTTTCAATGTATTTTGGAAAATCACATATATGCGCCAACTTTGGTTAAGCAGCAAAAGTAGGTTTTTTTGGTTTTTTCATATTTTCAAAGGGGTTATGGGTAGGAAGGGGTTTTTATAGGGTTTTTCTTTGCAAATGACGGTTTAATGAGTGGAATGTCTTGAAATAAGGGAGAGAGATGAGGTATAGGTTCATCAAAGTGACCAGATGTCATTTTGATTCCTTTTTAGAGAACATATGGCTATAATGCCAAGGGGAGGGATATTTATACAAAATTTGGGGTTTATACACCATGGTGTTAGTACTAGTAGGGGAAAGGTGATATAGGGGATTTACATAGTAGTGTTAGAGTTAATATGGGGGAGAATGTGAATCAGGGGGAAAAACACTAAGTTTATTTGAAACTTACTTAGTTTAGGGAGTAGATCAAAATGAAAAGAATTTTTAGACAAGAAATGTGGCTTCCAAAAGATTAAGAACCACCATGAAACCATAATCTCTTCCATGAATCTCAGCTGATGAGGGAGTGTTAGTAATAAAATGGAAAAGGGGAAGAAGGGAGGTTAGACATGCTTCTTGCTTGCTGCAACTTGATGAAGAATGACACCTTCTCAATTTATTTATTTTGCTTTGGTGAACAGAGTTAGCACACATGCAACTTATAAGAAATGACCTTTCTGCAACCCCAACTGCCTACCCATCTATTTGCCTAGCATTTTTTGTTTCTTCTTGGAGGGTGCACTTGGACTTGCAGACCCTTACTTGCCTTTTCTTTTCTTTGGCTTTTCTTTTGTTTTCTATCTACTTCTACCCTTATTTCTTCCAAGGTCCCGGATTAAGCTGTTGGGAGCCTTTTTTCTCTACCTAAACTACTTGTCTGCCAAGATTAAACAGTTTGGACAGACTCCTTTCTCTATTCTACAACTGAAAATTTAAAACATGACATGATCCAGATTAGACTGTTGGACCATCCACCAAGCTTTAAGATAACATGAAACTATTTACACACCTTGTCTTCTTGGAAATATGGGAGCTTTGTACCATCAAAGCAGAGCATATTTGGCCCTTTCATAACCAATCATGAAATATGAAACCTATTGATATAGGTAGCTAACAGTGGCTCCACATGGGGATGGTTTTTCATTTGAAAGACCAAGAACAGCAGGTCAGAATGCCTTGGCCCTTAACTGCTTTTATGAACTTGAAGTATGCTATCTTGAAATGCCAAAATTGTGCACTTTCCTTCTTGGTAGATCTCTAAGTCTATTTATCTTTTGCTGATAGTTAATAACACTTGAGAAAATGCATTTTTACATTTTAACAGAAAGTAATATATACATTTGGGTATGTACAATGGAAGCTCATGCTGTACTTATGGGTGGTAGTCAAAATAGTGCTTCAGCATCCTGCCATTCACAGGACCTTCATCCAAGTCAGTTTCAGTTAGACTTTTAAGGAAATAGGTATTGTTTCCTTGCACTGCTTGGACAGCAAATGGTCCTCTCCAAAGGGAATCAAATTTTCCATGTTTTCCCTTCTCCTCTCTTCTTGAATCCCACTTGAGGACTTTGTCACCAATGCTGAAGTCTTCTGCCTTGGTTCTTCTATCAAAGGCCTTCTTCAATTTCTCCTGTAAAACTTGGACTCTGCTGAAAACTTGGTCCCTAGTTTGCTGTAAACAAATTATTTGATTGATCCTTCTTTGCATATCATTTGGTTCTGCTTGGCTTTCTTGAAGAAGTTTCATAATAGGCACCCCTAGTGAGGAAGGAAATTTGGCTTCTAATCCATAAACCAACTCATATGGGCTGGTCCCAATTGATCTCTTGGTTGTTAGTCTATATGCCCATAAGGCATTGACCAGCTTCTTATGCCAATTCTTTTTGTTCTCTTCTAGTACTTTCTTGATGATGTTTACCAGACTTTTATTTGATGACTCAGCAAGGCCATTACCTTGGGGATAGTATGCAGTAGAGTGACCCAAGGTAATATGGAATTTGTGACAAAAATTCACCATCTTTTTAGATCTGAAAGCAGCAACATTGTCTGTTATTATTTTCTCAGGGCAGCCAAATCTAGCCAATATGTTGTTCTCTAAGAACTGAATGATAGTGGAATCATTTGCTTGTCTGCATGGAACAACTTCAATCCACTTGGTGAAGTAGTCTGTGGCCGTCAAGATCCATCTATGTTGGCGTGAAGATGAGGGATGAATTTCCCCAATGAAATCCAAGCCCCATTGTTGAAAAGGTCTTTCTGTTGCAATAGGCCTCAAGGGAAGTGGCAGCAACTGTCTCTTACCCTCAAACACTTGACATTTATGACATGAGGTGGTGAATTTCTTAACAACAGAGAACATGGTGGGCCAGTAGTACCCGGCCCTTAGTATTTTATCCACAATGGACTTCCAGTATAAGTGTCCACCACAGTCACCTACATGAAATTCCTTTATGATATTTTCAGTTTCATTTTCAATTAGGCAGTTTAGCAATATTCCTTCATGGTTTTTCCACAATAAATTTCCATCCATAACACAGAATTTAGAAGCTTTCATTTTTAAAAACCTACATTTAGTTCTGGACAATCCTGGGGGAGCACACAGGTTTTGTAACACATAACATATATCAGAGTACCAAGGGGATTGTTCAAAGGCTACATTGATCTTTGGAGTCGCCAGCTCCGGTTCACTGTCCAGCTGATTAATGTCTAAGGCTTGGAAATTGGCTTTTGTCATTAGTTTGGCCAAACCTTGTCCTTTTATTAGTTTTGTAGGTTTTATCTCAATATCAAATTCCAAGATGTTGGCAATCCACTTTCCTCTTCTGCCCTCTAAATTTTCTTGGGTGAGAATGTCTTTGACAATAGGACTTGGCACATATGCTATAACATGGGAATAAAGGATATAAATCCTAAAGTCTTTAATGGCTTTGACCAAAGCATAAGCTTTCTTTTCCATGATTTGATACTTTAAAGGTGCATCTCTAAGAGCTTTGCTAAAGAAAGCAATTGGCTTCTCATTTCCTTGGTCATCTTTTTGCAGTAAAACAGCAGCTATAGTATGCTGGGAGGCAAAAGAGAAAATGATAAAGTCCCTGTCAAACTGAGGATTGGTCAGCACTGGGGTTTGGGTAAGGGCCAGTTTTATACTTTCAAAGGCTTGATTGGCTTCAACAGTCCATTTGACTTTTGAATCCTTTTTTAGCATGTTATTCAATAATCTGATTAGTTCTGCTAAGTTTGGGATAAACCTCCTTAAGAAATTGATTTTTCCCAAGAATCCTTGCAACTCTTTGACATTTCTTGGGTGGGGCATTTGTAGGATAGCCTGTATCCTATCTGGGTCAATTTTAATGCCATCTTTCGAAATGATGTGGCCCAACAACTTACCTTCCTCTAAACCAAACAGGGATTTCTTGGGATTCAAGGAAATTCCATATTTTCTGCATTTTAGGAAGATCTGTCTCAAATGTTTTATATGTTCTTGGTCTGATTTTGAGAAAGGTGTAAGGTCATCTAGGTAAATGACTAAAAAGTCATGAATCTCTTTGGAAAAGGCAATATCCATTGCTCTTTGAAAAGTTTCCCCTGCATTTTTCAATCCAAAAGGCATCTTTACATATTTGAAAGTTCCCCATGGGGTAGTGAATGTTGTTTTATCTTGATCATCAGGGTGCACCGGAATTTGATTGAAGCCTGAAAATCCATCCAGTAATGAGATCCTTGAGGCCCCTACCACCCTTTGGAGAATGTGATCCATCTTGGGTAATGGATAGTTGTCTTTGAGGGATACTTGGTTCAGATTTCTTAAATCCACACATAGCCTAATTTCACCAGTCTTCTTCCTTGTAGGGACTAAGTTGGAGATCCATTCAGAGAATCTGATTGGTGCTATGATGCCAGCCTTGAACATTTTCTGTACCTCTTGTTCCATTGCTGGGATAAGCATAGGATTGATTCTCCTCAATTTTTGTTTAAAGGGTTTTTGATTAGGCTTGAGGGGGATTGTGTGCTGGATAACAGAGGTATCATAGGACTTTAGATCCTCATAACTCCATGCAAAAACATCCTGGAACTCCTTAAAGAGGTCAATGTATTTAGGCTTTTGGTCAGGAGGTAGAGATGCAGACAATTTTATTATTTTGGGCTTGTCAATTGTACCTATGTTGCATTCTTCAATGGCCGCATTTAAGGGCTGCATTTTTGGTTTTCTGGGGATATCATTTGAATCAAAGATGTCCTCAAGTGGAGTTAGGCCTGTTGGTAGAAAATTGTCTTTCAGCTGTATGATTTCATTTTCAGCATTGGCCACTTCCTCACAATTGATTGATTGAATTTGCTGAATGTTGTCCTTGTTGAAAATAGTTGGATTTAGCATTTGTTTTGCTGTTCTAGGTGATATTGGGTGAGTAATCTGTTGAAACTGTATTTGTGATTGACTTGCTGTATCAAGTTTTTGTGATTGACTTGCTGTATCAGTGTCAATATTTAATCCTACAAATTCTTGCTGTAGGGTTAAAAAATGGTTTATTTGCTTGTCATCCTCAAATACTTGCCAATCATTAATATTGTTTGGAATGGAGGGTCTGTGTTTTACCTCAGCTGTAAAACAATGATGAGGCTCAAAAGGCAGCTTACAGGTACTTGCAAAGGTGGCTAAACTATGAGCATGTAGATTGTGGGTTCTAGGAATTTTAGTGATTTGGAATTCAGAGAAAAAGTTTAGTACCTCAGCAACAGTAGACCTATAAGTCCTTAGTCTTTTGTCATTGGTGAAAAAGTTTCCCTTCACTTGTTGAATAACTAGATCTGAATCACCCATGATTGAAACCCTGGCAGCTTGTAAGAACCTTACTAACTTGAGGCCTAGTAAAAGAGCTTCATATTCTGCCATGTTGTTAGTACATCTGAAATTCAGTCTATAGGCTCTGCCTTCTGCATGAATATTTTCTTTATTGTGTACCCAAACTCCAGCTCCTGCCCCTAATTTGTTGACTGAGCCATCAAATTCAAGGAACCATAGAATACCTTGTTGTGGGGGAGATTTGATGATCTGTTCATGTGCTGGCAATGTGAGTAGCAGTAGTGGTTTTTTCTCTAGCTTGTCTTCTAGGATAGCCTCATCGTTTGATTGGATGTTCTTGACAACTAGGGCAGTAGCAACATCTAGTGTTTGATTGACTGTTGTTTCATGGGTGGTAATACTTTCATTTGAGTCTTCCTCTTGTATGAATATCTTGGTTTCAACCTCACCTTTTGAGGGAGTTGTGGTGTCATTGAAGAGAATGTATGAGTCTATGTCTGAATGGATAGCATATATGGGAAAGTTTTGAGGCTTTTCTTCACTGCTGACCATGTATTTCATGAGTGTTTCTCTGTACAGTCTTTTTGGTTGCCCAAAAACAGAGATGGTGGCATATGACATGTCTAATTGCAGGGAACCTTGGAGTTTAGCTCCCCAAGATCTTGATAACAACATCCCATACTTGGGTGGGATATCAGCAACTACCACATCCATTAGGATTGTCTTGTTTGGGTATTGAACCAGAGACACACATAAATCTTTTATGAGACCTAGACACTTGACTTGGCTGGAGTCAAAGGAAAACAGGTCCTTGTATGGTCTTGTTATGTCTAGATTCAATCTCTCCATGACAGCTTTTGGCATAAGATTGTGAGAGGCACCTGAGTCAAACATTGCATTATGTAATATTTTATCATGAATATGTAAGCTGACATAGAAAGGTAATATCCCTGTTACTACCGTTTTTCCATCCACTTCTGGGCCAAACAGGAGTTCTGGGGTGTCATCCAGCACATTGACATCATCTTTGTTGCTAGTGAGTTGAAGGGACTTCTTGATCTGTAATTTATAGATGTCATGCTTGGCTAGTTCTGAAAGCGGGATTGCTACTTTTAGTTTGCCAATTTCAGTTTCTAGATCAAAAGCTTTTTCAGATTGGGTCTTGGGGTTATAGGTGACAGTCCTTTCCTTGTTCATTAAATCTTCCTCTTGATTTTTATCTTGACTTTGGGACTTGCCTCTTTTACTCATCTCTTGAGGAGTAATAGTTGAATTGGGTTGAGAAGGTGGAGTGGCCATAGGCTGCTGTTTTAAGGACAGTGGTTCAGTGATCTCCTCAACAATCACTTCTTCTGTATGTGAATTTATTTTGTCATTAGGTTCTGTGACTATGACTCTTTCAGGCTGCTGATTATCCTTGTTCTTTTCAGGCTGGTTTACATTCACAGTTCTGCTCCTCAGCTTGTATTGTTTATGGACTTCATAGACAGCAGTATCATAGCCTTGTTTGAAGTCAAAGGATTCACCTGATTTAGTTTGGAACAGTTTGATTTCATCATCCTCATGATCTTCTTGTGTTAAGAAAACTTGACTTTCACCATCTAGACCCATTAAATTAATCTCAGGATCTTCATTGGGCTCTATTGATGTGGAAGTTTCTGCATAATTTTCTTGGAAAGGGGGCCTTATGTCTTGGTCAGCACTGGCCTTGCCAACATTTGGGTTTTGAGTTCTCCTAAAATTTGGATTCCTAGGAGGGTTGTTTTGTGGTGCTTCCCATGATGATTTCCTTTTAACCGATTCTACTCTGTCACCTAGTCTTTTCATACCAGAGAGTATTGCATCTAGTTTTTGATCAAAGGCTGAGGGTTCTTCTTTGAAGGTGGTTCTCTTTTCCAACCTTGCTCTGTTTCTTTTTGCAATCAGGTTAGCTTCTACTGTGACAGCAACCCTTTGGGCTTCTGCAAGGGATTGAGGATCTCTTTCCTTCAACTGATAGGCCATGTCAGGGTCAAAACCATCAGGGAATTTGTACAGGGCTAAATCAGGAGGAGGTCTTAAATTTTGTGGAATCGCGTTATATACATTGTTAAATCTTGCACAATACTCCAAAACAGTCTCTTGGGGACCTCTTTTGATAGTGTCATACTCCCCAAGTATGTGCAGAGGATCTTTCTTCTTCTCCCATCTACTAGTAAAGGCTTGATATAGTTCATCAGGAGTTGTGATGGAATTTGCATTCAGGGACCTAAACCAAGTTCTCACATCCCCAGTTAGGCTTTGAACGAACATCCTCATTCTAACACTGTCATCATCTATTTCATAGGTCTCAAAATGGTCTTGCATCCTTTTGGCATGCTGAACAGCTGTTAAAGGGCCATTAGAGTCAAAATATGAGATTTTGGTTTGATAGTCTTGGGGTAGAGCTGCAGCATTAGCTGGTATCTGCAAGGGTGCATATCTATTAGCCATATTTACAGGGTTTAGAGGATTAACAGGGGCAGCTGGGAGAATAGGAACAGTGGGTACCACAGGGGTGACAAGTAGGGATGAACCTAGAGTGTTGGTCAAGGGGATATGTGCAGTGGGTGAAGATGTGAGAGGAGGACTCTGAGATGTAGATGGTGAACTGGGGGAACTAGGGGTAGACCGGAAAAGGACCTTGCATGGGGTAGAGATAAGGCTGGGATGGTCTGAATCTGAGGTCAAATCAGCAGGCTGCTCCTACCTTTGTTGCCTCCTAATGTTTCTAGGGATGGTATTTGGATTATCAACAATGATGGGTGGATTAGGGTCAGGATTTGCCCTAGTATGCCGTGGGTTTTTCTTAGGAGCCAGCTTCCAACTGTTTTTTAAGATTTTATAGGAAATTTTTACATCTGCAAGGACTGGAAGAAGATTTTGAAATAGCTCTATATGTTTCAAAGCTAAGAGGACTGACTGAAGCAGCTCTTCCCTAAAGCTGTTAATGTAACACAGAAACAGTTTTGAAGGCTTCCTGACTGATATACAGGCTTGATCTATAGCTTTGGGAGATAGATAGATATTGAAAATCCTAAAGTCCCCAGTGGAGTCGCCAATTATGTTAGCACCCAGGTTGTTCCCTATGACTCCCAAGGGAATACGGCCGGGGTAACCACTAACCAATCTTTGGATCACAGTTCCTAGCCAAACTGTAATCAGAGAGGGCTCTCTCTTTATAATTTGTCTCTGTTTTGAGGGTGTTTTAGGCTAGTTATTATGCTCAGGTTTTTGGTTTATTATTTTGGTTGAAGGATATCTTTCTGTACTTGAAGTGTGCAATCTGCAGATGAGTTTATTTCATTGGGCAATGGAGTCTGTGGCTACAAGTGTTTAGAAACCTTGAGATGATTTACTGAAATTACAGGGCCATTTAAATACTTCATATAACAAAATTAGATTATGATGGTGACATGTGAACAACCAGTGAAAAGCATTCAAGAATTTTCCACTAAGCTGGTGTGTGGGAATGAGATAGATGCCTCAGGAGCAAACTTGAATTCCTGAAAATATTTATCACAGTGAAAGATATAGCTTGAAAGTGTAGCAATTAAGAATTACACCTTATTTACTCTATCTGGAAGAAAACATTTATAACAGCTTAGATTGAGTTCAGGGTAATCTGTGATTAAATCCTGGAACTATTCTTTTACTTTGCTGCTAAGTGTAAAGACTTGGAAACATGAAATAAATGAAAGACTAGAAAACATATAACACAGAGGTTTAAAGAAGACTTATTGTGCTATGAAACATGCAGGAATCCTGTAACATTCAGACAGCCACCACAGTGCATCAAGGAACACAGAGCTTTAGAAATTCCATCAACCTTTTGTATTATTTCTCTGAGAGTTGTACAACAACAGTAGTATCGAAAATGAAATTCACAACAACCCCTTGAAAACTCATGCGAAGGGGACTTTATAGAAATGTTTACACAAAATATCTCAGGCATTGAGTCATCTGAGAAAGAAATATCTTCATTACTTCGTACAGAAAAGTAGAAAAGAAGTTATTACAGCTTTGAATGCAGAATAACTGCTCTTTAAGTCTGTCAGAGGATATTTTGACCTTTGGAGGTCATTGAGTCGGTTGAACCGCTTTGTTTTAATGCTGGAAAAAGTGCCTTTACGTTTGCTGCCACCTGTGACTGTGCTTGCTGCTGTGGTGACCGAATGGCCCTGCTGAGTTGGCTCAGCCTTTCATCTTTCCTCTGTATGCTTATCTACCAAAATTTTCCCTGTGTATGATCACTTATAAATTGGACAAAACATAACATTACAGGTTCTGGCTTGATAATATCATCTGTGTCAATTTATTCCAGACTTCCTGTGTGGGCAATTGGTGCTTGACAATTGCCTCTATGGTTTCATCTGCTTCTGTATATTTATAAAAATTTGGAGGCACATCGAACAGATGATTGATCTCGTTCATGATAAAAAATAGGTTTTCCACCCTATTATATAGAGTTTGCCCTGATGCTGGCCCTGATTCTGCTGAAGTGCTGGGTTGTCCTGTAATTTGACCTGCAGCAAAGACATTGACCCTTTTAGTGTAATTTTCATGGGTAAGCAGTCTTCCCACACTGCTTAGTATGCTGGGGAGGCCTCTGTTTTGTAATGCCTGAAACCTGTCCATGAACTTGTTGATTTCGGTCTGCATATCTTGGGTTCTCCTTTCTAACGTTCCAACCAGGTTTCTTAATGTTAGGACCCTTTTAATCATTGAGATTGTCTCAGTCCTGTGAGCAATTCCCATGGAGGTCGGTTGAGAGCTTGTCCTGTTATTCAATATGTTGATCATCCTATTGGCAGCATCAGGCATGTTGCCAAGGCTTGCTCTTGCTCTGTGTATTTCCCTATTTGCCTTTGTAATAAGTGCTGATTGTTTGTCTATGGTCTCAATGAACTGCCACTGATTGGTAATGGACTGGCAAATATTGGCCCGAAGGACTGTTTTGAGCTCTGCTGTCACCTTATCTAGTGTGAGCTCTTTTTCAAGCTCAGTTATTCTCTTTTTGAGAGCTTTTATTTCTCTTTCCTTCTCAGCCACATTCTGTTTGCTCTTATCATATCTTTCATTTACTTTAGCCAAAGATTCTTTGGCTTGATTAAGCTCTAACATTTGAGCTTCCAGGACTTGAATTTCATTTTGAAGCTTCTGCATATCCAGACTATGAGTCTGCTCTGTTGTTGGTGCAGCTGTCGATGTAGTTGGTGCTGTAGGCTCTGTTTGCTGAGGAGGAGGAGCAGTAGTTGGAGCAGCTTCCTCAAGGTTGATTACTTCAGGAGGAGGCTGGGAGGTTTGACCTTCTTCTCTTTGCTTCAATGCTGCCTGTAGTGCTGCTTTTGCAGCCTCTGATTCTCCCAGTTTGTCTTGAGTTTGGATTATCTCTTTGTACAGAGATATCAACAAGGTTGTGGCCTCTTGATCATGTCTTTGTTGGGCAACATCATCTATTTGAGGGTGGATTGTAGCTGGGAGTTTGATCTTTCTCCTCAAGGCTGCCATGTCTGCATCCCTCAATTTTAATATCTCTTGTATGCCCTTGATATCTTTGGGATTATGCCCCATCTCTATGATGATGTCCTCTAAGGACCTTATTATGTTGTCCTTTGCCTGGGATGATGCTCTCTCCAATTCTAGCTGAGAGGCTGTATTGTTAAGGCTATTTTGTAGCCTGTAGTTATCCAATGTTTGGTCTGCCAGGGAAGCATAGACCATCTCACCCGCTTGCTTGTGCAGTTCTATCTTGTCCATTGGGTGGATATCCTTGGCAAGGACTTCCAGGTTAGTCCTCAAGTAGTCGGAGGCATATTGGGGCTGCACTGCTGTTGGCATAAAATGACTCATGATCATTTTGCCTTCCTGCACATCATATGCAGACATGAGTCTTTGTTGATTGGTGGGAGCCATGTTTAACAGATGGTTATACAGCTGTCTCCTGATGGGCTCATTTCTCATCTTAATGTCGATGAACTATTGTTTAATGCTGCATCCACCTTCCCTTTGCTGATTTGAGGAACTCACTTCTCCTCCTATTGCTCTATCCTGTTCCTGTTGAAAGGAACTTGCTGATGCTTCCCTGCTGGGTGGGACCATACCAAAAGATTGTCTTATTGGCATTTCTTCCTCTGAGAAAGGATTGATTCTCTGTCTTTTCTCCCCATGAGTTGTTGATGTTGTAAGGGGAGTCTCTCTGTCCCTTTTCCTGCTTGTATCCTGCTTTTGTGGAGTTTGGAGTATTGATGCCTCAGCTGAATTTTCTTGCCTTGGGGGACAGTTTGTTCAGTGGATTTAGGGGCTTCCAATGTTTGCTTTTGCTGGACAGGTTGTTCCTGCCTTTGTTCTTCTTGTTGTTGCTGTTCTTCTTGCTGCTGCCCTTCACCTTGCTGCTCCATCTCTTCTTGTTGCTGCACTTCACCTTGCTACTCCATCTCTTCTTGTTGCTGCACTTCACCTTGCTGCTCCATCTCTTCTTGTTGCTGCATTAGGGTTTCCATTTGCTCTTCTGTCATAGGAGGTGGCTGTTCCACCTGCTTTTCTTTGCCTTTGTTGGCTGTCTGTGGAGGATTCATGGCAGCTTGCTGATGTGTTGTTGAGGATGAGGCAGCTGCTCCAAGTTGTCTCTTATATGAGAGGGGGACCTGTCCACAAGTTTCTAAGTCAGCTTCCTTTTGAATTTTTCTAGCCTCTCTTTCTAGCAGCTCTTCACTAGTAATTTCCTCTTCTAGGATGCCCTCTTCCCAGCTCAATCTATTGGCATACTGCTCAATCTCAGGCTGCCTCACATGTGAATAGGTACCCAATTTGTATCTTATCCTCCTGAGGGAAACAAAGTGATTGGGGTCATAGGGTATCCACTCAAAACTAGTTTGCAGTTTGAGGCCCTCTAAGATACTATCTGCCTCTTTCCATCCCTCTTCTTCTTTTTTATATAGGAAGGGGCCCAACTGGCTCCTTACCTTCAACTGTGCCTTCTTGTTCTTACTTTGGAAGTGGAGGTAGTCGGCATTCCCAAATTGCCTGAAATATTCTAAGGCAAAAAGTCTCATAGGGACATACCTTGGCAGCCTATAAGGCTTCAACTCACAGCCATATACTCTGATGACTGTGTGGTCTTGGTAAAGGTACCAGTTACCAATGCTGTAGGTTTTGTTTAGATGGAGAATTCTCCTCATGTCATCAGTTAACCTTGGAGGAGCAACACCATACAATACTGTCATGGCTGGATGAATGAACAAGTCTATGAACTCACAGTATGTGTATGGTGATATAGAGGTACAATGAAAAATAGAGGTCCAAAACACAACTGACCTTGGATTCCCCTGGGCATTGACTTGCTTCAGGGGAATGGGGAAGCTGGCTGGATGATAAAACAAGAATAGATGGTATATGTACGAAGTATATCTGAACAGTCTTTCCCTTTTCAAATTCATCAGCTGGTCATGGATCCTATCTGCAATATATGTGGCATAGTCATAATGTACAGTTGGAGGCTTTCCAGGAGAGAATATAGACAACATTGCCATTATAATTTCATCCACCTCCTCCATTCCCATGAACCCTAGGACATAGCTGATCAAATCCACTAGAATTCTGCCCAATTGATTTAAGTATACATATCCAATAGGAGGGGTTCTGATGGCTTCAGAGCCTGGTTGCACAAACAGCTGGTTGATTTTGGTGATCTGGTCATTTGACAGCTTAGTCCCCTTCTTTATCAAGTTCTGCATGTAGAGGGGGGTCAATGGTTTTGCAGTGTGGAAATGCAACATCTCATTTATGCTTTCTGGGGTGATATGAAACAGAATTGAGCCTGTGGGGCTAAGGACAGCTCTTTGGCATGGATCATAGCACTCTTGGCATCTGTGGATCAACTCTGGCATAGGATTTACCTGGGGGGAGGTTGTAGATGGGCAAGTTTGAGTCCCAAATCCCTAGGATGTCAGCTCCACTAAGGTGCTGGGCTTTCAACTCATTTAGCAACTGAATATTGTATTTGGAGCCTAGTGGAAACCAATCCAACATTTGATAATCCATATCTCCCAGAGCTTTCCATTCTAACTCCCTATGAGGGGCATTGAGAGGCTTGATGTTCAGTGCAATTGGAGTTTCCATGGTCTATTAAGCTTCTGTCTTGCAGGTGAACTGGTTGAAGTAAGCAACACAGTGCAGAGGTGATTTCTTGCAATGAAAGTGTGAATTTCAGGGACCAGAGGGTGAAGTGGGCACACAGTAAATTGAACTACTATTTGAATTACGAATAAGACCAATGTCTGGTCTCCCTCTGTCTTTTGTGGCAGGTTTTTTAATGGATTGACCTACTGTCTCACGATTGCGCGAGCAGTTTACAGTTTTTGATAAGAACTCGGGAAATCAAGGCTCAGCTAGTGTATTTCGAGCTTGCAGTTGGAAATAGAGGCTTAACAGAGGGAATTTGCCGGTAAAATGATGAGTTTTAGTGTCCTTTGAGCCTTCTGAGTAATTTACAGACAATTTAGGCGTATGGAGGATAAATGATGAGAAATACCTGGTAAACAGCGAGCAGTGGTCGTAAATGTGGGCGGAATTGGTGCTCTGGAGGTCTTCAGGTTGATTCCAGCGGGGTGGCGCAGTTTTGGACGTAAAAGACCATGCAGCGGAAACAATAGCGAATGAGGAAAAAGTATGCAAAATGCGATTTTTGGCCAAAATATGGACCTTTTGGCAATTTGGCGCCTTTTCTCAGATGACGTCAGCATGACGTCATCATGACGTCATCGGGTGAGGTGGCAAGTTGCTCTTGGTCCGCGGGATGATGCGTTGGCAGACACGTTGGCACAAAGGCGGACAAAAGTGTTGATGTGATGGCAGGGCGGCGATGACGTGGGTCTGACATGGGACCAACAAACCGGGCGGTAAGTGCCATAGCGGTTATGGTTAAGTGCCATAGCGGTTACGGTTTCTCAGAGTGGTTACGATACGGCCCTGGTTTTGTCAGAGGCCACTCCGAGAGCCTTGAACGAGTGACGCGTGGCCGCACAATGACGTAACCCTTTGTCATTTTCTCGGGCGCTAATTGTCTGTCATGGGGGCCGCTCCGATATCAGTGAGGACCGTCGGATCACTTGGGTCCGATCCGACGGTTGACGGAAGGGCGATGTGATCGGTGGATACAGATGCGAGCGGGTATAATTTATTATTTGTTTTTGAAAGCAGCGCCCGGCGGAAAACCTTAGGATATGGGTTTTTTGTAAGGTTTTCAATGTATTTTGGAAAATCACATATATGCGCCAACTTTGGTTAAGCGGCAAAAGTAGGTTTTTTTGGTTTTTTCATAATTTCAAAGGGGTTATGGGTAGGAAGGGGTTTTTATAGGGTTTTTCTTTGCAAATGACGGTTTAATGAGTGGAATGTCTTGAAATAAGGGAGAGAGATGAGGTATAGGTTCATCAAAGTGACCAGATGTCATTTTGATTCCTTTTTAGAGAACATATGGCTATAATGCCAAGGGGAGGGATATTTATACAAAATTTGGGGTTTATACACCATGGTGTTAGTACTAGTAGGGGAAAGGTGATATAGGGGATTTACATAGTAGTGTTAGAGTTAATATGGGGGAGAATGTGAATCAGGGGGAAAAACACTAAGTTTATTTGAAACTTACTTAGTTTAGGGAGTAGATCAAAATGAAAAGAATTTTTAGACAAGAAATGTGGCTTCCAAAAGATTAAGAACCACCATGAAACCATAATCTCTTCCATGAATCTCAGCTGATGAGGGAGTGTTAGTAATAAAATGGAAAAGGGGAAGAAGGGAGGTTAGACATGCTTCTTGCTTGCTGCAACTTGATGAAGAATGACACCTTCTCAATTTATTTATTTTGCTTTGGTGAACAGAGTTAGCACACATGCAACTTATAAGAAATGACCTTTCTGCAACCCCAACTGCCTACCCATCTATTTGCCTAGCATTTTTTGTTTCTTCTTGGACGGTGCACATGGACTTGCAGACCCTTACTTGCCTTTTCTTTTCTTTGGCTTTTCTTTTGTTTTCTATCTACTTCTACCCTTATTTCTTCCAAGGTCCCAGATTAAGCTGTTGGGAGCCTTTTTTCTCTACCTAAACTACTTGTCTGCCAAGATTAAACAGTTTGGACAGACTCCTTTCTCTATTCTACAACTGAAAATTTAAAACATGACATGATCCAGATTAGACTCTTGGACCATCCATCAAGCTTTAAGATAACATGAAACTATTTACACAGCTTGTCTTCTTGGAAATATGGGAGCTCTGTACCATCAAAGCAGAGCATATTTGGCCCTTTCATAACCAATCATGAAATATGAAACCTATTGATATAGGTAGCTAACAGGTGCCAGACTTTTCAAATATCCCTCTTTAATGGGAGTCTTTCCCCTCCCACCTCCGAATCTCGCCCCTATTAACATGATCTCTGTACGTTCTGATCCGTGGGTTCTTCCTCGTGCTAATCAGGAAGACTCTTGGGGTGATATGATGTCGTTGAGTCCTGCCGAGCTCAACTACGTCAAGATTGTCGCTGCATTGGCTCCCCCTGCTGAACCTGCTCTTCCGAGCAGTGTCCCCGATTCATATGTTCATTTCCCTTGGCTAAGAGATGAGGCTACCTCGAATCCATTGAAGGAAATATTTCCTTCCGATGAAGCCATCATAGAGACGATGTCTCTCGAAGAGCTTCCTTGGTCAGATCACCACCACCGCTCTTCGTTTCTCCCTCCCCATCCGGAAATGATCGCATGTCTCGAGCGGTTTGCTTCGTGTATCCCATCCCCGCCCCTTCAAACACCTATTCAGCTTTACCAAGTGTCTTCTGAGGGAAATATGGGAAACATCACGCAAACCCAACCCATCGACATCTCTATGAAACCAGGGATTGTTGAATACATTTACATTGGAGTCACTTGTACTCCAGAGGAGGTTCAACTTTACACTGCTCTATTTCGCGAATTCTGTGGTGTCTTCGCATGGTCCTATGAGGAAATGCCTGGCATCGACCCCAGTATCGTGGTGCACGAAATACCGACGTACCCAGGGGCTAAGCCTGTCTGTCAGCGCCTACGCCCAGCGCACCCCCGAAAGGCTGCAGCCATCAAGGCCGAAGTCGAAAAGCTTCTCAAAGCCGGATTCATTTATCCCATTCCACTTATAGATTGGGTTTCCAATATAGTCCCTGTGAATAAAAAGCAGGGTACTATCCACGTCTGTGTTGATTACCGTGATATCAATCGTGCCTGTCCGAAGGATAACTTCCCTACACCCTTCATCGATCAGCTTATTGATGAGTGTGCAGGGAGCAAAATTTACTCATTTATGGACGGCTTCTCTGGCTATAACCAGATCAACATTGCACCCGTGGATCAACATAAGACGACTTTTATTTGTCCTTGGGGCACCTTTGCCTATAAGAAGCTCCCTTTCGGTCTCAAGAATGTCGGCGCTACATTCCAACGTGCAATGTCTTATGCCTTTCATGATATTCGTCACATTGTACAACCATACCTGGATGACCTCCCAGCTCATTCAGTCAAGCGTCAGGACCATCCCTCTCATCTTCACGAAATTTTTCTCCGCTGTCGAAACTACCGTATTAGGCTCAATCCTCATAAGTGTGTCTTCTACGTGGAATCAGGTCGACTACTCGGGTTCATCGTCTCCCAAGAAGGAATCCGTCTGGATCCCCTCAAAGTCGAGGCCATCCTGAATCTTCCTCCCCCTGCTTCTTTGCAGCAATTGCAGAGCTTGCAGGGCAAAGCGAATTTTCTTAGACGATTCATTCCGAATTATGCCGAGGTGGCTAAGGGTTTCACACAGCTATTAAAGCGAGACACACCCTTTAGTTGGGATGCTATCGCTCAGGAGTCTTTCGAGCGACTCAAGGACCTCCTTGTCTCGGCTCCACTCTTAAGACCTCCGAACTACCACCATGATTATACTCTCTATCTAGTTGTCGCTGACACCACCATCGGAATGGTTCTAGTGCAGGATGATGACGATAGCAATGAGCACGTTATCTATTACCTTAGTCGCAACCTTTTGGATATGGAAACTCGTTACGCTTATGTCGAGAAGTTGGCCTTGGCAGCTATCTGCGCCGTCCAACGTTTCTGGCACTATATCCTGTTGCGCACCACGACCGTGATTTCTGACTGCAACCCAATGACGTACATCTTGTCGCGTCAGCTGCTGAGGGGTAAATACTCGAAATGGATCGTAATCCTCCAAGAGTTCGACTTGGAATTTACTACTGCGAAGTCTAAGAAGTCTCTGGTCTTTGCTAAATTGCTCTGTTCTTTGCCATCTCATTCTGCACCCTCTCGTTCAGAAGAGCATATCCCGGTTGAAACGTTGTTTCTAATCAGTACCCTCGACCCTTGGTATGGGGACGTCATCGTATATTTGCAGACATCTTCCATCCGTCTCAATGTATCGAAAGACGCTCGACGGAGGATTCGTCACCAATCTCAACCCTATCGCATTATTGGCGATACCCTGTACCGTTTCGGCGTTGATTCTGTTCTTCGCCGATGTTTGACTCTCGAGGAGGCTGAGCGGGTGTTGAATGACTGCCACTCCGGTGCTTGTGGTGGCCACATGTCCGGATATGCCACTGCCCAGAAAATTCTCCGTGCTGGTTATTTCTGGCCTTCTATCTTCAAGGATTGCATCCTTGTCGTCCGTGCATGCCATGAATGCCAGATCTACCACCGGAAAATGCGTGCACCTCCTACACCACTGCACCCTGTTTTTACCGTAGGTCCTTTTGCCAAATGGGGCATCGATTATACGTCCTGTAACCCTCGTTCGGCCAAGGGGCATGGGTATATCATCATTGCCGTGGATTATTTCACCAAATGGGCCGAAGCGATGCCTACATTGACTGAAGACGGTCACACAGCGGCACAGTTTTTGTTTAATCATGTCATTACTCGGTTTGGAGTCCCTCAGGCTATCGTCACGGATCACGGAAAACATTTCCGTAATCACATGATGACGGAACTAACGACCCAACTAGGCTTGCATCAAGATAGTTCGATGTCGTACTACCCTCAATCCAATGGCCAAGTTGATGCCGTGAACAGCTTTTTGATCACAATGCTCCAACGTACCGTTGGTACACACAAGTCTAATTGGCATCTGATGATGTTTCCTGCCTTATGGGCCTACCGGACCTCTGTGAAGGACGCCACCGGTTTCACCCCTTTTCAGCTAGTTTATGGACTGGAGGCCACCCTTCCTATTGAATGTGAGATTCCTTCGTTAAATTTAGCTGTCGAGTTGCTTCCCAACACCACTCCGGTGGAGGAACGGGTTCTTTATTTAGAACGGCTAGACGAGACCTGTCACTTAGCTTCTCTAGTTATTGAAGCGCAGAAGAAGAGGGTTAAGGCTCACTTCGACAATACCATTCAACCTCGTTCCTTTGTTGAGGGAGATCTAGTATTGCTCTACAATCAAGCTAAGGATAAGCTAGGGGCAGGAAAACTCGAATCCATGTGGCTAGGCCCCTATATCGTGAAGAGAGTTTTGCAGAAGGGCGCATATGAGCTGATTGACTACAAAGGAAATCCTCTCGATAAGCCCCGTAATGGGATTTATTTGAAAAAATACTATGCATGATTTCGTGCACCTAGCTTGTATATATGTGTGTTTTTAGCAAGTGTGTTATGTGTGCATGATTTCACGTTTTGCTTTGGTGTGAAGGCGTGTTTGCCTCTTATTGTGTTTTCTGCTTCTTGTGCAGATTTCTAGTGCACCTTATGTTGGTTTTGCTGATGGCGCCTGCCGTAGCACCTGCAATTTGTCTTCTACAGCGTGGGCAATCTATGATCCTCATGGAGAGTTGCTAGACCTTCAAGGTGTGTGCTTGGGTCGTACCACTAACAATGTTGCCGAATACAGTGTTGTAATTGAGTTACTGGCTGAAGCAGTTGATCTCGGCATTCATGCATTGGTGGTGAACCTGGACTCTCAACTTGTCGTCCATCAACTCAACGGGCGATATTCCGTCAGAGACCAACGCATTCTAAGGTTGTATCTACATGTAAGATTGTTAGAAAGGAATTTTGATTACATCACATATCAACACATTCCGAGACGATTAAACACGTTAACTGATGCATTGGCAAACCATGTGTTAGACAGACATTTGCGTAACAGATAAACATCATACAAGAAGACATAGAAAGCATAATAAGACCATAGAATAAGCATATGTATATAAATAAATCCTTTTCCAAGCATAGTTTGCATGTGTGTTGTCATGTGTGCTTTTAAGCTTGCATAAAAATTAAAATATGTGGGTCGTGTGTTATGCAACTGATACATTAGATTACATTTGTATTAGACATTTGCATAGCATATAAAAACATCATCACATGTGAAAGATCCATCCAAAATCAGTATATATATATCACGCGGCACACCAAGGCGCTCAAAAAATAAGTGTATATGTCTAAGATAAGGACGGTGTCCTCGGTACATCTGAGACACATGTCTCTCAAAAAACATCAGTGGAAATAAAACCTAGATGTCTATTGTGGTGGGTTATGCTCTCTATAGCATACAGCTGCCCATGCCACCCGCCTCAGAAGGCGGTGCATCCTGGGTTCCACCCCCATTGTGTGGATCTGAGATGCTATGGGGACCTCCTCTATCCCCTGGTAATCTGGAACCCCCGCCAGTAAACCTTCGAGGTTGTGTGCCACAGTCTCCATCGTATCAACTCCCGGAGGAGCCAGGGCCAGGACTCCAACGCCTTGTCCCTCTCTCTGTGCCTCTGGGGCTAGACCAAGGGGTCTCGTGGGTCCCACATCTGCATATCATAGCATTCATCATAAAGACATGTACATGAAAATTTAAAAAAAATTACAAAAGATAAAAAATTAAAAATAGATCAAGTGGCTTACCTCCATCGTCCCACTGCTCTCCCGCAGGCAGTGGCATGTCTGGATCACCGCGGAAGTCTATGCTAGCATATGGCCAGTCCTCTACGAAAACCACCTGTCGATCCAGCCACTCTCGGAAATAAACACCCCATGCCACTGGGAGGCCGCCACCTCCTCGCGGCATGACATGGCCCCATCGACTGGCCCTCGTCTCTCGGGGACCTCTGGGTGGATCCACGACCATATCCTGTAGCTGTAAGGCCCGCTCCAGCATGATCGGAAGTAAGAGCGACCCATAACCGAACTGCTTCAACTCACCACGTCGACAGTTGCTCAGTTGTCTCTTCATGCTGGTTGTTACTGCTACCGCCCAGTTGAATATGGTGGGCTGTAAACACTCGAGAGCTAATAGTAGGTGGGTCTTTGAGGCCTCGTGATTGGCCAAGCAGCCCGCTGCCTGGGTCACCATAAAGAGTATGGTCCGAAGGACGATGTCCTCCACTGTCGGAATAGCCACCTTCCCACTCCGTGTCTTACGTGCCCGCGGGCACACTCGAGCCATCAGCATGTCGAGGGTTTCACCACTGGGTCGTTGCCCCTCCAGAATGGGCATCTCGCCCCGGCGTGATAACCCAGTCAAAAAATAAATATCCGTGTAATCGAACTCGATATCACGGCCTCGAATCGTGAATTTTCCATCAACTGGGTTCCAGGCTCTGATCAGGAACTCGAGGAGATCGGGTTGTGCTCGCAGGCGCGGAGTAAGGAAAAATTTGAGCACCCCGCATGCCCGCATTGCATTACGGCACCCAGCATCGGCATAAGCTGCTATATCTTTGTTATCGTGAGCTCTCTCTTGCCAAACAAATGCCATTTTGTCATGCATGACAACAAAAAACTATTAGAGCCCTGACCGTTGGAGTTTATACGTTCAAATTGATAAAAATATAATTTCACGGCGTCAGCGTGACTGTTTTTAAAACAGTCGCGCTGATAATGGCGCCCTTTGTTTTTTTCCTTGGGTCAGCGCGGAAGCACACGTGTTTTCCGCGCTGATCCGGAGGTGGTGTGTGTAAAAATTAATCGATCAGCGCGGACCCGATGAGGAAATCCGCGCTGACCGAGAGCGCATTGAAGCTCAAAAAATTTGCCCAAATGGCCACTTCCCACCGTGGAAATGCTGCAAAAAGGACTCAAAATGAAGCGCAGGGAAAGGAGAACCTACCTGGAACAAGTTGCAGGATGGATGGTGTCCGCACGGGATGGAATTCGCTCCGTCAACCTCACAGCTCCACAACGTTCTCCACGGCTCAAAATGGTAACAATGGTAAAAAATTTCTTTTACCCCCCTATTTATGGTAAAAAATATTTGACTATGGTTTTTCATAAATGTGGGTTTTTGTCATGTTTTTACCATGTATTTAGCACCAATGTCGCTATACTATGCTTTTATGCATGTTTTACTATGTTTTTAACATGTCGAACAGGTTTACGCGGGTGATGTTCTTGTGTAGGCTCTCGTAACTGGAAGGGTCACGAGGGTCCTATACACACTTGGTCCCCAAAACGCTGTCTTCAAGCTCTTTTCCGACGTAAAACGAGAAAAGATGGCTGGGCTACCCCCGGCTCGTTAAAAGGAACGAGAGGCGGTCGCTTTTAAAGATATTTTTTCGACCGTTTAAACTAAAAAGATTGCCGGGTGTTTGTCGTTTCGCACTCGTTATTGGCTCCAAAACAACGTACTTCTGACCGCTTTTTTACTTTTTTGGGTCGAAGTCACTACTTACGAAAAGTACTCCTCAATCATACTGGTCGGGCGGTTCTTTCGATCATTGTTTTATACTTTTTTGGGCTCGAGAGACACAACTTTACGAAAAAGGACCCCCCTGGAGTTTCCTTTTTCGCTGTCTTTTCAGACTCTCTAAACAAGAAAAGACGTCGAGTTATTCCTTTGTCAGACTCGTTAAAACTCAATGACATTGGACACCATCGAAATGACGCTTTCCAAGCATATGCTATCCCCGTTAAGCTTGTCATCCAAAAATAATCGGGGTACCTGCCAGAAATGGTGGGGAAAATGGAACTGTAACAATGGTCGTGTCAGCAGTATGTCGCTCTTGAACATGGCACTCATCTGCATTCATGTCTGGGTGGGGATTTCTCATCTTGTCTTACACTAGCCTCCGTGGGTTTGGGTTATCCTATTTGACCTCTCATCTGCTCATTGCCTTGTCACCATGACCTCTGCTCATTTGATGTCAAATACTGCCAAATTCGCTGTCGTGCCGCCATTATATTCAAGAGAAGTTGACCTCTGCAAACTTACCACCTCCCTCTGATGTCTCACACAAAATATTTTATCCTTCTCTGTCTCGTTTCGATGATGTGGGAAACATTATGGCCCACCTTCGATCAAGGTTACTTCCTATCGACTTCAGCCCATTATCCAGGAAAGTGACTTAGAGACTCCCTTCAGGTGCCTTAGAGCTTGCATGCCTCAATGGCAGGTTCTTCATGTTTGACGCGAGGTTTTCATCATTGGCCTCCGATCAAATGATTCTGCGGGTGTTTGACACCAGCTCATTGATTCACATGCCGCGGATTGTACCTATAAGTACCTTGAGGACCATTGTCATTATTGGTGGTACCTCTCGCGTCTGTTAACAGTTTTCCTTATTGGCTGGTAATCAGACGATGTTCATGCATGTTCGACTTCAGCTCATGTATTCACATGCTTGGACTTGTACTTTATTCGGGTCGGGATGGAGCGCAAGACCCTGGTTTTTATCTCTTGCAAACCAGGTTGTGATTTTGTGGATTATTATTACATGACTCATTGATGGATGGCTGCGCCCCTACCTGAGTCTTTTGGGATGGCTGCGACCATACCTTTTTATCATCATGGTCTCTTTAGCTGGGTGGCTGCGTCCATACCACAGACCTTTTCCGTATGTCTTTTGGATGGTTGCGCCCATGCCTAGACTACATGTAATAGAGATATCAGTTGTACATATGTGCAGGTTCTTCCTGGTGGTGTTCCAGTTCAGCGAGTTTTGTAAAGCATTTCACCCCTCCCACTCTCTCGGGCTTCATGCTTTAGGGGGCATCTGTTACACAGTAATTTGTCACTGTCTCCCTGTCAGTCTCCCTACTGTGTCATGAATTCCAATTAATCATGCTCCTGCTCTCTAATCTGGCCAAATGACCCACTTTGCCAAAGTTTTTTCCATCATCGCGACTGTTATTAAAATAACCACGCTGACTGGCGCCTCATAGTGCAACTGATGCGCTGCCAGCCCGGAATCACACGTGTTTTCCACGCTAGTCGAATTTCATGAGCCAACGCATCCTATGTTTGTATTGAGTCGCGCTGACACAGCCTACTCCGTTATTAAGATGCGATGTCAGCGCTCCAGTGCAGTTATACACCCGCGCTGATCCAGTTTGGGCGAGTTTGTTCTAACAGCCAGCCTTCCAGATGACTCCAGACCTGGTTGTTGGCCTTGTAAGTATTGCCCTCCCTTCTATGGCATGTCTGTTCGTCATTTGAGCCACCTTCCTTGGAGATAAGCTCATCCTTCTACCTTTCATGGAGACTCCTTCTCCTATTTAAACCTCTACCATTGCCATGAGTAGCTAGTTTGGATAGTGTGGAGTTGATAGTGCTTAGAGTGCTGCTGCTAGTAGGTAGTTGGTGTGACAAGTGTGAGATTGCTAGAGCTTAAGGAAGGTTGTGAAGTGTGGCTTGTGTGAGAGAGAGTTATTGTCTTGGGAGATCTACCTCCAAGGGTGAATGCTTGAGAGACTTGTTGGCTGGACCCTCTTGAGAAGGATTCAACGTCAGAACTTTGGTTGTACTCTTCTCTGTTATTGATTAATAATAGATGACTACTGTTATGGTTCCACTCTCATTTGTCTTTGTAATGGTTAATGTGAGTTATGTCCTTTCTGACTGATGTATAATTGCTTTTATTATATTTCACGCTTTTGTTTGTATTTCTCTTCGTGTGTGCAGGTATCTATTCGTGGAGATCGTGGAGGATCGTGACCGGCCAAAGCGAAGGAGCGAGAGCGACATGTCTTCATCAAAAAACAGCATTGGAATCCAAGTATGTGTTCATTTCCTACCTTTTATTTTCAATTAGGAACTTGCATAGTAGCATTGACTGATTGTTGCTAGACCCGTTCTGGGCTAGTAGGGATCGCCTCTATCTGTAGAGGGGATTTACCTCTCCAACAGTACTTTTATCTTATGATCATGTCTTATTTATGTATGAAGAAATACTTATTCTTTCAATTGTTTTATGTATGAAAGTCTGAATTATAGTTCTAGCATTATTGCACTTCTGTATGATGTTAGCTCCAATTCCAATGTTAATACATGAATGATTTTATATGCATATATTTTTCTCAATCGGTTTGTATAACTATTTATCCAAAATGATTATTGTTAAACAATATAATTTCTTATGTATTTGAATGCTCTTTATTACCAATTGCTGTAAGACATCATTATATATCGCATATCGTATTTGATTCTCGGGTATACTTATAGTCAAATAGTGTTAAAATAGGATATATGCATGTGTTTAGAAGTTCGATTAGATTACACTTAGCTTAATCATTTCTTGCTACATCATATATCATCCCACAATCCCTATCAAATCTTTTTTGGGAAACTGGTCCCATTATCCGCAGTCAAAGCCACTATACCAAATGAAAAAGGAGTTGCCTTCAAGGTTTAGATCGAGTGGTTTTCCCACATGTTTTCACAATGATTTTCAAGGCTTTAACAGTAGGACACATCACTGTATTTTTTGGTTTCCATCCTGACCTTGCGTCACCTCAGCAAATTCAATAATGTGCAGAATGAGATCCTTCAAGAGATAGTCTCTAGGGAATGGTATTTGTTCCTGTCAAATGTTGTTCCTATGGATTTTGTTTTCTAATGTCCTTGGCCCTTTTTAAAATGCACGATCCTTTTCCTCCAAGAGGAGTCAGTGGTATTTTGTTCCCACTTCACTCTAGTCACTCAACATAACTACTTCCATGTCACCCTGACCTTCTTTGAATTGGTATAATGCCATGTCCACCCAATTATTTTTCACCCTGAAACTTCATCTGTCCACATCACGTCGACACTCAATCATCTCACGACCTCCATTTGTTACACATTTTTAAAATATCGAGAGAAAAACTTTGAGATGTGAATTCCTCCATTAATGAACATTTGTTTTCTTAATGATTAAATTATTTCATTTCAACAAACCAGTCGATGTGTTGGGATTCCACATCACCCCGACGCTTTTCTCATTGGTCAACTGCCACCTCCTCCATGTATCGATTAATCCCATTTGGTCCCTTATGTTCTCCTCCTTTGATCGTCTAGGTAACAAAATTAAGGAGACATAGGTATTTCCCATCAATGATCAGTCTCAATCTTTGTTGGATGATAGAATCTCATAGACTTAATAAAATAAGTCTCACCTATTCAATTGTTTGGTCTTCTACTTTCAGGCTTACACACAATGATCCAACTACGGTTCTTCTTTAATAGACTATGATCGCCAAACTTCTATTGCACACTTTGATTTCTTTCGTTGCATGGCTATGATTGTTCCACTATGCAATTTGATTAAATTAGAATTTTGATCCACTATGTTGATCACTAGTCAATGAAGAACTTCCTCCAACGTAAAAAGAGTCTCAACCTTGTCTACATTCTCACACTACTTATCTAAAATGTTTTCCTCTCCAATATTTAACTACACTAGTAACACATTTAATTATACTCGAAACAACATGAGATAAAGGGATTCAATTTCACACCAAGACAAAGGACTCACATAGTTCTCTCACAATTGAAACAAAATGTTTCCTTCTTTAATAATACATGTTTTGTAGAATATTACATAAGACCCTACTCTCAACTTGATCTACATAAATAGCCCCACCTTTGGCCTTGTGGTCATATTTTGCCTTACTCTATTGTCCCTCTAAACACTTCTCTGTCACTCTTCTTCTACATACTTTTTTTTCTTATTTTACATAATTATGTCAAGCAGGATTTTGAAGTAGAATTAGATCATATGCACAAAATCCTCAACAAACATCTATTATAGAATCCTATAGGTCCAACTATTCCTCAAGAGATCTAATTGATCCTAAAATATCTCTAACTCATTAAAAATTATTGAAACCTCTTCTAAGAAGTAGGTTTTATTTCAATCTCAATACTATTTATACGATTTCTCTAGATTTCCTTAAAAACATAGGAAATACAAATAATTCAACAATTACACTGATTTAGGGAACCAAATCCCTCGATAAATGAAAGACCCCTAAATATAGTCAAAATTTGCTTGGACTTGGAGGTAATATGTTCCTGCATCACAAAGCCTAATAATAGCCAAGCATCTTATTTATTAAAAAATTTAATTGACATGGATTCTAAAACTATTGTCATAATGATAGAATCCTACAAAATCAATCAATTTCCCCCAAGGTATCTAATAACTAGATACTAATGGAAGTTTTAACGAGAATCAAATTCCTCTTAAAAATGATAGTATCCCCTATACTATCAGATATACAAAGAACTGGAAATAAGTCAGCAAATAAACTAACCAATCATGGTTTTCACTATAAAGAAACTACACTCGAAAAAAATTTGGCTCCATCATCTACATGATGCATTAAGAACCATATGCAAAGAAATTACAGAAAAGGAAATATCTCCCCATTATGGGTGCACATTTGTTGGGGATACCTCCTTTGCATTTACATGATGGCCATCTATTTAATATGGGTCATAGGTCACCCATAAAATGGTGCTCTAAATGGCCTAACATACAACTACACCTGTGTGGTAATTTGGTTAGTTCATGTGAAGGAGTTGTGATGATAATCATCATTGCATGGGAGTGTGGTGAAGGACAATTCATTCTGAAGGAAATAATTATGGTAATTAATGGGAAGGAAATAACATATCATGACAAAGGATGGAGTCATAGACATAGTGGAGTGGTGGTTCAATCTCTCATTGTATTTTATTGTGTTCCATGCCATTGTTTCTTGTGGGAACTCCTAGTGTTTTACAATCATGCTATTTTTCAAATAATATAGGTTTGGAAGGAAGGAAATTCAATATTAATCATGTAATAAAATTTTCATCACCTGTAGGATTGAAAATATTTTTAAGCTAGAAATACTTAGTCTTGGGCACACTATCTCTAGTTTGTTGTGAAATTGGTGAAGGGATCTCATGTTTACTATAATTGTAATTTATGTTTTGCACAACCCTTTATTTTTAGACATGTTTGTGTCAGTATTTTACAGGAGTTGTCGATTAATCATCTTACGAATATTTATCCCTTGTGTAAGACTTCTAATTCTAGGACTTGTGTTTCTTATGACTTCAATTTGAGGTTTTTATCGCACCATTTTATCCCCTACCTCCAATGTTTCTCCTTCTTTAGCAGTGTTTCCTCATTCTTAAGTTGGGTTATTCTTCTATAGCCCCCTATTCACCCTCCTTTCCACCCCTCCTGGAGTTCCTACTATCTCTCTTTTGAATCGCCTCCCTATCTAAACTCTATCTTTGATTTCACCTTCCCTCCCTAGGATCTTAGACTTAGTTCATCCCCTCCTAGGTGTCCCTAGTTCATGGAAAGATGTTGTCTCTCTTCTGCTCACTATAGATGTAGAAAATCACAAATCAACCGCACCCTTACCCCTAACCTTTCTTTCCCTTCTATTAGCCAAAATCAAGCTACTATGATGTGATAGAAACAAATTGTCCCTAGAGTAATCCAAAGAGTAATCTTTAGTGTGGAGGAAAAGTCCCGAGAAGCCAAAATATTTATTCTAGATAGGCATGTGGACCGTGAAACTAGTGAATGGATACTTCACATGAGAAACTCTACTAGAGCATGCAACTCCTCTTACATGCAAACCATTAATCTTTAATAGCATATTAAAACTCTCATGGGAAGTGTTGCTAGTGACAGAAGGTTAGAAGGAAATGACCGTCTACATGGAGAATTAATGGAACAGGTGGATAGACATAGGAAGGTCTTGATTCTAGCTAAGAAATTGACAAAATTTGACTTCTCCTCTTTTAACATTGATAATATGGTCCATCTTCTCACTCTAGTGGTCCCCCCTACTAAATGATGATCAATAAATCATGATCTTTCAAGAAGAACACCTATTATAATGTTGTCATTTTCATCTTTGTCAGCTCATGGTTTATTTTAGCTTTTGGTTTTACATCTATTTGATAGAAAATTTGGTACATTATAGAATCTACAAAGGTAAATTTTTAAACTTATGTTATTAGTTTAGTTTCCCAAGTTGCATACTAATAGCTAGCAATGACTATCTATGGATAAATTTTAGGTTTTTAAAAATGAGTATTTACATTACTATATAGTCATTATCACACAACTTCACTTAAGAAGTAGTTCATACATGTTCGAGGCTTATAATGTATGCTAATTGAATAAGTATATAATTTGTTCAAAAATACATGTGAATAATTCATTGTTGGCTTGATAGGGCCTGACCCGGGTTTGGAGTTAATTAGCCAAATAAATCCCTACACTATTGGCCATCTCGGTATCATCCCATGGATCACAGACTGAAGTCTCACCCGAATCAGTATGCGGGGATGAGAGAACCAAGTTTCTACACCATTGAGATGTCTGAGGGGTTGATTTAGTCCAATTGTGCCTACCTTCAGGCAAGTCACTTGGCACACTATTATGACTTGCAAGACCTTCACAATCTATTATAATTGCCTTTGCGCAATCCTAACCAAGGGCTGAGGTGATTTCGCACTGCTATGGCAGTGATCTACGCTATTTCCCTAAATTATACCGCAGATCTTACTTATCTTCTTACTAAGGTTAGCTAACTTCGCATAAACAGATATTTGATCTTCCATTCACTTATTCAACATGTTCATACATGTTCACACACCATATAAACAAGAGAAATGTAATTTATACCCAATACATTCAATGCAGAAAACAAGAGATAAATACACAGGATTGATATAAAATTTCACTTTATTAATGATTCAACGGTTACAGACTCAACCTGTCCCGCACACTCAACTGCAGAGCCTTCTCCTACTCTACGACCCAAAGACTCGACTTTACCCTTATATCTTTCACTATGCTTCTATTCCATGATCATTAAATTGATTCTTAGATGATTTAACTACTTAGAGCCTTGCTCTATTTATACAATCCCGTGGTCCACAGACCATGGGTAGATCTCTATAGTCGACATTACATTACAAAATTAAGGGCAGACAACTCTATGACTCATTTACAAGCTACACGCCAAAAAAATGTGGAGTCTTTACATCCGAGTTACAACTTCTGACTAAAATCTGGGCTTTAGACGCCAAACTTCCCTTGGGGGATCTCGCGCCCAACAAGCACCCAAAACAAGCATCGTGACTCGCTCTCGAGTTGCTCTGTTATTGCAGAGATCTTTGTACAAAGACCTCCAAACTCTGCCTAGATCACTGCAAGATTGGCAACGCACTGAGAAGCTGCCTGTTGCACTTCCTATATGCATTTTTTAGAAACCGTTGTAGCTGAGTTGCTTCCCTGAACCTCTTCCTGTGTTCCTTACATCTGTGCGAGCTTTGCTTCAATAGAGGTTGCAATGACAAATGCCTCAGCAATCCATGGTTGTATGCATGCCTTCAAAATGGCTTCCCTTTTTTGTGCAGCATCCTCTTGCTCCTTGAGCACTGTCATTTCAACTCTATGGACGTTGTCTGCGGGTCCGCACCAACTTTCTCTAGATCTGTTTCCTGTTTTGGGGAAGGCGACCTCTAGCCTTCGTACTCCTTCTCTACTTCCTTCTATCGCCTTCGCAGCGTTGTGTGCCTCTTGTGCCTTGGCTACTGCTGCTTCATTCCTTCTCTTCTCTACCAACTGTGCCATCTGTAGTTTTTCCTCCTCCTTTTTCCTCTGTGTAGCGGACTTCTCTGCTTCCACTGTAGAGCTGACTAGAGTGTGCCACACCAGCGGCCACGACTCAATGACAGAAATATGACATCATCCATCACCAGATAAGGTAACTCCTTCCATGCCTTCGTGGTGTCCTTCCTCGCCTTGATGTACATGTGATGAAAGTCTGCCTTGAACTCCGTAAAGCTCTGCAGACTATTATAAACCGTGGGTGATAATCGTGGCTTGCAGTTAATCCCCATTTTGATGTTCATCTCCATTAGCACCTAGAATATCTTGATGTCTCTAATCCTCTGTGCATCTTTGGTTGCCCACAATGAAGCGTACCTCGCTCCCTCCAGAAGATCCTGTGTAATCGTTGGGAATTGGCTATCCTCGGGCAATTCCCAGGCCACTAGCACTATGGATAGCAGAAGCGATGCATAGTGGAAAGTCTTCTCCTACTCATGTGCCTTGCGGTAGTTTTCCAGGAACTCTCTACACAAGTAATCCACCCACTTAAACTGGACACCTTCTATGCATTGTGTAGCAAGTGCAACCACCGGTACATGCACCTCATCCACACTGCACTTGCGCATAACCTTCCCAGCCAGTATCTGTGTCGTGACTTTGACCACTTCGTTCTTGATGTTGGAGATCGCATACCCTATTTTCTTCTTCTCCAACTTGAATTTCTTATTCATGGCATCTGCGATGGAAAAATCATCACTTTTACCCTCTGCGTTATTCACTGGATCCTCCCCTTTGCAAGGGAGCTGGGTAATTCTGTGAATCAAATGATTCGTGATGGGGATGGGCTCCTCCAGCCATAGGCACCCATCATGCACCTAGAAGAGTAACTTTTTGATGACAAAAATAGTCACTGCTGTGCGATGGTAATGCGACACCTAGAGTAGGTTTAACAGTCTTGCCTTCTCCACACCTCGCAGCCATTGGCGCAGCTCCAACCCTATAACTCCTAGCAATATTTTTTTCTTCTGCTCCATTAGTTGCACAGTTGCCAAATGTGGGAATTTCGCGTGGTCTGCGAGATCCCAGTCTTCAAATTTTAATACCGAAACTTGCCCCAAGTTCACTCCGTAAAAAATGATGTTATCGGGGAGCAGCAGGGTCTCAACAGAGCTCTTTCTCTTATCTAGGTCCTTGGGCACCCTAGCTTTCCCTTTCCACGGAGGAACATATGCAGGTAGCCTAGTCACCGGGTCTACACCCTATGTTTCCACCTCCATTTCTATGTCCTCCTCCTCTTCTAATAAGATTTCTTCAATGTATTCCTCCTCCTAATTAGCTTCCATGTTGATAGCCTTCCCCTTTTCTTCCACAGTAAGCCTCATTCCCAGTGGGTTTCTAGGTGACACTTGCACTGGTACCATATGTTGCTTGTCTTTCTTGGGTCTCGGCAAGCATGGTGATTTAGGGATTCCTGCCACTATTCCGATAATTTCTGGGGCTTCACCTAGCATCAGGGCCTACACTACCTCCTCAACGGTCATTGCTATGGTATCCATGGCTTCATCAAGCGCTACAATACTGTTATTCCACAATTCTCACAACGGTTTGCGTAACTGCTCAAACAATGACTTCTACTTCAAAAGATCAGACAAATCTGGGTTCATGATTCATTGGGTATCCCTTTGCAATCTAGAGCACCTCTTGAATTCGAATTCAACCATTCCCCCAATTTGCAGTCCATCAATGCTCCCTTGGTGGCAGATTTTCCCAAAATCTAACCCATAAAGTTCGCCTTAAATGCCTACCGCCCACTCTATTTGGTCTCAAGCCAAGCATCACATCATGAATAATGATTGTAATGGTCACTTTCCAACCAACCTGCGCAGCAGCGTAGCTACCCTCACATTGTCACGGACCCTGTGACAATTCGATATTGCACGCAGTCCTGATATCACGCAACTCTCAGGAAGAGTAGTTTACAGTCCCATGCCTCCTTTCATCTTCCTGGAGTGCTAAGACTATGCTTCTGTTGGCTAGTCAGATGGCCAGGCCACCTGTGTACGCCTTCAAATGACTTCCATTAACTTTTCCTGGGAAGAGTTTTCCATTTAGCTTTACCAACTACACCGCGCCACAATCTGTGATCTCCTTAATAACATATGGTCCCACCCAATGCATTTTGAGCTTCCCTGGGAATTTATCAAACTTTGTATCATACAACAACACCAAGGCATTGGCCATGAGGGTGCGCAACTTAATATGTCGATCATACCAAACCTTTTCGCATAGCTTCTACACGTGCTAGTGGAATCCAGCCAAAAAGTGTTCTTTTTCGAGCTCCTCCAACGGCGCGAGCCTCTCCTCCAAGGCTTCGTGATCCGTCATACCTATGAGAACCACTATGCACAAACTAGGCACAATGTATTCCATAGGCATTACAACTTCCACTCCATAGACAAGCTGAAAAGGTGTTGTTCCCATCAATTTTTTGTATGTCATCCTATAAGCCCATAATACTGCGGGTACGTACAAGTCCCAATCACTTCGCTATGCATTAAACACCTTGGTCATCACAGTCTCCAGTACTTTGTTAAAAACTTCTATTGTCTCATTATCTTATGGGTGATATGGTGTGCTTTTTAGATGATACACCTAAAACTCTTCTGTCAGCGTGTTAATCGTCTCATTCAGCAAATGTGTACGGCGTTCGCTTATCAAGATCTTTGGACACCCGAATTGCATCAATACGTGTTAAAACAAAAACATAAAGGCTTTCATGGTCATGCAATTCTTTACTAGCTACACTCCTACCCAACGTGTCAGGTACTCTGTTGTAGTGATAATATATCTTGTGCCTCTCTTTCCTTGAGGTTTGATAAGTCCTACAAAGTCAATTGTCCACTTTTCAAAGGGTTTCAATGTCATTTCTGGATTCAAAGGCATCTTGTCCCTTCATAATGATTTACCTATGCTTTGACATACATCAAAGGCCTTGCAATGTGCTTTTGAATCCTGATGAAGGGTTGGCCACCACAACCCTGCGCGGAGAATACTCTGTGCAATCGTTGTCCCTGCATAATGTCCTCCCGTAGCACCCCCATGAGTGTCTGTGAGGATATTTCTTCATTCAAATTTAGGTACATACCTTTGCAGTATCTCATCATTCCCTATTTTGTATAGATGCCCCGTAATGATAGAGAAATATGTCATGCACACCACTAGTTCCTTCTTGTGCTGGAAATAGTACCCTTTCGGTGCAGTTCCAGTTGTGAGAAAGTGAATTATATCTTCAAAATGTCCATCAGCTATGTTCATAGAAAAGATTTGTTTGTTGGGTAATACTTCCTCCAAATTAGTAGGCTCCTCTCCTATCTTAATGCGCAACAGGTGATCTGGTCCCACGTTCAATCATCTAGGCTTCACAACAACATCAAAATCATATTCTTGGAACAATAAAAGCCACCTGCATATGAGCCCCCCCAACAAAGGCTTATTGACCAACTATTTCAGCATGGAATGATCTGTATACATCTTGAAGCGTCCCCCTAGCAAGTAGTGCTAATACTTCTGGAGTGCATAGACCATAGCCAACCCTTCACGTTCAGTGGTGGAATAAATCTTTTCTACTTTAGATAATTTTCGACTTACAAACGCGATAGGGTGATCCAAGCCTTATCCCCCTTCATGTGTTAGCACTGCCCCCAACGCTATACTTGATGTGTCAACATGGACATGAAACTCTTTCTTCCAATTCAAGAAGACCAGAATCAGGGTAGTAACCATCTTTTATTTCAATACATCTAGGCTTTTCTTACAGTCATCATTCCAGTAGAAAGTGAAATTGTTTTTCAATAGCTTTTCCATTGGCACAGTGATCCGGTCATAGCTTTTGATGAACTTCCTATAGTAGCCCATATGCCCCAGAGTAGCGCGCAGATGTTTCACACTTTGCATGCTTGCAAATACAAAATCACTGCAATTTTCACGGGGTCTACCATCAGCCCTTTTCTACAAATCACATGCCCCAACAGGTTCCCAAAGGAACAAGGAACATACACTTTTTTAGGTTGAGCACGATTTGGTATCTTTGGCATGTGCCCAACATCAAGCGCTGGTTCACTACATGGCACCTAACCAGCCCAAATACAGTCCAGTCGTCAAAATAGACCTCCCAGAAGTTATGAATATATTCCCTGAATGTTGCAACAACTACAGGCAAAAAGATAGCAGGGGCATTCTTTAATCCAAATGGCATGATAGTATATTGAAAGCAACCCCACTCAGTCATGAAAGTTTTCTTTCTCCTATCTTCTGGCGCAATTTTGATCTTGTGGTACCCTGAGAACCCATCCGTGAAAGAATATGCTTCCTGACTGTCTACATTATCCAACACCTCATCTGTGAACAAAGTTGGGAACGGATCATTGTTAACAGGAAAAGTGTCTATTCAGAACAACCCTATCCCACTGAGGTGTGACAGTGACCTCAGAAACAAAAAGGGAAAACTACTCTTGTATTCTCCTTTATGAACTATAACCGAAGAGGAATAGGATGAACCAACCTGTGTCTTGCGCTAGTCCTTTGATCCAATCTCTCTCCTCTTTGACAGCTTCCAGCTACCTGCTCTCTTACTTGCCCAGCTTCACCAAGTTCCTGTAAGATCACAGAAGAAAGAAACTACACAAAGACATGGATTTATGTTCATAAATAGCTTAGGATCAGATTTAAGCTAAACATACAAATATAACAAACATCAATGATATACAGGCATGTAGGAGAAACTCAAATAGTTTTATTGATAAAACAAGAAGATCCAGGAGGAGTTACAACTGATGATTCCTGATCCAACATCAACCTCCCAGCATAGAATCCCCTCTTCACCTCCAACAAAGCATAAATCACCCAATACTCTGATATCTATCTCAAAACCAACAGCAATTCTCTGCAATGTAAAAAATTCCAGCCTCTGGATCTCTTATTGAGGGATCCATATATAGATGTATGCAAAGAGGATGAGTCAGCTCATGAATTGATTAGTGGCTTCTCTCTGTCAGTTCTTGCTTCCACTTGGAGACTGAGAGCCTCTTACTCATCACTGGTCAAATTCAGTGAGGCAAGTGTCATTGGAGAAGATTCTGGAAGCTTCCATTGTCTCTCCACCTCATGGAATGACTCTGCCACTTGTCATTTCCCGCTCAACGCACCTTGGTAGTGCATTCAAGTGCGTTTCAATGCACCTAGCCAGTGTATTTGGGTGCTTTGCAACGCAGCTAGCTAGTGGAGCAGCTGAAATGATCCTGATTTGACTAGTTCTGAGCAATTTCTGGTGGAGAACTTCTGGGAGAAGCTGTAATTTGTTGACCTTGTTTCTTTAGGAGCTGGAACAACACTTTTAGGGACTTAGGATCCCTTGGTTTATGGACATTTCATGCTTAGAGCTGTAAGGCACAAAAATGTCTATAACAGTCGCCCCCTAAAGTATGAGGTCGTTTATCGGGTGAAATGCTTTATTAGGAGGATTCGAAGTTCTTTCAATGCTGGGAGGAGACCTATAATAAGATACAATAAAATACATTATCTTCATATTGTTTTCATGATCTAGCTGAGGCGGGCATTCCCATGCTCAGCTTTATAAATTCATTCTCATGTACATAGGATAGACAGTCGTCTGATGGTAGACTGATGATTCTGATGAAGTCATCATCCTTTTGGTAGGATGATTATCTGTGCTGCAATGCTGTACATTTCAATGTCTTTATTTTTCCTGAATATATATCGCAGCCCGTGTTATCACAAAACCAGTACCAGGGACTGCAACCAAGCAAGGTCTCATGTAACTGTTTCAGACCATACTTTAGATTAGGAATTAGCCTTCCTAATCAGAGAGGTCTCTCTCATGACTCTTGACAAAATCCTTCAAACACTAGAGGGCTAACTCTTCACACATTTATAAAAATATAGCTGGCTGGACATACATCAAATTAGTCTTCATTGGGCTATGGAGTCTCTCACAGTTAATAAACCAAATCACAGTCATCTCATAGAAGCCAAGGCTCTTTGCATCATCAAAGGTTCAAACATAATTTACCTAAATCAAAGCCTGTTGAACATACAGGAAGTCAGAGCATTAAAAAATGAATTCTGAGTGATGTTCAAACATGCTTCACCAAAACCCCCAGCCTGTCAAGCACACAGGAAGTCAGAGCATATAATATGAATTCTGAGGGATTGTACCATAACAAGGCTGTAAAAAGAATATTAAGAAACTAAAACCACCATCACATTTGAACAAAAAGATGCATTGAGAATCTTGGGAAGAAAAAACTCTGTTTGCTATTACTGTAACAGTCTTTTCATAAGCTCTAGAAAACTCTGTTTTTGTATATACAATCCAACCCTTTCTACATCTCACCTTGGCCCATATATAGTCAAGCAAACTCAAACACCTCGAGCTTCCTCCTCCAGCATGAGGGGAGCCTCCAAGGTGGCTATTAACTACTCCTACATGCTTTTAACTACTGCATTAATTACAAACATGCTGAACTAAAATTACACAATCCTAATCCAACTAAAATACTAATTTCATTCTCCTCGCAGACTTGATGCTTTCTTGGATGCTGGACAGCTGTATGATTTTCATTATGGCTAAGATATGTTAAGGGAGCATTCACCGAGCAAGCTGGTCTCGGATGCTAGCTGTAAGGCAACTTATTAATTGATGAAATTAATCACCCTATATCCACGGTCCCCTGTCTTCCACTCCTCTTTATCATTTAAAGACCACACTCCGAGTTCTTTGAACCTTCAATTAACAACGCATAACCACCATAGGCTATATGATCTGGATACTTTAAGGACCAACAGGTGTATCAACCGAACATTCTGGTAACTCCACCAATACCCTAGTAGCTCGGTCATAAATTGCCTTTGAGAAAACTTTATGAAAATAAACAAAATATTTTATTTTCCCTTCAAGAGCTACACCTGTCACTGTTTGAGTGGTTATGAAACCCATGTATGATCTCCCTGCCTGAGTTTGAGACCTTCTTTTACCATTAACTCACCTCATCATCAAAATTCATTGTTTTTCCATAAAACAGCATTCTACAGCAGTTTCGTAGCGCGCTACGAAACTGCTGTAGATGTCAAAACAGAACCTATGTATCTTTGAAGCGTTTTCTGCTTAGATTCATGATCTCTTCAGACATTTGTACAGCTATTAGGAACCTAAAAAGTTTTAAGAATATGAAGCTTGCTTCTGTCATTACACATCACAGCCAACTTGATTAGCATCAAACCAATAAAAAACTTCATAAATCCCAACTGGAACATAAATTCACTGTAGTATTCCTCGCTGCCTTCAAATCTCAAATGAGGTGATCCTTTGGAATGTGAGCCACTCACTGCCATCTTTAAAAGGTAATATGTCATACAGCATCTGATATAAAGTGCAACTCAGTGCCCATAGATCGTTTCCAGTTTGTTTGAGTTTTCCATCCTCATATCATTTAGCGCAGCTAAAGCCTTCGACTTACTGTATACAAAATAGCCCTTTCCAACTCTAAAAATCATCTTCACCTGAAACTGTAATATGAATTTAAATAAAAAGACTCATAACTGGCGCAGAAAGGAAAACATTTAAAGAGTATATTCCGGTCACCATTATTTAGCAAAGTGCTCCAGCTTCTCTGATATAAATTGCACAGCCTCTGACCATTCGTGCAACACCATGGCGTTCAACTGCTGGATGTCTGAATTCTCCCAGCAACAAGGTATTGTAAGTAACAGAGGAAATATAGTTCTTCATGGGCAAACTTATATTCCGCTTCTTGAGACTCTGTTTTTTTTAGGCCATGAAGAACTTGGTTAATTTAATTCTCAAATTTCAGAGCTGTGATATGGGCCGGTGAACTAAGTAAAGCCGAGGATCCATCTGTTTCTTCTGGAAGCCACCTAGATCTTCTCTGTAATATATTATGAACAAATGAACTCCCTTTCTGAGAAAACACATCAGATAAAGTATTTACTGCTTGGAAGATATCATGAGGTTAGGCACGAGTTGCAAACGAACCGCCAGATGGAGATTCACTGGTTTCGTTGTCTGCTACTTGAATTCTCCGCCATCCAATTGTCTCGATTCTGTAGGCTCCGGAGAAATAAATTGTAGGCCCGTTCTTATGCACCCCTTAACATCATTCACGGTTATGAAGATTCGATTTAGCATGATACCGAGGACGTGGACGTATATAGATCAGCCAAAAGGCTAAACCTAACTCCTTCAGCGCCATCTGTATGATGATTCACGTCGGTGCCAAACCGATGACCTAAAATTTCGTTCTTGTTTAAAAGTGCATGATGTCCACATTAAATTACATTTAACTTTTATCCTAAGATTGCTCAGATAGTTTACGAGGATAGAACGAAAGTCTTGAACGAAAGAACCCTGTTCGGATGGCGCAGATGTATATAGAAATATCTTCATTACCTTTCGCAGAACTTTCAACCTTGCTACTTGGTCTGCCAATGACAATTCACCACGAACCAATCCTCTCAACGAGAAAAGATCAATGCTTCCGACGTTTGCTAAATCTCCATTTATTTCTATCAGGGATTTTCCTGAAGGCACCATGCGCTAACTAGTAATAATTTCAACTTTGATTAACTGATTAAGCTTCATTCGAGACAAAACGAAACCAAATTTGGAAGATTTTGGTTTATTTCTCGCACAGAATGCAATGAACCAGAAACCAGAACCATCCTCTGAGCTGTTTGATGTCCTAGATCTTTCAGTTCCCATATATCTTTTTCTGTGTAACAGTGACTTTACAAAGTGTAAGGTATCCATTGGAAAAAGACCGAGCACAATATATAGGAAAAACATTTAACCTTGGGTACCATATTTTGCAGTGAAACAGAAACAAGGAATTCAAGAGTTTCCAAGCTTTGTCTTTTAAGGAAAGTAGCGCATCTTTGGAAACATCTTCCAATGCAACGACAAAACGGTCAAACCTCTGCTTTAGACAATCTTCCTTAGAGGTCACTTATGATCGAAAAATCAATCATCCTCAGATTGAAAAACCGAAGTATCCTTATCTTTATCCTTGAACAAGGTGTGGATATGAACTTTATCATAAATATTTCTCAAATCTTTCAATCCATTGCAGCGCCCTGTTTTGTGAAAGAAGTTACAGATTGTGAAAAGACAATCCCAAATATCAAACACTCTATGTTTTATGGAATTTAATAGATACTTTGTCTGGAGGATTCAACACAAAATCTCCTGCAAGTCTCCCACATTAGTATGTACATCTTTCACCATCACCTATGAACCAGACTTCAAAGATAACTCCCTTAATGTACTTGATGACAATCCTACAATAGCTACATCATCATGAGGTGTCTCTTTGAACATACTGCCACTGCTCTCATCAACATTCCTGGAGGGAAACAAAACTCTATACAATAGGCATGCTAGGATTCGGACCTTCACTTAGAACTCGAACCAATTCCCAATTTCGTAGCACGCTGCGAAACCACGCAAACAGGCAGCGCTGCGAAACTGCTAAAATAATTCAGGCGCTGCGAAAACACCCAATCTTTAAGCCAAGCTAAAAATTTTTGACAACTGCATTTTCAGTGATAACAGTGGCTCCACTAGGGATAGTGTGCCCTTGTGGTGCGCTAAGAACACGCAGCTCCAGTGCCTTACCCATTTGTAACAAACAAAAATTTGCTTGACAAGCATGACTGTAGGAGAAAGAAACTACTGCTACTGAAAAATAAATGCTCAGCCAACCTTGAGCTTATTTGCAATCTACCTACCTACCCTATCAGCTGCAAACTCCACTTGTAGCTCAAGCAACATGATATTTCCAATGTAGCCAATCATTCAGCTTATTTGACATTTGAGTCCTTTGACTGTCCTGGAGTTCAGATCCAATATGATAGTGTAATGACCGCTTCCACTGAAATTGTCTCTGATCTTCTTTGAACAACTGAAATACTGGAGAGTAAAACTCTTCCATATAATCAGCTATAGGATCCCAGAACACATGATCAGCTTGTCTTTTCTCGAAACTTTCCAGCTGTACAAACTGATCTTCAACCACCGTGTTCAGTTCCTCAATCGTGAAAGAGAAAGGAACCAGCGTAGTCTCCTTGTGTTCTGTCATAGAAAGCTGCTGAAAATAATGATCATGATAACACTCTTCATTTTCAGGCCCCTGATTCTCAACCACACAAGACTCCTCTGATGTACTATCCACTTTTCTATTTAACAAGCTATCCAGTTGCTTTTCTGAATCATTCCAACAAACAATGGAATTTTCCTCACTATTATGATTATTATTTGGGGTAAGCTGCTGCAAGGAATTACAAAATTGAGCAAGCTTTTCCTCTGCCTGAGGGTCATAGAAAATTTCCTCCAATATTTCTTCTTGCTGAGTGCAATTAATTCCGTCTTCATTATGATCTGAAGCCTGACAAATTTGCTGCATCTCTACATCAATATCAAAGGATAAAACATGGTTTTCACAGGTAAACTCTTGTTGCTCTTCATGCGGCGCTTCATGGACTGTTATACCTTCTTCTTGGTGCTGAAAAACATTGTCATGAAGAGCCTCTAAAATTTCTTCATCTGTAAATTCATCATCACCATAATAATCCTCCAAGCACTGAATAAGATTCAAAGAATGCCTACAGCAATCTTTGAGCAGCAACAAAGAAGGATAACATTCTTTAAACATTTCACAGAACGCATCATGGAAATCAGCAAGAGAAGATAATGAATCATTTTCCAAACCTTTATACCAAGACCATGCCTCTCCTTCTAAAGTAGCCATAAACATCCTCATGAGACAATCTTCAGGGAAATGAACCTTAAGACTGCGTACATGTAAGTGAAACTTAACCAAATGGAGAGCAGCATCATCCTTCTTTTCATCTTTGAATATTGGAAGATCATCCACCCAATCAACCTTTGGCATAGGATTTGGAAAACCAGGGATGTGAGACCGATTCATAGGAGCATACCTGGCATTCTTTCTTGCAGTGGAATCCATCTTGAAACTTCATCAAGCTACTGATCTTCTGGCAGTGGAGTCACCTTCTAATTTGTTCTTTGCTGTGTGGAGTCGCCAAGGTAGTTTTGCAGCCTTGAAAATCATTTGAACTCCTGCTACCTTCAGAAATCCAATCTTAAGCTCCCGGCAGACGCACCAAAATGTTATCACAAAACCAGTACCAGGGACTGCAACCAAGCAAGGTCTCATGTAACTGTTTCAGACCATACTTTAGATTAGGAATTAGCCTTCCTAATCAGAGAGGTCTCTCTCATGACTCTTGAAAAAATCCTTCAAACACTAGAGGGCTAACTCTTCACACATTTATAAAAATATAGCTGGCTGGACATACATCAAATTAGTCTTCATTGGGCTATGGAGTCTCTCACAGTTAATAAACCAAATCACAGTCATCTCATAGAAGCCAAGGCTCTTTGCATCATCAAAGGTTCAAACATAATTTACCTAAATCAAAGCCTGTTGAACATACAGGAAGTCAGAGCATTAAAAAATGAATTCTGAGTGATGTTCAAACATGCTTCACCAAAACCCCCAGCGTGTCAAGCACACAGGAAGTCAGAGCATATAATATGAATTCTGAGGGATTGTACCATAACAAGGCTGTAAAAAGAATATTAAGAAACTAAAACCACCATCACATTTGAACAAAAAGATGCATTGAGAATCTTGGGAAGAAAAAACTCTGTTTGCTATTACTGTAACAGTCTTTTCATAAGCTCTAGAAAACTCTGTTTTTGTATATACAATCCAACCCTTTCTACATCTCACCTTGGCCCATATATAGGCAAGCAAACTCAAACACCTCGAGCTTCCTCCTCCAGCATGAGGGGAGCCTCCAAGGTGGCTATTAACTACTCCTACATGCTTTTAACTACTGCATTAATTACAAACATGCTGAACTAAAATTACACAATCCTAATCCAACTAAAATACTAATTTCATTCTCCTCGCAGACTTGATGCTTTCTTGGATGCTGGACAGCTGTATGATTTTCATTATGGCTAAGATATGTTAAGGGAGCATTCACCGAGCAAGCTGGTCTCGGATGCTAGCTGTAAGGCAACTTATTAATTGATGAAATTAATCACCCTATATCCACGGTCCCCTGTCTTCCACTCCTCTTTATCATTTAAAGACCACACTCCGAGTTCTTTGAACCTTCAATTAACAACGCATAACCACCATAGGCTATATGATCTGGATACTTTAAGGACCAACAGGTGTATCAACCGAACATTCTGGTAACTCCACCAATACCCTAGTAGCTCGGTCATAAATTGCCTTTGAGAAAACTTTATGAAAATAAACAAAATATTTTATTTTCCCTTCAAGAGCTACACCTGTCACTGTTTGAGTGGTTATGAAACCCATGTATGATCTCCCTGCCTGAGTTTGAGACCTTCTTTTACCATTAACTCACCTCATCATCAAAATTCATTGTTTTTCCATAAAACAGCATTCTACAGCAGTTTCGTAGCGCGCTACGAAACTGCTGTAGATGTCAAAACAGAACCTATGTATCTTTGAAGCGTTTTCTGCTTAGATTCATGATCTCTTCAGACATTTGTACAGCTATTAGGAACCTAAAAAGTTTTAAGAATATGAAGCTTGCTTCTGTCATTACACATCACAGCCAACTTGATTAGCATCAAACCAATAAAAAACTTCATAAATCCCAACTGGAACATAAATTCACTGTAGTATTCCTCGCTGCCTTCAAATCTCAAATGAGGTGATCCTTTGGAATGTGAGCCACTCACTGCCATCTTTAAAAGGTAATATGTCATACAGCATCTGATATAAAGTGCAACTCAGTGCCCATAGATCGTTTCCAGTTTGTTTGAGTTTTCCATCCTCATATCATTTAGCGCAGCTAAAGCCTTCGACTTACTGTATACAAAATAGCCCTTTCCAACTCTAAAAATCATCTTCACCTGAAACTGTAATATGAATTTAAATAAAAAGACTCATAACTGGCGCAGAAAGGAAAACATTTAAAGAGTATATTCCGGTCACCATTATTTAGCAAAGTGCTCCAGCTTCTCTGATATAAATTGCACAGCCTCTGACCATTCGTGCAACACCATGGCGTTCAACTGCTGGATGTCTGAATTCTCCCAGCAACAAGGTATTGTAAGTAACAGAGGAAATATAGTTCTTCATGGGCAAACTTATATTCCGCTTCTTGAGACTCTGTTTTTTTTAGGCCATGAAGAACTTGGTTAATTTAATTCTCAAATTTTAGAGCTGTGATATGGGCCGGTGAACTAAGTAAAGCCGAGGATCCATCTGTTTCTTCTGGAAGCCACCTAGATCTTCTCTGTAATATATTATGAACAAATGAACTCCCTTTCTGAGAAAACACATCAGATAAAGTATTTACTGCTTGGAAGATATCATGAGGTTAGGCACGAGTTGCAAACGAACCGCCAGATGGAGATTCACTGGTTTCGTTGTCTGCTACTTGAATTCTCCGCCATCCAATTGTCTCGATTCTGTAGGCTCCGGAGAAATAAATTGTAGGCCCGTTCTTATGCACCCCTTAACATCATTCACGGTTATGAAGATTCGATTTAGCATGATACCGAGGACGTGGACGTATATAGATCAGCCAAAAGGCTAAACCTAACTCCTTCAGCGCCATCTGTATGATGATTCACGTCGGTGCCAAACCGATGACCTAAAATTTCGTTCTTGTTTAAAAGTGCATGATGTCCACATTAAATTACATTTAACTTTTATCCTAAGATTGCTCAGATAGTTTACGAGGATAGAACGAAAGTCTTGAACGAAAGAACCCTGTTCGGATGGCGCAGATGTATATAGAAATATCTTCATTACCTTTCGCAGAACTTTCAACCTTGCTACTTGGTCTGCCAATGACAATTCACCACGAACCAATCCTCTCAACGAGAAAAGATCAATGCTTCCGACGTTTGCTAAATCTCCATTTATTTCTATCAGGGATTTTCCTGAAGGCACCATGCGCTAACTAGTAATAATTTCAACTTTGATTAACTGATTAAGCTTCATTCGAGACAAAACGAAACCAAATTTGGAAGATTTTGGTTTATTTCTCGCACAGAATGCAATGAACCAGAAACCAGAACCATCCTCTGAGCTGTTTGATGTCCTAGATCTTTCAGTTCCCATATATCTTTTTCTGTGTAACAGTGACTTTACAAAGTGTAAGGTATCCATTGGAAAAAGACCGAGCACAATATATAGGAAAAACATTTAACCTTGGGTACCATATTTTGCAGTGAAACAGAAACAAGGAATTCAAGAGTTTCCAAGCTTTGTCTTTTAAGGAAAGTAGCGCATCTTTGGAAACATCTTCCAATGCAACGACAAAACGGTCAAACCTCTGCTTTAGACAATCTTCCTTAGAGGTCACTTATGATCGAAAAATCAATCATCCTCAGATTGAAAAACCGAAGTATCCTTATCTTTATCCTTGAACAAGGTGTGGATATGATCTTTATCATAAATATTTCTCAAATCTTTCAATCCATTGCGGCGCCCTGTTTTGTGAAAGAAGTTACAGATTGTGAAAAGACAATCCCAAATATCAAACACTCTATGTTTTATGGAATTTAATAGATACTTTGTCTGGAGGATTCAACACAAAATCTCCTGCAAGTCTCCCACATTAGTATGTACATCTTTCACCATCACCTATGAACCAGACTTCAAAGATAACTCCCTTAATGTACTTGATGACAATCCTACAATAGCTACATCATCATGAGGTGTCTCTTTGAACATACTGCCACTGCTCTCATCAACATTCCTGGAGGGAAACAAAACTCTATACAATAGGCATGCTAGGATTCGGACCTTCACTTAGAACTCGAACCAATTCCCAATTTCGTAGCACGCTGCGAAACCACGCAAACAGGCAGCGCTGCGAAACTGCTAAAATAATTCAGGCGCTGCGAAAACACCCAATCTTTAAGCCAAGCTAAAAATTTTTGACAACTGCATTTTCAGTGATAACAGCCCGGATGGATGAAACTAGATCCGGGGTCTTCAATCTCGTCTGATCTTCACTCGAAGTAAAAGTCGATCCATGTGAGAAATGTTTTGAAGTCGAACATGGAAGGACATCACTTGATTACCAGTCAATGATGTAAACTGTTAACAAGCGCGAGAGGAATCACCGATAATGATAATGACCCTCAAGGTACTGCAGTACAATTCACGTGGTGTGAATAAAGGACTTGGCATCGAACACCACGCAAAATCTTTCGGTCGAAGGTCATTGATGTATACCTGTCACAGGAAGTGAGAAACTTGCCATTGAGGCATGCAAGCTTCAAAGTACTGAATGGGGTGTTCCTAGATCAACTTCTTGGATAATGAGCTGATTTCGACAAGAAGTGATCCATCAAAGGAGGGCCTTAATGAATCCCACATCAATGACACGGAACGGAGCAAATGATTTTGATGGAGGTGAAAACAATCCGATGATATATGGTTCAGGGTGGCGGTCATGAAAGAATGAAGTATAATGTATGGTAGTGGATGGGACACGGGTGACTTCTCTGGATGACTTCTCTTGAACATGTCGGCGACACTTATGTGATGGATTGGTAGCATTTACCCCAAATGTGGATGGTATGGCATGACCATGGTGATGTGACCGGTGAATGAAACAACCCAACCCGACTCAGGCACGGAGTGGAAGTGTCATGTTCAAATGCGACTTGCTACCAATAAAGTTTCTTTGAGTTTTCTTCCCAATTTTTCCCCAGTCATTGCTGACCAGTACCTCTTTATTTTTGTCAAGCTTGAGGAGGATAACATATGCTTGTTCTATAATTTGCCCTTCGGGCAAACCCATCACTATGTTTTAACGCGCCTAGCGATAGTGAAACTCGTTCTCGCCTAAAGACAAGTTTGTCGCTATTAATATTTTTAACGAGTCTAACGACAAAGATAACTCGGTCCTTTTCATTTTTAGAGAGTCTGAAAAGGTACGTAAAGGTAACTCCGAAGTTCCTTTTTCGTCATCTAATCCCTTAAGTCCGAAAAAGTATAAAACAATACAGAAGGGATGAGTTTTCGATAGTTTTAACGAGCCGAACAAAACAAGCGCTCGATCTTTTTGTGAAATAATCCCTCAGGTCCAAAAAGATTAAAATCTAGAGGAGGGATAACACTTCCAGTCGCTTTAACGAGATGGAATGCCAAAACTCAGAAATCTTTTCATATTTTATGAGTCAGTTGAAAAGGTCTTAAAGAAGACTCGTCCTTTGAGGAACGAGTGATAAAATGGGTAGCAGCTGATTCCAGGTAATATTTGGAATTTTCCAATCACAACAGTGTCACAAGGATGGCTAGTGAAATCACTCTTCACAACTGTTCCTCAAAATGGGTAAACAATCAAATGGAGGTGAATGATCGGCCAATGGAAAAGTGGAGGTGACGGTGCAAACACGACCAAGGCTTTAATGGGTGAAGTTGCTTCATTTATGGTGGTTATTTACCGGGGGGATAGTTCATTTTTTAACGAGCTTAAACGCGGGTGGAAACATTTTCTCGGTCTTATGTTTATTTTTTAACGAGCTTGAACTATGCGCTAAAACTGCTCGATTAGGTGGTCTTGTTTTGATTTTTACCATAGATATCTTTGTCCTTCCAAATATAGTACTGTATTTTTCAACTGCTTCATCAAACTAGTTAGAAATGAACAATATTTTCTTTGAAAACGAGATTAAAACGCTAATACTTTACTTCGAACTACGTAAAAGTAATTAAAAAGTGTTTTTTACCTCTCATTTTACCATTTCATTTGAACTTGGTTTGTTGGAGCTTTGGAGGTGTTTTCCCCCTCGATTTTCATCAGCTGATTTCGGGAGATTCTGTGGACGATTCTCGGTGCCGTCTGGACCAGGTCGGAGCTAAACTTGAGCTCTTTCATTTCATGGTTTCCTTTTTGCATTCTGTGCTTTATTCCCTGCTTTTCTGAACCCCTTGGGTTTGATGGATTCGATCTGCCATCAACGCACCCTGAGCACATCGAAACCTGCGTTGAATGTTGGCATGTATGAAGGCAGTTTGACATTCAACGCACCTGTAACACTGCTGCAGGTGCGTTGGGCGCAGAAAGGGGATTTGTTGCACAGTTTTTGGTGGAATTTTTGCCTGTTTCTCATCAAAATCAAGATCTAATCTCCTCTCTTGTTTTTTTTTTCAGAGATCTTGGAGCAAGATGACCCTTACATGGTGAGAACGAGAACATGAAGAAGAGGACATGATTGCCCTACACGATCCTGTTACAGTGAACGCGCTGCAGAATTGTGGCTTGCTGAAGTTTTTTCGCATCTCTAGCATGAGACAACAGATTAACTTACTGAAGTATTTACTTGACTCCTGGGATCCTATTAACCAGGTTTTCCAGATTAGGGGCAAATCTATCCCCTTGACTGCAGTAGACATCTATTTCTTGATTGGCTTGTCGAGGCGGGGTGCCCCCATCTCTTTGTCAGGTTCGGCCCGAGGAGGCGATTCTGTGAGAGATTATATTCGCCAGTATTGCAGGGAAGGATCTCAGCCGAGTAAAGACGACAAGATCATCATCCGTGATGTCACTGATAGGTCCCTTAGGACTATCCTATTTACTTTTGGTAGGATGGCCGGTAGCGCGTCTCTTCATGTAGCCAACGGATCCTATATGCAGCATGCCTTGGAATGCCTCCAACCGAAGGTGTTCAACTGGTGCGACGTAGTACTTCTTGTGATGAAAGAACAATTGACCAAGATAAAGAACGGGAGGTTGAAGAACTTTGGGTTCGGTTCTATTTTGACCGCCTTTGCCTTGGAGAAGATACCACTGATGCAGCCGCAGTACACTGCACTCGATTTACCTTCTCCTACTGAGCCATGTATGCAGAGATGGGTTGACCATATGTCTAGGCATGTCGGCCAGTCTCAGATTTCATTTTCTGATACCTTCTTCAGGTGGTTTGATTGTCAGGAGATGGTTTATTCCGAGTATCCATATGCTGGCATGGACTTCCGGGGTGATCCAGATTTGGTACTGCCGGATGGCGAGCAGTGGGGTGCTATTGGTAAAATCTCTGACCATATTGTTGTTTACTGTTTTTGTTTATAATGTTCTTGTGCTTTTTTCTATCAAGACTCTAATCAAACTCATGTGTACATGCAGATGATGGTCCTATTCATCCAGTAGTTCACCTGAGAGTACCAGTTGTTGCCCCAACAGGAGAGGCCGCCGGAAGGGTTATTCTTCGCGACCTTGATGTGGCTGAGACTCTTATAGCTGTGCAGGAGCAGGTTGAGAGCCTTATTCTCGGTATTCCAGATGTGAGGATCGACGAGCTACCTTTGCAGTTACAACGGCACACTACTGGTGTGCCTAGACGATGGACTCGCCTCTTACGCATGATCGCACAGGCTGTGACTTGCTATCACGACCATCATTAGACTAGGGTACCCCCTAGCATTTTGAGTTTTTGGGTCGTGTGACCGAATTTGTCTTGGTTACAGAACATTATGTGTAAACCATAAATAGCTATATATATATTTTTGATTTTCGGAGTTTTATTCTGGTTGAGTTATGTGATCCACATGTAAAACATTGATGATGTGTTTCTTTTTATAAATGTTGCAAATGTCTATCTAACACATAGTTTTCTAATGAGTCGGTTAATGTGTTTAAGTTTCTGGAAATATGTTGGTATTGAATAAGATCAAATTGTCTTTCCAAAATCTTAACCATTAGGAACATGCGATAAATAGCTGGGTTTCAGACGGAATATATACCATTGAGTTGTAGTATTACGAGCTGTGAGTATAGCCTGACAATTAGTCGGCGTATACCATGAGTGATGGCATCAGAGAGAAGTTCTATCAACGCGCTATATTCAGCGATATTTTTCGTTGATCGACCAATACATACACCTCTCAAACTTACTAACTCGCCGCTTGGATCAAAAATGGCCCAGGCTGCGGAGGACAGGTTCCGCGAACTACGACTCGCTCCGTCGGAATATCCAACACATGGCTCCAATGGGTCTGACATCTGCAATAAATGTAAAAAGGTGGATTACTCGACCAAAACAACACTCTAGCGAAAACAAAATATAACAAAAGCATATTGGTTACTACTAGGCGTAGTAACGCTTGAGGTACAACCCATTACGAGGTTGTGCCAATGGAATCCCGTCGTAATCCATCAACTCGTAGGCTCCTTTCGCTAACACTCGTTTAACAATATAGGGGCCCATCCATAAAGACTTAAATTTACCTGCTCCCAACTTATCGGATTCTTGGTCGTAAAGCAGGACCAAGTCACCTTCCGAGAAGACACGGGGTTTGAAATTTTTGTCGAACTGTGCCTTGACTCGTTTCTTATGGGTTTCGTTAGCCAACGCGGCGTCGTGACGGGTTTCATCCAATTGGATTAATTCCAAGAAACGAGCTTCTTCTTCTAAAGTTTCGGGGAGGAGATCGATTGCGAGTTTGAGAGACGAGATTTCACACTGGACTGGTAAGATTGCTTCCAGGCCGTATACCAGTTGGAAAGGTGTGAACCCGGTTGCATTCCTTACCGATGTTCGGCAAGCCCACAAAGCTGAGTACAGGATTAGGTACCATCTTCTTTTGTGAACTCCGATCATCCTTTGCAGCATGCGCTTCAGGACCTTGTTGATCGCTTCAACTTGTCTGTTGGCCTGCAGATAATATAGAGTAGAGCTGTCATGGGATAGCCCTAGTTTGGTAGCTAATTCAACCATCATGTGATTGCAAAAATGCGATCCGTGATCTGTGACTATAGCCTGTGGTATGCCGAATCTGGCGACTACATGATTGAAAAAGAAAAGGGCAGCTGTTTCACCAGTATTATCTAATGTAGGCATCACCTCAGCCCATTTGGTAAAATAGTCAATTACGACTATAATATACCCATGCCCCCCGGTCGAGGTGGGGTTACATGTCATGAAATCGATGCCCCATTTGGTGAATGGCCCAACAGCAACTATTGGCTGTAGAGGTGCGGGTGGTCTTCTAGTTTTGCTATCAAAAATTTGACAAGCATGGCAACTTCTGACTGTGGTTATGTAATCTTTGAACATTGTTGGCCAGAAGTATCCTGCTCGTAAGATTTTTTGTGCTGTAGCATATCCAAATTGATGCCCCCCACACGCGCCTGAATGACACTCATTCAGGACTTTTTCAGCCTCTTCATGGGTGAGGCACCTCCTTAGAACCGTATCTATACCACAATGGTAAAGTGTATCACTGACGATCATGTAGTCTTTTGCTTGCTACCGAATATGTTTTTGTTCAGAGTGGGTGGTGTTTGGCCTAAATTTTTGGGTTTGGACATAAATTATTATATCCCCATACCACTCATTGCTTGTAGATATCAGAAACAAACTTTCATCCACGATTGATTCTTCGGATGTTTCATCGTTGGACGACGATGGGAGATCGCATAATAATTCTGCGAAAACTAGAGCTTTCTTTGACTTGGATTTCACAAATTCCAGATCAAACTCTTGAAGGATTGCTATCCATTTTGAATATTTGCCCCCCAACAACTGTCGTGACAATATATAAGTCATGGGGTTGCAATATGACAGAATGGTAGTATTCCGAAAGAGGACATAGTGTCGAAATCTTTGTATCGCTTGAACAGGTGCAAGCGCTAGTTTTTCAACGTAAGAATATTTGCTTTCTGTATCATTTAAGTTCTTACCTAAATAATAAATATGATGTTCAATTCCATCGACTTCTTGAACTAAAACCATTGCGATGGTCGTATCTGCTGCAGCCAGATACAGGTTAAAATCTCTTTGATAATCAGGGGCGTACATTAATGATGCTTTCACTAGGGAATCTTTTAAAGCATCAAAGGAACCTTGCGCGACCTGATCCCAGTCAAAGGGTACCCCCTTTTTCAAAAGACGTTTATAACGTTTAGCAAGTTCGGCGTAATTTGGAATGAACCTTCTCAGAAAGTTTGCTTTCCCTTGGAGTTTTTGAATCTAAAGCAAATTCGAACGTGGAGGAAAATTTATGATTGCCTGGACCTTACAAGGGTCGAGACGAATCCCATCCTTGGAGACTACAAAGCCAAGTAAATGACCAGAACTGACGCAAAATACACATTTGTGCGGATTGAGTCATATCTTGTAGTGTCGGCAACGTAGAAATATCGCTCTTAAATGCTGCGGATGATCAGTACGCTTTCGCGAATGAGCCGGGAGGTCGTCGAGGTAAGGTTGAACGATGTTTTTGATGTCATGGAAGGCATAATTCATTGCCCTCTGAAACGTCGCCCCTGCGTTATTTAAACCAAAGGGTAATTTTCGATATGCGAATGTGCCCCATGGACAAATGAATGCAGTCTTTGACTGGTCCTTTGGGCGAATATTTATTTGATTATACCCGGAGAATCCATCCATGAATGAAAAGATTTCGCATCCGGTGCATTCATCAATTATCTGGTCAATGAAGGGTGTAGGGTAGTTGTCTTTCGGACAAGCTTGATTTACATCCCTATAATCGACGCACACTCTAATTGTCCCTTGTTTTTTCATAACAGGGACAATATTCGATACCCAATCGGTTAGAGGAACCGGGTAGATGAAACCAGCATGGAGAAGTTTTTCAACTTCTGCCTTAATGGCAGCGGCTTTCTTGGGGTGCACCTGCCTCAGCCATTGTCGTACCAGTTTAACATCTGGATACATCTTAATTTCGTGTTCAACGATACTCGAGTCGATGCCTGGCATTTCACTGTATGACCAAGCAAAGACATCTCTGAATTCGCGAAGAAGAGTGTTATATATTTCCAGTTCTGAAGGAGAACAACATTTGCCGACATAAATATTCTCTACAACATATGTTTTGGTCGAGATATTTATGGCTATAGTCTCTTCTATGTTGGACAAGTTTCGCTCGGAATCCACCATATTTACAGTATTTGATAGAAAATCAACTACTGAAGGATGGTAAAGATCATTTTGAGTATCTTCTTCATAATTCGGAAGAAGAGAACGATGGTGGGAATCATTCCATGGTGCTCCTTCAATTACCATAGCTTGGAGAATTCCTTCGTCGGTGCCATGCACTTGCGACCAAGGATCTGAAGGAGTACCATATTCTCTAGACCTATCCATCCAAACGCTTGATGAGCGTTGATTTGGGTTTGCCTCCCATGCCAGAAAAATTGATTGCTATAATATTTATATTGGGCTCGGGGGAAAAACCATTGCATGATCCATGTTGATATCGTTTTCTGAGATCTTTGTAGAATATATCATGTTGCAGGTTCCTATTGATGCTACTTCTGCCAGATTGATTGGAGGTGGAAGAGCGAAAGTTCTCATTAGTATAGGATCTTTTAATAGGCCTACTCCGATATTCTGAAGCGAATGGGGGCTTCCATGGATCATGGGAATGCTTCCTGTAACTTGAGAACCATTTGGGAGGAAGTTTTGCTGGTCGACGATTGTAATCCCTCCTTGGAAAGGAAATGCAATCTTTCTAAAATAGGTCGACACAACTGCCGCCATGGCATATATCCATGGTCGTCCTAGTAGGATGTTGTAATCAAGATTCCCATCGATGACTTCAACATCTATTTCTATTGTTTTCCCTCCTAGTTCAACTTTCAAGTTATTTAGGATACCGTATGGGGTATATGTCCTTCCATCAAATGCTTTTAATGTTGTCGCAGATCGTGACAAGGTTGGAGATCCTAAAGTTTTCCAGCAACTCATCGACATAATACATGTAGATGCTCCCTCATCAATAATCGTTCGGTGAATAGTTTTGTTGAGGGATTTCACTGAACAAGGAAAGCTAATTGAGCTGGTAACTGAGGATCGTACCCTTTGTGGTCGAAGGATACAAGATTGGAATCCTTTGGACTAGTCCAGTGTGAAATCTCGTCTCTCAAACTCGCAATTGATCTCCTCCCCGGAACTTCAGAAGAAGAATCTCGTTTCTTGGAATTAATCCAATTGGATGAAACCCGTCGTGACGCCGCGTTGGCTAACGAAGCCCATAAGAAACGAGTCAAGGCGCAGTTCGACAAAAATGTCAAACCCCGTGTCTTCTCGGAAGGTGACTCGGTCCTGCTTTACGACCAAGAATCCGATAAATTGGGAGCAGGTAAATTTAAGTCTTTATGGATGGGCCCCTATATTGTTAAACGAGTGTTAGCAAAAGGAGCCTACGAGTTGATGGATTACGACGGGATTCCACTGGCGCAACCTCGTAATGGGTTGTACCTCAAGCGTTACTACGCCTAGTAGTAACCAATATGCTTTTGTTATATTTTTGTTTTCACTAGAGTGTTTGTTTTGGTCGAATAATCCACCTTTTTACATTTATTGCAGATGTCGAACCCATTGGAGCCATGTGCTGGATATGCCGATGGAGCGAGTCGTAGTTCGTGGAACCTGTCCTCCGCAGCCTGGGCCATTTTTTATCCAAGCGGCGAGTTAGTAAGTTTCAGAGGTGTATGTATTGGTCGATCAACGAACAATATCGCTGAATATAGCACGTTGATAGAACTTCTCTCTGATGCCATCACCCATGGTATATGCTAACTAATCGTCAGGCTAGACTCATAGCTCGTAATACTACAACTCAATGGTATATATTCCGTCCGAAACCCAGCTATTTATCGCATGTTCCTAAGGGTTAAGATTTTGGAAAGATAATTTGATCTTATTCAATACCAACATATTTCCAGAAACTTAAACAAATTAACCGACTCATTAGCAAACTATGTGTTAGATAGACATTTGCAACATTTATAAAAAGAAACACATCATCAATGTTTTACATGTGGATCACATAACTCAACCAGAATAAAACTCCGAAAATCAAAAATATATATATAGCTATTTATGGTTTACACATAATGTTCTGTAACCAAGACAAAATCGGTCACACGACCCAAAACTCAAAATGCTAGGGGGCACCCTAGTCTAATGATGCTCATGATAGCAAGTCACAGCCTGTGCGATCATGCGTAAGAGACGAGTCCATCGTCTGGGCACACCAGTAGTGTGCCGCTGTAATTGCAAAGGTAGCTCGTCGATCCTCACATCTGGAATACCAAGAGTAAGGCTCTCAACCTGCTCTTGCACAGCTGTAAGAGTCTCGGCCACATCAAGGTCGCGAAGAATAACCCTTCCGGCGGCCTCTCCTGCCGGGGCAACAGTTGGTACTCTTAGGCGAACTACTGGACGAACAGGACCAACATCTACATGTACACATGAGTTTGATTAGAGTCTTGATAGAACAAAGCACAAGAACATTATAAACAAAAACAGTAAACAACAATATGGTCAGAGATTTTACCAATAGCACCCCACTGCTCGCCATCCGGCAGTACCAAATCTGGATCACCCCGGAAGTCCATGCCAGCATATGGATACTCGGAATAAACCATCTCCTGACGATCAAACCACCTGAAGAAGGTATCAGAAAATGAAATCTGAGACTGGCCGGCATGCCTAGACATATGGTCAACCCATCTCTGCATATGTGGTTCAGTAGGAGAAGGTAAATCGAGTGCAATGTACTGCGGCTGCATCAGTGGTATCTTCTCCAAGGCAAAGGCGGTCAAAATAGAACTGAACCCAAAGTTCTTCAACCTCCCGTTCTTTATCTTGGTCAACTCTTCTTTCATCACAAGAAGTACTGCGTCGCACCAGTTGAACACCTTCGGTTGGAGGCATTCCAAGGCATGCTGCATATAGGATCTGTTGGCTACATGAAGAGACGCGCTATCAGCCATCCTACCAAAAGTAAATAGGATAGTCCTAAGGGACCTATCAGTGACATCACGGATGATGATCTTGCCGTATTTACTCGGCTGAGATCCTTCCCTACAATACTGGCGAACATAATCTCTCACAGAATCGCCTCCTCGGGCCAAACCTGACAAAGAGATGGGGGCACCCCGCCTCGACAAGCCAATCAAGAAATAGATGTCTACTGCAGTCAAGGGGATAGATTTGCCCCTAATCTAGAAAACCTGGTTGATAGGATCCCAGGAGTCAAGCAAATACTTCAATAAGTTAATCTGCTGTCTCATGCTAGAGATGCGGAAAAACTTAAACAAGCCACAATTCCGCAGCGCGTGTTCAATGTAACAGGATCATGTAGGGAAATCATGTCCTCTTCTTCTTGTTCTCGTTCTCGCCATGTAAGGGTCATCTTGCTCCAAGATCTCTGAAAAAACAAACAAGAGAGGAGATTAGATCCTGATTTTGATGAGAAATAGGCAAAAATTCCACCAAAAACTGTGCAACAAATCCCCTTTCTGTGCCCAACGCACCTGCAGCAGTGTTACAGGTGCATTGAATGTCAAACTGCCTTCATACAGGCCAACATTCAACGCAGGTTTCGATGTGCTCAGGGTGCGTTGATGGCAGAACGAATCCATCAAACCCCAGGGGCTCAGAAAAGTAGGGAATAAAGCACAGAATGCAAAAAGGAAACCATGAAATGAAAGAGCTCAGGTTTAGCTCCTACCTGGTCCAGACGGCACCGAGAATCGTCCACAGAATCTCCCGAAATCAGCTGATGAAAATCGAGGGGGAAAACACCTCCAAAGCTCCAACAAACCAAGTTCAAATGAAATGGTAAAATGAGAGGTAAAAAACACTTTTTAATTACTTTTACGTAGTTCGAAGTAAAGTATTAGCATTTTAATCTCGTTTTCAAAGCAAATATTGTTCATTTCTAACTAGTTTGATGAAGCAGTTGAAAAATACAGTACTATCTTTGGAAGGACAAAGCTATCTATGGTAAAAATCAAAACAAGACCACCTAATCGAGCAGTTTTAGCGCATAGTTCAAGCTCGTTAAAAAATAAACATAAGACCGAGCAAATGTTTCCACCCGCGTTTAAGCTCATTAAAAAATGAACTATCCCTCGATAAATAACCACAGTGAATGAAGCATTTTCAGCCATTAAAGCCTTGGTCGTGTTTGCACCGTCACCTCCACTTTTCCATTGGCCGCTCATTCACCTCCATTTGATTGTTTACCCATTTTGAGGAATAGCTGCGAAGAGTGATTTCACTAGCCATCCTTGTGACACTGCCATGATTGGAAAATTCCAAACCTTACCTGGAATCAGCTACTACCTTTTTATCACTCGTTCCTCAAAAGACGAGTCTTCTTTAAGCTCTTTTCAATTGAATCGTAAAATATGAAAATATTGCCGAGTTTTGGCCTTCCAGCTCATTAAAGTGACAGGAAGTGCTATCCCTCCTCTAGATTTTAATCTTTTTGGACCTGAGGGATTATTGCACAAAAAGATCGAGCGCTTGTTTTGTTCGGCTCGTTAAAACTATCGAAAACTCATCCCTTCTGTATTGTTTTATACTTTTTAGAAATTAAGGGATTAGATGACGAAAAAGGAACTTCGGAGTTACCTTTACGTACCTTTTCAGACTCTCTAAAAACGAAAAGGACCGAGTTATCTTTGTCATTAGGCTCGTTAAAAAGATTAATAGTGACAAACTTGTCTTTAGGCGAGAACGAGTTTCACTATCGCTAGGCTCGTTAAAACATAGCGATGGGTTTGCCCGAAGGGAAAATTATAGAACAAGCATATGTTATCCTCCTCAAGCTTGACAAAAATAAAGAGGTATTGGTCAGCAATGACTGGGTAAAAATTGGGAAGAAAACTCAAAGAAACTTTATTGGTAGCAAGTCGCTCTTGAACATGACACTTCCACTCCATGCCTGAGTCGGGTTGGGTTGTTTCATTCACCGGTCACATCACCATTGTCATGCCACACCATCCATATTTTGGGTAAATGCTACCAATCCATCACATAAGTGTCGCCGACATGTTCAAGAGAAGTCATCCAGAGAAGTCACCTATGTCCCATCCACTACCATACATTATACTTCATTCTTTCATGACCGCCACCCTGAACCATATATCATCAGATCGTTTTCACCTCCATCAAAATCATTTGCTCCGTTCCGTGTCATTGATGTGGGATTCATTAAGGCCCTCCTTTGATGGATCGCTTCTTGTCGACATCAGCTCATTTTCCAAGAAGTTGATCTAGGAACAACCCCTTCAGTACTTTGAAGCTTGCATGCCTCAATGGCAAGTTTCTCACTTCCGGTGACAGGTATACATCAATGACCTTCGACCGAAAGATTTTGCGTGGTGTTCGACGCCAAGTCCTTTATTCACACCACGTGAATTATACTGTAGTACCTTGAGGGTCATTATCATTATCAGTGATTCCTCTCGCGCTTGTTAACAGTTTACATCATTGACTGGTAATCAAGCGATGTCTTTCCATGTTAAACTTCAAAAAATTTCTCACATGGATCGACTTGTACTTCGAGTGAAGATCGGACGAGATTGAAGACCCCGGATCTAGTTTCATCCATCCGAGCTGCGATATATATTCAGGAAAAATAAAGACATTGAAATGTACAGCATTGCAGCACAGATAATCATCCTACCAAAAGGATGATGACTCCATCAGAATCATCAGTCGACCATCAGACGATTGTCTGTCCTATGTTCATGAAAATGAATTTATAAAGTTGAGCATGGGAATGCCCGCCTCAGCTAGATCATGAACATAGTATGAAGATAATGTATTGTATTGTATCTTATTACAGGTCTACTCCCAGCATTGAAAGAACTTCGAATCCTCCTAATAAAGAATTTCACCCGATAAACGGCCTCGGGAAAAGTGTCTATTCAGAACGACCCTATCCCACTGAGGTGTGATAGTGACCTCAGAAACAAACAGGGAAAACTACTCTTGTATTCTCCTTTATGAACTATAAACGAAGAGGAATAGATGAACCAACCTGTGTCTTGCGCTCATCGGGAGGACGGACTGGGGATTGAGACATTTCTTGCGTGAAAAGACCATCTAGGGACGGTATATGACTATTTGCTATGCGTGATCCGGGAAATGAAAGTTGGTCCACGAGCTTGACCACTCTTCCTTCGTGCGGAAACCACATTACTCTAAAGAGTGAGGAGACGATGGCTCCCATGCAATAAATATAGTCTCGTCCAAGGAGTAGGTTATAATCCAAGGGTCCTTGAACGACCATGACGTTCATGCGAACTGTCTTCCCTCTCAATGTTATGGGCACATTGGGAAGGATCCCTAAAGGTCGACTGGTTCCTTTATCAAAGCCTGTCAGATTTCTCATTTCAGGCAACAGTGATGGCGAACCAAGCGCTTTCCAAGCAATAGAGGAAAGGATACTCATAGAAACCCCCTCATCTATGATGGTACCAACCATGACCATTCTATATATTTGAACGATAATTCAGAATGGTAGGCTCACTGGAAAACGGGGTCTGCCTAGTTGATTCTAGTCGAAGGATACAACTAGGTTGCTTGGAGGTGGGACCGAGTAGATGGCCGGGTATGGCTCTGACGAACTTCCTTCCTGCATTAAACGAATGGTTGGATTGCCCCCATGTTCGTCGGAGTCTGTGTTGATGAAGAGAATTTGGACGGTGTCATCCTTGTTCTCTTCAGTGACTGTATCATCCGAAGATAAAACCTCTGAAGGCAAGACCGAGTCAACTGCTGCCTCGACCTTTTGACTTTCTTCTGGTATGGATTCAGTTGGTTTATCTTCAATGATAGGCGCTTCAGTCGACCACCTGAGCGGGCCAGTTGGGTTCTCAACTAGTGACGGACTCGACAAGAGTTTTTTATATCCAGGAGGAAGTCATAATGGTGAAACTGGACGATCATCCAAAATTCTTTTCGCCTCGTCTAAGAAGGGACAATGGTGGAGGGCATGGTCGCCTTCGCACAATTTACAAGGAAATCTAACTTTCCCTTTTCGTCCTGGGGCTTCACTTTCACTAGTTGATGGTGTGCTTTCAACATGATCTCCAGAGGTTGATGACACCGGATTGTGCAAACGAGGAGACCAGTCCCTTAGTATCCGGGGGATGCAAGGACAATCTCTATGAAAGCGGTCTCCTCTGCAAATGACACATAGCGATTTAGGCCTGGTCGGTGCTGTGTGTGGACTTTCGTTAGACGACACTCGTTTTCCCCCATTCGCCTTTGGCTCCTTCTTCTTTTTCTCTTTCTTCTTATTTTCCTTCTTCTCCTTAGGAACTTTGCTTTTAGCTTTACCAGTCCCGTCAAGCGAAGAGGAAGGAGGAGAGGAAGAATTAGAGGAAGTAGAAGGCTGGTGGGTAACTCTGGACTTGTTTAATTGCCGATTCGATTGTTCAGGAATAGTGATGTTCTGAACGACATTGGTTGAGAAGAGCCATACTGGCAAGCCAATTCTCAGTCCTAGAAGCGACAATGTGGCCATATGGGGCACACCAACATCTCCCCAAGAGGAGAAGGGACTAGGATTTCCACCAAGGGGAATTCCTTGGTTGGTAGGCTCCATTTTCTCAACCCAAAGATCAACGTAGGAAAAGGGGATGAATATTCCGTTTAAAATAAATTTTAACACACTTTGACACAACTTGTTTTTTCAGTTTTAAAGAGTCGAGAAAAAACAAAAGATGACTCTAGTCTCCTTCGATTTTTAATGAGCCTGAAGTGACAAGTGCTCAGATGGACCTTTTCCGTTAAGGAGTCTAAAAAGGAACGAAAGGGACTGCTCTGGAGGTCTAGGTAGAGGGAGTACCAAACCAATCGCAAAACTACAGAATACTTTTTACGGTACGGCAGTCAATCTTCCCGAATGTTGTGTTCGGTGCATTGTGATCAGTAGGGCGGCCGACACGGCTTCCTATGGATAAAGGTTTTATGCCTATAGGGGTCTCCCAATATATACTCGACGGTACATGGGAGCACAAGTCCGTACTGGCACTTATCATCTCAAAGTGGAGGAATCACCCAACCATCAGTGAGGACAACAGTTACCAGGCTTTACGACGCCGGAATACGTCTCTAGCCTAGACCTCTAAATGTTGTGCATTAAGTTACAAAGCGTTGTTAAGTTCATTGAATTTATTTTAGCTTGATCTTTCTTATGAAGTTTGCCTTTTGGGTTCACCACGAGATGTAGATGTAATCCCTAAAACGCAATATAAAGATGATAAGCAAGCTTTTATCTCTTTTCAGCAATGAAAATCCTAGCTACAAGGGGAAAAGAAAGACACAATCTTTTCTCAAAGAGCAAAGAGCACACTGTAAATGCACTTTTCCTAAATCAAGCCAAACAGACTGTCAATATGCAAATGCACATGTGCATGTATTTGTTTTTCACTTTCTTAATATTGATGCCTAAAGAGAAAGTTGTTGTACAAATTTGAATTCGTTTTCAAGTGAAAAACACAAACAAGCTTCTTTTCGAAATCAAAAGGTAGAGACGACTACGACACTTTATGATTTTGAAATAAACACTTGTTTCGACACTGGAAATTCACAAATTCAAGCCAAAGGAAAAAGTAAAAGCATAATCAACTGTCAACAGCAAATAAACTTTCTCCTAAGATCAAAATCGACACTTACGACAGATCTAAATCAAAGGATGACAGTATGGCTATTCTACTTTTGTAATGGGAAACTGTAAATGACGCAACAAACACACAAAAACAAATACAGTTTCTTTTATACAACTGAGGCAGAATTAAGGCAAAGAAAAGGGGCTTTTAAATAGAGACACACCCTGATCACAGGCTGCAAAAATCAGAGGCAAAACTGAAAAAAAATGAGCAAAGAACCTCAGCTGCAAAGGGCTAAGCTGATCAACGCACCTGGTACACAGAGAAACTGGATTACAACGCAGGTTGCCCTCTCGGGAACTGCACTGAAATGCAAGAACTCTTCACAGCACCTGCGCTGGGGCAGAAACGAGAATTCTATCCGGGTTCTGGGTCATGGTTTGCATTTTAATCTATGGTTTTTGGCCGAGTAAAAGCAATCAGTAATGCACAATCAGAGGGTTGATTTAAAAGAGGTTTAAGAGCTATCACAAAGGGTAATTAGATCATTTGTGAATCAGCTGTTCAAATCATAAACAGATCCAGTGAATGGATTGAAGTAGCAGATGTCTACTTTGCATTTGTTAATGGCAAATGCAGTTCGATTCGCTACTTCTAAGTTTATGAAACAAACAACAAGAGAAACACAAACAAACTAACTAGACACGATTCCCCAGCGGAGTCGCCATTTTGTTAATGGGAAAAGTGTCTATTCAGAACGACCCTATCCCACTGAGGTGTGACAGTGACCTCAGAAACAAATAGGGAAAACTACTCTTGTATTCTCCTTTATGAACTATAAACGAATAGGAATAGGTTGAACCAACCTGTGTCTTGCGCTAGTCCTTTGATCCAATCTCTCTCCTCTTTGACAGCTTCCAGCTACCTACTCTCTTACTTGCCCAGCTTCACCAAGTTCCTATAAGATCACAGAAGAAAGAAACTACACAAAGACATGGATTTATGTTCATAAATAGCTTAGGATCAGATTTAAGCTAAACATACAAATATAACAAACATCAATCATATACAAGCATGTAGGAGAAACTCAAATAGTTTTATTGATAAACCAAGAAGATCCAGGAGGAGTTACAACCGGTGATTCCTGATCCAGCATCAGCCTCCCAGCATAGAATCCCCTCTTCACCTCCAACAAGGCATAAATCACCCAATACTCTGATATCTATCTCAAAACCAACAACAATTCCCTGCAATGTACAAAATTCCAGCCTCTGGATCTCTTGATGAGGGATCCATATATAGATGTATGCAAAGAGGATGAGTCAGCTCATGAATTGATTAGTGGCTTCTCTCTGTCAGTTCTTACTTCCACTTGGAGACTGAGAGCCTCTTACTCATCACTGGTCGAATTCAGTGAGGCAAGTGTCATTGGAGAAGATTTTGGAAGCTTCCATTGTCTCTCCACCTCGTGGAATGACTCTGCCACTTGTCATTTCCCGCTCAACGCACCTTGGTAGTGCATTCAAGTGCGTTTCAACGCACCTAGCTAGTGTATCTGGGTGCTTTGCAACGCAGCTAGCTAGTGGAGCAGCTGAAATGATCCTGATTTGACTAGTTCTGAGAAATTTCTGGTGGAGAACTTCTGGGAGAAGCTGTAATTTGTTGACCTTGTTTCTTTAGGAGCTGGAACAACACTTTTAGGGACTTAGGATCCCTTGCTTTATGGACATTTCATGCTTAGAGCTGTAAGGCACAAAAATGTCTATAACAATCATGTACACATGCATCGTTGAACTTTATGAGATCCATGCATATTCGCATTTCTTCTAGCTTCTTATTCTATTATACCACCATCAGGCTTACCTAATCGGATTCCTCCACAGGCTCAATGATTGCTGCCATGAGCATCTTGTCTAGTTCTATGTGGACCTTCTCCTTGTATTTCAGATTTAAGTGATATGGCCTTTGCTTAACTAGCTTCGCGTCAAGTTTTAACGTGATCTTCAGTACCCCTATGTTAGCACCTAAATCTACCTTAGGCTGAAGGAAGGCAAATTTTAGGGTAACCACAAACCACGCTCAGTCTGGTAGCTAGCCCTACTAGAACAGGAGAGGGCTCTCTCCGAGTCACGCTCAGCGAATAAGTAAACAGAATGTTCTGAGATGACTAACAATGAAATATTGATCTTAGGCTAGTAAGTAAATATGAATACAAGAAGAAATTTTTTATGAATGACTAAGTTTCTGGGATGGTATGGGACCAACGGACAGCAATGAGCAGAGAATTTCATACAAAGGCACAGATTACTTCGTGAGGCAAGACATGCGGAAAGTCTAGCAATTTAGTTTGAAATAATGCGAAATGGAGGAATTGCTTAGGAGGGTAAAAAGGGCATAAGTACATGAATCCTTTTCAATAGAAGAAGAACATTGAACATGAAATTTTCCCACATGTAGAGCAATAAAAATGAATTCTACCTTATCTGACTTAGAAAATTTCACTGGAAATGAATATGAAATGAACAGTGAAACATTACGAAATACATATGAAACAAAAGAGACACATTTTCTACACTCACAACCACATGAATCTCATGAAACAGAGTTGCTGCCTTTCATTAATCCTCTGTCAAAATATACAATGAAGAACTGAGTTTCTCTCCCACAGTCTCCCAGAAATTACAAGCCAACCCACCTTTTGCAAATGGTTTGCATACAATAAATAGACTATGCCATGAGGAAATAGAATGACCAAGAGTTGGGGAGTTTCTCAAATCATTACAAAATGGAGATGGAAAGCCAACCATTAGCTACAGGTGCAGCGTTACAAAGATGACAAATGGCTTGGGTGACCGTTTGCCTTCCTTTGCCACTTGGATAGAAGCCAAACTCTTTAAAATTTACCTTAGTTTCCAAAAAAAGTGAAGTGTAGATGAGCGGGCCCACTTGGAGAAAGTCGTGAATCGAAATTTCGCGAAACGGAGGTGAATTTGGCCCTTTTCTCTATATGCGTCGCGCCCAATTCTATATGCGTTGCGCCACTTTGGAGGCTATTTTGAGGCACCTGCAGGAGTCCAAAATGTGCCCAAGTGTGCTTGTTGGAAAGCCTGGCTACTCTACTTTCCAACCCAAGTCGAATTTCTGAATTTAGTGCTCATTTTCCCCTACAAATATTCATTCTCCCAAGACTTCTTCCTGTGTGTCAAAATAGGGGCAGAGAGGTCATTATTTGAGTGTTTTTGACCTCTTGGAGACTCAAATCATGCCCAAATTTCTTGTCCAACAATAGTCATGATTTTGCATGCTGAATCCAAAAATGCAAGCCATTTTTCATTTTGAGCTCCCAATCCTAAGCGCAGTGCCACACAGGGAGAAAAAACCTGTGTTGTGACCAAAAATTTGCCATGTGACCAAAATTGCCCCAAATTTCTTGAAATTTGGGCTAGAGCTTCCTTATCAAGTGTTATGTTGGGCCAAAGAGGCTTTGGCCAATATCTGAAGTCGATTGAGCTCTTTTTGCCTCTTTTGCCTTTTTGATGCCTTCCTTAGGTTTTCCTTCAAATTCCTTATTTGTGCCTTGTAAACCTTGTTCCGTGCCGAATAGTGATTTTTCATGTGCCTGAGCATGTCCCTGTCCTTGTTTGCTTTCGCCAACAGCTTCTCTAAGTGGATGAGGATCCTCTCGAGCCAAATCTCTCAATCAGCCTGTTACACAAAAATATTGTCACCATGATTATTTGCAGTCAGTATGGGTCTATCATCACTTGTACTGTCTTCCTAAGAAAGTCTCAGACCTCAGCTCTTCAAGTCAAGCTTTGAAAATGAGAGAAAGAAATTGAAAATCAACAAAGCTCTAGTTCCGCACTTTCTCTCATTGTTGCCTGCGGTCCCGCACCTTCTGTTTACAAAAACTGCGGACCTGCCTGCTCTGTCCCCAAAGGAGTGGGTGCAGACCCCTGTGAAAGTCAAAAAGGCGCAAGTTTATTCTAATAAACTCACTTTGGGTTAATTCTAGATGATTCTAGAAGGAATTTTGACGTGGAATGGCCGCTCTTATGTGGTTCATGCATCCCAAAAGAGAAGGAGCTAATCCCTTGATGAGAGGAGCTATCCCTTTGAAGGAGGGCTTTATCCCTTTGAAGGAGGACCTAGTAACTTCCCTCCATTGCACTATAAATTAAGGCATTGGGTTAGTTGCTAAGGAGGTTAAAAGCTGAACATTTTTTAGGGTAAATGCTGGTGGAATTAAGACTTCCTAGTTAAGCTTGAGAGGAGAGATCACATACCTTTTTGGCTTCATTGGGAAGAGAGTGAAACTTGTCAAAGTAGAGGAGACTTCTTGTTGGACCCTAGGAGGAGCTTGTACAGCATCAAGGCACAAGTTGTAAAGTTCTTCTTTGATTTGAATTAATACAATCAGATTCATTTTTCTCAACAAATTGTCTTATGTCATTTGTATCATGAATTCCTTGACTTTCATCTTAAATATGTTTTATGATATTGGCTTTTCAGGTGCTATTTAATTTGTTTGCTTGTTTGTGTTTGCAGATTCGCGACAAGGGAGCTCATTTGGATCGAAGGAGTGAGGCTTCCACAAACTTGCGTTGGACCCAAGGTAGGCCTAAAACACTTGTTTTCCTTTGTTTATAAATGCATATTTAGAGAAAGATAGTTTGTGATTGGCTTGCTTGTCACTAGGTCTTCTTTAGATTCTAGGAAGGTCTATCTTGTCCGCAAGATCGACTCATTCTATGTGATAAAATGGCAACTCCACTGGGGACTTGATTTTTTCCTTGTTTTTACTTTGACTTGAGAAACTGTGTTTTTGTTTCTTTTTTTGGCTTATTGTGTGTGGAATTGGGTAGAAATAGTAGATCCAGGGTTATTTTTTGTTTTTCATAACTTTGGGAGAGGACCACACCCTAGCCTTTTGACACAGTGCATACTTATCCGCACTTTTGCTTTTAGCAAAAAGCGATACCACACCTATGTTAACTGTGGGCCTGCGGACCCTGTCAAAATTTTGCAAAACCTAAGACTTTCTCTGTTAGTCAGCTTAGTTTTTGTTTAGAAGTTATTATCCACTACCCAGACCTGCATATAACCTGTCAGAAGCTTTCCTTAGGTTGATTTCATTGGTGTTAGGGTTTTAGGTGAAATTCCTAGAAGTTTTGCGTGTTGGGTTTGTTTTTCATTTTGGTATTGTAGTAGCTCTGAGCTTAGAAGCTGTAGGAACCTCAGATCACCTTGGTTTCTACCAGCCTTCTTATGAGTCTGACCATTTGCGAAATATACCTTTGTTGAGGAATCTGCCTTGTGTTTTCTCTTTACAAAACTTTGAAAAGCTTGTGTTTAAAAGTTTGGATTTCATTTTTAAAGAAGAAAACAAAATTGGTTGTTTTTGACTGATTTGTGATTCTACATAAATTGGTCCTTAGTTTACATCTAAGTAAGTAAAACATCCTTAAAAAAGACATCTTGTAATCTTTGACTTCAAATAGGTTTTTATAGTTTATAGATCTCAAAGTTAGTCATTTCCATAGTTTTGAGTGTTTTATAAAAAATAAAAAATAAAACTCTTTTGGAAAATGTTTGTTTTTGTAGTGGTTGAGTGTTTTGAAAAGAAAAGGGAAATTTTTGTGAAAATAACTAGTTGTCTCGTTTTGAGTGCATTGGAAAGGACAAAAGCTCTTCTTTTAATTTGTTTTTTAAGAAAGATTTGTGTTTACAAGTATTTGCATTCTCAAACTCTTTCCCAGCTAGAATTTCATTGAAGGGAAAAGATTGTTTAATCATCTTAAGTGCATTTTTAGTGATTTTGAGTCGAGTCTTCATACCACGAGTTTCATCTCCGCACCTCTTGACTTCAACAAAAACCAATAAAAATAACGCTTAAAGTAAAATTCATCCAGTAATATCTTTATTTCTAGGGTTCTGATACACCAACATAGCTTAGACTAGTGTCTTGGAGTAGGAGAGTAATTAACTCTCCAAGACAGTAAAAACAAACAAGTATTTGTATCTTGTGGTAGGGAAGAAATCCAATTGTTGCATTTATACTCTGGGAAAGCTCCTCTTAAAGGAGAAGCACGAGATCGTGTCTGAACCAGTGTGGGAATCAATCCTTCCTCATTGGGAACGATGCTAGATATTCACGTATTAAAAATGGTAAACCTCGGATTGACCATTGTCGAGGAGCTTGGGGTCACTTGTTGGTAAACCTTGGATTATGTCAAGGAGCCTTCAAGGGGATTGAGCTTGCTACTCTGCCCTTGCGTGCGTATCGGATCGTAGACTGTTCGCCCAGGTATATTTGTTTCAGTTGGTAACCTTAGTGACCATATTCTTTAGGATTCTTCCTAAGGTGACACTGGTGGGAAGATCCCACTATACTTGGAGCAGACGTCAGCTAGACTCACTTGGTTTTTCTGGGGGGTTCTCTTCACTCGAGACGGTTAAGTGAAGGAACTTGTGCCATTCTATTCATTAAGCAGGTTGTCGGGGTAACTGTTCCAACCGCCATTTCTGTATTGAACTCTGTGACATTGGATTTCATCACCAACTAGTGTTTTCAGTACGGAAAGTTACTGTTTGTGTGTCTGATCTCCTAGATTTCTTTAGGCGTGTGATTCAAATTGGTTTGGTTCTTTAGAGGCTTTAGGTGGTTTTCATTGAGATTTTACTTTGTTTGCATGTGAAGTAGTTAAAATTTTTTAATCGTGGCTAAATTACCGAGGAATTCCCGTAGACTTCGGGGCCAACCTCCTGAGTTTTCACCGAGCCGGCCTGAAGGATTAGGAGTCGTCGTAGCTCCTAGAGATAGTAGAGTTGGGTCACCTGAAGAAGGAGAGTCTTCTTTGGTGGTACATCCTAATTTTCAAGCTTTAGTAGCAGATTATAATCCATAATCAGTGTCTGTTTCCGAAGTTACTAGTAGCTTTTCATCTACTAGGGATATAGGTGAGGAACCTGAAATATCCGAACCTGAAAGTGAATTTGTTGCTACTCCGACATCGGGGTTTGCTTCTCCAGCTTCTAGTGGTCCTGGTTCACCTAGGGTAGAAAGAATAATTACCCAAAATCTTCCTTCTGGACTTATAGCTATCGAACAACTTGCTACTCCGGAAGAAGAGGTAGGCATTCCTATCCCTAAAAATCAACCTGCTATTGAACTAAGGGAGCATGAATCAATTTTTTACAGTCCACCTAGGAGCAGTGCTTCGTATCTTTCTTTGACTAATTTCTTAGAAAACCCAGGGTTAATTTTTTCACCACCTCGTGTTCCTTATCACCCAACACCTAGAGGTTACTACCCTCCGTTAAATATGTCAAGACCATCGTCCATGTTTACTCAATCTCCCGAATCCTTTTTGTATGGCGGTCCTTCTGTTCCCTCTGGGTATCAATCACTTTCTGGTATTTTTTCGGGAGCATCTCCTCAACCCATTGAACAAGGGTTATTAATCGGAAGCAATGGTACTAAGTCGTTGAGCGTAGAAGATATTCTCATGATGTCAGGTACTATACCCAATCCTCAACCTCAAGGTGGCCAGTTACTGCCTGGGGGGCAGCCTCAAAATCCTCAATTATCGCTTGGGGGGCAACCTCAAGGTACCCAACTTGCACCTGGGGGGCAACCTCAAGGACAATACATACCTACGAGATAGTACGTTCCTCAAGGTCAACCCCAGACTCAATATGTACCCCAAGGTCAACCCCAGTATCAATATGTACCTCAAGTTCAACCCCAGTATCAGAACGTGCCTCAAGGGTATCAACCCCAAGGTCAGTACTCGAACCAAGGTTTCCAACCACCCTCTGGTCAATCATATGTTCAAGGAATGGGAAATGTACCTTTTAATTATCAATCGTACCCTCAACCCGGTTATGGTCCTCAATATTCTCAACCTGTTATGGGTCCGTACCCCGGAATGAATTTAGTGTGGGATCCATCGCAAACTCAATAGGTATTGCAACCGAATGTACAGTTGTCATCTCAAACTAGACAACCCTTAGTTTCTGGTACACCCCAGCAACCTGTCCAGTCTTCTATTCAAACTTCTGTACCTTCGGTAGTTTCTCAGCCTGGGCCTAGTACGCCTCGTACTCCACCTCAAACGACTGCTGCAACTGCCGCAACATCTGTTCAATCTACCCCACCTACTTCTGGAGTATTGACAGCTCTGGTTTCTACTGTTCTTGTATCTACTCCTCAGACATATTTACCTCCGTCTGGATCCACGATTCAAACTTCGGTTCAGATGCCTGTAGGACAACCTGGTTCAAGTACGGTTGTCTCAAGTCAGCCACAATTTACTTATCAACCATACCAGGGATAGTAGCAATTCAGTCCTATTGTGCAGCAGCCAGTCTATCAGTATCAACCGTACCCTGGATATACATATCAACAACCTCAACGACCCCAGTATAGTCTGGTTAATCCTGGTTTTCCGGAAGGATACAATATCCCAAATGCAATTCCCATTCCTAGTTATCCTGGATATCCTCCTCCTAGGGCTGGTCTCATGACCCAGAGTTTTAGGGACCCTAATCGTCAGTTACCATTTATCGCAACTTTGGGCTTGCCTAACTTGTCGCGCCTAACGAACGATCCCATTAATTATCTTCCGTTTTGGCCGCCAATGCCGAATAAGTTGCCTAGTGATATTCCTAAGTTCGAAGGCAAATCAGGAGAGGACCCGTCGAACCATGTGATGACTTACCACCTCTGGTGTGCATCTAACTCCATTTCAGATGATTCAATCCATCTAAGGCTTTTCCAGCGCACCCTAATTGGTCTCGCAGCCAAGTGGTACATTGAGTTACCGCGAGGCACTTTTTATAATTTTAGTCAGTTAGCTCCCTCGTTTTTAACTCATTTTCAATTTCTAGTCAGTTATGACAATGGCACGGAATTACTAACTTCGTTAAAGCAATAGACGTCCACTTACATTTCAGATCACATTCATGAATGGAGACATCGACGGTGTTTAGTGAAGGTTTTTATTCCGGATCAAATCTTGGCTGAATGGTTTGTAAAATCTTTGTTGCCAAATATCACTGAATATGTAGCTAAGGCCGGAGTTGTTACTGAGGAGCAAGTAATTGCTCAAGCACAGTACCTTGACTTGGTCTATACTCAGTCAGGTACGTTACACGAGAAAATCCCCGATCTTCCCAAGAAAAATCAAATCGCTGCAGCTCCTTCAGGGTCTCATGCCACTGATGGTATGATTGGTATGGTTAACACTAAGAGTAAGAAGAAGTCTTCCAAGAATTCTTCTCCTATCATAACCTTGCCTGATTCCCCGACAGGAGATTCTTCCGAGGAGATCTCCGCCGATATTCACGTTGTAGAGTCATCTACAGCCAAATCAAAATCCGGTGGCAAGAAGAAAGGGAAGAAAAAGAATAAAACGGACAAAAATTCAAAAGAGGAACCTGAAAAATCGGAATCCAATGATGAAAAACGCAAACCTCATTATCCTTGTCTCATTTGTGACAAAGAACATTTTACAAGAGACTGCCCTCATCGTGCAGAGATTGCGAAGATTGTTAAAGGTTCCCAAATTCCTGCTATTTTGAAGGATCCTTTTCCAAGTCAAGACAGTAAGATGATAGGTTCTTCCTCGAGTGCCAATGAAGAACCCATATTGATGATGTCCCATGTTAGGATTGTGACTCGATCGCATGATTATGGTAGTAAAAGTCCTGTTGATGGTAAAGAAGTAGAATATTCTCATTCTAACCCATCAACCTCAACTCCCGGTTCCGATCCACTACAAATCGAGAAACCTAATCCAGACTTAGTAATCAAACCACCTGCCAAGGGTATACTTCGAAAGTCAGCTTTCAATCCACATGCGAGAGTGGCTTAGAACTATAACATTGTTGAGGATTTAGTTGTTTCACCCTCAGCAATGTCGGCTTTGGAAGTGCTGCAATCATGTCCAGCACAACATAAATTACTTTTGTCAGCTATAGGAGCTATTGATGTTCAGGACTCAAACCTAATAATTTTCGATCGACAAAATAGTACACCGCGCTTACCTCATCAAATGGCTTTCCAGATTCTAGTGATAGTAAAAAACAGGCCTATTCATCGGACTGTGATTAATGAGGGAGCCTCAACGTGTATTATGTCGATACAATGTTGGAGATCGCTTGGTTCTGCTTCGCTAAATCAATCCCCAACGATTCTAAAGGCCTTTGATGGCTGTGGGTTTCATCCTTTTGGCATTCTACAGGATTTACCTATAGGGGTTGAAGGAAAAACCGTTAATCTAGATGTGAAGGTGGTTTATGCCCCTCTAGATTACAACCTTCTCTTGGGTCATAGTTGGTATTATGCTATGACAGCTGTCGTTTCATCGGTCTTTCGGGTTATAAAGTTTCCTCATAATGGAAAGATCGTAACAATAGACCAGCTGGCTTACTTTTCATCCAACCCAGCCTCTTCTGAAAGTATTCAGCATGTCGGTAAAATGGCTATCCCGTATAAGGATGTTGGAGTAGGACTAGTTAAAGATGTCGGTTTACTGGGAACTTTTCCTTTTCCTCCGATCAACGTATCGTCTTCATTTGCAACCATTCATATGATTTCGTCAGACACCATTTTTTATGATTATCCTTGGATCGTTCCTTCTAAATCTGAGATAGACTCATTTGGTGATGTCATGCTTTTGAGTCCATATGAAATTTCATATGAGGCCGTGAAATCGTTTACCGACCCATATTCAACCGAAATTGACTTAATGAATGTGGTCCATGAAGAATCACTTTTCACATCAAGCTTGGATTCAATCATGTTTTCTGAACTTTTTCACTATGATGAGAAAATTCGTGCAATCCTATGTGTAGATGATTTACCATGGGAAGATCTCCATCACAGATCTTCGTTTTTACCCGAGAATGATCATTTTGAAAATGATTTTTCATCAATTTTTACGACTGAATATGTCAAGGAACCTCAGAATCCAATGAAACATCTTGATTCAGAGTTAAATTTGGGAAACATCTCTCGAACTATTCCTATTGACATTTCGGTTAAGCCTGGAATTGTTGAGAACATTCATATAGGGGCCTCATGTAGAGAAAACGAAATTCAAATATATAAAGCCCTATTTCAAGAATTCCACGACGTGTTTGCCTGGTCCTATGAGGAAATGCCAGGAATTGATCCCGTGATTGTTGTTCATGAAATAAAGACTTACCTAGATGCTAAACCCGTCCGGCAATGTTTGCGTCAGATTCACCCAAGAAAAGTTGTTGCTATTAAGCAGAAGTTGAAAAATTACTCAAAGGAGGTTTCATTTATCCGATCCCGTTAATGGATTGGGTATCGAATATTGTTCCGGTTAACAAAAAGCAAGGGACAATAAGAATATGTATCGACTATAGGGACATTAATCGAGCCTATCCAAAGGACAATTACCAAAATTCCTATATCGATCAAATCATTGATGATTGTGCCGACAACGAAATATTCTCCTTCATGGATGGTTTTTCCAGATACAATCAAATCAATATTCTACCTGCCGATCAACCAAAAATGGCCTTAATTTGTCCATGGGGGACATTTGCTTATTGCAAATTACCTTTTGGGCTCAAGAATGTCAGAGCATTTTTTAAAAGGGCCATGTCTTATGCATTTCATGATATCAAGCACATTGTGTAACCCTATCTCGATGATTTTCCTGCTCATTCATTACATCGAGCTGATCATCTCATCCATTTACGAGCAATTTTTATGAGGTGTAGGCAGTATCGGATTCGGTTGAATCCACACAAGTGTGTTTTCTGTATAGAAACGGGTCGATTACTGGGGTTTGTTGTTTCGAAAGCTGGCATTCGCGTCGATCCCTCGAAGGTCGAAGCTATTGTCAAATTGCCTCCTCCTTCGAGTCTTCGCCAACTCCAAAGTTTGCAAGGGAAAGCAAACTTTTTACGACAATTCATTCCTAACTACGCCTTGGTTACCAAGGGTTTTACCCAGTTGTTGAAATAGAATACTTCATTCTGTTGGGATGAGATAGCTCAGAAATCTTTTGATGCACTAAAACACGCGTTGACCCATGCACCATTATTGCATCCTCCCAATTACAACCAGGATTACTTCTTGTATCTCGCCGCCTCTCATTCCACCATTGGAATGGTCTTAGTTCAGGAAGATGAATTCGGTACTGAATATGTGATATATTACCTTAGTCGAACTTTAAATCCAACTGAGCTAAAATACTCACGTGTGGAGAAATTGGCATTGGCAGCTGTTCAAGTTGTCCAACGTTTTCGTCACTACATTTTACTACGTAAAACTAGAGTAATTTCTAATTGCAACCCTATGATCTACATTTTGACCAAGCAATTGCTAGGGGGCTAGTACTCTAAATGGATTGTTATCCTGCAGGAGTTCAACTTGGAATTTGAAAAATCTAAGTCTAAGAAATCTTTATGTTTTTGCAGAGTTAATGTGTGATTTCCCACGCGCTGACATGGAAACTGTGGCGGAGGAGCCCATTGCGTAATAATCCTTGTTTCTAATCAGCACTTTAGATCCATGGTATGGGGATATCATCGTTTATCTCCAAACCCAATCCTTTTGGCCAGAAATTTCAAGGTCAGAACATTGCAAAATATAATTCCAGTCCCAACAATTCAGGATTATTGGAGATACTCTTTATCGTCGTGGGGCGGACTCTGTTTTTCGACGTTGTTTAACTCACAAGGAAGCTGAAAGGGTTCTAAATGACTGTCACTCTGGATCGTTTGGCGGCCATATGTCTGGGTATGTCAGAGCCCAAAAGATATTGTGCACTGGCTACTTCTGGTCGTCTTTGTTTAAAGATTGTATTAACGCGGTCCGAAAATGCCAGAACTGCCAAATTTTTGATCGAAAGATGCGCGCTCCACCTGCTCCTCCCCACCCTATAATTGTCGTTGGTCTATTTTCCAAATGGGGTATCGATTTTATTACATGTAACCCTCACTCGAACGGGGGGCATGCGTATATCATCCTTGCGGTAGATTATTTTACGAAGTGGGCCGAGGCGATGCCTACATTTGAGACAGCTGCAATTTTCGTGTCAATCATATAATTGCTAGGTTTGGTGTCCCACAAGCAATTATCACTGATCATGGCCGTCATTTTCGAAACGTTATGATGACCGAATTTACAGGCCAGCTTGGTTTACGTCACGATAGTTCAACTCCTTATTATCCACAAGCTAATGGTCTGGTTGAATCCATCAAAAAAGTTTTAGTCATCATGATCTGACGAATCATTGGGATTTATCGGTTGAATTGGCATAACATGTTATTTTTAGTGCTTTGGGCGTATCATACCTCAGTAAAAACATCAGCAGGGCTCACTCCTTTCCAACTACTTTATGGTCTGGAAGCTATGTTACCCATTAAATGCGAATTCCCGTCATTGCAAATGGCCATCGAATTACTTCCAGCCACTTCCGAAGAGGAAAAACGTTTGTTATACTTGGCTCAATTAGATGAGAATCGACGTGATGCTGCATTGGCAATCGAGACTCACGCAAAACGTATGAAAGCTCAGTATGATCGAAATGTGACCCCTCGAAATTTTTCAGAAGGAGATCTAGTCTTAGTTTACGATCAAGCTAATGATAAATTAGGCACTGGAAAATTCGTTCGTATGTGGCATGGTCCCTATGTTGTCAAGCGAAAGCTAGCAAAAGGGGTCTATGAATTGTTAGACTTTGACGGGGACTCTTTAGGTAAACCCAGAAATGGTCTTTACCTGAAGAGGTATTATGCTTAAAGAATGGGTATGGAGATTTTTAGTTAGGATAGCTTTTCTTTCTAGCTGGTGTGTTTTAGTTTAAAAAGTGTGCTTAGCTTAGAGAGTGTTTTTCGTCATTACTCCTGCTTATCTTGGTTTTACTCTTGGTATTGCAGATGTCGATGCCTCTCCAAACATACATTGGTTTCGTTGATGGTGCTTGTCGTAATACACGGAACATTTCTTCTGCAGCTTGGGTTATCTATTCGCCCTATGACGAGTTGGTATCTATGCATGGGGTAAGCCTCGGTCAAACAACGAACAACATTTCCGAGTATATTGCAGTGATTGAGTTATTATCTGAATATATTTCATTTGGGATTCGGAGTTTGATAGTGAGGTTAGATTCTGAACTCGTTGTATTACAACTTAATAGAGTATATGCCATTAGAAATCTAGTTTTATTGAGATTATTTTTGAGAGTGCGTCTCTTGGAACGTGAATTTTATTATATTGAATATCAACATATTCCAAGATCTTTAAATACATTAACAGATGCAATTGCTTCTCGAATGTTAAGTAGACATTTGCAATAATCATACATGTAAATTTAAAACCATTCCATAACATGATTTACAAGATAAGCCGATAATAGTGATATATATATAGGAGTGTGTCAAAAAATACATCGTCCTCGATCATAGGTTGAAAAACACCTTATGATCAGCAAAAAAGATAAGTACAAAAAGCAAAAATGTCATATGTACCCATAATAGGCAATCATCCTATCACTGGTGATGATCTCGATAAGAAACCACTGCATAGGCCACCTTGCAAAGGAACCTCCTAAAATGTCATGGGACCACAATCACATAGCGCTGAAATCGACGAGGAACGTCATCTATGCTGGTCTCCGAAATATCTCCTGTCAAGCGCTCTAGATGACTCTCCAACTCGGAAAAAACCTCTGCTGATTCATCCTGTGGGGCTGGCACGACTGCAACTGGTTGTTTCCTCTCGTAAGGCCAGAGAGCGACTGGTCGTTGTGGACCCACATCTGCATTTGAAACTTTTACTATCAGTTTTGGGACGATAGAAAAATAATAATAAAAAATTCAAAATAGGAAAATGTTGAAAATGATGTTTACCTAAGTCATCTTATTGCTCTCCTGGTGGAAGAGCCATGTCTGGGTCACCACGAAAATCTACCCCAGCCTAAGGGAAGTCCTGAATAGAAAAAACCTGGTCTTCCAACCATTGTAAATACTCAGGTTTGAATCGAACAACCTTTGTCCCCTTGTCCAGATGACGAGCCATAACTGCGACCCATCGCATCAGTTTGGGCTCTCGAGGAAGCCCAGCTCCAACAGTAAGGTGCTGCAGGATCAACATGGGAACCCTCTCCAGAACAAAGCTCACAACCAAAGCCCCATAACCAAAGGTCTTCAGTTGTCCGTTTTTGGCTCTGGTCAATTGGCCTTTTACATTGGCCAACACAGCATCGCATCAGTTGAATATGGTGCCTCGAAAGCAGTAAGCTATCATCCGCATCTGGGATCCGGTGGCAATATGTAATGCGACACTCCCGCAAAGTCTAGTGACAGTAAACGTGATCACCATGAGTTCAGGAAGGGATATGGTTTTAATGTCTATCCCTTTGTCTCTAGCCTGGCTGTTGCAGAACTCTAGCCGGAGGCTATCGACAGACTGGCCACCTGGCCTAGTCCTGAATAGAGTCAAGTCTTCGCCTCTCTTAGGAAAACCGGTCAAGAAATATATGTCTGCCGGCTCGATTTCGAGCTGGTGGCCACCAATGAAGAAGCACTGGTCCTGTATGCTCCATCTGTCAACCAGCCACTGTAAGAAATCCACCTGGGCCCTCATGCCAGGTATGGCCCAGAATTTGTACAATCCGCATGCCTTCAATGCATCAATCGAAGGTTGGTGATTCAACGCGGCTAGATCCACGTCCTCATGCTCTCGTTCATGCCAATCTAGCATGATGTACTCTCTGCATCCAATAAAAAGACAAATTAGAATGCTAGAAATTAATTTGTTTGGGTCAAATTTGAGAATTTTTGGGTTAAAAAACCTTTGCTGCGAGGACCGTATCCTCTGGGTTAGAGACAGTGCATGGGTCCACACCTTGCCTACATGGAAGGTGCGGAACCCTGACTTTTTCCCCATTGAGAAAAAGTCGGGGTCCGCAGGCTGCCAGTGTTACACCTGCGGGCCCCGGTGCGCGGGTTTTAAGCCTAAAAACCCTCCCAAAAAATGAAATAAAAGCCTAAAACAAAAAATGAAACGGTTAAAAATGAAGAGTAGGATGATGTGGATTACCTGGAGAAGACAACGTTCGATTCTGACGGTTGGATTTTCCGTAATATTCACGGGAATTTTTCTAAACAAAAGCACTATTTTCTCACCCCAAGTCTCAAACGGTAAAAATGAATTGACGAAAGCCCTTTTTATAAGTTTTTTGAGTAAATAAATTGCAAATTTTTTTATGTTTCACTTTGGAAAGGTAATTTTTGCAGCATTTTTATCCATTTCAAACAGGTATGAGTGATGTTTGCATTTTTGTTCAGGATAACGGATTATTCAGGCGGAATCTATCATTTTCAACAGAAAAACATTTAGAGTCACCTTTGAGCTCTTTTCTGACTCCTAAAACATGAAAATATCACCAAGTTTTTCTTTTTAAACTCGTTAAAACGGAACTAAAAGGACAGTCCACTTACAGCTCTTTTTTTACCGTAAAAACATGAAAATATTACCGGATTTTTGTCGTTTCAAATTCGATATTGGTTATAAAACGACGTGTCATTGATCGCTTTTTTACTTTTTCGGATCAGGGGCACTAATTACGAAAAGTACTCCTTGGTCGTAAAGATCAAGCGGTTCTCTCAAGTATTATTTTATACTTTTTCGGGCTTGGGAGACACAAATTTATGAAAAAGGTCAACTCTGGAGTATTCTTAAGTTTTTTCAGACTCTCTAAAATTGAAAAATGTTGAGTTTCTCCTATACTGGACTCGTTAAAATTTCACAATAAAGGACCTGTTCAATTACAAACAAGAATGAACCACTCCTTAGGGTTCGAATTAAACTAAGTTGGACTCATCTGAAGGATGAGCTTATAATCAAGCAAATGTTATCCTCCTCAATCTTGTCAAAACAAAAGAGGTACTTGCCAGAAATGGTGGGGGAAAAGAGAGAAAAATGAGCCTGTTTGTCATACTTTGTAACCAATCTTGAACACGACACTTTTATTCACCTGGGTTGGGAAATCCTTTGCCTAAAAGTTGATCAAACCACATTGAAAGCCTTCAGCCGGTTTCTAGGTATTAACTTTGGGTCAATTGTCACCAAGCCATCTGTTGTGTCTTTATGTGTTCAAGAGGTCACTGCCAATAAGCCATTCATCTGCAAAATAGTTGTCATCCATCTTGACCATCCCTGAGTCAGTCCTTGCAACTAAATTTCTTCAACTTGATCTATGATTTTGTGTTGTGGGCTTGCCTATGACGGATCGCTTTCTATCGACTTCAGCTCATTATCTAGAAAGATGATCTAGAAATCGTCAGTACCTTGGGATCTACATTCCTTAATGGCAGGTTTCTCGCCTTTGACGACAGGTTGCATCATTGACCTCCGCTCAAAGGATTCTATGACATGTTCGACATCAACACATTTATTCACATCTCATGGATTGTACTGGGTACTTTGAGAGCCATTGACATCACTGGTGGTTTCTCTCACACTTGTTAACAGTTTACATCATTGACTGGTAATCAAGTGGTTTATACCATGTTTGACTTCAACACATTCATTCGCATGGATAGAATTGTACTATCTCGGGAAGTAGAAATGAAGACCTTGGATCTAGTTTCCACAATCTAGGCTGCGAGGAATTTTGTATTTATTATATAATGGACTATTCATAAATAAATGACTGCGTCCATACTGTGTCCACATGAGTCTATACTTGTGATGTCTTACAAGATCATTCCTGTATCAGAGTAGTAGCTAGTTTTCTAAGTCAGTTTTGATCTGAGTATGGGAATGCCTACCTCAGCGATGATATGATCTCATATATATATCTTGCATTGAATGTTTTTACAGGTTCTAACTGGGCTCTCCACAAGATGATCCTCGAAATGATAAAGTACTTCACTTTTCCTAAATGATAAATGAAATCCTCATCTACTACAGACTTCACACTTTAGGAGGCAATATGTTACACAAAAATATCATCACCATGATTATTTGCAGTCAGTATGGGTCTATCATCACTTGTACTGTCCTCCTAAGCAAGTCTCAGACCTCAGCTCTTCAAGTCAAGCTTTGAAAATGAGAGAAAGACATTGAAAATCAACAAAGCTCTGGTTCCGCACTTTCTCTCACTGTTTCCTGCGGTCCCGCACCTTCTATCTACAAAACCTGCGGACCTGCCCGCTTTGTCCCTAAAGGAGTGGGTGCGGACCCCTGTGAAAGTCAAAAAGGCAAGGGTTTATTCTAAAAAACTCACTTTGGGTTAATTCTAGATGATTCTAGAAGGAATTTTGACGTGAATTAGCTACTCTTAGGTGGTTCATGCATCCCAAAATAGAAGGAGCTAATCCCTTGATGAGAGGAGCTATCCCTTTGAATAAGGGCTTTATCCCTTTGAAGGAGGACCTAGTAACTTCCCTCCATTGCACTATAAATTAAGGCATTGGGCTGGTTGCTAAGGATGTTAGAAGCTGAATGTTTTTGAGGGTAAATGCTGGTGGAATTAAGACTTCCTAGTTAAGCTTGAGAGGAGAGATCACATACCTTTTTGGATTCATTGGGAAGAGAGTGAAACTTTTCAAAGTAGAAGAGACTTCTTGCTAGACCCTAGGAGGAGCTTGTACAGCGTCAAGGCAAAGGTTGTAAAGTTCTTCTTTGATTTAAATTAATACAATCAGATTCATTTTTCTCAACAAATTGTCTTATGTCATTTGTTTCATGAATTCCTTGACTTTCATGTTAAATATGTTTTATGATATTGGCTTTTCAGGTGATATTTAAATTGTTTGCTTGTTTGTGTTTGCAGATTCGCGATAAGGGAGCTCATTTGGATCGAAGGAGCGAGGCTTCCACAAACTTGCGTTGGACCCAAGGTAGGCCGAAAACACTTGTTTGCCTTTGTTTATAAATGCCTATTTAGAGAAATATAGTTTGTGATTGGCTTGCTTGTCACTAGGTCTTCTTTAGATTCTAGGAAGGTCTATCTTGTCCGCAAGATTGACTCATTCTGTGTGACAATTTGGCCCTTTTCTCTATATGCGTCGTGCTCAATTATATATGCGTTGCGCCACCTTGGAGGCTATTTTGAGGCACCTGCAGGAGTCCAAAATGTTCCCAAGTGTGCTTGTTGGAAAGCCTGGTCTGTCTACTTTCCACCCCAAGTGGAATTTCTGAATTTTGTGCTCATTTGACCCTCCAAATCTTCATTCTCCCAAGACTGCTTCCTGTGTGTCAAAATAGGGGCATAGAGGTCATTTTTTGAGTGTTTTTGACCTCTTGGAGACTCAAATCATGCCCAAGTTTCTTGTCCAAGCACTAGTAGTCATGATTTTTCATGCTGAATCCAAAAATGCAAGCCATTTGTCATTTGGAGCTCCCAATCCTAAGCGTCGCGCCACACAGGGAGAAAAAACTTGTGTTGTGACCAAAATTGCCCCAAATTTCTTGAAATTTTGGCTAGAGCTTCCTTATCAAGTGTTATGCTGAGCCAAAGAGTCTTTGGCCAATATCTGAAGTCGATTGAGCTCTTTTTTCCTCTTTTTCCTTTTTGATGCCTTCCTTAGGTTTGCCTTCAAATTCCTTATTTGTGCCTTGCAAACCTTGTTCCATGCCCAATAGTGATTTTTCATGTGCCTGAGCATGTCCCTGTCCTTGTTTGCTTTCGCCAATAGCTTCTCTAAGTGGATGAGGATCCTCTCGAGCCAAATCTCTCAATCATCCTCTATCTCCTGCTGAATAGGTGTCCTCTCATTTAGGCTTCTTTGGGCAGCCTGCTGGTCTTCACAGATCTTTTTCCAGCTCTATGAGGCCTCCTGGGTGCATGTACCTCTATTAGTGAATCACTGTGGGTCTCCTCCTCATGAAGAATCAAATGCCATAACTGTTAGTGAATAAACTGTCAGCCTTAAGGAGAAATAAGTGAGTTGTGATATGTCTAACTTTTGCCACCAAGGGAAAAATGCAACAAGGGACTGTTAGGAAGGGGAATAATATGAAGGGATTAAGGACTATGAGGAGTGTTATAGACATTTTTGTGCCTTACAGAATTGAGCATGAAATGTCCATAATCTAAGGGATCCAAAGTCCCTAAACATGTTGTTCCTACCCCTAGAGGAACAAGGCTAACAAACCACAACAATTCACAGAAGTTCTCCACCAGAAACGGCTCAAAAACAAGTCAATTCAAGATTAATTCAGTGGCTCCACTAGTTGTCTGCGCTGAATGTCAAAGTCAACACTGGCTACCTACACTGCAACGCAGGTAGAAGCACTACCAGGGTGCGCTGAGCGAGAGTTGACATGTGGCAAGTTCATTCCACAAGGTGTCAAAACCCAGGAAGCTTCCAAAATCTTCCTCAATGACACTTGCCTCAGGGAATTCGACTATGATGAGTAGGAGGTTCCAAATCTCCAAGTGGAAGCAAGAACCTCCAAGTGGAATCAAGAACTGACAGAGGGAGAGGACACTAGTCAGATCTCAAGCTGACTCATCCTCTCTCCAAACATCTATATATGGATCTCTCCTCCATGAGATCTAGAGGTTGGAACTTTGTTATTGCAAAGAATTGCTGTTGGTTTGAGATTGGAATCATTGGGTGCTTAATGCTTTGAAGGGAGGTGAAGATAGGAATTCCATTTGCTGGGAAGGAGATGTTGGATTGGAACCCTCTGGGTTGTATCTCTTCCTGAACCTTGTTATTCATCAATAAAGCTATCTTGGTTTCTCCTATATACTGGTGTATCTTTGATGTATGATTGCATTAGTATGTTTAGTTTATTTCTAATCCTGAACTAGTTATGAATATGAATCCATGTCTTGTGTAGTGTTCTCTTCTTGTGATCTTGCAGATACCTGTTGAAGCTGGGCGAGCGAGAAGGCAAGTACCTGAGAACTCTCAAAGAGAAGAGAGACCGGATCGAGGGACAAACGGAAGACACCGGTTAGTCCACCTATCTCTCTTCATTCTTAATTCATAAAGGAAGAATGCTAGAATAGCTGTCTCTGTTTGTTGCTAAGGCACTGTCACACCTTAGGTGGATAGGATCGTCCTGCATAGGCATTTTTCCCCACAACAAGGAGGAATTTTATTTAGGGGGTAGGGAGTTTAGGAGATTTTGTATAGGGTATGGTTTTGGGGTGTTAGGAAAATTTATATGGGGTAGGGTTTGGGATTTTACCATTGACCAATGTGTGGAGGGGATAGGAAATAGGATTTTAGTAGCATTTTAGGATAGGGAGAGATGGAAAAAGTGGAATAGGGAAGAAGGGAATGAGGGCAAGAAGGAAAAATGAAATGGGGGAAGAACCTTGGCACTAGTACAATGAGTTTGTAACCCTAACAACATTTCCTTTGGTGATTTTTAAGTGGTAGGGTTTGATTAGTTTACACAAGCACTTATGGAACACACACCATCAACAACCATTACTCTTGGATGAAAAACCATGAGTGAGGATCAACCTACTTGTATCAATGTGAATTTAGGTGATTTTGGAGTGAATTTATAATTTTCATGATTTCCTGGCTATATGCGCTGTGCCTTCCATGTGCGTTGCGCCAGTGTAAATTTACACTGGAAAATTTCTCCGAGTGCGCCGCACTCCCTCTATGAGCCACTCCCTTTTGAAGGAGCCTTTTGGAGGCCTCCCTGGTGTCCCAATTGGGTGTAGGATAGCTCGTTGGAAATTTATTTGAGTCTAGTTTCCAACCCAACTCGAAGTTTTCAATTTTGAGTTCATTTTCCCTGTCAAAAATCAAATCTCCCAAGACTGGTCAAAATGTGCCAAATGAGGTTGCCTCAAGGCAGAGTGATATTGCAGTCAACTTTTGAATGCCTTCCTAAACTCCAAATTGAGCTCATGATAGCTCATTGGAAATATCGTTGTGTCTAGCTATCATTTGAATCATCAAGAAAGTCATTTGGCCAACTAAGCTAGGAGAAAACTTGATTTTCCCAAGGTCACTTTAGAGGTGCATCAATTCTCCCGAGGCAATTGTATTTTTGACATTTCTCTAAAACCATGACACCAGTGTAAAAAGTGAAGGAAATTTATCTTCCTTGGATTATTTTGGACAAAAACCTCTCTCATTTCTCCTAAATTCATCTTTTATTGCTCAGAAACATCATTGGAATAAAACCTATCCCGATGTGTGGAACAAGAGATTTGTCGAAATGAAGCGAAATGAAGGAGATAAGTGGCTTCTAAATTCTTGGGAAAATTCTTGGAAGTAGGGAGGGATGTTAAGAAGTAGGGTAAAGTGGAATTTCAAATATTGAGTGAGGGGAAGGGGTCCAAAAAGGCAAAACACAGGTCCAACCTAGAAAATTGCCAAGTTGTAGCAAGAAACTAGGGTTTGTGCGAAAATGAGGAATTTGGGGTATCTCAGTGATGGGAAGTGTTTGATAAGGTAATTTAAGGATAGGGGAAGGTGTACAAACATTAGGATACAAGTTTTTTTGATGATTTGACCGTCTAAGAGAAATTGCCTTCAAAACCCTAGGAGAGGGAAATGACCTTACCTAGGCGCAACTGAAGCATGAACAAGGTGTAAAATGACCCAATGGAACTTGAAATGATAATGAAAACCCTCTGAATGATGGTACACTCCGCTGAATGGTGACATGGACCGACATTTGGACGACATTGACAGGAATAAAAGCAAACCCTAGACCTAGTTCCTAGTGACCAAATTTTTCTTGAAGACTCACTGAAATGATAAAATTTGACGTTGATGCCATCAAATCACTTTGTAAGAGCATGTTTGATCTCTGCCGGAGGACTGACAAGACCGACTCTAAAATTGGCTCCAATGGGGGATGGTAGCTCCTTGGAGGTGCCAAGAACAACAGATCTCTGGAAGAGCTGATAGTGCCTTCGTCCATTGGGATATGGAGTCATTATTTCGACAAACCAACACAAGACTTTGACTCATTTATTGACTGAAACTTGACTTAAACCAACTTAATTATGAAACCAACATGACTGAAAAAACCAACTCAATGTAAAAAGAAATGACTCATGACTGACTTAACTAAAACAAGAACTGACAAAACTTATTCATTGGCAGCAGTCCATCAAGATTCAAGGGTTTCAAATCATGATGACAGCAACCTGCGTACTAATGCAATATGTACAATCATGTGTAATGTGTCTTCCAATGCAACCAATCAAGTAGATTGATTCTCTGGATCAGATCTTCTGGTCAACAGCAGATACTGGTAACTGGGCCTCCAAAAACATAATTGACCATGATCCCCTTCATCACTAAATACTGCAATAATCACCTTCACTGCTGACTGCAACAAATCTTCCATTGGATCCTGAAAAACATGAAGTCTTTCCTCCTGCTGAAAAAACAAGGTATCTTTTTCTCTTGATTCTGGCCTTTCTTCATAAATAAGAGTATTCTCCTGGTCTTCAAAAAATTCTGAACAAATAGGTGAGCAGATTTCCTCTTCAAAGAAGCTTTCAAAACATGAAACATATGAGGAAGAGTCTGAAAGGGAATCCTAAACGGTCTAGTCTACTAAAGTCTGAATATATTGTAGGTCATCTTCATATGATATGACAGCTAGATTGTCTTTGCATTCATCAATCATGAGAAAAGAAACCTCAAATGATTCTTGAAACCCAACACAATCATTTATATCATCTACAATAAATTCACCCAGAGCTTTTTCACTTACTTGAACAAAGATCTCATCTCATTGTTCATAGAGGGAATGAGCTACCTCCTCATGAAGGTCTAGTTCTGGTGAGATAAGGTCAGTTAGGTCTGTACCTCTTTTTTCTCCATTTGAGGCAGCCTCAACCATGCAAATCTCTTTTTTCTCCTCACCATCTGTCTCTTGATATGATTTATCATCCCCATTTTCTGAGATTGGAACATCATTTTCTTGCATATCATCTTTTATTTCCACCAGATCTGAAACAAAACTTCTTCTTTCATCATTTCCAGCCATATGGAAATCTTTAGCCTACTGATCTATAAAGCTTCCCACAGGATTGTCATCCTTTTCAGAAGAGGAAAAATTTCCACCATCACCTTCTTGACCGGGTGCACACTGCAGATCTGTGTTAACTTAAGCTGGAACATGACTGTTCAAGAGTTGATCTATTTCATCTTCAGACAAAGGAGATATGGCTTTTCGTTTTCTCTTGCACGAACAATGATTTTCTTCAATATTTTCAAGTGGAGTGTACAAATTTTCCTCAAACTGCTAATCCATTTCATGTAATTCTTGTTGACTGTCAAGATGCAAAATTCCTTCATCTTCCACCGTATTACAATCTTGATTCTGCTGCAAATTTTCATGATCATCTTCATGCTGCTGAAATGGGTTTTCACACAGGGCTTCCATGATCTCATCATCCATAAAATTATCATCCTCATAGTATTTTTCAAGGCTTTCAATAAAAGTAGAAGCATGTTTGCAACAGTCATGAACTAGATTTAATGATGGATAAGATTCTTGATATCTTTCAATGAACAAGGCATGAAAATACTTTAAACAGTAAATACAAGCAGGTGGCAAACTTTCATACCAAGGTTGGGCTTCACCTTCCAGAGTGGCCAGGAATATCTTCATCAAGCAATCTTCAGGAAAATCAACCTTCAACTTGCGAATATTCATGTGAAATCGAACTAGATGTAAAGCAGCGTCCTTCTTACCATCATCTTTAAACGTAGGCAGATTCCTTGACCAATCTACCTTCGGAATTTTGTTTGGTAAACCTGGGATGTGATCTCGGCTCATGGGAGTGTATCTTCTTGCAATCCACTCCATTTTAAAAAAAATCTCAAAGCTACTGATCCCTCTATAGTGGAGTCACCATGAAGCACCGGTTGTTGGATTCTTCAGTGAAAGGAGTCACCAGGTGAATGATTTCAGCCGTCTTCCTATGTCCAATTGTTGTTCACCATCAACAATCAGCTCTGAACTTGAGATATGTACGGGAGAAAAACAATCTTCAAGAAAACCATTTTCATCGCCAGCGGATTCGCCACTATGTTAGCACCTAAATCTGCCTTAGGCTGAAGGAAGGCAAATTTCAGGGTAACCACAAACCACGCTCAGTCTGGTAGCTAGCCCTACCAGAACAGGGGAGGGCTCTCTCCAAGTCACGCTCAGTGAATAAGTAAACGGAATGGTCTGAGATGACTAATAGTGAAATATTGATCTTAGGCTAGTAAGTAAATATGGATACAAGAAGCAATTTTTTATGAATGACTGAGTTTCTGGGATGGTATGGGACCAACGGACAGCAATGAGCAGAGAATTTAACACAAAGGCATAGATTACTTCGTGAGGCAAGACATGCAGAAAGTCTAGCAATTTAGTTTGAAATAACACGGAATGGAGGAATTGCTTAGGAGGGTGAAAAGGGCATAAGTGCATGAATCCTATTCAATAGAAGAAGAACATTGAACATGAAATTTTCCCACAGGCAGAGCAATAAAAATGAATTCTACCTTATCTGACTTAGAAAATTTCACTGGAAATGAATATGAAATGAACTGTGAAATATTACGAAATACATATGAAACATAAGAGACACATTTGATACACTCACAACCACATGAATCTCATGAAACATAGCCGCTGCCTTTCATTAATCCTCTGTCAAAATATACAATGAAGAACTGAGTTTCTCTCCCACATTCTCCCAGAAATTACAAGCCAACCCAGATTTTGAAAATGGTTTGCATACAATAAATAGACTATGCCAGGAAATAGAACGACCAAGAGTTGGGGAGTTTCTCAAATCATTACAAAATGGAGATGGAAAGCCAACCATTAGCTACAGGTGCAGCGTTACAAAGATGACAAATGGCTTGGGTGACCGTTTGCCTTCCTTTGCCACTTGGATAGAAGCCAAACTCTTTAAAATTTTCCTTACTTTTCGAAAAAAATGAAGTTTAGATGAGCGGGCCCACCTGGAGAAAGTCGTGAATCGAAATTTCGTGAAACAGAGGTGAATTTGGCCCTTTTCTCTATATGCGTCGCGCCCAATTCTATATGTGTCGTGCCATTTTGGAGGTTGTTTTGAGGCACCTGAAGGAGTCCAAAATGTTCCCAAGTGTGCTTGTTGGAAGGCTTGGACCGTCTACATTACAACCAAAGTGGAATTTCTGAATTTCGTGCTCATTTGACCCTCCAAATCTTCATTCTCCCAAGACTGCTTCCTGTGTGTCAAAATAGGGGCAGAGAGGTCATTTTTTGAGTGTTTTTGACCTCCTGGAGACTCAAATCATGCCCAAATTTTTTTTCCAAGCACCAGTAGTCGTGATTTTGCATGATGAATCCAAAAATGCAAGCCATTTGTCATTTGGAGCTCGCAATCCTAAGCGTCGTGCCAATGGCGCAGCTCACATGGAGAAAACACTTGTGTTGTGACCAAAAATTTTCCATGTGACCAAAATTGCCCCAAATTTCTTGAAATTTGGGCTGGAGCTTCCTTATCAAGTTTTATTCTGGGCCAAAGAGGTTTTGGCCAATATTTGAAGTCGATCGAGTTCTTTTTGCCTCTTTTTCCTTTTTGATGCCTTCCTTAGGTTTGCCTTCAAATTCCTTATTCGTGCCTCGCAAACCTTGTTCCGTGCCCAATAGTGATTTTTCATGTGCCTGAGCATGTCCCTGTCCTTTTTTTCTTTCACCAATAGCTTCTATAAGTGGATGTGGATCCTCTCGAGCCAAATCTCTCAATCAGCCTCTATCTCCTGCTGAATAGGTGTCCTCTCATTTAGGCTTCTTTGGGCAGCCTGCTGGTCTTCACAGATGTTTTTCCAGCTCTATGAGGCCTCTTGGGTGCATGTACCTCTATAGGTGAATCACTGTGGGTCTCCTCCTCATGAAGAACCAAATTCCATCACTGCTAGTGAATAAACTGTCAGCCTTAAGGAGAAATAAGTGAGCTGTGATATGTCTGACTTTTGCCACCAAGGGAAAAATGCAACAAGGGACTGTTAGGAAGGGGAATAATATGAAGGGATTAGGGACTATGAGGAGGAATTTTATTTAGGGGGTAGGGAGTTTAGGATATTTTATATAGGGTAGGGTTTTGGGGTGTTAGGAAAATTTATATGGGGTAGGGTTTGGGATTTTACCATTGACCAATGTGCGGAGGGATAGGAAATAGGATTTTAGTAGCATTTTAGGATAGGGAGAGATGGAAAAAGTGGAATAGGGAAGAAGGGAATGAGGGCAAGAAGGAAAAATGAAATGGGGGAAGAACCTTGGCACCAGCACAATGAGTTTGTAACCCTAACAGCATTTGCTTTGGTGATTTTTAAGTGGTAGGGTTTGATTAGTTTACACAAGCACTTATGGAACACACACCATCAACAACCATTACTCTTGGATGAAAAACCATGAATGAGGATCAACCTAATTGTATCAATGTGAATTTAGGTAATTTTGGAGTGAATTTATAATTTTCATGCTTTCTTGGCTATATGCATCGCGCCTTCCATGTGCGTCGCGCCAGTGTAAATTTACACTCGAAAATTTCTCCCTTTGCGCCGCGCTCCCTCTGTGCACCGCGCCCTTTTTCAGGAGCCTTTTGTAGGCCTTTCCGATGTCCAAATTGGGTTAAGTATAACTCTTTGGAAAGGTATTTTAGTCTACTTTCCAACCCAACGAGAATTTTTCAATTTGGAGTTCATTTTCCCTATCAAAAATCAAATCTCCCAAGACTGGTCAAAATGTGCCAAATGAGGCTGCCTCATGGAAGAGTGCTGTGGCAGTCAACTTTTGAATGCCTTCCTCAACTCCAAATTGATATCATGATAGCTCATTAGAAATATCTTTGTGTCTACTTATAATTTGACTCATCAAGAAAATCATTTGGCCAACCGAGCTAGGAGAAAACTTGATTTTCCCAAGGTCACTTCAGATGTGCATCAATTCTCCCGAGGCAATTGTATTTTTGACATTTATCTAAAACCATGACACATGTGTAAAACGTGAAGGAGATTTTTCTTCCGTGGATTATTTTGGACAAAAGACTCTCTCAGTTTTCCCAAATTCATCTTTTATTGCTCAAAAACATCATTGGAATCAAACCTATCCCGATGTGTGGAACAAGAGATTTGTCGAAATGAAGCGAAATGAAGGGGATAAGCGACTTATAAATTCTTGGTAAAATTCTTGGAAGTAGGGAGGGATGTTAAGAAGTAGGGGAAAGTGGAATTTCAAAGATTGAGTGAGGGGAAGGGGTCGAAAAAGGAAAAACGCAGGTCCAACCTAGAAAATTGCCAGGTTGTAGGAAGAAACTAGGGTTTGTGCGAAAATGAGAAATTTGGGGTATCTCAGTGATGGGAAGTGTTTGATAAGGTACTTTAAGGATAGGGGAAGGTGTCCAAACATTAGGATACAATTTTTGCTGATGATTTGACCGTCCAAGAGAAATTGCCTTCAAAACCCTAGGAGAGGGAAATGACCTTACCTAGGTGCAACTAAAGCATGAACAAGGTGTAAAATGACCCAGTGGAACTTGACATGATAATGAAAACCCTCTGAATTATGGTACACTCGGTTGAATGGTGACATGGACCGACATTTGGACGACTTTGACAGGAATAAAAGCAAACCCTATACCTAGTTCCTAGTGACCAAATTTTGCTTGAAGACTCACTGAAATGATAAAATTTGACCTTGATGCCATCAAATCACTTTGTAAGAGCATGTTTGATCTCTGCCGGAGGACTGACAAGACCGACTATAACAATCTCTGATTATTCCCTTCAAATCCATAAACTTGGTTGGGAATAAGTCCTAATATTCGCGGAGTAATTCAACGACCTTATCCACCGTCGAGTCGTCCCAATAGTCTCCAATCTTTGCAATTTTAAGTTCCGCCTCCATACCAATATTCACCTACATAGTCTTCACTAGCATGGTTATGTCAAGGTTCTCAATATATGGTCCTTGAACCTCGCGGTGGCCTTCCATCTCTAGAATGTTAATTTTTCACGGATCTTTGTCTTCTTCTTTAGCAATTACATTATAATATTCCAGTGCGCAACTCAGCTAAGTAGCCTATTCAGGCTGAATCGATTCTACTGGCTCCTGTGGTATTGTAAATATGGTTGCATTTACCTCTTGTAGTATTTCATCAATAATGTCCCACTCATCCTCAAAACTGAAGGTCATTGCGAACCCTTCACACAAAACATCCCATTTTCTTGTCCCATGGCAGAGCTCTATTTCTATATACCAGTCCATTGGTATAACATCCAATATATGATAGAACAGGTGTACCCACTCAGGCTGTCACATTTCCCCATAGGCCTGCATCCATTTAGCCAGATCCGTGCATGGATCATCCTGCCCATTGTGCTTATCTGCCAGTCGCATCCTATGCTTCCCAAATCGTAAGCACATCATTCCCCTACATTCACGCCATTCATCAAAGCTCCCTTTGTGTGTACCCCACCACCTCATGGGCGTAGCGCGCAATACCCAATCTAAGGCCCGGAATCATTTTTTTTTGGTACCTCCCTTTCAAAATTATTCAGGAAGGTATCTACCTCAGTTAGGGCATGATCAGTAGGCAAGTCTCTAACTTTTGTGGAGACACAATGCAGTGACCTTGTCATCATATTACAATTCAGTGTAGTCACCCCATGTAACCAGTTCTTCCATTGCTTTGTTTCCTCATCCGAATCTGAAGTACATGAGCTTTCACGTTCACATGCAATCCGCCCATCCATGGTGGGATTCACCCAGTCCTGGTTTCACACTGTTATCTTATAGGTGCAATCCAAATCGTCATCACTTTCATAGTCACGCACCGAATTCGTATAGCATGATCCTTCAAAAGGGTCCAGAGGTATAATTAAGTGTAGTGACTTCTTTTCAAAAATCATTTTCTGCTTTTTTAGATTAATCACCCCATTCATGTTAGTGGCCCAATCAATTCCTAAGATCATGGGGTAAGGATTGTTGTCATCAACAATCTGTATCACTTCAAAGTCTACTAGCACACTCGCTCCCTCAATGTCCATGGTTATGCCCTGCAACTACCCCATGCATATTATTTTCTATTGATTCGTCGTTCACAGTTTAATAGAATACCACTGCAGCATAGGTATCCCCATTCGCTCCCATGTCTACTTCGGCAGAACATTCACATCCGATCCTAAATCTAGGATAGCTTGATCCATCTCATATTCTCTTATTTGTGTGGTTAGTCTCATGTCTCTTCCCGTTCTTGTCTTGTGTTTTCCAATCTTCCTAACTACGTGTGGTTCTCCTGGTGTCGTCCTAGCGCATCTGTTAATGAGTTCTTATAACCCTTTTACCACTTTCTTGTCGCATAGTAGCTTCATACATGTTTCTAGGAACATTGTTAGCATGGATGGGTCCATCTCCAACTCTAGTCTATCTTTTCTTCCTGAAGTAGAGGCCTTAGCGAAGCTCTTCTTAGCTTCCATGACGGTTTCCTAGGTGCACTCCAAATAAAGCTCTGCTTCTTTCATGGGAGATTTGCAAACCCAAGTACTATCTTTCGGTTATTTTCCTTTGTCATCTCTCATTGCGATTCCACTTCAAAGAATAATTTTCACATTTGGACCTTCTTCACGTGGCTCAGACCTCATCATCTACAGGTTCTGAGTCAGTGGAGGTGGTAGCGCTCCTTTGTCGTGTATCCTAGCTATCAGTGTAGGACAATCTTTGGTCTCATGATCAAACCAGTTGCAATATAAACATGACAAACAAATAAGATTCATACAATGATGGGCATAGTGTCTTGGCCCTCCATAATTGTAGCATATCAACTATTCGCGGCCTCTTCCAGGTCCTCCTCCACGTCAGCCTCATATGCACCCCTGAAATCTCATTCGCGCCACTCTTGCATTTTGGTCTAGGGTCACATTTTAGCCTAAACTTTGTAGGTGGGAGTTCTATCCATCATCAACTCATAGCTTCTACAAGTGCGATCATCATGTCCCTCTGACCTACAAAAGTTACAAAACAATTGTTGCGAATTTTTTGTATACTTCTGTAACAAATGGAAGTCCATAACATGTTTTCCTCCTATCTGACAAAGTTTGCACCACAAAGCAGGCACCACACTAGGTACTTCTTGCGCTTCTGGCCTCAATGGCATCGGCCCTCATCCTACACGGTAATTTATGAAAACTGGGCCATGGTCCTTGTCATGACCTTGACCTTTGCATTTTATGCACCACACCTCTTCACGCACTTGTAGTTGAGCTGTCCTGTCCTGTTTCAGACTCTGCATCTCAAGGAATAAATTCTTCAACTTTGCATGGATCTGCTGAACTCCCAAATTAGGATCCTGCATCGGTGTCTCATGCACCTCATCGCAATCTCTAAGGCCTTTGCCTGAGTCGTTAACTTCTGTTGTGATAGAGAAGTCCTAAGATGTGGCATTAGCAATACTACAAACCATTCGCGATGTTGTCCATCCATTAGATTCATATTAGCTTCGTGAATCATACATTTCAGTCTCTGATCTAGCTCCCAAGGAGTCAAGCCTGGTAGCATTGTGATCTCTTTGAATCCAATGATCGACTGTGCTTCATACTTCTGCCTACTAAATTCTTTGTTTACCACTGCTTGGATATTCGCGATTGCTGCATTTGGATTATCATTAGAGTGCTTAATATACCACGTCAGTGTGTGGTCCTACAGGGCACAAACCAATGTCGCTTTCTTTATATTGTCATCTGTAACTCCTTATGCTTCCTATACGGTTCTTACAATGAAATAAAATTGGTCCAGATTCTCATTTCCCAATCCCTTGAACACAGGCAACTTTAGTGTGCTTGCCATATTGGATCCTGGTGGCGGTGGAGGTGGTACGGGTAAAGATGGAGGTGATGGAAATAAAGCTGGTGGTGGTGTGGATGGGGGTGGTATTTGCAGAATTCTTTGTCTTATCATATGGATCGCACTTCACGACGAGACATTCACGAGCTCTTCCTTGTCCCCTCACAAAGGTGAAATCAAGGGGATAGTTACTGGTCCCTTACTTCCTTCATTCCTGTAAGTTTTTCCACTTCGTGTAGCTGCGAACATCAAGGTAACTACATAACCCTCCTTTCACACAATAGCATTTTAATCCAAGTATGCAAAGACTTTATGTACATAGCTCACGGTCCTTTGAGAAAGCTTCGCTCTGCCTCGTTGTAGCTAACTGAGGTGTCAGTCACGAACTCAGTAATGAATCCTCCTATAATACGATTGAGCCAATGATCAATGGCACATGCGATCTTATCCCCCGATGCTTCCAACCTTCACACGAGCTCTGGGGTCCACACAATAGGATTTTCGAGTTTCCACCTTCCTTGGCTATCTGCTAGCTTCGCGATCCACTCGTACAACTTAGTAGGGAAATACGTGAAGAATATTTTGTGGATCTTTGTGTACAGGTAGTAGTCTAACCACTCTTCCTTTGTAATTTGTGGGTTCCTATTCTCCTACACCGCAAACTTCTGAATTCTTCTATCCAACCAGTCTTCAATTTCCTTCTTACTTGGATTCCAATGATATGACATCAGACATCTCTATGTAGATTCTGGTCCTAGAAACGGAACCATTTTTTGGCTTGATGGGACCTGACCCAGGTTTAGAGTTAATTAACCATACAAATCCCTACAATATTGGCCCTTCTGCCATCAGCCCACGGAGCTTCGACTGAAGTCTCACCCAAAGTAGTATGGAGGGATGCTGGAACCAAGTTTCCGCACCCTTGAGATGTCTGAGGGGTTGATTTAGTCAAAATATGCTTGCCTTCATGCAAGTCACTTCATGTTTTGTGGTGACCTACGAGACCTTTGTGATCTGTTATAATCACATTCACGCAGTCCTAACTAGGGGATGAGGTGATTTCACGCTGCTATGGCAGTGATCTGCGCTATTTCCCTAAATTATACCATGCATCTTACATATCTTCTTACTAAGGTTAGTTAACTTCACATAAACAGATATTTGATCTTGCATTCACTTATTCAACATATTCATACACGTTCGAGCACCATATAAATAGTAGAAATGTAATTTCTACCCAATACATTCAATGCAGAAAATAGGAGATAAATACACATGAATGATATAAAAATTCTCTTTATTAATGCTTCAATGGTTACAGGCTCAACCTGTCGTGTGCACTCAGCTGCTGGGGTCTGTGCACTTAGCTATAGACTACTAGGCCTTTGCGCACTTAGCCGCAAATCCTTCTCCTACTCTACGACCCAAAAACTCAACTTTAACCTTAAATATTCTACTATGCTACTATTCCATGATCATTAAATTGATTCTTAGATGATTTAACTACTTAGAGCCTCACTCTATTTATACATCCCATGGTCCACAGACCATGGGTAGATATCTATAGAAGACATTACATTACAAAATGAAGGGCGAACAACCCTATGACTCATTTACAAGCTATGCACTCCACGTCCACAAAATGTGGAGTCTTTACATCAGAGTTACAACTTCTGACCAAATCTAGGCTTTAAGCCCTGAAACTTCCCTTGGGGGATACCGTGCCCAACAAACCCCCAAAACAAACATCGTGACTTGCACTTGAGTCACTCTATTGGTGAAGACCTCCAAACTCTACCTGGATCGCTACAAGATTGGAAGCGCACTGAGCAGCTACATATTGCACTTCCTCAACACATTGTTCAGAAAGCACTGTAGCTAAACTACTTCCCTCAACCTATTCCTATTTTCCTTGCATCTGTGTGAGCTTTGATTCAATAGAGGCTATAATGATGGATGCCTCATCATTCCATGGTTGTACGGGCACCTCCAAAATGACTTCCTTGTGTCGAGCAACATCCACCTACTCCTTAAGCGCTGCCATTTCAATTATGTGGATGCTGTCTATGGGTCCGTGCCACCTTCCTCTGGATATATTTCCTGTTCAGGTGAAGGAAACTTTTGTCCTTCACGCTCATTCTCTATTATTGTCCACTGCTCTTCCGCCACCTTGGGAATGTTGCACGCCTCCTGTGCCTTGGCTGTTGCTGCTTCATTCCTTCTCTTCTCTGCCAACTACGCCATTCATAGTTTTATCTCCTCCTTTTTCGTCTATGTAGTAGACTTCTCTTCTTCCACCATGGAGTTAGCTGGAGTGCACCACTTCAGTGACCATGACTCAAGGACAACAAATATGACATCGTCCATCACCAGATAAGGTAGCTACTTCTGTGCCTTCGCAGGGTCCTTCCTTGCCCTGATGTACATGTGATGAAAGTTTACCTTGAACTAAGTAAAGCTCCGCATACTATTATAAACAGTGGGCAATAACCACGACTTGTGGTTAATCCCCATTCTAATGTTCATCTCCATGAAAAACTAGAATATATTACTGTCTCTGATCCTCTGCCCATCTTTGGTTGCCCACATCGAAGTGTACTTTGCTACCTCCATTAGATCCTACACAATCCTTGGCAACTGGATGTCCTCGGTCAATTCACAAGCCACTAGCACTATGGATAGTAGAAGCCATGCATAGTGGAAATTCTTCCCCTGCTCCTGTACCTCGTGGCCGTTTTCCAGGAACTCTCCACACAAGTAATCTGCTTAGTTAAAATGGACCCCTTCTACACATTGCACAGCAAGTGCAACCACCGGTGCAGGCACCTCATCCGTGTGGCACTTTTTTATAACCTTCCTAGACAGTATCTTTTTCACGACTTTGGTTGCCGCGTTATTGATGCTGGAGATTGTGTACCCTCTTTTCTTCTTCTCCATCTTGAATTTATTCTTCATGGCCTCCGCAATGTACAAATCATCACTTTTACCCTCTAATATATTTGTTGGATCCTCCCCTTTGCAAGGGAGCCGGGTAATTCTATGAATAAGATAATCCATGATGGGGATGAGCTCCTCTAGTGACAGGCACCCATCATGCACCAAGAAGAGTAGCTACCTGATGAAAGAAATAATCATTGGGGTGCGATGGTAATATGGCACTGAGAGAAGGTTTAAAATTCCTACCTTCTCCACACCTCATAGCCATTGGCGCGGCTCCAACTCTATAACTCTCAGCAGTGTATTTTTCTTCTAGCACATGAGCTGCATGGTTGCCACATGTGGGAATTTCTCGTGGTCGGCTAGATCCCAGTCTTCAAATTGTAATACCTGGACTCCCCCCAAGTGCACTCCATAAAAAATGATGTTGTTGTGGAGCAGTGGGGTCTACAAAAATCTCTTTATCTCATCTAGATCCTTGGGCACCCTTTCTTTCCCTTTCTGTAGAGAAAAATATGCAGGCAACCTGGTTAGAGGGTCCACTCCCTAGGTTTCCACCTCCATTTCTACATCCTCCTCCTCTTCTACCAGGATTTATTCAGAGTCTTCCTCCTCCTCATCAGCTTCCAAGTTGATAGCCTTCCCCTTTTCCTCCATAGTAAGCCTCCTTCTCAACAGGTTTCTAAGGGACGCACGCACTGGTACCATATGATGCTTGTCTTTCTTGGGTCTCAGCGTGTGTGGTGATTTAGGGATTTCTGTATCTATCCTGATAATTCATAGGGATTCGCATATCGTAAGGGCCTGTGCAGCCTCTTCAATGGTCATTGCTCCGGTATCCATGGCTTCCTCAGGTGCTACCATACTGCTATTCCATAATTCTCTCAACGATTTTGGTAACTGCTCAAACAACAGCTTTGACTTTGAAAGATCAAGCAAATATAGGTTCATGAATCTTTGGGTGCGCAACAACTCAATTCTCAAATGGCCAATTGTTGTTTTTTGGGTAGCCCTTTGCAATTTATAGCGCCTTTTGAATTTGAATTCGACCGTGCCCCCCATTTGTGGTCCATCAGTGCTCCCTTGGCAGCATATTTTCCCAAATCTAGCCCATAAAGTTCACCTTAAATTCTTGCCACCCATTCCATTTGGTCTCAAGCCAAGCCTCACATCATGAATAGTGATTGTAATAGTCACTTTCCAACCAACCCACGTGGCAACGCAGATACCCCCGTGTTGTCGCGAACCCTGCAACACTTCAATACTATGCACAGTCTTGACATCACGCAGCTCTCAGGAAGAGTAGTTTATATCCCCCCCTCCTTTCAGCTTTCTGAAGCACTAAGACTGTGCTTCTATCAGCTAGTCAGATGTGTAGGCCAGCTGTGTACACCTTCAAATGACTGCCATTGACTTTTCCTAGGAATAATTTTCCATTTAACTTTACCAACTGCACTGCGCCACCATCTGTGATCTCCTTAATAACATATGGTCCCAGCCAATGCATTCTGAGCTTCCCTAGAAATTTATCGAACTTGCTATCATACAATAACACTAAGGAATTCACCTTGAGGGTACGCAACTTAATATGTCGATCATGCCAAGCCTTTTCATGCTTCTTCTTCATGTGTTGGTGGAATCCAGCCAAAAACTATTCTTCTTTGAGCTCCTCCAACTATGCGATCCTCTCCTCCAGGGCTTCGCGATCCGTCATACCTTTGAGCGCCACTATGCGTAGACTAGGCATGATGTATTCCATAGGCATTACAACTTCCACTCCATAGACAAGTCAAAAAGGTGTTTGTCTCATCAAGCTTTTGTATGTTATCTTATAAGCCCATAATACTGCGGGTATGCATAGGTCCCAATCATTTCATTACGCATTGCATACCTAACATTCTCCATTACTTTTTTAAACACTTATGTTGTCTCGTTAGCTTATGGGTGATATGGTGTGCTTTTCAGATGATACACCTGAAACTCTTCTGTCAGGGCACTAATCGTCTCGTTCAACAAATGTGTACAACAATCACTCATCAAGATCTTCGGACACCCAAATCGCATCAATATGTGTTCAAATAGAAACTTCACAGTTTTCGTGGTCATGCAATTATTTACTGGCTACACTCCTACCCAACGTTTCAGGTACTCTGTCGGAGTGATAATATATCTCGTGCCTCTCTTTCCTTGAGGTTTGATAGGTCCTACAAATTCGATTGCCCATTTTTCAAAGGGTTGCAATGTCATTTCTGGATTCAAAGACATCTCGTCCTTTCATGATGGTTTACCTGTTCTTTGACATACATCAAAGGCCTTGCAATGTGCTTTTGAATCCTGATGAAGGGTTGACCACCACAACCCTGCGCGGAGAATATTCTGCGTGTTCGTTGTCCCTACATAATGTCCTCCCGCAGCGCCCCCATGATTGTCTGTGAGGATATTACTTCGTTCAAATTCAAGTACATACCTTCGTAGTATCTCATCATTCCCCATTTTGTATAGATGCCCCATAATGATAGAGAAATATGTTGTGCGCACCACTAGTTCCTTCTTGTGCTGGAAAGAGTACCCTTTCGGTGTAGTTCCAGTTGTGATAAAGTGAACTATATCTTCAAACTGTCCATCCCCTACGCACACAGGAAAAAGCTGCACGTTGGGTAATCCTTCCTCCAAACTAGTAGGTTCCTCTCATATCTTAATGCATGGCAGGTGATCTGGTCCCGCGTTCAATCATCCAGGCTTCACAACAACTTAAAAATCATATTCTTGGAACAATAAAATCCACTTGCATATGCCCCCCCCCCAACATAGGCTTATTGACCAAGTATTTTAGTGCGAAATGATCTACATACATCTTGAAGTGTCCCCCTAGTAAGTAGTGCCAATACTTCTGGAGTGTATGCACTATATCGAACCCCTCGCATTCAGTAGAGGAATAATTGTTTTCTACTTTGGATAATCTGTGACTTGCAAACGTGATATTGTAATCCAAGCCTTCTCCACCTCCCTATGTTAGCACTGCCCCCAGCCCTATACTTGATGCGTCAACATGGAAATGAAACTCTTTCTTCCAGTTCGGGAAGACCAGAATCGGCGCAGTAACCATCTTTTCTTTCAACACATCTAGGCTTTTCTTACAGTCATCATTCCAGTAGAACATGACATCCTTTTTCAACAGCTTTTCCATTGGCACGATTATCTGGGAATAGCTTTTGATGAACTTCCTGTAGTACATCGAATGCCCCAGAGTAGCGTGCAGCTATTTCCCACTTCATGGTGCTTGCAAATTTAGAATCATCGTGATTTTCACGAGGTCTACCATGAGCCCTTTTCTAAAAACCACATGCCCCAACATGTTCCCAAAAGAAACAAGGAACATATACTTTTTGATATTGAGCATGATTTGGTATCTTCAGAATGTTTCCAGCATCAAGTGCAGGTTTGTTACATGGCACCTAACCAACGCAAATACAGTCCAGTCCTCAAAATAGAGTTCCAAGAACTTATGAATATATTCCTTGATTGCCGCAACAACTACACGCGAGAAGATAGCAAGGGCATTATCCAATCCAAATTCCATGGTAGTATATTGATACCAACCCCACTCAGTCGTGAAGGTTGTCTTGCTCCTATCCTCCGACACAATTTTTACCTGGTGGTACCTGAGAACCCATCCGTGAAATAATATGATTCCTAGCTACCTATATTGTCAAACACCTCATCTGTGAATGAAGTTGGGAATGGATCATGTACACATGCATCGTTCAACTTTTTGTGATCCTCGTATATTATTATTTCTTCCAGCTACTTCTTCTCTTATACCAGCATTGGGCTTACCTAATCATATTCCTCCACAGGCTCAATGATGCCCTCCACAAGAATCTTTTCTACTTTTATGCGCACCTTCTCCTTGTATTTGGATTTAAGTGATACACCTCTTCTTAACTGGCTTTGCGTGAGGTTTTAATGTGATCTTAATTACCCCTAAATCTTCTATTATTCCCTTCAAATCCGTAAACTTGGTGGGGAATAAGTCCTGATATTTGAAAAGTAATTCAGAAACTTTATCCACCGTCGAGTTGTCCCAATAGTCTCCAATCTTCGCAATTTTAAGTTCCACCTCCATATCAATATCCACCTACCTCGTTGTAGCTAACTGAGGTGTCAACCGCGAACTGAGTAATGAATCCTCCTATAATATGATGGAGCCAATGATCAATGGTGCACACGATCTTATCCTTCGATGCTTTTGTTTCTGGGAAAACTAGTATTCCTAAAGAATGCTAGCCCTCTAGGTTTGGTAGCTACCCTAGAAACAACAATTTAAAGTAATTCAATGATTTCTTCTATGTGTAATAGATAAGAGAAAGATAATGGAACCAACCTGGAACTTCCGCTTAATCTCTTGCTTGATCTCTCTCCCATTTGACAGATCCTACAACTCCTCCCCATACTTAACACGCTTGGAGAGTACCTGCACAAGTACAGCAACAAAGAATCATCAAAGCATCATGATCTATTACAACATAAACATTATAGAATCATATATATAATGAACAAATGATAGCATTCACAAATGATAACATTCATAATTGCATAATCATATGGAAGAAAACTTGAAGAGTTTTATTAATAGAAGGGAGAATTACAACCCAGTTGTTTGATCCAACATCATTCTCCCAGCTTCAATCCTTCTTCACCTCATGAAATAGCAATATCACACCAACAAGAATACAATGCTCTCTCCTCAATTACAAACTATCAGCACTTCCTTGCAATTCACAACATTTCAGCTTCCAAATCTCTTGGATGAGGGATCCATTTATAGATGTGTGCAAGGGTGTGAGTCATCCATGGGGTTTTATTAGTGTCATTTAACTTGTTACAATTGGTTCCACAAGAGAAGGGATTGGATATTTTCTTAGATCCCTTACTCATCCTTGGGCAAATTCGGAGAGGCAAGTGGCACAGGAGAAGTTTCTAGAAGATTCCATGAGCAACCACTTAGCAAATTGTCCCAGACATTTGTCCATCCTTTCTCATTGCACCCTATAGAAGGCCTAAATAGTATGCATCGCACCATGGCAGTGTACCACTCAATATGCATCACACTTTGCCAGTGGAGCAATCAGTATGGTTCAATTTAGGAAATTTCTGGATGGTTTCTTAGATGGAACTTTTGGGGAATGATGTATTCAGATGACTATGTTCTTTTAGGGTATGAAACAAATCTTTTAGGGGTTGATGAGCCCTAATACATCGACATATAAGTTTGGGGTTGATGTGCCCAAATATGTCTATAACAGTTGCCCCCTAAAGCATGAGGTCATAAATATTCATGTCAGGTGAAATGCTTTATCATGAGGATCTGAAGTTTCGAACTAGAAGGTGACCTGCATCAGTTACAATACAATACATTATCATAATATGATTTTCATGATCTATCTGAGGGAGGCATTCCCATGCTCAGCTTTATAAATTTCATTTCATGTACATAGATCAGATAGTCATTTGCAGATACAGACTGGTGATTCTTCAGATATAGAGTCATCATCCATGATTATGATGATCATTTGTGCTGAGCCTTTGTACATTTGATGTTTTTATATCCCTGAATATATCGCATCCTGGATGGATGAAACTAGATCCGGGGTCTTCAAACTCATTCAATCTTCCCTCAATGTACAAGTCAATCCATGTGAAAAGATGTTCTGAAGTTGAACGTGGAAAGACATCACCTGATTACCAACCAATGATTTGAGTTGTTAACAGACGCGAGAGGAATCACATGGTGTGAATACATGATCTGATGTTGAACACCATGAAAAATCCTTCGGTCGAAGGCCATTGATCTCAACCTGTCACCGGAAGTGAGAAACTTTCCATTGATGTATGCAAGCTTCAAAGCACTAAAAGGGTTGTTTCTAAGTCAACTTCTAGGATAGTGAGCTGATGTCAACAAGAAGCGACTCATCATAGGAGGGCCTTGATGTATCCCACATCTACGACATGAAATGAAGCAAATGATTTCTAGAGGTGAAAATGAGCTGACGACACGAGGTTCAGGAAAGGAGGTCATGAAAAATGAAGGTTGAAGGTATTGCAATGTATGAGACATTAACTGGATGGTGGTTTCTCAATTGAATGACTTCTCTTGAACATGTCGGTGACACTAAGAAGAATTGGTAGCGTTAACCCCAAAATATGGATGGTATGAAAGACCAATGGTATGATGACGAGTGAACGGAATAACCCAACCCAAAATAATGGAGATGAAGTGAAAGTGTCATGTTCAAGAGTGACTTGCTACCATAAATACTTCAAGTTCTTTCCCCTTTTTTTCCCCAGTCATTGTTGACCAGTACCTCTTTATTTTTGTCAAGCTTGAGGAGGATAACATATGCGTGTTCTATAATTTTCCCTTCAGGAAAACCTGTCACTATTTAATGTTTTAACGAGTCTAGCGATAGTGAAACTCGGTCTCATCTAGATGGACAAGTTTGTCACTATTGTTTTAATGAGTTTAACGACAAGGATAACTCAGTCCTTTTCATGTTTAGAGAGTTTGAAAAGGGACGAAAAGAAAACTCCATAAGTTATTTTTCATAAAGTAATCCCTCAAGTCTGAAAAAGGATAAAATAATACAGGAGGGATAACATTTCCAATACTTTAACGAGCTGGAAAAGACAAGCACACGACAATCTTTTCATGTTTAATGAGTCTCAAAATGGTTTAAAGAAGACTCTATTTTGAGGAACGAGTGGTGTCTAGGATAGCAAGTGGTTTCAGTGATGTTGGAAATTATCAAAACATGTTGATTTATGTGAAGAGGATAGCTAATAAGATCACTCATTACAACCGTTCCTCAAAATGTGTAAAACAACCAAGTGAAAGCATATGATTGGCTAAAGAGATGGTGGTGATGAGATGAAAACAACCAAGGCTCAACTAATAGAATGGAAATCACAAGGGTTAAAAATTGAAAATGGGTTCATTTTTATACAAGCTTGAACCATGGGGAACTATGGTTGGATTCGGTTTCATGTTTACACAAGCTTGAAATGAAAAAATTATGCTTGGCTTCAGTTTCTTTTTTACACGAGCTTAAAATGAAAAAATATGCTTGAATTGGTTTACATGCCCCTAGCACGATGAAAAGGAGAGTCTTCTATGACCAGATGGAAGTTACTATGGTGAAGTAGGACAGTTATCCAACACCTATTTGGCTTCGTTCAGATAGACAAAGATGAATGGTGTGATAGACCAATCATATAACCTATAGGGAAACTTAACTTTACCATTAATGCATGATGAAAAGGAGAGCCTTCTGTAACCAGATGGAAGTCACTGCGGTGAAGTAGGATGGTTACCCAACACCTATTTGGCTTCGTTCATATAGATAAAGATGAATGGTGTGATAGACCAATCATATAACCTACAGGGAAACTTAACTTTACCATTAGGTTCCTATAACTAGATGGAAGTCACTGCGGTGAAGCAGGATGGTTATCCAACACCTATTTGGCTTTGTTTAGATAGACAAAGATGAATGGTGTGATAGACCAATCATATAACCTATAGGGAAACTTAACTTTACCATTAGGTTCCTGTAACCAGATGGAAGTCACTGCGGTGAAGCAGGATGGTTATCCAACACCTATTTGGCTTCGTTCAGATAGACAAAGATGAATGGTGTGATAGACCAATCATATAACCTACAGGGAAACTTAACTTTACCATTAGGTTCCTATAACCGGATGGAAGTCACTGCAGTGAAGCGGGACGGTTATCCAACACCTATTTAGCTTCGTTCAGATAGACAAAGATGAATGGTGTGATAGACCAATCATATAACCTACAGGGAAACTTAACTTTACCATTAGGTGTATGTCCCCCAAGCTTCATTTCATTCACCTAAGAAGACGATTCATGGCTATCAAGTGGATGGAATGAAGGTTCTTTTACAAGATCAAAATGTTTTCTCTACAAAGTTTCAGAAGCTAAAACAAAAACCCGTTTGAGAAGAAATCAGTCTAAACCTCGGGCCCGAATTTGAGTTCTTATCTCTCTATATTTTCAGATATATGATCTGAGGAAGTTAGGGTTTTTGTGGACTCCCAAATTACATCGTAAACAGGTGATCTTGGGAAAATCATCATAGCCTTCTCTTTGAGGACCAGATTGAAATTTTGTAAGAAGTTACAAAAAGAGGATGGATTGTAGTTTTTTTTATGTAGTTTTCATCTTCGAAGGTCAAAACAGTGACATGAGGCATGTCATACAATTTTTCTATTCTGAAAAGGGGTATAATCGAGTCATCTTGGGAGATTGTGCATAAATATTTCTTGGAGAATCCAATTTCGATCAGACTGGTGGCATTGGAAAGTGGATGTAGAGGACTACTGCAGGTCGTGATTTTAGAACTAGAAGATCCTAAATTACATAGTTATATTGGTTTCAATATAGAGCTCTTTAAAATCAAGAAAGAGCGAGATGAGAAAGTTTGATGGCAAGGATCCGATAAATTGGATACTACGGATGGAGAAATATTTTGATCTACATGGTGTACCACTGTTACAAAAGGTATGTATTTCATCTAATTATTTAGAACCAAATCAATTTTTATGGTATAAAGGGCTTTTTTCTCATAAACCAATTGTCACGTGGTCAATTTTCATAGAGGAAATGGTAGCATATTATGATGATACAAAGAGAAACACCTCCTTTAGCCAATTGATGAATCCCAAACAAAAGTGTTTAAGGCATAGTACATTGAGGACTTTCAAAAATTGAATATAAGGGAAAATTATATTCCAGAGAAGCAAAGGATTGATGTCTCCATAGGGATATTAAAGGATAACATTCAACATGAGGTTCGTCTTTGGGAATGTGATTCATTGAAGAAGGCATTCAGGTTGGAAAGAAAAGTGGAAATAAAAATTATGGAAACAAGGAATTCTACCCCGCACAACTATAAACATGGAAGTGTTGTTTTTCCTAGCCTTCCACAACCTACAAAGGTGACACCACAATAATTGGAAGAAAAAAGAGAAAAAGGGCTTTGTTACAATTTTGATAGCAAATGCATTAAAGGTCATAAGTGTGCTGAGAAGAAATTATTTTACATAAATTATGAAGAGGAGGAAGAAAAGGATCAAGAAACATCAAAAGAAGAGGATATACACCAAGAACCAACCCCAGATAAAGAAGAAATGAATCTGACCATATCTTGTAAAGCATTGGAAATAATCACCAGTCCTCAAACTCTCAAGATAGAAGGACATATCAAGAAGAAAAAGGTTCAAGAAGTGAAAGATCACATCGAGAAAGAAGAAATGAATCCAACCATATCTTGTAATTCATTGGCCAAAATTACCACTCCTCAAACTATCAATATAGAAGGACATATCAAGAAGAAAAGTGTTCAAGAAGTGAAAGATCACATCGAGCATCAAGAAATGAATCCGACCATATCTTGTAAAGCATTGGAAGAAATTACCACTCCTCAAACTCTAAAGATAGAAGGACATATCAAGAAGAAAAAGGTTCATGCAGTGAAAGATTATATTGAGCATCAACAATAAGTTCTCCAACTTTTAAAGGATAATGCCACTTTGGTGCAGAATCAAATGAAACAATAGGTAGATCAACATCGTAGTGAAGAATGTTTTTATGTAGGTGATTGGGTATTTTTATGGATACATCTCAAGCAAGTTATTTATGAGAAGGAAATGTTGGCATTACTACATGCACTTAAGAAATGGCGACCTTACCCAATGGGAAGACACTTCAAGGTAAAAATGGATCATGATAGTCTTAAATACCTTTTAGAAAAAATATTATCTTTAGAAGAAGAGAAAAAATGGGCCACAAATATGTTGGGTTATGACTTTGACATCATCTATAGAAAAGGGAAGCAAAATCTTTTTGCAGATGCACTCTCAAGAAAGGATGAGGATGTGAAAGAATTGTTTTGTGCTATTTCTATTATCCAACCAAATTGGATAAACAAATCAAGGGATGAATGGAAGAAGGACAAAGAAGTGTGGCCACTCATTCAAAAGTTGCAGAAGATCCCAATTCAAACAATATTGCCAGAACCTGAGGGGGAAGGAAAAATAATATTGGAACCTGGAGAAGTCACAGAAACAAGAACCCGATAGCTACGAAATTGATTAATTTCAGAGTATCTCATCAAGTGGAAGAACTTACCCGCTAAAGATTCCACATGGGAGGACAAGAATTTTATACAGAAGCATCAAGAACTACTCAAGCGTTGAGGATAACACTTTTTGAAGGAGAGGGGGATGTTAGGCCCCTATACTACTAGTGTAACCCCTTGTTTTTATTAGTACATCCCCCTTATTATATTTTTGTACCCATGTAGTCCCCATATTGTTACTATTGTGCCCCATAGAAGCCCACTATTGTTATTATTGTGCCCTTACATTATTATTGTTATGTCGGCTCTGATTATATTATGACCCCTTAGACTCCTATATATAGAAAGGAGGTATTTTCATTTGTATCATCCAAGAATTGTTCATTTGTGTAATGTAAAGGAGGTTTCTCCCTTGAATATACTTGTTTTTAAGGCATTCATCTATCTTTTCTATCCTTTTGTGAGCTGGTTTCATAACAGAATGTTGTTTTACTTCATGGGAATTATGTGTGTATGAGTTGGTGTCATCACATAGACGTGTTTCACACTCACTTCACACACTCTTGTTATGAAGGTTTTTGCATCAAGTAGAGTATGTTTATACATTCTGGATGGCCTATGTTGTATCACAAACTGTCGGTGTGTGATCAAAGTTGAGTCCTATCATTGTTTACATCTATGTCACTAATATCACACTTAGGCATTTCCCAAGCAACCTAGCCTCATCGAGCTTCCCTAAACTTTTCACTTTTCTTCTACAACCATCAAGCTTCCTCCCTTTAATGTTGAAACCCCGTAGAGCACAGAGACCCCAACCACCATTGCTCTCTAGAAATGCATAGAGTAGTTAGGCAACCAACAATGTTAAGATCACTCCCAACGAGTTTGCAAGAATGACCAAGAGACAAATTAATGGAAAAAGATCAGGACCAGATTCAAACTATGTCAGATGCATGATCATCTTGAGGGTAAGTATGGTAAGTAAAGAAAACCTTTCAAAGTATCTCTCGTAGGTGAGTTTGCAAGACTGCTTGTCATTGTCATATCATCATGTCTTCAGTAACATCTAGTTGTGAAAACACAAAAAAGTCATTTCATGTGTTTCCTCTACGTGTCATGCTTACTTTTCACTTGTTTGACCAATTGTTGCAATAAGCATGTTGATCATTATGTCATGCTTGTGACCTTGTTTTGGTGATATTGAAGGTTTGTGTTTGAGTTGTGTTCACTATGTAAACACTTATCGCACTCACACACAATGTTGTAAGCACTGTCGCACAATTGTTGACATGGTCATCCGAAGGTCTATCCTAAGTGTTGCACTTGTCGTTTTCACCATTATACAGTCCCACAGTTAGGCACACTGAGACATGTTGTCTTGTTGGTTTGAGGTGTCTTGTCATCGCGTCATGTTGAGTGTGTTTTTCCAAGGTCATGTATTCATGAGTTCACTCACTCACACACTTAGCCATTTTTTTGAAAATTTAGCGAACAAACACATCTCTATCAAATAGACCTCCACTAAGTTACACTGCACAGTCTCAGCCCTCAGTGAGCAAGCACTATTTCCTAGAATTGTGCAGAGTTTGAGGATGTCTCCAAGGGAGTTTGCACTACACAATCCTGGAATTGACCTAGCTATCTGTCACCTAGAACAACACAAAAGTTTCCCAAGCATCCATTTCAATCTGCACTTCCTTGGAGCCAATCCATCAAGCCTCCCGTTGGTTAACTAAGGAGTTTGACCAGCCAGTGACCCTAGGCTTCACTACTCCCAATAATTATGCAAAAGCTATCAACATGCTTGCATTCATTGACTGAAGAAATTGTGCAAAGAAGAGGTACAGGAACCCACTGCCTGTCACTACACTGTCTCTGAAAATTTTGTAGTTTTGTGAGTGAGTCCCCCTGCCAGCCAGCCTACTGCTCCTCCTGAAAATTGTGTCATTTTCCTGGAATGTACGACAGCTTCCTGACACCTTACTCAATTTGGTAACTACGTAGACATGTTTTGCATGATTTCCTCCTAGTATTGTGCAGTTTTAGCAAGCAAGCTCCCGCAACCCACTCCGAGCCTCCCTTAAAAATCTGCGTAGTTTTCACTACCAGTGTCTTTCGTTGTCTGCGCTACCTTCCCAGGAAAAATTGTGTAATTTTTCCTTTGAGCTAAGCAAGATCCCACAGAATTTCACTATTGTTCAAGACTACTCATCCCGGTCTCCAAGTGACCTCTGCACAATTTCTCTTGACAGTGCCCCAGAACCTCGTATCCTAGCCTAACATGTGCTCTGCGCTATTTCAGAGCCTTTTCCACTCTCCTAGTCACCTGCTCCAGGAAACAAAAGACAATGCCTCATGGTAGACTAGGTATTTATGGATTTGATGTCATATTGCCATGGGAGATTGTAGAAACAGGTACATGGATGAGACATGGTTCAATGATGAACAGGATGAACAAGGAGCACATGTTAGAAAAAATTCTCAAGGTTGGACGAACACACAAAGCCTTCCTAGTAGCAAGAGAAGGAGACACATGCACATGCATGAACCATAAAGCAAACACCAAGACCATTGCAGACTTTGCGCACTTTGCCATGCAGAGGTGAGGCTATGATACACATTAGTACACTCATCACTCAACAACACAGCCAATATATGCATACCAATAGTGCCATGTCGAGTGGTGTCATGAGTTGCCTTAGCCACATCACTACTTTGGGTCATAACTTTGTAATCAATGTAATGTAATGTGGAAGTCCAAGAGAACCATAGATGAATTTAAAGAGCCATGTAAGTCAAAAAATCATAAGGGTCAGTTTCACCCTTGTCTATAAATACCACTCATTTGTACATGCAAATGAATTTTTCACCTTCGCCCCTCCCACATAGCCTTAAGATCTATAATAGTTTGTTTGAGGAGTGAGTAGTGGCCACAACACCCCAATATCGGGGTTAATGATGTAACGGTTTATGGATGTGTCTTGGATCTTTCACTTAATTCAGATGCATGTTAACAAGGCCGCCACGTTTTCACACATGTATTGTATTCATTTGTAAGACTATTCTTTGGAGGTTTATAATGCATGTCGCTTTAAACTATATTAAGGCAGTTCAACTATTTTGTTTTTTTAGTGCATATGTTGTTGGAAATTTGTTGTATCAGTTGCTAATGTTGTGTCGCCCATGTGGACTATTCCGCCAGAAACTCGATAGACTCATTCTTGTAAACTTGTTATAACGACTGTTGCACTCATGTGAACTATTCTGGTAGGTATTGTACATGCTATTTGTTCACCTTGTGTTTGTGACTTCCACATCCATGTGGACTACTACATCGAAAGTTACGCATGTCCTATTATGTTTTGTCTCTCTAACAGAGTTGGGACTATTCCCCTTCAATTTGAGACTCACTCTCCCAACTCCTTTTGCAATGAAAAAACCTTGACACAAACAACTCTAAGTACTCACCAAGCACACGGAACTCATTGTTCGAAGACTAAGTAAACCACTCTCATGTGCTGACAAGCAAGAGCTAAGGCATATATTTAAGATAATCACAACCGATCCATCATACTAGATGGGACTTGTACACCAAACGATGTGAGGGCTAGTTTACACTTCATACCAGGGAGATCCCCTGAGTGTTGGAAAGTCCAACACCATCAACACTACCAAATATGATTGGTACATATATCAAATATTTTAATGTGTATAATTTGAATTTCATATAAAATGTTTCAATGTCAACTATATAATTTTAACGACCAAAAGTCATATATGCAGCAGAAATATTTGAAATACTCCGTAAACAAAAACATCCATCGTAGGATAGTAATTTTAAATTGTATATTTTATAAAAGAATGATTTAGGATGAGTATAATTGAGAATGAGGGTCTTTTATATATAGCCAAGTAAGTACCCTTTCACGAATAGGCATGTCTCTATGACATTCCTTTTCATTATTAACTAACTAACCCTTCGTAAATTTAATTTTTATTTATTATTATATTTATATTATTATGATTATTATTTATTATCTATTTTTACATAATTTATGTTCATAACATTTCCTTCTCCTTCAAAAGGTTTTGTCCTCAAAGATTACTAATGAAGGATCAGATCTCTTTTGTCGTTTGGAATATCTTCTTGCTTTTGAGCTTTTATCTTTGTTGATACAAGACGATATGATGTTTTGAGCGATAGACAGAATTGTCGCACTAAAAACGGATCGGGTCATCTTAGATTAATCTTCTAGGGAATCTTCTAATCCTTGGAGATGTTGATGAATATTTATTGCATGATCAGATTGAGCTCACTTCAATATTATTTGGAAAATAAGTTTGTTTTTGTTCTATGTGATATATATTTGTTGATTGATTAAGGTTTCTACTCTTGTGATTCAGATGTAGATAAGGATTTTTTTCTTGTTTTAACTTCCTTAAGCGCTTTTATTAGTTTCATGATTTCCATCAGGCATTATTGTTGTTGACTTAACTATTGAATCCTTATTTGGTGTGTCCTTTTTTTGACAACCTCTAAGTACATTTTTACTTCAATAGGGTTTGGATTTTCTTGAACTGGGGGATTAGTGGTATTGATGTTTATTTCTTCAGTTTGGAATGGTACATCTAGAGATTTTGATGCTTCCTTTGAGACAAGTTCTTTGAATCTATTCATCAATTATTTATTTTCTTCCTTAAGTTTTTTAATATGTCTGAGTAGATTTTGATTACATGATTTTTGAGATGTAAGCATTCCTCATTCTCTGAGTCAATTTTATTTTGGCCTTAATGCTTCTCATTTTTTAAACACTTGATTTTTTCTACTTATGTTTGGTTAAGGCTCTTTAAATGTAAATTTTACTCTTCTTGTTCTAATACACACTCCTTCAGTTCCTTCTTTGATGCTTTAACTTTCTTGACTTATTTGAGTAGTTTCTGTTGGTGATATTTGAGCCATGAAATTTCTTTGTCTTTGCTGCAAATGACTTCTTCAAGCTCTTTTTTCTTCTTTGATATAGTTTTTTGGTTACCTTGAAACATCAAGTCTGAGATATCCTTAAGATATTTTAATGAAGATTTTATTGATTTTGATTTACTTGTTATGTCTTGAAACATGACCATATTCCCTTTAAAAGGAAACATCAAAACTTGTTTCTCTATGTTTAACATGAATGTACACAAATCTTTGAACCAGGGTTGATAGAGTATGATGCCAGTCTTTTTATCTATGCTTACAACATGAAATTTAGATATGTACTCATAATGACCTATTGTCACTTGTAGATCACTAATTTTATACTCTTTTTGGTCAAAAAATATTTTTCTTTACACCAATTCTTAACTCTAGAATTAATAGTTGATTTTCCAAGTTGATGTTCATATAATTTGTTGACATTATGATGCATGTGTTGTACTTGATGGCAACCAAATCGTAGAATATCAACTCACTTATATATATCTAGATGAATCTACAAAAGAGATATCACAGGATGTCGGACAACTCAAAGGAATCAGATGACAGTTCTCAGGTTAGCTTTGCCATCAAGTCCAAAGGGGGAGATTATTGGCATTATGAGACAAGTGTTGTCGTTGATGGAAAATCACACAGATGATAAATTATAGTGCAACAAAGTTCACGCAATTTCATGAAGATAAAATTTTCTTTCATGTAGAGAAAATTTCATGCACTTTCATGAAGATAAAAGTTTCTCTCATGTAGAGAAAAGTTCACGCGCTTTCATGAAGATAAAAGTTTCTTTCATATAGAGAAAAGTTCACGCACTTTCATGCAGAAAAAAGTTTCTTTCATATAGAGAAAAGTTCATGCACTTTCATGCAGAGAAAAGTTTCTTTCATATAGAGAAAAGTTCACGCACTTTCATGCAGAGAAAAGTTCCCTTCATGCAAGAGAAAATTTCACGCACTTTCATGGTTGGTTCATGGTATTAGTCTGACAGTTTTTGATCCTATGGTTTTGGTCTGTGGTATTGCATCCAAAAGTGTTCATCCCAAGTATTGGGTCTGTGGTATTGTGTTATTATGGTTTTGGACCATGGTATTGTGAAAGGCCTAAGGCTATAAAAGAGGAAGGAGATCATTTGGCAAGGTATCATCTGAATTATTGAATATCTGATAAAGTGCTAGATCTGGAATATTGTGATTGGGTTATGGTGCAGATCTGAATCTGAGCTAAAGAGGGATCTCACCAGTTGATGGAGAATAAGATCTAAGTATAGATCGGGATCAAATGGCTTGAAATGAACTATCTCTATATAGTTGATTATGCTTATTCTAGATCTATATACTAACGTTTGTAATGATCTGAACTAGGTATAACTTAAGTTTGAAATCGCTGCAAGTGATGATTGAATATTTATAGATCTGTACGCGGGTTGGCTTTGGTGAAAGTGCATATGTACGCAGGTTTGGTTCATTGTAGTAGCCTATACCATTTGAGCTATGATGTTTAAAGTTACAAGTTGTTCAGGTTGTTGATGTGTTCTGATGACTGTTTAATGGTGTAAATATTCTACATATTCAGTTTGATTGATTGTGTTGATGGATGAGATCTAATAATGGATCAGGATCATAATGAATCATATTTATGTGATCTAATGGACTAGATCGGGTTTCTAACACACATATTATCCTTGTATATGTATTGATCTAGTGATTGGGTGATTCAGAAGATTGATTGCTTTTGTACTTCAATGATATTAATGGGTCCTGTATGAAAATTGGATGAAACGTGGCCTTTCAGATTATGTGTTGTGCTTCAGGTGTATCCAGTCTGAAAATGTATGAAACGTGGTACCTGGAGGAGAGAAGATTGTAGGCTGGAGCCTACGTACTAGTATCTTAGCTAGTACAAGAGCTAAGGGGGTGTTAGCTCCCTTCCAGTAGCAGTTGAAAACTTTGGAGCATTGTATCCGGTAGCAGCCTGCGTACTAGTAAATGGATTGGCTAGTACAATAACGATGGGGGTTGTAGCTCCCTTCCAAGAGAGCCTGGAGAACGAGAGAAGGTTGTAGCCTTCTACATGTAGAAGCCTGTGTACTAGTATAAGTCTGCACCAGTACAGAACTATTGTAAAAGGTATTTCTTATTAAAGAAGATTGAGATGACTTGCAGCAGGTGGTTTTCACCCACATTGGGTTTCCACCTTACATCATGGTGTTCATGTGTGCTTCTTGTGTGTGATGATCTGTTCTATTTTACTGCTCCGGTTTACTGCTCATATGGTTAATAATGTCCTGATGCACTCATTAGAGATCAACTAACTGAATCATATGTTTACTGGATATATACTTGTTGCATCACATATGAATCTTAATATGGAAAGTGAAAAGTTATAGTGATCTGATAATATTGATTCAACCCCCCCCCTCTCAGTATTAATTCCAACAATTGGTATCAGAGCAGGTCCTTTTATAGAAGCTTGATCCTTGAAGGAGATCCGTGGAACAATGGGAAAGAAGCTTAAGAAGAAAGTGCCTACGCAGAAGAAGACATCTCAGAAGAACTATGACAATGGGAGAATTGATTGGGGATTATGTGGAAGAAGCACTTTAGATTCAGAATCATTTCAGAATGAAGATGAACTATCAAGTATGAATTTGTTATCCTCTGATGTTCCAGCTATCTATCCATTTGGAAAAGATGAAAGTGATAGCGAAACAACTAAATTTTTTTTATGGGTGAGCAAGAAAGATATCAAATAGAGGCAAAGTTTAAAAGGCTTACAAACAAAATTAGAGATCAACAAGATCTATTGAACAAAAGGGAATGTGTCTTCAAAGAAGAAGCTGCCAAACTAAAAGCTCAACTAGAGGAAGGAAACAAGGTATGGAAGTTATTCAAGGACAAATATCAAAAGTTGCAGGTTCAAGTAACATCACTAATGAAGTCAATGAAAGAAGCACAACCATCAAGAAACTCAGAGATAGATCCAGTTACTATGAAAGTCTTGAAGCCACAATCCGCTCGCTAAAAGAAGATCTTGAAGAATCAAAGAAGCAGAATAGAGAACTACTCCAAGATCATGAAAATGAAGTTCTTGAACTAAGACGTCAGTTGGAAGAAGAAAGATATGTTGAAGAAAATGTGAAGAAGTAGTATCTTGAAAAGGAAGAGCAACATCAAGTTGAGGTAAATATTCTAAAAGATAAATTAGAATAAAAGGATAAACTGTTATGATTTCAAGATAGTACTAAAGTCTTGGATGATATTCTTAATAGTCAAAGGTTTCATGCTATCAAAACTGGTCTTGGTTTTCATGAATCTATTGAAGGTGAATCTTGTTCACAAAGTAAGACAAGGGACTCTACTGCAAAATCTGAAATTCTCAATAAGGAGATGAAAGGTCAATCTCATCATCAACCAATGAAAGAAATTCTTCAAAGAAAATCTTTTACTCCTCCTATGAAAAATTTTGAATGTTATGTATGTCATAATCTTGGACATGTTGTAGCCAGATGTAGAAGAAGAAGGTTTCAAGACCATCATGCAGAAATATCATCACATTCAAGGTACTTTAATGGATATTGCTTTGCTTGCAATATGTTTGGTCACACAGCTATTGATTTCTATAGAAGAAATATGAGATGTTACACAGGTAACAAGCTTGGACATATAGCTAAGGAATGCAGGAACAAAGTATGGGCACCATACCAAAAGGAGAAAACATCATCATCACACTTGAAGATGTGGAAGAAGAAAGAAGTACAGTCAGAAAGAGGCGACACAGCACAACATATAGACATAACAGAATCAGAGGGAGCTGGAAGTGTAAAACTTCAGTGTCCTAAATCTCATACGCAAGTTTCTTAAAGAGAAGTCATGTATATATGCAAGTTGGTTATGGCATAGTCGCGCATATGATTGTTTGAGGAAAGGCAGTAGGGACAGGTTCAGGAAAAGGATCAGTTATGATTTGGTTTATTATTTGTGTTGTTTGATAATGGTTACAATTTGCTGATGATATGTGGAAATGAATTGATGGTTAGAAGTGTTTTGTTTCTAACTTGATAATGATGATGTCTTGACACTTCTTGTTGATATGCATGATCAGATCTGACAGTAAACAAGATGGCATAGGTTTAGGGGGAGCATATGCTTTTAATGCATTGTTGGCATTATGGTTAATAGTCCTTGGTGATGATGCTTATATGGATAAATGATTCATCTTGCTATGATATGGTTATGAGTTGTTCAGATGATTCTTGGAGTTACATAGTTGATATTTAGATCAGATTTGTGGTTGATTATCTAATGGTGCTTACATGGTGATCTTCATAAGGATAAGGAGAAGTACATAGCTTGAATTCACATCTTCTTTACTTGATGATGAGTCACTCATATGTTGTTGTCGCCATATGCATATAAATCATTTTTTACAGTTATGATGTTGGATTCCTATTGTTCTTGGCACATATATGGATGAGGATTGTTGGTTGGATACATGGATGATTATTCAAAGTTGCATTGTTGGAGACATGATGATGATGAATTCTTACCTATATGATGATAGGTTGTCTCGTACATATGTTGATTGATGCAGATATTCCCAATTGATGATACTTGGTTCATGCAGATCTGGATGGCTATGGTGTTTCTCACATATGATAATAATGTGAATGATTTTGTATATACAGAATTCTATATGAGTTGATACGGACATACCTTGATGATTCATGCACTAATACAAGTTGCTGGTGTAATTGTTGTTGACAGATGCTATGGAGCAGATCATACAGTGTCGTTGCTGATGTTTATCATGATCTTATTTAGGTGATTGGTCTCTGTAAAGGTCATATCAAGACTCATGATGTAATAGTGTGTCTCTATCTATTGTAGTCATTTGATGAGATCTCTTCAGGTCATGTAACGGCCTATGTTGGTTTCCCCACTATGCCTAGGATGAATGATGTTATTCTCTTATGTTATCATATGTAAACTTTTGGTATATCACCATTGTGATGGGAGATAGATGTATGTATGAATCTTTGGTGATAGGAAGGTCATTTATGATGTATAGAGTCATGTTCTTCTTGTAGAACATCTTTTTGCAGACCTTGCTTACAGTCAGGGGGAGCATGAACAGCACACTTCAGCAGAGCAGAGATTTCAGCATGTAGCATGGACAGATTGGTACACCTTGGCATATACAAAGGGGGAGCTCATTCAGAGATTTCAGCAGGTACTCAGAGGAAGCATGGACAGAGTGGTACTTCTTGGCATATACAAAGGGGGAGCTCATTCAGAGATTTCAGCAAGTACTCAGGCGGAGTATGGGTAGCGGAATGTTCATCTAGGAAAGAGATTATCTTGGTCTGTCCTTTGCCCTTGATGTCAAAGGGGGAGAGTGATTGGTTGTTGTTGCCATCAAGTCCAAAGGGGGAGATTGTTGGCATTATGATACATATGTTGTACTTGATGGCAAACCACTCATCTCAGATGATAAATTATAGTGCAACAAAGTTCACGCACTTTCATGAAGATAAAATTTTCTTTCATGTAGAGAAAAGTTCACACACTTTCATGTATTTTTGCCATCAAGTCCAAAGGGGGAGATTTTTGACATTATGTTGCATGTGTTGTACTTGATGGCAACCAACTCGTAGAAGATCAACTCACTTATATATATCTAGATGAATCTACGGAAGATATATCACGGGATGTCGGACAACTCAAAGGAATCAGATGACAGTTCTCAGGTTAGCTTTGCCATCAAGTCCAAAGGGGGAGATTGTTGGCATTATGAGACAAGTGTTGTCCTTGATGGAAAATCAAACAGATGATAAATTATAGTGCAACAAAGTTCATGCACTTCCATGAAGATAAAAGTTTCTTTCATGTAGAGAAAAGTTCATGCACTTTCATGAAGATAAAAATTTCTTTCATATAGAGAAAAGTTCACGCACTTTCATGCAGAAAAAAAATTTCTTTCATATAGAGAAAAGTTCACGCACTTTCATGCAGAGAAAAGTTTATTTCATATAGAGAAAATTTCACGCACTTTCATGTAGAGAAAAGTTCACGCACTTTCATGGTTGGTTCATGGTATTAGTCCGATAGTTTTTGACCCTATGGTTTTGGTCTGTGGTATTGCATCCAAAAGTGTTGATCCCAAGTATTGGGTCCGTGGTATTGTGTTATTATGGTTTTGGACCATGGTATTGTGAAAGGCCTAAGGCTATAAAAGAGGAAGGAGATCATTTGGCAAGGTATCATCTGAATTATTGAATATCTGATAAAGTGCTAGATCTGGAATACTGTGATTGGGTTATGGTGCAGATCTGGATCTGAGCTAAAGAGGGATCTCACTGGTTGATGGAGAACAAGATCTAAGGATAGATCGGGATCAAATGGATTGAAATGAACTATCTCTATATAGTTGATTATGCTTATTCTAGATATGTATACTAACGTTTGTAATGATCTGAACTGGGTATAACTTAAGTTTGAAATCGCTGCAAGTCATGATTGAATATTTATAGGTCTGTACGTGGGTTGGCTTTGGTGAAAGCGCGTATGTACGCAAGTTTGGTTCATTGTAGTAGCATATACCATTTGAGATATGATGTTTAAAGTTATAGGTGGTTCAGGTTGTTGATGTGTTCTGATCACTGTTTAATGGTGTCAGTATTCTACATATTCAGTTTGATTGATTGTGTTGATGGATGAGATCTAATAATGGATCAGGATGATAATGACTTACATTTATGTGATCTAATGGACTAGATCAGGTTGCTAACACACATATTATCCTTGTATATGTATTGATCTGGTGATTGGGTGATTCAAAAGATTGATTGATTGATTATGTACTTCAATGATATTAATGGGTCCAGTATGAAAATGGGATGAAACGTGGCCTTTCAGATTATGTGTTGTGCTTCAGGTGTATCCAGTCTGAAAATGTATGAAACGTGGTACCTGGAGGAGAGAAGATTGTAGGCCGAAGCCTACATACTAGTATATTAGCTAGTACAAGAGTTAAGGGGGTGGTAGCTCCCTTCTAGTAGAAGTTGAAAACTTTGGAGCATTGTATCAGGTAGCCGCCTGCGTACTAGTAAATGGATCGGCTAGTACAATAACTATGGGGGTCGTAGCTCCCTTCCAGGAGAGTCTGGAGAACGAGAGAAGGTTGTAGCCTTCTACAGGTAGAAGCCTGTGTATTGGTATAAGCCTGCACCAGTACAGAACTATTGTAAAAGGTATTTCTTATTAAAGAAGGTTGAGACGACTTGCAGCAGGTGGTTTTCACCCACATTGGGTTTCCACCTTACATCATGGTGTTCATGTGTGCTTCTTGTGTGTGATGATCTGTTCTATTTTACTGCTCTGGTTTACTGCTCATATGGTTAATAATGTTCTGATGCACTCATTAGAGATAAACTAACTGAATCATATGTTTACTGGATATATACTTGTTGCATCACATATGAATCCTAATATGGAAAGTGAAAAGTTATATTGATCTGATAATACTGATTCACCCCCCCCCCTCTCAGTATTATTTCCAACATAAATTTTATCATTGCTTGGGCTGATGCCGACATTATAGGAAAGTTTTTCTTCCATTGTCATTTTAGAATTGAGGTCCATCATTTTTTTCTATGATCGATCCCATTTTGTTTTGTCGAGATGACTTTAGGTATATTCCTTTGGACTTTGTACTTCAAGCCTCCTTTAAAAGTGTCTTTTTAATATATTTTTTTAATAATTCTTCAAAAAATCTTTTAATCAATTTTCCTATTATCCTTAATATTTCAAAACTTCTTTGTATTCCTTTTATATATTTCTACTTACGCTTTTTTCCTTTTGTAATTTAAAAAAAATATATATTTTTTCAATTGGCTTCTTTTAAGTAACCTTATATAATAATAGCCACTTTGTACTTATATATTTTTTAAATAATTTAATGAATTGAAATTTTCTTTAAATACCCCTTTATAATATAAAACTTCTCTTTACATATCTTTTATTTATAATTTTTTCTTTTTCTTTTTGAAAAGTTACAACCCTAGTGAAATGTGACTATTCACCTCTTTGGGGTATAATATAAAATACATGTCCACTTATGTGCTTTTGATTCGGTTAATTATCTCTACATAAAAAATAAAACTTATCATTCACATAAATAGTTTTGTATTCCTTTCATTTTTATTTTACCTTGAAAATACCATGGGTTGCTAAAACCACAAGCTTGTAAACTACTTAATGAAGAATCAAGATAATATTATCTACTTTTCTTTCTCTTACATATAGTTTTAAATATATTTTGAAAGATTCCCTCTTAACTTTATCATGCACTTTTTATCAATAATGTAGAACCTTTTATATATATGAATGTTCTCCGTCAAAATTTACATTGGACTATATTTATTTATTTATTATTTAAATTTTTATTTATTTTTAATCTTTATATGTACTTCTTTTATTTTATTTTTCTCTTTTTTCTTTGAGTATCTTTTTTTCTTCCTTTTTTTTTGTTTGATGGTCAAAGCCTTGAATGACGAAACTGGTGGAATGGAGAATCTTCACGACGGGTGTTGCAAAATGCTTAAATCATGATGACAACAACTTTGATGATACGTTGATGTCCAAAGGTTGGATGAGAAGTACCTTTGATACCAATGTGATGACCAAAATTTGTATATGCAATGGAAATATTTAAAATACTTCGTAAACAAAGACAGACATCATAGCATAGTAATTGTAAATTGTATATCGTATAAAAGAAATTTATTTAGGATGAATAGAATTGAGAAAGAATGTCAGGCCAGGATAACTCCAGACTTGGTAGAAAAAACTGATTGATTTATTTCATTAGGTAACTATTGCTTATATACAGGAATGTGACTGATCAGTTCATCTACTTGATGACTGTTCACATTCCGGGTACACCCAACTGCTGAGGATTAGGTGTCAACAATTCCCCCCTTAATCTGAAGGGATGTTGGTGAGTCCAAGCATCGTTCTGAATCTTTCAAGCTTTTCTCTTCCAAGTGCTTTGGTGAAGATGTCTGCAATTTGCTCATTTGTGGAACAATGACGGAGATGGATTATTTTGGCCTCAACATGATGTTGGATCAGATGATATTTAGTATTGATGTGCTTAGTACGATCATGGAACTTTGGGTTCTTGGCCAACTTTATTGCAGAGGTGTTGTCAATCATGAGTGGAGTTGATTGTACTTGTTTTACCTGCAAATCTTCAAGAATTTTCCTGAGCCACACAATTTCTTTCATTGCTTCAGCTGCTGCCACGTATTCTGCTTCTGTTGTGGAATCTACTAGAACTAATTGTTTGCGTGATCTCCAAGAGACAGCTCCTAATCCAAGAGTCATAGCATATCCTGAAGTAGATACTCCAGTTTCTTTGTCTCCATCGAAGTCTGAATCAGAGTATCCAATCAAGCTGAAGTCGTTCACCTGTGTATACTTGATTCCAAGTTCTTGAGTTCCCTTCAAGTACCTTAGAACTCTTTTTGCAGCAGACCAATGTCCCTCACAAGGCTTTTGCATAAACCTGGAGAGGATTCCAACAGCAAATGAAATGTCTGGTCTGGTAGTAGTGAGATAAATGAGACTTCCTATAAGTTGTCTATACTTTGTTGCATCCTCAAATTCCTTTCCTTCAATAGATGTGAGCTTTAAGTTTTGTTCCATTGGAGTAGAAAGAGGATTGCACTCTGTCATGCCAAATCTGTTTAACAAATCTCCAATGTATTTCTTTTGAGAAAGAAATATGGATTTTGGATGTTGGGTTACTTCAATGCCAAGATAATAATGAACATAGCCCAAATCAGTCATTTCAAAACTTTTTCCTAATTCTTTCTTTATGGATGCAATATAGATTTCATTGTTCCCTATCATTAAAAGATCATCTACATATACCACAAGATATACAACTGTTTCGCCAACTTTCTTGACAAATAAAGTTGCATCATCAAAATCAAAATGATTGAATTTGAGTTTCAGAAGATGCTCTGTTAGTTTTTCATACCAGGCTCGTGGTGCTTGTTTGAGGCCATACAAGGACTTCACAAGTTTGCATACTTTATGTTCATGTCCTTTCACAGCAAATCCTTCAGGCTGGGACATAAAAACATTCTCTTTTAGATCTCCATTCAAGAATGCAGTTTTTACATCCATTTGATGGACTTTCCAACCGTTCTGAGCAGCTAGTGCAAAGAGTGTCCAGATGGTGGCCCATTTTGCTGTGGGGAAAAAGTTTCCTCATAATCGACCCCTTCCTTCTGTGCAAAACCTTTTGCCACAAGCCTAGCTTTGTGCTTGTCAAGTGAGCCATCAGCTTTGTATTTGTTCTTGTAGACCCACTTGCAGCCAATTGGTTTGGTTCCAAATGGAGGATCAACCAGCTTCCAAGTGCCATTCTTTATGAGGGCATCATACTCCTTTTGCATCGATTCTTTCCATTCATCATGAGAAGCAGCTTCTTTGAAGGAAGTTGGTTCAAAATCTGTAGACAAGTTCAATTCACAATCATAAGTAACATCCATATCAACAGGTGAATTAGAGTCATCTACATCACCTCCATTTTGTCGGTTTGAGTTTCTGGTTCCTGTTTTTCCAATTTCATCAGGATGAACACTTTCAAGTGTCTTTGTCAGCCACTTTGGGGGACCTTTTTGAGATGGTCCAGGCTGCTCTGTTGATTGAGTTGGGACTGAATCAAGATTGAGTCTCCCAATTCTATCAATTACATCACTTAAAGCATCATCCATTGTTGGAGTTTCATGCAGGGGAGATTGTTCTTCAGAAGAAGATTCCACATGTTGTTCTAGTATAGGAATCCCCCCTTCAAGATGTGGAATCTGATTATCAAATTCTTGAAATGATTTTGTTTTTGCGAATCTATCCAAGCAATCAAGTTGCCGCTCAACAACATTGTCAGATTTGGATGATTCAAGAAAAATGACATCTCTAGATACAACAAACTTTTTATTTACTTCATCATAGAGGCGGTATGCTTTAGATGTGTTTGAATACCCCAGGAAGATACACTTACGACTTCTAGCACCAAGTTTGTTTCTATGTACCTTTGGTATTAAAGCATAACAGGTGGAACCAAAGATCCTGAGATGTTTTACCGAAGGAACATGTCCATACCACAATTCATAAGGAGTCTTGTTTCTTATAGCACTAGATGGACATCTATTATTTATATATGCAGCACATAGAACAGCATTAGCCCAAAACATTATCTTTACATTTTTGAAGAAAAGCATGGATCGTACCATATTCAAGATTGTTCTATTCTTTCTTTCTGCTACACCATTCTGTTGGGGATTATAAGGTACAGTTGTTTGATGTTTGATTCCATGTTGGCGACGATAGTTGTCAAATACATTTGATGTATATTATTTTCCATTATCAGTGCGAATAGACCCAATATGAGATTATGCATCATTTTCAATCCATTTATGAAAATTCTTGAATGTTTGAAAAGCATCAGATTTGTTCTTCAATAAATAAACCCAACACATTCTGGTGTAATCATCAATAAATGTCATGATATATTTATTTCCATTTGCAGAAGGAACAGGCATTGGACCACATAAATCTGAATGAATGAGTTCAAGCTTCCTATGTGCTCTTGAATGTGAATCATGAAAAGATTGTTTGCTATGCTTTCCTAGAATGCGAGCATCACATTGCTTATGTTTTCTAGGAATTGTAGGCAAACTAGCAACACCATTTTTCTTCAATAAGCGGAGACTGTCATAGTTTAAATGTCCAAATCTAGCATGCCATAATAAACTTGATGGAAGTGTACCTTCTTCATGATGAGAAATATATGAGAAATGTTGTGCATGAGCAGAGGTTCCTTGCAGTTTGAGAAGTCTTTCTTCTTCTATTCCCCTCATGACAAGTGAGTGGTCAGATGCTTTTCTTACCTCAAGCTTGCCATCGAACATATGAATGGAGTGACCTTGCTAACGGATGTGGACCAAGGACAACAAGTTTCTCTTGAGCTGTGGGAGATATAGAACATGATCCAGAAGAAAGTCTAGAAGACTAGGCAGTTTAAACCTGATTGTGCCAAGCCCTGATGGCTTGATTTTTGACTGATCTGCAAAGTATACTGCTCCATCAACATTGTCAGTGAAATCTTCAAAAAAATCTTTCCTATGAGTCATATGACAGGTTGCTCCTGAATCAAGAAACCAATCATTTTTCGAAGAAGCAAGTGAAGCATTAAACAAATCTTCATTTACTCCAATGTTGCATTGTGCCTCAATATAGTGAGCGGATTCAGATGCTTTACCTTTGTCTGTATCATCAGTTTTACCTTTCGGCTGATTTCTTTTCTGCTCAATTTTGTCCCATGGTAGCTTGCATGTAGAAGCATCATGTGATCCATTTCGTTTGCAGCGAATGCAATGCAAATCTGCCTTTTCTCCTTGAGAATGTCTGCCCCCCTGCCTCTGAAGTATCTTCCTCTTCCTCTTCGTCCACCTCTTCCTCTTGTAGAATCTTGAGCAGGATGCTTTTCTTTATGAGCAAGGCAAACAGTCTCTTCAGAAGATTCAGGGACTGTCTTCTTTCCAAAGGCTTTCTCTCTTTCAACAAACTTTTTCACAAGAGAGTCAAAGGTTATATCTTTAAGATTTCCATTTGCTTGTAAAGACTCAAGATAATTGAAGTAGGATAGAGTGCCTTGAGAAAAGAAATAAGATGGATATCCAGCTCAACCTTAGTGGATTTGATATCATGAATTATGGATTTAACTTCAGATGCAAGAGCAAGAGGATCATTATTTTTCAGTTCAAGAGTGAAGAGTTTAATCATGAGCTGAACAACTTCAAGTGCAAAATCTGAGTCATAGAGTTCTTTGAGTTTTTGTAAAGCTTCAAAGGCAGTTGAATATGATGAAATATGGCGACTTACTTCTTCATTTACAGATGCTGCGATTAATGCATATGTTTTGTTGTTCTTGTTATCCCAAATGACGAGCTCTTTGTCTGATGTAGGCTATACTGGGTCATTGTCTCCTTCTCCGACACACACTCCCTTCCACAACTCATTGAAGATGAGGGTGTGTTTTATCATCCGAGACCATTCAGGATAGTTCTCCTTGCCAGTGAGAACTATTCCTACCATAGAGATGATTGAATGAATTCTGTAACAACACTTCTACTGGCAAAAAGAATGTGCTTTTGTGAAAAAAAAAAACTTTTGCTGCTAAAAGAATGATTCTGATTCTGCTACGCCATTTATATTATTGACTATTGAAATGAATGTTGATAACATGCTACCACTGTAACATATATCACCACATGAACTATTTGAGCGCTTGTGTTAAATGCTGCCACTGTAATATATGAGCACTACTATCACCGTACTATGTATTAGAGTGTATATGTGTCACATAAAAAATTTGAGCGCATATATCAGAGGGTATATATATATATATATATCACATGAAAGTTTAAACGCTGCTTACTGTAACATATATCACCGAATCAGCATAGCATCAAATCATCAAATCTGCATAATAAATCCCGCTCAACTCAACCGTAGCCCAGCGCTCTAGTTTAGAGCCAAGCCACAAAGGGAAGAGCCTTCCAAACGACTCTTCAAACCACCGTTCCAAAGCTGGCCGACAGAGGCATTCTCCAAAGTTCGAGCTTCAGTCTTTAGCCGCTCTGATATTCAGCAGTTTTTTATTGCGACGGAGGAGTTAACGTTCTAGTGTCTCTTCAGATGCTCGAAGTATTCTCGAATTGCGGCAATGGAATGAGCAATACGGAGAAGTTAACGGCTTCTCATTTCTCCTTTTCATGCGGTCGATCGAACTCGTGACCTCCTTTTGACAAGTCACCACAAACGACCATCAGAGTAGCGAGGACCAACCACGTCAGGCTGGAGTCGGGGTTTCTTTCTCCGTTTTAGGTATCTTGTCATCCACGGAATTGCAAGCGACTGCGCTCCAGATGGAGTTTTCTTGTTCGCGGATCGAGTTTCTTGTATCAAGCCCGTTATTTGCCGTCCGGTAGAACGAGGATTCAGGCAACTGCAAGTTTGCTACAGTCAATCCCAGCGTTCAATGGTATTCACAATCACAACGGGGAGAGCCCTGATAATACAAGTTAGAAATCTATAACCTGCTCCACCTCCACTGAGCTTGAAAAAACAACGGGAAAACAAATAGAAACACTAGTATAATAGAGTATTGTCAGCCACGAGACCAATTTCTGTACAAAAAAATGTAAACAGGCGAGCCACAGAATAATGAATGAAATAACAAAACCCGTTTAACGTCTCGTCCTTGACATTTCCAGCTCCGGACGGTGATGTTCTGGCGGATCTCAATCTTTCACACAGGTTTAATGCATATACAGTAAACGGTAAAAACAAAGGTATGCAAAGCGTTATCACGCAGAGGGCATTAAAGCCGTTTAGGCAGAAGAAATCGGCATGCGTAGGAGCATGGAATCTTTATGCGTGCAAAGAGTCAAACGTACAGGCCAGACAAACGTTCAAGCCAGACAGATGCATTATGTCAGAGTATGGAACAGAGGAGTTACAAGGCACGCCAGAAAAAAAAGGAATCTAGGACCTGTGCTCTGATACCATGTCAGGCCAGGGTAACTCCAGACTTGGCAGAAAAAATTGATTGATTTATTTCATTAGGTAACTATTGCTTATATACAGGAATGTGACTGATCAGTTCATCTACTTGATGACTGTTCACATTCCGGGTACACCCAACCGCTGAGGATTAGGTGTCAACAAAGAATGTCTTGTATATATAGCCAGGTAAGTACCCTTTCACGAAGAGGCATGGCTTCATGGCATGCCTTTTCATTATTAACTAACTAACCATTAGTTAATTTACTTATTGTTTATTATTATATTTATATTATTATGATTATTATTTATTATCTATTTTTGCATAATTTATTTCATAACAATTATCTATATATATATATATAGTGTGTGTTGCTCAAAATCAACATAAATCTATCTTAATTTCGAATCTACTAAGAATAGAGAAGAATAAAATATTTCCTTATGCAAATATTTCTTTAACTTTTACATTTAAAAACAAAAAATTTACATGTTAAAAAATTTGATCGTTCTTAACACCTTATAAAATTAGAAATAAAAAGAATCTATAATTTTTGAGAAAACGATACCATTAAACCTATGTAAATCACTATTTTTGTGATATATAAAAATTATACCACCTTAATTTTTTAATATATTTTATATCGAATTTGAAATTTTACGATAGAATTAGAAATAAAAAGAATCTATGGTTTTTGTGAGAACGATACCATTAAACCTATGTAAATCACTATTTTTGTCATATATAAAAATTATACAACCTTAAATTTTTAATATATTTTATATCGAATTTGAAATTTTATAATATATAATTGAAATTGGTTATCATGGATGTGTACCATAAAATATTTTTAATTTAAAAAATAATATTATTTAATGTTATACTAATATTAGAATAAATGATGTATATAAAAATAATTAAATTATTGCTTATTTATAAAATAAAATTATTAAAAAATATAAATAATATTTGGATTTTAATAAGTATGATTAAAGAAATTAATTTCATTAAGTGCATGTTTTTCAATCATTTTACAACTAATGAAGTAAGTTTCTGTTTTCTAATCGTTTAATTTTATATACTAAATATTAAAATAAGTATATTTAAAAAATAAGTACGGAAGTGTATGTTTTTTAATCATTTCATTTTATACTCTAAATATTAAAATTAAATATATTTAATAAAATTGGATGATTTTGTATGTGATATGTGTGGATGTAAAATAAATGTTACTTCAACATTTTTTTTTCTAAGTGAACATCTCATTATATATTAATATATGTATATATATGAGAATTATTTTTAGTGCTATTTTTTCCAAGTTTTTCTCGTGGATTTTTTCAGTCTAATTTCTCTAAATTCCGACATGAATTTATTGAAATCACAAGCTCGATGGGTAACCCCTGCAAAATCTAAGTGCCCTAGGGATTTTTCACGGTGTTGAATCCATATAAAGTCAAAAACCCAGTTTAAATAACATAAATTAAGGTTTCACCTCAATTTTTTCCATGGCATTGGAAAATCCAAAAAATCACACTAAAGACAACTTTTATATATATATATATATATATATATATATATATATATATATATATATATATATCATTTTTATCTTATATTAAATATATAATAAAAAAATACACATAGTTTTACATTGATTTAGTCTCGGGAAATGTTATAGTGCTTGTAAATAAAAATTTAGCATGTGGTAGATGTTGTATTCTTCTTAAATGAGTGTAAACATTTACATGTGTGCTCAATAAAATTTTAGTTCATGTATTTTAGATAAATTTATTGGAGTGAAAATTTTAGATAGATTTATTGAAGTGAAACCTAACGCAAGATTCCTCAATTCCTTAACCATTTCTATGATAATAAGAATAATAAATGTCTATGAGAAATAATTCATACACAAATTCATATTTTGTATAATGGCTGAAATAAAATGATTAGCAACTTGTGTGACCACATCAAAATTCAAAGTTATGATTGTATGGTGAATTTTTATTCTTAAGATTTGTAGGAAAACTACCCAAAATAAAATCCTTAAAATGATTAGCAATTTTTGTGACCACAAAAAAATTCATAGTTATGATTGTATGGTGAATTTTTATTCTTAAGATTTGTAGGAAAATCATACAAAATAAAATCTTTGAAAATAGTTCATACCGAGATAAATAACATATTTACTATCAATAACTTCCCACCATAATTTACGCAAGCCCTTGCATAAAAAAAATGGATAGGAATACGATGTAAATAAAGATAAGTTACTTTGCACAATTATTTATATTATAATTTTTCTCACCACTTTTGTATCAAATTGTAAAATGTGCAAACTTACTAGTGGTTACAAGCCACCAAAATTTATGAAACACCTTGTTCATGGGCAAGCAATTAATTTGTCCACTTCACATTTTAATTTATTCATTTATGCCAAAGCTAGACTATATGATTTGATTTTTCTATTGACTATTATTAATAGCTTATGTAATTATTCCCAAAGCATAATTTCTAACCTGAGTGACAAGAACTAAGGTGTTATTCAACACTTTAATATGACCTTTGCATGTCATGTCTTCTATTGTCATCTAAAATATATGAAAATAGATAACATATTAGATGATAATCCAAACTATCATAGGCTAGAATTATCAATATTTCATAAGTTCCAAACCTATATAAAATGTAAATTAGCAACTTTAATTTGTTCTCTAACATAGATAACAAATTTAATGATAATGTAAACTATTTTAGATTAGAATTATCAATATTTCATATACTCCAAACCTATTTAAGGCATAAATTAATTATAATTTCGGAAACTAAAATATTTTCAAATATAAATAGAAAATATTAAGTTTTTTTATTAGAATAAATATTGTAAGTTATACATGTTGACCAGAAGAAGTACCAAATTCCATCAATATATTATATCATTAATGCGAGGTTATACCACAACAAAATTAGTTATGCCATGTGAATTCACTTCATCTGAGTTTAACAATTTAGTCTCATTTTAAAATGATTCAAATACACTATTTGTAAATTTATTAATGTGTAATCAAGCAACAATTCAAAACATATTTCTATAGATTAAGTAACATCACAACATAGCTATATAACTTTTACTACCCATAGGTTTTACACTAATAACATTAACAACAAGCAGTGTCTGAACAATACACTTAATTGCCATCAAGGAGTGTATTAACATAAAGAAGTGTCTTAACAATACACCCAATATCCATTTATTAAAATCAAGAAATGTCTTAACAACATACTCAATGTCCATTTATTCAAAACCCAATAAACTAAATATTAGGTGTTTCAAAAGATTTTACACAATCTGTTTATAGAAATCTCAAGCAAACATAATTAACTATAACAATCGATATACTCAGAAACCTAGATACATCTTTCTATGTCTTAAGAATACAATTTTCCAAAACAAGTTCAAGATGTCTCTTTAATTTTTTGAAACACATGGGTAAATCTATACTTTCAATACCAATATTGGTTTTTAATGTTATATATTATTATTCTAAAATACCATTTAATAATTAAAAACCAATAACATGATTTAGCTATATTCTAAGGGTTAAAATAACTTTAAAGAATGTATAAGGATAAAAATAGATATAATTTCTCCCCTCATGTAATATTCAAGTAGACAAAAGCCAACTTTTTTAAGGAATGTATAAGGATAAAAATAGATATAATTTCTCCTCTTATGTAATATTCAAGTAGAAAAAAGCTAACTTTGATAACAACAACTAGACGAAGAATACCATTAAAGTATAACTACAATTTCTATAAAAGCAAGTTCACCCTTTCAATCTCTTGTTTTTTGTGAGAATTATATAAATGATATAAAAGCAAGTTCACCCTTTCAATCTCTTGTTTTTTGGTGAGAACTATATAAATGATTTATTGAGCTCTAGATAACGAAGAAGGGTATATGAATAGAAACTGAATGTGAGCATTTAAGTTGATGTCTAAATATTTCTTAGTGATTTTTTTTAAATGATTTTCCACAGAGAAGCATATTATAATTGAGTGTGAGTGAGATGTTTTCACATGCCATTAAATTTAAAAATAAAAAATTAATACTTAAATTAATAAATTAAATATAGTAATTAAAAAAGCAATTTTAGTTATTAACAAATTATTTTAATTTCTATTTTGATTTTACATCAATTTTATAAAAATAGATGAAACAATTTAAAGTTAAAAAATTAATTTACTTAATAGGAAATTTTTTCAATTATTTAATATAAAGTTCATAAATATTTTCACATAAATTTTAGTGTTAGTCATAAATACAGTACTTCATGTTCATATTAAAGAATATAATTTATATTAAAAAAAAATCTTATTAACTTTCCATTTAAGAATCATGTCTAATTTATTTTATTTTTAATATAGAGTTGATATGTGACATTTAAAAATCATTAATAACTAAAAAAATATAATTTGGAATATAAATCAAATACTTTAATATGTATGCTTAATAAGAGGTTTTAACATCAAATATGTGGAGACAAAGTTTTAGAGAGTTATTATTCCACTAGTAGGTTATTCCAAATTCATAGTACGAATAGATATTCTCATATATATCCCATGGATATATGTTCTTTGTTTCAAAATATGAGGGGCATGCGATTAATGTGAAATGTAAATAAAATATGTCAAAACTTTAGAGGTGCAAATTTTTCCTCAAGTTCTACACTCAAGAATAGTTTTGCATCTTGATATATTTGATCCCTTCTGGTGCTTGGTAGATACTAAGATAAGATGGATCTATGTTCGTCTAATAATAAGGGACCACTTATATGTGATTCATTTGTAATATCATGAGTCTCTTCTTACATTTGGGTAAACCATAATTCTATATTTTTGTCTTATTATTTTTTTAAGTTATTTTATGGTTCACTTATTAACTTGTGGAGGAACAATTATTCGTACATAATAATAGTTGCAAGTGCATTTGAGATGGTGCTTGGCCTAGTTAACAAATATTACATCATCATATGCTTAATTTAATATAATAATATAATAGGAAATATTAAATAGCCTATATCTATTTTAACTCCAAATCTATGGAGCATTCATGAATTAAATCTCCATCTGTGGAGGTGCAAACCCTTTTTGAATTTGCACCTCTCATTCGTACATAAGTCAATAATAATTGTAAGTGCATTTGAGATGGTGGTTGGCCAGTTAACAAATAATATATCATCATATGCTTAATTTAATATAATAATACAATAAGAAATATTAAATAGCTTAGATCTATTTTAACTCTAAATTTATGGAGTTTTCATGGATTAAATTTCTTGAGGTGTAAACCCCTTTTTGAATTTGCATCTTGAGAAATTTGATAATTATAGATATTTAATAGATTCAGAATTAAGATAAATTTAAGATGATTAATATTTTATATTATTATATTATATTAAATTAAATTTAAGATGATAAAATATATATTTATATTAAATTATGCAAAATATTTTTGAATATTAAAATATTTTTTTTATTAATGTTACATTAATCACCATTTTAATTATTAAAACCAAAAGAATTAACTGATCTCTTCTAAAACATAACAAAGAAAATATATTCCTCCCTTATTTGAAGACAAAATCTACTTATACAAAGAATTAAAAACCTCTCCATATAAATAAAAAATAATAAAAAATATCTAATTTAAAAATTAATATTAAAATATTTACTTTATCAATCCTTTATATAGATTACATACATGTTCACAGAGAGGCAGTGAGTTGTAGAAAATATTTCTTAATATAATAATAATTTCGAACTAACCACGAACGCTACTGCAGTTCCATTCCATGTAGTCTACCTCAACTTATTTCTTAAAACAACCCAATTCGAAACTTCGTCTGCTGTGCAGTGCTTCACGGAGATGTTATCTAAATCAGAAGACATTCAGAGATATCTCAGTGTCACAGAACACTTTCCAATGGAGTGAACAGAAGTGAGGTTTCTGTAGAACCCATAGGTAAAGCCTTCTTCATCAATTTCGGAGATCAACTGCAGGTAATTACTAAAGGCGGATCTAATATAATTTTCGTTCGTTCAAAAGCTTGAACATGGAATTATTAATGGCAATGATTTGTCAGGTAGTGAGCAATGGGAGATTCCACAGTGTTGAGCGTCCAGGAATAACGAAGGCGTCCACTACACCTATATCAGTTGTGACGTTTTGTAACCCTTCGCAGGATGCCTTCATTGCTCCTGCAGCATCCATCGTTGATGAACAACATCGGGCTCTGTACAGAGGATATCAGTTCCGAGAATTCACAAGAGTTATGTGTGACCATGAAATAATGGGCAAGACAATGTTGGATCATTTCAAAATTGAATACTCATAATGGTGAATGAATGTTGTTTTTGAGTTTTACTTAGGAATGCCATCCCTAACATTATCACTATTTGCTTGAATGGCTAGTTGGTTTCCACGGTTGAGATATTTATATATTTCATATGGATTAGGTTATAAAAATTGTGGCCATCTTATTTTAAAATTAGATATGAAACAGTTTGGCATTATGCCTTGTGATTCAAAGAAAACGGTTGAAATATTGAACATGGGTTTATATTTGTATAGAGTTGTGTGAAATAGTGTCAGTTTGTTTGTTTGTTTTTTTTTTTATGGTTGTTGTTGTTCAAATTATTTCTATTAATTTGTTCTTTCCCGGAGCCACATTTATTAGTGAGGAGAGATAAACAAAAATTACCAGCCAAGTGCCAAAAACTATAGCAAGTCTACATACCAAATGCACAGTCTCGAAAATACAAACAACATACATATATAGCCAACCGTCATCATCCCTGATTAAGGCGAAGAGCTAGACCATGTTCGATGTTAAGGTGGTGGGGATCTATGACTCCCGTGTATATGGAACTCTAAGGGATCGATCGTGAATCCGCGTTTGACTCCTTCGGAGAGAAGCCATCCATGAAGGAAATTATCTCATTTCATTCTTCATTTCATTCTTCGTGTCTCTGCTGCCCCAGCTCTACCAAGACTACAGTTACACTGTACAACTGTTTGTCCACTGACTTCAAAGAAGAAGGCACTGCCGCAAATCCCGCGTCCACCCCTCCTTCGTCATCTGCAGCACTCGCCCTTCCGTATTGGCGTGCCATTTCCCCTGGGAGAGCACCACCACGCCATACTCGCCTTCTCTGACAAAACATACCTCGAAAGTGTCCCAACCACCGAATCGAGTAAAATACCACCCTCCAAACACTGAGGATTACCATGGAGCCTCCCTATAGCGCTTCAAAACATGGAACCCCCCAACGCAACAGATTCATAACACAGTAATACAGGAACTGCGTCCTCCAGGAACTTAGGATGCCTTCAGGACACAATCCAACAAATAAACCACTGTAACCTACTAAAACTCCAATAAAAAAGACAGAGCACATAAAAGAAAAAACAGAGCAGTAATTGACGGCAGCCACCCCAGAATATACAATAGCTCCAGAGTGCCTAGAGCTATAACAAAGAGGAATGATACTTACCAAGTAGGCCAGAAGAAACTGTCCCTCGCTTTGGATCTCCATTGTAATGCTGCACCAAAGAGACCCGCACCGCACCTCGACCACGCAACCTCTAAGAAATTCCACACTCCAACTTTCACCAAGGTCCCACGCACTGCAGCTCAGCATTTTGGGCTCACCAGGACAACCACCCCACCACACAACATGCACTTTACTCCCTGCAATTATCACGGTAACGGGCATGCATAGGGTGGAAATGTGCATACTCAACCATCTGTGTGCCACCTTGCAATTCTTCCATAAGAGACTCTTAACTAAAAGCAAGCCACCATCCAAAATATAAACAGATGAGATTTCCTCTAAGTTTGGCCCTCCCTCCACTTGGGTCATCATGAGTTCTCAAATCGGTCTATGGGAATAACCACCCCCTCCCTACCTGATTTAATTCAGTGTTCATTCACCCTATCATGTCTTCTTTTAATACAAAGTAGCATTGTAAAATTTAATTTGAAGTTTTGAAAGGTATAATTAATTTTATATTATGTATTCGTCTTTTCATATTAAATAACAATAAAAATTATATTTTAATAAATTCCATTTTTTTTAAATATTTGATAATTTGCAAGTTATATTTTATTTATGATTAAGTAAAATATTTTTTTAATTCGTATATTTTTTTGTTTAAACTATTACCTATAAACTAAACATAGAATGAGATTAAATTATCAATTATATTATTTAGAATGGTTTATCAATTATATTATTTTTACATGGCATCATTTAAGTTCATATTAAATAATAAAGGAATTACATATCTTTTTTATTGAAAAGTAAATTATTTTTTTCTATATTTTTAATTAGTTTATCCATATATTAAGTAGATTTAAAATTGCATGTATTGAAGTATTTTATTTATGGTCTACATTTATTTATTTAGTTATTTTTAAATGTAAAGCTATGTGACAACATCTCCCACATACTAAGATGTAGGGTGTGATCCGAACTTAAACAGAAACACAACAACTTACAGATATAATCATAAGCACAGAGATGCGATAGAAAAACACTTCATTTTATTAATAGAAAAATACTAAACTATGCTTACAAACATAATGGAAATAAGATAGCTTGGGCGATGGTAGCTTATCTCTCAGAAGAGATGTGGCAGCTACATGCCTCAAAATTCTATTACGATGAGGCTCAATGGCCTATTTATTATTGGAAAATGTCATAAAACCCTAAACAACCAAAACCCTAACCCAAGGAGATGTAACACCAAGAGTTTGCGGGCCTTGTTGGGGTTAGTTGGGAAGACCACTTCTCGAGGTCATAACTTGGTCTATTATCTCTATTTGGCGCATACGATACCTTATTTGAAAGGTCTCATAGAAGACTACGGGTTTCGCCATAATCCCTAGCCTGTGGCTATGGGCTTGTCGCAGATCCCAATAAAACACTATTTAGTGGGTCAAAACTACTTCGGAAGTTCAAGACCTGAAAAACTACTAAAAATAGTAAATGTTGAAATGAACAAGGAAACAGATGAAACTGACTAGGGAGTCTAGGTGGAATAGGTTGGTGGCCACAAATATCCACCTAGATGATTCCTCCTACCTTAGGAAGCAATGGTCCCCATTACGTGCAGAGCCTCCATGAGGTGAGGAAATTTATGTTGAAATTGGTCCCTCGTAAACCACTTACCTTGGTGAAGGAGCTGGTCTGCTTTAACAAATCGATATAATTGTATCCTCTTTTCGTGAGTGTTATTAATCTATGTGTCCATGATCTGATCAATTGCGGCATGTTCCATGCAGTCCGGGTAGAGCTCTATTGGTGTGCGTTGTTCTACAATGTCAAATGTGTCCAATAATGATGGAAAGTGTTATCACCAAAATAGGACCCTGATAGGCTGCTGATCAGACTATCTCAGTGTAACTATTTCAAACCAATCTTTTAGCTAAGGCTTAGCCTCCTTAGCCTGAGAGGGCTCTCTCAAAGGGTTAATGATATTGATTAAAGATATGGATAGATGGATAACTCTATGGTTTGGATTTTATATGTTTGTAGATTGGAAGATGGAGACTTGGTACCATTGGGCTATGGAGTCAGTGACAGAGATAAGGACAAAAAATAGCTCTTCTTATAAAACTGAGGCTTGTATATACTTCAATGAAAGAGCGACACATTCAATATAACAATGAACTCAACCTTACATGGAAGTCAGGGCATTCAACATTTAAACATTCAGAACATAAACTCATAGGGGACCACATAGTTTATAAATGTATACAGGAAGTCAGAGCACATTCAGTGAATTCTGAGTGATTATACATCGATACCACTGTAAGAATTAAGGAAAGGACAACATCACATATTCTGAACATAAAAAATCCTTCATGAATCCTGAGAAGTAAAGTCAAGCATGTATTACTGAACTCAATTCACCATAGTTTAACACTTAAAGGAAGTCAGAGCATGTTCCTCCATGAATTCTGAGTAATAAGCATTAAGACTATGGAAGTAAAGCATTTCAAAGATAAAAGATGAAGCTCACTGAAGTACACTAAGAATCTCAGCTTCAGAAAAGTCCAACTGCTTCTGTATATATCAATCCCTGCATAGCATTTACAAAAGTAGTCTTTTTCTCTAACATTTTCCAACCCTTTGCTAATTCGACCTCTTGCTCTATATAAAGCATTTACAATTAGGATTCCATCATCCCTCATCAAGAGAATTCGAATTTTCCATCAGTGACACCTATTCTAACCATAAAACAAACCATTAATTAGAACTAGCTGTTAACTAGGAGTGCTAGTGACCTAATACAACTAGGAGTGTAACTCCTTATTATGATTACAACAACCTTATCTAAACATTTAAAACATTATTTGACACCTAAAACTCCATGAAGTCGAATTTGATGAAGCCTCCCACGTGGTCACCCAACTGCTGATGACAAACCCTAGAAATTAGGGAACATGTTCCCCTGTTTTTAGGTTTAGATCCTTGAAAATTGGCACGTGGGACAGAGCCTTTATCTCTTCATCCGTGACACATTTTACGAAACTGAAGGAGGTTTTTGTAGCCCATGTTGTCCAGAACAAAAACCTCTCCTGGTTTTTTAAAACATTTCTCCAGCTGTCCAGAAACTGTCTTTGAAAAACACGTGGCAAACAGGAAAAATCCGTTTTCTGAAAGTAGGGTCTCAATGAAAGCTTCGTATCTCCCAACTGAAAACACTTATGAATAAAGTGAGATAGGTTATTGTATCTGAGAAGTTTATGAAGAGAAACCTCCCTCCGAATTCCAAAATACCTTTTCATGTGACCAGGAACTGATCTTGAAAAACAGGTGTCAAACAGAGAAATATGCCTGTGGACAACTTGCACCTACAGCAGTTTCATAGCGCAAGTTTGATAACAACCATTGCCACTGTGTTGCTGTCTGCAATTGTATGAAGTTGATCTATATTTATTTCCCAACCCCTTTCTGGAACTAAATCATGATGTCTTGCTTCCTTTTTCTTGCATTTCCAATATGATGGTAAGTGAAGATGACATGAGATATAAGCTTCTATTCTGGCTGAAAAATAGGGCTTGGGACAGAGCTCATAACTTCTCACAAAAAACGTATTTGGAAAAATGGAAGGAGGCTTTTATGAACCAATCCATGCTGAACAAAAACCTATCTTGGTTTTTTTAAAAACCTTCCCTACCGCCGAGAATTTGTCTTTGAAAAATAGGTGTAAAACAGGAGATGAAAAACTGCACCTACAGCAGTTTCGTAGCGCAAGTTTGATCATTCATTTCTCTCACCTCAGAATGGAATTGAAGAAAATGAAAGACGTTTATGTAGTGCAGCATGTTATGAAGAAAAGCCTCTTTCAGTTTGCAAAATTAAGTTCTCGGCTGCTCAGGAAAGCTTTTGGAAGTTAACTAGTAAAAACAGTTTTTCTGCTAAAACAGGCTGCTACAGGGGTTTCGTAGCGCGCTACGAAAACGCCTAGTTCAGTGATTTCGTAGCTACTTTCAAAATTTCTCCAAAATGATGTGAGATATGACTTATAAACACCTGGTAAGACTTCTAAAACATGGAATGAGGCTGTCAAACATTATTTGGAAAAGAGATATGATCTTAAAAGACTTCTAACCTTATGACCTAACCCTTAAAGCATGAAATGACCTAGAGACCCTTTAACACCATGACTAGAAGAAGGGTTTGTAAATGAGAATGATACTAATTGTGATGAGCTGACTCAAAACTTATAAGACTATGATTAAAAACAAGGCAACTTACCAAAGATTAGAGACAAAGATTTTAGGGTGATAACAGTGGCTCCACTAGGGATAGTGTGCCCTTGTGGTATACTAAGAACTTGTAGCTCCAGTGTCGCTATCCATCCTCTAGAATAAAACTCTGAACCTCTGCCCAATTTTCTCCTCAAGCCTTTATGTCTTCTGAACGAAGAATTCAAACTGCACCTACTGAAACAGATGCTCAGTCAACCTACCCTGAGCTTATTTGCACATTCCTACCTACCGTATCAGCTGCAATCTCCACTTGTAGCTCAAGGAACATAAAACTTCCAATGAAGCCAGTCATCGATCTGATCTAACACTTGAATCCTTTGACTGTGCTTGAAACAAAAATAAACCAGATACTGAAATAACCAAGGAAGCATGAGGTGTAACTGTTCTTCAAGATGAACATATAATTGGAAGCCTGAACAGTAAATCTTTTCCATGTAGTCAGCTATAGGGTCAAAAAACACATGGTTAGTTTGATGATTCTCATAACATTCTATATCTTCAAACAACTTATCCTCAGCCACACCAAATTTATTTGATATGCTATCCAACTGCCTTTCTGAATGATGCCCACAAAAAATGTAATTTTCTTCGCTATTGTGATCATTCATTGATGCAAGCTGTTACAAGAAATCACAAAAATGAACAACCTTTTCCTCTACCTGAGGGTCATAAAAAATTTCTTCCAGTATTTCTTCTTGTTGTGTGTAATCAATTTCATCTTCATTATGATCCAAAGACTGACAAATCTGCTGCATCTTTTCATTCATATCAAAGGATGAAACATAGTTTTCACAAAATAAACCCCTGCTGATCTTCATGCTGCGTTTCATGAGATGTTATACTTTCTTCTTGGTGTTGAAATGCATTGTTATGAAGAGCCTCTAAAATTTCTTCATCCATAAATTCATCATCATCATCATAACAATCCTCCAAATATTGAATAAAACTCGTAGAATGTTTACAACAATCTTTGACCGGCAATAAGGAGGGATGACACTCTTTATACATCTCATAGAATTCATCATGAAAATTAGCAAGTGAATATATTGAACCATTTTCCAAACCTTTATACCAAGACCATGCCTTTCCTTCTAAAGTGGTCATAAACATCTTCATAAGACAATCTTCAGGGAAATGAACCTTAAGACTGCGTACATGCATATGGAACCTAACCAAATGAAGAGCAGCATTGTCCCTCTTTTCATCTTTGAATATTGGAAGATCATCTAACCAATCAACCTTTGGCATTAGATTTGGAAAACCAGGGATATGTGACCGATTCATAGGAGCATACCTGGCATTCATTCTTGCAGTGGAACTCATCTCGAAACTTCATCAAGCTACTGATCTTCTAGCAGTGGAGTCACCTACCAATTTATTATTCGATGTGTGGAGTCGCCAAGGTAGTTTTGCAGCCTCAAAAAGATGTCTGAGCTCCTGCTACCTTCAGAAGTTCAGCCATTGATTTCGGGAATGAATAATCTTCAGGCTCCCGACAGACGCACCAAAATGTTATCACCAAAATAGGACCCTGATAGGCTGCTGATCAGACTATCTCAGTGTAACTATTTCAAACCAATCTTTTAGCTAAGGCTTAGCCTCCTTAGCCTGAGAGGGCTCTCTCAAAGGGTTAATGATATTGATTAAAGATATGGATAGATGGCTAACTCTATGGTTTGGATTTTATATGTTTGTAGATTGGAAGATGGAGACTTGCTACCATTGGGCTATGGAGTCAGTGACAGAGATAAGGACAAAAAATAGCTCTTCTTATAAAACTGAGGCTTGTATATACTTCAATGAAAGAGTGACACATTCAATATAACAATGAACTCAATCTTACATGGAAGTCAGGGCATTCAGCATTTAAACATTCAGAACATAAACTCATAGGGGACCACACAGTTTATAAATGTATACAGGAAGTCAGAGCACATTCAGTGAATTCTGAGTGATTATGCCTCCATACACTGTAAGAATTAAGGAAAGGACAACATCACATATTCTGAACATAAAAAATCCTTCATGAATCCTGAGAAGTAAAGTCAAGCATGTATTACTGAACTCAATTCACCATAGTTTAACACTTAAAGGAAGTCAGAGCATGTTCCTCCATGAATTCTGAGTAATAAGCATTAAGACTATGGAAGTAAAGCATTTCAAAGATAAAAGATGAAGCTCACTGAAGTACACTAAGAATCTCAGCTTCAGAAAAGTCCAACTGCTTCTGTATATATCAATCCCTGCATAGCATTTACAAAAGTAGTCTTTTTCTCTAACATTTTCCAACCCTTTGCTAATTCGACCTCTTGCTCTATATAAAGCATTTACAATTAGGATTCCATCATCCCTCATCAAGAGAATTTGAATTTGTCGTCAGTGACACCTATTCTAACCATAAAACAAACCATTAATTAGAACTAGCTATTAACTAGGAGTGCTAGTGACCTAATACAACTAGGAGTGTAACTCCTTATTATGATAACAACAACCTTATATAAACATTTAAAACATTATTTGACACCTAAAACTCCATGAAGTCGAATTTGATGAAGCCTCCCACGTGGTCACCCAACTGCTGATGACAAACCCTAGAAATTAGGGAACATGCTCCCCTGTTTTTAGGTTTAGATCCTTGAAGATTGGCACGTGGGACAGAGCCTTTATCTCTTCATCCATGACACATTTTACGAAACTGAAGGAGGTTTTTGTAGCTCATGTTGTCCAGAACAAAAACCTCTCCTGGTTTTTTAAAAAATTTCTCCAGCTGTCCAAAAACTGTCCTTGAAAAACACGTGGCAAACAGGAAAAATCCGTTTTCTGAAAGTAGGGTCTCAATGAAAGCTTCGTATCTCCCAACTGAAAACACTTATGAATAAAGTGAGATAGGTTATTGTATCTGGAAAGTTTATGAAGAGAAACCTCCCTCAGAATTCCAAAATACCTTTTCATGTGACCAGGAACTGATCTTGAAAAACAGGTGTCAAACAGAGAAATATGCCTGTGGAAAACTTGCACCTACAGCAGTTTCGTAGCGCAAGTTTGATAACAACCATTGCCACTGTGTTGCTGTCTGCAATTGTATGAAGTTGATCTAGATTTATTTCCCAACCCCTTTCTGGAACTAAATCATGATGCCTTGCTTCCTTTTTCTTGCATTGCCAATATGATGGTAAGTGAAGATGACATGAGATATAAGCTTCTATTCTGGCTGAAAAATAGGGCTTGGGACAGAGCTCATAACTTCTCACAAAAAACGTATTTGGAAAAACGGAAGGAGGCTGCTATGAACCAATCCATGCTGAACAAAAACCTATCTTTGTTTTTTGAAAAACCTTCCCTACCGCCCAAAATGTGTCTTTGAAAAATAGGTGTAAAACAGGAGATGAAAAACTGCACCTACAGCAGTTTCGTAGCGCAAGTTTGATCATTCATTTCTCTCACCTCAGAATGGAATTGAAGAAACTGAAAGAGGTTTATGTAGTGCAGCATGTTAGGAAGAAAATCCTCTTTCAGTTTGCAAAATTAATTTCTCGGCTGCTCAGGAAAGCTTTTGGAAGTTAACTAGTAAAAACAGTTTTTCTGCTAAAACAGGCTGCTACAGGGGTTTCGTAGCGCGCTACGAAAACGCCTAGTTCAGTGATTTCGTAGCTACTTTCAAAATTTCTCCAAAATGATGTGAGATATGACTTATAAACACCTGGTAAGACTTCTAAAACATGGAATGAGGCTGTCAAACATTATTTGGAAAAGAGATATGATCTTAAAAGACTTCTAACCTTATGACCTAACCCTTAAAGCATGAAATGACCTAGAGACCCTTTAACACCATGACTAGAAGAAGGGTTTGTAAATGAGAATGACACTACTTGTGATGAGCTGACTCAAAACTTATAAGACTATGATTAGAAACAAGGCAACTTACCAAAGATTAGAGACAAAGATTTTAGGGTGATAACAGAAAGTATGGCCGAAGGCGATCTACAATGAACATTGGGTGGAGAACAAGGAATTGTTGGATGTCAAGCTCGAAGGCATTGTCACCGATGACCTTGGTGATGGTGTATGGCCCATATCGGAGTGGGCGAAGCTTGCAGTGGGGTCCAGCAAGGTGCTCCTTCTACAAATGTAGCCAAACTTCGTCGCCCACCTGGAATTTGTATGGCACTCGATGTTGATAATGGCGCTTCTTGTACTCAGCAATGGCTCTGTCCAATATATCATGGACCTGTTGATGGATGTGTTGAATTCTCTCAATGAAGTTGTTAGCCCTTTTAGATTCGGACTGAACATGAACCGAATTTACCTAAGTGGTTGCAAATGGTATGCCCACATCAATGGGGCATAATGGCTGAAATCCCAACCCTACCTAAAAGGGGTTGTGCCCTGTTGATTTGTGGAGAGCTATGTTGTAGTTGTGTTGGAAATAGGGGAGACTTTCATCCCACGTGCGCGTATGCTTCGAGTTGTACATGTGAAAAATGTGTACGATCATCTTGTTGACAACTTCTATTTGGTCATCAGTTTGGGGATGGAAATTCATGGACTTTGTAAGTTTTGTATTCAACATCGACCATATACTTGACCAAAATTCACTCAGGAATCTGTTGTATCGATCTGAGATAATGGATTGTGGGATCCCAAAGTGTACTCACACTCGCTCAAAGAAGATCTTAGCAGTGGCCTCTATTCTAATACTCTTCTTGTAGGCCACCATGATGGTCATCTTAGAGAATCGGTCGATGACCATGAAAACACAATCGTTGTCGTGCTTAGTAGAACAAAGGCTCAACATGTAATCCATGGAGATAGATTCCCAAGGCTGGCTAGGAGTAGGTAGAGGAGTATACAGACCTTGCTTCTTGGTGGTTGGTTTCACAATGGCACAGGCGATGCAGGATCTAATGTCCTTCCCAACATCCTGACAAAGTTTCAGCCAATAAAAATACTTCTGCAATACTTCCACTGTTTTCTCTACTCCAAAATGTCCAGCGACACGACTGTAGTGCACCCCCTAAATCATTTGGGCACGCTCACTTGAAGGAACATAGATGTGTCCTAGGTGCTATAACAATGCATCCTGAAGGTGAAAATATGGAACTTGTGTTGGCTTGTTGGGGCCTGACCCAGGTTCAGAGGTGATTTAGCCAAACAAATCCTAATACCACTTGCCCTTTCAGCAACAGTTTGTGGAGCGCAGACTCAGGTCTCACCCGAAGTAGTATGGGAGGGTGCTAGAACTAGGTTTCCGCACCCTGGATATGTCTGATGAGGTCAAGTGGTCTGCGGTTCGACCCTACGCGCATGTCACTACGCGCACTTACTCGTACCTTGCAGCCTGAGATGTCGCCTTCGCACAACCCTACTTGAGGGCCGAACGTTGTTATTACCGAATCCTTGACTAGTATTTCGGTGTTAGTTGATTAACTTAGCCTACTTGTAAGCGTTAAAGTATACTTAGCAATATAAATCATTCATACATGTGTGAGGAGTAAATAAACCGTATATTTTCAATTTATATCAAACATGTAATAACCCAAGAATAGATACCCATAATTAAGATAAAACTTCTCTTTATTATTTTCTTCCTCAGTTACAGACTTGACTCCACCCTACGCACTCAGCTGCAGGGGTCCACGCACTGAGCTGCAGACAACTAGGCCTCTGTGCACTTACCTGTAGAACCTTCTCCTACTCTACGACCCAAGACACACTTAGACACTTAGACTTTTGTTCTTCGCTTCTACTTCCCTATCCTTCCATTAGTTATCTTTTACACTTAGAGCCTCGCTCTATTTATACAATCCCATGGTCCATGGACCATGGGTAGGCCGACATTACATTACAAAACTAGGGCAGACAACCTTATGACTCTATCATACATTTTGCGCTCGGCGCCCGCAATTCGCAGAGTCTTTACAACAAGATTAAGTCAAAACTTTGGCTTTGAGCTCCAAAAGATGCCTTGGGGGGATTCCATGCCCAACAGGCCCCCAACACATACATCGTGACTTGCCCTCGAGTCACTTGGTCGGCGCGGTGATCTTGTCGCGGAGTCCCTCCAATTGTTCTCGAATTGTACTAAGGTCCGCAGTGCACTGAGTTGTTGCTTGTTGTATCTGTTGCATCTGCTGTTCTGAGACCTCTGTGTCTGGGGTGCTTCTCTACATCAATGTGTGCATCCCCTGTATGTGTGCAAGCTTTCCTTCAATTTTTGCCGTGATAGTGAAAGCTTTGTCAATCCAAGGTTGAACGTGTGCTTTGGGAACTGCCTCCTTGTGTCGTGTCATGTCCACCTGCTTCTTGAGTGCTTTGGCTTGCTGCATCCTTGCAAGCCTTAAGGTGAGGACTACCATCTGTGCAATTTCTCAAACATTGTCATATTGCTACTAGAGTTCTTGTGCTTTTGTCTCCAAGTGCTAGATGTTGGGGTCCTCCTGTAAAGTTGTGAGGACCTCAAGTGTTTGTTCCAACATGTTGGTACAGTCTCGCACTACACCTCCGATTTCCTCTAGTCCTACTATGATAGTGCTAGCGTGTTCTTCTTTGACTTCCGGGGGAGTGGATGGTTGCGTCTTTAACCACAGCTCGGCGATCTGAATATTCAGCTCCAACTGAACCTTTGTCATTTCTTCCCTGGCCTCACAGGCTCCTGCTACTAGTCTATGGATCTGCACCTCTGTTAGTGGATATGGCGGGATAGCCAACTCTGGGACACTGCAACAAGCATCACCTACCACCTGTACCAACTGTTGATTTTGTGACACAAATTTGTCGCGCTGCAAACTGAGTTGTTCCATGTTTATCTTTTGCTCATTGAGGACTTGGATTGCGTGGCTCTCCCTAGCGTGTCATTCTGTCGTTATCCCATCCTCTAGCAGATACAATGTCTCACGTAGTAGGGTAGCTAGATTAAGGCCAAGGCCTTTCATCATGCTCACAGAAAATCTATTGGCCTCATTTGCTACTAGTAGGGCCCCTTCCGACAACACTATTGTGTTTGCCATCCGTGCGCACAACATTTGCTCTGCTGCCAAGGATCCTGCTGCGAGATGTGTTGAAAGGGTAGCTACTTGAGAGGGACGCACTTGTAATTCCTGCAATTGTGCCTTGATGGACCCCAACATAGTCTGGTTAGGGTGATCAGGTCAATGGAAAACTTCAAGGCCTTGACCTTCTTCCTCAGTCCTGCTCTTTCTGTCGTGTGTGGGTGCTTCAATTGTGTGGATGCAGTCCCTGGGTCCATGCTCTTTTCTGATGTTTCTACTTCCTCTACCTCATGCCCCTATGAGGGCACTGCTTGGCCCTCACCTACCTTCATGATTGCTTCCTGTGTTGCAGCTGCTTATCCAGCCTTTTTCTGCTCTACGGCTTTCTGCACTGCTTCCTGCACTACCTGTACCTCAACTGTTGATGTTTCCTTCCACCTTTTCTCGACCAACTGTGTGACATGTAGCTTGGTATTGTCCTTCTTCTTCTTTGTTGTCGCCCTCTTGAGTTCTGCAAGATCTAGGGCACACCATTTTGATCTCCATGCCTCCAAGACAGTGAAAATGGCGTCGTTAGTGGCTATAAAAGGTAGCTTCATCAACTGCTTCATTGTGTCCTTGTGCACCCTGATGTATATATTATGCATGTCAGTTTTGAATTCTACAAAACTCTACACTGTTGTACATCATGGGTGACAAGCGCGACTTCTGATTGATCCACATCCAGATTTTCATCTCCATGAGCACCCAGAAGATCTTGCTGTCATGTATCTTTTTCGCATCCTTTATGGCCTAGAGCGAAGCATACTTCGCGGCCTCTCGTAAATCTCTGTCAACCGAAGGGAATTAACTGTCCTCCAGCAATTCCCCTACTACAAGCACTATCGGTACCAACAACCACGCATATTGTAAGGTTTTACCCTACTCCTAGGCTTCACGACAATTCTTCAAGAATTTCATACAGAGGAATTCAGCCGAGTTAAACTGGGCCCCCTCCACACATTGCTCGGCCAGTGAAATCACCAGTGCAAGTACCTCGTTTGCGCAGCACTTTCGCATGACTTTGCCGACCAGGATTTGGGTAGCTACGCATACCGCTTTGTCCTTGATGCTGGAGATAGTGTAGCCCCTCTTCTTCTTCTCCAGCTTGTACTTTGTCTTCATGGCCTCCGTGAGAGCCAAATCACTACCCTTACCTTCTGATATGGTTGCAAGGTCCTTTCCTTTGTACGGTAGCCAGGAAATACAATGGATTAGGGTTACCGTGATGGGGATAGGCTCCTCCAACCATAGATACCCATCATTCACGAGGTAGAGCAGCTGCCTAATGATAAGAGTGGCTATTAGGTCACGGTGGAAATGCGACACCCTTAGCAGGTTCAGTAGCCCGGCCTTTTCCACTCCACACAACCACTTCCGTGGCTCTAACATTATCACCACCCTCGCGTTGTTATGCTTCATGAGATTCCCAATCTCCAGGTGCGGGAACTTCTTGTAGTCAGCCAGATCCCAGTCTTCAAACTTCATGGTTGCCACATGGCTCAGGTGTGTGCCTTCAAACATAATTCCATCTGTGAGGAGCAAGGTCTGGAGTGGACTCTTGGTTTCGTCTAGGTCCTTGGGTACTTTTGCCTTCCCCTTTCGTGGGGCGCCATATGCTGGCAGTTTTGTCGCAAATCGTGTAGGTTGTATATCCTCCTCCATGCCTTCATCTTCTTCCTTTGTGATGATAAGGTCCTACAAATATTCTTCCCCCTCATCTATTTCTATTGTGACAGCTTTCCCCTTCTCTTCCATTCATAGTTTCCTACGCAGTAGGTTCCTCGGGGACAGGTGTATGGGAGCCATTGCTTGTTTATCCTTCTTGGGTCTTGGCATACACAGTGATTTGGGGATCTCTACTACAACCCCAACACCTTCTGGAACATCCTCCACAATTGGGGTCTACGTGGCCTCGCCGACAGTTACCTCCTCTATTACTAAACCATCCTTAGTTGTTGTCATCGTATCTGGGCTGTATTCTGTCACTCATGAATTCAGGGGCTCAATCAACACTCAGCTCACAATGCTCAAGGCTTTGCTCAATTTCTCAATTCTAAAATCACCAAGTGTTGTTTGAGCAGAATCTCCTCGCATTTTATAACGCCTTTTGAATTCGAATTCGACCATTCCCCCTAAATCGAGATCATTAATGCTTTCTTGGCAACATATTTTCCCAAATCTTACCCATAAATCGTGTCTTAACTATTTGTCGCCTACTCCATTTGGCCTCAAGTCAATCATCCCATCGTGAACAGTGACTTCAACGGTCACTTTCTATCCAATCCACGCAATAGCGTAGTCCCTCGTGCGCGGTCGTCAACCTTGTGACTCTCCGCTTTTGCACACATCTCCATCATCACGCAGCTCCCAGGCAAGATAGTTTATATTCCCGCACTCCCTTCCAACTGCCTGGAGTGCTAAGACTGCCCTTCCCTTCGCTAGTCAGGTGGTCGCACCACCCGTGTGGAGCACCATCCTATCGCCCATCATGGTTCTTGGAGAATCTCCACCTTCTATTGTTTTGGTCGGCATCGCGCACTTCACCATTTGCAATGTGCTATCTTGTTCACTATGCTTGCCGATATGTGGTCCAAGCCAAGGCATTAGACTAACCAATTCACGACGATAGTTCTCAAACTTGTCATTATGATCATACGCATCTTGCCTTATCATCCTAATTTCTTCGACGAGGAACTCTTCTTTTATCTCAACTTCCAGCTTCTTGAACTCCGCGTCCATCAAAGCACTTTTCTCTCTTAACCGTACCCTGTCTTTTTCAGTTTTGCAACGTCTAAGGTTTCCCTATTTGATTTCTTCCTCAATCTCATGTGTTCTGGCTCTTGTGGTTGTGGGATTCCTTCTTTCTTGGCTTTGCGAACCATTGTATCTATGAGTATTGTTATGTGTAGACTAGGCTTTGTCTGCTCCATAGGGATTACAACATCTACTTCATACTTCAGCGTTAGAAGTACTCGCGCAATCAGAGTTTTGCACATAGTCCTATAAGCCCATAGAACCACTGGTATGCGCAAGTCCCAGTCAGTGCGTCTTGCATGGTGGACTGTTTTTAGTACTTCGCATACTTTGTCAAAGGCTTCCACACAAATAATCTTTGGTGTGCTTGGTTTTATCATACTTCTTCGTTCGCGCCATCTTCTTTCCCGCTCATGTTTGTTGGTCATGTTTCGTATTATGAGTACAGTGAGCGTTCATGCAGGTTGCGTACCATACGCCTGTACCCATCAGGAGAGGTGGCCGTGCAGGTTGTTTCATCATACCCAGCTTCCATCTAGATCTGAGACTTTCCAAACCATATAAGCATCACCCTTCTGCATTCGTGCCAGTCCTCAAAACTTCTTTGATGCATATCCCACCATCTTGCGGGTGTAGCGCGCAGTGCCCATTTCATAGCATCAAAACGTTTCTATTCCGGTACTTCTCTTTCAAACTTTTTCAGGAAATCATCCACCTCGTTCAACCTATCATACATAGGTAGATCCCTTACCTCTATTGTCACACAACACAGTGATCTTACCATCATGTTGCAATTGAGCGTGGTTACCTCGTGTAACCGGTTCTGTCATCGTTCTATTTCCTCATCTGAATCTGATGTGCAGGAGCTTTCACATTCCCATGAAATCCTGCCATCCACTGTAGGATTCACCCAATCCTATTCCTAATTGGTTATCTTGTAGATACTGTCTAGATCGTCATCGCTCTCGTCGTCATGCACTGGCTTTGTGTAGCGCAATCCTTCCATAGGGTCTAAAGGTACCACTACGGGTAGTGAATTTTTCTCTAAAATCATCTTGCACTTCTTTAGATTTATCACTCCATTCATGTTAATGGCCCAATCTAATCGTAGTAGCACGAGATAGGGGTTGTTGTCATCGACAATCTCTATCCTTCGAAATCTGCAAAAGTGCTCACACCTTTGATATCTACCATTATTCCCTATAATCTTGCCATCGATAGGATATTTTGTTGGTTCGCCATTTGCAATTGAATAAGACACCATTGCAATGTGTGCCTGACCATGCGCTCCCATGTCTGCATTGGCAGGATGTTCGCGTCCAATCCTAGATCTAGAATCACTTGCTCCATTTATTCCCAGATTTGTGCAGTCAATATCATCTTCCTTCCTATTCATGTTGTGTGCTTATGGAGCTTTCAGAATATGTGTGGTTCTCTTTACCTAGTGCACCTAGTGATGAGTTCTTGCGATCCCTTCACAGCCTTGATTTCGCAGAACAACTTCATTCATGTCTCCAGAAAGGTAGTGAGCATTGATGGGTCCATCTTCGGTTCTAGTTTGTCTTTACTACCTGAAGTGGAGGCCTCCATGAAGCTCTTCTTAGCTTCCATGAATGTCTCCTTTGTGTGTTCCAAATCAAACTCTGGTTCCTTTGTTGGAGCCTTGCGAACCCAAGCACTCTCTTCCGACTATTTTCCCTTGTCATCTCCTGTCGTAATACCACTTCAGAGCATGATGTTTATATTTGGGTCATCTTCATGTGGTTCAGACCTCATCATTTGTAGGTTCTGAGGCGATGGAGGTTGGAGTGTTCCTTTATCGTGCAACCTCGCTATCAGCGTGGGGCAATCCTACGTCTCATGATCAAATTAGATACAATATAAACATGATACTCTCATCGGATTTGTACAATCATGGGCATAATGCCCTAGCCCTTCGCAATTGTAACAAATTAGTTGTTCATGACCCCTTCCTGGTCCCATTCCACCTTGACCTCATCCACGCCCCTAAAATATAGGGTGTGTCATCCCTGTATTTTGATTGAGGGCTCGTGTTTCGACCTGAACTCTATAGGTAGGAGTCCAATCCATCATCAGTTCATAACTTCTATAAGTGCACTCATCATGGCCTACTGATCTGCATAATTTATAGAACAACTATTGGGACGTCTGCATATACTTCTATAATAGGTGGCAGTTATCTGTAGCATGCTTCCCCCCTATCTGACAAATCATGCACCATAATGCAGGCACCACGCTCAGTCCTGCTTGTGCCTCTGGTCTCAATGGAATCATCCCTCCTCCAGCCAAGTAATTCGCGAAGACTGGATAATGGTCCTTGTCATGTCCCTGTCCCTTGCATTTTATGCACCATACCTCCTCGCATGCTTCTGGGCAAGTTGTCCTATCTTGCTTCAAACTTTGCATCTCCAGACACAAGTTTTTCAGCTACGCATGGATCTATTGGACTCCCAAGGTATGATCTTGTATTAGGGTCTCATGTAATCTCATTGCAATCTCCAAAGCTTCAGCCTGAGTAGATAGATTCTGTTGTGACAGCGCAGTCCTTAGATGTGGCATTAGTGATGCTACAAACCATGTGCGGTGCTGCCCATCCGTCAAGGTCATGTTGGCTTCACGAATCATACCCTTCAGTCTCTAATCCATCTCCCAAGGGGTATCACCTGGAAGCATCGTGATTTCCTTAAACCTGATAATCGACCATGTCTCTGATTTTTGCCTACTAAATTCCCCATTTAGCGCACCTTGGATATCTACGATCCCCGCGTTTGGATTGTCATTATAATGGTTAATGTACAAAGTTAGTGCACAATCATGCAATGCGCTTACCAATGTTTCCTTCTTTATGTTGTCATTCATGACTCCTTGTGCTTCCCATACAGCCTTTACCATGAACCAAAATTGGTCCAGATCTTCGTTCCCTACACCTTTGAACACAGGCAACTTTACTACGCTCGCCATATTGAACTGTGGTAGTGGTGGAGGTGGTGTGGGCGGAGATGGGGGTGAATATGGTGAAACTGGTGGTGGTGTAGGTGGGGGTGCTATGTGGGGAATTCGTTGCCTTACTAGACTGATCGCACTTCTTGGTGAAACTTTCACGAGCTCTTCCTCGCTTTCTCGTCGAGGCAAAATCAAGGGGCTAGTTTCTATCTCTGCGCTACCTTCATTTCTATAGATTGTAGAAATTTTGAATAATATGACACTTACTCACAGATATTATCCCAATTATACACTATTGCGGAATACATGCATAATACATGACCTCCTCTACATTGATCATCAATTTAGCAGCATTAAAAACAATGAAACATCAATCGCATGTGAACATTAACACAGTATGTAATCCGGGGAAGGAATACAGTTGAAAACCCCACACTATCTGTATATTATAATGATTGAGAACATGTAACAATACATAGTACAATACTCCTCACAAGTACTTAGTACTATCTCCACCTGCTTCACACAAAACTAGCTCAGATCTGAATCAATCACAGGTTCAAATCTCCTCCGTTGCTTGCCTACCTCCACTACGCAATCCTGCATGAGAATGGATGAGAACGGCTGAAGCAAACTCATATTTCTCTTGGCTGAACCATGCAATCCTCATTGGAAATACTCAATCCATTGATTGTGCAAATCTCATGCACAACTATAGTCACAACTGATAGTTGTCTTGCCCTTTCACTCACCCCTAACACCTGTCTCCACTGAACTGTCCATCCACTGAGTTAACTGATGTATTCTTTAGTTGATTTATGAGTTAATAATTAGTGAATTAATTAATAATTAATTCACATCACCCATCACTAGTGTATTCTGCAGTTAGACTAAATACAACTAGTTCAACCAAGTCAAATTAAACACAACTCCATCAACTCCTCAATCAACTCCACCAAACTCAATCACTTCAGTTCTAACTGAATTCCATCATGCAATAGCTCAACTGACCCATAAGAAAAGTGTATTTCCTTCTAGCAGTTGCATGTGCCACATCTATAGCTCAAACTGAAGTGCTCCAAGAGGATAAGATAATGTTTATAGTCCAAATATTATTAAGAGCTAATAATATTCGACTGTTCTATTTTTAGCCTGGTGGTCTAAAAATAAACTCCGCCCATATGTCTAAAAATAGAAGTCCATATATTTTTACCAACATGAACAATCAACCACAAATAGCATCCTGCAACTCATAGACCATGATCCATATGTCTAAAAATAGACTTTACGCCAAAAATAACCTGCGGGCTCACTTAGTGAAGGCGACTCCTTTTCACTAAGCTCCATCATCTTGTTGCATTTTCAACACTCCCTCTCAACAAGATATGGATTATCTGCAACCCCTATCCTGCAACTTTGGAATGTTCTGCATGCAACACATTTTCCCGGTCCACTTGCTCCAACAACACTTGGAACAAAAACACTCCCAACTAACCACTCTGTTGGGCTAGGAACATACTCTGATGCTGAAGCTCTACCTGCTGCTGACAAGTGCTCCCTCTCTGACATCTATGCTACTGCAACATCTCCATGCATCTCCCACCATTGCACACTTCTCTGTGCCACCTAGCACTGTGCAAAACACTTGTGCTTCTCGCATTGTTGCAGCCTGCTAGCTATGCATTGTCCTGGGTTTCCCTACATTGTCGCTCTCTCTGCCGCTCCATCTGCATCTGTCTCTACCCAATCAGTCAGTTCCTGCTACTCCACATCGGGGCTCCCATAGCAAGGTCTCATCTAAGAGGTTGGGTACCTCAAGGATCCTGCCCCTCCTCCTTGGGACGATCAATCCACATCACCCCACCTCCTACCTGGAGGTATGTCTACATGTGATCCCTCAACCCACCTGGCTCGAAGCTTCCCCCTACTGGAGGTCTCTGCATGAGTAGATGTCTCTACTCGATCTCCTCTAAGTTTCCCTTGTTGTGGCTGCTCCACAACCTCCTGAAGCTGCTGCACCAATCGTGGCTCCTCCACAATCGTCTGAGACTTCTTCTAGATCTGCATGTTGAGAGGTAATATAAGCTCCCTCTCAACCACCAAGTCTCCACCAGTTGCCTCACTGCTCAAGGATTTGCATGCATCTTGAACCTTAAGAGCATACAGGTTCTTGACCCATAAACCAATCTGCTTCACCTGTCTAGTGATGATGTGTCTAAGGAAAACCTTTCCCTTATTGAAGACTACATCATAGCCTCTGTCTTCTAGCATTGTGGTCAACACCAAGTTTCTCTTCAGTCCTGGTACATACTTTACATCGGTCAAGATAAGGCGAGCTCCATGCTCCCTCTGAAAAATAACTGTGCCTACGCCTGAGACACTATACTTCTCATCATTACCCATCGCTATGAGTATCTGGAGATCTTTCTCCTCCAAAGTACTGAACAAACTCTTGTCACCGGTCATGTGAAAAGAAGCTCCACTGTCAAGAAACCAACCACTTCCCACCATGGATGAAACCATGCATGCGAAGAGTGTGAAATCCAACTCAAACTGTGAAGCAAGTGCCTCACCTTCAGATCCTTCCTCAGATCCCTTCTTGGATTTCCTCTGTGGAAAATTTGCAGCATAATGGCCCACCTCATGACAACGAAAGCATCGCACTTTCAATTTTTCAACCTTCTTCCCATCATTGGAAGAAATTGATTTGGAAATAGAACCCTTCTCCTTCCCCTTCTTTGCTTTGGCAGCCAAAGCACAATTTTCTTCATCAGATGCCTTTGATGAAGATCCATCCCTAGTATTCCGCCTGATCTCCTCTTGCACAAGATCCGACCAAAGTCTCTCCCATCCTGGCAATTTCTCCCAACCATTGACAGAGTCCTGATAGGAATGCCAACTCTTCGGAAGACCAAGGAGAGCCAAACTCACCAAGTCCTCATCATCGACAGTCACCCCCACACTTCCCAGCTCATCCCGGCATTGGGTGAACTTCATGAGATACTTGGGCATACTATCTCCTTTCTCACACTTAATGTTTCTAAGTTTATCCTTGAGCGCCAACTTCCTCTGATCGCTCTTTCTTTGGAATAGATCTGTCAATGCTTTCCACATCAAGTATGGAGAAGCCTTTCCATGCATGCTAGACACAATGTGATCCTTCATGCCCTCCAAAAGAATCCTTCAACACTTTGTTGTCTTCTTTTGCCAAACCTCAATGTGAACAACATTAGTAGGCTTTGGGACCTCAGCCTCTATGAACTCCTTCAGCCCATTGTCATCTAACACCGCTTCCATTCTGTCTTTCCATGCAATATAATTCGAGCTGCCTTCAAGAGTATACTCCAATCGCAATCCGTTGAAATACATTTCAACTTTGACACCAAGAAAACACTGCTGCAAATTCGAATCCCACCAACTCAAAACTCAACTGCTTCTGATCTAAAATTCGTGAGAACAAAGTATTTCTTGTACAGATATTGACTATATGGGATTTTACCAGATATCTCACCTTCCAAAAGAAGGATGAATCCAGAGGCTACCTGACCCGATTACAAACTCTGCCTGAAGAAATAAAATGTAATCACTTTCTGAATAATAGATCTGATGATCAACTCCGCTCTGATACCATGTAGAAATTTTGAATAATATGACACTTATTCACAGAGATTATCCTGATTATACATTATTGCGGAATACATGCATAATACATAACCTCCTCTACGTTGATCATCAATTTAGCAGCATTAAAAACAATGAAACATCAATCGCATGTGCACATTAACACGGTATGTAATCCGGGGAAAGCATACAGCTGAAAACCTCACACTATCTGTATATTATAATGATTGAGAACATGTAATAATACATATTACAATACTCCTCACAAGTACTCAGTACTATCTCCACCTGCTACACACAAAACTAGCTCAGATTTGAATCAATCACAGGTTCAAATCTCCTCCGCTACTTGCCTACCTCCATTGCACAATCCTACATGAGAATGGATGAGAATGACTGAAGCAAACTCGTATTTCTCTTGGCTGAACCACGCAATCCTCATTGGAAATACTCAATCCATTGATTGTGAAAATCTCATGCACAACTATAGTCACAACTGACAGCTGTCTTGCCCTTTTACTCACCTCTAACACCTGTCTCCACTGAACTGTCCATGCACTAAGTTAACTGATATATTCTTTATTTGATTTATGATTTAATAATTAGTGAATTAATTAATAATTAATTCACTTCACTCATCACTAGTGTATTCTGCAGTTAGACTAAATACAACTAGTTCAACCAAGTCAAACTGAACACAACTCCATCAACTCCTCAATCAACTCCACCAAACTCAATCACTTCAGTTCTAATTGAATTCCATCATCCAATAGCTCAACTGACCCATAAGAAAAGCATATTTCCTTCTGGTAGTTGCATGTGCCACATCTGTAGCTCGAACTGAGGTGCTCCAAGAGGATAAGATAATGTTTATAGTCCAAATATTATTAAGAGCTAATAATATTCGACTGTTCTATTTTTAGCCTGGCAGTCTAAAAATAGACTCTGCCCATATATCTAAAAATAGAAGTCCATCTATTTTTACCAACATGACCAATCATCCACAAATAGCATCCTGCAACTCATAGACCATGATCCATATGTCTAAAAATAGACATAGTCTAAAAATAGACTTTACGCCAACAATAGCCTGCGGGCTCACTTAGTGAAGGCGACTTCTTTTCACTATGCTCCATCATCTTGTTACATTTTCAATATAGAACCTCCCACTTCACGTAGGCCCAAACATCAATTTATTCCATAATCCATTTTTCACACAATAGCATTTTAATCAAAGTGTTCAAAGATTTAACGTACTTAGCTCGTCCTTTGAGGAAGCGTCGTTTCACCTCGTTGTAGCTGACTGAAGTATATACCACAAACTCGGTGGTAAACCCTCCTATAATTCGATCAAGCCAATGGTCCACAACGTGCGCGATCTTATCTTCTGATGCTTCTATTCTGCGCACCAACTATGGAGTCTACACAATCGGTTTTTCAAGCCTACGCCTTCCTTGACAATCTGCTAGCTTCGTCATCCACTCGTACAACTCAGAGGGGAAGGATGCAAAGAAAATTTCATGGATTTCTTATATAAGTAGTTCTCTAACCACTATTACTTCAATACTCATGGATTCCTATTTTCCTGCGCCGCAAACTTGTGAATCATTCTGTCGAGCCACTCTTAAATTTATTTCTTTATCAGATTCTAGTGACATGACATCAAACATCCCTTATGCAGATCCGAGTCCCGACAACAGAATCACTTGTTGGCTTGTTGGGGCCTGACCCAGGTTCAAAGGTGATTTTTCCAAACAAATCCTGGTACTACTAGCCCTCTCGGCAACAGTCTCCGGAGTGCAGACTGAGATCTCACCCAAAGTAGTATGGGAGGGTACTAGAACTAGGTTTCTGCACCCTGGATATGTATGATGAGTTCAAGTGGTTCGCGGTTTGACCCTACATGCACATCGCTATGTACACTTACTCATACCTCGCAGCCTGAGATGTCACCTTCATGCAGCCCTACTTGGGGGCCGAACGTTGTTATTACCCAAGCCTTGACTAATATTCCACTGTTAGTTTATTAACTTTGCCTACTTGTAAGCATTAAAGTATACTTAGCAATATAAATCATTCATACAGGTGCGCAGAGTAAATAAACTGTATATTTGCAATTTATATCAAACATGTAATAACCCAAGAACGGATACCCAGAATTAAGATAGAAATTCTCTTTATTATTTTCTTCCTCGGTTATAGACTCGACTCCACCCTGCATACTCAACTGCAGGGGTCCACACACTCAGTTGCGACAACTAGGCCTCTGTACACTAAGTTGCAGAGCCTTCTCCTACTCTATGACCCAGGATGCACTTAGACACTTAGACTCTTGCTCTTCGCTTCTACTTCCCTATCCTTACATTAGTTATCTTTTACACTTAGAGCCTCACTCTATTTATACAATCCCATGGTCTGCGGACCATGGGTAGGTCGACATTACATTACAAAACTAGGGCGGACAACCCTATGACTCTATCATACATTTCGCGCTCCACGCCCGCAATTCGCGGAGTCTTTACAACATGATTAAGTCAAAACTTGGGCTTTGAGCCCCAAAACATGCCTTGGGGGGGTTCCATGCCCAACAAATTGCTTCCTTTCTAGGAGTGTCTGGTATATGCTGCAAAATTCTAGATCGCTCTTGTAAATATGTGGCCACCTCAATGTCTTGTGCCCACTAGAGTCAAGCAGAGTGATCAGCGCCATGACTGGTGGTCGGCTGAGGTAATCAACGATGTTATTGGTGCTGCCATTCTTATACTTAATGTTAAAATGGAACTACTGTAGATAGGTGGACCATTTCTAATGGTGATCATTTTGAAACTTCCCTTGGGTTTATATGAACTGTAGAGGTCAGTGGTCTATGTGGATGACCCTTTCCTTCCCCAAAATTTAATGCTTCCATTAACGGCAGGCCTACACAATGGAATACATTTCTTTGTCATAAGTGGGGTACTTTAGGTCTATGTCTGAAAGTGTCTCACTGTGGTAATCCCCTGTATGCCCATGCTTAGTAAGAACTGCATTAATAGCATAGTCAGAGGCATCTGTCTCAATCTCAAATAGCTGTTACAGGTCTGGTAATGTGATTAGTGGTACATAACGGTGGTGATTCTTCAACTAAGAGGACACTTTTTGTTGGGTTTCTAACCAAAAAAAAATCTTTCGCTCTGCCCTTGGTGACTTGAATTAAATTCCAAGAGATATATCAGAACCCCAACACAAACCTACAGTAGAAATTGGCAAGACCCAAAAAGTTATGAAGCTTCGTTAGAGTGGTTGTAGTTGGCCAATCTTGAATGACTTGTATCTTGGATGGGTCCACATGTACACCCTATTCATCAATTATGTATCCCAAATATTGAACCTGCGTCAGGCCAAAGGTGCATTTCTCCAAGTTAGCACACAACTTGTGTTGTTGTAGGGTTTGAAAGACCTATCAAATATGGTGGAGGTGTTATTCCCAACTCTAGCTAAAGATCAATATGTCATCTAAATACACTTCTATGAATGCATTGGTGAAGGGTCACAAGATGTCATCCATTAGCCACATGAAGGTGGCAAGGGAATTCATCAATTTGAATGGCATGACCAACCATTTGAAAAGGCCCTCCTTGGATTTGAAGACAGTCTTCCACACATCGAAGGGTTCAATAAACACCTAGTGATAGCTTAACGTGAAGTCAATCTTGCTGAAATATTTGGCCCCTTTGAGTTGGTCTAGAAGGTCATCAATCCACGAGATTAGGTATCTATTCTAGAAAATGATCTTGTTCAATACCCAAAAGTTAGTACAAAGCCTCTAGGTCCCATCCTTCTTTTGTACCAATACAATTAGGCTCCCACAAGGTGATGAGCTTAGCTTTATGTGCCCTTTCTGCAATACCTGAATCTGCCTCTTGATCTCATCATTCTCCAAAACAGAGCTTTAATAGATCGGTTTATTCGGCAGCAGCATGCCTAGGGTCAGATCGATGGAATGCTTGACTTGACAATGTTGTTGGGTTGTGTTATATTATTTCCACAACTAGTCGACGTAATTAACCCGAGGGTTAGAGGGCGGACAGAGCCCCCCCTTCATTGCACCGATTGCACAGCGGGGGGGTCACAGGGGGTTTGAGGGGGTAGGTAGCCCCCATCTATGGGGTTCAGGATAGCGCCTAGGGGAAGAAAAGTTGGACCCTATATTAGGTTGGGCGGACCTACCTATGGTTTCGTGCATGGTTTTTGCACATGGTTTTGGACGTGATGGTTTTTGGTCCATGGTTTTGGACACGATGGTTTTCAGTCCATGGTATTGGATGCTTTGTCATGTACAAATATGTATTGTAAAATTTAAAGGAACATAATGAAAAATCAAGCTGGTAGTCCCAGTTTTGGGATCTAGTGGAAAATCTCTGTGTATATGTGTTTTATGTGTTATGCTCTCGCATTGTTTATTTTCGGTGTTTTAGGTAATTTTTGTACGAGGTTAAAACCTGCATTTGGTATCAGAGTTGTTTTGGCTTCAAGGGGATGCCTTTGTTGCTGAGGGGTTTTGCTCGGGCCTATGGTAGACCCTGTTCAATGCGAGATCTGCGGGATTGATTCGAGATCTGTTGGTGGATAAAGATCAGTAGATCGCGGTAGATCCAGGTACTAAACCAATGGGAGTGTCCGATGAAGAATGGAATAAGTTGGATCAGAAGGAAAAGAGCACAATACAATTGTGTGTCTCACAGTCGGTATTGCTGAATGTATCAGAGGAAGCTATGGCGAAGGCTTTGTGGGACAAGTTAGGGACTTTAAACTAATCTAAGTCTCTGGTGAATAAATTGTTCCTACAGAAAAAGCTGTATAACCTGAGGATGAAAGATGGAGACTCGGTGATAGAGCATATGGACGCATTTAATACTGTGGTAAGTCAGTTATTGTTTGTTGATATTAAAATTTCATATGAAGATAAGTACATCATTTTGTTGTGTTCTCTACGAGATTCGTGGGATAGTCTGGTTATTGAAATAGGTAGCAATGCCACTACCTTGCAGTTTGATGAAATATTCTCATCCTTGCTAACGAAGGAGATGAGATGGAAAATATGGAGACCCAGAATGGTGATGCCTTATATGTACGAGGACGGTCCCAAAACATAAACAAAAATAAGTCATCAACTCGGAGATCTAAATCTAGAGGGAGATCTAAATCTCCAAGAAAACCTGTAAAGGTGGTTTGCTAGAAATGCAAAAAGGAAGGGAACTACAAAAGGGAATGTAAATCTAAAGCTTGTGACAAAGGAAATGGATCTGATGATGCTCCTTCTGCAGAGGCAAAAACCACCTTCGATGAAGGTGGGGACGTGTGCTTGGCTTCGTCAAGTACACATGTAGATAATGAGGCATGGTTGATTGACTCAGGTGCATCCTTTCACTTCACTCCCCATAGAGAGTGGTTCTGCAATTATGAGAAATACGATGGTGGTGATGTCTTCTTAGGGGATGATAGGAAGACTATAATCATTGGTCTCGGAAAAGTAAAGTTGAAGTTGCTAGGTGGAAGGGTTAGAACACTTCTAGGTGTTTTGCATATTCCTACATTAGCCAGAAATCTGATTTTTGTAAGCAAGTTGGATGATGCAGATGTAAAAATAGTGTTCGAGAAAGATACCTGCAAGATGGTTTAGGGAGCACTGTTGTTGATGGATGCAATAGTTCTGTGGTTCCTGAAAGTGGAGCAAAAAATATAGTGGTCTCTAGAGAAAAGACCATGTTGTAGCATCAAAGGCTTGGACATATTGGAGAGAAGGGCCTTCAAATACTTCATGGTAAAGGTATGGTAGAAGATATGAGTAATAGCTCTCTGTATTTTGATTTCTGTGAAAATTGTGTATATGGGAAGAAGAATCGGGTGAGTTTCCCCTCTAGTGGTAAGAGGGAAAAACAATATTAGAGCTTCTGCACAGTTATTTGTTTGGACCTATGAAGGTTCCATCATTGGTTAAGTCTGTGTACTATGTATCATTTATAGATGACTTCTCAAGGAATACATGGATATATTTCCTTAAGAATAAATTTGAAGTCTTTGACAGGTTTAAAGAATTTAAGGCTCTGGTGGAAAACCAGACAGAGAATTAGACCTGTGAAGGTTCCATCATTGGTTAAGTCTGTGTACTATGTATCATTTATAGATGACTTCTCAAGGAATACATGGATATATTTCCTTAAGAATAAATTTGAAGTCTTTGACAGGTTTAAAGAATTTAAGGCTCTGGTGGAAAACCAGACAGAGAAGAAGATGAAGGTGTTGAGGTCAGATAACGGTGGAGAGTTTTGCAAGGAAGGAATTTGAATAATTATGTAAGAAGTGTGGTATAGCACAACAGAAGACTACTCCATACACACCTGAGAAAAATGGAGTTGCAGAAAGAATGAAAAATACGTTGATGGAAAGGGCAAGAAGCATGCTTAGTGGTGCCGGATTAGGAAAGGAATTTTGGGCAGAGGCGGTGGAGACAACATGTTACCTGGTCAATAGATCACCTTCATCAGTGTTGGAGGATAAGACTCCATAAGAGATATGGACTCGTAAGAAACCCTCTCTTTCACATCTGAGGGTATTTGGATGTGATGCATATATACATGTTCTAAAGGAGAAAACAACAAAGTTGGATAGTAAATCTGAAAAGTGCATCTTTATTGGGTATAAGGATGGTTTAAAGGGTTATAAGCTTTGGAACCCAGTAACAAGGAAGGTTGTGTACAACCGATATGTGGTGTTCAGAGAGGTGAACGATGTTATTAAACATGAAGTCCCATAAAAGGAACGTGAGAAGATAGAGTTTGAGCTAAAGGAGGAAGAATCAGACTCTACAGTAGAAGAGGAATCAGAAGATGAAGAGCCACAAACTTCGATTATGAGAAGATCAGTTCGAGAAAGAAGGCAGCTAGAAAGGTATAGTTCATCTGCTTTTTGTTCAAATTTTGCTTTATATGTTAATGATGATGATCCCAGAACTATGAAAGAAGTAGTAGATTTAGAGAATGGCAAACTCTGGAAAGAGGCCATGGTTGATGAAATGGAATCTTTGCACAAAAATGAGGCTTGGGATTTGGTGGAGTTTCTAGCTGGAAGAAAACCCATTGGCAAAGAATGGGTGTTCAAGAAGAATACAAATGCAAAAGGAAAGGTGGAGAAATTAAAAGCTTGGTTAGTAGAAAAAGGTTATTCTCAGGTGTTGGGAATTGATTTTGGTGATCTTTTTTCTCTCGTTGCCTATTGCCAAGGTAGTTTCTATTAGATTACTTTTATCTGTTGTTACTGCTTTCGATTTTGAGGTAGAATATATGGATGTGAAGATAACATTTCTTCACGAAGATCTAGAAGAGGAGATCTACATGAAGAAACCTGAAGGCTTTGCAGTCAAGGGTAAGAAAGAACTGATATGCAAGTTAAAGAAGTATCTGTACGAGTTAAAATAGTCACCAAGGATGTGGTATCAGAAATTTGATACATTTATACAGGGACTTGGCTTCAACAGAAGCAAGGCAAATCACAATTTGTATTTTAAATTAATTGGTGACCGTATTATTTATCTGGTCTTGTATGTGGATGATATGTTGTTGGTTGGAAATGACAAAGAAATTATCCATGATTTGAAGACCCAATTGTCCTCTAAATTCGACGTGAAAGATCTTGGTGCTGCAAACTATATTTTGGGCATGGAAATTAAAAGCCATCGGGAAAAGAGGAAGCTCTGGTTAAACCATAGGAAGTATGTCGAGACAGTACTCCAAAGGTTTAATATGCAGGATAGTAAACCGGTGAAGGTTCCTATTCCTGTAGGTGTAAAGTTATCTGTTGAACAGTGTCCCAAGACACAAGAAGAGGAAGAGGATATTTCTAATGTTACATATGTAAGTGCAGTCAATAGCCTTATGTATGTGATGGCCTGTATTAGACCAGACATTGCACATGCAGTGGGAGTATTGAGCAGGTTTATGTCAAAACCAGGGAAGGTGCATTAGACAACAGTGAAGCAGGTTTTCAGGGATTTGCATGGCACTAGTGATTATGGTTTGTGCTACCAAGGAAGACTAGGATTGGACAGAGTTTTTGATATCTGTGGCTTTGTTGATGCAGACTGGGCTAGAGATCTGGATTAGAGAAGATCTACAAGTGGGTATGTGTTTAAGCTATTTGGAGGTGCAGTTAGTTGGATGAGTAAGAAACAATCTGTAGTGGCACTCTCAACTATAGAGGCAAAATAAATGGCAGCCACTCATGTAAGCAAGGAAGTAGTTCGGTTGTAGAGATTGTGTTCAAGTATGGGGTTAGTAAAGGGAGCTATAAGGATAGACTGTGATAGCCAAAGTGAAATTTTCTTAGCAAAGAACCCTGTTTACCATTCAAAGACAAAGCACATTGATGTTCAGTATCACTTTGTGAGGGATATGATAGAAGACAAAAAGGTGGTCACTTTGAAGAATACTGCAGATGCATTGACAAAATCTGTGAGCTCTGAGAAGTTCTTTTGGTGTAGAGAAGCAATGGGTGTTGCAGGGCTGGATAAATGACTAAGCTCTCCGTGGCCCCTTGTGGAAAGAAAACAACAAGTGGGAGAATGTTTGGTTGTGTTATACTCTTTCCACGACTAGCCAACATAGTTAATTAGGGAGTTAGAGGGGGAGCAGAGGGGGTTCACAGGGGGTTTGAGGGGGGCTGGTAGCCCCCCTCTATGGGGTCTGGGGCAACACCCTAGGGAAAAAAAAATTGGACCCTATATTAGGTTGGGTGGACCTACCTATGGTTTTGTGCATGGTTTTCGCACATGGTTTTGGACACGATGGTTTTCGGGCCATGGTTTTGGACGCGATGGTTTTAGGTCCATGGTCTTGGATTCTTCAGCAGGTATATATATGTATTGTAACATTGAAAGGAACATAATGAAAAATCAAGCTGGTAGTCCTGGTTTTGGGATCCAGGGGAAAATATCTGTGTATATGTGTTTTATGTGTTATGCTCTCACATTGTTTATTTTCTGTGTTTTAGAATTTGTATGCAGGTAATTTTTTTACGGGGTTAAAACCTACAAGTGAAGAGGCACCCCTGTGGGTGAGGTGAAAATATCCTGTACTCCTCCATGACTTTGTCCATCTTTTTTTGATGTGCAAAGGAGCCATGCCTAGAAGTCGTGGTCACAACCTTCATCTTTCCCTGGGGGTGAATCACAAGGAAAACAAATTTCCTAGTTTGGGAAATGATCTTACTACATTGATTTGCAGTGATCAAAGAGATGGTGGTAGGCGGAGCTACCTCCCGTATCCTGTACAAATTATTAGCCAAAGTAATAATCACAGAGCAAGGTCTAGACTCATATACAACATGTCACTTACACAAGTATGGTTGTCCTAACAATACATCACAAACTTTAAGAGGAGCTACGTCACAGAATACCTCATCCATGAAGGGCTTGATGTTGTAGGGAAGGCGACACTTCTAGCTGACATGAAGATCTCACCCTCGGTGAAACCACCTGATGGTGTACGGCTTTGGATGTGTTATAGTCTTTAGGCCCAGTTACTTCATGATCTCTACTGAAATGAGGTTCTTATGGACCCGTTGTTGACAATGAACTGTAGCGGAGAACCCTTCACCCACATCTATGAGTAGAAGAGGTGTTCCCCCTCCTCTAGATCTTCAGGCTCAATCTTTTGGATCTTAGTGGTGGCACTAGGCTCTACATCAACGATCTTCTTCCCTTTCTCGATTCCCTTATCATATTTTGATTTAGAGCCGGAATCTACATCTGATTTGAAAGCCTTTAGGTCGACCACTAGTGACTGCTTGGCCTGAAACTCATTTGTATTATGAGTGGAGCTCTTATGGAACTCACAGCAATTTCCTGTGTCTTTTTTCATCTTCGCGGTGTTGTACTTTGCTTGTGGCTTTGGCGGGCTGTCCTAGGTAGCCCCGCCTTGGCTTGTTCCTTTGTTCTATGGTTTTTGGGTGCCTTTTCTTTCCTTTGGATTTGCAAATACAAAGTCTCATTTCTTCTATTTAAACTTCTGCTCAATCTTGATAACATACCGATACATTGTGCAGAGCGAGGAAATGTTTAGGAACTCCATATAGTCCTAGATATAGTTGTGTAGAAATTTACGGTACTTGAGCACTAAATGATGCTTAGTATCCTTAATACCTTCATGCGAAGGGTATGGAAAATATTTGTGAACTGTAGCACATCTTGGTCCCTTCCTTGCCGTAGCATGGTCCACTTTATGTATTTTTCTTCATAGCTCTCGATAGGGTAATATTATTCCTTGATGGTGTCTTAGAAATAATTCCAAGTGGGTGCAGCTAAAAACAGTGAGGGTTCACTATCGTCCCTTCATTCACAATAGGTTTCCCACCAGTCCTTGATGTGTAGTGCAGCTTTGAGAAGTGAAAACGTAACTTTTTCCCGATTGGAAAATTCATGAACTGAAAAATATCCTTCCAATAGATTGAACCATTTATCTACAATGTCTACATCTATTAGGTCTTCGAATATGGGAATATCAAAGTTAAATTGTAATTTAAAAGGAGTGGTACCTCTAGAGTGGTTGTTGGATGAAGATGCATCGCCTGTGGATAGTCGTTGAAGGATCTAGGCAAATTTATCCATCATACCATTCCTCTGTCACTCGAGAGATTCCTTGAGAAATATTTTGAAAGGGTCTCCTATCCCCTCATATTTCTTTTCTTCGGCCATGGGAGGTCATCGAGTTTTGTGAGGGTGATATTGCAATGGTTCACTGAGATCATGCCCTAACTCCTTATACCCTGACCTCATTGGGGACACGCAAAGAAAAACAGAGAAAGAACAAATTGCTCTGATACAAATAATCTGAACTTAAGCAAGAACACAACTTACAGATATAATCACAAACACAGAGATGTAGCAGAAAAACACTTCATTTCATTAATAGAAAAATATTGAACTATGCTTACAAACAGAATGGAAATAAGATAGCTCTGGTGATAGTAGCTTATCCTTGAGAAGCGATGTGACTACTACATGCCTCTAAACTATGTTGTAATGAGGCTCAAGGGCATATTTGTTGTTTTAAAAGATGATAAAACCCTAAATGATCAAAACCCTAACCCTAGGAGATGTAACACCAAGAGTTTGTGGGCGCCGTTGGGGTTAGATGGGCAACCAACTTCTCCGGGTCATAACTTGGTCATATTATCACCATTTCAAATGTATGATACCTTGTTGGAAACGTCTCACTGAGTACTATAGGTTTCACTATAGGACCCTTCCTATGTCTATGAACCTGCCACTAACCCCAAAAGACATTGTTTAGTGGGTAAAAATTGCTCCAGAAGTCTAGGACCCGAAATACTGCTAAAAATAGTAAATAATGAAATGAAGAAGGAAACAAATGACACTAACTTGGGGGTCTAGGTGGAATAGGTGGGTGGCCACCAATATCCACTTGGATCAGGGTGCCTCTCGAAAATCACACATATATACAAATACGACAACACCTAAAACTATGAATACACATTTGTTTTAGTTTAGTAGGTTATTTGAGTCTTGCAGTTTGGTAGGTTATGTGAGTCTTGAGATGACTAACACACCTAACCTATGGATTAAGTAGCCACAACCCAAGGGTGTCTAATATATCAAAATCACCTAGGGATCACACGAGGGCTAGGCCACACCAACCGTTAGCATGGCTAGTTTTTTTCCCATGGAGTTTCGAATTAATGACTTTTACACTACGAAGTGCATTAACAAAACACCATGTCTCTTTCAGCTCTATGCCTCATGGGAAAAACTATAAATACACATTATACAATAAGTCAAATACTCAATAATTTTATGTAGAATGGATTTCTCATGCTTATAATAATGTGTTTGTGTTAGAGTATGAATATTATTAGTCATATAAGATAGGTGTTAACTAATTTCAATATTGCCCATGGTGAGTAGCTCAATTGGTTTTTCATATTCATGTAAGCTAAGTATTAGCATATTTACTTGTACATTAATTCATTATTCTTGGATATTGTTTAGAGTGTATTAATATTTATTTTATGAGGTCATAGCACAATATGATTTCTACACGTGAAGTCAGAACATAGTTTAGGGTTTTATATAATATGAAACCAACTATTAAGATTTTTTTGTGAGATTTTTTCTAAATTCATCACATAGGAAAGATATATTTTTTGAACGAGGAAGATATATTTTTGTTTTATTTATGTCATTATTTATTATTTATATATTAATATTTGGTCCATATCAATGCCCATTTCTTATATTTTTATGTTTGATGAAACACTCCTCATTTTACCCCTACTTTTTTTATAATGTTAAATATGACTATAACCAATGTGGAGAACCACGCATAGCTAATACATTGATTAAACATTCGCTATTTATTATTCAAAGTTAATTAAAACAATTGAAGGAAGGATAGACTACAGATCCTTAGTTTGAGAGAGGCTACCTACTTTCTTGCATGTTTTGGAAAGCCATGCCCGACTAAGTTTAATGCTGGAAACCACTTGTAAATTAGGGAAAGCCACTACTTAATAGATTTATTGTCATGGGATTGAGAAAGAACTAGATTTTGATGATAGACATTATGGAGATCATATTGGAGAAGTTCCCTTTCCCCTTATCGGTCACGGAGCGAGGATACAACCAAGAAATGACCATTTGGAAAATCGAGAATCAACCAAGCTATGCCCTATGAAATGCACCGAAGAGCCAAGTTTGTGCCCACTCGTATGCATGAAGGGAGATAGAATAATTATCTATATATATGCATAACAGAAGAGAAATATGGTTGGTTGCTCTCTCTCTCTCTCTCTCTCTCTCTCTCTCTCTCTCTCTCTCTCACAATATTGAGGCTAGACAATGTGGAGTTATGGAGTATGACCTCAATGACCTAGCAAAAATTGAGCTAATTATTGTAATCCCTACGAATTTGTATTCATTGGATTGTGTTTTCTAATCTTTTTTGGTTGGTAGGAGGCTCACTGAATGACTAAATCACTATGGTGGTGTTGTATAGTTGTTAACCACCTTGACACGATAATTTGAGTCACTTCGGTGCTTGTTGGAGAGGTATTAAACAAATGGATAGTGGACTAGAGAACCATGTTGTGCTTTCTATGAAAAGATAGTTGCAAGACCACCTAGATAGTGGACTCAACCTCCTAGACTGAGTAATATCCCCATGTGTACCTTGAGGAGTAGCCCTATTATTGAACTCAGAGAAGTAAGTGTGTTATTGTCACTGCTTGTACAATTTTATATTCCTCAAGCACATTTTTCTGATTTGTTTTAGTTGTTTTATGCTTAAGTGTCGTTGATGGTACAAACATAGTGTTACCTGCATAAGCTGCCCTCCTTAGTTGTTCCACTGTTTGAAAAGATTTTGTTTCCTTTATAGGATGAGACTGCACAATATATTCAATTCCCCTTTTAAACAAGTGATATTGATTTTGTTCCCAATATAGGATTGCTTTTCAATCATATAAATATGGACTACCTAAGACCATCCCACATGCATCTAGTGGTACTACACCACATATTACCTTATCCACAAATTGAGATGTAATTGAAAATTGTAACACACACTGCTTCGTTACTTGCAACTTATGAATTTTACTCATTCAATTCAATGTATAAGGTTTATGATGTATTTCAATTTTTAACCCCAACTTGTTAACCATTTCCTCATAAATTAAGTTAACTTGACATCCACTATAAATCAAAGTGTCCATCTTAGTTTTCTCCATGATGACCCTTATGCGAATAACTTGCATCTCTTCTTATCACAAGAATTATCAAAATCAATACAATTATCAAATTTACCTACCAAACCTACTACAATTTGAGCCTCATCACATGATTTTGAACCCAAATTTGTTGGTGATATTTCTACTGCAACTTTTCGCTTACCCTTCCCTATTTTAGACCACTTTGGTAGCTTGTCAGGGTGTATTTTCCAGCAATGTTTTTCGTCATGTCCTTCCTTCTTGCAATTCTTGTAAGAGAGCTTATCCACTTCCATCTTAATGGAATTTTTCCTCTTGGATTTTCCCTTTCCTTTTCACTCTTTTAGGGACACTAATTCTGATGATACAAAAACTCAATGTTTTCCTTCTTTAATGTAAGTTTTTTGAACAACCACTTGTTATAGATCCATTTGGGCACATCACTCCAATCACCCAAATCAATGTGTTAGGGCTCATCAAACCCTAATTTCAGTTTCTACATGCCCTAAATAAGTCACCCTTTTGAATGGCTCCTTCCCAAACAGTTTCATGACTTGAAGACATCTTGAAATGACCTATAAAGGGACCAGTGCAGGTAGGCCCATGAAGGGTGCGCTACAAAGCAGTTGAGTCCATGCCAGGGTGCTCTACAGAGCACTTAGGCCCTCTTTCACCTACGCTGGGTGAGATTGAGCGAAATTCACATAGGGTTTGGGGAATATTCTTATCGCTTGGAGTCATCTAAAAGTTTCCCTCACTTATCAACTCCTATGAGCTCGAAAATGGATGAGGAATGAGTTAAGATGCATCCTATCCTCTCATACCTTCCTCCATGGAGCTAATTCTAAGTATGGAAGGCCATTCAATAGCCTCATTTATGACAAAACCTCCTCCATATTCCTATAATTTAAGCACTCATCTAAGTGATCAAGGGCTAGACTTTGATGAATTGTAAGGAGATAATGTTAGTTTGAGAATTAAGACTATTGTAAGTGTTGTTATGCTGCCAGAATTTCATGCTTATGATGTGATGTGGATGGAACCAAATTTGGAGGAGTGACTTCGAATCAAACTTGATGGTTGTAGTTACTTATTCTATTCAATAAAGTATTTGAACCTTTTTCCATATGCTTATCTTGTTATATGATGATTATATGTGTGAATGTATCTGATTCCATTTACTTGTATTCAATAGATCTTTTTCTTTGATCGGTTCTTTGTCTTCTGTTGATGTTTACAAGTACTTCTCAAGCATGTTAAGTATGGGAAGGAGCGAGAGGATCGATGCAAACGAGAGAAGAGGAAAGTTGAACTACAAGTAGGTATTCTCAGTTTATTTGTCTTATATATTTCTTATAGGAAAAGGCTAAAGTGCTTTAAACTGTTGTTCTAGATATGGCTACTTATCTATGGAATTAGTATTTATCCATAGATACCAAATTCTCCAAAACACCACTTCATCTGAGTTAAGTAGGACTAAGGATGAATGCAGTATTACGAATATATTCAAGTAATCCTCCTATATATTTAATTAGAGTTTATTTTGTATGTAAGGGAATATCAATCATTAATGCCTTCCTAAAAAATTCATCTGTATATTCCTACACTGAATGCCATTTCTTAACTTTAAGACTTTGTCATTGTATTAAGAATTTCTCCTTATACCCCAAAGGGTAGAATTTATTTCTAAGTTCAGAAACAAAATCATTCTATGATGGAAAAATATTACCAATCTATTGACTCCCATGTTGTAACTTACTTTTCCACTAGATGATTATTGTGCCTTTTAGATGAAGCGAAGCCAAACAAATCTTGACCACATTGTCAAAAATCTGCTGCACTATATAATACACCTCCAAATGTTGAATCCAATTATCAAATTTCTCATCATTGATTTCATCATTATACATGGGTAAGTCGAATTTCAAATCCAATTTAAGAAAAGGTTTTGCAGAAGGTGATTCAATTTGACCACCAAAAAGAGAAGAGAAAGAATCTTTGTTATCATGATCAGTTTCTATCTTTTTACCTGAAACATATGGTCCGTCATATTTAGGCTTTTCAGAATGTTATCCCTCAACTTCCAAATATTTGGGTTTATCTTCCTCTTTCACCTTTTTGAACATACGATACACCTCCTCAACCATGGATCGTAAGGTCATGAAAGCATCCATAAAGCCTATATCATATTTGGAAGGATGATCACCTCTTCCTTCTTCAACCATCTCTTCTCCTCGAGTTTTCCTTCTTCTTGAGCCAACTTCTAGATCTCCTTCAACAAGTTCTCCTTCACAAGGCCTTGATTTGCTCCTAATGATCATGCACACTTAAAACCAAATATCAATAACCTCTTTGATACTAGTTGATCTAAAATCCTGATCGAAATTGATACTGGTTTATTAATGTTTTAAAATTGTTTGCGTGTATTTAAAATCACCATTAAAAAACAAATCAAATTAAAATACATAGGAAACTTGAAAGGAAATTTAATCAAATAAACATTAAAAATAAACCACACAAGAGGTAATGACATGAGCACATTCATAACAGAGTTCAACTGTCGTCAAGCCTACATCTCTGGGCCCAATCTTTAGTGGGGACGTCTCTTTATTAAAATGCTAAAAATTCGTGTACATAAAAATCTAAGATCCATCTCATTAAAATAATTCCACCAATGCATTCAAACAACCTCAAAACCCCTATGTTAGCTTTTTCCATGCTCAAAATTGTCTACAAATGGCTAAAATAAGCCAAGAATACTATTTGTTGCACTCAAAAGCAAATACCATTGATAATTTTACAACAAAAACCAATGTGTGGTTCAATGGTTTAGTGTGTAAATTATATAACGCAAGTCAGGGGGTTCAATCCTTATTGAGTGGGATTTTTTGTGATATGTTGGCAGTGGTTATGTGATACAATATGTATTACATAAAAATATTTTATGGTTTATCACCATATGACAAAGATCCACCCACGTAACCTTATCCCTCTGTATTACATATCCACATCATTTATAATGTTTTATTAAACTTATCCCTCCATGTAATAAGCCGTAACAAACCACTCCCACGTATTAACACAAATTAATACCATATGATAAAATGTTGGATGTTCGTTGAATGGAGGAGCATCAGAAGTTCTGGCAGAGGTATGTTGGTTATTATAAGTATGGTAGAGCACCAATAGATATGACATAGCTTCCAATAATTGGGGGCTACACTATTTTTTATTGCTATTTCAATAACCCTAATCACATAAATATATGTGGTGGAGGTTTTTTTAACAAGCCACTTGTGTAGCTCCATAGTAAGGTGTTATATTTGTTGTTAAGAGGTTGCGAGATTGAATCTCATCTAGCTTCTCGGTTTTCTTAAAAAAAAATTGATCAACCCTACGAGGCCACATGTCACCCTTTGACAGGACCACATGTCACCTTATCATTGGACCATATGCCCAAATCACAAGCTTCCACTTGTCTCCATCTGGTGATGACAAACCCACGAGGCCATGTGTTCCCCTTTGATAGGGCCACGTGTCACCTTGTCGTTGGACCATCTTCCCAATTCACAAGCTGCCACTTATCTTCATCTGGTTATGACCAACGTAAGAGGCCACATGTAACATTGTCACTGGACCATATGCCCAAATCGCAAGCTGCCACTGTTCTCCATCTGGTGATGACCAACCTACGAGGCCATGTGTCATCTTTTCACCACACCATATTCCCAAATCAAAAGCTTCCACTTGTCTCCATTGCTGATGACCAATCTACGAGGCCACATGTCACCTTGTCGTTGGATCATATGCCCAAAAAACAAGATGCCACTTGTCTCCATCTGATGATGACCAAACTACGAGGCCAAGTGTTGCCCTCCAATAGGGACATGTGTTGCCTTGTCATTGGACCATATTCCCAAATCAAAAGATGCCACTTGTCTCCATCTGGTGATGACCAACCAACAAGGCCACATGTCACCCTCCGATAGGGCCACGTGTTGGCTTGTTGTTGGACCATATCCCCAAATCACAAGGGAACACTTGTCTCCGTCTAGTGATGCAACGTAGCAACCTGACCTTGAGTTTTGGAACCATGATCTGGGTGCGTTGACTTTGACCAATGGACCTTTGAATTTTTTCCCTGTTTCGACTTGAACTTTGACTTTGAATAACTTATCCATAAGAAGTTAGATTTCACCCATTAAAATTACATTGGATTTAGAATGATGAAATATACACAATAGAGCCTACTTCAAAAGCATTTTACAACTTTGATTTTCAAGCATTTTCCGAAACCTTGAGCATCTTTTGGATCCTCCGGATCAATCCTTGATCATTCTGAATCAGATTGTTGTGAATTCCTCTATTCAAGAATTTCCTCAGACTATGCATCTGACTTGAGGGTGGTCATCTACAAGAGAGGTTACATTGTAATTGGCCTATGGTTGGGTGGACAATGGAAGTCCCTCCTTCATCTACCAACTATTCTAACACAAACATATAAGTATAATGGTTTATGAATATTTGGATTATGGATTATGATAGTCCTTCTTACATTATTGGTTGATGTTTGATCCTATACTAATCATGAAATAATGCATAAAATAATTGTTATATTTATGGTTGACAAATATCTTATGTATCTATGGTGATAATGAATGCTTAAACTCTAAATGTTATTTGCATACTCATGATTTGTAGTTTATTTTATATGATGTGAGTTAATTGGATCTTTGGTTTGTGTTGATAGTCACTTAGTTTAGGAATGATGTGATATATCTATGGATTTGTGCACACTCATATCATTGAGAAATGTAATTAGTATTAATGTCTTAATATTTATACTCCTTAAAATATGGTATGTAGCCTCTTCAGTGGTTACAAAACTTGTATGTTTCCTAGAAGAAGTAAACTATCCTACAAGAGACAATAAATATGAATTTCTTGCATAGTTTACCTTGTAGATTGTTGGATTTGAGTGAATTTGCATTTGGATCCATGCCTTTCTCTTATTTTGGATCTAGTGTAATTTGGGCCTTATTGGTTCCTCCTTTTCTCACTATGGACATGGCACAATAATTTTGTGAATCTATGTTCAAGGGTTGGACTTTATATTTAGGAAATTTAGTGTTCGGTTTCTCCTTACATTATGAACTTCCGTTGTTTCCATTTTTCATTAGCGCATATGAAAAATTAAGTGATCCAAGGTCCAAGGCTGGCAGGGAGTAGTCTCTTTTGTAGAAGACCAAATCTCATCTGAGGTCATATCTCTCTGTCAAAATCCAACCACATCTAGGAATTAGGGATCCAAGAGTGGAAAATGGCACTCACATACACACATGCCTGGATGGATCCCAAGTCGATTGTCCCCTAAGAAAGAATTATATTTGGGAATTTGGGATCTGGGAGTAGAAAAGGGAAAGCACATATTCACATGACTAAATGGACCTATGCTAGATTTCCCTATTGAGGTGTTGTTTCATCCACTATTTGTGGATCTGATGGTGACAAGGGCCATTATGGTTTTGAGTAGGACAAATTATTCCATAGGATGGATTTCCCCATTTTTAGTGTTGCTAGAATATAGGCATCCAAGATCCAGTGGTGGTAAGAATCACTATAGTTGTGTGGAGATTGAATTATGTGGTTCTTTGGATTTTTCTTACTTTATTGCCATTATCATCTAGCATTAGAAGAACCAATGGTGGCAACAACCATTATGATTGGTCGGAGGTTAAATTATACTAAGGGAAAATTCCATTCAATTCTATATTAACCTCATATTTGTTTGCATCTGGGGTTCCAAGCCCTATCGATGATGAGATTAATCATGAAGTTGAAACACCCAATTGTCTATGGGATATGCATAATGGCGCAGTAATGAAAAATATCATGGGGTGAGGACTTATTGGGGCCCTTGCCTATGTTGACATGGTAGTTCTAGGGGGCTTAGAAATGGACCTTGTGGATGCCATGTGGTGGATCAAATATGGTGTGGCCTAATATAATTGGTTAAGCTTCTTAAGGGAATAAATTTTAATCTGTGAGTTAGATTGAGGTGAAATTTGTATCACCAAAAATATCTTGATGAGATGAATTTGATGACGACATTTGTTTTGAGATTTGAATTCGTTGAGAAAAAGAGAATTTTGTAACCCTATTTCACAACCCAACTTATATATTGGGTTAAAGTAAACATAAAACACCTCCCATAGTTGAGATAGGACAAGGGGGTGGGAGGGAGTTTTACAAAGTGGTATCAGATCTTAGGTTCAACACTAGAAATAAAGACACTTGCATGAAAATTTAATAAAAGAGTTTAATTACTGCATATTCAAATTTTATTTGGATTTACATATAATGTGGTTACTAACATTCATATAATGTTGATATGGCATAACCAACTTAGGTTTTCGTTTTGGGAACAACTTCATCAATGTGCTTAACATTGATAGAATAAGAAAATAAGTTATTATATTCATGCCAAATTTAACTAAAAATTGTTTACGTGACAACACATAATAACAAATAAACTCCAAAAATAAATAATGAAATGAGTAGCAAGATGGTATGGTATGCCACAAATGTATCCCATCATGATCAACAAGAGGACTCAATTAGGAAGAGGTCAAAGGAAAATTCCAGTAATTGAATGGACACTACAAGGATCTTGAGGGATGGATTAAAAATTTGTAAGGCATACAGTAAAAATATTATCATAGCACAAGTAAAGAAAGTAGATGTGAATGCAATAATTTTGTAAAGACTATTAGATCTACAAATAAAAAAGCAACATGCACTTGGTGCCAACTATCTAGACAAAAAAAAATCTAAGCAAGGTCCATCCAAAATATGGTAGCATAGGTTGGAGACTAATGGGGAATAAGGTATTAAGTAAAACAAAGACATAGATAAGAAAGTGAAGACAGAGTGAGGGGAGAAACCCCACTCAACACTCAAGAAAGTGAATCAAGCAATCATGATGATTGTTCAAGTGTTGCAACTAGAAGACACCACCAACAAAGGAGGAGTGAGAAAATTTTAATGTTAGAGGAGCTCAAGAAAGAAAAAACCCCTACCTTTAATGAAGAAACCAAGAAGGTTGAAGAGGTATATGCCCAGTTGTTGTGAATGAAGAAATTCTTCATATTACATGACTACTATGAAAACATGAAGGCTAGAGTAGCCATTTCTAACTTGAATGGAAAAGTTGATAATGGTGCGAAGATTTGAGAAAGTTCACGAGAATTAGAGAGAAAGAATTGTCATGGAAGAAATTTGAAAAACATTTTTGTGAAAAGTACCTATCTGAGAAGTACTATGACAACAAAATAATGAGTTTTATGAACATAAGATAGGATAGCTCACTTTAGATGCTTATACTGCCGTGTTTTTGGAGAAACTGAGATATGTTCCATTTATTAAGGATGATAATGTAAATATTTAAAGGTACCTTAGTGTGTTACCGAAGTGTTACCAACAAAGTATTTAACTTGATGAACCAAAGAAATTGGAGTAAACCATTTGAAAACCAAGTATTGTTATGATTTGTGTAAGAAAAGGGTTGATTGCAAACTTATTGAAAGAAGGAAAAAAACCTGTTTTGAATGAAAAGTACTGAAATTATTTGGGCAGAGGAAGATAGGTAAAATATCATGTTAAGCACCCCTACCAAGGGTGAATTGCAATTAAATTTTCCTACTTTTAATAGAGATTGGGCCATCAGAAAAGCAACAAAATATCTTGAGGATCCCAAGAGAAATTCAGTGCAATGTTAGGGATGTGGAAAACATTGCATGTTGATGGATTACCATCACCAACAACAAAATAGTAAGAGGTTATATAATGTCCAAGAGGAAACAATGGTAAATGATGTGGCTTATATTGTGTCTCGAATTTATGAAACATTGGAGAATATGAATGTGGATCACCAAGTTTCAATTATCAAAAGGAAGGTATGGTTGCAACTAGCTAGTTTTAATTTTAATTGACCTACATTCTAATTTCAGTTATATTAGCCCAAAAATTGTAGAAACTTGTGCCTTAGAAATGAAATATCATGCAAATTCTTGGTTGTTCCGTATTTCCATGTGATCCAAGAAGAGAGTAACAAAGTTATTAGAATCATGCCACCTAAAAACGGACAGCATGATCACAACAATGAATCTCAATATATTGTTATTAGGTTCATACGACATTTTAATTAGCATGGAATAGTTGGAAACCCACAAAATAAAGGTAGACTGGTAGAATAAATCAATGGAGTGCCTCAATAATGAAGGCGAGGAAAATATATTGCAAGGGAAGAGATAAATTATCTCAACTAGGCAGATTTCATTGTTGCAAGTGAAGAACTGTACCTAGAAGTTATATGCCTTGTTTATGATCTAAGTAACCGCTTTAATATAGGACAAAAAAATCACAATTGAATATCACCTTATCTTAAAGAAACATGGTGATTTATTTATAGAATAAATACTGGGATTTCCACCTAGAATAATCAACTTCTCCATCGACTTTATTTGTAGTTTGTTGCTAATTTCTATGGCCCCATATTACATAATCACACTAGAGATAATATAATCAAAGCTATAACTACAAGATATGTTGGAAAAACAATATATGAAACCCAATGTGTTAGCATAGGGAGCCCCGATGCTATTTGTAAAGGGGAAGGATGGCACACTATGATTGTGTATTGATTACTGATAGTGAAGAAAAAATACTCATTATTAAGAATTGATTATTTATTTAACCAGCTAAGAGGAGAAAAAATATTTTCCAAAATAAATTTAAGATATTGCTATAAGAAAATTAGAATTAAAGACAAATATATCCATAAGACAATGCTCAGGACGTGATACAAGAACTAAAAGTTTGTGGGGGTTCGATTTAGAATTGAAAATTCCCTAACCACGTTTATGTTCCTGATGAAAAATGTCCTCAACCAAGACCTAGACAAATTTGTTCTAGTGTTTTTGGATGATATCCTAGTTTATTAAAAAATCATAGAATAACATGAAGAGCACTTGAAGGTAGTGCTATAGTTGTTGAGAGAACAAAAAATAAATACCAAATTTACAAAATGTGTTTTCTTTAAGTCCCAAGTTCAATATTTAGAACATATTATGTCAAAGGAAGGTGTTTTTGTGGATCTTGAAAATATCAAGGGCACAATGGGTTGGCACACTCCTTGAAATACTGCAGAGGTTAGGTCCTTCATGGGATTGGTCAAGTATTACTAGTGGTTCATTTGATATTTCTCAAATATTGAACATTAAATAGAAACTTTAGAAAATAGAGGTATACAATTCCAATGGACGTAAGAGTGTGCAACTGGATTTAAGAAACTCAAACATTTTCTCACATATGCACCTATCTTGAGAATAGTTTATCTGGAGAAGGACTTCTTATTTTTCACAAATTCCAGTAAGGAAGGACTAGGTGGGGTGCAAGAAGCGTATGTTATCTATTATCAATCAAGAATCATAAATTAGCATGAAAAGAACTATGTCACCCATTACCTGGAAGTAGGAGAAATTGTACATGCACTAAAGTTGTTGACACACTACTTGCTTAGGAGAAAATTTGCATTGATGTCAAAGCATGGAGGGTTGGAAAAAAATTTTGATCAACCTGAATTAAGTGCAATACAAGCCATATGGATAGCCCTAATCAATGAGTTTAATTTCTAGATCAACTATATTAAGGGTAACAAAAATAGAGTAGTAGGTGCACTTGGGAGAAGTCTACACGTAACTCACTTGGAAACCTTGAGAACTTGTGAATTTGAAATTAAATAAAGGTTCAAAGAGGAATTACAACATGATGATAATTACCAGCATGTGAAGCAATTCTTCTTGGGTGAGCTAGAAGGATGACTGAGTAAGTACTACAAGCTCACTGATAATGATATGTAGTTGTTTAATGAGAGATGGTATGTTCCTTCTATAGTCTACTTAAAGAAACTCATAATGGATAAGTTCCATAAGATACCTTATTTAGGTCATCTTGGTTATAAGAAAATGATAATAACGATGAATAAAAGGAATTATTGGTCATGCATGAAGAAGAAAATTGTTGACTACATTACAAGATGTCTAGGATGACAACAAGTTAAAGTGTAATGTAGGCACCCAATAGTATTGTTACAACCAATTCCAATAAATGAGTGGAAATGGGAATTCATATACATGGACTTCATCACAGGATTGTTGAAGACACCCAAATAACATGATGACATTATGGTGGTTGTGGACAAATTAAGCAAGGAAAATCACTTTATAGATGTCAAGTCCACCCACAAAGCTATTGATATAACTCATTTTTTTATGAAACGAGTAATTATATTGTATGGCATACCCAAGACGATGATTATGGATTGGGATACCAAGTTCACATCAAATTTTTGGAAGGCTTTGTTTACTGGTTTTGGGACCCAACTATATTTTAAGGTATCCTATCACCCTCAGACATATGGTAAAACTAAAAGGGTGAAGACATGATGAGAATGTATGTCATGCATCAACCAAATATGTGGGAAACATTCCTACCACTATTTGAATTTTCATCCAACAAAAATTTACAAGATTCACTTAATATGAGCTCTTTCAAGGCTTTGTATGGAAGAAATGTAATACTCCCATTACTTGGGGTGGCCCAGTGAACTTAGTGCTTTTTGGACTTGGTATGTTCAAAGAAATTGAGTAGGATGTAATTAGTATCAAGAATAAATAGAAGGTAGCCAAAGAAAGGAAGAATATTTATGTAGGTCAATAGAGAATTCAAAGAGATCCCAAGTGGGGGATCATGTATGTTTTTGCACCATACCATGAAAGAGTTCACTGAAAATGGGGTCTTGTGCTAAGTTAGCACTCAAGTTTTTTGGATTGATTTTGATTTTGGAAAGAGTGAGACCAATGGCTTATAGACTAGCCTTATCAACCACCTAAAATATCACGATGTATTTTACATTTCTTTTCTTAAAATGTATGTACATCACACTAATCATGTGATTCATTTGTTTATGATATAGGATGAATCCAAGGTAGAATTCTAATAGGAATGATCATACATCCTAGACCAAAGACAAATTTTTCTCTCGAATCGAGTAAAATAATAGGTCATGATGTAATGGAAGCACTTTGGATGACATGAAGCAACATGTTAAGATGCATATCAAGTGGGGGTACTTTACCCATTTTTGTTTAATGTGCAAGTGGAAGTAAATAATTGTAAATTTAAAGCCAAGTTTTTATTTCCTTCTATTTATAAAACATTGAGGATGGTTTTTATTTAAGCAGTGGAGTTTGTAAAACCCCTTATTTCCCCCTGATTTTGGTAATGCTAAATGTGACTGTAGTACTAATGTGGAGAACCACGATTGGGTAATACACTCATTAAAAAATTGTTGTTCGTTATTTAAAATTAATTAAAAATTTGTTATTCATTATTTAAAATTAATTAAAATAAATGAAGAAAGGAAAAATTATGAATCCTTATTCTGAGGGAAGTTTGCTACTCTCTTGCATGTTTTGAAAAGGAATACCAAACAAAATCTAATGCTTTAAGCCATGTGAAAATTGGGGGAAGTCAATTCCCTATGCCTATATTGTCATGTGATTGTGGAAGAACTAGATTTTGATATCAATCATTATGAAGATCAGATATGGGAAATTACCATTCCCCTCCTCCCCTCATTGATCAAGGAGCCAAGGAATGAAACTTCAAAAAAAAATAAAAATAAAAAATGAACCAATTTGTACCCTTTAAATTCACTAAAGAGCCAAGTATGAAACCACCCAAATGCATGAACAAATGTAGAAGAATAATACACACAAAAACACAACAAAAAAGAAACATGGTGATTAGAAATTCACCTTTTCACTCTTAATGGTCTCTCTCTCTCTGTGTTGCATCGACACTGTCATTCTCCTAGAGAAAATATTATTTTTAAGAATGATTATGGATGGTTTGGCGATATGGACTATGACCTAGATGACCTTACAAAATTGGAGATAATTATTGAGCTTGTGCTTTGTGACTTTAGGTGTTAATCCCTATGAATTTGTATTTGAGGCCACTCAATTGTGACATCTAAGCCTATGTGGTCAATGGGAGACTCATTGGATGCAAAATCAATGTGGTGTTTCTATATAGATGTTAACAACCTAAAGAGGGAAAATTGTGTCACTATGGTGCCCATTGGAGAGTTGTTAACCACTTGGACAATGAACTGCAGAGACCTCTGATGCTTGTTGTTAAAAGATAGTTGTGATACCACATGGGCGATGGATTCAACCTCTTAGATTTAGAAATATCAACATATAGACCTTGGGGTGTAGATGGCCTATGGTGGGGTGAAGAGTGTAATTCCCTCTTTAACTTGTGAATTATTCTAACACACACAAATAAGTATAATGGTTTGATCATATTTTGATTATGTATTATGATAGTCCTTGTTATCTTATTGAGTGATGTATGTTCATGTATTACTCATTAAAGAGTGCCTAAAACCATTGGTTTATTTATGGTTGACAATTATCTGATATAACTATGCTGGTAATGAATGCATGAACTATAAAGGAAATTTCCATAGTCATGATTTGTAGGTTATTTTATATGTTTTTAGTTTATTGGATATCTAGTTTGTGTTGATGATCACTTATTTTAGGTATGATGTGATAAAATTGTGGGTTTTAGCATACCCATACTATGGTTGTAATTGAGAACTATAATTAGCCTTAATATATTGATATTTATACTATTAAAAAGATGTTGTGTATCATCTTGAATGGTCACATGAACCTATATGTCTCCTTGAAGAAGTTAACTAACCTATAATAGAAACAAAAATTGGATTGCTTGCATAGTTCTCCTTGTACAATGTTGAATTGGGTGAATTGGTCTTTGGAGCCTTGTCTTTCTTTAATTATGGAATTTGTGCATTCTTGATTCCCCCTATTTCTTTCTCTAGACATGGAACAATACTTCTAAGAATATGTGTTTATTCCTTGGCCCTTATCATCAAGAGATAAAAATTTCCCCTTCCCTTAAGAATATCCCTTCTTTCCCTTTTTCTTTAGTGCAATTTCAGAACCTAGTGATCAGAGGTTTGGGGCTCACAAGGAGTAGTCTCTTTTGTACCAACCCAAATCTAATCTAGGTCTAGATCTCTCTGTCAAAATCAAATCACATCTAGGCATCTGGGATCTAGGATTGAAAAAAGGCAGTGACATATGCATAGGCTCAGATGGCTTCTAGGCTAGATTTCCCTTAAGAGAGAATTGGATTCATATATTTGGGGTCGAGGAGTGGCAAAGTGCAAACACATATGTGCATGACCAAATGGACCTAGGTCATATTTCCCGGTGAGGTTTTGTTGCATCTGGAATCTGAGGATTTTATGGTGGAAATGGATACTATGGTTCTTTGGAGACTAAACTATGGCCCTTTTAGTATGGTTAGCATCTGTTTGATAGATAAACCAAGGGTCCCCATGTTTTTCACAACAAAAGGAACTACTTCCCATGGATCTCTACCTCTAGCAATGTAATCATTGAGTAACACCTATGGGATTTGGTCTAATGGAAGTCATGATTCCCACCAAGTGGTATCAAAGTGTAGGTCACGAATTTTGAGAGAGACTGGGCTCGTGCTAGGGGGCATTTGTTGGACATTAGAAAAAAAAAGTGCTCCCTATGTTTTCTATGACATGGACTAACTTCCTCTCATGTATCCTTATCTTTGGTGATGTGATAATTGACTAACACCTGTGGGTTTTCCTCTAACAAAAGCCATGATTCCCAACAACATTTGAGAATTTGGGATTCAATGGTTGAAAGGGCCATTCTGGTTTTATGAAGGCTAGATTATTCCATGGGATGGATTTTCCTTTTTTATTTTGGTTAGTGTATAGGATCTAGGGATGAAGTGGTGGCAAATGTCACTACAATTGCATGGAGGCTAGATTATGCTAAGGTCAAATTCTATCCAAGGTCAAATTAATATCATAGCTATTTGCATCGAAAGATCCAAGCTCAGGAGTGGTGAGGCTGTCCATGAATTTCAAACCCCCAAATGCCTGCGGGCAAGCTATAACAACAAAGAAATAAAAATCACCATGGGTTGAGGACTCGATGGGGCCCATGACATGGCAGTGCAATACGGCTAGATTGGAACCATGTGGATGGAATGTGGTAGCTCAAATATGACATGGCATAACATAATTGGTTAAGCTTTTGAGGTTCATAACTTTGTATGCCAACATTTCTTAAATGTAGAATCTATTTTAATCAAGTTGTTTAATATTTTAATTTTGTCTTTATTTTTATTTTTATTTCTTTTCTCTATTAATATAAGTAATTTTCTAATAATTTAATTTCATAATTTTTAGTAATTTATTTATTTTTCCTTAAATTATTCTTTCTATTTACCCCCTGGGAGTCAACTCAATTTGATGGCCATGTAAATGAAGTATTATTTTTGAGGAGGTACGATATTCAAATTTCCTTGATTCACCATGTGTATGTGGAAGGGGCATACATACACATCTAGAGTTTATAGTTGTAGTGGTTGGTGTTAATTTGGAAGCTTAGTGACAAATTCCAATAATGGGACTAGATTCCTCTTTTCGATAGGACCAATTTTGACTTTTGAAGCACTCAATTTGGACAAGGGAAAGTGTAGTTTTTAATTGAAGCCCACAATGTCACATTTGATCAAGTTGACCCTAACAATAAATTGTACACCCTTGGAAGTCTATTAATACAAGTGACCTGAAGCTCATTTGAACATCATTCTCAAGTATCTTCTTCTTCTATCTATTCATTGTATTGGTTCATACATGTATGAAGTATGATTTGCGAAGTTAGGTTTGTATAGGTTTGAAATTGTAGGGCCTGAAGCTCACACATGTGATTATGGTTTTTGGTTTCTAATTGCAAGGTTAACACATGCATTTTTTGTTATTACCATAAGCATGCAAGCTCATTCATGTGGTTGAATATTCTCAACTACACACATAACTCTTCCTCCATGTGGTTGGGATCTAGCGTTTTAGTTTTACAATTGACCAAAGTTGATCGCAGATTGGGAAAAATAAATTTGATCAGTATTTTTGTTGGGATCATATTTCATATATTGTTTTGTTGATATAATTGGGTATTTTTGTATGGCCTCGTTGTACTCTGCTGAACATTTTATGAAAATCTAATAGAAGAAGAATTACAAAAGGTTTCCCCCGTTGTGGGATTTTTCCCTAGTCATTGTCCAAATATGGTGGCTCTTGTTGATTTGTTGATTATCTCTTATTCACATTGCATTATTGTTATATTTTCAGTTACTATTGATTGATGAAAATAATTAATTTCTACTGAAAGATTGCTAATTAAAGAATTGAATTGGGTTAAAGTAATTGAAATAACATAAATCAGTGTAAAATTAGCATGGGGTTAGAGCTAAGGTAAAGGACAAGCTCAAAGGAGACAAGATTTGAAGCTTTGAAAACATTGAAGTAGCTTATATAATCAAGTAAAAAAATCTTCCTATTTCTTCAAGGATAATGATAAGTTGAGTGACTCATATAACTTTGTTGCTTGGAAGATCAAGTTGGAAATCATAGCTTAAGATAATGATGCTTGAGATTTCATACAAGGAGAAGTACTTGAGCCCCAATAGAATGCTCCCACTACCACCAAGAATAAGTAAAAGAAAGGTGAGTTAAAAGTAAAGAAAATTATAGTTGACGGGTTACAATATCATTTACTTGCATATGTTGGAAATTTGAAAACTTCTATGTATGATAAGCTTGTTGGAATGTATGAAGTAAAAAATTTAAATGAAGTCATCTCCTTGAAAGATCAATTCAAAGATATGAATAAAGGAGAGTTTGTGCAATACTACATTATGATGATATCTCATCTTAGAGATCAATTAAAGAGAGTTGGGAAACTATGCTTGACAAGGAGTTATTGATTGTGACCCTTAGAGGTCTCCCTCTTATTTGGGAAACCTTTATTACTACTATAAGCAATAACAGTGTTGTCCCATAATTTGATGAGCTCATTGGAAAGCTCACTCAAGAAGAATGAAGGATGGTTTCTAGAGGTCGGATACAATAGCGTGAAGAAGGAGAACCCACTGCATTCATCACTCATAACAAAAAAAAGAAGGGAAAAGGAGGTCCATCAAATTCAAGGAAGCATCCTCCTTGAAATTCGAAAGGAAGGAATGAAAGATAAGCATTGAACATTCAATGTTATAATTTTCACAAGAAAGGTCACTATGCCCGAGATTTCCTTGAGAAGAATAATGGTCCACACTACAACACTAGAAGCAACAATAACAGGTTTAATAATCAAAGAAGAAGAGATGATCGAAGGAATGATCATAATAGAAGAGGTGATAGAGAAGAAGAGATGCTCCAAGTGATCATGAAGAAGACCACCAATAAACATCAAGTATGAAAGTAATGTTGCAAATCAATCTAAATATATTCTTACTTATATGATTTCTAGTTCCTCTCTTACAGGTACTTGGGATAGATGGTTGGTTGATAGTGGGGCATCTAATCATTTCTTTGAGTATAAGAAAGTTATCTTTAATTTGGTGGAGCGAGATTTGTTATAAGTCATTTTCTCACATTTTCTCAAAAGGCGTAAAAATTGAATCAATCAACATCCTTGAACACTTTGTCATAATCCCTTCTTATAGCCCAAAGGTCCACCTATAGGGAAATATAATGTTCCTAAGACTAGTCACTATGGGACTTTCACCAGATGGGGGAGAAGTAATTGGAACTCAAATGGTATGTGATCGAATTAGAACAAAACTGATGGGTAGCCACTATGTGGGTGCACTAACCAACATACCTTGATTTTAACCTCCTGATGACATAATGTCACTTCTCCTTGGTAGTATTTTCCATCTAGTTATGAAGGATTTTTTATTTCCCTACTCTACCAACTTATTTTTTAGATATAAATGACGAATGAGTGCTATTTGGATGCCTAACCCTGGTGCCCTAACTGAAATACTTAACTCTTTTTTGTGCCTCCTATAGAGTTTTAATGTTGGTGTTGATGTTGTTGAACCTGCCAACATGTCAAGGCATCTCCCTGGTAAGAAGTCCCAAGTAGACCACAGACTGTTTGGTGAAGGAGTCCCAGTAGGGGGTCGTACAACATCGCTTTGATTGTGGTTTCGCAGAGAGGCAAGTAATATTTCCCTCTTGGTAGCAAGGGTGTGACATATGCAGTAAGTCAAGGAAGGTGCATGAGTGGGTCTAACACGCGGAAGGTGAGGTGAGTGCACCCCTTGGAAACCTGTGAAAGCATGGAGTTAAGAAGGGAACACATGAGAAAACATGCATCACAAAATGGAAGGAAAGTAAGCTAGCAATCCAAAGTGATGGTTAAACCAACAACACATTTCAGTAAGATTCATATATACATATAAATAAAAAAGCTACACATGCATGTGTAAGCAAACATATACATATATCATTTAGAGTAAACAAGATAGTTGAAATACAATATGACATATGCATGCAACATGTTGGCTCTGTTATATTAAGAAGTGAAAGTTCGAGTCATACAATATAGCCATGACCAACCACTAGTTCCAACATCGGAACGTTACAGTCACTGTCACCTACTCCTCCAAAGAGATATACTAGCTCTGCAGAGTGGAGAAGCCAAGGCTCATTACAATACTATCCAAGATTTCTCTAGGATACTCCTATTGGAAGCTTTCCTGACCAAAAGCCTATATAATGAGTTACGAGGGAATATTTATAGCAAAGGGTGGGGTGACCTTTGACATTCTCCTTTGTTACCATTCATCTACCCTCATGACTTGTCAACTACTCTATGACTATTCCATTCAACTATTGACACTTGAACTTCCACTCGACAAGATGTTACATGCAATCTGCACATGTACCCATGTGAGACAAAATAGGCTTGAGCAAGCCATGCAAGACATCACTAACACTCAGACCATTATGGTAAGACCAACTCTTTGACATCCTCATGGTGGTCAACTGTGATGAACTGATACCAAGCTTGGTTTTACATGATGGTGTATGTGCGCTCAATGGTGACGCCCTGGTGAAAGCGAACTCTTACCTGCGTTGCATCCAGGTGCACTGATATGGCTCCTCTGTCCAAATTGTCTGATAACATGCGCATCATTATCTTGCATGTATTTGGACCAAGAAAACATTGATGCATAGGGTATGTGTTGATATTGTTAGCTACCTATACCAATAGGTTTCATATTTCATGATTGGCAAAGAAAGGCCCAAATATGCTCTGCTTTGATGATGCAAAGATCCCATATTTCGATGAGGAGACAAGGTGTGTATATAGCTTGATGTGGACACAATTTTGATGGATGGTCCAACAGCCTAATCTGGATCATGCCATGTTTTAAATTTTCAGTTGTAGAATAGAGAAAGAAGTCTGTCCAAACTGTTTAATCTTGGCAGACAACTAGCTTAGGCAGAGAAGTAAGGCTCCCAACTGCTTAATCTGGGACCTTGGAAGAAATAAGGGTTGCATTAGATAGAAAACAAAAGGAAAAATCCAGAGAAAAGAAAAGGCAAATAAGGGTCTGCAAGTCCAAGTGCACCCTCCAAGAAGAAACAAAAAATGCTAGGCAAATAGATGGGTAGGCAGATGGGGTTGCAGAAGTGTCATTCCTTACAATTGAAGGTGTGCTAACCTACTTTCACAAAGCAAAATCAATGGATTAAGAAGGTCTTCTTCTCTATCAGGTTGCAGAAAAGCAAAGAAGCATGTCTAACTTCCCAATTTTCCCCTTTTCCATTCATTACTAACATCCCCCCATCAGTTAAGATTCATGGAAGAATTGGTGGTCTTATGCTGGTTCCTATGCTTTTAAAAGCCACATTTCCTGTGTAAAAATCTTTTCATTTTGATCTACTCCCTAAGCTAAGTGTTTTTCAAATAAACTTAGTGATTTCACCCCTCATTTACCTTTTCCACCCATATTAACCCCTAACTTCTACTATCTAAATCCCCTATGTTACCCTTTCCCTACTATTATAACACCATGGTGTATAAACCCCAAACATTGTATAAATATCCCTCCCCTTGGCATTATAGCCATATGTCCTCTGTCAGGGATCAAATGGACATCTGGTCAGTTTGAGAAACCTAAGCCTTACCCCTCTTCCCCCTCCTGAAATCATTTGACCCATTAAACCCTTTATTTGCTAAGAAAACCTTATGAACAACCCCTTTTACCCATAACCCGCTTTATTTGGAAAAAGCACATAAAAACCCACTTTTGTGACTTATCCAAAGTATCAGCGCCGTATTGTTTTATTTGGAAATGCATTAAAAAAAAAACATTACAATCCGCCATATCCCAAAGGTCTCCGCCGAGCACAAGTCCCGAAAGAAATATTAATTTAATCCCGCCCCCCTTCCGTATTGTCCGATCACCTCACTGATCTGTCAACCGTCGGATCGGACCTCTTTGATCCGACGGCCCTCATCCATATCGGACCGGCCCCGACGTCCGACAGATACCTTCCGATATCTGTCAGAGGGTGACATCAGGCCTCTGCTACGCATCACCCCCACGGCGCATCGGAGGTACGCCTGACAAATCTGCTTCCGTATCAAAAGCGGTGCGATGAGAAACCGCTAACCGTTTCCGGTTTTGGTTGATTCGCCCGACCAACGTCATCACCACGTCAGACCCACGTCAGTACCACACCGTCGTCGCGTCAGCACCCTTGTCCGCCCCTGCGCCAATATGCCTGCCACCTCATTATCCCCGTGGACCAATCACAGCTTGCCACATCACCGATGACGTCATGCTGACGTCATCCGACCTTGACCCCACCCGATGACGTCATGCTGACGTCATCCAAAAAATGCGCCAATGTCCCAAAAATCCATATTTAGGCCGAATTTTCGCGTTTTTTCATACTTTTTTCCAAAACGATGTTGCTTTCTCTGCATGGTTTTTACGTTCAAATGTTCACCACCTTGCCAAATTCGACCTGGAGACCTTCGGCGCGTCATCTTTACTTGCATTTGTGACTGTTTCTCGCTATATACCAGGTATTTATCCTCGTAAATCCTTCATACACCTGATTTGTCTGTAAATTCCCTCAAAAAAGCTTAAGAGACAAATAAACTTGCAATTCGCCGGCAAAATCCCTGTGCTTAGCCCCCATTTGCAACTGTAAGGTCGAAAATCATCAGCTGAGACTTATTTGCCTAAGTTTTAACCACAAAACTGCACTTTGTTCGCGCAATTGTGAAATGGTTACTCAAATTGTACCTGCTTGCCATAAGAGAGAAAGTAAGACCAGACATTAGTCTTACCCGCACTTTAAAGCAGTATTTCAATTGCTGCAGTTGATCATTTATCCTTTATCCCTGAATAATTCACATTCCTCTGTTAAAGAAGACTCCTTTGTGTTGCTCTTCTAAGCAACTCCCATCTATAATCCTAGGAGAAACCATGGATCCACCAGTGGCTCCTATAGCGTTGAACATTGCTCCCTTGAATGCCCCTCAAAGAGAATTGGAGTGGCAACCTCTGGCAGACATGGACTATCAAATCTCAGAGGAAATGCTAATGAGAACCAAGTTCCACATCCACCTGCTCAATGAGTTGAAGGCCAAACATGAGACTGGAACAGATGTGCTGGGCATATGGGACTCTTTCCTCCCTATATTCAAGCTTCCTCAGGTCAATCAGTTCCCTGATTTGATCCACTTATGTGCTCAAAGCTATGACCCTACTCAGAGGGCAGTTCTTGACCCTTCAGGCTCAGCTGTGTTCTATATCACCCCAGAAGCTATCAAAGAGATGCTCTGCTTCAGGACTGAGAAGAAACTGGTCCCTCTATCTCTCATAGACCTGATAAATCAAGGAGCCAGATTGACAGATGCTCAGGTCACCAAATTAAACTAGTTGTACATTGACTCTGGCTCTGTGAAGTATCCTCCTATCAATCAAGTATACCTCAACCAATTGGGCAGAGATCTTGCAGATATGATTAGTCCCACTTTGGGCTACAATTCAATTGAGTCTGTTGATGAAACTATACTAGTAATGATGCTTATGTTTGCCCCTGGCAAGTCTCCTATCTGCTATGACTATGCCACCTATATATCAAATGAAATACATGAGAAATTGATGAACCTGGCAAGAGAAAGGGTGTTCAGATACACCTCTTACATTTACCACTTAATCTTATATCATCAACATCAGAAGTTCTCTTTTCCAATCAAAAGAGTGGATGCCCAAGGAAATACAAGATCAGTGGTCTATTGGTCCTTTGTCTTCCACTTCAGATCTCACTCTCCATACACTTACTGTGAGTTCATAGATCATTTCATCCACCTGGCCATGTCTATGATGATGGACTCACCTCCTCCAAGGCTCACTGATGACATGCAAAGGATCCTTCAGTTATCCAAATCATACAGCATTGGGGACTGGTACTTCTACCAGAACCACACAGTCATCAAGATCTATGGGTGTGAATTGCCTCCCTACAGACTACCCAGATATGTGCCTATGAGGCTATTTGCCCTAGAATACTTCAGGCAGTTTGGCAATGTTGATATGATTCACTTTTCACGCAGAGGCAAGAAAGCACAGTTGAAGGTCAGGAACCAACTTGGCCACTTGGTCTATAACAAGAGGGAGGAAGGTTGGAAGGAGGCGGATAACATGTTAGAATTCCTTGGCCTTCAAACCAGTTTCCTTTGGAAACCTTATGACCCCAACCACTTCATAACTTTGAGAAGGCTCAAATATAAGCTGTCTGGCTATGATCATGTGAAGATTCCTCACATTGAAAAATATGCAAACCAAGTAAAATGGAGGAGAGGAACCTTAGAAGAGCCTGTTACAGAAGAAGAGCTGAACCAAAGAGCGGTGAGGAATCTAAAGAAGATGGCTGACCTTGAACTTTGTTCACAGGTGTTTTCCCTTCCAAGCACACAAGTGGGAGCAGTTGCATCCTCCTCGACTGCACATCAGCAAGCTGCCATGGACACTCAACAGACATCCAGCAAAGGCAAAGAAAAACAGGTGGAACAGGAGCAACCACCTCCCATGACCGAAGAGCAAACAGAAAAAGAGGTGGAACAGCAAGAAGGATTGCAGCAGCAGGAAGTACATCAACAACAACAGCAACAACAAGAAGAACAAAGACAGGAGCAGCCTGTACAGCAAGAGCAGACAGTGGAAGCCCCAAGATCCACTGAGCAACAGCCACAACAAACTGTGCCTCCAAGGCAAGAAACATCAGCTGAAGCATCCATCCTCCAAACTCCACAAAAGGAGGATATAAGCAGAAAAAGAGATAGAGAGACTCCCCTTACATCATCCATAAATCAGGGAGAGAAAAGACAGAGAATGAATCCCCTCTCCGAGGAGGAAATGCCAATAGGACAGATTTTGGGCATGGGCCCACCTAGCAGGGAAGCATCCGCAAGTTCCTTTCAACAGGAACAGGACATAACAGTGGGAGGAGAAGTCAGCTCCTCAAGCCAGTAGAGAGAAGGTGAACTGGGCATTAAACAACAGTTCATTGACATAAAGAGGAGAAGTGAGCCAATAAAGATACAACTATACAATCATTTGTTGAAAATGGCTCCTAGTAACCAGCAAAGACTTATGTCCGCCTATGATGTAAATGAGGGCAAGATGATCATGAGTCATTTTATGCCAGCTATAGCACAGCCCCAGTCCCCTGCAGATTACTTGAGGACCAATCTGGAAGTCCTTGCCAAGGACATCCACCCAATGGACAAAATAGAATTGCATAAGCAAACGGGTGAGATGGTGTATGCATCCTTGGCAGACAAGACCTTGGATAATTACAGGCTAGTAAATAACCTAAATAATACAGCTGCACAACTTGAGTTGGAGAGAGAATTCTCTCAAGCTAAGGACAACATAATAAGGTCCTTAGAAGATATAATTATAGAGATTGGGCATGATCCCAAAGATATCAAGGGCATACAAGAAATATTGAAGTTGAGGGATGCAGACATGGCAGCTTTAAAGAGAAAGTTCAAAATTCCAGCCACTATTCACCCTCAAACAGATGAAGTGGCCCAGCAGAGGCATGATCAGGAGGCCTCAGCTTTGCTGGTGTCTCTATATAAGCAGCTAATCCAGACTCAAGAAAAGCTGGGAGAATCAGAGGCTGCACAGGCAGCATTACAGGCAGATTTGAAACAAAAAGAAGAAGGTCAGACCTCCCAGCCTCCTCCTCAAATAATAAACCTTGAGGAAACTGCTCCAACTACTGCCCCTCTTCCTCAACAAACAGAACAGGCAACACCATCCACCTCAGCACCACCACCAACAACAGAGCAGGCCCAAAGCCTGGACATGCAAAAGCTGAGGAATGAGATTCAGGCCTTGGAAGCACAGATGACAGAACTAAATGAGGCCAGGGAGAAATTAGCCAAAGTAAATGAAAGATATGACAAATCCAAGCAGACTGTGGCAGAAAAAGGCAGGGAAATAAAAGCCCTCAAAGACAGGATAAAGGAGCTAGAGAAGGAGCTCCAACTGGATAAAATAGTGGTTGAGATCAAGACAGTGCTATGGACCAATATTGGCCAGTCTATTACTGACCAATGGTAGTATATTGAGACAATCCATGAGCAGTTGGAGCTCATTGCAAAAGCACAAAAGGAAATTCAGAGATCAAGGGCAGCTCTAGGCAATATGCCTGAAATTGCTACCAGGATGATCAATGTGCTTAACAACAGAATGAGTGCTCAGTTAGCTACTATGGGAATCCCCAGCAGAACTGATACCATCCAGCTAATCAAGAGGGTCCTTACATTGAGAAGCTTAGTGCAAAAATTAGAGAGAAGGACCCAAGACATGCAGACCGAGGTGAACAGATTTATGGACAAATTTGTGGTATTACAGAACAAAGGTCTCCCTGGCTTACTGAACAGTGCAGGAAGACTTCTTACTCATAAGCAGTATGCCGAGAGGGTCAATACATTCGCCACAAGTCAGATCACTGAAAGGCCCAGCACCTCAGAGGAAACAGGGCCAGCTACAGGGCAGAGTCTCTATAACAGAGTGGAAAATCTATTCTTTATAATGAATGAAATTACACACCTGTTTGAAGTGCCTCCTAACTTCTATAAATACACAGAGGCAGATGAGACTATGGATGAAATTCTTAGGCATCAACTGCCCACACAGGAATGGTGGACAAAGGCAATACAGATGATCCTATAGAGCAGGAAGCCATTCTTCAAGTTTCTCATCAAAAAATACAAAGTGGCATGCACAGGAAAAGTCAATAAAATCAGCATGCATAAAAGGTGAAAGCTGAGCCAACTCAGCAGAACTTTTGGCCAGCAGGTCAAGATGGACAGCTACAGGTGACAGGGCCAAAAAGTTACAACAGAGCATTCACAAAAGCGCATTTTCCATCATTTAAAGCAGATCATTCCAACCGACTCGGTGGCCTCCAAAGGCCAAAATATCTTCTGACTAATAGAAATGAGCATTGATGTTGTATTAAGAGCAGCAATAACTTCTTATCTGCTATTCTGTGCAAAGTTGGTGAAACATTTATTTCTCAGATGACTCAACCCCTTAGATATTTTGTATTACCGTTTGTATATATTGGCCCCTCGCATAAGCTAGCGGGGGTTGTTGTTGATTTCTTTTGAAGAAATTTCCTATGCTGTAATCTTTGCAGAGTTTAATAACAAAAGTGATGGAATTTCTAAAGCTCTGAGTTGTTTGAATGCGTTCATGGTGTTTTGTTGAAGTTTGCAGGATTCCTGTGCATCTCATATACAATAAGTTTTCTGTAACTCTCTTCGTTTTGTGTTTCAATCTTTTACAACCCGTATATGTTTCTAAGTTCTAAATATTTAGCAGCAAAGAAAAAGAATAGCCTTCAGGATTTATTCATGGAATACCCTGGGCTCAATCTATGTTGTTAATGAATGTTTTCCTCAGTTATAATCTTGATAAGTGTAATTCTTAATTGCTACACTTTCAGAATATATCTTTCACAGTGACCTTTGTTTCAGGAATTCAAGTTTGCTCCTGAGAAATATATTTCACTTTCACAGCATTAGTTTAATGGAGAATTCTTAAATACTCTTCATTGGCTAAACCTACATCATCATCCATCATCACTTAAGCTTTAAGTCTTGTTTGTTGGGATACCCAATAGGCCCTGCAGTCTGAACATTCCCACTGAAGCATATCAAACATTTCACAGCTCTAGACTCCATTGCCCAATGAAATGCAACTGTCTAAACATTACACCTTAGGTATTGAAAGAAATCCTTCAACCAAAGCATAAACAAAACCTGAGCATAATAGCTAGCCTAAAATACTATCATAACGGAGACAAATCATAAAGAGAGAGCCCTCTCTGATTACAGTTTGGCTAGAAACTGTAATCCAAAGATTGGTTAGTGGTTACCCCGGCCGTATTCCCTTGGGAGTCATAGGGAACAACCTGGGTGTTAACAGATATCCAAGTTGTTGCACTAAAATTTGTCACCTTAACATTCTGAAATCTGTGTGAGTCCATTACCACTCATACTTACCTCCTTTGCAATTCTAAAGCCTCAGTTCTTCATATCAAGCCTTGAAAGTAAGAGAAAGCCCTCAAAGTCTCTAAAACTCTGGTTCCGCACTTTCTCTTAATCTTACCTACGGTCCTGCACCTAATGGTCATGTCCCCTCAGCACCTGACCACTCTGTCTTTGTGTTATGGGTGCGGACTCGTGTAAAAGTTAAAAGGCGGGAGTTTATTCTAAAAACTCACTTTTAGTCATTTCTAGAAGTTTTTGGGAGGAATCTTGAGGTGGCAAGTTCGCTCTCTTGAGGTTCATGCATCCCATACCTTAAGGAGCTAACCCGTTGATGTAAGGAGCTTATCCCTTTGAAGGAGGACTTTATCCCTTCATAGGTTGTTATAGACATATTTGGGCACTGCAAACCCAATCACATATGTCCATAAACCAAGGGATTCTAAGTCCCTAAAAGTGTTGTTTCATACCCTAAAGGAGCAAGGTCAATTGATTACATCATCTCCCAGAAGTTTTCCATGAGAAACCACTCAGAACTGGTCAAAGAAGGACCATACAGACTGCCCAGTGCAAAGGGTGCGATGCATCTCACCTGCCACATGAAAAAAGTACAATGCATACTAAAAGTCCCTTCTATAGGGTATGATGAGAGAGAGCAGACAAATGGCACAAGCAGTTTGCTAAGTGGAGACCCTGAGAATCTTCTAGAATCTGCTCATTTGACACTTGCCTCCCTGAATTCGCCCAAGGATGAGTAAGAGATCATGAAGCCTCCAAGTGGAACTAAGAATTATTAGAGAGATGACACTAATCAAAATCCTAGAAGCTAACTCACCCCCTGTAAATATCTATAAATGGATCCCTCATCCCAGAGATCCAAAGGTTGGAATTTGGCAATTTGCAAAGAGGTGTTGCTAGTATCTCTTTGAAGACATTGTTGGGTGATCTTGCTTTGTGTGAGGGGAATAGGGATTTCAAGCTGGGAGGATGGCGCTAGGTCAGACCAAGTGGTTGTAATCCTCTCTTCTACTACTTTTACTAATAAAGCTATTTGAGTTTTCCTCCATATTCTTGTGTATCTCTGAATATTATGTTGATATATGCATTTGTATGGTCAATATATGTCTGATCCTATACTGTTTACAGTGAAAGATCTCTATGCTTTGATGGTATTATGCTGCTATGAATCTATAGGTGCTCTTTGAAGCGGGACAAGGAAGTAGTGGCGAGATTCTGTCAAAGGGGAAAGGAAAAAAAGCAAGGAGCCAAGAGGAAGACTAAGGTTGGTACTCTCTGCTTCTTTCTCATCTCTCTCTCGTAAAGGAAAAACAAGTGACTTTAATCTGTTTGTTTCTAAGATAGCTACCCATCTTAGTGGGACTAGTAGCTCTGAGTAGACATTAGATTTCCTGTTAACAAAATGGCGACTCCACTGGGAAGCGATTAGTTTGATTGCTTGTCTCTATTTGTTTGATTCATAAACCATAGACGGAGCTTGAAGTTAAGCCAGCTAGCCTTCGAACTGCATTTGCTATGCAAGTTCAAAGTAGATCAGTGCTACTTCAATCAATCTCTAGGTTTATTTATGAACTAAACAATTGACTTGAAAACATCCTAAGTGCCCTAGAGGTAGCTTGAGTAACCTCATTAGATCAGCCCCTGTACTTTGTAGTTACTGACTATCATTTGCTCGGCCTAAATCCCTTAACTAAGCTGCAAACTGTGACCAAGAACCAAGTTAAAGTCTCATCCCTAGACCATCGCACCTTCTCTTCTTGGCAATTTGGATGCAATGCACCTCCCGTGTGCAGTAGGTGGGATGCATCCCTATTTCCCTGTGTTACAGGTGCGAGATCAGACAAGACTAGATTTGCCTCCAGATTTTCGTTTTTTCTTCACTCTCTTTATCTTTATTCAGGAGTTTTGTTGTATGTGATCAGTAAACCACTGTTGAAACCCCCTTTATTTGCATCATCCAACCTCCATTGTCCAAAGATTTATGAATTTTTTTATGTATTTTTCGCCATCACAGTTCTCATTTACAAAATGGTAGCTTAATCGAACTGTCGTCTTTGGATTTGAAAGTGTCACAAGTGTCATTTTCAGTCAAGGAAAAGAATCTTTCTCTTTTTGATAGTCAATTACACTGTTACTCTTGTATTTGATCTGAATTAGTAGTATTACAAGTGTCAAAAATAGTTTTCAATTCAAAATTGTAAAGTGTCGTCTTGTCTCCTTTTCTTTTTTTGAAAAGAAAATCGCTAGTACTATCGATTTGAAAGAAGGAATAATTCAGATTTGTACTTAGCATTCTTTTTGTCATTCACACATTAAGAAAGTGAAAACAAATACATGCATGTGCATTTGCATTTAGACTGCTTGTTGATTTTGGTTTAGGACAGTGCATCTAGTGTGTGCTCTCTGCTCTATGTTGAAAGGATTTCATTTCTCTTTCCTTAGTAGCTAGGATTTTCATTGCAAAAAGAAGATTAAACAAGTGTTTATCATCTTAGATTGAATTTTAGGAATTGTATATCTACATCACGTGGTGAACCTTAAAGGAAAACTTATTAAGAAAGATCAACTGTAAAATAAATTCAATGAACATAAAAATGCTTTGGAACCTAACACACAACATTTAGAAGTCTAGGCTAGAGACGTATTCTTGCGTCGTAAAGCCTAGTAACTATCGCTTTCATCGTAGGTTGGGTGATTCCTCCTCTTTGAGATGAAAAGTTCCAATACGGACTTTTGCTCCCACATACCGTCGAGTATATATTGGGAGACAACAATAGGCTATATCCTTTATCCTCAAGAAGCCTTGTCTACCGCCCTATCGATTGCAATGCACTAAACACAACATTCGGGAAGATTGACTACCATACCGTAAAAAGTATTCTACATTTTTGCGATTGGTTTGGTATTCCCTCTATCTAGATTTCCAGAGTAGTCTCTTTCGTTCCTTTTTAGACTCCTTAAAGGAAAAGGTCCATCTGAGCACTTGTCACTTCAGGCTCATTAAAAATCGAAGGCGACTAGAGTTATCTTTAGCTTTTTATCGACTCTTAAAAATTCAAAAGGCAAGTTGTGTCAAAGCGTCTAAAATTTATTTTAATTGGAATAACATCATTATTCCCTCGTTGGTCTTAGGTTGAGAAAATGGAGTCCACCAACCAAGGATTTCCCCTTGGGGGAAATCCTAGTCCTTTCTCCTCTTGGGGAGATGTTGGTGCACCTCATATGGCCACATTGTCCCTTCTAGGACTAACAATTGGCTTGTTGGTATGGCTCTTCTCGACCTCTTTCGTTCAAAGCACCGTGATTCCTGAACAATCGAATCAGCAACTAGATGATACCAAAGTTCCCCCCAACCTTCTACTTTGTTTGTCTCTCCCTCTCCTTCTTCCTCTTCGCTTGATGATGATAGTAAAACTAAAAACCAAGTAACTGAGAAGAAGAAGAAGGGGAAGGAGAAGAAGAAGAGGAATCCAACAGCAAAAAGTGGCAACCGTGCATCGTCTAGCAAAAATCCACACACTGCACCGTCCAAACCTAAATCTCCATGTGTCATTTGCAAATGAGACCACTATCACCGAGATTTTCCTTGCATCCCATGGATCCTAAGGGACTGGTCTCCCTGCTTGCACAATCCGGTGTCATCAACCTTTGATGATCATGTTGAGAGTACACCGTCAACTAGTGAAAATGAAGCCACCAGGAAAAAAGGGAAATCTAAATTTCCCTGCAGAGTGTGTGAAGGCGATCATGCCCTTCACCGTTGTCCCTTCCTGGATGAATCTAAAGGAGTCTTGGATAATCGTCCTACATCACTGCAGCGACTCCCCCTTGGGTACAAGAAACTCTTGTCGAATCCATTGCTAGTTGAAAATCCGACTAACCCACCGTTGTTGTCAGTCGAAGCACCTATCATTGAAGATAAACACTCTGAGTCCACATCGGACCAAAGTCAACAGGTCGAGACGGTAGTCGACCCCATCTTGGCTTCAGAAGATTTACCTTCAGATGATACAGTCACCAAAGAGAATGAGAATGACACCGTTCAAATTCTTTTCGTAAACACAGACTCCTATGAACATGGGGTAAATCTGCCCATTCCTTTACCGCAGGAAGGAAATTCGTTAGAGTTGTATCCGACCATTTATTTGATCCCACCTCCAAGCAACCTAGTCGTTTCCTTCAATTGGAATCTACTAGGCAGACCCCGTTTACCATCTAATGTACCATTCCGAATCATAGTGCAAACTTACAAAATGGTCATGGTTGGTACCATCATAGATGAAGGGGCTTCTATGAGTATCCTTTCCTCAACTGCTTGGAAAGCGCTTGGTTCGCCATCACTTTTGCCTGAGATGCGAAATCTGACAGGCTTCGACAAAGGAACCAGTCGACCATTAGGGATCCTTCCAAGTTTTCCTATAACTTTGAGAAGGAAAATTGTTTATCTGAACGTAATGGTAGTCCAAGGACCTTTAGATTACAATCTACTCCTTGGGTGTGACTACATTTATAGCATGGGAGCCATTGTCTCCTCACTCTTTCGAGTAATGTGTTTTCTGCATGAAGGCAGAGTGGTCCAGCTCGTAGACCAACTTTCATTCCCCAGCTCACACATAGCTAATATTCAAATGCCATCCCTAACAGGTCTTTTTGCGCAAGGAATGTCTCATCAATCTCCAGTCCATCCACCTGATGAGCACGAGTGATTCGGTGGTCGTGACTGAAACCCAGGGGGCATGCACCCTGGTTTGCTTCGGCAGGAAAACTTCAGGTATAGGGTAGGTTTCCATAGAGGATATATGACTGGTCTGACACACCCGTCTGTTTAAGAAAATGGAATTAGACCGGAATAAGATACCTCTGTTAGAAGGTATGCCTTTCCTGATAGAACAAATGTTTTGTCTGCAAATTGAAGGGTAACTTGGAAAAGGTAGGCCTTTCCCGATAGAACAAATGTTTTGTCTGCAAATTGAGCGGTAACCTGGGAAACTCTACTTCGCTATACCTGGGGGCATGAAAACCTTTTTGCATGAAAGTGAAAACAATATTTTATTTTCTTAGTTTGTAGGTTCTTAACCCTTTAAACTCATAGGATTGGTTATTCCTAGCTTACATAATAAAAGGAGTCGGAGCATAATTTCGAATGGTGCAAGCTCCCTAAAAAATGAACCTATCAATGAGACATCCTTATTATACGACTGGCACGAGAAGTTTTACGTGAAGTTCAAGCTCATTAAAAATTAAACCTAGCAATGAGCATATGTTCCACCAGAGTTCATGCTCATTAAAAAATGAACCCACCTCTGGTAAAGAACCATTGTGAATGATTATCATCAGTTGTTGAGCCCCGGTCGTGCTCTTACCATCACCTCCACTCTGTTATAGCTGATCATTTGCCTCCATTTGATTGTTTACCCCTTTTGAGGAACAACTGTGACAAGTGATCCTATTAGCCACGTTCTTTACACTGTCGTGATTGGAAATTTCCAAACCTTACCTAGAACTAGCTGCTATCTGAAAACATCACTCGTTCCTCAAAAAAGGAGTCTCTTTTAAGCTCTTTTCATCTGACTCGTAAAACATGAAAAGATTGCCGAGCAATTAGCCTCTCCAGCTCGTTAAATTGATTGGAAGTGTTACCCCTCCTCTATATTTTAATATTTTTGGACCTGAGGGATTATTACACAAAAAGATCCAACGTTTGTCTTGTTCGGCTCGTTAAAACTATTAAAAAGTCATCCCTTTCACATTGTTTTATACTTTTTCAGACTCAAGGGATTATATTACGAAAAAGGAATATTGGAGTTTTCTTTTCGTCTCTTTTTAGACTCTCTAAAATTGAAAAGGACCGAGTTATCCTTGTCGTTAAACTCTTTAAAACAATAGCAACAAACTTGTCCATTCAGACAAGAACAATTTTCACTGTCGCTAGGCTCGTTAAAACATAGCGACAGGTTTGCCCGAAGGGAAAATTATAGAACAAACATATGTTATCCTCCTCAAGCTTGACAAAAATAAAGAGGTATTGGTCAAAAATGACTGGGGAAAATTGGGAAGAAAACTTGAAGAAACTTTATTGGTAGCAGGTCGCTCTTGAACGTGACACTTTCACTCCATCACCATGATTGAATCGGGTTGGGTTATTCCGTTCACCGGTCATTTCACCATTGGTCCACCGTACCATCCACTTTTGGGGTTAACGCTACCAATCCATTTCAGTGTCGCCGATATGTTCAAGAGAAATCGCTCAAAGAATTCACCTACCCAGCTTGTGTCTCATCCGCTACAATACCTTCACACTTCCTTCTTTCATGACCGCCACCCTGAACCTTGTATTATCAAATCGTTTTCACCTCTACAAAATCATTTGCTCCATTCTGTGTCGTAGATGTGAGATCCATTAATGCCATCCTACGATGGGTCACTTCTTGTCAACATCAGCTCATTATCCAAGAAGCCAACCTAGGGACAACCCTTCCAGTACTTTGAAGCTTGCATGCCTCACTAGAGAGTTTCTCACTTCCAGTGATAGGTTTACATTAATGACCTTCGACCGAAAGATTTTTCGTGGTGTTCGACACCAACTCATGTATTCGCACCACGTGAATTATACTGCAATACCTTGAGGGTCATCATCATTATCGGCAATTCCTCTCGCGCCTGTTAACAGCTTACATCATTGGCTGGTAATCAGGCGATGTCCTTCCATGTTCGACATCAAAACATCTTTTTCACATGGATCGAATTGTACCTTTGGGTGAAGATCAAATGAGTTTCGAAGACCCCAGATCTAGTTTCATCCATCCGGGCTATGATATAATCAGGAAAATAAAGACATCAAATGTACATCATTGTTGTACAGATAATCATCCAAACTAAGGGATGATGGTTCTACCAGAATCATCAATCTGCACACAGACGGTTGTTTGTCCTATGTACATGAAAATGAATTTATCAAGTTGAGCATGGGAATGCCCGCCTCAGCTAGATCATGAAAATATTATGAAAATAATGTATTGTATTGTATCTTATTACAGGTCACCTTCCAGTGCGAAAAACCTTGGATCCTCATTATAAAGCATTTCACTCGACATAAAAAGATTTACGACCTCATGCTTTAGGGGGAAACTGTTATAGACATATTTGGGCACTGGAACCCCAATCACATATGTCCATAAACCAAGGGCTTCTAAGTCTCTAAAAGTGTTGTTTCATACCCTAAAGGAGCAAGGTCAGTTGATTACATCATCTCCCAAAAGTTTTCCATGAGAAAACACTCAAAAATGGTCAGAGCAGGACCATACAGACTGCCCAGTGCAAAGGGTGTGATGCATCTCACTTGCCACATGAAAAAAGTGCGATGCATACTAAAATCCCCTCTATAGGGTGCGATGAGCGAGAGCAAACAAATGGCACAAGCAGTTTGCTAAGTGGAGACCCTGAGAATCTTCTAGAAGCTTCTCATTTGACACTTGCCTCCCTGAATTCGCCCAAGGATGAGTAATAGATCATGAAATCTCCAAGTGGAACTAAGAACTATTAGAGAGATGACACTAATCAAAATCCCAGAAGCTGACTCACCCCACTGCAAATATATATAAATGGATCCCTCATCCCATAGATCCAAAGGTTGGAATTTGGTAATTTGCAAAGAGGTGCTATTGGTTTCTCTTTGAAGACATTGTTGGGTGATCTTTCTTTGTGTGAGGTGAAGAGGGCTTTCAAGCTGGGAGGATGGCGCTGGGTCAGACCAAGTGGTTGTAATCCTCTCTTCTACTACTTTTACTAATAAATCTATTTGAGTTCTCCTCCATATTCTTTTGTATCTATGAATAATGTTGATATATGCATTTGTATGGCCAATATATATCTAATCCTATATTGTTTACAGTGAAATATCTCTATGCTTTGATGGTATTATGCTGTTGTGAATCTACAGGTGCTCTTTGAAGTGGGAGAAGTAAGGAAGCAGTGGCGAGATTATGCCAAAGGGGAAAGGAAACAAGCAAGGAGCCAAGCGGAAGACTGAGGTTGGTACTCTCTGCTTCTTTCTCATCTCTCTATTGTAAAGGAAAAATAAGTGATTTTAATCTGTTTGTTTCTAAGAGAGCTACCCGTCTTAGTGGGACTAGCAGCTCTGAATAGACACTATATTTCCCGATAACATAGGTGGACCTGTAACCTCCTTCCTCTGCACTATAAAATGAAGCATTGGGCTAGTTACTGGGGAGGTTGAAAGCTAAATATTTTTGAGGTGAAATGCTGTTGGAACTTAGTCTTCTTAGTTGAGATTTTATGAGGAGAGATTACATACCTCTAAGATCTCATTTGGAAGAGTGCAAGGCTTGTCAAAGTAAAGGAAATTCCTGTTTCGGACCCCAGGAAGAGCTTGTTCAACATCAAGGCTGAAAAGGTTGTAAGGTTCTTCTACTTCAAAGTTAATACAAATAAGTTTGTTTTTCTCAATAAGCTATTCATTTATGGTTTATTTTATGGATTCCTTGATCACCATAATAGACATGATTTATGATATTTGCTATGCAGGTGCTATTTGATGTTTGCTTGTTTGTGTTTGCAGGTCTTTAAAGGATAACTCTTTCGGACAATCGAGGGATGACTACAACAAACAAGCGTTGGATCTAAGGTAGGATCATAACACCTCTATAGTCTATATTTGTAAATTGTATATGTCTAGAGAAAGATAGATTTATTTGTCTGTTTGTTGCTAGATTATCTTGTGATACTAGGGAGATCAGTCTTGTCCGCAAGAATGATCTTTCCAGCCAACACAAGTGTGTGTTGGTGACCATGCACATCAATTTGTTAAAATACATGTTCAGCTCCAGTTGGACTTGCTTCTTTTCTTCGCCCTGGTGAGTGTGCCAAATGGGTGGGATCGCATGCGTGCGTATAATGGCATCCATGTTGCTGAATTCCCTTGCATTTGATCAACAACACTGCTCACCAATTCTACTCCATACCAGCTGCTAGGATGGATCTATAACTTGAACGGGCATAGTTTCATTTCTCTGTGCATGTTGTTGCTCCTATTGTACTTGTTCCTCTCGTAACTCATTCTCTAGTCTGTGCATCTCCTGTTCTTCCTTGAGTTGCTTCTTCAGCACATGCAACTCCTTCTTTGTTTCTCTCTTTCCCTTCACGTGATATTCATTTCGCGTCGTCACCTCATAGCCTCAATCTCCAAAGCTTCTTTTGTCATGATTGGATTTGCTTTAAACTTGCAGCTTTTCTCCACCTCTATGTTGTCAACAACCTTTCTCTTGCATTGGTCATGTGCAGGTGTGCTTCCTTCTATTGTTGCTAATGGTGTTGCTTGTTGTGATGTCATTGCCATTCATCTTGATATCCTTGTCCATGAACAACTTGATGTCTTCATAGATAGGCAAGTTCATAGACACTTGATCGATTGCATCCTCAGTTATGCTCTGAACAGTGTCATTGACTCTGCTCTCCTAGAATTCATTGTACATGCGCTACTGAGAGGCAGACGAACACCTGTGATACCTGGAGACATAGCAATACTCATGATGAGAAATCTGTCAGTTGAAAACCAAAACAAACTGAAGGAATGACATGCAACATATCTTTGTGACTATCTGTGAAGATTGCGCAATTTTCACCGGGAGGTTGGGAGACTAATTTCCAAAACTGCATAAAGCATAGTCCAGGCTATCAGGAGGTTGACTAACTATTGGAACTGCACAATGCAAAATCCAGCCTAGCTTGCTGAGGACTAACACTGCGCAATGCGCAATTTCAGTCAATAGTGACATGCAACCAGCAAACTGCATTGTGCAATTTCTCGGGCCAGTAGGACACTCCATCAAAGAATTTCACAATGCAAACATAGAGGTCATTGTTGCACCAGACTTGTGCAATTTATGGAGGTAAGGTAGAGCATTCACTTCTAGAAATGCATAGTGCTAGCCAAGCATGGCACGGTCTCGGCCAAGGCAGCCCAGACCTACCGACAGCCGCCTGAAAACATTAGAAGTCTGAATGCATGATGAGATCAGTGAAAATAGGAGTAAATTATCACAGATGCAAACATCAAGTGTAGGATTTAAAAAACAAGAAAGCATGCATGTGTGTGAAGCGAGTCACCGCAATAGTGACTATTCGTGAAAGAAAAGTGTCATGCATGCGACAATAGTGAGATGTGAACAAAAACTGAAATGATTCTTATACAAGCTAACATACATCGAAACACCATCAAGCACTCACTAAAATCAAGCGAAAAACACTCACACGAAGCAAAACACAAAACGCGATAAAAATGCAACGTAAGATGTGAAAAGTGGGCTTACCCCAGAACAACTAAGCTGAATATGCCAACAACTCCTAAATTCAATGTGGAATGTCAGAATTGAAAGGTCGATGTGAGGAATGAGCTCTGCAGTGTCTGGTGGATGTGTTTTGATAAAATCGGTGTTGTGATGCACATGCCACAAATATAGGAAAAGCGACACATGGTGGGAGGTTTCTAAAATGATCCTTGCATGTAACCTTCAGCTGCTAAAAATAGATCCCTGAATCAAGTGACACCTTTGCATGTTGACTTGGGAGAAGTATTCCATGCATGCAAATCATTTTTTCTCAGCCCCGGAGGGAACCGGTCAACCTGAAGGCACATGCATCGATCTATGATCCTGGGATGAAAATCTATGCAGTTCTGGGCTGAGCAGAGATGGTTGTCCCAAAGGGATTGCGCAATTTCTGGGCTAAACAGCTGTCCTGGGTGAGACCTCACAATTTTCTCAAGGAAGCCTGTCTAACTCTATTGTCAAAATTTTTGAGCCCAACAGGTTGCCTGACTAGATTTGCGCAATTTCTGCTAGCTATTGGGCTCAATATCCCAGAGTGATTGCGTAATTTCTGGGAACAGGAGGTAACTACTTCCCAGAATTGCGCAATTTTTGGGCTGAGCAACAGTCATGGGATGAATTGCGCAATTTTTTAGAGCAAGAGAGATAGGAAGAATTGCACAATTATCGAGCTGAACTGGGTGTCTAATTGGGTTTGCATAATTTATGGAGGGAAGGCTGGTCCTTTCCAGAATTATGCAATTCCCAAAGGGAGCTGCTCAACCAGCAATTGACACTAAATCCAGAAATCAACCTGTGAAGGAGGTTGAACAAACTTGCATGCACAAGCTGACAAGACTATGAAATAGTTGAAGATGATGTGCTTGATAGTGCAAGACATGCTACTGAAGATGATCGGTAGGGAGGCTCCAAAATGAAACTAAGGTAAAATTTTGGAGGGTGCTTGTAGTTTTTACAACACTTGGCAACACACTGATAGAACACCAGCTCTATGAATGGACCCTATTCATGAAAATCAAGTCTAACACCTCCAGATGTATTGTTCAATTCTCAGTTCATCTTGGTTTCCACAGTTGCTTTACTATAAGATGTAGCATCTTCCAAGCACTTAGTCATTCAACACACACATTCCAAGCCAAGCCAACACAATTGTTTCGATTAGGGATGAGGGGTATATTGGTGCACAAGAAGTATAGTCATATGAGTTTTAGTTTCATCTCTGGTGTTGCTCCGTTGTGAGCAGGCCTAGACAGTACCCTGACATAGTCATGGAAGAACACAAGCATCACTCCGCTACCTGTGAACCTGGTCAATACCCCGACGGAGTTACTTGCATCACATCTCCATGCAAGAAGCCTTTCTCTTCTTTCTCCTTATTTAGTTTTCAATTTTTTCAATTTTTTCACTTTTTCATTTTTTCATTTTTTATTTTCATAACTATGCATAGCACTTATTAATTTCAGAGGCGGAAGAGGGATCCTGACTTATTGAAAGAAGAAGAGGTTGTTCCTTCAAAGAAGTAGTTTACATATGCCTCTAATGTGCTTGTTAAGGTTTTCCTCTTCACCTTACTCTACTTGACTGAGTTTACAAGGATTAACCCAAAAACAACTTACTAAAGTAGGTGATACTAGTTAGCGCGCAAGCGTTGTATTTTCACCAAGGTTCACTTCGAACAGTATGTATTTTCCATTGATGTATCATGGACTGAAGACAACAAGTTCTTACATAAGATAGCGGACAACACATAACCAAATATTGATAGTTCTACAAGTCCTCTTGTACTTTACCCAACTTGTTTCAAGAGTCACACATGGTCGACGTGAAATTAACCTAAGGACAATAAAAATCAAACAAACAAAAAAGAAAAGCAAGAAGTAGAAGCAAATGTTAAAGAAAAGTGAGTAAGAAAACAAACAAACACACAAAGAAAGAAGCAAACCTACATGAAAGAAAACAACTCAAAAAGAAAACACTACTCCTACTCCTAAGCTGAAAGTGCATGGGTCATCTCGCGTGAAGTGATACTTCCTGTTATCTCAAAATCATGCCCTGGAAGGCTGCAGACTAGGAAGACTTCAAGTAACTATTTCAAACCAATCTTTTAGCTAAGGCTTAGCCTCCTTAGCCTGAGAGGGCTCTCTCAAAGGATTAATGGTTTTTTAATTATGATCAAGATGGCTAACTCTTTGTGGAACAAATAGGAATGAAAATGGTGGAAACAAAATTAACAAGAATCCATTGGGCTTATGGAGTCATATGTGATTTAGTATTAGTAGTAGGATTGGCTTTGCATAAAAGTCAAGGCTTTCATATTTCAATATAGGCAGAGCACACCAAACACAAAAAGACAGTCTACGAGAATATGAAGGAAATTAGAACACTGCAAGTGATTTCTAAGTAATCAAATACTCATAACACTATATATAACATGAAAAGACAACAAAAGAAACTCATACATTGAACTCTCTATGATTCTTGAGAAGCATAAGCCAGTACTATATTACCAAAAAAAACAGAGTCTTTACATCAACCAAATATCAAAGCTTCTTTACATAAATTTCCAACCTTGATTACATTTCTCTTTCTCCTATATATAGAGCTCTTCTACCTAATTTAGATTCCTCCTCAAGCATGAGGGGAACTCAAAATCTACTTCTAATGACACCTATTCAACTTTTAACTGCCTATTAAATATAACAAACTGCTACTAGACTTTCTAGAGATCTAAATCAAATAGGAGTCTAACTCCATATTATGTTAATAATAGCCTTAATTACAATCATTCTCGTTCTTTGACATGTGGTCCCTTTTTAGTTTGGCTATGGTGGATGTTCAAAGCTCCATACGGGTCTTCAATGTTACATCTTCTCCATTGCCCCTGAAACATAGGAAACTACCCCTGTTTATCGGCCTTTGGTTTTCCTCGAAAATGTTCAAATCCAATGAACCATGTCTTTCATCTTTGATTATCCAAAATATATTAGAATGCCACGTCCTTGATGTGCTATCAACCTCTTTCATGTGTGAAGGAAAAATCTCCTCCAAGTTGTCTGACATATCTTGGACTGTAGTAAATGTGATCACTTTATGACAAAAAGTTTAGAGTTGGATTCGAATACATGTTTCATCCACCTATCTTGACCTTGTTGAAAGTTGATATCTGTAGATGATCCTTTGAAGATATTCCCTTTTCAAAAAATTTCTACTTGTATTTCAAAATTGGTTGACTGATATTAGATTGTGCAGCTTCAGCAGTTTCATAGCGCGCTATGAAACTGTTGTGTAATTCCAAAAACACAGTTTCAACCCAAAATTTTTCTATTTTGATCTTCTTACTATTTAAACATTCTTAAACTACTCCAAAGCCTTTCAAAACTGAATGGAAAGGTATGATTCTTCAAGTGGGATTATAACAAGGAAGACCATCAAAATCTGAAACAAAACCTTACTTGATGTGTGACTGCCTTAAGGAAATTCTTTCTGCTGGCTTAATTGTATCTTTAAGTCTTCAATTTGTTTCTTCATGACTTTGATCCCAGATCTGAGGTTTGTATTGACCTTTCTGATAAATTGAGCTTCCTTTATTGCAGGAACAGTCCAGCTACGGAATTGAACATTAAAATCAACCACCTCGGGTTTTTGAAATGTTTGGTCCTCCCACTGAGCTTTCATTTGGTTAAAATAAGCCTCCTTAACTGCAAATTTCCTGGTAGCTTTCTTCAGTCTAGCAATTTCAAAGTTGGCCAATTCCAATCTCCTTTTCAAGTCTTCCACACTATCTTCTTCTTGAATGGTAACTGCTTTGCCTTTATCCTTTCTTTCATGAGGCTGTGTCACCTCCCCTATTTCATCTGCTTTTGGCACATGTATTTGTTTAAACTTCCTCATTATGGGTCTCCTGAGCTTAAAGACAAATTGATCAACCTGATCATCAAACTTGAGTTTTTTCAAGGCTTTGACTCTCTTAGCCTTGTCTTTTCCTGACTCTATCAAATCTTCTTGAACTAGTGGAGATTCTTCAATGTCGATGGCTTGCAATAAGTCATTTAAGTCTCCCTTTGAAACAGGGCTTTCTTCAATAATCCTTGATTTGCCTTTTTCTTTAGCTACCTGGCTCCTAGTCCTTCTTCTTTGAACTCCTTCACCTGTGCTTGATTCATGTGCAGCTTCTTTGACCTGAGCTTTCTCCTTAAGGGACTTGCAGTCCGTGTGTACCAACGTACCTAGTGGCTGTAATAATGGAGATAAGCGGTTGGACATGATATGCGGAGTGCATAAGCTGACAATGAATGATGCAACCATAACTGAACTTGACAGATTTGACAGTTAGAAAATATTCGTTGCGGATTGCACGAATCTCCGATTTCGTAGTGCAGTCAGTGTAAATTTTGAATTATGCGCTACGAAATCACCTAAAACATGTCGCGCTGTGGAATCACCTAAAACATGTTGCGCTGCGAAACTGCTAAAAATATTTTTTATGCTGCAAAAACACTTCAAAATGACTACATGCGCTACGAAATCACCTAAAGGGATTTGTGGCACATAGTAACATTTAAACAAAACTGACACATGGCTATGAGACCGGTGCTGAATGAGAATGCATATTTGACTCAAGACTCCTAAGACTCAAACTATAAGGAAAACAAAAATCAAACTTAGACTAGCACCGACCTTTATCATCAAACTAGTGTGAGAAATTTTGGCATTAGAATTCTTAAGTGATAACACATCCAATGAAGCCACTGGCACGTTGGTTGACCCATGTCGATGAAGGCATAGTTGGCGAACAACATAGCTTTTCAAACCAGCAGATGTGAAATATACAACAATGAAGACAGACACAGTCCAAGCTTACAAGCGTCCACAGAACAAAAATGAGTGAAAGTACATGACATGCACTCTCAAGACTTGCCATGGTGTTGTTCTACAATCCATCGAGATGTTGAGTGTATGCATTCCCTTGACCATAATATCCAAGCAAATGTGAGAAAGGTAGACCACTTATGTTGTGCAAGTTTGCTTGTTGTGTAAGATTCCTCCATTGCATGACCGATGGGATCGTGTAGTTCAAGTGGAGGAAGTGAAATATGAGTGTTAGATTGATATTCAATTCATATAGATGAGTGATGAGGAGTATTTCATGTTTGAACAATTTCTTGATTATAAGTGAAACCAACCTTAGGACAGCGAGGGCCTGACATAACCATCAGCTCAAGCTGAAGTGCCTCAACAATCTGCGGGTTTTTGACTTCCTTGACAGATGGATCATCGTAGACCAGTGGCTTAGACATATTAGCAACAAGTGAATCAACATCGTGATCGGATGATGTGGTAAAGAGATCATGACAACCATGATTAGGAAAATCAAGATGTTGGTCATCATCCTCATGATTTGATGAATCATAAAGAGATGAGAAGCAAGAATGTTCATCCTCTGCGTTCTAGAAAAGATAGATGAAAAATAAAGTAGATGTTCAAATAATGATTGGTCCTATCCATTTTTATATGATGGGTTGACATACAATGTGTTTTGCGAATGATTAACAATGGGTGCATCCGTGGATGGAGATACACAAGAAAAATTAGGGATGGTAGGATCATCACGGATGTCAGGAAAAAATGGAGATACAGATAAACAGGGTTGGTCCTTTGTTGTCAGTGGATGTTCAAGCTCCCAATCATACTTTTCATGATTGACAGCGCATGTTGGTTGTGCAACACCAATTCCTTTGATGGCTTGATCCTCGTTCACAACAAGTGTAGAGTCTAGAATGGAAGAACATAAGACAATGCCATCTAGAGGGTCATCTGAGTACGAAGAAGGAGATTGAGGTACAAAAGACATGTGACGACATATGGGACTCATAACCAAGTCTACGCAAAAATAGGAAGGAGCGATGTCGAGAGGATTTTATGGTTCAACAAATGTGTGTGCATGTTGTCCCACATCACTCTCCAGTGGTGGAGATGTTTGATGAGGGGATGGCAGACAGTCACTTGTGACAGCAATCATGTCCATCCATGATTTTGTGGCTCCATCAAAGAAGTATGCTGAGCAAGGCTTAAGCTTCAACTTCTTCTTCTTCAGATTGACAACTTTGTTAAGACAATGTTCATATGTGTCAATGAGATACTGAAATTTCACCAGACTCTTCAAATCTTGAAAGTGTAAAACACAGAAGTGCTACCAAAACTCATCACTCAACTCTTGCGGAGCCTTCCATTGCTCTAACAGCTTTTTGTCAGGAGGTTCTAGATCAAAATGATGGAAAGTAGATTCAATGAGATCACAAAACTACTCAAGTGAGTGCACGATGTGAGCTGATAGGCTATAGCACCACTACAGTGGGGATTCACGCAGTGTGTAGGCAAGTAGCATACTGACCTCTTCTGCATAGAACTCATTTGCATTCTCAAGGAATGCATAGAAGTCTTCTAAGTACTTAGGCTAGGCCACTTCGCCTTCACTATCATACATGAATTCAAACAAGAGATCAAAAAACTCCCTCGTGATGTTGAGATGCTCAACATGCGTAAATGTGGAGGGGTGAGTGTGACATAATCCATGATCGATGTGAAAAGGTTCAAAATAGGATGAGAGGACACATCTTGTCATCTGGCCCTCCTTTAAGCACTAGAAATGTTGACGGTGTTGGACCCGCCAACATGTCAGGGGATCTCCCCGGTAAGAAGTCCCAACTAGACCTCAAACCGTTTGGTGTAGGTGTCCCAGCAATGGCTTGTACGATATCCATTTTACCTCATTTTTTCACAGAACCAAGTAAGATGTCCCTGTTGGTAGCAAGGGTGTGACATATGCAGTAAGTCAAGGAAGGTGCATGAGCAATTCTAACACACGGAGGGTGACCTAAGTTCTCCCCTTGGAAACCTTTGAAAGCACGGAGTTAAAAAGGGAACACATGATAAAAGATGCATAACAACATGGAAGGCAAGTAAACTAGCAATCCAAAGTGATGGTTAAACCAACAACACATTTCAGTAAGATTCATGCATACATATACAAAAAAAATCTACACATGCATGCTTAAGAAAACAAAAACATATAACATTTAGAGTAAACAAGACAGCTAAAATATAATATGACATATGCATGAAACATGCTGGCTCTATTGTATTAAGAAGTGAAAGTTCTAGTCATACAATACAACCATGACCAACCACTAGTTCTGACAACATAACATTACAGTCACTTTCGCCTGCTCCTCCACAGAGATATACTAACTCTACACAATGAAGAAGCCAAGGCTCATTACAATATTATGAAAGCTTTCTCTAAGATAATCCTATTGGAAGCTTGGCTAACCAAAAGCCTATACAATGAGTTATGAGGGACTATTTATAGCAAAGAGTGGGTTGACTCTTGACACTCCCCTTTGTGTCCGTTCAGCTACCCTCATGACTCTTCAACTACTCTGTAACTTTTCCATTCAACTATCCACACTTGAACTTCCACCTAAAAAGATGTTACATATAATCTACCCATGTACCCATGTGAGACAAAATAGGCTTGAGCAAGCCATGCAAGACATCACTAACACTTAGACCATTATGTTAAGACCAACTCTTCAACATCCTCATGATGGTTGACGATGACGAACTGATGCCAAGCTTGGTTGTCCGTGATGGTGTTCGTGCTCTCAATGGTGACATCCTGCTGAAAGAGAACTCTTGCCTCCATTGCATCTGGGTACACTGATATGGATCCTATGTCCAACTTGTCTGATAACATGTGCATCATTGTCTTGAGTGCAGCTAGACCATCAACCTAATGATGGGTAGTGTCTCTGCTGATCTCCAAGTGTGTGCTAGTGATCATGCGCATCAACTTGTCAAAATACATGTTCAGCTCCAGTTGGACTTGTTTCTTGTCTTCGCCTTAGTAAGTGTGCCAAATGGGTGGGATCGCATGTGCATAATGAAATCCATGCTGCTAAATTCCCTTGCAAGTGATCAACAACACTTCTCAACTAGTCTGCTCCATGGTAGCTATTGGGATGGATCTAGCACGCATTTTCATCCATTTGTGCATGTTGCACCCCCTATTGTACCTATTCCTGTCGTAACTCATTCTCTCGTTTGTGCAGCTCTTGTTCTTCCTTAAGTTGGTGCTTCAGCACATGCAAATGCTTCTTTATTTCTCTCTCTACCTTCACACAATCTTCATGTTGCGCCATCACCTTATATCATCAATATCCAAAGGTACTTTCGTCATGAGTGGATCTACTTTGAACTTGCATCTTTGCTCTACCTCTATGATATCAACAACCTTCCTCTTGCATTCGCCTGGTGTAGGTGTGATGCCTTCTGCTACTACTCATTGTGATTTCATTGCCATTCATCTTGATATCCTTGTCCATGAACAACTTGATGTCTTCATAGATAGGCAAGTTCATAGACACTTGATCGATTACATCCTCAGTTGTGCTCTGAATAGTGTCATCGACTCTGCTCTCGTAGAAGTCATTGTACATGTGCTACTGAGAGGCAGACGAACACCTATGATACCTAGAGACATAGCAACACTCATGATGAGAAATCTATCAGTTGAAAACCAAAGCAAACTGAAGGAATGACATGCAACATACCTTTGTGATTATCCGTGAAGATTGCACAATTTTCACCGAGAGGTTGGGACACTAATTGCGAAAACTACGTAAGGCATAGTCCAGGCTATCACGAGGTTGACTGACTATTGGAACTGCGTAATGAAAAATCTAGCCTGGCCTGCTGAGGACTAAAATTGCGCAATGCGCAATTTTAGTCAGCAGTGACATGCAACCAGAAAACTGCATTGCACAATTTCTCGGGCCAGTAGGACACTGCATCAAAGAATTGCACAATGAAAACCTAGAGTTCATTGTTGGGCTAGACTTGTGTAATTTATAGAGGGAAGGCAGAGCCTTCGCTTCCAAAAATGCATAGTTGTTGTTGGGAAAAGTATCTATTTAGAACGCCCCTATCCCACTCTAAGGTGTGACAGTGCCTTAGCAACAAACAAGGAAAACTATTTTCGTATTCTTCTTTATGAAATGTAAACGAAGAGGAAGGATGTAACTAACCTGTGTCTTGTGCTAGTTTGTTGATCCAATCGCTCTCCTCTTTGTTCGTTTCCCGTTACCTGCTCCCTTACTGGCCCAACTTCACCAAGTTCCTGCAAGATCACAGAAGAGGAAAACTACACAAAAGACATAGATTTACATTCATAAAAATCTTAGGATCAGATTTAAGCTAAACATGCAAATATAACAAAGCATCATTGATACACAGCATGTAGGAGAAACTCAAATAGTTTTATTGATATGATAAGAAAGTCCAAGAGGAGATACAACCAAGTGAGTCCCGATCCAGCATCTACCTCCTAGCAAAGCAATCCCTTCCTCACCTCCAACAAAGCATAAATCACCCAATGCACTAATCTCAATCTCAAACCAACAGCAATTCTCTGCAAAGTACAAAATTCCAGCCTCCGGATCTCTGGGATGAGGGATCCATATATAGATGTAAGCAGAGAGGATGACTCAGCTTATGTTTTGACATGTGGCTTCTCTCTGTCAGTTCTTGCTTCCACTTGGAGGCTGAGAGCCTCTTACTCATCCTTGGTCGAACTCAGTGAGGCAAGTGTCATTGAGGAATATTCTGGAAGCTTCCATTGTCTGTACACCTCGCGGAATGACACTGCCATTTGGCATTTCTCGCTCAGCGCACCCTGGTAGTGCATTTAGGTGCGTTGCAATGCACCTAGCTAGTGTATTAGGGTGCTTTGCAATGCAGGCAGCTAGTGGAGCATCTGAATTGATCCTGATTTGACTAGTTTTGAGCAGTTTCTGGTGGAGAACTTCTGGGAGAAGCTGTCATTGGTTGACCTTGTTTCTTTAGGGGCAGGAACAACACTTTTAGGGACTTTGGATCCCTTGGATTATGGACATTTCATGCTCAAAGCTGTAAGGCACAAAAATGTCTATAATAGTTTCCCCCTAAAGTATGAGGTCGTTTATCGGGTGAAATGCTTTATTAGGAGGATCCGAAGTTCTTTCAATGCTGGGAGGAGACCTGTAATAAGATACAATACAATATATTATTTTTCATATTGTTTTCATGATCTAGCTGAGGCAGGCATCCCCATGCTCAACTTTATAAATTCATTTTTTATGTACATAGGATAGACAATCGTCTGATGGTAGACTGATGATTCTGATGAAATCATCATCCTTTTGGTAGGATGATTATCTGTGCTGCAATGTTGTACATGTCAATGTCTTTATTTTTCCTGAATATATATCGCAGCCCGGATGGATGAAACTAGATCCGGGGTCTTCAATCTCGTCTGATCTTCACTCGAAGTACAAGTCGATCCATGTGAGAAATGTTTTGAAGTCGAACATGGAAAGACATCGCTTGATTACCAGTCAATGATGTAAACTGTTAACAAGCGCGAGAGGAATCGCCGATAATGATAATGAACCTCAAGGTACTGCAGTACAATTCACGTGGTGTGAATAAAGGACTTGGTGTCGAACTCCACGCAATATCTTTCGGTCGAAGGTCATTGATGTATACCTGTCGCCGGAAGTGAGAAACTTGCCATTGAGGCATGCAAGCTTCAAAGTACCGAAGGGGGTGTTCCTAGATCGACTTCTTGGATAATGAGCTGGTGTCGACAAGAAGCGATCCGTCAAAGGAGGGCCTTAATGAATCCCACATCAATGAAACGGAACGGAGCAAATGATTTTGATGGAGGTGAAAACGGTCTGATGATATATGGTTCAGGGTGGCGGTCATGAAAGAATGAAGTATAATGTATGGTAGTGGATGGGACACGGGTGACTTCTCTGGATGACTTCTCTTGAACATATCAGTGACACTTGTATGATGGATTGGTAGCAATTACCCCAAAGGTGGATGGTATGGCGAGACCATGGTGATGTGACCAGTGAATGAAACAACCCAACCCGACTCAGGCATGGAGTGGAAGTGTCATGTTCAAGAGCGACTTGCTATCAATAAAGGTTCTTTGAGTTTCTTCCCAATTTTTCCCCAGTCATTGCTGACCAGTACCTCTTTATTTTTGTCAAGCTTGAGGAGGATAACATATGCTTGTTCTATAATTTTCCCTTCGGGCAAACCCATCGCTATGTTTTAACGAGCCTAGCGATAGTGAAACTCGTTCTCGCCTAAAGACAAGTTTGTCGCTATTAATCTTTTTAACGAGTCTAACGACAAAGATAACTCGGTCCTTTTCATTTTTAGAGAGTCTGAAAAGGTACATAAAGGTAACTCCAAAGTTCCTTTTTCATCATCTAATCCCTTAAGTCCGAAAAAGTATAAAACCATACAGAAGGGATGAATTTTCGATCGCTTTAACGAGCCGAACAAAACAAGCGCTCGATCTTTTTGTGCAATAATCCCTCAGGTCCAAAAAGATTAAAATCTAGAGGAGGGATAGCACTTCCCGTCGCTTTAACGAGCTGGAAGGCCAAAACTCGACAATCTTTTCATATTTTACGAGTCAGTTGAAAAGAGCTTAAAGAATACTCGTCTTTTGAGGAACGAGTGATAAAATGGGTAGCAGCTGATTCCAGGTAAGGTTTGGAATTTTCCAATCACGGCAGTGTCACAAGGATGGCTAGTGAAATCACTCTTCGCAGCTGTTCCTCAAAATGGGTAAACAATCAAATGGAGGTGAATGATTGGCCAATGAAAAGTGGAGGTGACGGTGCAAACACGACCAAGGCTTTAATGGCTGAAAATGCTTCATTCACGGTGGTTATTTACTGGGGGGGTAGTTCATTTTTTAATGAGCTTAAACGCGGGTGGAAACATTTGCTCAGTCTTATGTTTATTTTTTAACGAGCTTGAACTATGTGCTAAAACTGCTCGATGATAAGTTTGCATGCCCCCAGCATAATAACGCAACTAGTGGTGCATGCCCCCCAAGCTTCATTGCATTCAACTCGGTGGTTGGAATGAAGGTTTACCTTTGCGATTTGAAAGGGAGATTTGTTTCATTTTTTAATGAGGTTGACACACTAAAAGAACTATCCTCATGACTCCTTGTTTCATTTTTTAACGAGGTTGACACGAGATAAGAACCATCCTCGGAGTCCAAATCCATTAGATATAGAAGGTTTCATATTCCACTGTGGCCACTTCGGCCAGATTACTCGGAGGCGGTAGGGAAAAGGTACCCATTAAGGTAGGGTCTTTTAGGAGACCTACTCCGATCTTTTGGAGCGAATGATTGCTTCCATGGATCATTGGAATGCTTCCCGTAACTTGTGAATTGTTGGGGAGAAATGTTTGTTGGTCGACGATTGTAATTCCTCCTTGGAAGGGAAATGCAATCTTCCTGAAGTAGGTCGACACAACTGCGGCCATGGCATATATCCAGGGTCTTCCCAATAGGATGTTGTAATCAAGGTTTCCGTCGATTACTTCAACATCAATTTCTATTGTTTTCCCTCCTAGTTCAACTTTCAAGTTACTTAGGATACCATATGGGGTATATGTCCTTCCGTCGAATGCTTTTAACGTCGTCGTAGACCGCAACAAGGTTGGAGATCCTAAAGTTTTCCAGCAACTCATCGACATAATACATGTAGATTCCCCCCCATCAATAATTGTTTGATGAACAGTTTTGTTGAGGGCTTTCACTTGAATAAGGAAAGCTAGTTGAGCTGGTAACTGAGGGTCATATCCTTTATGATTAAAGGCCACAAGATTGGAATCCATTGGGTCAATCCAACCTATTGCTGATAATAAAGCTTGCTCTTGGGAGAGGCAATTTTGCAGTACCTCAAGTGTCGACATAGCAGACGGCGATTGGGTCAGGTCCTCTATTATATTATAATTCTGTGCTATTTTTGCACGAGGATTAAATGTCGATTTGTGCACTACTCCCTTTAGCGACTTTATCATTTGTTCAGGAATGATGGGTGGCACAACTTTGGTCAAAGTTGTTTTCGAACGACTAGGTTGTTCATTAGACTTGTTATTCGACACCTGTGGATTCCCGTAATCTTTATTCCTTGTCAAAGCATCATTTTGCTGCTTTGAGATAGACAACATAAGCACTTGGGATCGGGAAGCATTTTGATTAGCAACCAGTTTGGTTCCCGGGCTTGGAAACGGATCAGTCAACACTGCTGAGGTTTTTGAACTCTTAAAGAGTTTCTTAACTTCAACTTTATGTGGACAATCTCTTGTCTCATGATCCTCATCGCATATATGACACCCCGCAGGGGGTTTCCTTTGCCCAAAAGGGTTCATAGAAGCTTTATCGTGCTTCATTTTTCTCCCTTTCTTTTTCTTCTTGCCCCCTGGTTGCTTCAATTGTTTGCCCTTGTCGTCCGACACGACATTTACTTCTGACGCAAGAAGTTCCTCATTTTCATTTTGACCGGAAATCTTACGGGCCTTTTTAGATATAGCCTTTGTCGATTTCATGTCTGTTGCGCCAATCACGCCATCGTCGGCATGAGAGTCATTGTTTGATTTAGGAGGAGGAGGAATTGAGAATTCCGGTCTAGGGGCGTCAAGTATTTTGTCGTAGAGCGTGCCGAACTAAGTGTAAATCAAGTCCAGATATTGCGCACGAGTGATAACTTGCTCTTCTGTTACGACTCCCCCCTTTGCCACATCTTCCGTGATGGAAGGTAGTAATGACTTGATAAACCATTCAGCTAAGAGCTGATTAGGGATCTATGTTTTTACCATCCTACGACGACGTCGCCGCTCATGTATATGATCAGATATGTGAGTGGTCGTTGTCTGTTTGAAGTTGGTAAGAAGTTCTGTTCCCGTTTCGTACCTTATTGGTAACTGAAAATGGGTTAAAAAGGTTGTGGCTAAGGTACTGAAGTTGTCGAACGAAGCTCTAGGCAATTCGATGTACCATTTTGCCGCCGGACCCGTTAGCGTCCTCTGAAAGAGGCGAAGTCTTATCGAATCATCATTTAGGGTGTTTGATGAACACCACAGATGAAATGTCATCACATGATTCGACGGATCTTCACCTATATTTCCATTAAATTTAGGAATATCTGACGGAAGTTTATGCGGAATCGCTAGCCACCAAGGGGCATAAGCAATTGGATCATTCGTCAGCCGGTTTAGATTTGGTAATTCTAGAGTTGCTACAAAGGGAAACTGTTGATTCAGGTTATGCAAAGCATACCCAGGATAAGATGGAATCGCCTGAGCAGTGGGTCTTTGCATACCAGCATAATGTATTTGATGCTGGCAACTTTGACAAGGTTGATGGGCATAACCGTTATAATATGGTTGTTGATAACCGCTTTGGAAATGTGGTCGCCCATTACTTACAAAGACTTGTTGCTCAGGTCCTTGATATGATTGCTAGAATTGCGGTTGTTGAGATTGAACCAGCCTTGGTTGTTGGACCATTTGCTGTTGTTCAATACTGGGTGATTGACCAAGATGAGGAGTCATAGTACTTGTTTGAGCCTGAGTCGCTCCAGATAAGGAGTCACTAACCTGAGGTTGTGATTGAGTCTTTGAGACAAGAGGCTATTGTATTGCAACCTGAGAAACTTGGGGTTGACATACAATAGGTAGCGCTTGTACTTGCGATGCAGTCACCATAGCAGGTATAGTGGGAATATCCGACACAGGGTGGACTAGTTGCATTGAATATACAACCCTTGGTTGTTGAGGCAGTATTGGTACCCAACCACTGGATGTAATTCCAGTTTGACCTTAATTTTCTTGTAAACTCCCACATGGTTGTTCTCCGAGAGGGAACAATGAAAAGACATACTGCCTTCCATATGGTGGCAATCCAGTACTTAAAGGGTAGATTGGCATTTGAAGACACATTGGATCAATTTGTTGAGTTTCAACATAAGAAATACCAGATGATAATCCGGATGAAGAAATAGGAACTAACCATGTCGTCGAAGCAGTCCCTGATTGGACTCCGGCTTGTTGTTGATAACTTGCCGGGACAGATGGTATACCATTGAACATCATTGGAGTAGCAGTAGGAGGCTGTGCCACTGCTGTATCGGACGACACAATCCTGGATGTCGACGGTTGTTCAGACATATCTAGTCTATCCAAAATATTTTCTAGCGATTCTACAAGAACTTGCGATGAAGAGAGACTAAATTCGAAGATCAACGAGGGAAAGGTGATGATTATTCCGTTTAAAATAAATTTTAGATGCTTTGACACAACTTGTTTTTTTTAGTTTTAAAGAGTCGAGAAAAAACAAAAGATGACTCTGTCTCCTTCGATTTTTAATGAGCCCGAAGTGACAAGTGCTCAGATGGACCTTTTCCGTTAAGGAGTCTGAAAAGGAACAAAAGGGACTGCTCTGGAGGTCTAGGTAGAGGGAGTGCCAAACCAATCGCAAAACCGCAGAATACTTTTTAGGGTACGGCGGTCGATCTTCCCAAATGCTGTGTTCAGTGCATTGCGATCAGTAGGGCGGCCGACATGGCTTCCTATGGATAAAGGTTTTATGCCTATAGGGGTCTCCCAATATATACTCGACGGTACGTGGGAGCACAATCTGTACTGGAACTTATCGTCTCACAGTGGAGGAATCACCCAACCAACAGTGGTGACAATAGTTACCAGGCTTTACGACGCCGGAATACGTCTCTAGCCTAGACCTCTATGTTGTGCGTTAAGTTACAAAGCGTTGTTAAGTTCATTCAATTTATTTTAGGTTGATCTTTCTTAGAAGTTTTCCTTTTTGGATCACCACGAGATGTAGATGTAATTCCTAAATGCAATCTAAAGATGATAAGCAAGCTTTTATCTCTTTTCAACAATGAAAATCCTAGCTACAAGGGGAAAAGAAAGACACAATCTTTTCTCAAAGAGCAAAGAGCACACTGTAAATGCACTTTTCCTAAATCAAACCATACAAACTATCAATATGCAAATGCACATATGCATGTATTTGTTTTTCACTTTCTTAATATTGATGCCTAAAAAGAAACTTGTTGTACAAATTTGAATTCGATTTCAAGTGAAAAACACAAACAAGCTTCTTTTCGAAATCAAAAAAGTAGAGACGATTACGACACTTTATGATTTTGAAATAAACACTTGTTTCGACACTAGAAATTCACAAATTCAAACCAAAGACAAAAGTAAAAGCGTAATCAATTGTCAACAGCAAACAAACTTTCTCCTAAGATCAAAACGACACTTACGACAGATCTAGATCTAAGGGCGACAGTATGACCAGTTTACTTTTGCAATGGGAAACTGTAAATGACGTAACAAATACACAAAAACAAATACAGTTTCTTTTATACAACTGAGGCGGAATTAAGGCAAAGAAAAGGGGTTTTCAGATAGGTACACACACTGATAACAGGCTGCAAAAATCAGAGATAAAACTGAACAAAATGAAGCAAAGAACCTCAGCTGCACAGTGCAAAGGCTGATCAGCGCACCTGTTGCACAGAGAAACTGAATTGCAGCGCAGGTAGCCCTCTCAGGACCTGCGTTGAAATGCAGAACCTCTTCACAGAGCATGCGCTGGGGAAGAAACGAGACTTCTATCCGGGTTCTGGGTCACGGTCTGCAGTTTAATCTATGGTTTTTGGCCGAGTAAAAGCAATCAGTAAGGTACAATCAGAGGGATGATTTAAAGGAGGACTGAGAGCTATCACAAAGGGAAATTAGAGCATCTGTGGATCAGTTTTTCAAATCATAAACAAATCCTAGTGAGTGGATTGAAGTAACAGCTACTTTGCATTTGATAATGGCAAATGCAGTTCGATTGCTACTTTTGTGTTTATGAAACAAACAACAAGAGAAACACAAACAAACTAACTAGACACGATCCCCAGCGGAGTCGCCATTTTGTTGTTGGGAAAAGTATCTATTCAGAACGCCCCTATCCCACTCTAAGGTGTGACAGTGCCTTAGCAACAAACAAGGAAAACTATTTTCGTATTCTTCTTTATGAAATGTAAACGAAGAGGAAGGATGTAACTAACCTGTGTCTTGCGCTAGTTTGTTGATCCAATCGCTCTCCTCTTTGTTCGTTTCCCGCTGCCTGCTCCCTTACTGGCCCAGCTTCACCAAGTTCCTGCAAGATCACAGAAGAGGAAAACTACACAAAAGACATAGATTTACATTCATAAAAAGCTTAGGATCAGATTTAAGCTAAACATGCAAATATAACAAAGCATCATTGATACACAGCATGTAGGAGAAACTCAAATAGTTTTATTGATATGATAAGAAAGTCCAAGAGGAGATACAACCAAGTGAGTCCCGATCCATCATCTACCTCCCAGCAAAGGAATCCCTTCCTCACCTCCAACAAAGCATAAATCACCCAATGCACTAATCTCAATCTCAAACCAACAGCAATTCTCTACAAAGTACAAAATTCCAGCCTCCGGATCTCTGGGATGAGGGATCCATATATAGATGTAAGCAGAGAGGATGAGTCAGCTTATGTTTTGACTTGTGGCTTCTCTCTGTCAGTTCTTGCTTCCACTTGGAGGCTGAGAGCCTCTTACTCATCCTTGGCCGAACTCAGTGAGGCAAGTGTCATTGAGGAAGATTCTGGAAGCTTCCATTGTCTGTACATCTCGCGGAATGACACTGCCATTTGGCATTTCTCGCTCAGTGCACCCTGGTAGTGCATTTAGGTGCGTTGCAACGCACCTAGCTAGTGTACTGGGGTGCTTTGCAACGCAGGAAGCTAGTGGAGCATCTGAATTGATCCTGATTTGACTAGTTTTGAGCAGTTTCTGGTGGAGAACTTCTGGGAGAAGCTGTCATTGGTTTACCTTGTTTCTTTAAGGGCAGGAACAACAGTTTTAGGGACTTTGGATCCCTCGGATTATGGACATTTCATGCTCAAAGCTGTAAGGCACAAAAATGTCTATAACAATAGTGCTAGCCAAGCATGGTAAGGTCTCGACCAAGGCAGCCCAGACCAGCCGACAGCCGACTGAAAACATGAGAAGTCTGAATGCATGATGAGATGAGTGAAAATAGGAGTAAATTATCACATATGCAAACATCAAGTGTAGGATTCCAAAAATAGGAAATCATGCATGTGTGTGAAGCGATTCACCGCAATAGTGACTATTCGAAACGACATCAAGCACTCACTGAAATCAAGCAAACAACACTCACATGAAGCAAAACACAAAACGCGACAAAAATGCAGCGCGAGATGTGAAAAGTGGGCTTACCCCAAAACAACTGAGTTGAATATGCCAACAACTCCTAGATGCAATGTGGAATGTCATAATTGTAAGGTCGATGTGAGGAATGAGCTCTGCAGTGTCTGGTGGATGAGTTTTGATAAAGTCGATGTTGTGACACACATGCCACAAATATAGGAAAAGCGACACATGGCAGGAGGTTTCTAAAATGATACTTGCATGTAACCTTCAGCTGCTAAAAATAGATCTTTGAATCAAGCAACGCCTTTGCATGTTGACTTGGGAGAAGTATTCCATGCATGCAAATCATTTTTTCTTGGTCCTGGAGGGAACCGGTCACCCTGAAGGCACATGCATCAGTCTATGATCCTGGGATGAAAATCTATGTAGTTTTTGGGCTGAGCAGAGATGGTTGTCCCAAAGGGATTGCGCAATTTCTGGGCTAAGCAACTGTCCTGCATGAGACCTCACAATTTTCTCAAGGAAGCCTATCTGACTGTATTGTCAAAATTTCTGAGCCCAGCAGGCTGCCTGACTAGATTTGCACAATTTCTGCTAGTTGTTGGGCTTACTATCCCAGAGGGATAGGGCAATTTCTGGGAATGGGAGGTAACTACTTCCCAGAATTGCGCAATTTCTAGGCTAAGCAACAGTCATGGGATGAATTGCACAATTTTTGAGAGCAAGACAAATAGGAAGAATTGCACAATTATCGAGTCGAGATGGGTGTCTATTTGGGTTTGCATAATTTATGGAGGGAAGGTTGGTCCTCTCCAGAATTACACAATTCCCAGAGGGAGCTGCTCGACCAGCAATTGACACTAAGTCCGGAAAACAACCTGTGAAGGAGGTTAAACACACTTTCATGCACATGCTAACAAGACTTTGAAATAGTTGAAGATGATGTGCTTGATAGTGCAAGACATGCTACTGAGGATGGTCGATAGGGAGGCTCCAAAACAAAGCTAAGGAGAAATTTTGGAGGGTGCTTGTAGTTTCTAAAACACTTGGCGACACACTAATAGAACACCAACTCTATGAATGGACCCTATTCATGAAAATCAAGTCTATTAACTCCAGATGTATTGTTCAGTTCTCAGTTCGTCTTCGTTTCCACACTTGCTTTACTATAAGATGTAGCATCTACCAAGCACTTAGTCATTCGACACACACATTCCAAGCCAAACGAACACAATTGTTTTAATTGGGGATGAGGGGTATATTGGTGCACAAGCAATATAGTCGTCTGAGTCTTAGTTTCATCTCTGGTGTTGCTCCGCAGTGAGCAGGGCTAAACAGTACCCTGACATAGTCACGAAGGAACACAAGCATCACTCTGTTGGCAGTGAGCCTGGTCAGTACCCCGCGGAGTTACTTGCATCACATCTCTATGCAAGAAGCCTTTCTCTTCTTTCTCCTTATCCAGTTTTCAATTTTTTCAATTTTTTCACTTTTTCATTTTTTCATTTTTTATTCTCATAACTGTGCATAGCGCTTATTAATTTCAGAGGCGGAAGAGGGATCCCGACTTATTGAGAGAAGAAGAGTTTTTTCCTTCAAAGAAGTAGTTTACATATACCTTTGACGTGCTTGTTAAGGTTTTTCTCTTCACCTTACTCTACTTAACTGAGCTGACAAGGATTAACCCAAAAACAACTTACTAAAGTAGGTGATACTAGTTAGCACACAAGCGTTGTGCTTTCACCAAGGTTCGCTTTGAAAGTATGTATTTTCCGTTGATGTATCATGGACTGAAGACAACAAGTTCTTACATAAGAGAGCAGACAACACATAACCAAATGTTGATAGTTCTACAAGTCCTCGTGTACTTTACCCAACTTGTTTCAAGAGTCGCACACGATACATGTGAAACTAACCTACGAACAATAAAAATCAAACAAATGAAAAAGAAAACCAAGAAGCAGAAGCAAATGCGAAATGAAAATGAGTAAGCAAACAAACAAGCAAGCAAACAAACACACAAATAAAGAAGCAAACATGCATGCAAAAAAACAACTCAAAAAGAAAACACTACTCCTACTCCTAAGCTAACAATGCATGGGTCATCTCACATGAAGTGATACTTTCAATGAAGCCACTGGCACGTTGGTTGACCCATGTCAATGAAGGCATAGTTGACGAACAACATAGCTTTGCAAACTAGCAGATGTGAAATATACAACAATGAAGACAGACACAGTCCGAGCTTACAAGCGTCCACAGAACAAAAATGAGTGAAAGTGCATGACATGACCTCTCAGGACTTGCCATGGTGTTGTGCTACACTCTGTCGAGATGTTGAGTGTATGCATTCCCTTGACCGTGATATGCAAGAAAACGTGAGAAAGGTATACCACTTACATTGCGCAAGTTTGCTTGCTGTGTAAGATTCCTCCAATGCATGACTGATGGGATCGTGTAGTTCGAGTGGAGGAAGTGAAATATGAGTGTTAGATTGATCTTTAATTCATACAGATGAGTGATGAGGAGTCTTTCATGTTTGAAAAATTTCTTGATTATAAGTGAAACCAACCTTAGGACAGTGAGGGACTGACATAACCATTAGCTCAAGCTGAAGTGCCTCAACAGTCTGCGAGGTTTCAACTTCCTTGACAGATGGATCATCGTAGACCAGTGGATTAGACGTATTAGCAACGAGTGAATCAACATCATGATCGAATGATGTGGTAAAGAGATCATGACAACCAATATTAGGAAAATCAGGGTGTTGGTCAACATCCTCATGATTTGATGAATCACAAAGAGATGAGAAGCAAGAATGTTCATCCTCTGCATTTCCGAAAAAGATAGATGAAAAATAAAGTGTATGTTCAAATAATGATTGGTCCTATCCATTTTTATATGATGGGTTTACATATGGTGTGTTTTGCGAATGATCAACAATGGGTGCATCTGTGGATGGAGATACACAAGAAAAATCGAGGATGGCAGGATCATCACGGATGTCAGGAAAAAATGGAGGAGATGCAAACAGACAGGGTTGGTCCTTTGTTGTCAGTGGATGTTCAAGCTCCCAATCATACTTTTCATGATTGACAGAGCATGTTGGTTGTGCAACACCAACTTCGTCGATGGCTTGATCCTCATTCACAACAAGTGTAGAGTCTGGAGTGGAAGAACACAAGACAATCTGGAGGGTCATCCGAGTACGAAGATGGAGGTTGAGGTACAAAATACATGTGACAACATATGGGACTCATAACCAAGTCTGCGCAAAAATAGGAAGGATCGATTTCGAGAGGACATGACGGTTCAACAAATGTGTGTGCATGTTGTCCCACATCACTCTCCAGTGGCGGAGATGTTTGATGAGGGGATGGTAGACAGTCACTTGTGACAGCGATCATGTCCATCCATGATTTTGCAGCTCCATCAACGAAGTATGCTGAGCAGGGCTTAAGCTTGAACTTCTTCTTCAGATTTACAACTTTGATAAGAAAATATTCATATCTGTCAATGAGATACTGAAATTTCACCTGATTCTTTGAAGCTTGAAAGTGTAAAACATGGAAGTGCTACCAAAAATCATCACTGAATTCTTGTGGAGCCTTCCCTTGCTTTAATAGTTTTTTTCAAAAGGTTCTAGATCAAAATGATGGAAAGTAGATTCAATGAGATCACAAAACTGCTCAAGTGAGTGCATGATGTGAGTCGATACGCTGCAGCACCACTATAGTGGGGATTCACAAAGTGTGTAGGAAAGCAACATACTGACCTCTTCTGCATATAACTCATTTGCATTCTCAAGGAATGCATAGAAGTCTTCTAAGTACTCAGGCCAGGCCACTTCACCTTCACTATCATACATGAATTCAAACACGAGATCAAAAAACTACCTCATGATGTTGAGATGCTCCACATGCGAAACACATTGTGGAGGGGTGAGTGTGACAGAATCCATGATCGATGTGAAAAGGTTCAAAACAGGATGAGAGGACACATCTTGTCATCTGGCCCTCCTTTTAGCACTAGAAATGTTGACGGTGTTGGACCCGCCAACATGTCAGGGGATCTCCCCGGTAAGAAGTCCCAAATAGACCTCAAACCGTTCGGTGTAGGTGTCCCACTAGTGGCTTGTACCGTATCCCTTTGACCTCAGTTTCGCACAGAGCCAAGTAAGATGTCCCTGTTGGTAGCAAGGGTGTGACATATGCAGTAAGTCAAGGAAGGTGCATGAGCAATTCTAACACACGGAGGGTTACCTAAGTGCTCCCCTTGGAAACCTGTGAAAGCACGGAGTTAAGAAGGGAACACATGAGAAAAGATGCATAACAACATGGAAGGCAAGTAAGCTAGCAATCCAAAGTGATGGTTAAACCAAAAACACATTTGAATAAGATTCATACATACATATTCAGAGAAAATCTACACATGCATGCGTAAGAAAACAAATACATATAACATTTAGAGTAAACAAGACAGCTAAAATATAATATGACATATGTGTGAAACATGTTAGCCCTATTATTTTAAGAAGTGAAAGTTCTAGTCATACAATACAACCATGACCAACCACTAGTTTTGACAATATAACATTACAGTCACTTTTGCCTTCTCCTCCAAAGAGATATACTAACTCTTCACAATGAAGAAGCCAAGGCTCATTACAATATTATGCAAGCTTTCTCTAAGATACTCCTATTGGAAGCTTGGCTGACCAAAAGCCTATACAATGAGTTATGAGGGACTATTTATAGCAAAGGGTGGGTTGTCTCTTGACACTCCCCTTTGTCACTGTTCAGCTACCCTCATGACTCTTCAACTACTCTATGACTTTTCCATTCAACTATCCACACTTGAACTTCCACCTAAAAAGATGTTACATATAATCTACACATGTACCCATGTGAGACAAAATAGGCTTGAGCAAGCCATGCAAGACATCACTAACACTTGGACCATTATGTTAAGACCAACTCTTCGACATCCTCATGATGGTTGACAATGACGAACTGATTCCAAGCTTGGTTGTCCGTGATGGTGTCTGTGCTCTCAATGGTGACATCCTGCTGAAAGAGAACTCTTGCCTCCGTTGCATCTGGGTACATTGATATGGCTCCTCTATCCAACTTGTCTAATAACATGTGCATCATTGTCTTGAGTGCAGCTAGACCATCAACCTAATGATGGGTAGTGTCTCTGTTGATCTCCAAGTGTGTGCTAGTGATCATGTGCATCAACCTGTCAAAATACATGTTCAACTCCAGTTAGACTTGTTTCTTGTCTTCACCTCGGTGAATGTGCCAAAAGGGTGGGATCGCGTGTGCATAATGACATCCATGCTGCTAAATTCCCTTGTAGGTGATCAACAACACTTCTCAACTAGTCTTCTCCATGCTAGCTATTGGGATGGATTTATAACTTGTACGCACGCATTTTCATCCATCTGTGCATGTTGCACCCCCTGTTGTACTTATTCCTGTCATAACTCATTCTCTCGCCTATGCAACTCTTGTTCTTCCTTGAGTTTTTGCTTCAGCGCATGCAAATCCTTCTTTGTCTCTCTCTCTCTGCCTTCACATGATCTTCGTGTCGCGCCATCACCTTATAGCATCAATATCCAAAGCTGCTTTTGTCATGAGTGGATCTACTTTGAACTTGCATCTTTGCTCCGCCTCTATGATATCGACAACCTTCCTCTTTCATTCGTCTAGTGTAGGTGTGATGCCTTCTGCTACTGCTCATTGTGATGTCGTTGCCATTCATCTTGATATCCTTGTCCATGAACAACTTGATGTCTTCATAGATAGGCAAGTTCATAGACACTTGATCGACTGCATCCCTAGTTGTGCTCTAAATGGTATCATCAATTTTTCTCTCCTAGAAGTCATTGTACCTATGCTGCTAAGAGGCAGATGAACACCTATGATACTTGGAGACACAACAACACTCATGATAAGAAATATGTCAATCAAAAACCAAAAGAAACTGAAGGAATGACATGCAACATACCTGTGTGACTATCTGTGAAGATTACGCAATTTTCACCGCGACGCTGGGACACTGACTGCCAAAACTACACAAGGTGCAGTCCGGGCTCTTGGGAGTCTCAGTGACTGCCAGAACTACGCAATGCATACTCCAACCTGGCCTGCTGATGACTGAAACTGCACAATGCACAATTTCAGTCAGTAGTGACATGCAACCAACGAACTGCATTTCGTAGTTTCTGCGGCCAACAGGAAATTTCCTCCAAGAATTGCCCAATGTAAGCCTAGAGGTCAGTGATGGGCCAAAATTGCATAATTTCTAGAGGGAAGGCAGAGTATTCGCTTTCGAAACTGTGCAGTGCTATCTGGGCAAGGTACATCTAGGCCAAGGCAACCCATACCAGCTGACAAGCGACTGAAAACATGAGAAGTCTGAATGCATGATGAGATGAGTGTAAACAAGAGTGAATGATCATACATGCAAACAACAAGTGCATGATTCAAGAAACAGAAAATCATGCATGTGTGTGAAGCGAGTCTCCGCAACGATGACTGTTCATGCAAAAGTAGTGTCATGCATGCGACAGGTGCTTCTACAAGTTAACATACATCAAAATGATAGCAAGCACTCACTAAAATCAAGTAGAGAACACTCACACGAAGAGAAATACAAAAAGCGACAGAAATGCAACGCGAAACATGAAAAGCGGGCTTACCGTGAAACAACTGAGTTGAATGTGTCGACGACTCCTAGATGCAATGTGGGATGTTAGAGCTGCAAGGTCCATGTGAGGAATGAGATATGCAATGCTCGGTTGATGAGTTTTGATAAAATCAAGGTTGTGACACGTATGCCACAAATCTAGGAAAAGTAACACTTGGCGGGAGGTTTCTGAAATGATCCTTGCATGTAACCTCTATCTGTTGAAAAATAGATTCCTGAATCAAGGGATGCCTTTATATGTTGCCTTGGGAGAATCAGTCCATGCATGCAAATCAATTTTTCTTGGTCCCAGACGGAATCAGACAACATGAAGGCACATGCATCGGTCTATGAGACTGGGATGAAAATATGTGCAGTTTCTAAGTTGAGCAGAGATGGTTGTCCCAGAGGGATTGCACAATTTCTGGGGGCACAGGTGACTGTCTCCCAAGATTGCGCAATTTCTAGGATGAGAAGCTGTCCTAAGTCAGACCTCGCAATTTTCTCAAGGAATATTGTCTGACTATATTGTGGAATTTATGAGCCCAACGGTTTCCTGGCTAGATTTTTGCAATTTCTACTAGTTGCTGGGATGATTTTCCTAGAGGGATTGCACAATTTCTGGGAGCAGCAGGTGACTGCTACCCAGAATTGCACAATTTTTGGGTTGAGCAGTTGTCCTGGGATGAATTGTGCAATTTTTTAGAGGAAGACTAATAGGAAGAATTACACAATTCTGGAGCCCAACTCGGTGTCTAGCTAGGTTTGCACAATTTTTGGAGGGAAGGTTGGTCCTCTCCGAAATTGCGCAATTCTGAGAGGGAACTTCTCAACCAGCAACTGACACTAAGTCAAGAAATCAACCTATGAATGAGGTTGAACAAACTTGCATGCACACGCTGACAAGACTCTATGATACGATTGAAGCTGATGTACTTGAAAATGCAAGACATGTTGCTGAGGATGGTCTATAGGGAGGCTCCAAAACGAAGCTAAGGAAAAGTTTTGGAGGGCAATTGTAGCCACTACAATAGTTGGAAATTAATATTATGGGTTGATTTTAAAGGAAATTTGAATTAAGGAGTGATTTTTGTGAAGAGTGATATGTCTGTGAAAAATAAGAATATGGAATTGATAAATAAATAAGTATTTGGCATTTAAACAACTATTCCTACACTAAAAATTGCTTACTTTCTCAAATAACACAAAAACCTGACCATGTGAGGGGAGTTAGGACCAAAACAGAATATGATGGTTTTTGTAGATATCAATCATAAGAGGGAAGGGCACATAACACTCATGGTATTTTACTTTGGAGTGAGACCTCTTTATATGTGAAGTGTCTAAACTAGAATTATATGTTTGCTTTGAAACAAAATGCGTACTTCGTTTTTAAAGGGAAAGAAAAAAGAACTCTAGTTAGGGTGGTGTTGGACCACTGATTAAATAAAATTTATGATTATAAGTGAATGTTTTCCCTACTTATATGTCTGAGGTAAAATTTATTTATTTATTGTTAATTGTGGTTGTTGATTTCGCTGATTGCAGAAAACAAAAGAAAGGAGTTTTAGCTCTGAAACAGGGCAAAAGCCACTGCTAGTCAAAACAGACTCAAACTGCACAATTTTATCTCAACCATGTGACTGTTATAGAGATATATGCGCATTTTTGCACACCTATTCAGGGAAATATTGCATGGTTTTTCATGAAGTGGCTTTGTTTTTGCACGTTGGATTTCCACGAACAATTTCACTCTAGTTTCTACGAAAAAACCAACAAGATTACATATAGGAGGACAAACAAGGTACCTATGAGAAAATGTTAGAATAAAAAAATAAAGTAAGGTTGGAAGTGAGAAAGAAATTAAGATCTAAACCCAGTAGATTCACCATTCCTATTGGTGATTATTTCCTTCAATCATGTACAAAAATATGAGATAATCACTTTGTTAGATGGTAACATGCAACAAGATCATTGTTAGTATAGAAACCATGATACATCCATAATCTATAACACAATATAAATGCATATTTACTTTCTATAAAAAAATAGACAAATATATTATCTTATAAACACAACCCAAGAGAAAAGGCAAGAAGTAAGTCCAATACTCATCGAATCTACTATAAATTCAACTCATTATGTAAAATGTTAAAAGGGGAGCAACTCAATATCTCTTGATGCATGAGCCTTTGACTCTATCTCTGTTTCTCATTTCTCCTTTCTTCTCCAGTCAGCATAACCTTATTTTGGATGTCTCTCTAAATTAATTGGCCTCGCACTTCTTTTATAAACTTGAGTGGATAAGCTTTTCTGGAAAACCTTCCATAACCACTTCTAATCATTCTATTGGAAAAACTGGAGCTAGGGTCAACGTTTCCTTGAACAAAAGGGAAAAAAACTTAGTATTTGTGACTTGTCCAATCGACTGGAGAGTTTAAAACATGAAAATAGTTTCCATGTGATTGTTTCGTTGGTATCCACGCGACTATGCAAGTTTACTGAAGGACATATGCGTCTTACCACACAATTAGTGAGAAAGTTGTGTATATGGAGTTCTTTCACCAATGACTACTTTCACTAATGTTTGAACCTATTTATAACATGTTATTGTTCTGTGATCATTTGTACAAGAGGTGTATGAAATTTTGGGATAACAATATGCTTAAGACCACCTCAACAAATGCTTTACTCTTAACAAGGATAAAACTTTTTGTGTGTTCATATCTCTTACCTCTATTATATACCAATAGATATGGAGGAATTGCATCCCAATTATACATGTGGGATAATGTAATTTCACCTCCTTATATAGTAAATGTTAACAAGAGTATTTTACTCCATGGTGGATGTGGGAACTATATTAAATAATATTATGACTTCTTTTGACATAATACTAAACATTATTACCTTCTAAAGTCACACATTGCAATAGGGAATATGCCTAGGAGCAAGTTTCACTCTCAATTGATTACTCCTAGTAACTCGTTGATCCTAAGTAGAGTTAAGACCAACCCTCTTAAACTGACTAATGTCAAAATAGTTAACATGGATATTAATTATGAACTCATCCCACAATTTATGAAGGAAATAATTGCACCTCCCCATTATTACAAGGAGGTTTATCAAAAACCATAAACCAATTATTCATCTAATTCTCTTTCTATGGATCAAATATGCACCAATCCATGAAAATATGTCTCTTCCTTGGATGAGGGGTTTGGTTAGTTCTTGGTTCAATATATAACACCACAATCATCACTTTTTTTATACCCAAAACTTTAGTTTGCCCTTTACTGATACTAATAGAGTATAATTGTCCCATATTCGCTTTATATTTAGTGATAATTTTCAATTGACCATGGTCATGATACTGGAGAAAATAAAGTTGCCATGAGATGTGGCCAATAAGAGTCATGATGGTTTCCTTGTGTGCCTCGGGTCTTTAATCAATACTTTTAATTGATTTTAAATCACCTATAATATGTATTTATGGGCTGGGATTTGCCTCTAGGTCAATTTTTTCTTGTGGCTTTGTTTTGAGGTTGGTTTCTTGGTTAGGTTTGATGTTTTCATCCATGGTAATCATCTTTAATAAATATACAATTTAAAAATAAAATTCCTTTAAAATTTTGTATTTTTTTGTTTAATTAAAAAAAAGGAAATGTGAGACTTACCTCTACCCAATGAACCTTTGAACCATTAAATCACTACTAGGAGCATGCATGCCTTCACTCTAAGTTGGAAACCTCTCATTGGATGGTATAATCATGATGTTGATGGGACAATAGGCCTCGTGGACTTTCCTTTTTTTTAATAGAGAAAGAAACACACATGTTATATTTTCTAAAGCATGTACGCATTAAAATAACATGTGCAAACTTTTATAAAAATGATGCATGCATGTTCTCTCACTACATCAAAAGCCTAATGTGAGGTTTAACAAGGGCCAGATCTTAGAAAAGGAATGTACTCACATTTATAATAACATGTGCATGCTCGTAAAAAAATTGCTCACATGCTCCCATTGCGCCAAAGTTGGGTAGCATATTTGTCTCCAAAACCAAGTTCAATGAGAAAGAAAGAGTTGATTATGGTAAAACATTTGCGCTATAATTAGAGATATCTTAGGCATGGTAGCTTAGTACTAATGGAAAGTTTATCAAATCGATACATAATGTTATAATTATTAAATGAAAATTTATATGTGTAATAGTAAATAGGATATGTGATAAAAGGAAATAGAGGTAAAGTGTACAAATTAGAGAAAGCTTTCAATCGACTTGAGCAAGTTCCCATGGTTTTCATTAGTATGATTGGTTCATATCTCATGGAGAATAGATTCAACATAAGTAGTAATGAGCCCACATTATAAACAAAGGTGAATAAGTAAGCTCAAATATTGAATTTGTGGTTAGTGATCTAGGGTTGATGAGATATTTCCTTAGTATTGAAGTCTTTTAAACAAATTCATGAAATTTTGTGTTTCAAGAAAAGTAGGGCATGGATGCACTAAACATGTTGAGGATGATGAAATGTAAACCAAAATTTATTATAATTGTAATAGGGACAAATCTCAACAAATAGGATACGAGAACAAATGCATAGCCAACTATGTTCAAGATTAGGTTTGTATCTTCACGTATCTTTGCTAGTAAGCCAATCATTACATATGTTATTAGTTTGATTTCTAACTCATGAAGTCCCCAAAAGACTCAAATTCACATGTTTGTAAAATAATTCTAAGATATATTGGTCGAACAACAAGACATGGTTTATTATACTCCAACACTGGTGATGATTTTTTGGTTGAATATACTAACAGTGACTTTATAGATAGTGTTGATGATAGAAAGAATACTATAATTTATGTCCTCCATCTTTGTTTAGATGTAATTTCATAAATATCCAAGAAGCATCCCATTATGACAATCACATCAGTATAAGTTGAATATGTAATAGCAACAAAAACAACTTATCAAGTAGTTTGTTACATAGAGTATTGGGGGACCTTCAACAAGGACAACAATGGCCAACTCTAGTATGTTGTGACAACTCAACAATAGTTTTTTCAAAGAACCATGTCTATTATCACAAAAGAAAAAATATTAATACGAAATACCATTGTAATAGATTGTAATAGAGAGGTTGTAAACAATGAAGAAGATTACTTAGAATCTTGTAAACCAAAAGATCAATTGGCTAACATATTAACAAAGTCATTGGCAAGATATATTTTCAAATTTCATAAACAAAATTTAGGTGTTGGAAACACTCAAGCATTTAGAAATTGTAATTAATGAGGCATGCCACGAACATGCTAAGATATTACTACTCTCACATTAGAAATATATAGAGTTCTAGAAGAGCCTTGAAGTTGAGTTTTAGTTAAATTTAGATAATTTTATTAAGAGTTGTCTAACGAGGCTACAATTTTGCCTAGAAAATACTAGAAATTCTAGCAAGATTTTGACCAAAATCCGGTAGAAATTTTGGGAAATCTCGAGGGGTTTTTAACGGAGTTGAATCCATTTCCACCATCAAAACAACCATTTAGATACTCCTATGGTTAGATTTTTTGACAAAAAATGGCCACATTCTAGCAAAAAATAACTTTATAAGCGAAATTGTGGCCTGAGTAGACAATGTCATTTTATTATATAAAGTTCTAAGAAAGTTGAATTTTATAAAGTTCCAACTATTAGTAAAAGTAATTCTAGAGAAATCTTGTTTAAAATTTTTTACAAAAATTATATATGTTTATTTTTCTTCTTGAAACTATAAAAACATGTTTGTTTGGTTTTGGCTGCTCTCCAAAACTCTGATCACTCTCGCTTGAATGATGAAGGTAATAATTCGGGAAGCACCACAGATCTAGTCGCTTGTTTGCATTGGGCACATCAGTTTTCTTATGGAGAATCCAAGCGGAAGGCTCAGAAATGTCCGCGGGAATGGTCGGACAGTCATCACTTGGCGACAGAGCGCTCTGGTTTTTCCACAAAACTTCAGATACAAAACTACAAATGGTATATCGGACGAGATAAGAATGGTTTCTGGTTTTTCGTCTTGTGCCTCCGATTCCACTCATCGTGTGACACGTTGCAGCGAGAGGTGAGAGAAAACTGCCCTCATTGGATGGTTAACCCTTGCGCTTCTCATCCGCCCGATATCCACGATGGTCGTTGGATTGGTGTTGAGTAATCAACAACGGGGATTGGTTCGTGCTTGTTGCTCGAGAGATCCGGACCCAAATTTGTTTAGTGAACTCAACCTATAGTTGTCGTCAGGTCCGGTTGTTGGTTGTAGAGTGGTCCATTGTGGGTCCCTTTGTGGACCCTCGGTGGGATGCTTGTAGGCTTTTTGTGGGCCTCGGTCCTTGGATTCCAAGGTTTCTTTGGGCTGCCATTCGATTTCTGTTGACGCTGCTGACTGGGACTCTTTCTTAGAGCGGGTGCGGTTTCTTGTAAATTATGTAATTTTGGCTAGATTAATAGAAGGTTCTTCTCTTACTTATCGAAACTATAAAAACATGAAAATCTATAACTTGTTTCTATGCTATAACACTCAATATTTTTTTCTCTAAATCAATCATTAAACATATTTTTATTTTTATAATAATAAAAGAAAATTAGCTTTTGAAATCTGTGAATAGTATAAATCATCTCATAATAGGAATGACTCGAAGATATAAATTTATATTCTCCATAAACTTTGAAGTAATCCGAATATATTCCATTATTCACGCTGTAGACAGCTTTCAAATTGAGTCGTTCCAACTCTAATTATAGCGAATTGCCAATCATGTAGTTTAGAAGGATTTGACAGCACCAAAGAGTTCGACTAATATTCATTAACATACACGTACAATATATCTCTAAACACATTTTTGTGTCAATGACCATAAATATGCGTTGAATCTCGATTGATTAATTGTATCCGCAAGAAACTATACAATCAATTTTAAAAACCAAATGGGGGAGTTTTGAAGATTTTGAGTAGTAAAATGTTAATATTTTGGTATTCACGTTTCGTTTTTTTAAAGGGGGTTAGTCCCCTGAAGAAGCTTTATATTAGGCCTATTTTTTTTACAAATATTTACATATATACATCAGTCACATCAATCACATAAACCGAAAGATATCTGCACGGTGATACAAGTTTCCGCGCAGCGCCACAATACTGAGATTCGATCACGGGTGAGGTGCGAGAAAGCCGACTACCCCCACCACGTGACCTGTGCACTCGGGTGCATGCACGCTTCATTTTATATATCATTTTAAAATTGTGGTTGCTATTTTAGTTTCTTGGAATTTAAGTTCGGTTTATCTTTAGTGTATTGTGTTAATTATATTGAGTTCTAAATTTGTTTTTATTTTTGTGATGGGTGGCAGATCCTGGATGGTATAGTGGTATCACAGGAAGTTATACATTCTTTAAAACAACAGAAGAAGAAAGGAATGCTTATGAAGCTTGACTTATCAAAGGCATATGATCGTTTGAATTGGGATTATCTTCGCGCAGTTCTTCAGGCTTTTGGGTTTGATAGCAGGTAGATTGCTTGGATAAGTAGTTTGGTCTCTACTCCGAACTTCTCAATATTGCTCAATGGGATACCTACTGATACGTTTAATGCCACTAGGGGTATCAGGCAAGGGGATCCAATGTCACCATTCCTGTTCATTTTAGCAATGGAAGGCTTGAGCAGGAAAATTAAGCAATGGGTCAGGGACCGTAGAATCAAAAGTCTGAGATTATGGGGGTCAAATTTAATCATCACTCATCAGCAGTTTGTTGATGACTTGATGTTGTTTGGTGAAGCTTCACTTCGAGAGGTAAGGGGATTTAAAAATATCTTGGAAGTTTTTATGACAGCTTCAGGTATGGCAGTTAACAATGATAAATCCTGTACTTTTATTTTTAATTCTCCTGCAGTCGTAAAAGCCCATTTAACTCGAGTGTTAGGTTTTAGATAGGGCACCTTACCGACAAAATACCTAGGTATTCAGTTAGATAGTAATTCTATGCGTATAAACAATTGGCAAAGTTTGATTGAGAGGATACAGCAAAGATTACATAACTGGTCGTTTAGATTGTTAAATCTAGCAAGTAGAGTGGTTCTCTTAAAATCAGTGCTATTATCCATTCCTATATACCCATTGTCAATCATGCCTGCCCCTAAGGGAGTGTTCTGTAAGTTACGACAAATCTTTGGTAAATTTCTTTGGGGGGGTCCAACACAGCAAAGAAAATGGACTTTAGTTTCATGGCAGCAGGTAATCCGACGGAAAGAGGAGGGAGGCCTGGGTGTTCGAGATTTGGAAATAGTGAATAAGGCTTTAGGGGCGAAGCTCTGGTGGAGATGGGTGCAAGGGGGTGTGGATATATGGAAACTTATCTGGAATCAAAAATACAACATGCCAGGCTCGGTGGAAGGCCGCGTCCAGGTACAAGAAACTCCAAGAGGATCCCAAATCTGGGAGCTAGCACGAAGCAACAAAGATATAGTTCGGGAGTATGCGTTCTGGGAAATTCGGGAAGGTAATCTAGCACGGTTTTGGACGGATGGATGGCAACAACGTGAGAAGTTGCAAAGTAATCCACATTTACATGACCTTCAAGAAGGAGCGCAACGGGCGGGACTTGAATATGTTCAGGATTTCTGGAGACCGCCTAATCCGAATGAGCTGTGGAGGATATGGAAACACCCGACGGAATGGCAGCAGAGAATCAATCCTGAGACTCAAATACTGTTCATTCGAGAATTGGACTCCAGGAAAATCAAGATCTGTCCAGGTGATGATATTCTTCGTTGGGGTAAGGCCATGCAAGGTATGTTCACAGTGAAAGAAGCTTATTATTGGCTCACAAGAGAGGATCGCCAGGAGGACCAAGTGGATTGGAAAAAATTGTGGGAAGGTAAATGGTGGCCCAAAGTAACTATGTTTGCCTGGTTAGTGTGTAGAGGAAGGATCTTGACATGGGATCATATGAAGAAACGCGGGATGATGGGTCCATCACGCTGTTATCTTTGTAATAATGATATTGAGAACCAGGAACACTTGTTAAATCGTTGTTTGTATACAGAAAGTTTGTGGGAAGAGGTGCGAGTTCTCTTTGGGCAGGTTAATAGGGATCCTCATAGTCTAAGAAATACCATTTTACAATGGGGAACAGGTCATTTCCATAGCAAACTGGTGAGGAGGATATGGAGTTTGGCGCTGGGTTTTGTAATTTGGGAGGTGTGGAAGGAACGTAATCGACGCATTTTTAAAGACCGCAGCTGCCATGTAGCCAGCATATGGGACGTGGTTTGCCGTTCGATTAAAGAAACGATCTTGTCTGAACCATGGCGGGAGGAGGATTGGCAATTAAACCTGGATGAGCAAAGAATTCTATGCCAACTGAGCATAGACTATACAATGCTATATCCTAATACTGATAAGCGCAGTCGAGCTACTATCCAGAGCCCAAATCGTTTTAGGTTCCCAGTAGACAACTGTATCAAATTATCCTTTGACGGTGCATCAAAGGGTAATCCTGGGGATGCAGGATGGGGTGGAATTTTTCGAGATAGTGAGGGTATCTCGCGCTGGGTATATGCTGACTGGGGTGGTGAAATGTCCAATAATGAGGCGGAACTATGGGGAATTTTTCACGGTATTCGAATTGCTGCGAGGAATGGTTATCGTAGCCTGGATATTGAAGGTGACTCCCAAATTGTCATTGAAATGTTGCGGAAATTACAGGGGGGTAAAGCCTGGGACCATGTAGCCAAGAGCTGGCGGACGGCTGCAATTATTCAAGATATTGAAGACCAAATGCGGAGGATTGATTATATTACAATCACCCATGTTCTGCGACGAGGCAATAGAGCGGCTGATTATCTGGCAAATTGGGCATGTGGCGGTTCACATTGTGTATTGGATGGAAGCTAGGTGGCCTTACAGGAGGACATGAGATGGCATGACCTGGCAGACATATTGCGCCAGGATAATCATGAGGCGAGAGGGGAGGATAGGACCGCGTAAATGCTTTCTCCTGATGATTTCAAACGCATATGATAACTACATTTATGGTGACACACGCAGCCTAGTGAATAGATATATTGAAAATTTAAATGACATCATGAGGCGAGAGGGGAGGATAGGACCGCATCAATGCCTTCTCCTCATGCTTTCGAATGAGTATGACAACCGCATTTATGGTGACATACGAAGCCTCAGGAATAGAGGTATTGAAAATTTAAATGGGCGGCATCAATATATCCAGCATGCGAAGGCCTGCTCATCCCAAGGCTGCAGGCAGGGCAGGTACTGAGGTGGGAGCGCATCACATCAGGATTTGGGCTATGAAACGTGTAATAATGAGATGGTCGGGAGAATAATTATTTAGAACGTGGGAAGGTGGTGGAGCGAGTTTCTTATGCTGCATGATCTCTTTTGGAGTTGGTATGATAATAGATGCAGTGACGCAAATTTCTTTCCTGCAGTTAGGCGAGCGGTGGTAAGGGCTTTAGTTGTCCTGTTTACAAGCTCAGAGTGGGAAAGGGAATTACTGTCGCAGAGGAAGCCGTGGGAGACCTGTGTACAAAGGATATTTGCCTGGTTCTGTTACATTGTTTTGTTTACGAGACCAGAGTGTAAAGGCGGGTGTTTGGTGTGGAAGCAGTGGGGGGATACTATGGACATTAATCTAAACCGAAGGCAGACACGCAGTCAGGGCATTACGATGGCAGAGAAAGGGAAGCAGGTGGTGGATGAATCCCTCCCTCCCATTTACTTAGATATCACAGAACACTCGGACGAGCTGGAAGTAGATATTCGGGAGTTTCTTGCAGAGGATACTCCACGCCCGTCCTCCGGTGGAAAAGTTGGTAGATGGATGCGGCATTCAGTTCCAGAGGAGGCCAAGGAAGATACGGAGATAGATTCTGAGAACGATGACGAGGAGGATGAAGGAAGGAGCAGGCGCGGTCGAGGGAGAAGGGGTCGCGGAGGCGTTAGGGGCAGAGGGAGGCATGTAGGGCGAGAAGGGAATCGTGGTGCTCAGGAGGGCTCCAGACGTGGTGTTCGTGGTCGGGCCAAGAAGGATATGCGACAGAAGTTACAGGATGCAGAGGCCGCTTATACCAAGGAGACTAATTACAAAATTCGCAGGATAATAGATAAGTTAGAAGAAGAGGCTCTGCAAGATCAATCTGACCCAGAGATGGCTGATTGGGAGACCTTCTTACCTGACCCTGGACATACAAGAGGACGGATGTCCCTCTATAAGCAGTCTCTGCACGTATATTGGGGGATGAAGCGTTTACTTACTAAGGTCCTGGAGCAAGTAGCAGTAGAAATGGTGGAGCTCGCACAGGGCATGCCAATGTTTAAAAGAGAATTGAAAAATATTCAAATGACCCTTCTAATGCAGGATAGAAAAATGGACCAGCTCATAAAGCTGTTGAAAGAGAATGGAATAGCAGTGAAGACAGAAAATGCAGCGAATGCAGTAGGGAATGAGGCCATGCATCTGTAGCCACAGCAGGTGAAGACATTAAAAGGTTTTTATATGGAGTTTTTTGTGCCTTTTCCAAATGGTAGAAGTTTATAGTACTTTCATGCTTAGCAGTGTTGAACAGTATAGATCTATCTTTAGTGTTGAATAGTATGTTTTTGGATAGATTAGCGGGTTATTTAGTCTGGTTTGAGGAACTGAACTTATATTTTATGTGGATGGTGGTTAAATATTTTTAGGAGTTCACCCGGTTTCCCTGTTGGGCGGGTGGTGATATGTATATGTACATAGTTTTCAATTTTATTAATAGAATTTTACCTTAGCTTACAAAAAAAAAATTAATGTAATTTAAATTGGATTACTATTAATAATTTAAGTTTAAATTATAAAATATTACTAGATAGATTTAATTCTTTCTTAAAAAAATTTATAGGAAAAAAAATTCTTTAATTATAAATATTTAGTCAATGATTTAATATATGTGTAAGTTTCCATTTCAATTCTTTTATAATCAGTTGTTTTTATTTACTTTGCATTATTTTAAAATATAGTAAGTTTCCATTTCAATTCTTTTATAATCAGTTGTTTTTATTTACTTTGCATTATTTTAAAATATAGAATTTAAAGGTTACTTTTTTTATAAGTTTAATTAGGGGTTTTTATTTACTTTTCATTATTTTAAAATATAGAATTTAAATGTTTCTTATCTTCCTTATGGGTTTAAGAGTCTTAACCCAACTTTCTCATGCAAACTTTACTAACATTTCCCATAATTCACTTGCAAAACAAAGATCCCATAACCATGGTCAAAAACCCAAGACCCCTTTGTTGTGGATAAGAGATTCTAATGGCACTCTACCCAAAGGTGGGTGGAGGCCTTAGGGCCTAATACCATTTTTGCTTTCCCTTAGAAATGGAACATGCCTTGATATCTAACCTAGGTGTGCATAAAATATTAATTAGTGGCACCGATATCCGTAATCAATGGCCAGGGATTGCCTACAAGATCATATATAATGGTTAAAGGACTCATTCAAAGTGCTCAAGCTTGAGAAGATTTAATATAGTGTTTTTCATTTAAATTCCATAACCATGGTTAAGGTTCAAAACCCATTTGTGGTACATAAAACCTCCTAGTGAGACCCATATCTCACCTAGTGGCAAAAGGTTCCTAGAGAGTATCCATGTGTTGATTTAAAACCTTATTTGTGGTGCTTCAACTTGATAAGCTTTGTTACTAAACAAAGCCCTTATTTTTCTTTCCTCACTAATGATATAGACCTTGAGAATGAATTTGTAATGTTGACTAATGATGTTCATATTCATAGTCAAAAGAAAAGTATCACTCCCTAAAGTCATGAATGGTGCTTTGAAGATTTATCCATAACACTTGGGTAAGGAGAAATTTATCTCATGCCAAATGAACTTATTTTCTTACGTTTGAACATGGTAAAAATTCCAAGACCCATTTGTAATGTGGAAAAACTTCTCATAATAACCCTATCATACTCATACCCTAAAAGATTCATTAGATAAAATTTATGTGATACTTCGAATTCTTGTTGATGGTCCTTGAACCCAAGAAACTTAATTTAAGGCCTATGACCCTTAATTTCTTCCGTGGACTAATGTAAATCCCCTAAACCCTCTCCTATTATGCAAAGCCTACTAATAGCACCCATAACATAACAATAGTTAGAAGCTGCAAATCATTTTATAAAGATCTCGTGTCATGGAGGACTCGACAAATGTCAACCCAAAGATTCACATTAAAGCACAAAGAATTATTTTATTTTCCTAACCATGGTAAAAACCACGGGATCCATTTCTGGTGCATAAGACCTCGTAATGGTCCTCATATTCTACCACAAGACGGAAATACATTTATCATTTGATTACATAATGTTTCAACATCACATCTCTCCTAATGATAAATGTGCTACGTTGAAGTAAGTTATATGTCACGTTGGAAATTGAAGTTTGGATGTGACAAATCTGGTTTACAATATTAGGTTATCGGGTAGGGTGGTTATATAAATACCTACATGATATTGGGTAGCTTGGTTAGAGAAATGCTTACCCTCTACACAAGTCATGTTTCACTAGAGTTTGTGTAGCTAAACTATTTTAGTGGAGTTTGTGTAATCCAACCTATTTTGTAGGTGATTTTTTTGGTTTGAAAATATTTTTTATATAAAAATATATACTAATAGTGAGTAAAAAAACATATAATAATTTTTAAATTTATGAAAATTTTCTTAAAATTTAATATTGTAAAAATAATTACTTAAAAAATATAAATCATATATTCATTAAAATCTTAGTAATAACTTTTTTTATATATATAATTAATAAATTTTAAAATCATCTTAATTACTAATCTCTTTTTACTTTAAAAATAATTGTCACTTTAAAATATTTGATCTCTCTTAACACTTGGTAGATCTAATATATATATATATATATATATATATATATATAACAAAACCATAAATTAACAAACTTAATAAAACAAAAACACCAATATTAAATTGAACTTTTTAATTTAATTTAATTTTATTACTTAATTTTATTTTTATGTAATTTGACCTCATCAAAATATTACATAACATAAACCTCTAAACACCATACTTAAAATATAATTACATTTTAAAATTTATAAATACCTTCTTACTTCTTCGTTATATATCAAATAATTTTCCAAAGATCAATATTACCGCCAAAACAATCGTGACCCGGCAAGGGAAAGAGTTGCAACCTCTTGATCCGAAGAAACCTAATTAAACATTTTAGTATTTCGATATAATTATAAATGTCAACTTTTACATCTTTCAATGGTAGGTGAAAATTGGGGTTGAAAATTCCTCGGAGTTTCCTTTTATATGGATCCAATCAAAATTAAGCTTATCAAAATTTAATCTTCAAGATTATATAATGGAGTAAAACAATGAACATTTTTAGGTCTTTTTATATAGATCGAATCATAATTATGCTATTAATTATGTCGTAAGGCGTTTCCCTTTGAAATCAACTTTCCTCTTAGATTACGTGTACATTTCTAAGCCTTTGATTTAAATGTTAGATGATTATTATGCCGTAAGGCGTTTCCCTTTGAAATCAACTTTCCTCTTAGATTACGTGTACATTTCTAAGCCTTTGATTTAAATGTTAGACGATTAAAATAATTTTAGCCATACGATTGATTAGACTGGTACAGTAAGGTATTCAAATTAAGAATGCGACAGAACAGATCACATCGCCCTGGCTCAGCTTTCCTTCCTGGGGCTTCTCGAAGTGGAGACCTCGCCCTTGCCCTAGCTCGGCCCTACTTCAATGGATCATCTGCAGTGTTTGCTTTCACACTCTCTGCATCGAACGCTTAAAGTCGAATGTCGCGGGCGTGGTGGAGGACAGGCAGGCTTAAAGCAGCTGCTGTTGTGGGAAAGGAGATTCGGCTCCTTTTCTTCTATGTTTTATTTCAGGAATGCAATGCAACAGACTTCACCATCTCTGTTACTTTCTACACACTCAATTTCTCCTGGAACATTGGCATCCAGATACCGCTGACCAAGGTTGAGATAGGTATGCTTTCCAGGGTAATCTCCTCTGTTTCAACAGGGTCTTTCCAAATTTTTGCAAGCAAACTGGTAACACATCTCTTTTATTTATTTTATCATTTTTTTAATGCAAAGTAATAATTTATCTTGTTTTTTGTTATTCAGGTTAGAGGGACGAATTTTGCACTTGCGTTTTCCAAGGCAGCGAAAGATCTACACACTTGTTCCCTTGGAACCACTACACATATGGTTACCTCTGATTGTGCTGGCATTGCTTGTCTTTCTGGATCTTGTGCATGTTTTTGGCTTCTCTGTTTTTTGGTGAACCTAACTTCTATAAATACAATACAATCTTCAATCTTATGAAACAGGAAAAAATCCTGCAATATTCAGGGTTTCCGGCCTAGCCTCTATGAATGCAACCTTAGGACAATAACACCTAGCCTCTATGAATACAACGTCAAGACCCTAACATGCAACTGCATCATTGCGTGCAGAGATTCATTCCTCTCTCTTAGCCCTAATTTTTATTTGCTTTATTTTTATTTTTTCCCTCGGAATAACCATTTTTTTCCGTGATAATTTGTGCCGAAAAAACCTTTCGGGTTAAATGGATAAAGTTTCATTGCACTGGTAATATCTATCAATTAAATAACTTTATTGGGTCATAGGGAATATTTTGGATATTATCAGTATATGTATAAAGCGTTAATATGTGTTTTGCAGAAAATTTCCCATGTATTAACAATTGATGGCCACGGAAGGTGGTGGAAGGGACTTTCAGTTTTGCAAATCTGTAAGTGTCCAATTCTTTGCATAGATTTTATCTACATGGTATTCCAATACATATTTTTTGCACATGCATGCAGTGCAAGTCAATTGATCAATGGTTTTGCTGGCTTTTTTGGGGTGACAGGGTGGGTGTATTTACTAGAAATTGTGGTTTGGATCATGGTGTGACGCTGGTGGGTTATGGGTCAGCTGATGTGGACAACTGGATTGTAAATAACTCATGGGACCAAGCTGGGGTGAGAAGGAGTACATCAGGTTGCAAAGAAACATTGACAATTCATTTGGAAAATGTGGAATCGCAATGCGGCCATCATATCTGATTAAGAATGGGTCTAATCCTCCAAACCCTGGCCCTTCCCCTCCCTCTCCGGTCATACCTCCAGCAAAGTGCGATGACTGTTATGCATGCCCTGTTGGTAGCACTTGTTGTTGTGCCTATGGCATCGGCAATTTCTGCCTTTAATGGGGATGATGTTCTTATAAATCAACTACCTGATGCAAAGATAACCACCACTGCTTCCCACACGATTTCCCATTCTGTGATTTCAATGCAGGAACTTGTCTTAAGGTTAGTCATCCATCATTTCTTTGTGCACATTTTTCATTTCAAATCACCATTCCGGCCTATGGAGTTTTAGTGTTTGGAATCGATTTGCAAGTAAAAGGTTGAAATTTTGTTATTTGGAAGCGATTTGCACGTAAAAGGCTGAAATTTTGGTGTTTGGAATAGATTTGCAAGTAGAAGGCCCTTGTTATAGTGTGATTGACATGTTGAAGTTACATTTGTTTTACTTTAATTCTCACAACTCGTATTTCAGGTAGCCTTTCAGGGTTTTAAGGTTTGGAGTGTTAATCTGTTGACCTTTGATACTCATCCAAGATTTATTGGTATTTAGTATTTACAGAGCAAGAATGATCCATTTGGAGTTCATATGCCCAAGCTTACTCATGCAAACCCACATTTTGCAACTCAAGTTGAAAGACTAGCTGCCAAACAAGATCACGGTTTCTTCTCTATGCGATCCGGATTGCGTGACTCACATTTTCTTCAGTGATGGGAGAATTTATTAGAGGCCGAATCGCTCAAAACAATCAAACTCCAGTAATAATCTGGCTTAAAATCCAGCAGTCAACAAAATGTCCAAAATATTATCAGAGCTGTTGTAGGATGGATCTGTATGAAGTCGGTTTTCTGTCAAATTGTTTATGCATACAAGATTATTGTAAATGCCACCATCTTACATCTTATTTTTGCCCATTCGTTTATGGGAGTCACAATTGTTCTTATGTGTCAGATGCATGAGCTCAATTGGTAAAATTTGTGTACCTGATTCTTATTGAAGTTAATGTTAAAATGTCTCAACTTTGAAACTACTTCTAATGTCTCAACTTTGAAACTACTTCTACGCTTATCGCCACCTCTCTAAAGTTTGAAAGGCAAAAATAGCGAATGAATAATGTGAATAGATTCATGGCAGATATGTAGACTCTTTCTCGTTGAATATAATATATTCTTTGAGGTATGACTAAAGGGAACAAACATTACATTTAGCTTGTTTGACAGTTAAGACTTCTTTTACACTTGTCATCTCCCTGAAGTTTGAAAACGCAAAAATAGTGCGTGAATAATGGAGACCAAGCCGAATAGAGAATTAACAATATATCATTGTTCCAACTTAAACTGGAAGTCACAAGTGACAAGCGCGAAAATGCATGTCTTTTATGAATATACATTGGATTTTTTCAATTCCTGAGAGGGTATTTCTCTGGTTAAAAGTCAGTGTGATCTTTGTCTGAATACTTTTCCCCTCCCTCTCCAATCATACCTCCAGCAAAGTGCGATGACTGTTATGCATGCCCTGTTGGTAGCACTTGTTGTTGTGCCTATGGCATCGGTAATTTATGCCTTTAATGGGGATGATGTTCTTATAAATCAACTACCTGATGCAGAGATAACCACCACTGCTTCCCACACGATTTCGCGCATTTTTCATTTCAAATCATCAATTCTGGCCTATGGAGTTTGGAGTTTTAGTGTTTGGAATCGATTTGCAAGTAAAAAGTTGCAATTTTGTTATTTAGAAGCGATTTGCAAGTAAAGGGCTGAAATTTGGTGTTTGAAATAGATTTGCAAGTAAAAGACCCTTGTTATAGTGTGATTGACATGTTTGAAGTTCCATTTGTTTTACTTTAATTCTCACAACTCATATTTCAGGTAGCCTTTCAGGGTTTTAAGGTTTGGAGTGTTAAACTGTTGACCTCTGATACTCATCCAAGATTTATTGGTATTTACAGAGAAAGAATGATCCATTTGGAGTTCATATGCCCAAGCTTACTCATGCAAACCCACATTTTGCAACTCAAGTTGAAAGACTCGCTGCCAAACAAGATCACGGTTTCTTCTCTATGCGATCCGGATTGTATGATCCACATTTTCTTCAGTGATGGGAGAATTTATTAGAGGCTGAATCGGTCAAAACAGTCAAACTCTAGTAATATTCTGGCTTAAAATCCAACAGTCAACAAAATGTCCAAAATATTATCAGAGTTGTTGTAGGATGGATCTGTATGAAGCTTGTTTTCTGTCAAATTGTTTATGCATACAAGATTATTGTAAATGCCACCATCTTACATCTTATTTCTGCCCATTCTTTGAAACACAATGTTAACCACGGATTTACAGCACACTCATGAAATAAATAAAAAATATGTACTGCAGATTAGAGAGCCAACTTGAAGGTTGAATAAAGGATCCAATGGAAAAGCTTTAGAGACTAAAACCTAAAAGAACATAATCACAATCAGAAGGTTTTTTTAAAAAGATGAAAAGTGACTTGTGCAACAGTGACTTTCAAGCATAATATCTTACCTCAAGTCAGAAACTAATAATCGAGAAGAATTGTCACATATAAAGAATCATGGAAGAAAACAATGAATAAACAAAATGCATTTTAAAAATAGAAAATAAAGAGAAAACACTAACATTACCCTGGATACATCAGTGTCTGATCCGAACAGGTTTCGAACATACTGGATCTTGCCTCAAGTCAGAAACTAATAATCGAGAAGAATTGTCACATATAAAGAATCATGGAAGAAAAAAATGAATAAACAAAATGCCTTTCAAAAATAGAAAATAAAGAGAAAACACTAACATTACCCTGGATACATCAATGTCTGATCCGAACAGGTTTCGAACATACTGGATCTTGGGGTACAGAGTTTTCTCTAGATTGCTGCCCAGCAATAGTAGATAGAGAATTTGAAATCAAAAGCCGTTAATGTTGCTGCAACTTGCAATGTATCTAAAAAAAATATAGTTTATATTTTTACATAACAAATGCTAAGTCATTAAGATTTCGATAATAGGTGGCCTCCGGAGTAAGCTGAGCCGATTTTTCAAGCGTTACAGGTTCCTCTACCAATCGACCAGTTTTGTCAATATCTCCAATGTTTGTTTCCATGCTCATTTTCGCTATCAGCATAGCATGTCTAGAAGCATCAATTGCTCTTTCCTGCACATTCAATATTAATTCAGTAGACCGTGGTTTAAGAGGTGGCTTCTAATCCATGTTGATCTGTGGAGTGCCCAATATAAGAAGAATGAGGGATACTTTCCTTCATTATACTTTTAGATGACATTACAAAAATAAATGTTGGAATTCAGAGGCACAGCAAATCAACAAATACACAGCAAAATAAATCAAGCACATAAACACAGTTTTTAACGTGGTTCACCCAACAAATCTGGGCTACGTCCACCAAACATAGGCATCAGGAATTTATTATTGAAATCAAGAGATTACATCATGAAAACCTCACACTCTTTTAGCAAACATCTGAATGGTTGCCTGTTATATAGCCTAGAGAATCTAACAGCCTCATTAATTCCCTCACATCAAATATAGGAGGCATTAACTCCTTCCCAACAACCTGGAGTTAATCTAGGACCTGAATTCCTATTGTTGTCACCAGCTGAGATTTTTCCTATTTCATTACAAACGAAAAATCTCAACAATCTCCACCTTGACAACAATTCGCCTGATGCCCTGTTATTATTATTTGATCTTTTCTGCAAGCCAAGAGAAGCCAAACACCAGCGTAGCTTCTCCAACAAAACTGGTTTTGTGAACATGTCTGCACAATTCTCCTTTGTAGGCACCTTTTCAAGAGAAACGCCCCTTTCAGTGATAACCTGTCTTACAAAATGATACTTGATTGGAATATGCTTTGATTTACTATGATAGGCTGGATTCTTAGCCAAATGTATGGCACTTTGACTATCACAAAGCAACCTAATGTTGTCCTGTAACCTACCAAACTCACCAAGCAAACCTTTCAACCAAACTGCCTCTTTGCAAGCATGAGAAGCAGCAATGTATTCTGCTTCAGTAGTGGATAAAGCAACAATATTCTGTAGCTTTGACATCCAGCTTATAGCTCCACCTGCAAGAGTAAAGACGTACCCTGAAGTTGATCTTCTCTTATCCAAATCACCTGCAAAATCGGAATCAACATATCCGCAAACAAATTCACTACTCTTATTGTAAGATATACAATAACTAGGTGTGCCTCTCAAGTACCGAAGCACCCATTTTACTGCTAACCAGTGCTCTTTACCCGGATTTGCCATGTACCTGCTGACAACCCCAACTGCATGAGAAATATCTGGTCGCGTACACACCATCGCATACATCAAACACCCTACTACATTGGCATATGGAATTCGAGACATATAATCCTTTTCTTCATCTGTATTAGGACATAAACTCAAAGAAAGCTTAAAATGGGAAGCTAAAGGGATTGACACAGGCTTCACATTATTCATACCAAACCTCAAAAGTATTTTCTCAACATACTTTTTTTGTGATAGCCACAGCTTACCATTGCTCCTGTCTCTGAAAATCTCCATGCTCAAAATCTGTCTTGCAGCTCCTAGATCTTTCATATCAAACGCCCTTGCCATTTGAGTCTTCAACCTGTTGATTTCTTCAATGCTTTTGCTTGCTAAAAGCATATCATCAACATACAATACCAAGATAATGAATATGCCATTATTAAACTGTTTAAAATAAACACAATGATCATATTCACTTCTAACATATTTCTGACTCAACATGAAAGAATCAAACTTCTTATACCACTGTCGAGGCGACTGCTTCAGGCCATATAATGACTTCTTGAGCCTGCAGACAAATTTCTCATTGCGATGCTGAACAAACCCTTCCGTTGTTCCATATATATTTCCTCATCTAAATCACCATGTAGAAATGCAGTCTTAACATCTAACTGTTGCAACTCCAAATCAAACAAAGCCACTAATGCTAACACAATTCTAATTGAAACAATTTTAACCACTGGTGAAAATATCTCATGAAAGTCTATGCCAGCTTTCTAAGAGAACCCTTTTGCAACCAGTCTCTCTTTGTACCTGTTTTCCGTATCATTCACACCCCGTTTCAGCTTGAACACCCACTTGCATCCCACATTTTTCCTGCCTTTGGGAATTTCAACCAGATCCCACGTGCCATTCTTACCTAAGGCCATCATTTCTTCCTTCATAGCTGCTTTCCATTTGTCACTATTTGAACCTGCTACATCTTCCTGATAACACAAAGGTTCATCATCATTAGCGATCAAAGCAACTGAAGTAACATGATCATCATACCTTCTCGGAGGGCGTTTGATCCTTGTAGACCTCCTTAAGAATGTTTCTGGTGCTTCCACAATTGGCTGTCTATCAACTGTAGGAATTTCTTCATGATCGCCATCTGAGACCTGTTCATGTCCTCCATCTGAACCCTGTTCATAATCTGATTCTAAAACCTGTTCATGACTAGAATCTGAACTATGGTCGTTATGACTATCATTAGAAATGTTGTCAAACTAAATATGCTGGAAATCAGATACATCATCCTGTTTCAATCTTCTATCTACATCTAACTGTACAAGAGAGGATTCATTAAACTTTACATCTCTGTTCATGATGATTTTGCGGGTAGTAGGATCCCACAATCTATATCCCTTTGTTCCATCACCATACCCAACAAAGATATACCTTTTAGACTTTGGATCTAATTTACTTCGTTGATGTTTAGGCACTAGAGCATATGCATCACAACCAAACACTATGAGTTTAGAATAGTCACAAGGGTGTCCTTTCCATACCTCTTGCGGAATCTTGCAGCCTATCGCCGTTGATGGAGATTGGTTTATCACATAACAAGCTGTTGCCACCGCTTCCGTCCACAACTCCTTTTGCAACCCGGCGTTACTCAACATACACCTTGCTCTCTCTAGAAGAGTCATGTTCATGCGTTCAGCAACTCTATTTTGCTGAGGAGTATAAACCGTGGTCTTATGTCTCTCAATCCCTGCATCCTTGCAATAGCTGTCAAACTCCTTGGAGGAAAACTCACCACCATTGTCAGTTCTTAAACATTTTATAGTTCTACCAGTGTTGGTTTCTACCAATGCTCTAAACTGCTTGAAAACTGTAAAAACATCATACTTCTTTTTCAACATGTAGATGCATACTTTCCGAGAAAAGTCATCAATGAATGATACAAAATATGACGAGCCACCATATGACGCTGTAGGAGTTGGACCCCACACATTTGAATGGATATAATCAAGTATCCCTTTACTAGTATGTTTGCCTGTTTTAAACTTTTGTTTACTTTGTTTACCAAACAGACAATGTTTACAGAAATCCAATTTTCCAGATCTTAGGAAGTAACTTTCGGTGAGCCAAAATTTTCAATCCTCTTTCACTCATATGCCCCAATCTTTGATGCCATAAGTGAATGGAACTACTGTCATGTTCAGACACAGACACATGATCTGACCCAGTTCTACCTTCTAATTGAAAAAGATTTCCTACCTTCTTAGCCTTCATCACTAGTAACATACCTTTATAAATTTTCATAACTCCACCTTGAATTACAGTTTTATATCCATTTGAATCAAGTGCTCCTAATGAAATCAAATTTTTTCTTAGATCTGGTACATGACTCACATCAGTTAATATTTTGGCTGTGCCATCAAACATTTGTAGTTGTACACTTCCTATTAGAACAATACTGCAGGTGACATCATTACCCATGTACACGACTCCATCATCAATTGATTTATATGTTTTAAACCAATCTTTATGAATACACATGTGGTTAGATGCCCCGGAATCTAACAACCAATGTTGATCATGTTTTGAAACATTAACAGACAATACCTCATCACTCATACCTGAACCTGATACTAAACCTGTATCTTTGGTGTTGGCTTCCTTCTTTTCTATCAAAGAGCCTTCTTTAGCAGCCTGCTTTCGCTTCGAGCAATTCTTTTTCAGATGTCCAGCCTTGCCACAATGCCAGCACTTCACCTTTGGCTTCTTTCCTTTGGACTTTGAGCGAGAGTCGCTATGCTTTCCCCCGGAGTGTCTCTCTCGTGAGCGACCTCTGGCCATCATTACCTCTGATGTAGAGGTGTCTACATTCAACCTCTTCCTTGTCTCCTCAGCCAACAAGGCTCCAACAACATCGTCAAACTCAAGGATATCTAATGTACTAAAGCTTATGGAAGTAACAAAGTGATCCCAGGATTCAGGCAATGAACACAATAGAGTTATTGCCTTATCCTCTGAATCAAATTTCACATCTAGACTGTCTAATTGCACCAATAAGGTATTAAAAACATTCAGGTGATCAGCAATTGAGGTACCTTCTTTCATCCGCAAACCGTAAAGCTGCCGTTTCAGGAGAATCCGGTTTGTCAAAGATTTCGTCATATAGAGCTTCTCAAGCTTTGACCACAAGCCTGCGGCGGATTTCTCTGACACAATGTTGAACAGAACATCGCCCTCCAGACACAACCGAATTGCGCTCAGAGCTCTATCGTCCATCTCATCCCATTTATCCTCCGTCATGGAAGAAGGTCTTTTGTTTTTCCCCAACAGTGCTTTCGCCACACCTTGTTGAACCAGCAAATCGTGCATCTTCACCTTCCAAATCTCAAAATTATTCTTGCCATTAAATTTCTCAATTTCAAAACGGGCACTTTGAGTTTTCGCCATTTTGTATCAAAAAACACAATAATCTCCAATATCAACGTTTTAAATACCCGCAATTAAAAAAAAATTGCCTATGCCTTTAAAACAAAATATCTTCCCTGCTTCTGGCTCAACAAATCTGCAATATGCGCAATTATTTGTAAACTTGTACAAATAAAAAAACCTACATATAAACCTGCACAATTATCTTTAACCTGGCATTTGTGCAGAAAACGCAAGATTCACCGTTTGACAATGATACATGCGTAAGGCGTTGATATTACAGAACCTTTCCCTGTGCTTTCAATCTAACGATCAAGCATGCAAAGCACAGCAATTTCAATGACTCTTCTACGGTGTCCGGAATGAGAGGCATAGAAATCAGAAATTTATTAATAATACCAACAGCCTTTTCCAACGAAATCCAAAGAAATCCTCTGATGACCAAACGATCGTATAACTGATAATAATGTAAAACAAACATTTGTCTTACAATCAATATTCCAGCGCTGTCCCAATCAATATTCCAGCGCTGTCCCAATCAACAGGTTTCATTGTTTTATGGAATTCGGGCAAATGAAAAAGAACGCGCAGGGGCACAAACATACGAATGACATTCGGTCATATGCACCAGCAATATAATAAAACACCAGCAATGTTCTTACGCATACGCATCAGCAATTTTAAAAAACACGCACCAGCCATATGTAACAACACCAGCTATGTAATTACGCAGCATGCTCCACGGAAAACTAAAAAACATACCAGGTCAACACGCATTCACGCATCCGCTTCTGAACGCATTCACACGGAGTCACGCACCAACAGCTCCAGCAACCAGAGAAAAAATTCTCCACGCCAGCAACAGCAGCGCTCCAGCAACACCTGTGCTCTACCTCCAAACAGTGCAACTCCAGCACAGCCAGCGCCTCCAACGACCTCTGATACCAATTGTTGGAATTCAGAGGCACAGCAAATCAACAAATACACAACAGAATAAATCAAGCACATAAACACAGTTTTTAACGTGGTTCACCCAACGTGGCATCAGGAATTTATTATTGAAATCAGGAGATTACATCATGAAAACCTCACACTCTTTTAGCAAACATCCGAATGGTTTCCTGTTATATAGCCTAGAGAATATAACAGCCTCATTAATTCCCTCACATCAAATATAGGAGGCATTAACTCCCTCCCAACAACCTGGAGTTAATCTAGGACCTGAATTCCTATTGTTGTCACCAGCTGAGATTTTTCCTATTTCATTACAAACAGAAAATCTCAACACTAAAGACATCGCAAAGGTAAAATTCAAGGTTTTGAAACCTCTTGTAATCCAACCATTGTAATGTTTGCTTTAGCAATATCCACAACATGCTTCTGTAGAATAACATGACTACTTTCATCCAAAATCTAACTCAACATTCCTTGCAAGGGTGCAAGATTGGTTGAAGCTCCACTCAAAATAACTAGTGAGAAGGAAGCTCCTTGACGTGCATATTTCAAAGATTTTATTGTAAATTTTGGGGATATTCCAAGCATATATCTTCAATTTTGACAATTATAGACATTGATGACTCGATAATATGATCATTTTTTCCATCGATTGCTTTTTAATCGCACTAAATCCAAATTTGTTGTAAAATTTGTAGCTCAAAACATGGGTTTTTGTATAATTAGGACAAATAGAAGAAAACACGCATGGCTCTCATAGAAAAACCAAATATGTCTTAGTCGTGGATAAGGCTGAAATTGTGATGGTCTGTCTACAAATGCCTTGATGGCCATTGTTCCTTTCAATTTTATGAATCTGCTGTGTTTTATGAACAGAAAACAAAACCAGACGATGCCAAAACTGAGATGAATGAGAAGGATAATTATTGCAGACACCAGAGAAGATTTCAATGGCCATGATGGCATGTATGTTGATGCTTCTATATGTGCTGGGAGTGCATTGATATCAACTGCAAAACGTTCTTGAACCTGCTTCAGCACATCCTCCTCTGATGAAGAAGCAGAAGAAAGAAAGGTTATTGCAAGACCCTTTGTGCCAAACCGTCCAGCCCTTCCAACCCTGTGCAAATAAGTATCTGCAGACTCAGGCATATCATAGTTGATAATAATATTAACTCTTTCAATGTCAATTCCCCTGCCTACCAGATCAGTTGCAACCAGAAGCCTCTTATTCCCCTGCTTGAAACTTTTGTATCTCATCAGTCTTTCATCACGCTGCATTCCAGAATGAATGCAGGTACAAGGAAAGTTGCACCCCACCAGCAGCTTGGATAGCTCAGAAGCCCTTTTCACACTCTTCACAAATATAACCACCTGGTTGAAATCCAGGACATCCAGCAAATCAGTCAGCTTCCTATTCTTTTCTACCTCAGCCAGTTTTATATAGTGCTGAACTAGACCATGAAGTGTGAACTTGGCCTCATCATCAACATATATCTCCATAAGATCCTGCATGAACATATATCTCCATAGGATCCTACATGAATTTATTGCAGACAGGCCTGATTTCCTTGCTCAGTGTGGCTGAAAACATCATGACCTGCTTGTCATGAGGGGTCATCTTGAAAATGGCCTGTGCATCTCTCCTCATGTCCAAAGATTCCAACATTTTGTCACATTCATCCAGAATAAAATGCCTGATATTTCTCAGACTGAGATCCTTGTCTTTTGCCAATGCCAGAATCCTTCCAGGGGTCCCAACAACTATTTGGGGGGATTCATTTTTTAATATTGCATTGTGAGTTTTGATAGGCAGGCCTCCATAGAATACAACAACCTTCAATTCTTTCAGATGAGTCATAAACCTCTCAAATTCATGGCATATCTGGTATGCCAATTCTCTAGTATGGCACAAAACTAGGGCAGAGACTTGGCCTTCTGTGGGTTCGATCTGCTACAGAGTTGAAAACATGAAAACTATTGTTTTCCCCATTCCAGATTTGGCCTGACAGAGTACATCCATGCCCAGAATCGCCTGAGGAATGCACTCGTGCTGAACTTCTGATGGATGTTCAAATCCAGAGTCCACAATTGCTCGAAGGAGCTTTGGCTTCAGTAGGAAATCCCACATAACCTTTCTTGGAGGCTTCATCAGTGGCAAAATGTTCCTCCAATGCTTGTGCGGCCAATTCCTCTTATTCATAGTCCAGGAGCTCTTCATTATGAATCTCTTCCTTCAACTCTTCCACATTGTCTACTCCTTGTTTTGCCATTTTCACTAAAAATATGAAGCACAAGCACAGCTTTATGATGAAATAGCAGAAGAGGTTTTATTGTTGTAAAAGATGAAATAATGATGCAGAAAACCAGCCATGTGTGTCTCAAAGCACTCTCAGAAATTATATAAATTAAGGTTCAACAGACATACCCATCTCATTCAAATTAGTGACAACTTCATAGGGTGATATTTAAAGTACATTTGAGAGAACTGCCTTTTCTGGCTATGTTGGTTATGTTTTCCACCAACCCTGCATCAACCACACTAATTGAAGTTTGGATGTGACAAATCTAGTTTACAATATTAGGTTATCGGGTAGGGTGGTTATATAAATACCTACATGATATTGGGTAGCTTGGTTAGAGAAATGCTTACCCTCTACACAAGTCATGTTTCACTAGAGTTTGTGTAGCTCAACTCTTTTAGTGGAGTTTGTGTAATCCAACCTATTTTGTATTTTATGTGATTATTTTGGTTTGGAAAAAAAATGGCGTCGTAAGATAGTTGATCTGGTTTGTTTGTTTTTTTATTTAAATTGATAAGAGTACTTGAATTTTATTATTTATGATTTAGTATTATAAAAAAAAATGCATAAAATTTTGTAAAATTTTATATTATTCTTTAAACAAAACCTAGGCTTGTTTAGACTACATGAAAAAAAATACTATATAATATTATAACATTATATATATACCCAGAACAATATACACAACACATGTACATTGTTCTCTACATCAACTCGTCTATTCAATGGGCGAAATGACGATCTTTCCTCTGGCTCGTCTGCTTTCCAGATGTTTGTAGGCCTCTCTAACATCAGAGAATTATGAACCCCCTTGTGACTGGTAAATTTAGTTTAAACAAAAAAAAAACTCCAAAAATCTTAGTTGGGGATGGGATTTAGTTTAAACAAAATAAACTCCAAAAATTTTAGTTGGTGATGGGATTTGCTTTCATATTGGTTGTATCTTTTTATACTAACAAATCGTTTTTTATAAATACTTATGGGAGTTTTGCAAATCTGGTCCAAACACCAAAAACTCCAAAAGTCTTACTTGGTGATGGGACTTGCTTTTCATATTGCTGGTATCCTCCTATGCTAACAAACAGCTTATGGGTGATGGGACTCTTACAAATCTAGTCCAAATACCAAAAACTCTATAAGTATCAATTGATAATGAACTTGCTTTCATATTACTTGTATCATCCTATACTAACAAACTACTTATGAGTAACCCTTCCTAACCTTCAAAAGAAAAAAAATTCTGATAGGAGAAATATCCAACTTAAATTTTGAGATCAGACCCCTGACCAATGGAGGAAGGAACCACAATTCAATCGTTAACTCCTTACCATGGCGGGAGAACCCACACATGCTTAACCCTGGGCTCTTTACAATGGATATTAAAATTGACCCTTACAATGGAGATAAAAACTAATAAAAAGTCTTAAAAAATTCTATTCATTCTAATATAATTTGCGCCATAATACCATGGACAAAAAATTATGGGCAGGCACTATAAACTATCATTCCTGAGTCAAAATTAATCCTAACACATCAGAATCGAAGCGAGTGACTGACCTATGGTGTCAAAAACGAAATCGAATTTCTCGGAGATCTGATCGTAGCTCTGCTTCGTATAATCGATGACCACATCCGCCCCCAGGCTTTTCACGAACTCGAGCTTCCCAGTGCTAGACGTGGAAACGATTCTGGAAGCTCCATAGGCATGCCTCGCCAGCTGAATGGCCAGGCTGCCCACACCGCCCGCTCCTCCCACAATGAACACGCTCTGCCCCCTCTCAAATTTCGCTATATCGAACGCCTGTTGCACAGTAAGGACAGCAAGCGGCAGGCTCGCTGCTCCCTCGAACGATAAATTGTTGGGCTTTGGTGCCACCAGGTATTCATCCACTACGGTGTACTGGGCGAGAGTGCCACACTGCTTTCGCCTGCCTGCTTCGAAGTTCCCGACGTCGCTGTAGACCTCATCTCCATTCTTGAACTTGGAAACGCCATCGCCAACTTCGACCACCACTCCTGCCTGATCACGGCCTGGCACAACCTACATAGCACAAACGAAATAGGTTAACAAGAAAACATTCAAATACCCTAATTTGTAGAACGGATGGTTGCGCATGATTATGAAGCTTATATTAAAAAATAAGAGGAGGAATGAACACATGTCATACCGGAAAGTCGGAATCCTCGCTTCCGAATGAACCGTTCCGCCTTCTAAAGTCTGTTGGATTGAGAGCAGCAGCACGGATTTTAACTAGAAGCTGGCTTGGCCCCGGCTTTGGCACAGGGACTTCACCGAATTGCAACACGTCTATGGATCCATATTCGTTGTAGAACCACGCCTTCCGAAGTTTACTCATATCTGCTTTCTGTCTGCAATACTCTACTTTGTGCTTTGATCTGATCGAGAACCAAACTTTCAAAGTCTTCTAGATAGTTTAGAGAAGCTAATTTGTCGTGGGTATTTGTATGCACCTGCAGGACACATGTCGAGATCAGGTTAGTGCCAACCACTTTAGACTATTTGTATGGAAAGTAGAAATCAAAATGCATTGTATCTCCATACAAAAGGTATAGGTCAAAGCATAGAATGCATTGCATTTAGACCTAATAAATAAAAAAAACATACAATGCATTGCAGGTCGACATAAGGTTACCGACACAAACAAAAAAATATATAAAATGCAAACATTGCATCTGGACATAACTTTAAAGTAAAAAACTTGAATTATTATAAAGAGATTAAAATGCATTGTATCTAAATAAAAAAGGACACAAATTGCCCATAATGCACTGCATTCAAATACAAAAGCCACAAATCAAAGCACAGAATGTGTTGCATCCATATCGAGGAGACCTTCCTTTTTTTTTCCGAAGGTGGCAAAACCTATCAAACTCAGGTGTCAAACCAACAGTGAGGACAACCATATCTGGCTGCTATCCGCGAATGTCGGTTTGACTCATCACCGTTATCAAGGAAAACCACGCCACCTGTAATAACCCGCTGGTGGTCCGTAAGGAAGCAGGCTTTCACTCCTGCCAGATGCCTCTGGGTCTTGGGCCGTTAACCTGTTTCCTTACGTCCGAGGAAGACGAGCTCTTAGCCAAGCAGAAGCAGTTTTACGGCATACTCCAGGCCGAGAGACCTTCCTTTTATTATCATTATGATATAGTGATTATATAATATCATTATATAATAATTTACGATATATTTCATTAATTTCATTAATCACGGAGAATTTTTTTTTTAAATATAGACACTAAAATATTTTTTTTTTAAATATAGAAACTAAAATAAAATAAAATATGGGATGTTTTCATATATATATATATATATATATAATATGTTATTAATTAAATATATAAATTTTATATTTATTATATATATTATAATATATATAATAATTAGTGGTATATTTTTAAAGTGAGGCATTATAATTAAATGGATTATAATATTTTTTTTTTCATTCATTATGTGTCTACCTTTTTCTAATTCTAATTTGTTGATATGACTTCTTTTATGGTTTCAATTGCTCAAGGTGAACCCCCATCTCACCTCTCAAAATTGCAACCTTTTGTGCATTATTGATCAACAAATCAAGCAAAGTTCCTCCTTCCAAGTTTGTTACAAAGCTCAATAATATCCACAAAGTTTCAGTTCATCCATCATCATTTCAAAATATAGTGTTAAAACTTGTAAAAATGTACTCATTAGCAAATTTATGGGGATTTGGTCCTCCCAAAAATCAATGGCATTGTGCACTGAAAAGAGTTGGAATGCATTGATCAAAGAACAACTCTCGTTTTCCTTTTGTGTTCAAGGATTCTTCTTCTTCCTCTTTCAAGAAAAGGATGACACAGATCTTATCTTTCACAACAATATGTATTTTAATGGTTCTCGACACCTCTATCTCAATCGATGGATACCTTATTTCAATACTGAAAACAATATCCCCTCTACAATTTTTCTTTGGTTGAAACTTCCCCGTCTTCTTTGTACAACTATAAAAATGAGGGTTTGTGACATTGGCGACGCGTAGCGAAAATACATTGATAGAGCTAAGGCCCAAGATAGAATTAAAGATTTTGTTGGCGTCAATGTAGAATTTTAAGTCAATAGGGGCCTTCCAGAATTTATTATATTAAACCTAGATTCATGCTCTTATATTTAACCTATGGATTACAAGAAACTTCCCTTCAAGTGTAAAAGTTGTGACAAATATGGAAACTTTCCCAAGAACATCCCAAAATCCTCACCAGAAATTCCTGGTAGTAGCCAAAATAAAAAAAGGAGCCTCTAACTAAGAAATGCCCTCTCACCTCCTCTCACAAGCCCCCTCAACATTATTCTCTCCCCTCTTCTTGTGGATTAGGGAAATTAATTTCCCCTCCTTCCAAGCCTACTTCCTATACCATGGATCCCAACATGAACACTATGAAATCCATTATCCCTGTAAATTTAAAGAGTGGATCACCTCTAACCTTCCCCCTTAGCTCGACTCCCCATCCCATCGATCCCCCACTTCTTGACCCTCTAAAAGAAAACCCTAAATATTTTCCTACCTCAAAAGTTATGGGTCTTGACCAACATGAAGCTAGTGAATGCCTCATCCCTTCTCGTGCATACTTTGAACACCGATTCTCGATAAAGGAAGTAATCATGGGAAAAAGCAAAAAATAAGTATTGGGTAAGGATCCAACATCATATCATACTACTAGGAAGTGAGGCAAAAAAAAAGCATAGGAGAGAGACAACTACAACAAAAGAAAATAATATTGGCAAGGATTCAATAATACAAAAATCATTTAACCCAATCTCAAGAAAAGAAAGGATCCACACTAGCTCCAACCTGTCTAAAGGGGATACCCTCAAGATCTCAAGTAGATAATGAAAATTCTCTCTTATAATTCCAAATGCTCAGGCTACAAATCCAAACTAAAATTCGTTAAGGATCTTCTTTGATTTAAATATGTTATGCCCTAAATATGTTATCGTATTGGCTATCCAAACCTTTCATTTACAAGCCATATTCATAGGTCCTTTGTAATATATTTTGTAACTATCATATTACCAATTTTCACTAAATGCATTCATTTGACCTTGTGGTTAATTATTAATGATTTCTTGTATTTTTAATGATTAAATGAGTTTTTAACGTGGTTTTCCAATGACGGTTTACTAATATGTTTATGTGCCCAAACAACAAGTTCTAATACTAGAATTTAATACTTTGGTACTTATCTAAGTTTCGGTACTAAGTAAAGGTTAACACATTGGCACTTCTCGAGATGACATGGGTTGCAACTACATGTTTATAGATGGATATATGTTCACACCTAGTTCACATGTGAAGCTCAAGTCGTTGTTCAAAATTGTAGTCAAACCTAAGTTCCAGGTACAGAAATTTGGTACCTAGATAGGTACCAATTTCACATTTTCCATAAGTTCAGTACTTAGTGCGGTACCCGTTTGGCATTTTCCAAAAATTTGATACTTAGTTCAATATCAGTTTGAAAGCAGTTATGGGCAGTTGGGTTGAGATTTGGAGAAAGGTCAAAACCATGCCATGTGGCATCACCTCCATCTCTAATGCATGATTCGATCATAACAAAAATATTTAAAGGATTATCTCTTGTTTTAATCATAGTATGGAAGAGAGAGTCTCATGGAAGTCAATGTGATCCTTTGGACCATTGGTTTTTGTAACCAATTTGAACTTCTTCTTTTTTGTAAACTACTGCATTTCTATTATCTACATCAAATTTAAAAATACAAACTAAGAAACCTCAATCCGCCCAAATGGGAAACTGGATCTGTTGGTTCCTCTTCATCAAACATTCAATACTGTATTCCGTTCTACATACTGTCATGAGAAACTTGCAGGACATTAAACCTTTTTTATCCAAATGTTTCCATAAACTGTTCTTTCAAAGATCTGCTAAAAGACCTATCTTCACTACTACTATTGAGACATGCAAACGAATTTCCAAAAAAACAGAGCAGTAGCATCTAAATTCAAAAAAAGACAGTTAACAAGCCTCTCAATTCTCCGCTCTTCCCCTTTTGATTTCATTGTCATCTTTGGTCTTCCCCAGCTCCTTCAGCATCTCCCGAATCTCCTTAATTTGTTCGTTATGTTGACGCAGTATACCTTCAACATTCGCCACCTCCTTCTTCGCTGTCGACGCTTCCTGAGCCATTTCCACCATTTCTGCCGCAACTTGCTCCATGGCCTTGGCCAAAAGATGCTTCAGTACCCAGTACATGTGAAGAGCTCGGCGGTATAGAGTTAATCTGCCTCTAGTGTTGCCTGGGTCAGGCAGCTGGGTTGTCCATTCTTCCATCTCAGGGTCTGATGGTTCTTCCAGGACTCTGTTTTCCATAACTTCAATGATTTTCCGGATGTCTTCATTCGTTTCTAGATTGTACACCTGTTCTGCCTCATGCACCATCCTGTGGATAGATTTCTTTCCCCTTTTTCGCCTTCCCTGAGGCTGATTCCCCTCCTCACCATTGTTTGCTTGCCGGGGTCTACCTCTGCCTCTCTGTTCGCGAGCTTTCCTTCTTCCATCTGTTCTACCTCGTTTAGCACCTTTGCTGCTCTGACCTGTTTCAAAAGTCTTACTCCGAAAACCCTCGTCCTGGTTAATCTCCATTTCGTTTGAGCTTTCGATTTCAATTTTTATTCTGCTCCGTTCAAATTGCCTGTCTCCGAATTCCTCCCGCTCTGCCTAGACTCCTTTATCCCAGCTCGCTGCCATTTTGGTTCGTTTGAGGCGTTGATTTTGGTTCCTCTGCCAGGTCTCACCTTTCCTCACCACTTTCTTCAACTTCTTGCTGTCTTCCATCCTTCTCTTGTTTTGCCTTATAGATTTCTCGCCACCTTTCCGTTTATGATGAGTTTGCGCTCCACTTCCTTTCTCCCTTGCAACTTGAATGATGCTCTGTTCGGTGTTTTCCAAGGTTTGTTTTGGATTGCATACCTGCTGCTCTGAATTATCATTAATTGCTAATGTCAGGGAGGTGTGGCCGCCATCCTTTTGTCCTGTCTTTGCTGCCGAATACACCTGCCTTATCTTCCCACTCCGGATCTTCACGGTTCTTTGATTACCATTATGTTGTTTCATGGTTATCATTGTCTATGAGTTGTTTTAAGCTATCCCATCTTGTCATCATTATTTGATTTATCCAGTTGTCATCCACTTTCCCCATTAATTCCTTACTTCCCCAGTTGGCCAAGCAATCCGCAGGCTTATTTCCTTCTCTCCTAACATGCGAGGTGATTTTGTATTCAATACCTTTCAATGTTTCCTCAATTTCTTGGACTATGCTCGTTGTTCTCCAACTTTTGACAACCTTCTCCCATTGTTTCCCTTGTATTAATTTTCTAATGGTGGTTATGACCAGGGCTGAATCGCCTTCGATCTCTATCTTCCTATATCCGTTTCTTGTAGCAATTTTGAGGCCCTGGTAAGCTGCCATAAATTCTGCTTCGTTATTACTCATTGTTCCTCCATGTTCTGCATAGATCCATTCTACCTCTCCTTGTCTGTTTCTAAAGATTCCTCCATATCCTGCTGGACCTGGATTCCCCTTAGCCGCTCCGTCAAAGTTAAGCTTGATAAACCCTTCCTGTGGCCTTCGAAAGACTGCAAGACTTTGGCCAGCGATAGGTTGTTGTTGCTTTGTTTTTTGTTGAAAGACCATCCCTTGTTCCAGGTTCAACCTTTTTAGGATTTCTGCTTCTTCCTCAGAGGTCTTCCAATCTTCCTCTGTCCAAATTTCTGCAAGGATTGATTCCCTGATTTGTCTCAGGGTCCTTTGCCAAACTTCTTCTGGATTTGATATTTTCCCCTGGAAAATTCTTCCATTTCTCTCTTTCCAAATATTCCACACATTGAAACCTGCCACCATGTTCCAGGCTCTTCTTACCACCGAGCTTTTAAACTTTCCTTCTCCCCAATTACATAGAGTTTGTATGATATCCTGTGGATTTCGTTCAGTTGTTGAAAATAGATCTTTAGTCTTATCCCATTGGAATTGGGCCATTCTGCAACCATTTAGGAGGTGTTCCTGGTCTTCTTCGTCTTGGTAGCAGAGACAACATCTTAATGGGCCTGAGAATCCTCTTTTTTGGATTCAATCCTAGGTTAGAATGCATTTTCTCCTTACCAACCATACAAACATCTTTATCTTCGGCCACCATTTATTTTTCCAAAGCTTCCTCCATTTCTACTCATCTTCCCTCTGCTCTTGCTGGATTTTTATATTATATGCTTCCCTAATAGTGAAAGTTCCTTTAGTTTCTTTACCCCATCGTAGAATATCATTGTCTCCTCTATTTTTTATTTTCCTGGACTCTAATTCCTTACTGAACAAGGTTTTTTGTTCCTCCGTTGCATTCCTGTTCCAGTCTTCCATTGATTTCCATTCCCTCCATTCTTCATTTCCTCTTCCTTCTATCCAATAATCTTTGACCCAAATGAGTTCTCTGTCCATCCTTTTTCTGTAGATATCTTGCATTCCCTGTAGATTCACCATTTTCTCCCTTTTCTGCCACGCTTCCTCCCAAAATCTCACATTCTGGCCCCCTCTGATTTCCCAAAATATATGTCCATCAACTAATTCTCTGCTTTGATTAGTCAGGTTCCATATATCTGATCCTCGTGGTGTTTCTTGTTTCCTTGATATTTCTTCCGGAGTTGATGGCATATTATATTTTGCTGTCCATATTTCTTTCCACAGGTCCTTCCCTCCTTGCATCCATCTCCATCTTAATTTGGCTGCTAGAACTTGATTTAGGACCGATGGGTCCCTTAGACCTAGTCCACCTTTTTCTTTTGGTTTGTTTAGGCTATCCCATGAGCAGAGTGCCCATTTCTTTTTTTGCTTAGGCCCTCCCCATAGGAATTTTCTGTATATCTCTATCATCTTATTGCATATCCCTTTTGGTGCTGCCATTACTAATAATGGATATATCGGAATTGCCTGAATGGTTGATTTGAGCAAAACGACCCTTGCAGCAAGATTCAGAGTATGGAAAGACCAATTTTTCCAGTCTTTTCATGATCTTTTCCATGATGGATTTCCAGTTTCCTATTTTAAGGGATGATGAGTCTAGCATAGTTCCTAAATACTTTGTTGGAAGTTCCCCTTTTCTATAGCCCAAGGTCCTGGTTAAATGATTTTTGATGGGTTCCACTGTATTAAAAAAGAATGTTCTTGATTTTTCATTATTTACCTCCATACCTGAACCTTTCATAAACACCTCTAGAATTCTCTTTATCCTTCTCACCTCATTCAAGGATACTTTGCAGTATATCATGATGTCGTCCACGAACTGTTGGTGAGTGACAGTAGTATGATTGCCCCATAGTCTCAGACCCTGGATTTTCCTTTCTCTTAATTCTTTTTTGAAATATCTACCTAATCCTTCTGCTGCTATTATGAAGAGAAAGGGGGATAGGGGATCCCCTTGTCGAAGTCCTCTTGAAGCATTAAAAGTAATAGATGGGGCTCCATTTAGCAGGATGGAGAAATTCGGCGTGGAAATCATGCTTAAGACCCACTTCACCCATCTGTCGCAGAATCCAAAGGCTTGAAGGATGGCTTCTAGATATCTCCAGTTTAATCTGTCATAGGCTTTTGACAGATCTAATTTTATCAGCATTCCTTTTTCCTTTTTCATTTTCAATGTGTGGATTACTTCCTGGGCCACCACTAATCCATCCAGAATCTGTCTTCCTTCTACAAACCCAGTTTGTTCTGGGGATATTATGTTCGGGAGAATAGATTTCAGCCTCTGGGCCACCACTGATGCCACTATCTTATAGATAACGTTACATAAAGCTATAGGGCGAAAGCCTTCAGCTTGATCCGCTTGGGTAGTTTTAGGAATGAGAGTCAACAAGGTTGAGTTTATACCTGGCCATATTCTTTGATTGATTCTAGCTTCCTCCACCACTTCTAGAACCTCTTCAGCAAGGAAGTGCCATCCTGCTTGGTAGAATTCTACCGTGTACCCATCTGGCCCGGGGGCTTTGTTCCTTTTCATATTCCTAACTGTTTCCTCCACTTCTTCCATTGTAATTTTCCTCATCAGATCCAAATTTTGTTCTCTGGTTACCAGTTTAGGGATCTCCCTACTTATCTTCGTTATTTCCTCTGTTCTATTGTCTTGAGTTTCATTTAGTAAGTTTTTGAAATGATTAACCAGAACTTTTTCAATTTCTTCATGCTGGAGGACTCGCTGACCTTCTTGGTTTTTTATGGAGAAAATTCTATTTCTTTGTCTATGTTGTATCATTGCTTTATGGAAGAACTTAGTATTCCTTTCCCCTTCTCTAAGCCACTGAACCCTTGACTTTTGTCTCAATAAGATCTCTTCTTGTTTCCTTCTCTCTTCTAGCTGGTTTATTATAATTCCTTCTTCCTTTATTCTATCGTCCTGTATACCTTCTAGAATATCGATCTGCTACAACTCTTCCATTCTTTGCTCTAGGCACTGTTTCTCTTCCAGTATATTTCCAAATTCTTCTTTATTCCACTTTTTTATTTTTTCTTTCAGCTCCTTTAATTTGATTTGGAAGGTGTGCATTTTATTTTTCCCTTTTTGTTCACTCTTCCTCCACCATTCTTCAAGTTTCTCTATCAACCCCTCATTTCTGAGCCAAAATGCTTCAAATCTAAAAGGTTTGTTATTTGGTCTTTGCTTGAGATCTATTTCCATTTTAATCGGCCAATGATCCGATCCTGTGACCGGAAGAATTGTGGCTTCTATGAAAACATCTTTCATCATTATTTGTTCGGAAATTAAGAACCTATCAAGTCGTGAAGCAATTTGATTAACTCCCCCTCTTCGGTTGTTCCAAGTATGTTTTCCATTTATAGTTTGAATATCGATTAGTCTATGCTCCCTTATCATATCTTCGAACTGTTCCATTGCTTTATCCATTCTCCTTAGCCCTCCTCTTTTTTCCACTAAGCTTTTAATCAGATTGAAATCACCTCCTACTATCCACTGCTTTCTAGGGATTAGACTCCTCAATGCTTTTAGATTTTGCAGAAAGTTTTCCCATTCTCCTTGGGTATGTGGTCCGTAAACCCCTGTTATAATAACCTCCTCTGTTGTTCCTATTATCTTTGCAGTTCCTGTTAGAATTCTTGGAAAGCTTATCCAATTGCTTAATTGTATTTCTTCAGGGTTCCAAATCATTACCAAACCCCCCGCACTCCCAATTGCATCCTGTCCCATCATTTCATATCTATTCTTGTTTCTATTCAAAATATCTCTCATTTTATCAGTACTTATTTTTGTTTCTTGTACTATCATTATGTTGGGCTTATCTTTTTTCAGTCTGTCATTTAAATACCTTTGTTTGCCTCTACTGTTGAGGCCTCTTATGTTCCAGCTTGTGATGATCATCACAAAAGTTTCGGAGGGGCTGCGAGAGGTATAACTCTTCCTGAATTTACTAACATCTCTCCAACTTCTTGAATTGTTTCACTCATTGTTCTTCTACCTCTTTTTTTGCCTCCCTTGCCAATACTACTCATTCCTAGATTTTGTGTTTCCTGCATCTCCATTTTCCCACCTCTTCGATCTTCAGTTATTCATTTTTTCTCTTTGTATCTTTGAAAGACCTCTTTGTAAATCTTTTTCTGATCCTCTAGAATAAATCTTTCATCGAGCCTCTTCCATTCCTGCAAGAGCTTCGTCATTACTTGTTCTTCTTCCTCTCCTTTTATTTTCTGTGGGTCTATTTCCATTCCTCGTTGATCCTCTTGGTTTTCTATTGGATTCTCTGTCCTCTCTTGACCTTTATCTACTTGATCTACCTCTTTATCTATGTTTTCCTTTATGACTTCCATTCCTTCTATTTCCTCATCTTCGTTCTCCTCTGTTTCTACTTCTTCATCCTGTAATATTTGGAACTTGTTTTGGGATTCTATAATATGGATTCCTTTTTGTTTGTCCGTCTGTGTCTTGTTGTTCCCTCTTTTTTTCTTCCTCTGCACTTCTCTGAAGTCCTCGTTCTCCTTTCCTGATTTCTTTGCCGCGTTTCTCCTCTCATTTTCTGCTTCCTTTTCCTTTTCTGATAACCTGATAGGGCATTCTCGGTATAGATGACCATACTCATGGCATCTTCTGCAACGAAAGGGAATGTGCTCGTAATCAATTGGTTGATGCCAAATCTCATCATGATATTCCAACTCTATTGTGTCTGGAAGTGGCTCTGTTATGTTCATATACGTGCATATTCTTGCGTATGTTGTATATCTTCCCCTCTTTGTTGACTCTGCCACTTTCACAAACGATCCTATTGCGTTACCTATACCCTCAAGGATCTCTGGGTCCCAGAATTCTGTTGGTAGGCCAAAGAGTCTGATCCATACCGGGGCTGCTAACATTCTTTCCTTATCTGGGTTGTAACAGTCTACCCACTATCTCATAAATAATCCAGCATTGTTCATGAAGTAGGGTCCTTCCTCAAAGTTCCTTTCCCTGTCTTCTAGATTGGAAAATATGACTGTAAAAAATCCCTTCGCCCCCAGCTTTATTTCCACATGTCCTTTTGGTTTCCACCTTTGCTGGATCCATCTGAGAAGGTCTTTCTCTGTTGGCCAGTATCCTACAAACTTACAAATCAAAGCATAATCCTTCATGTAGCTTCTATATTTCTCTAATCTATTATGCAGTATTACAAACCTGGGTTTGTTCGTCACCCTCAGCAGACATTTACTTGTTGCTCCCGTTCTCCTTTGCATTCCTGCTGCTGAGGTCTCTCCTTCATTTGTTCTATCTCCTTCCTTCTGTCGTTCCTTCCTCGCTTCTCCCGTTATCACTGCTTTGAAGGAGGGGATCTCTCCCCTCCCCTGCTCCGTTTCCATTTCATTCCCTCAGATCTTGCGCTTCTGTTTATCCCCCAGTCTTTAGGTTTTTGTCCTTTTCTTGCTCTAGTTCCTATACTTCTGATTCTCGCTCCCGAGATCTGTCCTGGTGCGCTGCTTCCGCAATCGACAACCCTTCTACCCTACCTTTGACGAAACCCTCGCCTGCGAAACCCTCATCCGTTCCCTCATTTAACCAATTTGAACTTTCATGTGTAAACATAAATTGAATTTTTTTTGTAATGAAGGTTCAACTGTTGAGATTCTAAGCATATTTACAATTTGAATTAATCTCTCCAAGTGCGTTGTTTAGGTTGGGAAGGGTCCCTCGATCCGAGTAACGTCCTCACATTTCACTCTTAGCATAGACATTCATTTCATTTTATGAATGGCGTGTTGTTGGTTTGTTAGTTTCATTTTGATTTAAGGAGAATTGTCCTCATATTTGAACATTCTCTCCTCCCAATCATTTCTTGTTTGTTGAATTGTGCAGTGAACAATTTATTTAAAACCCATGTATAAGAGACAATTTTTACATTTTCTCCATGATGGCATCTCTTCAATACAAAGTTGCATATACCCACATAGGTTTTATTAACTTGCAATTTTGTTTTATAGTTTTGTGTGATACCATGATTATGTGTATTATGTAATGTGCTACCACCAACATTGTGATATATTCATTGGTATTTGATTTTTAATGTGTGATTTTACAAATTTAAATTATTACATTTGTTATTTGTAAGTGTCATATCCACACATTATATATATGGTCACATTGATGTATATATATAGGTATTGGTTTGTTATTTTGTTTTGTTTATTTTTTTAATATATTAAGTAATTATATTATTAGATGGCTTCAATTAATTGTTAAGTTATATTGTTGTAAATACATCTTTTGTATTGTTATGCAGCATTAAGAGAGGTACGTTTGTAAAATGGTGTCAAAAGACAAAACTAATCCCACCTCAAAATTGATTTCGTCTTTTGTTATGGGGTGTATCTTTTATGGAGGACAAATATTTGAAGTGTGTTTTCTTTGCAATCTTTACATCGCATTATTTTAATTTGTTTTCTTGAAGTGTATGTGTGGATCCACTATAGGGGAGAATCATTGAAGGTTAAAGATGCTAATAAGCTACCTTTACAGAGTTGCATGAACACCTTTATGAGTGAAAGACTGTAACTTAATGCCTTTATATTATTAGTTGTTCCACAACCCAGTGTTGATTCCCTTAGTGTTAATTTTTTTTATATTATCACTACCAAAATTCATTGAAGGACACTGAAACCTTAGTAAGATCTTCACGATATATCACATGAACGTCCAAGCATGAAATATTGTGATCCAGAACCCTTATAGCACTAACTTGTTTTATCTTCCAACGATAGTCCTTGTGGATATTTGTCAATTGATTTTATTTATTTCGAAGTGTGCTTCGTCAGGATTAGCTGTTAGCATAGGATAGAATAATCTCTAACCCTGCATTTCTCGTTCTTGCATCTCTAAGTCTTACGATCCTAAACTGATAATTAAATGTTGGAATTAGGATACATATAATTCCACCAACATTTTTGGCACCATTGTCAAGGACATGCTAAAGGTATTAGAGCATAGCTTCTTTCACAAGTTTTTTCTATATGATTTTAGTTACAGGGACAACTTGGTGGTGGAGATAAAATGGTAATATGAGAGGTAAGAACCTACGTGCCCACTTTGGTGGGGTTGCTCCAAAGCCTCGTTGTTTCCTTCTTTTTCCTTGCAAGTGTGTTTTCATTTAGATTAATTCATTAAAATAAGAGAAGCATAACTTGTGTGAACAAGTAACTTAATGACAACAGGGTCTTAATAGCATGGTGGCACTTCGAGTACATGATTGGTTTACTTTTTTCTTTTCTTGTGTTTCCTTTTTATTTCTCTAGGATTTTTAATGTTTTTGGTCATTTAAGAACTCCATACACTAATCCATGTGCATAAAAGGGATTAGAAAATAGCAAAGAAATATTCAAGGATGATAAATAGTTTGGAAGAACTTTCTCAAATCCTAGTAGCAGTCGGGAACTCTGCATATCAGGAAGAACAAATCTTGACAGTAGCCAAGAAATTATCTACCTTCCCATAAGTGATAGAAGGACAACAACTCCACGAATCACATCCACATAAAGATCATTACTCTTGCAAAAATGTTGAGGAAACTGAAGAATCATGGACTCCATCCGATGGAGAGCAACCATTAGAACCTGAGATTGAAGAATTTTTGACATGCCTGTCTACATATCCTCTATACACATAAGAGGATTATCATCTAATAATAGAATATCTTCATGACACGATAAAGGAGGATATGATAAATGATCCAAATAAAGAGTTAAACCAAGAGCATTTTGATTTTGTTGAGAGTTGGTTTCAAGAAAATATAAGGCCATACCACTCCTTCATTCTTCGTTACTTCTAAACATCATCATTAAAACAATTGGTTCTTCATACTCAAGTATGTATTAAATATTATATTTTAAACTTGAGTGTGGATGCATTTTTATACCCGTTACGCATGTGGTTACATTGGAAATCGTTATGAAACTAGCTCAAGAAAAGATAGAAAAGATAGATCAACGCCTTAGAATTCAACCTCTTCGAGGGGGCAACCTCCTTTAAATTACATAAATGAACAATTCTTGGATGATACAAATGAAAATACCTCCTTTCTATATATAGGAGTCTAAGGGGTTATAACATAATCAGATCCGACATAACAATAATAATGTAAGGGCACAATAATAACAATAGTGGGCTTCTATGGGGCACAATAGTAACAATATGGGCACTACATGGGTACATCAATATAATAAGTGGGTTATACTAATAACAATAAGGGGTTACACTAGTAGTATATGGACCTAACATGCCCCTCTCCTTCAAAAAGCGTTGTCCTCAATGCTTGAGTAGTTCTTGATGCTTCTGTATAAAATTCTTGTCCTCTCATGTGGAATATTCAGCGGGTAAGTTCTTCTACTTGATGAGATACTCTGAAATTGATCGATTTCATAGCTATCGGGTTCTTGTTTCTATGACTGCTCCAGGTTCCAATATGATTTTTCCTTCCTCTTCAATTTCTGGCAATATTACTTGAATTGGGATCTTTTGCAACTTTTGAATAAGTGGCCATACTTCTTCATCCTTCTTCCATTCATCCCTTGCTTCGTTTATCCAATCTGGTTGGATAATATAAATAGCACAAAACAATGCTTCCACATCCTCATCCTTGAAGAGTCTTCCCATTCGGTAAGGTCGCCATTTTTTAAGTGCATGTAGTATTGCCAACATTTCCTTCTCATAAATAGCTTGCTTGAGATGTAGCAGTAAAAATACCCAATCACCTACATCAAAACATTTTTCACTACAATGTTGATCTACCTATTGTTTCGTTTGATTTTGCACCGAAGTGGCGTTATCCTTTAAAAGTTGGAGAACTTGCTATTGATGCTCGATGTGATATTTCTTTGCTTGAACCTTTTTTTTCTTGATATGTCCTTCTATCTTTTGAGGAGTGGTAATTTCTTCCAGTCCTTTACAAGATATGGTCGGATTCATTTCTTGATGCTCGATGTGATCTTTCACTTCTTGAACATTTTTCTTCTTGATGTGTCCTTCTATCTTGATAGTTTGAGGAGTGGTAATTTCGTCCATTGAATTACAAGATATGGTTGGATTCATTTCTTCTTTCTCGATGTGATCTTTCACTTCTTGCACCTTTCTCTTCTTGATATGTCCTTCTATCTTGAGAGTTTGAGGAGTGGTAATTCTTGCCAATGCTTTACAAGATATGGTCTGATTCATTTCTTCTTTCTTTGGGGTGGTGTCCTGGCGTATATCCTCTTCTTTTGATGTTTCTTGATCCTTTTCTTCCTCCTCTTCATATTCTATGTAAAATAATTTCTTCTCAGCACACCTATGCCCTTTAGTGCATTTGCCATCACAATTGTAACAAAGCCCTTTTTCTCTTTTTTCTTCCAATTGTTGTGGTGTAACCCTTGTAGGTTGTGGAAGGCTGGGAGAAACAACACTTCCATCTTTATAGTTGTGAGGGGTATGCTTCCTGGTTTCCATAATTTTTCTTTCCATTATGTCACAAATCCCTTTTACTCTTTCCAATTGTGGTGGTGTTGCTCTAAAGAAGGTGTTGCTCTTTGTATCCTCATAATGTGCTATCATTTCCTCCATGAAAATTGACCACGTAACAAGTTTTTTACGAGAACAAAGCCCCTCATACCATAAAAATTGATCTGGTTCTAAATATGAAGATGCAATACATACCTTTTGTAACAGTTGTACACCATGTAGATCAAAATATTGCTCCATCTGAAGTATCCAATTTACCGGATTCTTGCCATCAAACTTCCTCATCTTGTTTTTTCTTGATTTTATGAGCTCGAACTTGAAATGACTATAACTCTGTACTTTCAGATCTTTAAGTTCTGAAATTGTGAAATATAGTAGCCCTCTGTGTCCTCTTTCCAATGCCACCAGTCTGATCCAAATTGGATTCTCTAAGAAAGAGTTATGCACAATCTCCCAAGATGACCTGATTATAGACCTTTCCAGAAGAGCGAAATTGTATGAAGTGCCACGTGTCACTGTTTCAGCCTTTGGATCTGAAAAATGCATACACGAAACTACAGTCCGTCCTCTTTCTGTACCTTCTTACGAAATTTCAATCTAATCCCCGGAGAGAGAGGTATGAGGATTTTCCCCAGGTCACCTGTTTTGAATGTAATTTAGGAGTCTGCAAAAAGACCAACTTCCTCAGATCATATCTCCGCAAATATCGCATGAAAAGACTTGAAATTCAGACCCAAGGTTCAGCGCGATTTCTTCTCAAATGGGGTTTTTTTGCGACTTCTGAAAAATCACAAAAAAAAAGTTATAGCGAAAATGACACGATGACCTGTTTGGAGTAGCGAAACCCTAGAATCCAAAGCTCTGATACCAAATGTTATGAAACTAGCTCAAGAAAAGATAGAAAAGATAGATCAACGCCTTAGAATTCAGCCTCTTCGAGGGGGCAACCTCCTTTACATTACATAAATGAAAAATTCTTGGATGATACAAATGAAAATACCTCGTTTCTATATATAGGAGTCTAAGGGGTTATAACATAATTAGAGTCGACATAACAATAATAATGTAAGGGCACAATAATAACAATAGTGAGCTTCTATGGGGCACAATAGTAACAATATGGGCACTACATGGGTACATCAATATAATAAGTGGGTTATACTAATAACAATAAAGGGTTACACTAGTAGTATAGGGGCCTAACAGAAATACTCCTATACTTGAGGAGAGGAATTTCTTTTCCTCAAGTAGAGTAGGATAGTAAATAAATAGATGTTGCATATGGTAGTTAGTTTAGTTATTAAATATAGTTCAACATCTTTCTCATTTTTTTTGTATAAGTGGGAATGTTAACAACTAAAAAAAGACAACTAGTTGAAAATGGGAGATCTATGTTCCTATTGAACATTTCTGATACATGGTTTTAACAAGTATTGTTAATCGGTCTTATTTCATATAACATCATAGTTCAACTATTACTTTAATTTCCCACTTATTATTTCTTTTTAGACTTCTTTCTATCTTTTTCTTTTCAATAAAGTAAGTTATGCCCATTATGTTTGGAATCTTATGTGAAGTTGGAAATTATTACATTGCAACATCATCTAGTATTTCATACCAACTAGCTAGTGCCTTGTTTCATCTATTCAATACCCATAATTTTGGTACCGATTTGTTATTTTGCAAGACAACACCAGATTCAAGGATCTTGTTCATTTGGGGTGCTTAAATACCCAAAAAGCAGAAAATACATCTTCGTTAATGGAATGGAACACTTAGGGGAGTATTTGATGATATATTTGTTTTCTCCTTAAGTTGTTAAAAATATGCATTCATGCTTTATCATTAAGACCACTATTTCACAAAAATGATTGAATTAGAAATATTTTTCATAAAATTTGAATTCAATGATAATTCCAAACTCTTCATAGTTGATATACCCCTTTTGGAATTTTATTTTTCTTATACATATAGATTTATGATTATCAATAAGAAACAGTTGCTCAAAATATAGTTACCAATGCATACTAAGGGAATCATAACAAGGTTAAGGGGTCCATACAATAATACCGATGAAAAAGAAACAGGAATACTATAACCATAACACCAAAGCATGATATCTGAGCATCTTTATTAATACTTACAAAAGAGTTATTGAAGACTCTACTCATAGTGCAGAACTATTTTAAAAGCAAAAACATACATGAAAACCATGATTGGTAGGACTTTAGGTGTCTTTTCGTTAATTTTTAGTTAGCCTCATCCATCTCACATTGAAATGGCTCAGTCATGCTATTTCCTATGAGTACCTATAAGTATCTTATGTGTCTAATACATTATGTAGGTAATCAAAGTCACTCTAAAAGGTATCATCCTATGCCTTTAAGGGGCTTTGTGAAGTCACTACCCCATCTACCAATTGCAAAATAAATGTGTGTAATCTGAACCCAAAATGGTAGGAGAAATGGGAATAGAGCCTTCAGTGTAAAACAGGTTTAAGAGGTTAATTTGTCGACGCTATGAATGCCTATTGGCAGTGGGTACTAACCTATGATATCACTAGGAAAACCCATCATGGCTATGGACGCTCATGGGGAATGGGGAATTATACCTAAAGAAGTGTCAACCAAACCAAGGATTTCATCTATACGTATGATGGATACTATATAGAGCTACAATCAAAATGAATCATACGTGGATGAAGTCAAGGGAAAAACGAACTCCATAAATTTCCAGCTAAAGAATGGACTTAAGATAAGCTTGAGTCCTGTAGCATTGATTTTTCATACAATATCTAAGATTTAATTACCTTAGAAGTGGGACCTATGATCACAAAGAATTAATAAAACTCATCTACAAAGATTACCAGTAATACTTGGAAGACTATAAGACTTTGGGATTTGGTTAGTAATAATTAAATTTTCATTGGTTCATCATTTGTTGTGATCATAAAAAAACCTCCTACCTACAAAGGGGAGCCCCTTAAATTTATAAAAGGTTTCTTTTTCTTGAGCATAACACTATTAATTATAGATGAAATCGTATGTAATGAGTGATTTGGTATTTATTTTATGTTTGGTGTTATTTTAGCATTATTTGAATAAATTTGAGATGATTTATTTATGTTTGGTATTCATCTCATTAGTTCCATTGTTTTTTTTTAGGTCCCTTTTTGTACTAGAGCCATCTCAGCAGTTCTCCTCACTTCTTTAGCACCTCACCTTGTTTTCATGAGGACTTGCAAAACCTCAGACATGGGGGAATGGTTGCTAGGACCTTTTCAACATCTTCATGTCATTTGCTTCAGCTTCCTTCAATAGACCAGATCAACACTCGTAAATTCTAGCTCTTCTAGACGCTGAACCTTACTCTATTTCATCTTTAGCTTCATACAACTTCCATTGCAGCCTATAGTACGAATTAAAGTTTGAAAGGTATACTTGAGGTAAAACGTGTTTGAATGATCTTTAGCTCATTAAAATTTAAGGAATCTTTATGATTAACCATTTTTTATTTCTTCACCTTTCATAAACCACCACTAAACCCCTATTTCCACATCCATTAATACATATTCTAGTAACACCATAAGACTGATTGTGGGACATGAATATCTATAGTGTATTCTCATTGTACATCATAAGGCATTCAAAAACTAATCATATGAATGCTCTCAATAAGAGGATGAAGCTGTTTTTTCTTATTTGAGAAAAGAACCACAAAATAAGTAATGGTCTTGCAAGTTTCCAAGTCGATATTTATTTAGCCATTATCTTCATTATCACATGATATCATTCATCATCCCTTCCTAGTCCATATTTTGTCTACATGAGGGAATGAAAAGTCTTAGGCATGGGGGAATTTTGGGTCCTAGATATGTTATCATATTGACTATCCAAACCTTTCATTTACAAGCTATATTCATACCTTTATTGTAGGTTTTAACCCCGTACAGAAAATTACCTGCATACGAATTCTAAATCACAGAAAAATAAACAATGCGAGAGCATAACACATAAAACACATATACACAGAGATTTTCCCCTGGATCCAAAAACCGGGACCACCAGCTTCATTTTTCACTATATTCCTTTCAATGTTACAATACATATTTATACATGTCGAAGCATCCAATACCATGGACCGAAAACCATCGCGTCCAAAACCATGGACCGAAAACCATAGGTAGGTTCGCCCAACCTAATATAGGGTCCAAAAAAAAATTTCCCCGAGCGCTGCCCCGGATCCCATAGGGGGGGCTACCCGCCCCCCTCAAACCCCCTAGACAGGGGGGGCTACCGCCCCCCCTGTAATCCCCCCACTGCACAATCGGCACAACGAATGGGGGCTCCGCCCCCCCTCTAACCCCCTGGTTCACTACATGGGTTAGTCATGGAAAGAATATAACACAACACAACAATCTCCCACTTGTTGTTTTCTTTCCACAGGGGGCCACATGAGAGCTTAGTCATTTTTCCAGCCCTGAAATGCCCATTGTTTCTCTACACAAAGAGAACTTCTCAAAGCTCACAGATTTTGTCAATGCATCTGCAGTATTCTTCAAAGTGTCCACCTTTACCAGCAACGCCTTTTTGTCTTCTATCATATCCCTCACAAAGTGATACTGAACATCAATGTGCTTTGTCTTTGAATGATAAGCAGGGTTCTTTGCCAAGAAAATTGCACTTTGGCTGTCACAGTCTATTCTTATAGCTCCCTGTACTAACCCCATACTTGAACACAATCTCTGTAACCAAACTGCTTCCTTGCTTGCATGAGTGGCTGCCATGTATTCTGCCTCTGTAGTTGATAGTGCCACTACAGATTGTTTCTTACTCATCCAACTGACTGCACCTCCAAATAGGTTAAACACATACCTACTTGTAGATCTTCTCTGATCCAGATCTCCAGCCCAGTCTGCATCAACAAAGCCATGAATATCCAACACTATGTCCAATCCTGGTCTTCCTTGGTAGCACAAACCATAATCACTAGTGCCAAACAAATACCTAAGAACCCGCCTCACTGTTGTCTAGTGCTCCTTCCCTGGTTTTGACATAAACCTGCTCAATACTCCCACTGCATGTGCAATGTCTGGTCTAGTACAGACCATTGCATACATCAGGCTACCGACTGCACTCACATATGGAACATGAGACATGTCCTCTTCCTCTTCTTGTGTCTTGGGACACTGTTCAGCAGATAACCTCACACCTACAGGAATAGGAACCTTCACCAGTTTACTATCCTGCATATTAAACCTCTGCAGTGTTGTCTCGACATACTTCCTCTGGTTTAACCAGAGCTTCCTCTTTGCTCGATCTCTTTTAATTTCCATGCCCAAAATATAGTTTGCAACACCAAGATCTTTCATGTCGAATTTGGAGGACAATTGGGTCTTCAACTCCTGGATAATTTCTTTGTCATTTCCAACCAGCAACATATCATCCACATACAAGACCAGATAAATAACACGGTCACCAATTAATTTAAAATACACACAATGATCTGCTTTGCTTCTGGTGAAGCCAAGTCCCCGTATAAATGTATCAAATTTCTGATACCACATCCTTGGTGACTGTTTTAACCCATACAGAGACTTCTTTAACTTGCATACCAGTTCTTTCTTACCCTTCACCGCAAAGCCTTCAGGTTGCTTCATGTAGATTTCCTCTTCCAAATACCCGTGAAGAAATGTTGTCTTCACATCCATCTGTTCTACCTGAAAATCAAAATCAGCAGCAACAGATAAAAGTAATCTAATAGAAGTTACCTTGGCAACAGGAGAAAAAATATCACCAAAATCAATTCCCGACACTTGGGAATAACCTTTTGCTACCAATCGAGCTTTGTATTTCTCCACCTTCCCTTCTGCATTTGTCTTCTTTTTGAACATCCATTTGCTACCAATGGGTTTCCTTCCAGCTGGCAACTCCACCAGATCCCAAGCCTCATTTTTGTGCAAAGATGCCATTTCATCAACCATGGCCTCTTTCTAGAGTTTTCCATCCTCTGAATCTACTGCTTCCTTCATAGTTCTGGGATCATCATCAGTAATAGACAAAGAAAAATTTGAACAGAAAGCAGAAGGACTATACCTTTCCAGCTGCCTTCTCTCTTGAACTTATCTTCTCACAGCCAGAGTTTGTGGCTTTTCATCTTATGATTCCTCCTCTACTGCATAGTCTGATTCTTCCTCCTTTAGCTCAAACTCTATCTTCTCAGGTTCCTTTGGTTGGACTTCATGTTTAATAACATCTTTTACCTCTCTGAACACCACATCTCGGTTGTACACAACCTTCCGTGTGACTGGGTTCCAAAGCTTATAACCCTTTAAACCATCCTTATACCCAATAAAGATGCACTTTTCAGATTTACTGTCCAACTTGGTTCGTTTCTCCTTTGGAACATGTACATATGCATCACATCCAAATACCCTCAGATGTGAAAGAGAGGGTTTCTTACCAGTCCATACTTCTTGTGGAGTCTTATCCTCCAACGCTGATGAAGGTGACCTGTTGACCAGGTAACATGCAGTATCCACCGCCTCTGCCCAGAATTCCTGTCCTAACCCAGGACCACTGAGCATGCTTCTTGCCCTTTCCATCAACATCTTGTTCATTCTTCTGCGACTCCATTTTTCTGAGGTGTATATGGAGTAGTCTTCTGCCGTGCTATACCACACTTCTTACAGAATTCTTCAAATTCCTTGTTGCAAAACTCTCCACCATTATCTGTCCTCAGCACCTTTATCTTCTTCTCTGTCTGATTTTCCACCAGAACCTTAAATTCTTTAAACCTGTCAAAGACTTCAGATTTCTTCTTAAGGAAATATATCCATGTATTCCTTAAGAAGTCATCTATAAATGATACATAGTACACAGACTTACCCAGTGATGGAACCTTCACAGGTCCAAACACATCACTGTGCACAAGCTCTAATATCTGTTTCGCCCTTTTAGCACCAGAGGGGAAACTCACCCGATTCTGCTTCCCATATACATAATTTTCATAGAAATCAAAATCCAAAGAGCTATTACTCATACCTTCTACCATACCTTTACCATGAAGTATTCGAAGGCCCTTCTCTCCAATATGTCCAAGCCTTTGATGCCACAGAATGGTCTTCTCTCCAGATACCACTAGATTTTCAGCTACAGAACTGTTGCACCCATCAACAACAGTGCTACCTTGCAGCTTGTACAGAGTTCCAATCCGAACTACCTGCATCAATACCAATGCTCCCCAAACCATCTTGCAGGTATCCTTCTCGAACACTGTTTTTACACCTTCATCATCCAACTTGCTTATAGAAATCAGATTTCTGGCCAATGCAGGAATATGCAGAACACCCGGAAGTGTTCTAACCCTTCCACCTTGCAACTTCAACTTTACTTTTCCACGACTAATGATTATAGCCTTCCTATCATCTCCTAAGAAGACATCACCACCATCATATTTCTCATACTCACAGAACCACTCTCTATGGGGAGTGAAGTGAAAGAATGCACCTGAGTCAATCAACCATGCCTCATGATCTACATGTGTACTTGAAGAAGCCAAGTACACATCCCCACCTTCATCTGAGGTGGTTTTCACCTCTGCAGAAGGAGCATCATCAGATCCCTTTCCTTTATCAGGAGCTTTAGATTTACAATCCCTTTTGAAGTTCCCTTCCTTTCCGCATTTCCAGCACACCACCTTTACAGGTTTTCCTGGAGATTTAGATCTCCCACTCAATGACTCATTTTTTTTTTGTATTCTGGGACCGTCCTCATACAGACAAGGCATCACCATTCTGGCTCTCCATATTTTTCCGTCTCATCTCCTCTGTCAGCAAGGCTGTGACTATTTCATCAAATTCCAAAGCAGTTGCATTGCTACCTATTGCAATAACCAAACTATCCCACGAATCTGGTAGAGAACACAACAAATTGATGCACTTATCTTCATATGAAATTTTAATATCAACAGACGCTAACTGACTTACCACAGTATTAAATGCGTTCAGATGCTCTGTCACCAAGTCTCCATTTTTCATCCTCAGGTTATACAGCTTTTTCTGCAGGAACAGTTTATTCACCAGAGACTTAGATTGGTACAAAGTCCCTAACTTGTCCCACAAAGCCTTCATCGTAGCTTCCCCTGATACATTTAGCAATACTGAATCTGAGACACACAATCGTATTGTGCTCTTTGCCTTCCGATCCAACTTCTTCCATTCTTCATCGGTCACTCCCGTTGTTTTAGTACCTGGATCTACCGTGATCCATTGATCTTTATCCACCAACAGATCCTCCATCTTGAGTTTCCACAACTCAAAAATATGACCATTGAACTTCTCGATCTCTATCTTTCCACTTCTCGCCATCTTCTTTCACCACCAGAATCGATCTCGCAGATCTCCCACTGAACAGGGTCTGCCACAGGCCCGAGCGAAACCCCTCAGCAACAAAGGCATCCCCTTGAAGCCAAAACAGCTCTGATACCAAATGTAGGTTTTAACCCCGTACAAAAAATTACCTGCATACGAATTCTAAATCATAGAAAAATAAACAATGCGAGAGAATAACACATATACACAGAGATTTTCCCCTGGATCCCAAAACTAGGACTACCAGCTTCATTTTTCATTATATTCCTTTCAATGTTACAATACATATTTATACATGCCAAAGCATCCAATACCATGGACCGAAAACCATCGCATCCAAAACCATGGACCGAAAACCATAGGTAGGTTTGCCCAACCTAATATAGGGTCCAAAAAAAAAATTCTGGGGCGCTGCCCCGGACCCTGTAGGGGGGGGCTACCCGCCCCCCTCAAACCCCCCTCAAACCCCCCTATGACCCCCCCGCTACACAATCGGCGCAACGAAGGGGGGCTCCGCCCCCCCTCTAACCCCCCAGTTCACTACGTGGGTTAGTCATGGAAAGAATATAACACAACACAACATTTATAACATATTCTGTAACTATTATATATTACCAATTTTCACTAAATGCATTCATTTTACATTGTGGTTAATTATTAATGATTTCTTGTATTTTTAATGATTAAATGAATTTTCAATGTGATTTTCCAATGACGGTTTACTAATATGTTTATGTGCACAAAAGCCTATTTCTAGTACTGGAATTTGACAATTTGGTACTTATATTAAAGGTTAACACATTGACACTTCTTGAGATGAGATGGTTTGCAGCTACATGTTTATGGATGGATTTATGTTCACACCTATATCACATGTGAAGCTCAAGGCATTACTCAAATTTATAGACAAGCCTAAATTCCACATATAGAAATTTGGGTATTAGTTCGATACCAATTTGTAATTTTCCATAAATATGGTACTTAGTTCAGTACGAGTTTGGAATTTTCAAGAAATTTGGTACTTAGATTCGTACTAGTTCAACAGTTCCACAACAACTATGGGTATTTACGTTGAGATTTGGAGGAAGGTACAAGCCATGCCAAGTGGCATCATCTCCATCCCTTGTGCATGATTCGAATGATTTAATCATAGCAAAAATATTTACAGGACTATCTCTTGCTTTAATTGTAGTATGGAAGAGGAACCAGGGAGAGGATGGGAGCTGAGCAGCATAGGATTGGCAAGAGCTAGGGTTTCAATAATTTTCAGGTGTTAAACACCATGGAGGGGTGCAAAGGAGGGAGGTCCACTCCCTCCTATAGCCAAGCAGTAGCCAGTTGAGGGAAGAAACCGTTGGAGACGGCTAGAGGTCTTTCAGGAGAAGGGAAGAGGAACATTGACGAGGCACAGGATTTGACCAATTCAAGGGAGGACAACAGATTAAAAGAAAATGAGGAAGAGGACAAGAAAAAGGAAGCAGAAAACAAAACAGAAAAGGGTCCATGTAATCCTAAGGCTAAGGTCACACCTAGAGTAGTTTTAAATGATCCTGCACTGCAGGCACACAGGGATCACATGCAGACCTATGCTATCATTTTTAAATTCATGGGATTATGGCCCACTGAGAAGGCGCTGCAGGAGTGGATTAAATACCACTAGAAACCTAAAGGAGACATAGACCTACATCTTGGATCAAAAGGTTTCTTCACGGTATTCTTCACAAATATAAAGGACAAAGACAGGGTGTTTGAAGGAGGGCCCTATTTCTATGTAGCTGCAGGCCTTTATATGCGGCCTTGGATGATGAATTTTGTACCAGAACATGAGACTTTCACTTCGGTCCCAGTCTGGGTAAGACTCTATTCCCTACCTCTAGATTACTGGCAAACTGAATCTTTATCTGCAATAGGAAATAAATTAGGGCATTTTGTCAAAGCATCTAAGGCAACCAGAAGGGGAAAATACACTTCCTTTGCTCGAATATGTGTGGAGATGGATCTCTCTGGAGCTCTACTAGATGAGGTCATCCTAGAAGTTTTTGATGAAGAATGGGTGCAAACAGTGGATTATGAACATATTCCTTTCAGATGTCGAAGGTGCCATGAACATGGGCACCTATTTAGAGATTGCCCTCTTAGTAAAATAGAGACCAAAAGTAAAGCTACCACAATGAAAGACACTGAAAGCTTTCACAAAAAGGGATATAGAGGAAAGGGGGGTAAGAGGGGGCCAACGAAAAATCAAACTGAGGGGCAACAGGCCAGTCCGAACAGGTTCCAAGTATTAGAAGAAGAGGAAGAGACAACAAAGGTAGATCAGGAAATGGAGGGAAGCCCAGAGGATAAAGATAAGGAAGAAAATAGTGTGAAAACACAGGATAATTATAAACAGAAAGGGACTATGTTGAATAACGAGGAACTGGAAATGGACCATGAAATGACCCCGAGTGAGATGGAAATGGAGGATCATGAACTGCAGGATATTCTTGACAGAGAACACCTAGATCTGGAAGGATTCTTGAAATAGGGGACCATGAAAGGGGTGGACTCATTACCTCAAGAAGAGTTTAACAGAGTGCAGCAGTTGTTCCTATGGAGAACTCAGACTAACGAGTTAGAAGGACAAAGACACATTTAATAGGGCAACAAAGGGGTGAAAATTATGAAAACCAAACCAAGACTAGCTCCCAGGAATCATGGAAAGAAAAGGGGAAGAAAAAACTAAATGAGTTATTGATGGAATGTGGAAAACTCATGATAGATTTAGGTAAGATGAAAGATCTAACCGACTACTCAATTACAAATCTTTTATAATAAAGTTAACATCTTGGAATATCAGAGGTCTAGGAAGTAAAAGGAAACAAAGGATACTCAACAATAGAATGAAACAAGAAGCTCAGGACATGACCTTTATCTAGGAAACTAAATGTTCCATTCAAAAAATAAAGGAAATACACAGTAAATGTCTCAATAAATATGAGTTTCTAGAAGTCAAAGCAGACAAAACAACAAGAGGTATCCTTACTCTTTGGAACCCCCAAAACATTGGCATAATAGATGCTAAGGAATCAAGGAATTACTTATCAGTGGTTATTCAGCCTGTGGGAGATGGGGATATGTATTTAATTACAAATGTTTATGGCCCTCAAAGACTTGATGATAAACTCAGGCTTCTAGATTCTCTTGTGGAGCTAAGAGATACACACGCAGGAATACCATGGATAATGGGTGGGGACTTTAACATGATCAAATCCCTTATGGAGAAAAAAGGAGGGACCAAAACTTTAAGCAAAGACTCTATAGAATTTCAGAATTTTCTAGATAACATGAAGCTAGTTGACACATATACGAGCAATGGCCTCTTTACATGGAACAATAAGAGAGGAGGAGAGTCTCAAGTAGCCTCAAAGTTAGAAAAACTCCTTATCTCAGAGGACCTCATGCTCACAAGCATGGATATGACAGTGAGAATTCTCCCCTTCGGTGGCTCGGACCATTTGCCTGTCCAACTTGAGGTTCAGTGCATTGGCACCCCCAAGAACAGACCTTTTAGGTTTGAGAATATCTAGCTCACCCACCCATATTTTCTCAGCAACATTGCAAAATGGTCGACAGAGGATCTGCAAATTCAGGGTACGAGAATATTTTTACTACACAAATGACTGAAACATATCAAGCTCAAACTAAAAGATTGGAACAAGAATGAGTTTGGCAATATTTTTGAAGTGAAAAAAGTTGTTGAAGGTAAAATGTAGGAACTCAATAAAGCCCTCATAACGGATGGCTTTGATAAGGCAAGGAAGAATCAAGCCACCAAGCTTCATCAAGATTGGGAGAACTTATGCAAGCAAGAGGAGATATTTTGGAGACAAAAAGCAAGAGTTCAATGGCTAAAAGAAGGGGAGAGAAACACAAGGTTTTTCCACAGATATACAATGGAGAACAGGTCACATAATAGCATCTCAATGATTAAGGACTCAGAAGGTCAAGTACTCAATACCCATGAAGACATAGAAGCTGTGTTGGTTCAGCACTTTCGAGGTATTGCAGAGGAGACCATCATAGATATAGATCATTTTATCAGGGACTTCACTAAGAACATTCCTAAGTTAGTAACAAGATAAGATAATTACAATATTAATAGGTCGATGAATGAAGAGGAGGTTAGTGATGTTATCAAAGGAATGTAGAATGGAAAAGCGTCTGGCCCTAATGGTTTCAATGTTGATTTATTTAAAGCTTTCTAGAGCATTGTCAAGCAAGATATTCTGAATGTCATGGAGGACTCCAGGATAAGTAGAAACATTCTGAAGGTGCTCAATACTTCCTTCATCTCTTTGATCCCCAAATAGGAAAATGCTCCGACTCCAGGCAGATTCAGACCCATAGCTTTGTGAAATGTGGTATACAAGATAATATCCAAAGTAATTTCCAATAGACTCAAACCCCTTCTTCCCACTCTGGTTTCTGTGGAGAAAACAAGTTATGTGGAGGGAAGACAAATACTCAATAACATCATCCAAGCACATGAGGTGGTTCATTCATTGTTAAGTAATAGGATTGATGGAATGATTATGCAATTGGACCTTGCCAAAGCTTATGACAAGTTGAATTGGACCTACATTAGAAAGTTCCTTCGAGCCTTTGGATTTGACCACAACTGGGTAAGATGGGTTATGGCCCTGGTGACTTCATCTAGTTTTTCAATTCTGGTTAATGGTTCTCCATCTAAGATTTTTAAACCTTCAAGAGGCCTCAAGCAGGGAGATCCTCTCTCCCCCTTTCTCTTCATCCTTGTGATGGAAGGACTTGGTCATTCTATGAAGCATGCTAAAGAAGTGGGTACTATCTAGTGTCTCAGACTCTCCAAGGATGGACAAGCTTTGACCCATCAATAATTCGTAGATGACACAATGCTTCAGGGCATCCCCACAGTAAAAGAGGCGCTAGCTTATAAACAAATCTTGAGTGACTTTGCCATGGCAACGGGTACAGAGGTAAGCCTCTCCAAGTCTAAAATTTTCTTCTTTAATACTAATATTGCTATTCAGCAGAACATCTCCAGAATTCTGGGCTTTCAAAGAGATGTGCTACCTTCCAAATACTTGGTGGTTCCACTAACTAACAAACCTCTGCACAAGAGTATTTAGGAGCCAGTGATTAACAAGATGCAGGATAAGACTCAGAAATGGACAATTAGATCTTTAAACATGGTAGGCCAACTGGTGCTTACAAAGGCTATCCTTCAATCTATTCCCATCTTCATGCTTTCAGCCCTTCCAGCTCCAAATTCATCAATTTAGAATCATTCAAAGATACTTTCTTTGGGGTAAGGGGGAGGAAAAAAAGAAATGGGCCTTGGTTGTCTGGGACACTATTTGCAGACCTACAAACCACAGAGGTCTTGGTCTGGATGACCTGGAAGTGCTAAACAAAGTTTTAGGGGTAAAATTATGGTGGAGATAGGTTAAAGATCCAGAGGCGTAGTGGGCTCGTATTTGGAAAGAAAAATATGCAAGCAATTGGCAAAACAATGACGTCATAAGGATGTCTGGCGTCATAAAAGGTTCCTACATCTAGAATAAAGCGTGGGAGAATAGAAGCATAGTTCAAAAAAATAGTTTCTGGGAAATCAGAGCGGGAGATATAGCATTGTTTTGGGAGGATAAATGGCAACAAGAACCTCTACTGCTAAGAGAGGACTTTGTGGATCTCAAGAATGACACTAACACCAAAGGGCTACTTAGGGTAAAGGATTTTTGGGATCAGATAAGTAATGAAGGAAAATGGCGTACCTAGACAAATATGGATTACAGGGATGATAACCCCTTGAAAGAAAAAGATGATGCACTTCTAACAATGTTGGACCAAAGGAAAATACTGGTTTCAGAGGATCATGACCAACTTAGATGGGGCAATAATAATGAAGGCACCTTTAATCTTAAGTAGGCAAAGCGCTTAATCCTGGAGCTTGATTCTCATGAACCGGATAGGGTTTGGTAGCACCAAGGATGGATGAAAACCAAAATTTTCATGTGGTTGGTGCATCATAAGAAAATTATCACTTGGGAGAACATTAGGAAAAGGGGTGTGCTGGGACCATCTAGATGCCAGCTTTGTGAGTCTAAAGAGGAAACGATGGTGCACCTACTCAATACATGCATATTCACCTCCAATTTGTGGGATCATTTTTCCTTCATTTTCAGAAAGACAGACAGGGACAGAGGGAGCATCACCGATACCCTTAATAACTGGAGAGGAAACTTATTTGATTATGAAATAGTCAACAAAGCTTGGGCTTTACACTCCAAGCTTCATAATATGGTCTAGAAAGAAAGAAACAACAGAATCTTCAAAAGTAAAATAAGTTCATACCAGAGCATCATGGCTCAGATCTTACGACAGATCAAGGAGATGGTGGGAACTTTAATGTAAGCTTACCCAAAAATCCCCCTTCAGAAGCTGAAATGCAGATACTTCTTCAGTTGGGCATGCAGGGGCTTATTCCTCAGGGCATGGACATGAGGGTAAAGAAAATGATCACTGAGAAAGACTTCTGGCATCCTCCCCCTCAGGGTTTTATGAAATTCAACATAGATGGAGCCTCAAAAGGCAATCCAAGTATTGCTGGCTATGGTGGGGTGTTAAGGGATGAAAATGGGGGCATCCATTTTATTTTTCATTGCCATTTGGGAAGAGCCACAAACAATATGGTGGAGCTTATAGCACTAGAACAATGTTTAGAAATCCTAAAGCGGGACAATCTTCAGAACATCATAATTGAAGCTGACTCTGAGCTAATCATCAATTCGGTCAAGAGAATCTGTTGTGGTTCGGCGCCGAAAAAGGTCTCAAGACACTGGAGGCTGCTTCAGGTATTTCAAAGGATACAGTTCCACCTTCTGCACTTGAGAACCGTAAGTTTCACTCATGTGCGAAGAATAGCCAATAAATTGGCAGATATTCTTGCTAATAAAGGGGCTCTTTGCACCAAAAGCAGTGTCAAGTTTAGATGGCAAGAGATGCCACAGGGTAGTTTGAGGGAGAATTGTCTCAATCAGATGAATGAGGACAAAGCGCTATACCGAAACAAAGTTGGTCATCAGCCACAAAAACTGGGTCCAATATGAAGTGGTGTTTCAGAGATGATTTTTCAATGGGGATACAGGTCTCTGCCAGCTTTCTCAGCCCAGGAAAGTGTGATCACAGGGGTCTCAGTTGGAAGTTGTTTGGCAGACAGCGATTCTCGGATGATCGGACGGCGACTATCAAGGGTGGTAAGAAGATTTCCTTCTTCCTTGGAATCAAGCGATTGAGGAGTGGGGGTGATGTGAAGGACCAGTTCCTTGGCTTTCTTAGCCGACATGAAACCCTCCGCATTACTACCCGTAGTGTCAATACCGACCGTGGGGTGGTTTATGGTTTATCATGCGCCATGAAAGCTGGGAGCAGTTTCTCTGAGATGAGCGCGATTCCACTCACCACTCTACACGTGGCCAAGGTAGGTGTGAGAATACCGCCCTCATCGGGCGGCTATTCTCGGAGCTTCTTATTCATGCGATATGATCCTCCACCGTTGGATCTGGCGAGGATAATCAATGGCCATGATATGGCGTGCAGGTTGGTGGGTCTGGGTCTTGAAGGGTGTCTGGGCAGGCCACTCACTCTTTGCTTTTTTCTCTCCGTGGTACTAAAATTCTGTTTGGCTGGGGGGCATTTCTTTTTTGGATCTGGGATACTTTTTTCCTGATTGTATGGTTCCCTGGGTACTTCGACCTTTGGGTTAGGAAGCAAAACCTAGGCTAAATGGTTTAGTCTTTGGTTGTTTGTATTATATGTAAATTTATCCTTTTGGTTATTTGGAATAGAAGGCATGACTCTTACATTAGAAAAAAAAAATATCATAGTATGGAAGAGAGAGTCTCATGGAAGTCAATGTGATCCTTTGGACCATCTCTTCCTCTACGATTGTATTATAAATAGATTTGCGCAGTATATGTGGAGGAGAGGACGTGGAAAGGAATTTTGGGATCACTTTTTTGAGTTGGTTTTGGAAATCAGTTTGAAACTTCACTTATAAAGAGAAGCTGAAGTTTTTTTGTAATGAAGATTAAACTATTGAGAATATGAGCTTATTTACATTTTGAATTAATCTCTTCAAGTGCGTTTTTCAGGTCAGGAAGGGCCCCTCGATCCAGGTAGTGTCCTATCATTTCACTCTTAGCATAGACATTCATTTCATTTTATAAATGGTGTGTTGTTGGTTTGTTGATTTCATTTTGATTTAAGGAGACTTGTCCCCAAATCTGAATGTTTTGTCCTCCCAATCATTTCTTTTTTGTTGAATTGTGTAGTGAACAATTTATTTAAAACCATTGTACAAGAGACAATTTATGCATTTCCTCCACGTTGGAATCTCCTCAATGTAATGTTGCGTATATCCACATAGGCTTTATTAACGTGCAATTTCTTTTATAGTTTTGTGTGATACCATGGTACATGTATTATGTAATATGTGTACCGTCAACATTGTGACATATTCATTAGTATTTGATTTTTAATGTGTGATTTTATAAATTTAAATTATTACATTTGTTATATGTAAGTGTCATATCCTCACATTATATATATGGTCACATTGATGTATAAATATAGGTATTGGTTTGTTATTTTGTTTTTTTTTTTATTTTTCAATATATTAAGTAATTATATTATTATATGGTTTCATTTTATTGTTAAGCTATATTGTTGTAAATATAATTTTTGTGTTGTTAGGTAGCATTAAGAGGGGTATGTAACATGTTTCTAAAATTATTTCACGAGACAAAATTAATTCCACTTAAAAATTGATTTCGCCTTTTGCTATGGGGTGTATCTTTTATGGAGGATAAATATTCGAAGTGTGTTTTCTTCGCAATCTTTTCATCACATTATTTTAATTTGTTTTCTTGAAGCGTATGTGTGGATCCACTATAGGGAAAATCATTGAAGGTTAAAGATGCTAATAAGCTATTTTTTCAAAGTTGCATGAACACCTTTATGAGTGGAAGATTGTAACTTAAAGCCTTTATAGCGTTAGTTGTTCCACAACCTAGTGTTGATTCCCTTAGTGTTAATTTTTTTTATATTATCACTACAAGAATTCATTGAAGGACACTGAAACCTTAGTAAGCTCTTCACAATAGATCACATGAACATCCAAGCATGAAAGATTGTGATCCAAAACCCTTATAGCACTAAGTTGTTTTATCTCCCAGTGATAGGCCTTGTGGTGATTTGTCATTTGATTTTATTTATTCCCAAGTGTGCTTCGCTAAAATTATTGGTTAGCATAGGCTAGAATACGCTCCAATCCTAGATTTCCTGTTCTTGCATCTATAAGTCTTATTATCTTGGATTGATAATTAAATATTGGAATTAGAATACATATAATTCCACCTACAGAATAACTCCTAAAATTCTAGAGGCTTGGCCTATAAATCCAAACTAAAATTGGTTAAGGATCTTCTTAGATTTGAAAATCCCCAGGTCCTTTTTCTCTAGGAGACAAAATTGAAGGACTCAAATAACCTTCATGAAATTCCTATTATATGTTTCTCTAGCTCATGATTATCAATCAATTCTAGAGCTTCCTTGGGTGGTCTCTACAACCTATGGAACTCCAATCCTTCCATATTTCCTATAAATTTTCAACTCTCTATTGGCCTTTTGTATGTCTCATCCACCTCCCTTCTGTATTTCTAATTATTGTATTCAATTTATATATTTTGAACAAATACAATGAGAAAATATATTGTTGGAATTTTGTAATTAACCTTTAAATAATTGACCCAAACTCTTGAATTTGTTATAGTTGGAGACTTCAACACAATCCTTAGTCACAAGGAATAAATGGTGGGCTATGTTAGTCGAAGGTACTTTCAAATAACACATGGAGGGCATCATATCCTCCTTAGACCTTCTAAATACTAAACCATCAATTGGAAATGTACTTGGTTAATTCTATAATGAAGCATTTGTTTCATAGTTGCTCAATTTGAGAGATTTCTTGACTCTCATTCCTTTTTATAGTAACAATGCTCTCTTTTCTCCCAAATTCTCCCTTGATTTAGGGACTAATCATAATTTCATTTCCATTTGTATTGTAGTATATCTTGATCTAGACCCAATCCCATTTTCTTTCTCCCCCCTATGGTTGCATTCCCCTTACTTCTTTTATTTTGTTTTTCATGCTTCAATCGATTGGATCTAATTCACCCATATCTTCATCTAGGAATAGAAGCTCAAGGAAGTAAAATTTGATCTCAAAACATGGGAAATGAATAACTTCAATTCTCCATATACAAAATTGGTGTTTGGAAAAAAGAAATGGAAGACATTTAGTGATCCATTGAGAAATTTAATCACACTCATAAGGCATTCATAAAAGAAAAATAATTATTTACCAGATACCATAAATCTCTTCATAGTCAACAGGAACAAGAGATTTAATTTTCAAATATTTTGGTTCTAGGATGGAGATAAAAATACAAAAAAATCCATGTTAAGAAAACCAAATATTCTCAATGGAAAAATGTTGTGAAAGAAATCAAACTTGAAGATGGAAACATCCTCCCCTTTTTAGTGAAATCAAAGAAGGAATTTTTTTCCACTACGAAGATTTGTACATTGAGGTAGCAACACCATTTCAAGAGGAAATTGATCTTATCACAAAACATTTTCCTCAAATAATATATGAAAAATATAACAAGAAAATATAAAAGAAAAATATTAAAGTAAGAAGTCTTTGAAGTTATCAAAAATATAAACTCCAATAAGGCCCCAATCCCTCATGGTTTCAAAATTCGCATTTAATAAAAATGTTGGTGTATAATTAAATCCAATATAGTAAAAATGTTGAAATATGTCCTCCACTCAAATTTCATAACTAAGAACACAATACCACATTGTTGGACCTTATCCCAAAAGAGACAAACCCCTCATCTTTCTCAACATTTTGACCCATCTCTCTTTGTAACATTTCCTATAAAATTTTATCAATATTAGCAAACAAAGTAAAATATATCCTTCAAAAAACCATTTTCCCTAATGAAGGAGGCCTTGTAGATAAATTCAAAATAATATAAAATAACATCCTTGTCCACATGCCTATGCATTGCAACAAAATGAGAGGAGAAAGGGCATGATAGTCAAAACTGATATAGCCAGTGTATTTTTCAAGGTGCACCATAGTTTTATAAAATCCATGAGGGAATTTGAGTTTGGTGAGAAATTTATCAACTACATTAATACTTACATCACCAACCCTTGGACTACCCCACTTATCAGTTGTAGGTTGTCCTCATTCTTCAAAGTGTCTCAAGGAACCCCTTTTCTCCCCTTCTCTACATCATTATTTCATATTATAGAAATGGAAAGAAGAGAAGGAAACATTCTAGGCATCAAGGTTGTAAGAGGTCTACGGAAAATAAACCACTCACAATTTTCATATGAAACCCTCCTCCTTGGAAGATCTTAAACAAGAATTTCCTCAATATTTAAATATTTTCTTAACCTCTTCAACAATGTTTTAGGGGTTCTTATTAATTGTGATAAGCATAAAATTTATTCTTTTATAGTCAACCTCAAGAGACATTGTATTAAGAATCCTTTAGTTCCCATTTTAGGAAACTTTTCACACCATTAAATATATTTTCATCCCCCTCTACCTCCATTCCCAATCCTCATCCTTATGGTAACCCATAATCCAAAACAATAAATAAAATTTTTCACTTTATGGAGACCAGTGGATAAATAAAATTAGTTGTCATGTCCTCTTCAAATATATTTTCTTTACTTATCCTATATACCAATTCTCTTCCCTTCTAGCCCTAGTTGCAATCAAGTACATTATTGCGAAGGAATTTAGTTTTTACTGGGAAAAGGAAACATCCATCCAGAAGTGCTTCCATCTGGTAAATTGTGTTACTCTCAAGGCTCCCAAAGTTCATGGAAAGATAATAATGAAAAACCATTCTATTGTTAATCAAGCCTTAAGGTCCAAGATTTTATGGAGTATAATCATTGAAAGAGAATAACGGTGGAAAAAATAAGTCCACAAAATTTTTTGCATAGGAAATTATGTTTGTTATTTAGATCATGCCCCTTCATCCTCCAATAGTTCTCAAATTTAGAGACTCCTTTCAGCCTCTTTCCTCATTCATAACCAACTCTATTGGATCCCTTGTAGTGGAAAGGATATCAACATTTGGAGGGACACATTATGGGTATGTCATCCCTACCCTCTTTCCCATTTCTTCTTCCCCTCAAATCTTGGCTTCATGGTCTAGGGCTTCTCTCTTTAACATCACATGTTGGTCCCTCCATTATGGCCTATGGCATGGTTGGGATTTAGGCGAGATGCCAATGCACCTCTGATATCTTCTTCCATCCTCTTAACATGGTTGTTCCCCCAATCTTATTACAGAGAAAGATTTGTGTGGATAGGTTATCCATAAAATGTTGTGTATATTTCACTGGACATGTTGGATCAATAAGGATTGTAAGTCTATGCAGTCAATAAAGGCTACAAAGTATTTATCTTTCAATCAACGACCCCCCCCCCCCCGGGAAACCAAGCCTCTAGAGAAAAATATAACACACTGATGGTCTCCCAATAATTAAGAGTTTATGTTGTCCATTAGATCATGGAAAAATGATCAAAGAATTTAAGTAAAGGGGGCCTTCAAGGTCCATTTAGATGTATTATATGCCTTCTCTCAATATAATCTTTGCTCCATCTATTTTTGGTATGTTCCATACAAGTATGGAAAAAAAATGTGTAAGGTCCTTTCCTTGAGGTATACTTGCCATACTCCTTGAAAATTGAAGAAAAAATATAGTCGATCACTTCACAATAAGGCCATATTCATAAGAGTTTGGGAAGGTATCCCAAAATTTCTTTATAATAAAATTTAGATGGCCTAAAATCATGCTATATTTCAAGATGAAAACTACATCTTAGGAATGTGGGAAATTAATATCTTTCTCTCTTGTCCAAGCACCTCAACTCCCATAAACGCAATATTTCTTCCTGTTATCCCATGGAATCAATGAAACAATACTATTTGAACCCTTAATATTTTGGTATTGGAAGGTTCTATCACTTTAGTCACATCATACTAATAGCTTAATGTCCCCCCTCTATATTTCTAGACATGATAAGAAAACATGAATTCTCACATTTTATTCTTTGACAAGGATTCTAAGAATAACTTTAGGATGGAAGGTGTAGGAGGTGCACTTTTTGCAACAATAAGATTCCTTGCATTATTATTTTTCTTGGAATCTCAGGGAAATCTTCAATAATTTAGCAAACCTCATGCTTTATACGAAGTATTTTTCCACGCTTCCACTTAGCCCATTGCAAACCTCATAACTATCAGAGACTCCAAGAACACCATTCATTATATTAAACTCAATTACACCCCCTCATAGGCTCATATCCACTCAATCACTCTTCATTCTAGATCTATTATCAAATCCATTGGCTAGGTACATCTCTTCCACTCACCAAAGACTAGTAACCACATGGATGACACTCAAGCAGATTCATCCCTTTAATTAGTGCAAGAGACCTTGAACATAAATATGGATCTATTCCTATGTATGATTCCCTAATTCCATCCAACTATTAATGGTAAAGTGGAAACGGTTCCTACAAAGTTGTCTCCAGTCAACACCCTATGCAGCTTCATAATTCGAAATCAATCAATCCTTCTCTTTTCAATCATACACTCCTTTGTCAGGGAATCCTTCATTTGAATTTAATCCTGTTGAAGAATGTAATTAAGTTCGGTATTCATAATTTGTAGCATTATGTATTTTATGTAAAAGGAAAAAGAAAAGAAAATGAAAAATTATTATTATTATTATTATTTCTAGACAAGCATGTTCTTCATGTTTCTAGGTTTTTGAGTCAAACAATCAAAGTCCTATTTTGACCTGTTGTAAAGAAAAAGAAAAAATAAATTTTAAATATGTGATTTTGGTTAGCAACCCATGTGGGAGCCAAGTTGGCCTTGCCACAATGGACATGTCAATTCACACCCCTTTCAAGTGTATAAATAGAGGAAATATGGAGCTCATTTGGACACACACACTTGATGATTTTTGGTCTGAAATATCAGAAAGAGGGAAGATAGAAGTGGAGGGCCAAAGTCTGAAAGAGAGGATTTCTTCTTTAGTGAGAATTTGCAGAAGTTATGCTTTGTTACATATTTTGTTGTTGGTGTCTTGCTAATGGATCCGTTGGAAAGAAGAAATGCTTGACTTGGAATATAGAGGTGGAATTTTTCTATGGTTATGGGATATCCCATTTGGTTTGATTCTATAAGAAGATAATTTTTTTTGGAGTTTTCCCCTTGGAGAGGTTTTTCCCTTGCTTGGTGCCTATATATTATGTTCTTTTTTTTATGTGATATTCATGTTCATGTTATGGTAATTGTTTCATGAAAGAATCAAAACAAAGATTAATTAAGAAGGAAATGAAATTCACAAGAAATTACTATGGAAAGGAAAATCTAAATTAAATTACAAGCCTCCTGATTTTCAGCATGGTTTCAGAACTTAGGCTTATGGAGATCAGGCTAGAAAATCACTTCTGCTATCAATGATTCACATTCTTACAAATTTGTTGATCCTTTGAGATGATTTTGGAAGAGAATTAAGATAAATTTATGTAAATATCCTATACAAGAAAACTTATGTTCTATAATTTGAAGATATTCTTGATGGTTCTATGTGGCTGAGCCTCTATAATAGTGTGATAATGAACATCAATATAATCTAGCATTAGATGAAATCTCCTATAGCTTGCTTATGGTTTTGGCTCATATATGTACAATGGCACATAATTATGAGATACCATTTCTTTTCTATGGTTTGATCTCTATAGCAATTATTGAATTCTTGATGTATAGTGGTTAGCAACTTTGGTTCGCAACATATAATGGTATCGATAGTTTGCATCAGTTTCATCCTCACGTGATCCATATTTATGAAGGAACATAATAAAATACACATATAAACAGAAACACAAAGATACAATGAATACATAATTTCAATTATTTAATAAAAAAGTACTAAAGATTGTTTACATGCATAATGGAAATAAACTAGCTCAGTCGTTGGTAGCTTATCTTTGAGAATAGATATGGTGGCTACTATTATCATCCCAAGAAACTCTCCTAGGTTGTATATCAGAGATGCTCGAGAAAATTACAAACTCAACAAAAATGTTGGATAAAGGTGGATGAATGGAAGGAATGATGCATTTTCAAGCCAGATAACCACTTCTACTATGCTTAACCCCAAACATGGGTGAACACCCCCAGACTACAAGGCTTTAGACCACCAATTACTCACAGTTTAAGGAATAGGTGAACATGGAGAATACTGACCACGCCAGCAGATGCACAAGACCATGTGATGGCTGGCTGCAACCAGTAGGAAGGTCTGTAAATCTATCTACTGATACATAGATAGGATGACAGCTCTCTGGCACCAAGAAAACAGAAACCTGCATACACCTTCAATAATACACACTAGATTCTAACACATAGGTGGGATGACAACCCCTCTAATGCTAAACATCAAGAGAACATGAAAAATGCATAACAGGCACAACCTGGAACAAAGAAGAAGTGGAAAGTGAGCAATTAATAGCAAAAGAAGCTTGCATTAGCTGAAAATGAAGACTAGATGCTGCAGGTATCACAGTAGTTACAGTCTCCAGAAGTTGAACTTTACATCAAAACAATATCCATCAACCCTCATTACATTTTGTTTCTAGGTATATATGGAGGTTGATTACAAAAATATATGCTATCCTATGCATGGAGGGGTCATAACTGACCACCAACCACATTAACTATCTGATATGGGTCTCTGGTACAATTTGTTGCTTCCACTAAGTGAATTTGACATTCTTTGTACTCTGTTGTCATTCTTGGGCAGCTGGAGTGAACTATGGATGAAATTCCATGCCTGATAAATGCTTTTAACTGCTCTTTCTTGTACTTTTCTTCCTCGTCCATGCTGCTTGTTGAATGCGGTTGTTGAGATATTAACTGTGTAGAGTACTTGGTAGCTGATTGCTTCATCCTTCGAGTGAATGATACAAGTTAGAGGCACGAAAACAACATGGAGGATGCATGGGTGGGATGGGAATAAACAATAGCCATTGGATCTTGGAGATGGACGACGGGGATTGAATCAGAGGGGGCTATCGGGGGGAAACAGGTGGAGACAAATGTGGGCCATCGGATCGTGGTCGGGCAGATCCGACGGCGATCGGGAGTGGGAGCTGCACGGGACTTAATCTACGAGGATGGCGGTAAATGGTTTCCCTGCACCGCTTACGGGGATGAGTGGTAAACGTACACGGGGGTGCAATCCAGTCTTTGCACGACACATGGCAGATGTGACTCGCGGGAAACTGCTTTCCCTGCTAACTAACAAGCGTGTAGGTTATGGGAGCGGGAGCTACGGATACCGTCGGATCTCGCGGGAAATGATCAGATGGCCAATGTTTAAAGTACGTATTTTGATTGATGTGACAGGGACAACTACGGTAACTATGCGCGATTATATGAATATGGTCGTGTGGGTTTAGACTTCGCGCCCCGGGAAAATGGGTTTATAGAGGGTTTTATAACATTTAAACTAATGAACCTGGGAGCTAAGGAAACACGACTTTTATGCTAAATGTGGGTGTAAAACAGGGATAGCGGTGTTATGGGAACGTAGAAAAAATGAAGGAGGAGGAAAGGGGGGAAGCGGGAGTTATAGAGTTATAAAGAAAAATGAAGGAGGGAAGGAAAACCAACTGCTGCGACCCCCTTTTTGATCATCAACAACCCAATCAGGCCTGCATTTGTCCTTTAAATGTTGAAAGTAATAGCAGAGCTAACACTGGCTCCTTCTGGGGATGAGATCCTCCCTGTGAGGTCTCAAGAACCTACAGACCATTGCCTTTCTGATGAAAACAAATTAGCCAAAATTCCTAGTGTTCCATTGGGCATGGAGTCTACTTTGCCTACACAAAACTGATAAAAACCAAAATATTTACAACTTTTAAGGCCAAAGACCTTAAACAACATAATTTTTTAGAAAACGCTCATTAACTGGGCCATCAAAAACTGCCTCTCCTCCCATACTTTTCAGTATGAAGGTGTTGTTCCCTTGAATCTGAGAAATGATGAAAGGCCCTGTCTAGAAAGCATCAAATTTCCCATGATTTCCTTTCTTTTCTTTTAGTGCATCCCACTTCAAAACCAAGTCTCCAACCTGAAAATTATCTGACTTTGTCTTCCTGTCAAAAGCATCCTTGATCTTTTTCTGATGTGCTGCAGCCTTTTCAACCAACTGTTCTCTAATCTAATGTACCTCTGCTAAATCAGTGATCCTCTTTGCCATTTCTTCTTCCTCATTCTTCTCTTCTTGAAGGAATTTTGCCATAGGGAGAGTTAACTGAATTGGGAATACAACTTCAGTGCCATATACCAGCTTGAAAGGATAATTCCCTATGGATTTCTTAATGGTCACTCTGTCAGCCCATAGTGCATACTTGAGCTTTGAATCCCAATTCTTTTTATTGTCCTCTAACAACTTCTTAATTATCCTTATCAGGCTTTTATTAGAGGATTTTGCCAGACCATTTCCTTGAGGATAATATGAGGTGGAATGAACCAGTTTAGTACCCATTTGTTAACGGGAAAAGTGTCTATTCAGAACGACCCTATCCCACTAAGGTGTGAGAGTTACCTTAGAAACAAACAGAGAAAACTACTTTTGTATTTCCTTTATGAATTAAGATAGAGGGGGATAGAAAGAACCGACCTGTGTCTTGCGCTAATCCTTTGATCCAATCCCTCTCTTCTTTGACAGCTTCCAGCTACCTGCTTCCTTACTTGCCCAACTTCACCAAGTTCCTGTAAGATCACAGAAGAAGAAAACTACACAAAGACATGGATCTATATTCATAAAAAGCTTAGGATCAGATTTAAGCTAAACATACAAATGTAACAAGCATCAATGATACACAAGCATGTAGGAGAAACTCAAATAGTTTTATTGATATAACAAGAAGATCCAGGAGGAGTTACAACCGATGATTCCTGATCCAGCATCAACCTCCCAGCAAAGAAGCCCCTCTTCACCTCCAACAAAGCATAAATCACCCAATACTCTGATATCTATCTCAAAACCAACAAAAATTCTTTGCAATGTACAAAATTCCAGCCCCTGGATCTCTGGGATGAGGGATCCATATATACTTGTATGCAAGGAAGATGAGTTAGCTTATGATTTGACTAGTGTCTTCTCTCTATCAGTTCTTGCTTCCACTTGGAGACTGAGAGCCTCTTACTCATCCTTGGTCGAATTCAGTGAGGCAAGTGTCATTGGGGAAGATTCTGGAAGCTTCCATTGTCTCTCCACCTCGCGGAATGACACTTCCATTTGTCATTTCCCGCTCAACGCACCCTGGTAGTGCATTTAGGTGCATTGAAACGCACCTAGCTAGTGTATTTGGGTGCATTGCAACGCAGCTAGCCAGTGGAGCAGCTGAAATGATCCTGATTTGACTGATTCTGAGCAGTTTCCGGTGGAGAACTTCTGGGAGAAGCTGTAATTTTTTGACCTTGTTCCTTTAGGGGTCGGAACAACACTTTTAGGGACTTAGGATCCCTTGGTTTATGGAGATTTCATGCTTAGAGTTGTAAGGCACAAAAATGTCTATAACACCATTGAATCACACATATCCACCAATTCTTTTACTCTGAAGGCTGCGACATTATCTGTGAATAATTTATGTGGACAACCAAATCTGGTAAAGATATTCTCTGTCAAGAACTTCATGACCACATTATGATCAGCCTTTCTAGTAGGAATTGCTTCAATCCACTTGGTAAAATAATCGGTGGCTACTAATATCCATCTGTGATAGCCACTGGAATGTGGATTGATTTCTCTAATGAAATCCAAGCCCCGCTGCTGAAAAGGTCCTTCTGCCTATATTGGTTTTAGGGGCAGGGACTTCAACTGTTACTTTCCCTCAAATCTTTGGCACCTGTCATAAGATTTAACAAATGAAAATACATCAGAAAATATGGAGGGCTAGTAATATCCAGCTCTGAGAATTTTATGTGATGTAGTCTTCCAATAATGGTGCCCTCCACACATGCTGGAATGAAACTGATGCATGACTTCTATTGACTGTTCTTTGTCTAGACACCTCAAAAGCATTCTAAATGGATCCATCCAATAGAGCAGATTTTCATAGATACAATATTTTGCTTCCCTAAGCTTTATAGTTCTGGCTTGACTTTGAGTAAAGCTTGAAGGGATTTCTAGCTTCAGCAAGAATTTAACTATTTCAGAATACCAATTACAAGAAGCTAGATTTTCGGCCACTGACTGCTTTTTGTCTAGTTTAGCTGCTTCCTCTTCTTCATCTGTTTGACCATTTTCTGCAATTATGCACAGGTAATCAATATCCAATGATCTGAAATTTTCTTCAGCTAACAATATGGCAAGACCCTGACCTCTGACAAGTTTGGTGGGCTTTAATTCAATGTTAAATTCAATCAATTTTGCAATCCATTTAGCCCTTCTTCCATCAGCATCAGGTTATGTCAAGACATCTTTTATTGCAGCAGAAGGTACATATGCAATTATCTTGGAATGCAGAATGTAAACTATGAAAGCTTTTAAGGATTTGATAAGATCATATGCTTGTTTTTCAATAATATCATACCTCATTTCATCATCCCTCAAATTTTTGCTGAAAAATGCCACCGGATGCTCTAAACCTTCTTCATCTGCTTGCAATAAAACCGTTGCAATGGTGTCTTCAGAGGCAGATGAGAATATATGGAACTCCTTGCTGTAATTTGGACTTATTAAAGTGGGAGCCTTCATAATAGCTTTCTTAATAGACTCAAATGATTTTCTTGCTATATCATTCCATCTGACCTCTGATCCTTTCTTCAACATGGAGGTAATATGTTTCACACATTCAGCCGGGATGAACCTCCTTACCAAGTTAATCTTGCCCAGAAAGAACTGGATATCCTTCTTTGATCTTGGGACAGACAAAGACTGTATTGCTTTTACTCTTTCTGGGTCAATTTGAACACCTGCAGCAGAAACAACGTGTCAAATTGTGACTTTTTAGGATTGACTGAAATCCCAAACCTTCTGCACTTCAGAAACACCTTTTTCAAATGCTGCAAATGATTTTGATGGCTACTGGAGTATACTGTTATATCATCAAGGTAGATAAGGACAAATTTATCCTTCTCTCCCACAAATGCTATATCCATAGCTCTCTGAAAGATAGCTCCAAAATTCATCAACCCAAAAGGCATCTTGGCATACATAAAAGTGCCCCAAGGAGTGGTGAATGCAGTCTTTTCTCTTGGTCATCTAGATGCACAGCAATATGATTAAAGCCTGAAAATCCATCCAGAAAAGACATTACTTTGGCTCCTGAGACCTTCTGCAGCAAATGCTCCATCTTGGGTAGAGGATAGTTTTCTTTCTTAGAGCATTTGTTTAAGTTTCGGAAATCAACACAATCTGATTTCTCCACTTTTCTTCCTCACTACCACCAAATTGGCTACCCATTTTGAATATTTGAGAGGGACTATGATCTTGGCAACCAGTAATTTTTTAATTTCTTTTTCAATTAGAGGAAGAAGCATAGGATTTATTGGTCTCAGCTTCTGTTTGAAAGGAATAGTGTCTTTCTCCAGAGGAATTTTATGTTGGATTATCTTCTTATCATACGTTTTACTCCCAGGAAAACACGTCAGTAAATTGCTTCATTAATTTGCAGTATTCAAAACTTTGGTCAGCAGACAAATGGGTAGACACGTTTATGTATCTAGGTTGACCTGGATTCCCTATATCATCCTTACAAACTGCAGATTGATCTTCTTTTTGGGTAGCCTTGTAAGGTACATCATTCTGGTCAAATAGTCTTTCAAGAGGAATTAAATCGTTAGGAATATGATTGTTGGGAAGTTGGACAATGCTATCTTTGCCAATTTTATTTCTAAGCTGGGATCTGGGGCTTTCTAACAAGGCTTCACTATCTTGTTCAATTTGCATTTCAGAAAACTCATCAATGACTTGTAGAAACCTATTTAATTCATCATCATCATAAAAAACTTTCCAATGCTGGACATTATCAGGCAAGGATGGTCTCTATTTCATTTGGATTTCATAAATCAGTCTGGGAGGCATGGTAGGGATATATAGACTAGCAAACACGGCAAGAGAATCAGCAAGCTAATTTTTGGCTCTAGGGATATATGAAAAACAAAAATAATCAAAAGAATCTCTGATTCTCCATACCTCATCTCTGTATGCTTTCAGCCTTGGGTGCTTTGCTTGAAATGTTTTATTTACTTGCTGAATGATCAAATCAACATCTCCAAACACCTTTATGTTCTTGATTCCTCTGTCTTTTGCTACATTAAGGCCCAATAGAAAAGCCTCATACTCTGCTATATTATTTGTTACTTGAAAAGCCAACTTAAAAGACAACTGTGTGCTTTCTTGCTCCGAAGATACCAGCACCACCCCTGCTCTTGCAATTTCCCTGGAACATGCTCCATCAAAGAACATCTCCCAAACCTGACTTCCTTTGCTCTTTCTTAGCCTAATTTGTTGGTTTTCTGAGCTGCATTGAGGCCTTCTGAGATTCTTCTATTTGGAGGATACATGCTCCAAAATCAGTGTCCACATCATAAATAGGATGATTGGTAGGATTTTTCTCATCACTAATGATGTATGCCAGTTGTGCTTCTCTGTATAATCTCCTGCTTTCTCCTCCAAAAACTAGGACAATAGCATAAGATAGATCATTCTATAATGTCCCACCTAGTCTCTTAATCCATTCTTTCGACAACAACATGCCAAACTTAGCAGGGACATCTGCTACCACAATATCCATCATCATACTCTTCATGGGCAGCTGAGTTAGGGTAATGGCTAGATATTTCATCAATCCTAGGCATTTCACCTTCCTTGAATCAAAAGAAAATAAATCATGATAGGGTCTAGTGATATTAAGGCCTAACTCTTCCATGACAACTTTAGGCATTAAATTGTGGCTGGCCCCTGTGTCTAGCAGGCAATTGTGGAGGATTTTGTCATGAATGGTCAAGGAGACATAAAAAGATGGAGAATTATTATCAGTAGGTTCAATCATGGGGCTAAGCACAAAAAGAGGCTTAACATCTTGCAAATTGACAGAGTCAGCGGAGGTTTGTGTGGTTTCCAGCTCAAGAGCTTCAAGGATAGGCTTTCTAAATACTTCACCCTTCACCAACTCTGCCAGAGGCACAAATATTTTCAATTTCTTAACTTCTGACTCTAAGCTAAAAGAGGAAGGTAACTTATCAGTACCTCTTACTTCTTGAACTGGAGCTTTGAGGATGACTGGATCAGCTGCTGGTCTTCTTTGTTTGATATTGTGTGATTCTATTTGGACAGTAGCTCTTTAGGCAGCATTCTCCTTGACATTTTTTGCATTTGACCTCAGATTGTATCTTCGTTGATCCTCAGTCTGCAAAATAGCTCCTCTGTCCCATTCTTGACTGTCTTGTTCCTGCAGCAATGATTCTTCATAAGCAACCAAATTCAAGAATGCAGTGCTGTCTTTATCTTCCATGCAGTGAATTTCATCCTCATCTTCAAATTGTTCCTCCTCCATGACTACATTTTGGAAAGGATTTTTGACTTTCTGTTCTTCTTTTGATTCTTCACCCCTCTGAATAATTTGCAATTGTTCATTTTCTCTTCTGAAAGGATTTAGGTTTCTTGGAGCAAATGTGTTTTGCTGCCTTGTTTTTCCTGAATTTTTCTCAACCTTTAGCTTAGATATTTCAGCAGCTAATGATTCTATCATCTTAGTAATTTTGTCTAATTTAGGCTCTGAAGATGATTCAGAGGAAGTAGAAGCCTGACCTCCCTGCCTCCTTCTATCAGCTTGACTTTTGAGCTTTTCTGCAGCCATAATATTAGACTCTACTTCTAGGGCTACATCTTGCATGTCTGCCAGAGTAGCACATCTCCTTTCTTTCAACAATAGGCAGAAATCAGAGTCAAAAGCATTGGCATAAGTGAGTTTGGCAGAGGTGGGGGTAGGATTTACCTCAGCTGGTATTTTACTATACATACAATTGAATCTTTTATTAAAATTCGGAAATGATTCCCCATTTTCCCTCTTCAGGTTACCAAACTCAGTATGATAATACAGCAAGTCCTTTTTATCTCCCCGGTGCTTCAAAAATGCATCATCTAAGGCTTCAATATTAGCAATAGAACTAGGAGCTAGTTCTCTGAACCACTTCCTGGCCTCTCCATCAAGGCTTTGGACAAAAACTCTCATCCATACATCATTTTCACTTATATCTAAATTATCAGCATAACTGTAAAAAGCTTCAAGGTGTTCTTCTACTGTTACTCCCTCTGTGCCAGTGAACTTAGGCATATATTTTTGATATTCTCCCATAGGTATAGGATTCAAAGGAATAAGCAAGACCAAGGGTCCATATCTAGCAGCAACAATTCTTTCTATCTTCGTGGGTGTTGTAGGGAAAAGTATCCGATTCGAATGACCCTAACCCACTCTAAGGGTGACAGTTCCTTAGCAACAACTGTAAAGCAAACTACTGAAAGTTTTCTTCTTTATGAAAGCAAAAGAGAATGGAGGAAGCACTAACCGTTGCCTTGCGCTTAATGTCGAATCCAAACTCTCCTCCTTGGCCACTTGCTCCTAGCTCTTTGTCCTTCTGCTCGCCCAGATGCAATGAGATCCTGCAAAACAACAAAGAAGGAAACTACAAGAGGCATGCAATCATAAATGGTTCATGGATTAGTGTAAACCAAACATGCAATCATCACAATACATAATTGAAACAAGAGCACATAGAAGAACCTCAATAGCTTTTATTAATGAAGAAATAAAGGTTCTGAGAGGATTACAACCATTGCAGGCTCCAACCCAGCAACACCTCCCAGCAGAAAGAATTGCTCTTCTTCACCTCTCTCAAACAATCACCCAATAACTCAAGAATGAAACCAACAGCATAGCATTACTTTGCACAAAATTCCAGCCTCCTGAGCTCATAGGAGAGAGCTCAATATATAGATGAATTGAGAAAGGATGAGTCAGCTTGCAACTGATGTGTAGCTGCCTTGTGTCCTCCCTCTCTTCAGTTAATCTTTAGTTGATCTTCAGTTCTTGAGTCCACTTGGTGAACCTTGCTTCCACTTGGAGAAACAAATCCTCTGACTCATCACAAGGCGAAATACTTGATCCAAGTGTCATTTTTGGAAGATTCCAAAGCAATGACTCACTGTGCCACATGTCCAAACTCGCCCAACGCAGGTGGGCTTTGTTCTACCTGCTTTGCAACGCAGGTACACCATGGAGCAGTTGTGTTTCAGCGCAGAAACCCAGTGGAGCACCTGCTTTGATTTCAGGATTGCTTGTTTTTGAGTGTTTTCAGGTGGAGAACTGATCTGAGAGCTGTTGGTTTGCTGACCTTGTTCCTCTAGGGGTAGGAACATCATGTTTAGGGAACTTTGGATCCCTTGGATTATTGACAATTCATGCTTGTTGTTGTAAGGCACAAAATTGTCTATAACAGATGCCCCCTAAAGTATGAGGTCGTTTATCGGGTGAAATGCTTTATTGAGAGGATCCGAAGTTCATTCGATCTGCTGAGAAGTGTCCTGTAATAAGATACAATACAATACATTATTTTTCATACATTTTTCATGATCTAGCTGAGGCGGGCATTCCCATGCTCAGCTTTATAAATACATTTTGGTACATAGAACAGACGATCGTCTGATGCTAGACTGATAATTCTCTGCCGAATTTATCATCCTTTGAAAAGGATGATCATCTGCTGCAATGATGTACATATCAAATGTCTTTATGTCCTGAATATATATCGCAGCCCGGATGGATGAAACTAGATCCGGGGTCTTCAATCTCTTCCGATCTTCACTCGATGTACAAGTCGATCCATGTGAGAATTTCTTGAAGTCGAACATGGAAAGACATCGCTTGATTACCGGTCAATAATGTAAACCGTTAACAAGCGCGAGAGGAATCACCGATAAGGATGATGACCCTCAAGGTACGGCAGTACAATCTACATGGTGGGAATAAAGGACTTGGCGTCGACCACCATGCAAAATCTTCTGGTCGAAGGTCATTGATGTATACCTGTCGCCGGAAGTGAGAAACTTGCCATTGAGGCATGCAAGCTTCAAAGTACTGAAGGGGGTGTTCCTAGATCAACTCCTTGGATAATGAGCTGAGGTCGACAAGGAGTGATCCGTCAAAGGAGGGCCTTAATGAATCCCACATCAGTGACACGGAACGGAGCTAGTGATTGTGATGAGGTGAAAACAAACTGTGATGTATGATTCAGGGTGGCGGTCATGAAGTGGGTGAAGGATAATGTATGGCAGTGGGTGGAACACGGTTGACTCTTTACAGAACCACATCTCTTGAACATATAACGACACTGATGTGATGGATTGGTAGCATTACCCCAATTGTGGACGGTGTGGCGAGGACCATGGTTCTGCGACTGGTGAATGAAACAACCCAACCCAATGCGGTACGGAGGACAAAGTGTCATGTTCAAGAGCGACTTGCTACCATTAATACTGTGAGGTTCTCCCAATTTTTCCACAGTCATTGCTGACCAGTACCTCTTTATTTTTGTCAAGCTTGAGGAGGATAACATATGCTTGTTCTATAACCTGCCCTTCGGGCAAGCCCATCGCTATATTTTAACGAGCCTAGCGATAGGGAAACTCGTTCTCATCTAAAGACAAGTTTGTCGCTATTTAATCATTTTAACGAGTCTAACGACAAAGAAAACTCGGTTCTTTTCATTTTTAGAGAGTCTGAAAAGGTACGAAAAGTTAACTCCAAAATTCCTTTTTCGTCATCTAATCCCTTAAGTCCGAAAAAGTTTAAAACAATACAGAAGGGATGAATTTTCGGTTGCTTTAACGAGCCGAACAAAACAAGCGCTCGATCTTTTTGTGCAATAATCCCTCAGGTCCAAAAAGATTAAAATCTAGAGGAGGGATAGCTTTCCGGTCGCTTTAACGAGCTGGGAGGCCAAAACTCGGCAAACTTTTCATATTTTACGAGTCAGTGAAAAGAGCTCAAAGAAGACTCGTCTTTTGAGGAACGAGTGATGAACGGGGATAGCAGCAGATTCCAGGTACAGGTTGGAATTCTCCAATCACGGCAGTGTCACAAGGATGGCTAAGTGAAATCACTCTTCGCAGCTGTTCCTCAAAATGGGTAAACAAACATATGGAGGCGAACGATTGGCCAAATGAACGGATGGAGGTGATGGCATATAAACACGACCTAGGGTTTTTAATATGGCTTTCAAAGGTTACATTTCTCGAGGTTGTTTACCGGTTCATTTTTTCTGGATGAGCTTGAACTGCTAGGGAAAGATTGCTCACAATCTACGTTTATTTTTTAACGAGCATGAACTTCTGCACAAAAACTGCTCGATTCTTGTGTTTATTTTTTAACGAGCATGAACACTGCTAAAACTGCTCGATGATTCCTCCAGCATAATAATAATGCAGATGAGGCCCATGCCCCCTAAATAATAAGGGGACATTTCATTTTTTAAAGAGGTTGGCATCGCACAGAACTATCCTCTTTTACTCCTTATTTCATTTTTTAAACGAGGTTGACTTGAGAAAGGAACTATCCTCGAAACTTTTAGATCCATTAAAAATAGAAGGCTTCATATCCAGTTGCACCCATCTCCGCAAGATTACTCGGCGGTGGTGGGGCAAAAGTGCCCATTAAAGAAGGGCCCTTTAGGAAAATTACTCCGATATATTGGAGAGGATGATTGCCTCCATGGATCGATGGAATGCTTCTCGTGTTGGATGGCGGTACAACTTCTGTCGAAGTTGTTGTCGAACTGCCTGGTCGACCTTTTCTTTCGCTATTCAACGGCTGTGAGTTCCCATGGTTTTTGTTTAATGTTGAAATTAAAGCATCATCTTGGCGCTTAAAACTTGACAACATCATAACTTGTGATGGGGAAGCATTTCCACTGTCAACCAGATTCTGACTTGGGTCGGGAAATGGATCAGTCAATACGGCTGGAGTGTGCGGATTCTTTACGAATCTCTTAAACTCAGCTTTGTATGGGCAATCTGACGTCCAATGATTATCGTCACATATGTGACATCTCCTAGGTGTTTTCTCCTTTCTACGAGGATTTTTTCGAGGAGATGATTTTCTTTGATCTTTTTTCCCTTCATTTTGATTCTTCTTGCTTCCTGGTTGATTGGTTTCTTTGCCCCTATCTGTCGATACAGCATTTACTTCCGAAGCAAGAACTTCTTCATGCGCATTTTGATTTGAATCCCTATGGGCCTTCTTTTGATTGGTCCTTTTCGGATTTGTGTTTGCCGTGCCAATCACGCCATCGCCGGCATGAGAGTCACTGTTTGATTTAGGAGGAGGAGGGATTGAAAACTCTGGTCTAGGGGCGTCTGGTATTTTGTCATAGAGCGTGCCGGACTGAGTATATACTAAATCCAAGTATTGTGCACGAGCGATAACTTGCTCTTCTGTTACGACTCCTCCCTTTGCTACATCTTCCGTTATAGCCGGAAGTAATGACTTTATAAACCACTCAGCTAAAAGCTGATCAGGAACGTATGTTTTAACCATTCTTCGTCGACGTCGCCACTCATGTATATGATCTGATATATGAGTTGCGGTTGTCTGTTTGAAGTTAGTCAATATCTCTGTTCCCGTTTCGTACCTTATTGGTAATTGAAAGTGGGTCAAGAATGTTGTGGCAAGGGAGCCAAAATTGTCGAACGAAGCTCTAGGCAATTCTATATACCATTTTGCCGCCGGACCTGTCAATGTCCTCTGAAAGAGGCGAAGCCTTATCGAATCGTCATTCAAAGTGTTCGACGAACACCATAGATGAAATGTCATCACATGATTCGACGGGTCTTCACCTGGATTTCCATTGAATTTAGGAATGTCAGACGGGAGTTTGTGCGGAATCACTGGCCACCAAGGGGCGTAAGCAATTGGATCGTTTGTTAACCGATGTAAATCAGGCAACTCTAAAGTCGCCACGAATGGTAACTGCTAGTTCAAGTTAGGTGAAGCGTAACCAGGATATGATGGAATCGCCTGAACAGTCGGTCTTTGCATACCAGCATAATGGAGTTGATGTTGGTATGATGAATACGGTTGATGGACTTGGCCACTATAAAGTGGTTGATTTTGACCATTCTGAATATATGGTTGTCCAGTATTCGCAAATATTTGCTGTTCAGAACCTTGGTACACTTGTTGGAATTGCGGCTGTTGGTATTGCATTATCCACGGTTGCGACACCATGGGTTGTTGCGCTACACTAACCATTGGACCAAGATGTGGGGTAGTTGTACCCAACTGTACTTGTGTTGTCCCACCAGTAGGTGATTGTGGTTGGGTCGCAGGGTCAAGTGGCTGTTGCATGAGAACCTGAGCAATCTGAGGTTGACACACAACAGGCATTGTTTGAACTTGCGACACGGTCACAATAGCCGGTGTAGTTGGGATGTTTGTCACAGGTACACACTGTTGCATAGAATATACAACTCTCGGTGGCTGGGATAGCACAGGTACCCAACTACTCGTTGCAATTCCGCCATAACTTGAATAAGGTTGAGAGCTCCCGTATGGGTACTGCCCCCCATACGGTAGCAACCCAGAACTCAAGGCAACTGCCTGCCTTGGAGGACTGGATGGCCTAATTAGATTCCCAAAAGGGTCAATTTGATGAGCCTCACCATGAGAGTTACCAGACATTACTCCGGAACAAACAGGAACAGACCATACTGTCGAGATAGTCTCTTGATGGACTCCTTCTAGCGACTGCGAGCTAGTTGGGACAGATGGTATGCCGGCGAACATTGTTGGATTTGCAGCAGGTAATTCTGCCGTCGCCGTGTCATTCGACACAGTCCTAGATGTCGACGGTTGTTCAGTCATTTTTAGTCTATCCAATTGATCACCTAGTGATTCTACAGGAACTTCCACTGGTGATGGACAAACTTCTGTTGTAGCAGGAAATAGAGTGACCCCTACTCCAAATTGAATTGGAGTGGATACTTGCGGTTCCTCTATAATTTCCTCTATCGCAATCAGACCAGGTGGAAGAGGAAGACCGTCAGGTCCGTAAAAGATTCCCGGTGCCGAAGAAGGGGTTGTATCGACCGCGACGGATGTTTGAGGAACAAAACTCTCTAGACTGGTTACAGATGGAACCGGTTCAGTCGTACAAGTATTTGCCCCCAGACTAGGATCAATATTACTGTCCCTTTGTGGTGATTGAACTTCTTCTATTGAGGCAGGGTTTTTGGAAATGTTTGGAGTGACCAGAATCTCAGATGTTGTTGGAACGCTTGTTCTAACTTTTAAAGGAGATTTTGAACTGGTTCGACGAGCTCGCTTTGTCCGGATTGTTTTCGATTCCGGAGACAAAGACGGTTGACTCGCAAGCCTCCGAGAACGACGGATATTCAATTGAATTTCTTCCACGATTGCGGATTACTCGATCAACTTAAAATATAAAGGGGAAAATTTGTGTTTCCGATTTGAATGAATTTTATTAGACGCTTTTAAACATAACTTTGCTTTTTCATGTTTTAAGAGTCGAGAAAAAGCTAAAGATGACTCTAGTCTCCTTTGATGTATTAACGAGCCTAAAGTGACAAATGCTCGATTGGACCTTTTCAGTTATAGAGTTTGAAAAAGGGCCAAAAGAAACTGCTCTGGAGATCTAGGCAGAGGGTGTGCCAAACCTTTCGCGAAACCACAGAATACATTTTACGGTACGGGTGGTCGATCTTCGTGAATGCTGTGTTCACTGCATCGCAATTAGTAGGGCGGCCGACACGGCTTCCTATGGATAAAGGATAATTGCCTATAGGGGTCTCCCAATATATACGCGATGGTACGTGGGAGCACAAGTCTGTATTAGTGCCACCGACTCTCTAGAGGAATCACCCACCTTCGTAGAGATCGACAGTCACTATGTTTAACGACGCCGGAACACGTCTCTACCTAGACCTCTAGATGTTTGCGTTATGTTTCAAATGCGTTGTTAGGTTCATTCAGTATATTTTAAGTTGATCTTTTTAAAGTTTGCCTTTCAAGGTTCACCACGAGATGTATATGACAAATTCCTAAATGCAGCCTAAGATGAGAAGCAAGCTTTTTCAAATCTTTTTGACTGATGAAAATCATAACTACTGAGAGAGAAAGAAGGCAAATTCTTTTCACACAGTTCATACAGCACAAACTAATGCACTTTCTCCTAAATCATCATGCAAACTTTTTTCAAATGCAAAATGCACAATGCATGTATTTTCTTTTCCCTTTCTTAATGTGGATGGATACAAAAAGAAAGTGGTTATATAACTTTGATTTCGATTTAAAGCGAAAATAAACAAGCTTGTCCAAAATCAAAAGACACCTTAAGATTCACTTGCTTAATCACTGGAAATGCATGAAATCAAACCATACGAACGAAAGTAAAATGACTAACCAGCTATGGACAGCAAACAAGCTAACTCTTTAGACCAGCAAAACGCCTAACACAGGTTCAGATCTAAGAGGCCAAAAGCATGACTAGTTTACTTTTCGTTATGGGAAATTGTAAATGAGTAAGAAATACAAAGAACAAGTACAATTTCGTTATATAACAGAGGCAGAATGATGGCAAGTAATATTGGTTTCAAAACAGGCACAAGACTGACACCTAGCAGCAAAACTAAGTGAAAACAGGCAAGAGAAAAGAGGAAACCCCAAATGCACTAAGCAAATTTGGGTCAACGCAGGCTCTGCACAGTCAAACTGGCTCTCAGCGCAGGTAGCTAGTTCGGGACCTGCGTTGCAAAGCAGGTAGCCTGTGTACTACCTGCTTTGGAAAACGAGAGTTGCGTTTTCACAGTTTCCGGGTCATAATTTTCTCAAAAATGCACGGTTTTTTTCTCAAATCAGAAGCATTCAGTCAAGCATACTCAAAGGGATGATTTAGAAGGTGCAAAGCTATCACTAAGAGCTTATAAGGATCTTTGTAGATCAGCTCTTCAAATCATGAATCCGCTCAGAAAATGAGCAAGAGTAGCAGCCCCTCTACTTCGCTTTTGATATAGTCAAAAGCTTTTCGATTTGGTACTCTTTTGTTCAGGAAATGAATAGCAAAATACTACAAACACAATCAAACGGATACGATCCCCAGCGGAGTCGCCAGTTTGTTGTAGGGAAAAGTATCCGATTCGGATGACCCTAACCCACTCTAAGGGTGACAGTTCCTTAGCAACAACTGTAAAGCAAACTACTGAAAGTTTTCTTCTTTATGAAAGCAAAAGAGAATGGAGGAAGCACTAACCGTTGCCTTGCGCTTAATGTCGAATCCAAACTCTCCTCCTTGGCCGCTTGCTCCTAGCTCTTTGTCCTTCTGCTCGCCCAAATGCAATGAGATCCTGCAAAACAACGAAGAAGGAAACTACAAGAGGCATGCAATCATAAATGGTTCATGGATTAGTGTAAGCCAAACATGCAATCATCACAATACATAATTGAAACAAGAGCACATAGAAGAACCTCAATAGCTTTTATTAATGAAGAAATAAAGGTTCTGAGAGGATTACAACCATTGCAGGCTCCAATCCAGCAACACCTCCCAGCAGAAAGAATTGCTCTTCTTCACCTCTCTCAAACAATCACCCAATAACTCAAGAATGAAACCAACAGCATAGCATTACTTTGCACAAAATTCCAGCCTCCTGAGCTCATAGGAGAGAGCTCAATATATAGATGAATTGAGAAAGGATGAGTCAGCTTGCAACTGATGTGTAGCTGCCTTGTGTCCTCCCTCTCTTCAGTTAATCTTTAGTTGATCTTCAGTTCTTGAGTCCACTTGGTGAACCTTGCTTCCACTTGGAGAAACAAAGCCTCTGACTCATCACAAGGCGAAATACTTGATCCAAGTGTCATTTTTGGAAGATTCCAAAGCAATGACTCACTGTGCCACATGTCCAAACTCGCCCAACGCAGGTGGGCTTTGTTCTACCTGCTTTGCAACGCAGGTACACCATGGAGCAGTTGTGTTTCAGCGCAGAAACCCAGTGGAGCACCTGCTTTGATTTCAGGATTGCTTGTTTTTTAGTGTTTTCAGGTGGAGAACTGATATGAGAGCTGTTGGTTTGCTGACCTTGTTCCTCTAGGGGTAGGAACATCATGTTTAGGGAACTTTGGATCCCTTGGATTATTGACAATTCATGCTTGTTGCTGTAAGGCACAAAATTGTCTATAACAGTGGGTGCTTGCTGGCCTGCCATGATTGGGATATGTGGAAGGATACTAGTAGATTGAGAAGTATGAAATAATGAAATGGATGACAGAGACAAAGGGATGTTATGGACTGTATGGGAAACTTTCTTTGGACTAAGGTTCAAAGGGAAACTAACTGAACAAGGGGCTGTACTAATCTCTGAAGTAATTTCCTTATTAACAGTGTTGGGCTCTAAATCTTCAAAATGTTTATCTTCAGCTATAACTTTATCTTTCAGAGATACATGAGATTTCTTAGGCTTACCTGATCCCGATACCCCTTTCTGTGATGCTTTCTTCTACTTAACGATCTTCGCAGGATCAGGCACTAATTCAGCTGGTGATCTCTGAGGATTTATTCAAGTATGTCTCACAAACTAAGCCAACACTTCAATGTGGAGTCGCCAAATGTTGGTCTTCCTCCAGTGGAGTCACCAGATAGATGATTACAACCAGAAATGTGCCCAGACCTTGTCTATCATCAAAATTTGGAACTGTGTCGTTCTCCCAGGGAAGCTGAGCTTCAATCTCCTCTCCCCGGCAATGGCGCCAATTAATCTTATCACCCCAAGAAACTCTCCTAGGTTGTATATCAAAGATGCTCGGGAACATTACAAACTCAACAATTTTTTTTGATAAAGGTGTATGAATGGAAGGAATGATGCATTTTCAAGCCAGATAACCACTTCTACTATGCTTAACCCCAGACATGGATGAACACCCCCAGACTACAAGGCTTTAGACCACCAATTACTCACAGTTTAAGGATTAGGTGAACATGGAGAATACTGACCACATCAGCAGATGCACAAGACCATGAGATGGTTAGCTGCAACCAGATGGAAGGTCTATAAATCTATTTACTGATACATAGATAGGATGACAGCTCTCTGGCACCAAAAAAATAGAAACTTGCATACACCTTCAATAATACACACTATATTCTAAAACAGAGGTGGGATGACATCCCCTCTAATGCTAAACATCAAGAGCACATGAAAAACGCATAACAGGCACAGCCTGGAACAAAGAAGAAGTGGAAAGCAAGCAATTAACAACAAAAGAAGCTTGCATTAGCTGAAAATGAAGACCAGACGCTACAGGTATCACAGTAGTTACAGTCTCCAGAATTTGAACTTTACATCAAAATAATATCCATCAACCCTCATTACATTTTGTTTCTGGGTATATATGGAGGTTGATTACAAAAATATCTTCTATCCTATGCGTGGAGGGGTCATAACTAACCACCAACCACATTAACTGTCTGATATGGGTCTCTGATACAATCTGCTGCTTCCACTGGGTGAATTTGACATTCTTTGTACTCTGTTGTCCTTCTTGGGCAACTGGAGTGAACTATGGATGAAATTCTATGCCTGATAAATGCTTTTAACTGTTCTTTCCTGTACTTTTCTTCCTTGGCCATGCTACTTGTTGAATGCGGTTGTTGAGATATTAACTGTGCAGAGTACTTGGTAGCTGATCGCTTCATCCTTCGGGTGAATGATATAGGTTAGAGGCATGAAAACAACATGGAGGATGCATGGGCGGGATGGGAATAAACAAAAATCGTTGGATCTTGCAGATGGACGTCGAGGATTCAATCAGAGGGGGCTATCGGGGGGAAATGGGCGGAGACAGATGTGGGTCGTCGAATCACGGTCAGGCAGATCCGAGGGCAATCGGGAGCGGGAGCTGCGCAAGACTTAATCTGCGGGGACGACGGTAAATGGTTTCCTCACATTGCTTATGGGGATGAGCGGTAAATGTACGCGGGGGCGCGATCTAGTCTTTGCACGACACGTGGCAGATGTGACTCATGGGAAACCACTTTCCCCGCTGACTAACAAGTGTGTAGGTTACGGGAGCGGGAGCTATGGATACCGTTGGATCTCGCGAGAAATGATCGGATGGCCAAGGTTTAAAGCACGTGTTTTGATTGATGTGACAGGGATAGCTACGGTAACTGCGCACGGTTATATGAATATGGTTGTGTGGGTTTAGACTTCACACCCCGGGAAAATGGGTTTATAGAGGGTTTTATAACGTTTAAACTAATGAACCCGGGAGCTAAGGAAACACGAATTTTATGCTAAATGTGGGTATAAAATAGGGATAGCGGTGTTATGGGAATGTAGAAAAAATGGAGGAGGAGGAAATGGGGGAGGCAGGAGTTATAGAGTTATAAAGAAAAATGAAGGAGGGAAGGAAAACCAACTATTGTGACCCCCTGTTTGATCATCAACAACCCAATGAAGCCTGCATTTGTCCTTTAAATGTTGAAATTAATAGCAGAGCTAACAACTACATGCCTTTTGCACTGAGTTACAACGAGGCTCGAAAGGTTATTTTTTATTGAGAAATAATGGAAAACCCTAAACATCCAAAAACCTAACCCTGGGAGATGAAGCGCCAAAAGTCTGTGGGCCCTGTTGGGTTAAATTGGTACATCAACTTCCCAAGATTATAACTTTGGCATAAGATCTTCATTTGACATGTATGATACCTCGTTATAAATATCTATCTGAGGAATACAACTTTCAACTGAAAACCCCTGAAATAGGCTAGGGGTTTTCTTATTTTCCAAAAAAGCATCGTTTAGGATCTTAAAATGACTCGATAAGTTCAAGACCTGAAAAAAACTACCAAAAATAGTAAACTATGCTACAATTAAGGAAATTGAAAGAAACAATGGTGGGGTTCCAAGTGGAATATGAGGGTGGCCACCAATATCCACTTGGATCAGTCCTCCCCCCTTAGGAAACAATGCTCACCATTGTGTTGAGTGCCTTTATGAGATAAGGAAAATTTTGATGAACTTGGTCCCTAGTGAGCCACTTGCCTTGGTCCAGGAGTTGGTCAGCTTTGACAACCCAATACAGTTGGATATTATGCTAGTGAGTGTTCTCAATTTGTGTGTCCATGCTCTGATCAGTTGTGGCATGTTCCATGTAGTATCGGTTTACCTCTGTTGGTTTGAGTTACTCTTCAATGTCATATGTGCCTAGTAATGGTGGATAGTATGGCTGACGGAGGTCCACATTGAACACTAGGTGCGGGCCAAGGAATGGGGGAATGTTGAGCTCAAAAGCATTGTCTCCCACAATCTTGGTGATGGTGTTAGGCCCATATCAAAGTGGTCTGAGCTTTTGATGGGTTCCAGTAACGCGTTCTTTTTACAAATGCAACCATACTTTGTTGCCCATCTAAAACTTGTGTGGCATCCAATGTTGATCATGCCGCTACTTGTACTTGGCATTGGAATTATCTAAGATGTCGTGCACCTGCTGGCGAATGTGTTCGATGTGTTCAATAAATTGGGTTTCTTTATCAGCTTGGATTGTACATGTGTGGATTTTGTCTATGTATGCGCATGAGGCATGACATCAACAAATTCACATAATGGTTAAAAACCTAGACCCACTTGAAAAGGACTACGGGTAATCGATGTATGGAGATCCTTGTTATAACTATGTTACACATAAGGAATGATTTCATCCTAGGTTCATGGATGCTTGGAGTTGTATGTGTTTACTATGTGCACTATTATCCTGTTGACGACCTTTGTTTGGCCATTAGTCTGGGGATGGAATGCAGTCGACTTAGTGAGCTTAGTGTCCAATAATGTCCAAAGGCTCGACCAAAATGTTCTCAAGGACCTGCTATCTCAATACGATATAATGGTCTTCAGGATTCCGAAATGTACCCATACTTGTCCAAGAAGAGTTTGGCATTGTTCTCTGTTGTAATACTCTTGTTTCAAGCCAACAATATAGCCATCTTAGAAAATTTATCCATGACCACAAATACACAGTCATTACCATGCTTGGTAGAAGGGAGGCCCAACAGATAGTCCATGGAGATGGATTCCTAGGGTTGGCTAGGAGTAGGCAGAGGAGTGTACAAGCCATGAGGGCTTCACTCAATGAACCTTTGACATATCACATGTTTTCATGGCATACTAAACAATGCCCTTAATTTGACTACATATTGGAAAATATCTCTAAAAATCACATTGTTTAACCCCCTATCAATACGAACCCAATACACCTTCCCAATTTAGAAAACATGTACTTCACTAGATATTGTAGGTATCCATTTTTTCATTAACATTTTTTATAACCCTTTATATTTTTTCATGAACTTTGTGCTCCATATTTTATATGTGTCAATATAAAAACCCTTTACCCCTATTATATGCTTAATATATTATGTCATTTTTAACTCATTATATACCCCCAATATGAACCCATGTAGTATGGTATTTCGCCCCCAATGAAGGCCCCATGGTACAGGCTTGGCTTCTTGATGGTTCGCTTGGCGATAACACAGACAGTGTAGGATCTAATATATTTTCCAACGTTTTGTCGAAGTTTTGGCTAATAAAAATACTTATGTAGTACAACCTCAATTTTCTCCACACTGAAGTGTGCTACGACCCGACTATATTGTGCCTCCCAAATCAATTTTGCACGCTCGCTTTAAGGGACACAGAGGTCATCCAAGCAACATAATAATTGGTCTTGGAGGTGGAAATATGGAACTTGCTTGCCATTCACTAGCATCTAGTAAGTGCTGGCGAACTCTAGATCATTCTTGTATGGTTGTGGCCATCCAAAGGTCTCGTGGCCACAAAATTTCCTATACCTACAAAAGAGAAAAAATATTGACTCGACCTGCCCTCTGCAATACCAGGCAACTAGTAAACCAACTCATCACAATAACACTAGATAAAAGACTTAGCGAAATTCCCTTCAACCTTGACCATTAAAAAAGAAAGGAGTAGCTTCGGGACCAAGAGAATTTGGCACCCAAGAGAATGCAACAAAACACCAAATTCCCACACCTAGCACTTGACTTGCCACCCATATACACCTTGACAGGCAGACCCTCACAAAAACTTCTATCTATAACATGCAAACTCACCTTACATTGAGAAAAAAGGAACCAAGGCAAACCCCAACACCAAACTAAACTTGCATTCTTGACGTTATTCTTGGACTAAAGAAGAAGAATTTTACACAGAGAATGAAACCCTCAATAACATCTAAATAGGGGAACCAAGAAAAGAAAAGGTGAGACGTGAATGAGCACCAAATACTTTTACTTTAATGACCCCAACAAAACCTTTAGATTGGAGACTTCCATCGGCAAATGACACAAGGCTCCGCAAATGTCCCAAACAACCACACCCCATATAAATTGAACAAGTTGAAATCCTTGTCGACCAATACAACTCACCGCTAGACATAGCACTAGAACCTTGGCCCATCCAAACTTCACAAAGTCCGAGGACCTTACCTCGACTCCCTTCTTCTAACTGCTAATGAATTCGCCGACCATTAAATCCCATAAATAAACCATCAACCCATTGTAGCACTACATGTGAGGCACAACCTATATCCTCCCAACATTAATGAGACACTATGAAGTCAAGGGTGGTGAGTGCATCACTTAACACCCATTCCATTTGTCATTACACCCATCATGTCTGTTCCATGTGCCATTACATCCCATCACACAATTTTTATTATTAAATTTTGATATTAAGGATGATACCAATTTAAATATTTATTAATATAAAAATTAATATTAATAAATTTAATATTGATATTTTAAAAATTAATTATTACACTCTGATGTTAATTATTATGTTTAATAGATTTAATAATTTTTTGCATATACAAATCATAACGGGGTGAAAGAAGGATTTGATTCGTAACAAGGCTATTTAATCGTTAATTAGTTGTTCAATGTGTATGTTGGTGCTTTGTCTTCAAATATTGATGTTGGTCCCTCGAATTAGTCTCGTCCTTGAGAAAAGAGAATTAATTTGAGATTGCTATGTCTCTTGATCTACTAGTTGGAAAAACAGTTTTTTGAATTATTGGTAAGTCCATTTTGCCATTGGAGCTGCATATCTGAACACGTAAAATATCAATTTCATAACCAAGTTCTTATAAACCGAGCCGAAGAATCTGCGGATTGTGATCAGACATGTCGATCATCGAGTGATAATGATGTGGAGGAGACATAATCAATGGAAAGAAATTTTGAGATACACCAAAGGCCACCGGAATCAATGAATACCGACTTTGATTAAGAAAGATTTACTGGCTGGTTTGCCACTAAATAACAAGAGAATGATGGCAAAAGCCTTCATTAGCATAGGCTTATTCTACCTCTCAATATCTTACTAAAATTGAAGTTACTTAAATATAAGAAATTAAATAATTATACAAAATATTTAAATAATGTGAGCTCACAAAAATATTTGTATAAATAAAAAATTAGATCTCTCTTAACTTATATTAAATTAGTATTTAAAACTAAAAAAACATTACAATAAATATTATGTATTATAATTTTTTTATATAAAATAATTTAATAAATATTAAATATAATATTATTATTATTTTTAAACGAAAATTGTATCTAATGATAAAAGAAAACATTACAATTGCTTAATTGTAATTAAATAAATTATTTAATTTTCCCTGTGCCAAATAAATCTTCGCATCATGTGTGTATAACAGAATGTATTTCATCAATGGTTTATTATAGTTTGAAAAAAAAAAATTCATAGTTTAAAATACAACAAAATTTATTTTATAATTAATTTATAAATTATTTTCTATATTTTTTTAACTGTGAAAGTGACTCACTCTGTGTAGTCAATGAAATGACTTTTAAACACTGATTTGAACACAATACTATGCGCTGAATTCATCATAACTTTAATTTCACCATGGATTTATAATCCGAAGGTAAATACTATAAAGTGGAATATATATTCCAATAACTTAGTGTAACTAAGTTCTATAGATATATAATGATGCATGAAAATAAAATAAAAGATGATATATTATGTAAATATTTATATGGATTATTTTAACTCTATATATATAAATAGATATAGATATATCTTGGATTTAAAAAAAAAAAAAAACCCTACTTATAATTTCACTAAAATTATTCTAAAATTATTCGATAATTTCATGTTATATTGTATTGGATATATGGGTTTTTATTTACAAATTTACGAAACCACTTTCAGAATTTTCAGGAAAGATAGATGCATTACAGAGTGTTATGAAAATCAAAATGTCATCGAGCTAAAATTTCCATGTATCTACTTAATTCTTTTATAATATGCTCACTATTATATTTTATAGGTTGTTCCGAGAAGTTATATATATATATATATATAGAGAGGATTATTGCTTCATGTTATATTTTACTATAGTTAAATTATTGGAGAAATATTATATTTTACTATAATTTAATATTATAAAATTAGATTTAGTTTGAATCACGTGGAGAAATTAAAAAAGATTTAACTAAAACATAATTAGTTTTAACATAAATTTTAATATTTTATTTTTGATTATTATTAAAATTAGAGTAACTATATAAATTATAATATATTTAACATTGCCCAATTTAAATAAACTAAATTATAACTTCTTTATTATTATTGATTCTAAAAATGATTAATATATGGTTTAAACATATATATGTACATTTTAAAATACATGTAATTAGATATTTAATGAAGATTAATCCCACTTGGCATGAAGATTCCTAACTTATAAATAGATTTTGGTACAATACCATGGTTTGCTAATAGCCCATGCTCCAAAATCCTTAACTCGTGTTCATATGATATATGTTTTTTTAATTAACCAAATTAATTAAAAAGGAAGAAAGGGCTTAACTACTTTTTCAATACCACATGCTCAAGACACCTATAGCTAAATTCATATGACATTTATTTAATTAATTAAATTTAAAGGGAAAAATGGTCAGTACTATTTAGAGATAAATCTCAAATATCTTAAATTTTTTATTTTACATATAAAATATCTTAAAATTTGTAATGTGAAATTTTTCTTCAATATTTTTGACTAAATATGTGGTAAAAGATGTCATAAAATGACCAATTAATTTATTATTTAATTAGACAGATATAGTTGCTATGGACTTGTTGATTTTTGTTAACATATTTTCTACAAAGTGAATATGCTACAAAGTGAATCAACCATATATACCATTTATAACGTTTGTAGCCCTTGTTCAATTGTGGGAGTTGGTCCATACCTTTCAAAGTTCAGTAATTAAAATAAACTGCAAAGAACATCATCTCTAGAATTTCTAGACCTTGTTCAAATGTGGGAGCTGGTTCATACCTTTCAAAGTTCAATAATTAAAATAAACTGCAAAGAACATCATTTATAGAATTTGTAGACCTTGTTCAAATGTCGGAGCTAGTTCATACCTTTCAAATTTCAATAATTAAACTAAGCCTAGCTATGTGGCCTTATTTATAATTAGTATAATTTTAAAATGGAATCAAGATTTTTGAACTTTTTCGTTTGTTTATACAAAAAGATTTCATATGTTTAAGAATCTAGAAAAAAAAATTTATTTCTATAGAGAGATTTTATATAAAATGAGATTTTTTAATTGGTTTGTGTGTGTGTGTGTGCGTGTGTGTCATTTGGCAGCCTCACTATTTCCATAGTGTTGTTAGCGATCCAATAAGTTTTTTAGGTCCGTTATTCAATTCCATTGGTGTTAATTCATTTACGTTGCTCGCAAACCCAACTTTTTGTACAAAACTTATTAATATTGTTCATAATTCACTTAGATACCAAAGATCTCATATATATGTTAATGAGATAGTTTAAGGCCTCATCTATGAAACTCAAGCCTTGTAAGTTTCATTTTAAGGGTCAAGGACATTGATGGTTTACGGCCTCATTTACGAAACTCAAGCCTTGTAAGTTTCATTTTAAGGGTCAAGGATATTGATGGTTTAAGGCCTCATCTGTGAACCTCTAGCCTTATAAGTTGTGTTTAGGGGCCAAGGAAATTGATGGTTTAAGGCCTCGTCTATGAACCTCTAGCCTTGTAAGTTTCATTTAAGGGCCAAGGCCATTTTTTATCTACCACAACCATGGTCAAGGACTCAAGCCTCATTTACTATGCCTCATTTACTATGGACAAGACCTGATAATGACATTCACATTCCACCCTAAATCTAAACATTCATTAGAGAGTATATGTGAGGTGGATGGATGCATTTTCCATGAGACTTAAGATTGCACATCTTTGTTCCAGTTCTAGTACCCTTTATTTCTACCCTTAAGAGTGGCACATGCCTTGATACCTATTTTAAGTGTATAAAAATTATTAGCAGTAACCATATCCATAATCAATGACAAATTATTTCCTACAAAGACGATATGTGGAGTTCAAAGGATTCATTCACAATGTCTCATCTTTAGAAGATTAATATAGATTTTACAAAACTTATTTAATTTTTCTAATGATGGTTAAGGCTCAAGACCCATTTGTGGTACATAGAATCTCCTAATGGCACCCATGTCTGAGTCAATGGCCAAATATCCCTTAGAGAGTATCCATGTGGCGGTTTAATGCCTTGTTCATGGTGTGTCAATTTGAGATGCTTTGTTAGGAGTCAAAGCCCTTATTTTGTTTTCCTAACCAATGATGTAGGCCTTGCGATTTGATATGCATAATTAACTAATGGTGCTTGTATTCATAGTCAAAGGATAAGCATCATCCACTAAGTCCTTGTGTGCTAGTTTGAGGATTTATCCATAACACTTGAGCATGATAAGTGCATATAAGGCTCCATGTCACAGGAAGTACATGTTTTTATTTATGATGTTGTTGTTGTATTTGATTATATGTATGTAATACGCTAGTTATATGGAATCTTTATTTTTTGATGGTCATCAGCTCAATGGTTATTGGTACTATGACAGACTCTAATATCTTGATGGGTGACTATCACTCCGACATGCTCTATTTTTTGAATGCACATTATGCATCTGCAAAATATAATATTCTTTTTATAACAAAAAATTTTGAATTTCCTTGGGGAAAAAAAGAGAAGTGCATATAGAGCCTATGTAATTTATTTCCTGCCTCTAACATGGTTAAAGTCCCAAGACCCATTTGTGACATGCAAAACCTACTAATGGTAGCCATATCCCACCCATAGGCCAAAAATTCCTTAGCCAAAATTCGTGTGGTGCTTCAAATTATTGTTTATTGTGCTTAAACCTAGGGAGCTTCATTTAGGGAGTAAAGCCTTAGATTTATTTTCTTGACTAAGGTAAATACCCTAGACACATTCCTATCATGCAAATACTACTAATGAAATCCATAACTATAATTAGAGGCCAAAAATCGTTTATAAAGGTCTTTTGTCATGGTTGAAGGAGTCCTCCATAATTGTTGATCCCCAGAGGATTCACATAGGGCAAAACAAACTTTTATTTCAATAATCATAATGAAGCTAGAAGATCCATTTGTGGTGCACAAAACTGCTTAATGACCCTCATATTCCACCTAAATTCCAAGGAACCCTTAGAAACAAGATAATATGACTACAATACTATAATGACGAAAATTAACTTACTAGTGTATTAATGTGTAATGTATCCTCACGGTATCCTTATGAAACAATTTACTACAACCACTACAACAAAAGCCCTTATTTTGTTTTCCTAACCAATGATGTAGGCCTTGAGATTTGATATGCATAATTAACTAATGGTGCTTGTATTCATAATAAAAGGATAAGGATCACCCACTAAGGCCTTGTGTACTGGTTTGAGGATTTATCCATAACACTTGAGCATGATAAGTGCATATAAAGGTCCCTGTGACAAGAACTACATGTTTTTATTTATGATGTTGTTGTTGTATTTGATGATATGTATGTAATACGCTGGTTATATGGACTCTTTATTTTTTGATGGTCATCATCTCAATGGTTATTGGTACTATGACAATCTCTGATATCTTAATGGGTGACTATCACTCTGACATGCTCTGTTTTTTGAATGCACATTATGCATCTGCAAAATATAATTTTCTTTTCATAATAGAAATTTGTGAATTTCCTTTGGGAAAAAAAAGAGAAGTGCATATAGAGCCTAAGTAACTTATTTCCTACCTTGAACATGGTTAAGTTCCCAAGACCCATTTGTGACATGCAAAACTGAGTAATGGTAGCCATATCCCACCCATAGGCCAAAAATTCCTTAGCCAAAAATCCATGTGGTGCTTCAAATTATTGTTCATAGTGCTTAAACCTAGCGAGCTTCATTTAGGGACTAAGGCCTTATATTTATTTTCCTGACTAAGGTAAATACCCTAGACACATTCCTATCATGCAAATACTACTAATGAAATCCATAACAATAATTAGAGGCCACAAATCATTTATAAAGGTCTTTTGTCATGGTTGAAGGATTCCTCCACAATTGTTGAACCCCAAAGGATTCACATACGGCACAAAGAATTTTTATTTCAATAATCATAATGAAGCCCCAAGATCCATTTGTAGTGCACAAAATTGCTTAATGACCCTCATATTCCACCTAAGTGCCAAGGAACCCTTCTAAGAAACGAACCCTTAGAAACAAGATAATATGATTACAATACTATGATAACCAAAATTAACTTACTAGTGTATTAATGTGTAAGGTATCCTCACAGTATCCTTATGAAACAATTTACTACAACCACTACAACAAAAGCCCTTATTTTGTTTTCCTAACCAATGATGTAGGCCTTGATATTTGATATGCATAGTTAACTAATGGTGCTCGTATTCATAATCAAAGGATAAGTATCACCTACTAAGGCCTTGTGTGCTAGTTTGAGGATTTATCCATAACACTTGAGCATGGTAAGTGCATATAAAGCTCCTTGTCACAGGAAGTGCATGTTTTTATTCATGATGTTGTTGTTGTATTTGATGATATGTATCTAATATGTGGGTTATATGGACTCTTATTTTTTGATGGTCATCAGTGCAATGGTTATTGGTACTATGATAGTCTCTGGTATCTTGATGGGTGGCTATCACTCTGACATGCTCTGTTTTTTGAATGCACATTATGCATCTGCAAAATATAATTTTCTTTTTATAATAGAAAGTTGTGAATTTCCTTGGGGAAAAAAGAGAAGTGCATAGAGAGCCTAAGTAACGTATTTCCTACCTTGAACTTGGTTAAAATCCCAAGACCCATTTGTCACATGCAAAACCTACTAATGGTAGCCATATCCCACCGATAGGCCAAAAATTCCTTAGCCAAAATTCGTGTGGTGCTTCAAATTATTTTTCATAGTGCTTAAACGTATGGAGCTTCATTTAGGGACTACGGCCTTAGATTTATTCTCGACTATGGTAAATATCCTAGACACATTCCTATGATGCAAATACTACTAATGAAATGCATAACTATAATTAAAGGCCAAAAATTGTTTATAAAGGTCTTTTGTCATGGTCGAAGGAGTCCTCCACAATTGTTGAGCCCCAAAGGATTCACATAGGGAACAAAGAATTTTTATTTCAAAAATCATAATGAAGCCCCAAGATCCATTTGTAATGCACAAAACTGCTTAATGACTCTCATATTCCACCTAAATTCCAAGGAACCCTTAGAAACAAGATAATATGACTACAATACTATAATAACGAAAATTAACTTACTAGTTTATTTATGTGTAAGGTATCCTTATGAAACAATTTACTACAACCACTACAACAATGAAGTGAGAGAATTAAGAATAATGTTGCGACACAAATGTACCATACAATCACAATTGTACATGATATAATACCTAAAATCCCTACCCTTGACCCTTCTTCACTAGATTGCACAATGTTTGAACGTCTCTCCTAGTAGAATGCTACAATAAATGTGCTATGTTGAAGTAAAATATGTGTCTAAGTTGGAAATTAAAGGTTTGATTTCAAAAATCTTATTTTTGGTGTTATGATATTGGATAGGGTTGTTAGAGGAATAACTAGGAGGGTGAAACCCTCTAAGAAAATCATGTTTAACATTTTGTGCATTTGGCATAGAGAAGTGTATTTTGTATTCGAGCTAACTATTTTGATTTGAAAACATTATACATCTAAAATTGCATATACTAATATTTAATTAAAAACATATAATAACTCTAATAACTCGTAAAAAAAAACTTCTAAAATTTAACAAGTGCTAGACATAAGTTTGCAAAAAAAGTAACAATAATAATTTAAAACTAATATATAATACACATTGCAAAAACAATGTTTCATATTTGACTTCTAAATGACGATGATAAAGTTAAAAATTTGAAGTTTAAATTGTTATCATAAACATAAAAATAATATCGAGTATAAAACATTACCTGTTATCACCCCAAGAAACTCTCCTAGGTTGTATCTTAGAGATGCTAGGGAACATTACAAACTCAACAAAAATGTTTGAAAAAAGGTGGATGAATGCAAGAAATGTTGCATATTCAAGCCAGATAACCACTTCTACTATGCTTGACCCTAGACATGGGTGAACACCTCCAGACTACAAGGCTTTAGACCACAAATTATTCATGGTTTTAAAGAAAATGTGATGATGGAGAAGACTGACCACACCAGCAGATGCACAGGACCCTGTGATGGCCGGCTGCAACCAGTTAATAGGTCTGTAAATCTATTTCCTAATACACAGACATGATGACAACTCTATGGCATTAAAATAACGGAAACTTGCATGCAAATTCAATGATACATGCTAGATTCAAACACAGAGGTGGGATGACAGCCCCTCTAATGTTAAACATCTACAACACATGAATAAATGCATAACAGGAACAACCTGGAACAAAGAAGAAGAAGTGCACAGTGAGCAATTAACAACAAAAGAAGCTTGCATTAGCTGAAAATGAAGACCAGACGCTACAGGTATCACAGTAGTTATAGTCTCCAGAAGTTGAACCTTACAGCAAGATAACACTCATCAACCTCATTACATCTTTCTCCTGAGTATATATAGAATTTGCTTACAAAAACACTCTGCTGAGTTCCATGAGGAGGGGTCATAATGGACCACCCATGCATATTAACTCTTCTGATAATTTGATTGCTACAATCTGATGGTCTTAATGAATAAATCGACCTTTTTGCTGTTCTGTTGTCCTTTTCTGATCATATGGAATGCAATGTGTACAAGGCTCCATGACTGATTAATACCTTGATCTATTCGAAGTTGTCCTTCTTGTCCTTGACCGTGTTGTTACATGAATGCAGGTAGCTGAGAATTTAACACGCAGAGTATTGAATCATCTCTTCCTTCTTCGCACGCACAAAATAGGCCAAAAACACTGAAAAATACATTGATAATGGACGACGAGATGGATTGAATGTTGACCGTTGGATCTGACAAATAGACAGTGGATATTGGATCGGAGGGCATTATCGGGGAAGACGGGCGGAGACAGATCTGGGACATCAGATCGCAGTGGGAAAGATCAGACGATTATCGGGAGCGGGAGCTACGCACAGGTTAACGAGTGGGGAACCATACCGGAAGGGCGGTAAGCGGTTTCCCCGCACCACTTTTCGAGAGAGGGTGGTTTACGTACATACAAGCGTTATCTAGTGAAATAGCGCCGCGTGGCAAGCGAGAAACCACTTCCCCGTGGGTTATCGATCATGCAGGTTCACAGAGTGGGGGAAGCGTCAATCGTTGGATCTCCGCGGGATGATCAGATGGTCACGGTTAGCGCACATATTTGGAGTTTGATGTGACAGGCAAGGGGCAGGCCCGAGCTTTATTAAAGCTAAGGGTTATGGATTTTATTATATGCGTGGCTATAATGGATTAGAACCTTAGAGCCAGGGATTAAACGAATAATGCGTTTAAATGAGGTTTAAATGGGTTATATGGGTTTTAAACAGGTTATGAGGGTTTTTTAATGTCTAATCAAAAAATGCCTGGGAGTTGGTAAAAAAAGGGTTTAGGCAGGGTTCTGAAGGTTATTAGGAGTTTATAAAGGCAAACAACAATAATGAAGATAGGGAGAATTAAGAGAAAGGAAGGGAAGGAGGAAACAGGGGTAATGGAGTAAAATGAATAAGGAAAATAAAGGGGAATGATAAAGTAAACTGCTACAAACTCTTTGCCACCAAAATCAGCATTGACTAATATGATTTTTATCCATCAATGTTGAAGAACATAGCAGAGCTAACACTGGCTCCTTCTGGGGATGAAATCCTCCCTGTGAGGTCTCAAGAACCTGCAGACCAATGCCTTTCCAGTTGAAAACCAATTAATCAAAGTTCCTAGTGTTCCATTGGGTATGGAGTCTACTTTTCCTACAAAAAACTGATAAAACAAAATATTTACAGCCTTTAAGGCCCAAAGACCTTAAACAACATAAACTTTCAAAAACCGCCCATTAACTGGGCCATCAAAAACTGTCTCTCCTCCCATACATTTTAGTATGAAGGTGTTGTTCCCTTGATTCTGTGAAATAATGAAAGGCCCTGTCCAAAAAGCATCAAATTTTCCATGATTGCCTTTCTTCTCCTTTAGTGCATCCCATTTCAAAACCAAGTCACCAATCTGAAAATTATTTGTTTTTGCTTTTTTTTTCAAAGGCTTCCTTGACCTTTCTCTAATGTGCTGCAGCCTTTTCAACCAGTTGTTCTCTAATCTGATGTAATTCTGCCAAATCAGTGATTTTCTTTGCCATGCATTTTTCCTCATCCTGTTCATTTTGAAGGAATTTAGCCACAGGGAGAGTTAATTGAATTGAGAATATAGCATCAGTTCCATATACCAACTTAAAAGGAGAATTTCCTGTGGATTTTTAATGGTCACTATGTCAACCCACAGTGCATACTTGAGCTTTGAATCCCAACTCTTTTTATTGTCCTCTAATAGCTTTTTAATTATTTTGACCAGACTTTTATTAGAGGATTCTACCAGACCATTTCCTTGAGGATAGTATGAGGTCGAATGAACAAGTTTAATGCCCATTGAATTACACATTTCCACCAATTCATTTGCCCTAAAGGCTACTGCATCATCTGTGATTAATTTATGTGGACAACCAAATCTACTGAAGATATTTTCTGTTAAAAACTTCGTGACCACATTATGATCAGCCTTCCTGGAAGGGACTGCCTCAATCCACTTAGTGAAATAATCAGTGGCTACTAATATCCACCTGTGTTGGCCACTGGAGTGTGGATTGATTTCTCCAATAAAATCTAAGCCCCACTGCTGAAAAGGTCCTTTTGCCTGAATTTTTTTTGGGGGCAGTGATTTCAACTGTTGTTTTCCTTCAAATCTTTGACACCTGTCACAAGATTTAACAAAAGAAAACACATCAGAAAATAAAGTGGGCCAATAGTACCCAGCTCTGAGAATTTTATGGGCTATAGTTTTCCAATAATGGTTCCCTCCACACATGTTGTTATGAAACTGCTGCATAGCTTCTTTTGACTGTTCTTTATCCAAACACCTTAAAAATATTCTAGATGGATCCCTCTAGTAGAGCAGATTTTCGTTGATACAATATTTAGCTGCCCTGAGTTTTAAAGTTTTGTCCTGACTTTGAGTAAATCCTGAAAGGATTTCTAGCTTCAACAATAAATTAATTATTTCAGCATACTAGTTACATGAAGCTATATTCTCGGCCACTGACTGCTTTCTCTCTACTTCAGTTGTTTCCTCTTCTTCATTTGTTTGACCATTTGCTGCATTTGTGCACAGGGAATCAATATCTAAAGACCTGCAATTTTCTTCAGCCAATAACTTGGCAAGCCCCTGACCTCTGACCAGCTTGGTGGGCTTCAGCTCCATATTAAATTCTATCATTTTTGCAATCCATTTCGCCCTTCTTCCATCAGCATCAGGTTGTGTTAAGACATATTTTATTGCAGTAGAAGGTACATATGCAACTATTTGAGAATGAAGGATATAAACTCTAAAAGCTTTCAAGGATTTGATAAGAGCATATGCCTGCTTTTCAATAATATCATACCTCAGTTCAGCATCCCTTAAATTCTTGCTGAAAAATGCCACTGGATGCTCTGAACCTTCTTCATCTTCCTGCAATAAAACTGCTGCAATGGTGTCTTCAGAGGCAAAAGAAAATATGTGGAACTCCTTGCTGTAGTCTGGAATTATTAATGTGGAAGCTTCCATTAGAGATTTTTTGATGGAATCAAATGATTTTCTTGTTGTTTCAGTCCATCTTACCTCTGACCCTTTTCTCAACATGGAGGTAATATGCTTCATATATTCAGCAAAATTTGGAATAAACCTCCTGTCAACATTAATTTTGCCCAAAAAGGACTGGATGTCCTTCTTTGATCTCGGGACAGACAAAGTTTGTATTGCTTTGACTCTTTCTGGATCAACTTGAACACCTGCAGCAGACACAACATGTCCTAACAGCTTGCCTTCTTCCAAAGTAAATTGTGATTTTTTTGGATTGACTGAGATTCCAAACCTCCTGCACTTCAAGAATACTTTTTTCAAATGTTGTAAATGATTTTGATGGTTGTTGGAGTAAATTGTTATATCATCAAGGTATATGAGGACAAATTTGTCCTTCTCTCCCACAAATGTTATATCCATAGCTCTCTGAAAGGTGGCTCCAGCATTCATCAACCCAAAAGGCATTTTAGCATACATAAAAGTGCCCCAAGGAGTGGTAAATGTAGTCTTTTCTTGATCATCTGGGTGCATAGAAATCTGATTAAAGCGTGAAAAACCATCCAAGAAAGACATTAATTTGGCTCCTAAGACCTTTTGCAACAAGTGCTCCATCTTTGGTAAAGGATAGTTGTCTTTCTTGGAACATTTGTTTAAATTTCTGAAATCAACACACAGTCTGATTTATCCACTCTTCTTCCTCACCACAACCAAATTTGCTACCCATTTTGAATACCTGAGAGGGACTATGATCTTGGTAGCCAGCAACTTTTTAATTTCTTTTTCAATCAGAGGAAGAAGCATAGGATTTATTGGTCTCAGCTTCTGTTTTAAAGGAATAGTGTCTTTCTCCAGAAGGATTTTATGCTGAAATATGTTCATGTCATATGTTTTCGGGTCACTATACTCCTAGGTAAACACATTAGCAAATTGTCTCATTAAATTGCAGTATTCAACACTTTTATTAGCAGACAAACGAGTGTACAACTTCACATACCTAGGCTGACCTAGACTTCCTATATCATGCTTACAGACTACAGATTGATCTTGTTTTTGGGCAGCCTTGTAAGGCACATCATTTTGGTCAAACAGTCTTTCTAGAGGAATTAGACCCTTTGGAATATGGTTACTAGGAAGATGGACAATGTTGTCTTTACCAATTTTATTTCTAAACTGGGACTGGTGATGTTCTAACAAGGCCTCATTCTCTTGGTCAATTTGCATTTTGGAAAACTCATCAATGACTTGCAGGAACTTATTTAACTCATCATCATCATTAAAACTTTCCAATGTTGGAAATTATCTGGCAAGGATGGTCTATACATAATCAGGACTTCATAAACTAGTTTGGGAGGTATTGGAGGGATGAATTGACCAGCAGAAACAACAAGGGAATCAACAAGCTGATTTTGACATCTAGGAATGTATGAAATGCAGAAATAATCAAAAGAATCTCTGATTCTCCATACCTCATCTCTGTATGCTCTTAACCTTGGGTGATTTTCTTGAAATGTTTTATTTACTTGCTGGATAATCAGATCAGCATCTCCAAATACCTTTATACTCTTGATTCCTCTGTCTTTTGATGCATTAAGACCTAACAACAATGCTTCATATTCTACTATATTGTTTGTCACTTGAAAAACCATCTTAAAAGATAGTTGAATGCTTTCTTGTTGTGGAGATATCAGCACCACTCCTGCTCCTGCAGTCTCCCTCGAACATGCTCCATCAAAGAACATCTCCCAAACCTGACTTCCTTGCTCTTCTTTGGCCTGAACTGTTGGTTTCTTGAGCTGCATTGAGGCCTTATGAGATTCTTCTATTTGGATAATACATGATCCAAAATCAGTGTCCACTGCATATATGGGATGATTTATAGGATTCTTCTCGTCACTGATGATGTATGCCAACTGTGCTTCTCTATACAATCTCCTACTTTCTCCTCCAAAAACTGGGATGGTGGCATAAGATAGGTCATTCTATAATGTCCCACCTAGTCTCTTAATCCACCCTCTGGACAACAGCATGCCAAACTTGGGGGGCACATCTGCTACCACGATATCCATCATCATACTCTTCATGGGTAGCTGAGTTAGGGTAATAGCCAGATCTTTGATTAATCCAATACATTTCACTTTCCTTGAGTCAAAAGAGAATAAATCATGATAGGGTCTGGTGATATCAAGGCCTAACTTTTCCATGACAGCTTTAGGCATTAAAGTGTGGCTGGCCCCTATGTCTAGCAGGAAATTGTGGAGGATCTTGTCATGAATGGTTAATGAGACATAAAAAGATGGATAATTATTATCAGCAGGTTCAATCATGGGGCTGAGCACAATGGCAGGCTTGTCATCTTGCAAATTGACAGAGTCAGTGGAGGTTTTTGTGGTTTCCAGCTCAAGAGCTTCAAGGATGGGCTTTCTAAACACTTCACTCTTTACCAATTCTACCAGATGCATAGATATCTTCAATTTCTGAACTTTTGACTCAAAGCTGAAAGAAGAAGGTGACTTATCAGAACCTTTTACCTCTTGAACTGGAGCTTTGAGGATCATTGGATCAGCTGCTGGTCTTCTCTGGCTGTTATTTTGTGACTCTGTTTGGACAACAGCTCTTTGAACATAATTTTCTTTGACATTCTTTACATTGGATCTTAAATTATACTTGTGTTGTTGTTCAGTTTTTAGGATAGCTTCCCTATCCCATTCTTGATTGTCTTGTTGTTGCAGCAATGCTTGTTCATACTCAGCCAATGTCAAAAATGCAGTGCTACCTTTATCTTCCATGCAGTGAATTTCATCATCATCTTCTTCAAAATGTTCTTCCTCCATGACTACATTTTGGAAGGGTGCTTTAACTTTCTGATCTTCTTTTGATTATTCACTCCTCTACATTATTTGTAACTGTTCATTTGCTCTTCTAAATGGATTGGGATTTCTTGGAGCAAATGTGTTTTGTTGCTTTGTTTTCCCTGAATTCTATTCAACCTTCAGCTTAGAAATTTCAGAAGCCAGTGACTCTATCATCTTAGTCATTTTGTCCAATTTAGGCTCTGAAGATGATGCAGAAGAAGTAGAAGTCTGACCTCTCTGCCTCCTTCTGTCAGCTTGACCTTTTAGCTTTTCTTCAGCCATAATATTAGATTCCACCTCTAGTGCTGCATCATGCATATCAGCTAGAGTGGCACATCTTCTTTCTCTCAATAATAGGTAGAAATCAGAGTCAAAAGCATTGGCATAAGTGAGTTTGGCAAGAGGTAGGAGTAGGTTTTACCTCAGCTGGTATCTTACTATACATTCGATTAAATCTTTTATTAAAATCAGGCAGAGATTCACCATTTTCCCTCTTCAGATTACCAAACTCAGTATGATAATACAGCAGGTCTTTTTTATCTCCCCAGTGCTTCAAAAATGCATCATCTAATGCTTTAATATCTGTTATAGATCTCAGGGGTAATTCTCTGAACCACTTCCTGGCCTCTCCATCAGGTCTCTGGACAAAAACTCTCATCCACACATCATTTTCACTTATATCTAAATTATCAGCATAACTGTAAAAAGCTTCTAGGTGTTCTTCTGCTGTCACTCCCTCTGTGCCAGTGAATTTAGGCATATATTTCTGATATTCTCCCACAAGCATAGGATTTAAAGGAACAGGCAAGACTAAAGGTCTATATCTAGCAGCAACAATTCTCTCAATCTTCGTGGGTGCTTGTTGTCCTGCCATGATTGGGATATTTGGAAGAATACTAGAAGATTGAACAGTAGGAAGTAATGTGATGGATGGGAGAGACAAATGGATGTTTTGGACTATATGGGAAACTTTCTTTGGACTGAGATTCAAAGGGGAACTAAATACGCAAGGGGCTGCAGTAATCTTTGCAGATTTTTGTTCACTAGCAGCACTAGGCTCTAAGTCTTCAAATTGTGTATTTTCAACTAAAAATTCCTCATGCAGAGACAAATAAGATTTCTTGGGCTTACCTGATCCTCATGCTCCTTTCTGTGATGCTTTCTTTGCTTTGACAGTCCTCTCAAGTTCAGGCACTGATTCAGCAGGTGATTTCTGCGGATTCCTTCGAGTATGTCTCACAAACTGAGCTAGAACATCAATGCGGAGTCACCAAAGGATGGTCTTCCTCCAATGGAGTCGCCAGATAGATGATTACAACCAAAATCTGTGTTCAAACCTTGTCTATCATCAAAGCTTGAAGTTGTGTCGTTCTCCTAGGGAAGCTGAGCTTCAATTCTCCTCTCCCCATCATTGGCGCCAATTAATGTTATCACCCCAAGAAACTCTCCTAGGTTGCATCTCATATATGCTCGGGAACATTACAAATTCAACAAAAATGTTGGAAAAAAGGTGGATGAATGCAAGAAATGCTGCATATTCAAGCTAGATAACCACTTCTACTATGCTTGACCCCAGACATGGTTGAACACCCCCAGACTACAAGGCTTTAGACCACCAATTATTCACAGTTTTAAAGAAAATGTGATGATGGAGAAGACTGACCACACAAGCAGATGCACAGGACCCTGTGATGGCCGACTGAAACCAGTTAAGAGGTCTGTAAATCTGTTTCCTAATACACAGACAGGATAATAGCTCTCTGGCATTAAAATAACAAAAACCTGCATACAAATTCAATGATACATGCTAGATTCAAATACAGAGGTGGGATGATAGCCCCTCTAATGCTAAACATCTACAGCACATGAATAAATATAACAGGCACAACCTAGAACAAAGAAGAAGAAGTGGCCAGTGAGCAATTAACAGCAAAAGAAGCTTGCATTAGCTGAAAATGAAGACCGGACGCTGCAAGTATTGCAGTAGTTACAGTCTCCAGAAGTTGAACCTCACAGCATGATAACACTCATCAACCTCATTACATCTTTCTCCTCGGTATATATAGAATTTGTTTTCAAAAACACTCTACTGAGTTCCACGAGGAGGGGTCATAATGGACCACCCACGCATATTAACTCTTCTGATAATTTGTTTGCTACAATCTAATGGTCTTAATGAATAAATCGACCTTTTTTTCTGCTCTGTTGTCCTTTTCTGAGCATATGGAATGCAATGTGTACAAGGCTCCATGAATGCAGGTAGCTGAGAATTTAACGCGCAGAGTATTGAATCATCTCTTCCTTCTTCGCGCGCACAAAACAGGCCGAAAACACTGAAAATACATTGATAATGGACGAGGAGCTGGGCATGAACGCTGACTGTTGGATCTAACAAATAGACGGTGGAGATTGGATCGGAGGGAACTATCGGGGAAGACGGGCGGAGATAGATCTGGGCCGTTAGATCGCAGCGGGAAGGATCGGATGACTATCGGGAGTGGGATCTGCGCACAGGTTAACGAGCGGGGAACCGTACCAGAAGGGTGGTAACTGGTTTCCCCACACCGCTTTTCGAGAGAGGGCGGTTTATGTACATATGAGGGCAATCCAATGAAATAGCACCGTGTAGCAAGTGGGAAACCTCTTCCCTGCGGGTTATCGATTATGCAGGTTCACGGAGCGGGGGAAGCATCAATCATTCGATCTCCGCGGGATGATCAGACGGTCACGATTAGCGCACATATTTGGAATTCGATGTGACAGGCGAGGGGCAGGCCCGGGCTTTATTAAAGCTTAGGGTTATGAATTTTATTATATGCGCGGCTATAATGGATTAAAACCTTAGAGCCAAGGATTAAACGAAAAATGTGTTTAAATGAAGTTTAAATGGGTTATATGGGTTTTAAATAGGTTATGAGGGTTTTTTAATGTCTAATCAAAAAATGCCCGGGAGTTGGTAAAAAAAGGGTTTAAATGGGGTTCTGAAGGTTATCAGGGGTTTATAAAGGCAAACAACAATAATGAAGATAGGGAGAATAAAGAGAAAGAAAGGGAAGGAGGAAACAGGGGTAACGGAGTGTCACACGGAATGAGTCGTTCTTGCGGACAAGACCGACCTCCCTAGTATCTAATGATATCTAGTGACAAGCAAGCCAATCAAATTCTATCTTTCTCTAAATATGAAATTTATAAACAAAGGAAAACAAGTGTTTTAGGCCTACCTTGGGTCCAATGCAAGTTTGTGGAAGCCTCACTCCTTTGATCCAAATGAGCTCCCTTGTAGCGAATCTGCAAACACAAACAAGCACACAAATTAAATAGCACCTGAAAATCCAATATAACAAAGTATAATTATCATTTTGATCAAGGAATTCATGAAAAAAATCACATAAGACAATTTGTTGAGAAAAATGAATCTGATTGTATTAATTCAAATCAAAGAAGAACTTTACAACCTGTGCCTTGATGCTGTACAAGCTCCTCCCAGGGTCCAACAAGAAGTCTCCTCTACTTTGACAAGTTTCACTCTCTTCGCAATGAAGCCAAAAGGTATGTGATCTCTCCTCTCAAGCTTAACTAGGAAGTCTCAATTCCACCAGCATTTACCCTAAAAAAATTTCAACTTCTAACCTCCCTAGCAACCAACCCAATGCCTTAATTTATAGTGCAATGGAGGGAAGTTACTAGGTCCACCTTCAAAGGGATAAAGCCCTCTTTCAAAGGTATAGCTCCTCTCATCAAGGGATTAGCTCCTTCTCTTTTGGGATGCATGAACCACCTAAGAGCGAACCATCCACGTCAAAATTCCTTCTAGAATCATCTAGAATTAACCCAAAGTGAGTTTTTTAGAATAAACTTGCACCTTTTTTACTTTCACATGGGTCTGCACCCACTCCTTTAGAGACAGAGCGGGCAGGTCCGCAGGTAACACGAACAAAGGGTGCGGGACTGCAGGCAATAGTGAGAGAAAGTGCGGAACCAGAGTTTTATTGATTTTTAAAGGTCTTTCTCTCATTTTCAAAGCTTGACATGAAGAGCTGAGGTTTGAGACTTTCTTAGGAGGACAGTATGAATGATGATAGACCCATACTGACTGTAAATAGTCATGGTGACAATATTTTGTGTAACAGATTGCCCCTAAAGTGCGAAGTCTATAGTAGATGAGGATTTCATTTATCATCTAGGAAGAGTGAAGTACTTTATCATTTCGAGGATCATCTTGTGGAGAGCCCGGTTGGAACCTGTAAAAACATTCAATGCAAAATATATATATGAGATCATATCATCGTTGAGGTAGGCATTCCCATACTCAGATCAAAACTGACTAGAAAACTAACTACTGCTCTGATATAGGAATGATCTTGTAATACATCACAAGTATAGACACATGTAGACATAGTATGGATGCAGCCATTTGTTTATGAATAGTCCACAGTATAATGAATACAAAATTCCTCGCAGCCTGGATGGCGGAAACTAGATCCAGGGTCTTCATTTCTACTTCCCGAAATAGTACGATTCTATCTATGCGAATGAATGTGTTGAAGTCGAACATGGTAGAAACCACTTGATTACCAGTCAATGATGTAAACTGTTAACAAGTGTGAGAGAAACCACCAGTAATGTCAATGGCTCTCAAAGTACTCAGTACAATCCATGAGATGTGAATAGATGTGTTGATGTTGAACATGTCACGGAATCCTTTGATCGAAGGTCAATGATGCAACCTATTGTCGAAGGCGAGAAACCTGCCATTGAGGCATGCAAATTCCAAGGTACTGACGATTTATAGATCATCTTTCTAGATAATGAGTTGAAGTCGATAGAAAGCGATCCGTCGTAGGCAAGCCCACAACACGAAATCATAGATCAAGTTTGAAGAAATTTAGTTGCAAGCACTGACTCAGGGATGGTCAAGATGGATGATAGATATTTTGCAGATGAATGGCTTATTTGCACTGACCTCTTTAACACATAACAACACAACAGATGGTTTGGTGACAATTGACCCAAAGTTAATACTCAGAAACCGGGTGAAGACTTTCAATATGGTTTGATCAATTGTTAGGCAAAGGATTTCCCAACCCAGGTGAATAAAAATGTTGTGTTCAGGAGTGGTTACAAAGTATGACAAACAGGCTCATTTTTTTCTCTTTTCCCGCACCATTTCTGGCAAGTACCTCTTTATTTTTGACAAGCTTGAGGAGGATAACATTTGCTTGATTATAAGTTCATCCTTCGGATGAGTCCAACTTAGTTTAAATTTGAACCCTAAGAAGGATTGGTTCGTTCCTGTTTGTAATTGAACAGGTCCTTTACTGTTAAATTTTAACAAGTCCAGTATAGGAGAAACTCAGCGTTTTTCAATTTTAGAGAGTCTGAAAAAACTTAGGAAGACTCCATGGTTGTCCTTCTCCATTAATTTGTGTCTCCCAAGCCCGAAAAAGTATAAAATAATACTTGGGAGAACTGCTTGATCATTACAACCAAGGAGTACTTTTCGTAATTAGTGCCTCTGATACGAAAAAGTAAAAAAACGATCAATGACACGTCATTTTATAACCAATATCGAATTTGAAACGACAAAAATCCAGCAATCTTTTCATGTTTTTACGGTCAGAAAATGAGCTGTAAATGGACCATCTTTTTAGTTCCATTTTAACGAGCTTAAAAAGAAAAACTCGGCAATCTTTTCATGTTTTAGGAGTCAGAAAAGAGCTTAAAGGTGACTCTAATGTTTTTTCATCGAAAATGACCGATTTCGCCTTAAAAATCCGTTATCTTGAACAAAAACTCAAACATTACTCATACCTGTTTAAAATGGATAAGTTTCAAAAGTTACCTCTTTAAAGTGAAACATAAACAAATTAAAAACTCATTTATTCAAAAAACTTATAAAAAGGGCTTTTGTAAAATCAATTTTACCGTTTGAGTTCTAGGTGAGAAAATAGAGCTTTTGGTCAAAAACTTCCCATGAAGATTGCGGAAAATCCGTTCGTTAGAATCGAACGCTGTCTCCTCCAGGTAATCTACATCATCCTACTCTTTAATTTCATCTGTTTCAAATTTGTTTTAGGCTTTAATTTCATTTCTTAAGGGATTCTTAGGTTAGAAACCCGCGCACGGGGGCCCGCAGGCACAACACAGGTAACCTGTAGACCCTGACTTTTTCGTAATGGGAAAAAAGTCAGGGCTGTGAAGGCAAGGTGCGGACCCACGCACTGTCTCTAACAGAGAGGGTGCGGTCCCCGCAGCAAGGGTTTTTAAACCTAAATTTCTCAAAATTCACCCAAAAACTTTGCTTTTAGACATTCTAATTCGCCTTTTTATTGAATGTAGAGTATACATCATGCTTGATTGGCGAGAATGGGAGCATGAGGATGTAGATCTTACCATGATAAATCATCAACCTTCGATCAATGCATTGAAGGCATGCAGCTTATACAAATTATGGGCCATACCTGGCATGAGGGCCCAGGTGGACTTCTTGCAGTGGCTGGTAGACAGGTGGAGCATACAGGACCAGTGCTTCTTCATTGGTGGTCACCAACTCGAAATGGAGCCGGCAGAAATATACTTTTTGACTGGTTTTCCTAAGAGAGGTGAACACTTGACTCTATTCAGGACTAGGCCAGGTGGCTAGTCTGTCGATAACCTCCGGCTAGAGTTCTGTAACAACCAGACTAGAGACAAAGGGATAGATATCAAAACCATATCCCTTCCTGAACTCAAGGTAATTGCGTTTACTATTACCAGGCTCTGCGGGAGCGCAGCACTACATGTAGCCACTAGATCCCAGATGCAGATGGTAGTAGACTGCTTTTAAGGCACCATCTTCAACTGGTGCGATGCTGTGTTGGCTAATATAAAAGGCCAACTGACTAGAGCAAAGAACGGACAACTGAAAACCTTTGGATATGGTGCTTTATTTGTGAGCTTTGGTCTGGAGAGGGTTCCTATGTTGGTCCCACAGCACCTCACTGTTGGAGCTGGACATCCTCGAGAGCCCAAACTAATGTGATGGGTTGCAGTTATGGCCCGTCATCCTGAGGAGGGGACAGAGGTCGTTCGATTCACTACTGAGTATTTCCATTGGTTGGAGAACCAGGTTTTTGCTATTCAGGACTTTCCTTACGCTGGGGTAGATTTTCGTGGTGACCCAGACATGGCTCTTCCACCAGGAGAGCATTGGGATGACTCCGGTAAAATCATTTTCAACATTTTGTAATTTATTATTTTTTTGTTTTTATCTCGTCCCAAAATTGATAGTAAAAGTTTCAAATGCAGATGTAGGTCCACGGCGACCAGCCGCTCTTTGGCCTTATGAGAGGAAACAACCAGCTGCAGTGGCACCAGCCCCACAGGACGTATCAGCAGAGACCTTGACCGAATTGGAGAGCCATCTAGAGCGTTTGACATGAGACACTCCGGAGACTGGCATAGATGACATTCCTCTTAGGCTACAGTGCTATGTGATTGAGGTCCCAGGACCTTTCAGGAGGTTCCTTTGTAAGGTGGCCCGTACAGTGGTTCTTATCGAGATCATCACCAGTGATAGGATGATCGCCTATTGTAGACACATATGACATTTTTTGCTTTTTGTACTATCATTTTTGCCGCTCATAAGGTGTTTTTCAACCTATGATTGAAGACGATGTATATTTTGACACACTCCTATATTATACTATATCACTATTACTGGTTCATCTTGTAAAACATGTTATGGAATGTTTTTAAATTTACTTGTATGATTATTGAAGATTTCTACTTAACATTCAAGAAGCGATTGCATTTGCTAATGTATTTAAATATCTTAGAATATGCTGATATTCAATATAGTCAAATTCACGTTCCAAGAGACGCACTCTCAAAAATAATCTTAATAACACTGGATTTATAATGGCATATACTCTATTAAGTTGTAATACAATGAGTTCAGAATCTAACCTCACTATCAAACTCCGAATCCCAAATGAAATAGATTCAGATAATAACCCAATCATTGCACTATACTCGGCAATGTTGTTCGTTGTTTGACCGAGGCTTACCCCATGCATAGATACCAACTTGTCAGAGGGCAAATAGATAACCGAAGCTGCGGAAGAAATGTCTGTGTATTACGACAAGCACCATCAGCAAAACCAATGTATGTTTGGAGAGGCGTCGAAATCTGCAATATCAAGAGTAAAACCAAGATAAGCAGGAATAATGATGAAAAACACTCCCTAAGCTAAGCACACTTTTTAATCTAAAACACAACAGCTAGAAAGAAAACTAACCTAACTAAAAATCTCCACACTCATTTTTAAGCATAATACCTCTTCAGGTAAAGACCATTTCTGGGTTTACCTAAAGAGACCTCGTCAAAGTCTACCAATTCATAGGCCCCTTTTGCTAGCTTTCGCTTAACAACATAAGGACCATGTCACATGGGTACGAATTTTCCAACACCTGATTTATCATCTGCTTGATCGTACAATAAGACCAGGTCTCCTTCCGAAAATTTTCGAGGGGTAACATTTCGATCATACTGAGCTTTAATACGTTTGGCATGAGTTTCGATTGCTAATGAAGCATTACGTCGATTCTCATCTAGCTGAGCCAAGTATAACAAACATTTTTCCTCTTCGGAAGTGGCTAGAAGTAACTCGATGGCCATTTGCAATGACGGGATTTCGCATTCAATGGGTAACACAGCTTCTAGACCATAAACTAGTTGGAAAGGAGTGATCCCTGTTGAAGTTTTTACTGAGGTTCGATACGCCCAAAGCATTGAAAATAACATGTTATGCCAATTCGACCTATGAATCCCAATGATTCGTCGGATCATGATGACTAGAACTTTGTTAATGGCTTCAACCATACCATTAGCTTGTGGATAATATGGAGTTGAACTGTCGTGACACAAGCCAAGTTGGCCTGTAAGTTCAGTCATCATAATGTTTCGAAAATGACGCCCATGATCAGTGATAATCACTTATGGAACACCAAACCTAGCAATTATATGATTGAACATGAAAATCGTAGCAGTTTTGTCGTCTGCCTCAAATGTAGGCATTGCCTCGGCCCACTTGGTAAAATAATCTACCGCAAGGATGATATACGCATGCCCCCCGGCCGAGTGAGGGTTAAATGTAATAAAATCGATACCCCATTTTGCAAAAGGACTGACGACAATTATAGGGTGGAGAGGAGCAGGTGGAGCGCACATCTTTTGATCAAAAAATTGGCAGTTGTGGCATTTTCGGACTACATTAATACAATATTTAAACAAAGACGGCCAGAAATAGCCACCGCGCAATATCTTTTGGGCTGTGGCAAACCTAGACATATGACCGCCACACACTCCAGAGTGACATTCATTTAAAACCCTTTCAGCTTCCTCATGAGTTAAACAATGTCGAAAAACAGAGTCCACCCCACGACGATAAAGTGTATCTCCAATAATTTTGAATTGTTGGGATTGGAATCATATTTTTCTACGTTCTGACCTTGAAATTTCTGGCCGAAAGGATTGGGTTTGGAGATAAACGATGATATCCCCATACCTGGATCTAAAGTGTTGATTAGAAACAAGGATTCGTCCACAATGGGCTACTCCGCCACAGTTTCTGTGTCAGCACACGGAAAGTCACACATTAACTCCGCAAAAACTAAAGATTTCTTCGACTTAGACTTTTCAAACTCCAAGTCGAATTCATGCAAGATCACGATCCATTTGGAGTACTTGCCCCCTAGCAATTGTTTGGTCAAAATATAGATCATAAGGTTGCAATCAAAAATTACTGTAGTCTTGCGTAGTAAAATGTAATGACGAAAATGTTGGACAGCTTGAACAGCTGCCAATGCCAATTTCTCCACATGTGAGTATTTTAGCTCAGTTGGATTTAAGGTTTGACTAAGGTAATATATCACATGTTCAGTACCGAATTCATCTTCCTGAACTAACACCATTCCAATGGTGGAATGCGAGGCGGCGAGATATAAGAAGTAGTCCTAGTTGTAGTTGGGAGGATGCAATAACGGTGCATGGGTCAACGCGTGTTTTAGTGCATCAAAATATTTGTCAGCTATCTCATCCCAAAAGAATGGAGTATTCTGTTTCAAAAATCGGGTAAAACCCTTTGTGATCTTAGCGTAGTTAGGAATGAATCAACGTAAAAACTTTGTTTTCCCTTGCAAACTTTGGAGTTGCCGAAGACTCGAAGGAGGAGGCAATTTGATAATAGCTTCAACCTTCAAGGGATCGACGCGAATGCCGGCTTTTGAAACAACAAACCCCAGTAACCGACCCATTTCTATACAAAAAACACATTTGTGTGGATTCAACCTAATTCGATAATGCCTACACCTCATAAAGATTGCTCGTAAATGGATGAGATGATCAACTCGATGTAATGAATGAGTAGGTAAATCATCGAGATAGGGTTGCACAATGTGCTTGATGTCATGAAACGCGTAAGACATGGCTCTTTGAAAAGTTGCCCTGGTGTTCTTGAGCCTAAAAGGTAATTTGCAATAAGAAAATGTCCCCCATGGACAAATGAAAGTCGTTTTTGGTTGATCAGCAGGTAGAATATTGATTTGATTGTATCCGGAAAAACCATCCATGAAGGAGAATATTTCACTGCCAGCACAATCATCAATGATTTGATCGATATAGGGAATTGGGTAATTGTCTTTTGGACAGGATCGATTAATGTCTCTATAATCAATACATATTCTTATTGTCCCTTGCTTTTTGTTAACAGGAACAATATTCGATACCCAATCAGTTAACGAAATCGGATAAATGAAACCTGCTTTGAGTAATTTTTCAACTTCTGCTTTAATAGAAGCAGCTTTGTGTGGGTGGATCTGACGCAAATGTTGCTGGACGGGTTTAGCATCCGGGTAAGTTTTGATTTCATGAACAACAATTGCTGGGTAAATTTCTGGTATTTCCTCATATGACCAGGCAAACACATCTCGGAATTTTTGAAATAAGGCCTTATATGTTTGAATTTCATTTTCCGTACAAGAGGCACCTATATGAATGTTTTCAACAATTCCAGGCTTAACCAAAATATCAATAGGAATAGTTCGAGAAATGTTTCCCAAATTTAACTCTGAATCAGGATTTTTCATTGGATTATGAGGTTCCTTGACATATTCAGTCGTAAAAATAGATGAAAAATCATTTTCAAAATGATCAATCTAAGGTAAAAACGAAGATCTATGATGAAGATCTTCCCATGGTAAATTGTCGACACATAGGATTTCACGAATTTGCTCATCAGTGTGAATTCGGAAAATGTTGTTGAATCCGAGTTTTATGTTGAAAGTGATTCCTCATGGACCACATTCATTAAGTCAATTTTGGTTGAAGATGGGTTGGAAAAAGACTGCACGGCCTGATACGCAATTTCATATGGACTCAAAAGCATAACATCACCAAATGAGTCTATCTCAGATTCAGAAGGTACGATCCAAGGATCATCATAAACAATAGTTTCTGACGAAATCATATGAATTGTTGCAGTAGAATACGATGCGTTGATAGGAGGAAAAGGAAAAGTTCCTAGTAAACCAGAATCTTTAACTAGTCCTACTCCAACATCCTTATATGGGATAGTTGTTTTCTCAACATGCTGAATACTTTCAGAAGAGGCTGGGTCGGATGAAAAGTAAGTCAGCTAGTATATAGTTACAATCTTTCTATTATGAGGGAACTTTATAAGCCGAAAGACCGATGAAATGACAGCTATCATAGCATAAGACCAACTACGACCCAAGAGAAGGTTGTAATCTAGAGGGGCATCAACCACCTCCACATCTAGATTAACAGTTTTGCCTTCAACCCCTATAGGTAAATCCTATAGAATGCCAAAAGAATGAAACCCACGGCCATCAAAGGCCTTTAGAATCGTCGGGGATTGATTTAGCATAGGAGAACCAAGCGATCTCCAACACTGTATCGACATAATACACGTTGAGGCTCCCTCATCAATCAGAGTCCTATAACAAGGTCTGTTTTTTACTAACACTGGGATCTGGAAAGCCATTTAATGAGGTAGGTGCGGTGTACTATTTTCTAGATCGAAAATTATAAGGTTCGAGTCCTGAACGTCAGCAGCTCCTATAGCCGACAATAGTAATTTATGTTGTGCTGGACATGATTACAAAACTTCCAAAGCCAACATTGCTGAAGGTGAAACAGCGAAATCTTCAACAATGTTATAGTTCTGAGCCGCTCTCGCATGTGGATTGGAAGCTGACTTTTGAAGTATACCCTTGGTGGGCGGTTTGATTACTAAGTCTAGGGTAGGTTTCTCAATCTGTAGCGGATCGGAACCGAGAGTTGAAGTTGATGGGTTCGAATGAGAAGATTCTGCTTCCTTACCATCAACAGGACTTTTACTTCCATAATCATGCGATCGAGTCGCAATCATAACATGGGACACCATCATTATGGGTTCTTTAGAGGCCTTTGAGGAAGAACCTATCATCTTACTATCTTGACTTGGAAAAGGATCCTTCAAAACAGCAGGCGTTTGGGATCCTTTGACAGTTTTTGCAACCTCTGCACGATGAGGGCAGTCTCTTGTAAAATGCTCTTCATCACAAATGAGACAAGGATAATGAGGTTTGCGTTTCTCATCAGTTGATTCCGCTTTTTCTGGTTTCTATTTCAAACTTTTATTTGTATTATTTTTCTTCTTTCCTTTCTTCTTACCGCCGGATTTTGATTTGGATGTAGATGACTCTACAACATGAATATCGGCGAAAATTTCCACGGAAGAATCTCTTGTCGGGGAATCTGGTAAAGTTATGATAGGATAAGAATTCTTAGAAGATTTCTTCTTACTTTTGGTATTAACCATACCAATCATACCATCAGCGGCATGAGACCATGAGACAACAGGACCGAATTGGTATTGTCCCTGGTACAGTTGATAAGTAAATTGAGGTTGACTTGTGACAACCGTACTTGGACCAGGTTGTCCTACAGGCATTTGAACCGAAGTCTTAATTGTGGATCCAGACTGAGGTAAAGATGTCTAAGGAGTTGATACAGGAACAGTAGAAACCGGAGCTGTCGATACTCCAGAAGTAGGTGGGGTAGATTGAATAGATGTTGCAGCAGTTGCAGCAGTTGGTTGAGGCGGAGTACGAGGCGTACTAGGCCCAGACTAAGAAACTACAGAAGGTGCAGAAGTTTGAATAGTAGACTGGACAGGTTGCTGGGGTGAACCAGAAACCAAGGGTTGTCCAGTTTGAGATGACAACTGTACATTCGGTTGCAAGACCTGTTGAGATTGAGATGGATCCCACACTAAATTCATTTCGGGATACGGATCCATAACAGGTTGAGCATATTGAGGACCATAACGGGGTTGAGGGTAGGGTTGATAATTCAAAGGTACATTTCTAGCTCCTTGGTCATATGATTCAACGGAAGGTGGTTGGAAACCTTGGGTTGGGTACTGACCCTGAGGTTGATAACCTTGAGGCACGTACTGATACTGGGGTTGACCTTGAGGTACATATTGATACTGGGGTTGACCTTGAGGTACATATTGAGTCCGGGGTTGACCTTGAGGAACGTATTGTCTCGTAGGTATGTACTGTCCTTGAGGTTGCCCCCCAGGCGGAAATTGGGTACCTTGAGGTTACCCCCCAAGCGATAATTGAGGACTTTGAGGCTGCCCCCTAGGTGGTAACTGGCCACCTTGAGGTTGAGAATTAGGAATAGTACCTGACATCATAAGAATATCTTCTACACTTAACGACTTAGTTCCATTATTTCCAGTTAATAACCCTTGTTCAATAGGTTGAGGAGATGCTCCCAAAAAAGTACCAGTAAGTGACTGATACCCCGAGGGAACAGAAGGACCGCCATATAAAAAGGTTTCTGGAGATTGAGAAAACATGGACAACTGTCTTGACATATTTAATGGAGGATAGTAACCCCTAGGTGTTGGGTGAAAAGGAATACGATGTGGTGAAAAACTTAATCCCGGGTTTTCCAAAAAATTGGTTAATAAAAGATACCAAGCGTTGCTCCTAGGTAGACAGTAAAAAATTGATTCACGCTCCCTAAGTTCTATAACAGGTTTATTTTTAGGGATAGGGATACCTTCTTCTTCCGAAGCAGCAAATTCTTCAATAGCTATAAGTCCAGAAGGAAGATTTTGGGTAATTATTCTTTCTACCCTTGGTGAACCAGGACCACGAGAAGATGGAGAGGCAAATCCCGATGTTGGCGTAGTAGCAAATTCAGTTTCAGGTTCGGATATATCAGGTTCCTCACCTAAATCACTAGTAGATGAAAAACTACCAGTAACTTTGGAAACAAAAACAGATTGTGGATTAAAATCTGCTACTAAAGCTTGATAATCAGGATGTACCACTAAAGAAGATTCTCCTTCTTCAGGTGACCCAACTCTACTGTCTCTAGGAGTTACAAGGGCTCGTAACCCTTCAGGCTGGCTCAGTGAAAACGCAGGAGGTTGGCCTCAAAGTCTACGGGACTTCCTCGGTAATTCAGCCATGATTAAATATTTTAACTACTTCACATGCAAACAAAGAAAAATATCAATGAAAACCACCTAAAGCCTCTAAAGAACCAAAAAATTTTGAATCACATGCCTAAAGAATCTAGGAGATCAAACCACACATAAACAGTAACTTTCCGTACTGAAAACACTAGTTGGTGATGAAATCCAACGTCGCAGAGTTCAATACAGAAATGGCGGTTGGAACAGTTACCCCGGCAACCTGCTTAATGAATAGACTGGCACAGTTTTCTCCACTAAACCGTTTCGAGTGAAGAGAACCCCCCAGAAAATCCAAGTGAGTCTAGCCGACGTCTGCTCCAGGTACAGTGGGATCTTCCCTCCACCGTCACCTTAGGAAAGAATCCTATAGAATATGGTCACTATGGTTACCAATGGAAACAAATATACCTGGGGGAACAGTCTACGATCCGATACGCACGCAAGGGCAGAGTAACAAGCTCAATCCCCTTGAAGGCTCCTTGACATAATCCAAGGTTTACCAACAAGTGACCCCGGGCTCCTCGACAATGGTTAATTTGAGGTTTACCGTTTTTGTGAATATATGGCGTCGTTCCCAATGAGGAAGGATTGATTCCCACACTGGTTCGGACACGATCTCGTGCTTCTCCTTTAAGAGGAGCTTTCCCAGAGCATAGATGTAATTGGATTTTTCTCCTACCGCAAGATACAGCTACTTGTTTGTTTTACTATCTTGGAGAGTTAATTACTCCCTACTCCAAGATACTAGCCTAAGCTATGTTGGTATAATAGAGCCATAGAAATAAAAAGATTACTAGATAGATTTTACTTTAAGCGTTATTTTTATTGGTTTTTCTCTAAGTCAAGAGGTGTAGAGATGAAACTTATGGTGTGAAGACTCGACTCGAAATCACTAAAAAATTCACTTAAGATGATAAGCAATCTTTTCCCTTCAATGAATTTCTAGCTAGGAAATAGTTGAGAATGCAAATGCTTGTAAAAAACAAATCTTTTCCTTAACAAACAAATCAAAAGAAGAGCTTTTTTGTCTTTTCCAATGCACTAAAAAACGAGACAACTAGTTATGCTAAAAAACATTTCCCTTTTCTTTCAAACACTCAAATACTTCAAAAACAAACTTTTTCCAAAAGAGATTTTTTTTTTCATAAAACACTCAAAACTATGGAAAAATCTAATCTTGAGATCTATAAATTTTAAAAACTATTTGAAGTAAAAGCTTACAAGATTTCTTTTCAATGATGTTTTACTTAGCTATAAGCAGACTAAGGACTAATTTGCTTAGAATCACAAATCAGTCAAAAAACAACCAATTTTTGTTTTCTTTTCTAAAAAAGAAATCCAAAACTTTTAACACAAGTCTTTTCAAAGTTTGGCAAAGAGAAACAAAATATGGATTCCTCAACAAAGGTATATTTTGCAAACGGTCAGACTCATAAGAAGGCTAGTAAAAACCAAGGTGATCTGAGGCTTCTAAGGCTTCTAAGCTCTGAGCTACTACAAGACCAAAATTAAAATCAAGCCCAGCAACCAAAACTTCTAGGAATTTCACCTAAAACCCTAATACCAATGGAATTAACCTAAGAAAAGTTCCTGACAAGTCACATGCAGGTCTGGGCAGAGGCAAAAAACACCTAAACAAATTCTAAGCTGACTGAAAGAGAAAATCTTAAGTTCTTCAAAATTTTGACAGGGTCCGCAGACCCTCAGTCCACACAGGTGCGGTACCGCTCTATGTGTAAAACAAAAGTGCAGACAGGTCCGCACTGTGTTACAAGAAGAGGGTGTGATCCTCTCCCAAAAGTATGAAAAAAAATAATAATCCAAGATCTACTAAATCTACCCAATTCCACACACAACAAGCCAAAAACAGAAACAAAAACACAGTTTCTCAAGTCAAAATAAAGAAAATCAAAAATCAAGTCCCCAACGGAGTCGCCATTTTGTCACATAGAATGAGTCATTCATGCAGACAAGACCGACCTCCCTAGTATCTAATGATATCTAGTGACAAGCAAGCCAATCAAATTCTATCTTTCTCTAAATATGAAATTTATAAACAAAGACAAACAAGTGTTTTAGGCCTACCTTGGGTCCAATGCAAGTTTGTGGAAGCCTCACTCCTTTAATCCAAATGAGCTCCTTGTAGCGAATCTGCAAACACAAACAAGCACACAAATTAAATAGCACCTGAAAAGCCAATATAACAAAGCATACTTATCATGATGATCAAGAAATTCATGAAACAAATCACATAAGACAATTTGTTGAGAAAAATGAATCTGATTGTCTCCTCTACTTTGACAAGTTTCACTCTCTTCCCAATGAAGCCAAAAGGCATGTAATCTCTCCTCTCAAGCTTAACTAGGAAGTCTCAATTCCACCAGCGTTTACCCTCAAAAATGTTCAGCTTCTAACCTCCCTAGCAACCAGCCCAATGCCTTAATTTATAGTGCAATGGAGGGAAGTTATTAGGTCCACCTTCAAAGGGATAGCTCCTCTCATCAAGGGATTAGCTCCTTCTCTTTTGGGATGCATGAATCACCTAAGAGCGAACCATCCACGTCGAAATTCCTTCTAGAATCGTCTAGAATTAACCCAAAGTGAGGTTTTTTAGAATAAACTTGCGCCTTTTTTACTTTCACAGGGGTCCGCACCCACTCCTTTAGAGACAGAGCGGGCAGGTCCGCAGGTAAAATGAACAAAGGGTGCGGGACCGCAGGCAATAGTGAGATAAAGTGCGGAACCAGAGTTTTATTGATTTTTAAAAGTCTTTCTCTCATTTTCAAAGCTTGACATGAAGAGTTGAGGTTTGAGACTTGCTTAGGAGGACAGTATGAATGATGATAGACCCATACTGACTGCAAATAGTCATGGTGACAATATTTTGTGTAACACGGAGTAAAAGGAATAAGGCAAATGAAGGGGAATGATAAAGTAAACTGCTGCAAACTCTTTGCAACTAAAATCAGCATTGCCAAATATGCTTTTTATCCATCAATGTCGAAGAACATAGCAGAGCTAACATTACCCATAAATTTTTTATAATCATTTAACTATTATAAATATATGTTGAAGACATTTAATATTATCAATACACATTATCAATATGCCAAAATTGTCTAAGATGAAGAGGTATTCAAATTTTTGAACATGTATTGGCTGGCTAACTTCTTCATTACCTATGAATTAATTACTAATTCCTTTGTGGTAGAAATTTCAAAAGAAAGATACCAATTCCAATTTTAAAACAATGGAGGCTACAAGGCAGCAAGTCCCTGCATTGAGTGTGGTAGAAAAGAACTGTTGATAACTACAGAATTGATGGAACGCTCTGCCATCTACATCGTGGGTTAGAAGGTACAAGGTACAAGCTGCCTTAATGGTGAACAATAGTAGCATAATATGACAATTGTGGATTTCCATAATTGAGTTTTAGCAGGAGTCCTCGCACCAGTATTTCATAGAGCATCCCACATGAGAGGATTGGAAAGAGCACAATGATTGAGGAGAGAGATTCAGCTGCTACCTAGCACTAAAAAGAAAATAAAAGACATGATTATAGTCTTGTAGAAAAGAACTGTGTAAGGATCCGGTAAAGGGCAAGGATCTGGGTACCTGCAATTCAAAAATGTCAAACTTCCAAGCTTCTTTTTTCATTCACTTCTACTTTTTTCTTTTCTCTTCAGAACCTTTAGATTGATTATGCAATAACATATCATACACTTCTTATGCATAAACAGGATTATTACCCACCTTCAGAAAAATGAGGAGGAATTAAGAAGGGGGCAGTTAGGAAACAAGGAAGGAGGGATGCATCGACACAACTACTGATCGAGAGCATGATCAATACAACCTGATTGCTTAAGCTTCATGATCGAACTCCCCTTATCGCTTCATGATCACAATTGCCTGGTGTTGCTGGTGCTGGTCCTGGGACTCTGATCTTCCCCCTCCCTTCTTCTACTACTCCTACTTTTTTCAACAAAGGGGAGGGTGTCGCTACGCTCTGGTTAGATACCGATAACCATTACGCACCAATTCTACCGGCATTCTGCTACTAAGAATTGGCCATTATACCTCAATTAGACCTTTTGCTTCAACCCTTGAGCTTTGATTGTTATACCCCTTGAGCCCAGAGAGGTGGTGGCATATTATGTGTGTCAAATTATGTGCACCTAGGCTTGTTATTATGATATTAAGTGTGGCTAGATTCTGCAGTCCAAATGCCCAATACTACATAATCAAACTAATGACAGGAATGCACTAGACCTTAGAGAAAATTAAAAAATACCACTGTCAAGAAAATTAGTCCACTATCACAGACAGCTTAAAATTAATCATTGACTCTAAGTATGCATTCCATTGTTAAATCAATGTAAAAAAGAATCATGTCCCTCGTTCAGCCAGCAATCTGCACCTCGGGCTAGAAGGTACAGGGTACAAGCTGCCTTAATGGTGAACAATAGTAGCATATAATGACAATTGTGGATTTCCATAATTGAGTTTTAGCAGGAGTTCATAGTGTGACAAACAACCCTCACACCATGATATATTCTAAATTATTATAGGAAGGCCATGGAAATTCACAAATTTCAATGTAAATCAAATCAATTTATGATGCTTGCATTTTTATCAAAGGAATTTTGATTGATTCTAACCCCTCCCACAAGGTAGAGGCTGGGTGAATAGCCCTGGGTTCAAGAGGATATCTAAAGGAATTATTGGCATTGACTCTATGTATGGTGTTCGGCTCTCAAAAACTCAAACTTCTGTTTACGAATCCCCAAATACTAAAAATTTGAGAACAGCTTGTGTCCGGCTCTCAAAAACTCAAACTTCTAGTCAGTTTAGCAAAGGTAAATTTTTGAAATGGTACATCTCACATCTTGCCTAGTATATTGATATTTTTTACCATTCATTCAGAAATAAGAAGCAGAAGAATCCAATGTTCTTGACAGAAAACTAATCTTTCGTGTAAATATAAAGTAATTAAGGTCAGCAAAATAAAGTTTAGTTGTGAACCTTCCACACAAAATTATATATCCCTACCAGAGCAATTCAAGAGGTTATCTAAACCAATTATTGGCATTGACTCTATGTATGCATTCCATTGTTAAATCAATGTCAAAAAGAATCATGTCCCTCGTTCAACCAGCAATCTGCACCTGGGGCTGGAAGGGCTGGAAGGTACAGGGTACAAGCTGCCTTAATGGTGAACAATAGTAGCATAATATGACAATTGTGGATTTCCATAATTGAGTTTTAGCAGGAGTTCATAGTGTGACAAACAACCCTCACACCATGATATCTCAACAATGAAACAATCAAGTCATTGCTATCATTCACCTAGCTTGTCTTTGACAAGGATGAGGAGGTAGGAGAGGAGGACAAATATCTTGTCACTATTCTAAATTATTGTAGGAAGGCCATGGCAATTCACAAATTTCAGTGTAAATCAAATCAATTTATGATGCTTGCATTTTTATCAAAGGAATTTTGATTGATTCTAACCCCTCCCACAAGGAAGAGGCTGGGTGAATAGCCCTGGGTTCAAGAGGATATCTAAAGGAATTATTGGCATTGACTCTATGTATGCATTCCATTGTTAAATCAATGTCAAAAAGAATCAGTACAGATTCTGTCATTAGCTGATAAAACAAGCTGCCAGCTTGGTTTATATTACAACACATACCCTGTTATAGAGCTTAGTTTCACTAGTGTTCTCATTATTGGGACCTGTATTTGATGGACGACCAAGGTTGATGTAATCAAGAGTTCAACATTCTATGTCATATAAAAGCAAATGGAAAAGAGTTAATTTTGACGTGAGGAGCTACCTTCTCAAGAATTATGTGTCGTAGTTGGACTAATTATCCAATAATTCCAAATCATTGGGTACAGGGTACAAGCCGCCTTAATGGTGAACAATAGTAGCATAACATGACAATTGTGGATTTCCATAATTGAGTTTTAGTAGGAGTTCATAGTGTGACAAACAACCCTCACACCATGACCACTAAGCCAACTAGTCAAACAAAAGATTCAGAGACAAACTCCAATAACATAGCAAGCGTCAGTGAGATTGAATATCAATGTTGAGAATGTGTAGAAAAGCCCACAGAGTTAATTTTGACGTGAGGAGTTAATTTTGATGGAACGCTCTGCCATCTTTCTGATTAATTTATCCCTATGAGGTCTCTTGGTAGGAGATTCACAATGTTGGTACCTAACAAGGAATAAATTCGCGCCTTACTAAGAGCCCGAAGGAGGATATTAAGAAGCCAGAGGACCAGTTTGTAAAAATTGTAAAGGTCAGAGTTATCTTATCGTTATAGATCCACCACCCATCACTCATATGGTTCTCAAATGTTTTAGGATTCATTTCCAAAATGCTTTCTGTGTATAGCTTATCCTCTTAGGATTTATTTCTAGAATGTTTTCTGTTTCAAAACCCTAATTTTACGAATCCCCAAATACTAAAAATTTGAGAACAGCTTGTGTTCGGCTCTCAAAAACTCAAACTTCTATTTACGAATCCCCAAATACTAAAAATTTGAGAACAGCTTGTGTCCGACTCTCAAAAAATCAAACTTCTAGTCAGTATGGCGAAGGTAAATTTTTGAAATGGTGCATCTCACATCTTGCCTAGTATATTGATATTTTTTACCATTCATTCAGAAATAAGAAGCAAAAGAATCCAAAGTTTTCGACAGACATCTTTCTAACAGTCTTTTGTGACAGCATACATGAAGTTACAGGTCTGGCCCTTAACAACATTTCTAGAAAACATACAGTAAATGAATCCCCCCTCTTTCTGTTACATGATTTAAAGGAGGAAATCAGTTTCACTCCAACCAATACAAGGATCTGCAGTGACAACATTTGTTCCTTTGAAATGTTTTTTAAGAGCTCTCCATATGCTACAGGAATTGGTAGGGCCAACCTAAAAATTTGAATGTTTTCTTCCCTATGTTTAAAGCATTTGGCAGTTAACAACAATTCTATGCAAAGTGGATTGACCTTCAGAAAAAACCATGTGGACACGATAGCAAATAGTATTGATTCATACTTGTCAACTACATGCTTTGATACAGACCTACCAGGTATGTTGGAACAACGACAATTTGAACACTGTCATGCAACCTTATGGAGCAGCAAAAGAGAAGTGCTAGAAGGCTAGTAGGTGTTTGATGGCTGGGCACTCATTATCACAACACTGTTCAAACTTTTGGATAGACTTGTGTATAGCCCATGTCAACTTTTACATATACTTCATCACCTATTTTAAAACCCTTCTTCCATCACCTATTTTAAAACCCTAAAAACTCCAAAACTCTATTTTACTAAGGCTACTCTTAGTGTCACTGTGTGCTCATTGTTAGGTCTTAGTAATCCTACTAGGTATTCCCCACATGAGCTGGATGATAGCTGGCCTAAAATGAATAGGATAGGTTACTGAGATGATAGTGGTGACAGTCTCAATAGTTGCCCATACTGAGATGATAGTGGTGACTGTCTTAAGAGTTTTCCTTTGAATTGTGCCTTGTGGATTTGAGCTTTTGTAATTTATATGGTAATAGGCCTCATACAAAATGAAGGGTAAGAGATACTAGATATTGAGTTTGGTGCATTGACTCATTCCTTGGTTGTGAATTTGAAATTCTTAATCGAGTGAATAACATCGTCAATACCTTGGGCTTGTTTTTTATTGTACTTTTGTGCTTATTGTCACCCCTCAAAATACAGGTCCATTTTGAGGTTTATACAAGGCATGCTAGGACCCTATTTAAAGAAAGTATTGTTTTGATGGAAAAAAATGATGCTACTATTTTCAGACTTTTTGTGACAGCAGTAAAGGAATCATTTCTAGATTGATTGAGGTTTATCTTCGAGCACTAGTTTAGGCCTATAACGGTTGATGAAATTTGATTGGCTAAGCTACTTATTGCAGGCCCAATAAAAGGTATGGACATGGATGGTCTGCTCTTGAATATTCATTATGCTAGGGTTATGTTGAGGGTTCTGTCATGTGGTTTCAAGCATTATAGCTTGGCCTATTTTCAAACATGTTCATTCCATGCAAAAGGTCCATTTCTATGTTTTCCTCTAAACAACAGTTAGTTCACACACCTGACATGTTGAAGGATATTTTAGTGTTGGAGGTAAGGAAAAGAGTGGCTAAATGGGAGTAAGATTGAACATACAGATATCTTGTTGCAAATGGTTTCAGAGTCCAAACACAGTATTCCAAATATCTAGGTGTGACTATGTTTTCATATGGATTTTCCGGCCAAGACCACGCAATTATGCAGGAACCAATGTTCTGGAGTTCCTTAATCAGCTTCTCGATACGACAGAATGAGGGTGCATTGCCTCGAAAAGCGAGAAATCCTGCAAAAATATCGGGGGTCTAACGGACCAGAGAGCGTCAGTCAATAAGAGACGGAGGGGCAAGGATTTCGATCCATCAAGGTGAGAACTAGGTTGGATCAGGGCTTCTTCGAAAGCGTACCTTCAAGGGGAGATTTGGCGACGCTGTAGCAAGAATCTCCAAACCTTCGAGCCAATGTGTAATCTCAGTATTAAGGTCGATCAAAGTCAAGTCAGGGGCATGTCTTGAAGCACTTGAGGTCATCCGATGACCAAAAGCGTACCCTCGAGGACCAAAACTAATACATATTCTCCTTCAGGCTCCTAAGCGCTGGTTAGAATCTAACAGTACTGATTTAGCACTCAACAGAGATTCTATAGTCATCACTAGTGTATGTAGTGCTTGCAAGAGCAAATGGTAACTGTAATTTGTGAAGGTCCTACAGTTTGAGGTCCCTTCCTAACCAATTGTTTGTTTACAAACGAAAAAACCACTGCCAAGATAAAAAAGAACATTAGGACAGCCCACGCTACTGATAAAAACACAAGTTTCCCATAGCTCAAAAACTGGAATCGTACACAGCCTAGGTAAAAAACTCAAACCCTATAGAGGCTAAAATATGCTTGTGTCTGGCTCTCAAAAACACAAACTTCTATTTACGAATCCCCACATACTAAAAATTTGAGAAAAGCTTGTGTCCGACTCTCAAAAACTCAAACTTCTGGTCCAAAGTTCTCGATAGAAAACTAATCTTTCGTGTAAATATAAAGTAATTAAGGTCAACAAAACAAAGTTTAGTTGTGAACCTTCCACACAAAATTATATATCCCTACTAGAGAAATTCAAGAGGTTATCTAAACCAATTATTGGCATTGACTCTATGTATGCATTCCATTGTTAAATCAATGTCAAAAAGAATCATGTCCCTCGTTCAGCCAGCAAAAAGATCGGGGGCCTAACGGACCAGAGAGCGTCGGTCAGTAAGAGACGGAGGGGCAAGGATTTTGATCCATCAAGGTGAGAACCAGGTCAGATCAGGGCTTCTTCGAAAGCATACCTTCAAGGGGAGATTTGGTAGAGCTATAGCAAGAATCTCCAGACCTTCGAGGCAATGCGTAATCTCAGTATTAAGGTCGATCAAAGTCAAGTCAGGGGCATGTCTTAAAGCGCTTGAGGTCATCCGATGACCGAAAGCGTACCCTCGAGGACCGAAACTAATACATATTCTCCTTCAGGCTCCTAAGTGCCGGTTAGAATCTAACAGTACTGATTTAGCACTCAACAGAGGCTCTATAGTCATCACTATTGTATGTAGTGCTTGCGAGAGCAAATGGTAACCGTAACTTGCGAGGGTCCTACAGTTTGAGGTCCCTTCCTAACCAATCGTTTGTTTACAGACAAAAAAAAAACCACTGCCAAATCAACCTGCAGGTTAACCAGCATAAATGTCATAGCTTCCCAAATAGATGTCAACACCATTGCTCTTCTTTCTACCTTAGCTGTTGGCTCAAATGTTTAAACTCTTGGCTGTTTAACCGTCTAAGTTGTTTAACCATCTAAGCTCCATGCCCTATTGGCTGTTTAACACTCTAACCTCTCTAATTGTCAGCCCTTCCCTGACTATCAGCCCTTCCCTGCACTGTTACTATGAGATACATAGCCAGTTCCACTGCCTGTTTAGAGAGTCTCGGGACAATCTGTCCGTCAGGCTTGCATGAATGCAAAGGAAGGCAAGCCCAGAGAACTTAGTTAGGCAAGCCCAAGGTAGGATTGTTTTTCATTCGCTGGACCGAGATTAGCCGCTTGACCATCCTTGTGAATCATGGTACCTCCCTTTCAGTGTCGGCAAGCCTGCCATCGCTTAGGTTTCATTTTTTCTGCCATCATTTAGATCTCAGTACAGACTAGCTAAAGCTTCTCGGGCTCAATCTGGAAGAGGCCGACAAGGAATTGGTTTCTTTCTTGTCTAGAGTTACTAGGGGGTGGGCGTAGGCACCAGCGAGATCTCCCCGGACTAGCAACCCATGGTGCCAAGGATGCCCTGTTCGTGGTTTAACAGTCTAACCTCCCTGATCCTCCTCCTTCCGGTGCCTCCTTCCTTACTTCAGAGATAGATTTCCCCCCTTTATCACCCTTCCTTAGACCCCTCCTTATACCGCAAGCCGGAGAAGACCTGGCAAATCACCTTGAACCCATGCCAATCCACAAGCCGAGAAAACCACCCACCCAAATACGCCCGTACCATTGCCCACAAAAAAAATCCAAAAGGTAGGATCCTTGGGAAGTATGGTACCTCCCTAACTCTCAGCACTTCCCTGACTATCAACCCTTCCCTGCACTGGACCTGCTTGCTAATAGCCTGCACCTGACCTGAATCGGAACTGATTCCAGGAAGGGAGGGCAGCAAAAAGAGGAAACCAGGAAGGGAGGGCAGCAAAAGAACACCTACACCAGGCATGGACACCTACACCACTTGCATGCACACTTACACCTGCCAACATGCAAATAAACACTCAAACTAACATGCTCAAACTATGCTCAAACTAAAATGCCAACCTGCAAACAAATGCTGAAACTATGCCAACCTACAAACAAATTCTTAAACTAATATGATCAAACTAAAATGCTAGGCAAAGTAGGCAAACTAATGTTAACATTAATATCAACTATTTGAAAGCCACTAATAATGAACTGGATAAAGCATAACAAACCTATGGTCTAGCGTCTTCCGCCTCGGGAAGAGGCCAAATAAGGTGGCCAACAAGGTTGCATTTACAAACTTTCATTACTCAGGCAATGCCAAACAACGTTGCATTTAAAAACTTTGGTTACCTCCCAATAATCAGCTTAAATTAATAACATAGCACTTTAAACTAATGCTATAGCAGCGCATTTCGATTACTATAGTCCCTGGCCATTGCCAGGTGGCAGGGACTAAAAATCATATTGCATTAGAATGGAATCATGAATTGTTTTATGATAAAGTATGTTTTTAGTGTAGGGTTTATGATATATAAAAAAATGATATTGTATTATATTGAAATTATGAATCGTGAATGGTTTTATGATAATGTATGTTTTTAGTGTAGGGTTTATGATATATAAAAAAATGATATTGCATTATATTGAAATTATGAATGGTTTTATGATACGATAGAGTTTTAGTGTAGGGTTTATGATATATAAAAAAATAATATTGCATTATATTGAAATTATGAATGGTTTTATGATACGGTATGGTTTTAGTGTAGGGTTTATGATATATGCCAAATATGTAGATATGGTTATAATCAAGTTAACTTCTCTTATAATTGAGAAATGATTCCAAGAAAGGAATTCTTTACCATAGAGGAAAACTATGATAAAAACTCTAATGGTATAAGGTATGTTATATCGTTTATTATTCCTTACCAGAAGATTTCTTGCTTAAAATGTAGTGTTTGAAGTTTTATGGTCAGTCTTCTTGTTATTATGTGAGGAACTAAAGTGAAACTAATGATATTTGTGTTATTAGGAGCAAAAAAGATGTTTGACTTCTTCCAAGTGAAGGTCTTGTGAGGAGTGTAAGTTTCATTTTGCCATTGAAGGATGTAAAGTAGTATTTATGTGAACAAAACTTATAGGTTTTATAATAAATAGTTAATTTCACTTGATCTCAAGATTTTGATATCTTAATCTTTTTCTCATTGTTCCAATGATGAATGTTAATTAATTAAAGCTATAGCATTTTGAGAAGGTGCATATTCATATGCATAGAGACCAAAATTGTATGAGTGTGAGATACACTTCATCCCATTAAGAATTGTTTTGACAAATTCCACTGGACACAATTGGATCATTTCACAGTTAATAAGCACATGTGAAAGTAAGAATATGAAAATGAGGATGAAACCTAAGCATATGTAAAAGCAAGAATATGAAAATGAAGATGAAAGGTTGAAGATAAAGTGTCATGGTTTGACACTTTATATTTAAGCATATGTGAAAACAAGAATATGAAAATGAAGATGAAATGTTGAAGATGCAATGGAGAGCGTCCTCCATTATTAAAGCATATGTGAAAGAAATAATATGAAAATTAAGATGAAATTCCCAAGACGAAGTGTAAAGCATCCCCCATTATTGAGCTTTGACAAGCCTTTCAACAAGGGTTGCGAGTTTCACTTGATCATGCTCACAGAAACTATGAAGATTCTATGGAAGAGCTTGACAGAAACACTAAAGACTAACAAAGAGTTTGACCATTACATTCACAAACACATAGATTTATGCATAGATTGAGCATGACTGCCATTTATTTTTCACCAACACTCGCCAACTCCCGCCAACTAACATTGATGACTCCCAGACTATCACTGTCATACTATCATGTGTGATTAATGTTCTAACATCTCCCCTTAATCACGATGACCTAAACTTTAAATTTCATGATGGTCTAAGCCTCAACTAGGCTTACAACAAAACATTTCATTTTTCCCTTCTTGCTAAAGGGTCCCTGTTTGTTCATTTGTTGGTGCAATTTCATCTTCACCTTTCTCGCTTTGCTTATGAGCTTCCTCTCCTCCTTGCTTACGTACTTAACACCAACAACCTTTTTTGGATTGGGATGCAAGGCAACATCCTGAATAGTGAAAACAAGATAATACAATCCATGCTCTCTCCACTTTCCATGAAAGGTAGCCTTGTAAAGTATGTGACCAAGTTCCTCTTTATCCACCAAAATGCACTCATCTTCGAACATGAGTGGACTCTAAACAACATCCATGGTCATATCCTCCACTATTACAGCCATCTTAGAAACAAATCCAATCAAATTTCTAACAATTGCGTTCTTAGATAAGAAAGTTTTACTTTGAGTGATTCCAGGATCATGTGTAATAGACTTTAGCTCATGAGCATAAGCATCAATAGAATCACATTGTTTGTCACAGATTTCTTCAAACTATAAATACTGCCAGACCCAAAAATGCTTCCAAATGCGTTCATGAAAAACTATCATCCAAATATTCATTGTGAAAGAAAATCTAAAAATATAGACATATCACCTTGGAACCACTTTACCCTGCCAGAGGAAAAAGAACCCAACAAATAAGACACTTTGGAGATCTAACAACACTCCCACACAACTCTTAGCTATTCTTAAATTTTCCTTAAACAATGGCCAACTTTGACTTCAGAATAACACCACGCTCGACTCTACCTCTCACTTCCGTGAATGCACACCACACTTTTGCTACCCGACTCTTCTTATCAGCTTTTTCCAACAACAAGCTCACCTTCAAGCATCCTCATCCCCTAGTAGAGGTCACAGAAAAAACTCCTCTATTTTCTCCTCTATTAGCCGACAGTGCCATGACAGCACAACTACCCCAGGCTTCTCTGACTGCAAAGCCTATGCTTATCACTTCTCCTCACAATCTATTCCTAGCCTGAAACACAACTCCTATCCCTAACCTGAAACACCACTCCTGACAAAGAAAAGTCACACAACAATCTGTGCCTCTGCCACATAAGTGGCTCACATAACCCTGTGAGCTTAAGTTTTCACAACCACACAACCATTCCAATAGGATACTCGTCGGCTATCAAGAAGCAATGTTTGTCGTCTTTTTCCAGCGTCACGATCCCACGAGCTCTAGTAGCTTCGATTCACAAAAAAATTGCACACCAAACACAGAGAACACATCAACAAAAGTACATTAGAACCGACATTCTTTCATTTCACTACCAAGCTTATTCAACGTTGCAACTCAAAAGTCCACAAACGAACTAGGGAAACGGGGCTCTTTCAACAAGTCCTCATGGACCAACCGGGCTGGCAACTCGACGTCCTCCTTTACAACACGCGGATACTTAGCAAGTAGCACAACACTCTCCAAATGCCTCAAACACACATACTCTGGTATCAATACACATACGCTCAACTCTCTTCTCACAGCGATCAGTCAAGGACAGCCCTACAAAAACAAAATGCACAATGGTGCATACAACTTAGGTTCTCCTTAGTTACTCAGTGGGCTCTTCAGTGAACACTTCTCTTCACGCAACTGATTCATCACAACCTAAAAGCACTCAGCAGCCTCTATTAATGGCACAATGAACTCACAACATGAAAAGAGAGATGATGTTATAGACATTTTTGTGCCTCGCAGCATGGAGCATGAAATGTCGATAATTACAGGGATCCAAAGTCCCTAAACATGTTGTTCTTACCCCTAGAGGAACAAGGTCAGCAAACCACAGCACTTCAGATCAGTTCTCCACCTGAAAACACTCAAAAACAGGCAAATTCAGGTTCATGTCAACTGCTCCACTGAGCATCTGCGCTGAATGTCAACTGTCCCACTCTGTACCTGCATTGAATTTCAAAAGAGCTGAAGGCTACCTGCGCTGGGCGAGATTGGCCAAGTGGCACAACCATTCTGCAAGGTGTCAGATGCCGAGGAAGCTTCCAGAAGACACTTGGATCAGCAAATTCGCCCTATGATGAGTAAGAGGTCCTCAAACTCCATGTGGAAGCAAGGATCTCCAAGTGGACTCAAGAACTGAAGTTTAACTAAAGAGAGAGAGGACACAAGGCAGCTTCATGTCAGTCTCAAGCTGACTCATCCTTTCTCCATTTATCCTATATATAGAGCTCTCTCATGAGGTCTAAGGAGGCTGGAATTTTGTGCAAAGTAAGGAAGTGCTGTTGGTTTGAGTTTATAACTATTGGGTGATTGCTTTGAAGGAGGTGAAGAGGAGATTTCTTGCTGCTGGGAGGTGTTGCTGGATTGGGCCTCTATGGTTGTAACACTCTCAGAACTTTACTTCTTCCATTAATAAAGCATTTGAGGTTCTTCTATATACATGTGTTGCAATGATGTATTGTTGTATTTGTATATTTGATCTATTCTAATCCATGAATCAGTTATGAATGTATGCTTCTTGTAGTTTCCCTCTCTTGCCTTTTTGCAGGATCTTTGTGTAGCTGGGCCAGTGAAAGAGCAAGGAGCTGGGAGCAAGCAGCAAGGAGAGAAGACTGGATCAACAATAGCGAAAGACATCGGTTGGTGGATCTCTTTCTCCTCTCTTTACTTTCATAAAGAAGAAATCTTAAATAGCTTTGCTTTCTGTTGTTGCTGAGGTACTATCACCCTTAGAGTAGGGATAGGGTCATTCCGAGTCGGATACTTTTCCCCACAACAAATTGGCGACTCTGCTGGGGATCGTATCTTGTTGGTTAGTTGTGTTTCTTGCTATTCATTTCATAAACAAAGGGAGTACCGAATCGAACTGCACTTGAATCTTTCAATTGCAAAGTAGAGGGCAGCTACTCTAGCTCAGTTTCTGGGCATGTTTATGATTTGAAGAGCTGATCCACAAGGACTCTTGAGCTCTTAGTGATAGCTTTTCATCCTCCTAATCATCCCTTAGTGTGTACTTGACTTATAGCTTCTGATTTGGCCAAAAACTGTGAATTTTTGAGCAAATTATGACCCGGAAACTGTGAAAAACGCAACTCTCGTTCTTCAGTGCAGGCTGTCCAAAGGCAGTCTGCATTTCAGCGCAGGTAGCCCCTTCGGGAACTGCGCTGAAGGTCAATCTGACAGACCAGAGCCTGCGCTGAACCAGTTTGGCAGTGTCCTACTGGGGTTTCCCACTGTGTCTTTGCCCTGTTTTCACTGTTGTTTTGCTGCCTGTTGCTTGTCATTGTACCTATCTGAAACCAACTGTCCTTACCACTATTCCGCCTCGGTTGTATGAAGAAATTGTGATTGTTCTTTGTGTATTTCTTGTTTCATTTACAGTTTCCCATAGCGAAAAGCGAACTAGTCTTGTTGTGGCCTCTTAGATCCAGAACTGTTATAAGTGTCGTAGTGATCTTAAGAGTTAGTTTGATTGTTGTTCATAGCTGATTGAGTTTGTTTGCTTTCACCATGTGGTTTGAATTTATACATTTCTAGTGTCGAAACAAGTCAATCTTAAGGTGTCTTTCGATTTTGGACAAGCTTGTTTGTTTTCACTTGAAATTAGATTCAAAGTTATACAACAACTTTCTTTTTGTAATACATCAACATTAAGAAAGAGAAAAGAAATACCTGCATTGTGCATGTGCATTATTGACAGCTTGCATGTTGATTTAGGAAAAAGTGCATTAGTGTGTGTTCTATGATCTGTGTGAAAAGTTGATGTCTTTCTTTTCCCTCAGTAGTTAAGATTTTCAAAGTTGAAAGATTGAAAAGCTTGCTTCTCATCTTAGATTGCATCTAGGAAGTTGTATATACATCTCGTGGTGATCCTTAAAGGCAAACTGCTAAGCAAGATCAACATTAAAATGAATTGAATTTACATAACAACGCATTGAAACATAACGCAAACACATAGAGGTCTAAGCTAGAGACGTGTTCCGGCGTCGTTAAACGTGATATCTTAGCGTTGAGTGGTTGGGTGATTCCTCCACGGTGAAGCGATAAGTATCAATACGGACTTGTGCTCCCGCGTACCGTCGCGTATATTGGGAGATCCCTATAGGAACAAAGCCTTTATCCTTAGGAAGCCGTGTCGGCCGCCCTACTGATCGCGATGCAGTGAACACAGCATTCACGAAGATCGACCACCCGTACCGTAAAACGTATTCTGTGGTTTCACGAAAGGTTTGGCACACCCTCTGCCTAGATCTCTAGAGCAGTTTCTTTTGGCCTTTTTCAAACTCTATAACTGAAAAAGTCCATCCGAGCATTTGTCACTTCGGGCTCGTTAAAACATCGAAGGAGACTAGAGTCATATTTAGCTTTTTCTCGACTCTTTAAAAGTGAAAAAGCTAGTTGTGTCTAAAAAGCGTCGTTATAAAATTCATTTTAAACGGAACATAATCACCTCTTATTCCCGCGTTGATCTGTAGGTTGAGAACATGGAACGCCCCAACCAAGGAAGTCCACAAGATGGAAGTCCTAGTCCTTTCTCCTCTTGGGGAGAAGTTGGTGCGCCCCATATGGCCACATTGTCGCTTCCAGGACTGACAATTGGCCTGCCAGTTTGGCTTTTCTCAACCAATGTAGTTCAGGCCACCATGGTTCCTGATCAATCGAGTCAACAGTTAGATCAGTCTAGAGCTGCCCACCAGCCTTCTACTTCCAAAAGCTCTTCCTCCAATCCTTCATCTTCGCAAGGTAGAGCCGGCAAAAGCCAAGCTCCCATGGAGAAGAAGGAGAAGAAGAAGAGAGAGAAGAAGAAGAAGGAGCCTAAGGCGACTGGGGGCAAGCAAAAGACATCTGACAAAAATCCACACACAGCACAGACCGGGCCTAAATCGCCATGTGTCATATGTAGAGGAGACCATTTCCATAGAGATTGTCCCTGTATTCCCCGGATACTAAGGGACTGGTCCCCTCGTCTGCACAATTCGGGAGCATCAACCTCTGACAGTCAGGTCGAATGCTTACCGTCAACCAGCGAAAGTGAAGGATCAAGACAAAGGGGAGGAGTAAGATCCCCCTGTAGATTGTGTGAAGGTGGTCACGCCATCCACCGTTGTCCCTTCTTAGACGAAGCGAAGAGAGTTTTGGAAGATTGTCCAGTTTCACCGGTAAGACTTCCTCCTGGATACAAAAAACTCGTGACGAGTCCTTCGTTGGTTGAAAATACAGCTGGCCCGCTCAAGTGGTCGGCTGAAGCGTTAGTCACTGAAAATGAACCTACTGAATCCAGACCGGACGAAAGTCCAAAGGTCGATACGGCAGTTGACCCGGTTCTACCTTCAGAAGTTTCATCTTCAAATGACACCGTCACCGAAGAGTCATCTTCAAGTGACATCCTCACTGAAGAGAATAAGGATGACACCATCCAGGTTCTTTTCATCAGCACCGACTCTGATGAGCGTCAGGGCAATGCGCCCATTCCTTTATCGCAGGAAGGAACATCATCAGGGTCATATCCGGCCGTATATTCGGTCCCACCACCAAGCAACCTGGTTGTATCCTTTGATTGGAATCAACTAGGCAGACCCCGGTTGCCAGCCAGTATACCATTCAGAATCATTGTCCAGATCTATAGAATGATTATGGCTGGCACTATCATTGATGAAGGGGCATCTGTGAGTATCCTTTCCTCTGTTGCTTGGAAAGCACTGGGTTCCCCGGCGCTTTTACCTGAGTTAAGAAATCTCTCAGGTTTTGATAAAGGAACCAGTCGACCATTAGGGATCCTCCCCAATGTGCCTGTTACATTGAAAGGGAAGACCGTTCAAATGAACGTGATGGTCGTCCAAGGACCCTTGGATTATAACCTACTCCTTGGACGTGACTATATTTATTGCATGGGAGCGATAGTCTCCTCACTCTTTAGAGTAATGTGTTTTCCACACGAAGGAAGGGTGGTCAAGCTCGTAGACCAACTTTCATTTCCGGGATCACGCATCGCAAATAGTCAAATACCAACCCTGAATGGTCTATTCACTCAAGAAATGTCTCCACCCCCAGTCCTCCTTCCCGATGAGCGCGAGTGATTCGGAAAGATGGGACTGGAACCCAGGGGGCATGCATCCTGGTATGCTTCGGGCAGAAGTAACCCTGGATATAAGGTAGAATTTCCGCGGAAGAATATGACTGGTTCGTACCCCGTCCGTGGTTGGAAGAGGGGTTGTTCTAGAAGAGGATTCTTTTGTTAAGGTCACGTGTGTGACAAAGGTCATTCACCATTGTCTACTATGGGAGACAGTGCCGAGGAGTGTTTTTGTTTGACGGTGTTAACGAAACAATCTTTGGGTAACCGAAAAGAGGTAAGCCTCACCATTTAAAACAAATGTTTTATCGGATAAGTAGGGGCAGCCTTGAAATCCTACTTTATACCTGGGGGCATGCAAACCTTTTGGAGTGCAAGCTAAGGGTGGTTATTTATCTGGTTTTAGGATTAACCGTTTCCGAACTTGCATGAAGAAAGGATGTGGGGCAAAAGTCAAAACTTGCCAAATATAGAGCATAGCTTTGGTAAGGCGCAAGCTCTATAAAAAATGGAATCTTTCAGGAGACATTCTTATTTTATGACTGGTATTTCGAGCAGTTTTAGCATAAAGTTCATGCTCGTTAAAAAATAAACGCAAAAATCGAGCAGTTTTACCGCGGAATTTATGCTCGTTAAAAAATAGAAAAGCGTGAGCAAGGGTTTCCACCAGAGTTCAAGCTCGTTAAAAAATGAACCTATCCCGGCAAATAACCATTGCGATCGTAAGTTTGTTAGCCATAAAAACCTTGGTTGTGTTTCATCCACCACCTCCATCGTCATTTGGCCGATCGTTCACCCCCATATGATTGTTTACCCATTTTGAGGAACAGCTGCGAAGAGTGAATTCACTTAGCCATCCTTGTGACACTGCCGTGATTGGAAAATTCCAACCTGTACCTGGAATCAGTTGCTATCCCTGTTTATCACTCGTTCCTCAAAAGACGAGTCCTCTTTGAGCTCTTTTCTGACTCGTAAAATATGAAAAGTTTGCCGAGTTTTGGCCTTCCAGCTCGTTAAAGGGACCGGAAGAGCTATCCCTCATTTAGACTTTAATCTTTTTGGACCTGAGGGATTATTACACAAAAAGATCGAGCGCTTGTCTTGTTCGGCTCGTTAAAAGTACCGAACACTCATCCCTTCTGTATTGTTTTATACTTTTTCGGACTTAAGGGATTAGATGACGAAAAAGGAATTTTGGAGTTAACTTTCTGTACCTTTTCAGACTCTCTAAAAATGAAAAGGACCGAGTTTTCCTTGTCGTTAGACTCGTTAAAATGATTAAATAGCGACAAACTTGTCTTTAGACGAGAACGAGTTTCCCTATCGTTAAGCTCATTAAAACATAACGATGGGCTTGCCCGAAGGGCAGGTTATAGAACAAGCATATGTTATCCTCCTCAAGCTTGACAAAAATAAAGAGGTACTGGTCAGAAATGACTGGGGAAAAATTGGGAGAACCTCAAAGCTTTAATGGTAGCAAGTCGCTCTTGAACATGACACTTTTCCTCCGTACCACATCGGGTTGGGTTGTTTCATTCACCGGTCCCATCACCATGGTCCTCGCCAAACCATCCACATTTGGGGTAATGCTACCGATCCATCGCATCAGTGTCGTTATATGTTCAAGAGAGGTCATTCAGAAAGTGTCAACCGTGTCCCATCCACTACCATACATTATCCTTCATCTGTCCATGATCGCCACCCTGAATCATATGTCACAGTTTGTTTTCACCTCCACTAAAATCATTAGCTCCGTTCCGTGTCATTGATGTGGGATTCATTAAGGCCCTCCTTTGACGGATCGCTTCTTGTCGACTTCAGCTCATTATCCAAGAAGTTGATCTAGGAACAACCCCTTCAGTACTTTGAAGCTTGCATGCCTCAATGGCAAGTTTCTCACTTCCGGCGACAGGTATACATCAATGACCTTCGACCAGAAGATTTTGCGTGGCGTTCGACGCCAAGTCCTTTATTCACGCCACGTGAATTGTACTGTAGTACCTTGAGGGTCATTTTCATTATCGGTGATTCCTCTCGCGCTTGTTAACGGTTTTCATCATTGACCGGTAATCAAGCGATGTCTTTCCATGTTCGACTTCAGCGCAATTCTCACATGGATCGACTTGTACTTAGAGTGAAGATCGAACGAGTTTGAAGACCCCGGATCTAGTTTCATTCATCCGGGCTGTGATATATATTCAGGAAATATAAAAACATTTGTCATGTACATCATTGCAGCAGATGATCATCCTATTCAAAGGATGATAATTTCAGCAGAGAATTATCAGTCTACCATCAGACGATCGTCTGTTCTATGTACCAAAATGTATTTATAAAGCTGAGCATGGGAATGCCCGCCTCAGCTAGATCATGAAAACAGAATGAAAAATAATGTATTGTATCGTATTTTATTACAGGATATCTCTCAGCACTTGAATGAACTTCGGATCCTCTGGATAAAGCATTTCACCCGATAAACGACCTCATACTTTAGGGGGCAACTGTTATAGACATTTTTGTGCCTCGCAGCATGGAGCATGAAATGTCGATAATTACAGGGATCCAAAGTCCCTAAACATGTTGTTCTTACCCCTAGAGGAACAAGGTCAGCAAACCACAGCACTTCAGATCAGTTCTCCACCTGAAAACACTCAAAAACAGGCAAATTCAGGTTCATGTCAACTGCTCCACTGAGCATCTGCGCTGAATGTCAACTGTCCCACTCTGTACCTGCGCTGAATGTCAAAAGAGCTGAAGGCTACCTATGCTGGGCGAGATTGGCCAAGTGGCACAGCCATTCTGCAAGGTGTCAGATGCCCAGGAAGCTTCCAGAAGACACTTGGATCAGAAAATTCGCCCTATGATGAGTAAGAGGTCCTCAAACTCCATGTGGAAGTAAGGATCTCCAAGTGGACTCAAGAACTGAAGTTTAACTAAAGAGAGAGAGGACACAAGGCAGCTTCATGTCAGTCTCAAGCTGACTCATCCTTTCTCCATTTATCCTATATATAGAGCTCTCTCATGAGGTCTAAGGAGGCTGGAATTTTGTGCAAAGTAAGGAAGTGTTGTTGGTTTGAGTTTAGAACTATTGGGTGATTGCTTTGAAGGAGGTGAAGAGGAGATTTCTTGCTGCTGGGAGGTGTTGTTGGATTGGGCCTCTATGGTTGTAACACTCTCAAAACTTTACTTATTCCATTAATAAAGCATTTGAGGTTCTTCTATATACATGTGTTGCAATGATGTATTGTTGTATTTGTATATTTGATCTATTCTAATCCATGAATCAGTTATGAATGTATGCTTCTTGTAGTTTCCCTCTCTTGCCTTTTTGCAGGATCTTTGTGTAGCTGGGCCAGTGAAAGAGCAAGGAGCTGGGAGCAAGCAGCAAGGGAGAGAAGACTGGATCAACAATATCGAAAGACATCGGTTGGTGGATCTCTTTCTCCTCTCTTTACTTTCATAAAGAAGAAATCTTAAATAGCTTTGCTTTCTGTTGTTGCTGAGGTACTATCACCCTTAGAGTAGGGATAGGGTCATTCCGAGTCGGATAATTTTCCCCACAACAGATGATGTAGTAGGAGATCCTACCAAGTTTTTTCTTGAGGAATAACTTACACGATAGAGGAATAAGATGATGAAATATTTAGCCCAAATCCTTCGACAACTACCCATAGTGGCCGAGGCACCTTCAACAGAGGAAATTTTGGAGGTGAAACACCCTCTAAGGTACAATTGAACTTTAATATCCCCTCATTCAAAGGCCAAATAGATGCACATGTTTTGGAAAAATGGTTAAAATATTTTTAGAGGGTTATTACTCTATCCAATTTTTTCTTGACAATGAAAAGATCACATTTGTACTCCTAAAAACCCTTTCCCACGTCAATGAGTGGTGCGAAGATTACTAGGAGATACAAACCACATAAACTCTTTGATATCTAATGTAGGACCCACTTGGGATGATTTTGTTGATGTCCTCAAGGTGTAATTCTATGTTATAGGGAACTATGATAACCAATACACAAGACAGACAACTATATACAAGAAAGAGATCAAATGGTGTTGAAGTACACCAATACTTTTGATACCTTGCACTCAAATCTAGGAATCAAAGCCTCCAATCATCACATGATTTTGTAGTAACATAGTGTCCTACATAAGTACATCCAAGCATACATGTATCTCCTAGAAAAACACTCACTATGAGTTTCTTATGAATATGTTATCAAAATCGATCTTAAATTGAAGCAAAGGAATAAGTGGGAGTTCAAGTCTACAATTATATTGCAACGGAAACCTGGAAGAGGCAATACTAACTCATAGAACAAGGGACAAATCAAGAATAACCAACCTCAATAAAACTAGCCCAAGTTGCGGGAAAAGAAGGGCAATGGGGTGTCTAAGAATGACACTATAAAGTGTTATGAGTTCACAAAAGCCCTTGGCACAACATTGATGAATGCCGCTCAAAACAATCATTGTTGACCAATCTCAAAGAAAAATAAGCGACCTTCGGTTTGTGATTTTTATTTTGTTGTTCTCTATTTTCTACACAATCATAATTTGCATGCATACACAATAAATTTTAATTGTCAAATCTAGAAATCAAAGGAGAAATAAACCCTCATAGTGTAGAGACTTTGATTAAGAAAGATTTAGATGGTGGTTTGCCACTAAATAATAAGGGAAGGATGGAAAAAGCCTTTGTTAATTACAGTTAGTTATCCTAGGCTTATTTTACAGTTCAATATGCTTTGTAAGCATATCAGTACCTCACTAAAATTGAAATAACCTAAAAATAAAAAAATTAAATAACGATATAAAATATTTAAATAATGTAAACTCACAAAACTATTTTCATACTAAAAAAGTAGATCCCTCTTAACTTATATTAGATTAGTATTTAAGATAAATATACATTGATTTAATAAATATTATGTATTATATTTTTTATATAGAATAATTTAATAAATATTCCATATAATATTATTTTTTTAAAAGAAAATTATATCTAATAAATATAGGATAAAAGAAAACATTACAATTCCTTAATTATAATTAAATAAATTATTTAATTTTCCCTGTGCCAAATAAATCTTCGCATCGTGTGTGTATAACAGAATGTATTTCATCAATGGTTTATTATAGTTTGAAAAAAAATCATAGTTTAAAATACAACAAAACAAAATTAATTTATAAATTATTTGTTGGACACCTAATTCTCAATGGGTTAGTGTGGAAGCTGAATAGACAAAGTAGTCGAAGAGACCTTGGGATGTGAAACCCAACGTGTTAGGATATTCCGACACATAGGATATAGTTAAGTTCAACTTGGTCTAGTATAGAGTTAGGTTAGAGTTAGGTAAAGTGTGTTTCTTTACCGTTGTACATTTTGTAACTTACAATCCGACGGTCACGATATGTAGTGATCCGACGGTTCACTCTCACCTCGGTATTACCGACACTTGATCCGTGGCTTGACACCCGATTGGTCCATGAGTTCTATTTAAAACGCATGGAGGGTCATTGTTCGGGTAATCCGTGCATGAGAGAAGCTTATGTAAATTTTCATTCTTTGATTAATAAATTGTCTGTACCCACGTTGGGACAGGCTGTGGACTGTTTCCCTCCTTGCACTCTGAGGGTTTTAACCACGTCAAAAATACTGGTGTATTGATTTGAGATCTGGTTGTGAGCGGTGTCCTCTTGGTATTCTTTCTGAGGAACTTACCCTGTAAATTCCTACATGGTATCAGAGCTATTTGAGGGCCGCGTCTGTTGGTGATCCAAATCTGAAGCCGGTAGAACTGCATGCGGCTGTCGTTTCCTAGATCTGCTGTTTCTGACTGCTTTCGGGCCGAGAGGACTGCTCTGTTGCGTTCGGAGCATCTGTTTCAGTGAGGAACCCCTTTCGTTTCACGCGAAAAGGTTTCCGGTAGCCCTAGCTGCGTCATTTTTCAGATCGGGAGGTATACAGTGTTTTTTTTTTTGCAGTTTACTGTCATTTTCTCTCTGCTTATTTCGGTTTCGGTTTATTTAGCCTTTTTTTTCCGGATCTATACCTTTCATTTCTGCGTATGCTCTTTGCCCTGCGACTCTGTGCGATCTGGGCAAATCAGAAACAGAAAGAAAGGATTTTTCTCATGCGTATGCTCTTTTCCCTGCACCTTAGTGTGATCTCGGAAAATCAGAAACATTGAGAAAAATATTTAGTTTTTCGGCTAAAAGCTAACTTTGAGATTTTTTTTAAAATTTCTAGTTTTTTGGCTAAAGCTAACTTTGAGCCGTAAGGTTCGTTTTTCTTTGGATATTCGTGTTGGGTTTTGTGTTTTGTGTTTTGTAGGGGAAAAGAGTCTTCCCAAGGCAAGCACGCAAATCGAGGCACCCCCCCCCCCCCCTCTCTCTCTCTCTCTCTCTCTCTCTCTCTCTCTCTCAAATATTTTGTATAGATCAATTGGTTCAAAGACCTTTTAAGAGAGTAGAGGTCTTGGGTTCAAGTCTCCATTTTGTGGGGGCGGATTTTTTCATTCCCGCACATTCGCGCACTTTGCCGGCAACGTCAACAATTTTTTTTCAAAAAGCCATAACTTCTTCATCCGGAAGCCTTTTTCAGAGCCGTTTTTTTTAAAACCGCCTATTTTTTCGAGATCTATCCATTGGACCACTTACTTTCAGCATCTTCAGCTTCAGTTGTTTTTCAAAAAATGGAAAGTCCATGCCAAGTCATTCTTGACAGCACTAACTACTTCCAATGGGTAGCCTACATGGGAGATTTACTTAGAAGTAAAGGTCTCTTCAGAATAGCCACAGACCAAGAGAAGAAACCCAAAGATGAAGACAAGGCCGAAAAATGGGAAAATCGACAAGATCAAGCACGTGGTTTGATAGGAATGTCTGTTTCTCCTGATCTTAGATTCCACATTGCAGAAATTGAAACTCCTCATGAAGCATTAGAAAAACTTGCTAAAGTTTTTGGGATTAAAAATGAAATTAGAGCCCATCAACTTGAGAATGAGTTGCTTACTTTGGATCCTAATAATTTTTCTTGCATTGAAGATTTCTTGTCCAAATTCAAGACCCTTAGATATCTCTTGGAAGGTGTTAAAGTTAAGAAAGAAGATGGTAACCTTATTTATTCCATCCTTACTAAGTTGGGACCAGCCTACTCTGTATTTGTTTCCACTTTCCATTCTACCAGGGAAGCTTTCATTTGTCAAGGCAAAGACTACAAGCCCCCTTCCTTTGACTCCTTTTGTGATTCCTTAATAAGAGAACAAGAAAAACTCTTACACCTTGGTCTTCTTAATCTTGGAAACTCTTCCTCGAAAGCGTTAGCCGCCCAGCAGCAACCAAATTCAAAGAATCCTAAGAAGTCTTATCCTCAAAGGAATGGTCCTAAACCAACTCAGCCTCAAGATGAAAGATCATTTCAGCAATATGACAAGACCAATAAAAACAAATGGAAGAAGACTGACAGACATTGTAACTTTTGTAATCGAGATGGCCACTTAGAATCTAAATGCTTTAAGAAGATGGAAGCCTTGGAAGCCGCAATGAAGAAACATAACATCCATCTGGAGCCTACTTCAACTTCAACTTCCGAAACGGCATTTTCTGCATGTCATCGTCAATCATCTCAGTCTGGTTATGCATTAAATGTATCTTCTTCTTCTTCTCATTCTCATGAGTGGCTCATTGATTCTGGAGCCTCTTGTCACATGGCCAAAAACCAAGCCATGTTTTCTTCTTTAAATGATTGTAACACCAAAAATATATATGTTGGTGATGATAGATCTCTTAATGTTGTAGGGACTGGAACTGTTCATCTAGACAATGGTCAGTTCAATGATGTATTATGTGTTCCAAACTTATCCTGCAACCTTCTATCTGTCTATCAGATAACTCATTCAGGTGAAGGTAAAATTGTTGAATTTTCACCTCATGATGTTGTAATCAAGGATCTAAAAGATCCTAAACAGATTCTAGCTACTGGTCTTGCTGATGATTCCAAAAGGTTGTATAAGTTTCACAACTTTGGGTCATCCCATCTTCCCTCAGTATTTGTTGCTCATAATGATGAAGTGAGCAAACTTTGGCATGAGCGGTTTGGTCACTTAAACTATCGCTCCCTTCAGCATCTATGTAAAGAAAACATGGTGACAGGTCTTCCTATGGTATCTTGCAAAGATGGTGTTTGTTCCGGATGTGTACTCGGAAAACATCATCGGGACAGTTTTGACAAACGTGCCTCTTGGCACGCCTCAGCCCCTTTACAGCTTGTGCACAGTGATTTATGTGGTCCTCTTCCTGTTGCTTCATTCTCTGGCTGCAAGTACTTCTTAACTTTCATTGATGATTTCTCCAGACGCACTTGGGTATACTTCTTAAAACTCAAGAGCGAAGTATTTACCACCTTTTTGGCCTTCAAAGCATTCGTTGAAAAACAATCTGGACATCAAATTCTTAAGCTAAGAACTGATAATGGTGGAGAATATGTTAAAAATGCATTCATCAACTTTTGCACCGAAAATGGAATTCAAATGCAACATACTGTTCCATACACTCCACAACAAAATGGTGTAGCTGAAAGGAAAAATCGCACCTTAAAGGAAATGGCTAATTGTATGCTGCAATCTAAAGGACTCAGTCTTAGTTTTTGGGCCGAAGCAATTAATTGTGCAAATTATATAATCAATCGCACTCCTACTAAGGTTCTAGAGAATATCACTCCAGAAGAAGCTTGGAGTTCCATTAAACCAGATGTAAGTCACTTTCGTGTGTTTGGAAGTGAAGCATGGGCCCATATTCCAGATGAAAAGCATAAAGCCTTAGAACCTAAGAGTGAGAAATGTACTTTTGTTGGATATTCTGAAGATGTAAAAGGCTATAGACTTATTCCATTTAAGTCCAAAAATGTTATCATTAGAAGAGATGTAAAATTTGATGAAAATAAATCGGCCTGCGAGCCTAGTCCGGCGGATGTGCCACCTCTTCCTATCTCTTCTATCTTTGAAAACATTTCTTCTTCTGATGATGAAAGCGAGGATGATAATCCTCCCCACCTTCTCAGGATCCTCAACTTCCAAGATGGGTCCGTGCTACTCGGGATGCAGCAGGTGATCTTGCCGGTGATCCTACAGATCAGCGACGTACACGTTCTCAGTTTGAAAGAGCCTCTTCTTTACTGGCTCAAGCTCCAGTAAATCATGATCCTGACACTTTTGCAGAAGCTTCAGGCCATCCACATTGGGAAACAGCTATGAATGAAGAATATCATTCATTGATGACAAATGATACATGGGATCTTGTTCCTCTACCAAAGGGACGCAAACTTGTTAGATGCAAATGGGTTTACAGAACCAAGTATGGACCAGATGGGAAAGTTGATAAACATAAAGCTCGTCTAGTTGCTAAGGGCTTTTCACAGGTTGAAGGCATTGACTACACTGAAACCTTCTCTCCAGTTGCCAAAATGAACTCTATCCGCCTTGTTCTTTCCCTTGCTGCCTCTTTAAAATGGGAAGTCCATCAAATGGATGTTAAATCTGCCTTCTTGCATGGGGACTTGCAGGAAGAAATCTATATGGAACAACCCATTGGCTTCATACAAACAGACTCCAGCCTCGTTTGTCGACTTAAGAAATCCCTTTATGGCCTCAAGCAAGCTCCTCGAGCTTGGTATGCCAAAATGGATAGCTTTCTTTTAGAATCTGGCTTTTCTAGGTGTCATTCTGACAATACTGTCTACACCAAGAAAGTGGGCAACTCTCTCATCATCCTTGTTCTTTATGTTGATGATCTTATTCTTACTGGTAGTGATCCCAACCTTATAAACCATGTGAAGTCCAGCCTTAAAAAGAAATTTGAAATGACAGACTTAGGACACTTACACTATTTTCTCGGTCTTCAAGTCTTGCAATCCCAAGAGGGTATTTTCCTTTCCCAGTCCAAGTATGCTTGTGATATTCTTCGTCATTTTCACATGGAAGACTGTAAGCCAGCCCCTTCTCCCTTTCAGTCTGGAGTCAAACTTTCAGTCTCTTGTACTTCTCCTGAAGTTGATGCTACCTTATACCGTCAACTTGTCGGAAAACTCTTGTATTTAACCCATACTCGTCCTGATCTTTCCTTTGCTGTTGGCCTTGTTGCTCGTTTTATGCAAAACCCCCGTGAAAGTCATTGGAAAGCAGCTAAAAGAATACTTCGTTATGTTCGAGGTACAGTACAGTTTGGGATTCATTACAGTGCCAAAGCAGCTCCTCTGTTAGTTGGTTTCACTGATTCTGATTGGGCTGGTGACCTTGATGATCGGAAGTCTACTGCCGGTTATGTCTTCACTCTTGGTTCAGGACCTATTACATGGGCTTGTAAGAAACAGGCTGCCATTTCTCTTTCATCAGCAGAAGCAGAGTATCGTGGTGCCGTGGAAGCTAGTAAGGAAGCCTTGTGGCTTCGTCAGATCCTATCAGAGTTTGGCTTTGAGCAGCAGCATCCAACCACACTTTGGTGTGATAATCAAAGTGCCATTCAGCTATGCAAAGATCCAGTCCAGCATCAGCGCAGCAAACACATTGAACTACACATGCACTTCATCAGAAAGCTCATTCATGACCATGTTCTTGAAGTGCAATATTGTCCAACAGATGATCAGGTTGCAGACATCTTCACAAAGGCTCTCACAGAGGCGAAGTTCACTAAACTTCGATATATGCTTGGAGTTCAGGAAGTTGTCACTAAGGGGGGATAGGCTCTAGTGCCTCCTTCCTTCTCCTATTGTGTCATATTTGTAAATCCTTCAATCCTATCCCAAGTTGTTCTTAAGGGGGGATGTTAGGATATTCCGACACATAGGATATAGTTAAGTTCAACTTGGTCTAGTATAGAGTTAGGTTAGAGTTAGGTAAAGTGTGTTTCTTTAACGTTGTACATTTTGTAACTTACAATCCGACGGTCACGATATGTAGTGATCCGACGGTTCACTCTCACCTCGGTATTACCGACACTTGATCCGTGGCTTGACACCCGATTGGTCCATGAGTTCTATTTAAAACGCATGGAGGGTCATTGTTCGGGTAATCCGTGCATGAGAGAAGCTTATGTAAATTTTCATTCTTTGATTAATAAATTGTCTGTACCCACGTTGGGACAGGCTGTGGACTGTTTCCCTCCTTGCACTCTGAGGGTTTTAACCACGTCAAAAATACTGGTGTATTGATTTGAGATCTGGTTGTGAGCGGTGTCCTCTTGGTATTCTTTCTGAGGAACTTACCCTGTAAATTCCTACACAACGGTCACAACAATGTACTATAAATGGATATCAGTTGTTAATAAAAATTGTACTTGCATGTTTTATCTTTCATATTGTTCTTGCTCCCATGGGTGTCTAACATGGTATCAGAGCAGGCGTATTCTTGCCCTGCATAATTAATTTGAGCCATTTGTTTTATGGCCTTTCTGTGCAGTTTATTTCTACCATGAAATTCATGAATATTTTCTCATGAATATTTCTTCAGCTAAATTTTAGCTACAACCTGTTAATACCGTTGCTGGTGTCTGCTCTCCATATAGAAGCGCCTTCATACTCCTGACACTGTATGCGCTCTGTCCTGAGAATTTTCTGCCTGAAATCCACTACTGACTGACATCTCTGACCTCTGTCTGCCATACCGGCGCTCTTTGTACCTGCGCTCTCATTCTCTGCCATTACCTGCCCTCTCTGTCCATAAACGCCCCATTTAAAAGCGTTGCTCCATCTGCGATTTACCATTATTCTCTGACATGGTATTATTCTTTGCTCCGTTGAGTTTGTTTTTACATAACGCTCACCAATCCAGCGACATCACACCTATCCACTACGTTGTGCCAGAATACTACACTTTCGGAATACTACGCTGTCTCATTCAAAAAAAAATAACAGATGTATTAAAACAGATGTGCTGAGCGTGGCGCAGCGGAAGCGTGGAGATGTGTTGTTCATGCGTGGAGATGTGTTTGGTATGGGAAGATTAATCTCTGGATGTGATTTAATCCCTCAAGCATTTTTTCCTTGAAATCAAATCTTGATTCTTTAGCAGTAGCGTGAAGCCCCTTGCTGTGGTAAATTTCACGATCTAAAGCCGTGCAAATAGAAATATCAACCGACAATTGGCGTTCTGTAGCTAACTCTCCAGCACAGGCATATAAGGCACTTGTCAAGGCAGTGCATGCCATTGCATCAGGTTGTAAGCAATCACCAGAAGATAGACGGAACATTGCAATTCCATCCAACTCAAGCCATTCACCCTCTTCTGTATCTTGAGGCATATCTTGAATCCCCGTCAGCCAGTGCGTGTATTTTCTTTCCAATAAAGACAACGATGCATTTAAGGCTTGCCTTGCTGCCACAGCTTCTTTTTCCCTCTCTTCAGATGAGAGTTCAATAGGAGAAACTTCGTCATTATCCATTTCTATCTTCAGCCAATTGCGATATAAGGCATCACATGCATAGTACTCTCTCCAATCTTCAAACTCCTTGAGGTTCTCTGATACACTATGCTGTTCCAAAGAAAGAAGGAGCTCAGTTGGTTGCTTTAAAGGCTCCGCAAGGTAGCTTAGTAGCATATGAGCACCAACAGGCATTTTAGTAGTTCTCCAAATAGATATAAGTGCAAACTCTCGGAAGAGGATGTTGCTGTGCTGCAATGCCCGTGCAAGAAGCTCTGCCTTTACGAGTTCAGAATCAGATATTGTAGGAGGAGGAGTGAAGCAAAGCCATTGGAATGGTCAAATATTGCTACCTTAATTAACATACCAATTTTCTTCAAAAGCGAAAGCGTTAGGGTTGGAAAAGAAAGGCATATTGAAAGGGTCATATAAAAACAGTTTGACCTGTATGAAGCAGTGAGTCCTATCCATTGAAGTCACCTTGCCTTAACGACTGTTGGTTTTCCCATCAACTATCATGCTTGATTCTCATATGAATTTTGAATCTCACGTCTCCTCATAGCGCCTTATTATTATAGTGAAAGCTTTGAAGGCCACAAATGTGGTGAAGTGATGACCAAATATCATAGATGCATGAATTCAATTCATTGGTTGATATTTTGAGCCCCAACTTGAATTCCAAACTGCACAACATGGGTCATCAATCAACACAATTTTTGGTGGGTGTTTAAAAAGAAATACGACCTATGGGATTTGCAGTGTTTGTCCCTGCTTTCAAAACGCAAATGTTGGAGCTAAGTGCGTTGGAATAGTAAGTGCGCCCATATGAGCTATGTTCCTCTGAAGGATATTGTTTATTTTTATATATGTGGTATATATTGTATACACCTGAGTTAATTAATTTTCAAGGCCGATACATGTTTTATGGTGAGCATAAAAAAATATGGCTAGTATCTTCTGTGTTGTTTCCAGTGAGTAAATTACTCCCAGTGACTGATGTAATGTGCTCAATGGTGATTTAATTTAATGGTGAAATCATTGAATATATCATATTGCTGATTGAGAAGTTTCTGGAGGCATTATACTCTCACTGTGCATCTCAATTTGCAGTAAAACTCAATAAATATATTTACAACTGTCTAGACAAAGAAGAGCCTATTTCAAGAGGTTGAGTTGGTTGTAGCTTATCCAAAGAGGAAAAGTTGGTTTCAAAGCATCTTCAAATCAAGTTCTATCAGTTTGTGTTCGAGTTGTCTTTTGTGGACAGATTTTATCACTGTCAAAGAGTCAAATCTCCTTAATAATTGGCTGCATATACATCTAAAGCAGGGTTGAGTATTCTCTAATCTCCTGGAGGTTTTCCTGAAACTGTGCATAGTTGGAAGGCTCTTGAAAGGTCATGGTAAAATGCTATGGTATATATGACCAGCACTGTACAGTTTGCTAAGTATTTGGACATGTAAGGAGCTCTATCACTGTTGTTTCAGCGTGCTAGAGACTCATTCCCATGCCTATGACCTGAGTAAGTGTTGGAGCAGCATTCTGGGTCTGAAAGTCCTTGCTGGAATTTACTCTCATTGCTTCTCTTCATTGCTAGAAAGTGGCAAGATCAGATAATATTAATTTGTACCCCAGTCAAATCATATGAGTATTCAAGTCCTACCCATGACATGGTGTTATAATTATTGAAGTTTTGATAGTCATCATTTCTGATTTGAAAGTGAAGGAGTACTTGAAGGATCCAAACAAGTTTGCAGTTGCTGCTGCCCTAGTTGTGGTATTAAAACTCATTATAGTCTATGTCTACATATATATGCATTGATTCCTTGATTCATTTGCTGCACATTTACAAAGGATTTTTCTGTGTCTTTGTACTGTGAGTGGGTGTTACTTTTACTCATTGGGTCATAGTTGTGATTAGTTTTTTTTTTTTTTTTTTTTAAAGGTGTAATTTTGACAATGGAAAATATGGCTCGAATTATTGAAATATTAGAGTTCTTAAAAACTCTGATACATTCCTCTAATCATGATACATTAAAAGTCAACAAAGTTTCTCTCACAGACATTTAGGTATGTCTACAAAATGCACAAGAGAAAATTGATTTTTTTTAGCTTGAAACTCAGCTACAACAAGAAGAATTAAAATAGAGGAATCATCATTCTGAACCTGTTTCTGTTCAAAACAATGAAACAGACTCCCATAAACAACAAGTCAATAATGTCACAGTTCATTCATATTTAGTACCCCATAAAGCAGCAGTTGTACATGCAGATGCAGAAACTCAGTCTGCACTTCCAAAGCCCATCATCAGACCTTGGGAATAGCTTGTCCACAACAAGCACAGGACTGGTCTTGGATATGACAAGGACTTGTCCTTTCATATTCTAGACTACTCAAAGCCCATTCAGTTTCAGAGTGCTGGATTCATTCATGACAGTTCACCTGCTCCTCATGACAATTCACCTCCAGCTGTTCCAGACTTTGCCTCTCTTCCACAGCAACAACAACAACAACAACAGATTGTGAAATGCCAACAATGTGACCGAGTTGGCCATCTGAAAGATCACTGTTTTGATCTTCATCCATTTAAGCACTGTCATAAAACCAACCATTCTTCACATAGATGCTTCAGAAACAAAAATCCTGCAAGAACAAAGATTCATCTTGGATGGATCGCTTCTTGGCAATGGGCATCAACAACCAAGAATATATTCCAAACACATGTCAGAACTTGTTCCATAGTATTGAACAGTCTTGCAGTTGAGTTTTCTCCATCATCTCACCTTGTATCTGACAGGGGGGGAAATGATGGTCATCTATAAGCTTCAAAGCCACATCAAGCAAGCCTGAGCCACAACCTACCACACCAGTTTCAGAGTTGTAGCCAGAGACAAAGATGCCCATGAACATGCCTTCAGTGTTGGCATTATGATTCAGGTGTTGTCCTTGATGGCAAACCCATTCAGGGGATAAATCAAGAAGGACGCAGGAAATATGTTCAGCACGTGCGTCCCCGCAGGTATACCATACAGAACCCGCGTCCAGGGACGCAGGCCAGCCGTTCAGGAGGTGCGTCCGCCCAGTGCACACATTTCAAGGCAGAGAAATGCACGTGGGGGTTTCTTGTGTGGTATCTAGCCGACGCTTTTGTGTTTCTATGATGTCGGCTCGTGGTATTGTTCCATGTTTTGGGGAGAAGCTTGCCTATATAAAGCAGAGGAATTCATTTGGATTAGGAATCATCTTGGTTGATCATCTCTTGGTGTGATCTAGTCCATATCTTTAAGGGTAAATCTTCTAAAGGACTACGATCTATATGGCGCATGATCAGATCTGTGGATCTGAGTGTTTGGGTTGGTTCTGAAGTCCTCTTATCTTCTATATCTAAAGGGACGCAGATTCAGTGAAGGGAAAGTGCGCCGGGACGCAGTACAGTAAAGGATCAGGTGCGTCTCTGAAGCGAAGGACGCGGCGCGACTGTGGTATTGGGTGCGTCTCTGAAGCGAAGGACGCAGCACGACTCTGGTATTGGGTGCGTCCCTGAAGCAAAAGACGCGGCGCGATAGTGTTGATGTGTGCGTCGGTCGCAGACAAGCAAAAGTAACAGTGCGTCTGCACGCAGAACAGCATAAGGTATACTGCGTCCAGTCGCAGGCCACAGAAAGAAAATATGCGTCCCTGTCTCAAGATGATCTGTTAACTGTATATTTCTGTTCATAAGGTGTTCTGGGTTGTTTCAGTAATTACTGATCTGATATCTGTAGTAGACTGTATCTGTTGTATACTTGTTGATCATTTTGAAAAAGAAGTAGGGGGTTGTAGCTCCCTTCCAGGAGAAGTCTGGAAAACGAGAAAGAGTTGTAGCTCTTTGCAGGTTGCAGCCTGCGTGCTAGTAAAGGACTGCACCAGTACAAAATCATTGTAAAAAGAATTTCTTGAAAGAAGATAGAGACATTATTGCAGCAAGTGGTTTTTCTCCCGCATTGGGTTTCCACCTTACATCTTGTGTTCTTTGGTGTGACTGTCTATTTTCCTTATTCATGCTCATTGTTTTATGGTACTGATATGCAAGAATATTTCAAAAGATCAAATAAGGAAGATTTGGTAAATTGCTAGATAATACTGATTCCCCCCCCCTCAGTATTATTTCCAACAATTGGTATCGGAGCAGGTCCTTCAAAACAGCTTGATCGCTTGAAGGTAGATCGTTCATCATGAGCAACTACGAGAGAGAAGCATCAATCAGGCCACCCGTCTTCGATGGGACAAACTTCAATTATTGGAAGGTAAGAGTTACTGCATATCTTCAATCTCTTGGTACAGAAGTTTGGAACATTGTAGAATCAGGCTATGCCTTTCCTTCAGTTACTCCTACAGATCCAGCTGAGAAAAAGCAGTATGAAACAAATGCAAAAGCAGTCAGTACTCTATTAGGAAGTATATCTCAAACAGAGTTCATGAAGGTCATGCACTTCAAATCAGCAAAAGAGATATGGGACAAAATGATCACTAGCTATGAAGGAGATGAACAGGTAAAAGAAGCTAAACTTCAAACTCTCAGGACTCAATATGAGACTCTCAAGATGTATAATAATGAAAGTGTGGCTAATTATTTTCTTCGAGTAGATGAGATTGTTAATTGTATGAAAAATTTGGGTGAAGAAATAAAAGAGACTATAGTAGTTCAAAAGATTCTAAGATCTTTATCTCCCAAATTTGAATCTAAAGTATCTGCAGTAGAAGAAAAGGAAAATCTCCGTGTTCTCACTATGTCTCAGCTACATGGAATTCTAACTGCTTATGAAATGAGAAAGGGAGGTCCATCAGACAGAAGGGAAGCTGCTTTTAAAGCATCAGGCAAAGAAGATCACTATGAAGCATGTCATGTTCCAGAAGAAGAGGAAGAAGAATCAAACTTTGTCAGAAATCTTCAAAGGGGTTCTGGAAGGTTCAGAGGTAAGCTACCTTTCAAATGTTTTGCTTGTGGAAGAGTAGGTCATTATGCTGCAAAATGCTCTTATAAGGATAAAGGAAAGGAACCAGTTAGATGGAACAAGAAACAGGGTACAAATAAGAAAAGCTACTACACCCATGAAGATAGCGATGGCTTATCAAACAGTGATGAAGATGAACAAGGTAACAAATATAGATTGTTAATGGCATTTGAAGATGATAATTATGAGGATGCTATAGATGTGGATAACCTTTATGATGAAATTACTAGACTCAAGAGATGTATAGAAGAAAAGAACATGATTATTGATACTCTACAATTTCAGATTGATGAAAAGGAAAAACATCTTGAAAAATTAGAAGGTGAAATTGTTGGTCTTAGAAAAGAAATTGAGAAAACAAAAACTATTAATCTCAAGTTTATTAAAGGATCTGAAACGTTGAATGAGATTATCAGTGTGCAGCGATCTCCTCTAAATAAGACAGGTCTGGGCTACAATGGAGAAACTTCTCAAGCTTCCACTTCAAAAAGTTATCTTGATGCAGCAAGAAGAAATGAGCAAGAACACAAGGAAGATCATCAGGTAAAGCAGGGACAAACTTCAAACTATCAGGGGCAATCCAGCTTAAGGGTGAACAAAAGCCACAACCAGCCACAGGTAAAACCTTCTCAATTTGGTTCAAGAATAGATGAAAATAGAAATTACAATCAGTCGGCTGGTAGATTCAATAATCGCAGAAACTTCTTCAATGGACAATGCTTTTCTTGCCATAACTTTGGTCACAAAGCAGCCCAATGTGTTGCGTATAAAACAATCATGACTAGGGAAGCTCAAAAACAAAGAAGCATGACAGGGAATACAAAAAGGACCTATAACAATTTTTCAGCTCTTGAAAATGAAGTTGAATGCTCTATTTGCAATAATTTTGGACATGAAGATGTTGAATGTAGAAACAGGTTTCCGGAAAGAAAGGTACAAGAACAAAAAAGGGAACAAACCTCAGGCACCAAAACATGGAAAATAAAGGAACCTCAAACAGAAAGATGTGGGATAGCATTCTATGCAGAAGGACAAGAAAATCTATGGTACATTGACAGTGGATGTTCAAAGCACATGACAGGTGATAAAGAAAAACTTGAATCTTATTCTAATTTAGAAAAGGGAAAGAAAGTCTCTTTTGGAAATGATACTCCTGCAACTATAAAAGGAAAAGGTATTGCTCCTTTAAAAGAAGATGTTAAGGCTGGAAATGTTTTGTTTGTTGATGGACTAAAGCATAATCTTCTAAGTGTAAGCCAGATGTGTGATCAAAGAACCGAGGTTATATTCAGATCAAATGGATGTCTTGTTCGTGATCTTGATACAGGTAAAACAGTTCTCAAAGGAAAAAGAACTTCAAATAATCTATACATTTTTGATGAAGAACAACAACAATGCTATTTAAGCAAGGATGAAGAGCACTGGTTATGGCATCGAAGATTGGGACATCTAAGCTTCTCACAAATAAGGAAAGCTTGCAAATATCAGGCAGTTCGCGATCTTCCAGATATCAAAATTCCTGACAACACCATGTGCAGATCATGTCAGTTTGGAAAACAGACTAGAACTAACTTTCCAGAGAAAGAAGGATCAGCCAGTATGCCTCTTGAGCTAGTACATACAGATGTATGTGGACCATTCAGAAAAAGAACACCTAGAGGAGAGGAATACTTGATATTATTTATTGACGATTTCTCCAGGTTTGTTTGGTTAGGACTTATGAAGCACAAAGATGAAGCTTTCGAAAAATTCAAATCTTTCAAAGCCTTGGCTGAAAATGAATCAGGTCACAAGATTAAGTGCCTCAGATCCGACAGAGGTGGAGAATTTACTTCAAATGAATTTTTCGATTTCTGTGATGAACACGGAATAAGGAGAGAATTTTCTACAGCTAGAACTCCTCAGCAAAATGGAGTAGTGGAAAGAATGAACAGAACAGTCCAGCAAATGGCTCGTGCTATGCTTGATGAATCAGGAACTCCTGCAACCTTCTGGGGTGAAGCTGCACATGCGGCAGTTATTATTCTCAACAAGACAAATGTCCGAGTGAACAGCACTCAAACTCCTCATGAGCTCTGGAGTGGTAAAACTCCTTCAGTAAAGCACTTCAAAATCTTTGGGAGCAAATGCTATATCAAAAATACTGAGGAGCAGCTTGGCAAACTTGATCCTAGAGCAGATGAAGGAATTCTTCTTGGCTACTCTCCACATAGCAAAGCATACAAATGCTACAATAAAAGACTTGGCAGAATTGTTGAAAGCATTGATGTAGTGGTTGATGAGAAAGGATACATTCCTAGGCAAATACATCGTGAAGACATTGAAGAAGATGAAAGCTACCCTCAAAGACAGAATGATGAAGAAGAAGAACCGCAAGAACAATTTCAAGACGGACCTCACGAAGAAGCAGTAGAAAGAACAAGAATAGAAGAAAAGACTCCATCCAGATATGTTCAAAAGAACCATCCAGAATCTCAGATCATGGGACAAAAGGAAGCAGGTATACAAACTAGAAGAACAGTTGCAGAAGCTTCAAGTTATTTGGCATTACTCTCCTCTACTGAACCACAAAATGTGAAAGAAGCATGCAAAGATGAATGTTGGGTGAAAGCAATGGATGAAGAACTTGAGCAAATCGAAAAGAACAATACTTGGGAGCTGGTTCCTAGACCAAAGGATAAGAATGTTATCGGAACAAAATGGGTTTTCAAAAATAAATTGAATGAAAATGGAGAAGTAATTAGAAACAAAGCCAGACTTGTTTGTAAAGGGTATGCACAGCAAGAAGGGATAGACTTTGAAGAAACTTTTGCTCCTGTTGCAAGACTTGAGGCCATCCGAATGTTTCTTGCTCTCTCAAGTTGTCAAAACTTCAAAGTATTTCAAATGGATGTGAAATCAGCTTTTCTGAATGGAGACTTGGATGAAGAAGTGTACATTGAACAGCCAGATGGTTTCATTCTTGGAAACGATCCAAATCTTGTATGCCGATTAAAAAAGGCTCTCTATGGTCTCAAACAAGCTCCAAGGGCTTGGTACTACCGGTTGGACAAATATCTTCATCAACAAGGTTTTTCAAAAGGTTCAGCAGATAGCAATCTTTATATAAAAGTTGAAAATGACAAATTACTAATACTTGTTGTGTATGTAGATGACATTATTTTTGGCAGTAATGAAGAAGCTATGAGTCAAAGCTTTGCCTCAGTCATGCAGAAAGAATTTGAGATGTCCTTGCTAGGAGAACTGACATACTTTCTTGGTTTGCAAATCCAACAAAAGAAAGGAGGAATCCTTTTATCTCAAACCAAGTATCTCAAGCAGATTTTGAAGAAATATGGCATGGAAGATGCAAAACCAGTATGTACACCCATGGTTACAGGATGTAGTCTCAGTGCAAATGACGAATCTGCAGCAGTTCATCAACCAACCTACAGATCTATGATTGGAAGTTTACTATATTTGACAGGTACCCGACCAGACATCATGCATGCAGTTGGAATAGTTGGAAGGTTTCAGGCAAATCCAAAGGAGACTCATCTTCAAGCAGTAAAGAGAATCTTCAAATATCTTCAAGGGACTCAAAATTATGGCCTATGGTATCCTAGAGATACAGATCTCACTCTTCATGCTTATACAGATGCAGATTGGGCCGGAAGCGTGGATGACAGGAAAAGCACAAGTGGTGGTGCATTCTTTATGGGTTCTAGACTGGTATCTTGGTTCAGCAAGAAACAGAGTTCAATTGCCTTGTCTACAGCTGAAGCGGAATATGTTGCGGCTGCATCTTGTTGCACCCAACTTCTTTGGATGATGCAGACTTTGCAGGATTATCAAATCACTTGTACACCTCCTATTCCTATCTTATGTGACAACACAAGTGCAATCAGCATCTCAAAGAATCCGGTTATGCATTCAAAAACCAAGCACATACCAATCAAGTACCATTTTCTCCGGGAACAAGTACTTGAACAGAAGGTCAAGTTGGAGTATGTTCCTTCTAAGGAACAAGTTGCTGATATTTTCACCAAACCGTTGCCCAGGGACACTTTTGAATACCTCAGGCAAAAGCTGGGGGTTGTTGATGCATCATCTTACTGTTGATCATCTTCCTATTGGTGGTATAGGCTCAGGGGGAGCACATAATGCATTGTTGGCATTATGGAGAAGGAGATCTTGGAAATAGCTGCAATATGTCTCTATCTCCTTCATGATGGATTTCTGGTTACAAATCTGGAGATGCATGAGCATAGGGGGAGCATACCCTTTGCCCTTGATGTCAAAGGGGGAGAATGAAGCTGAAGATTATGTGGTTGCCATCAAGTCCAAAGGGGGAGATTGTTGGCATTATGATTCAGGTGTTGTCCTTGATGGCAAACCCATTCAGGGGATAAATCAAGAAGGACGCAGGAAATATGTTCAGCACGTGCGTCCCCGCAGGTATACCATACAGAACCCGCGTCCAGGGACGCAGGCCAGCCGTTCAGGAGGTGCGTCCGCCCAGTGCACACATTTCAAGGCAGAGAAATGCACGTGGGGGTTTCTTGTGTGGTATCTAGCCGACGCTTTTGTGTTTCTATGATGTCGGCTCGTGGTATTGTTCCATGTTTTGGGGAGAAGCTTGCCTATATAAAGCAGAGGAATTCATTTGGATTAGGAATCATCTTGGTTGATCATCTCTTGGTGTGATCTAGTCCATATCTTTAAGGGTAAATCTTCTAAAGGACTACGATCTATATGGCGCATGATCAGATCTGTGGATCTGAGTGTTTGGGTTGGTTCTGAAGTCCTCTTATCTTCTATATCTAAAGGGACGCAGATTCAGTGAAGGGAAAGTGCGCCGGGACGTAGTACAGTAAAGGATCAGGTGCGTCTCTGAAGCGAAGGACGCGGCGCGACTGTGGTATTGGGTGCGTCTCTGAAGCGAAGGACGCAGCACGACTCTGGTATTGGGTGCGTCCCTGAAGCAAAAGACGCGGCGCGATAGTGTTGATGTGTGCGTCGGTCGCAGACAAGCAAAAGTAACAGTGCGTCTGCACGCAGAACAGCATAAGGTATACTGCGTCCAGTCGCAGGCCACAGAAAGAAAATATGCGTCCCTGTCTCAAGATGATCTGTTAACTGTATATTTCTGTTCATAAGGTGTTCTGGGTTGTTTCAGTAATTACTGATCTGATATCTGTAGTAGACTGTATCTGTTGTATACTTGTTGATCATTTTGAAAAAGAAGTAGGGGGTTGTAGCTCCCTTCCAGGAGAAGTCTGGAAAACGAGAAAGAGTTGTAGCTCTTTGCAGGTTGCAGCCTGCGTGCTGGTAAAGGACTGCACCAGTACAAAATCATTGTAAAAAGAATTTCTTGAAAGAAGATAGAGACATTATTGCAGCAAGTGGTTTTTCTCCCGCATTGGGTTTCCACCTTACATCTTGTGTTCTTTGGTGTGACTGTCTATTTTCCTTATTCATGCTCATTGTTTTATGGTACTGATATGCAAGAATATTTCAAAAGATCAAATAAGGAAGATTTGGTAAATTGCTAGATAATACTGATTCCCCCCCCCCTCAGTATTATTTCCAACATTCAGTTGGCAATATGGGACACTTCCTCTAGCAGAAGACTTCAGCTTCTTGCCAGTTTCGGAAGAATTCCAGGATCAAAATTGAGAACACTTCCTCTAGCAGAAGTCTCCAGCTTCTTGCCAATTTTGGAAGAGTTCCAGGAATTTCATTAAGCATTCCAGAGTTGTTGGTCATCCTTAAACCATCAAAGGTTGAGACTTCCCTTTTCAGGTTGAAGTTCTCCCTTTTATACGGGGTGAGACCTCCCTTTCATGGTTGAAGGTTTCCCTCTTCAAAATAATAGGAACACTTCCTCTAGCAAAAGACTTCAGTTTCTTGCCAGTTTTGGAAGAGTTCCGGGAACTGCACTAAGCATTCCAGTGTTCGTGGTCATCCTTAAACCACCGTCCTTTATACCAACATTTCAGAGAGCACATTCAGCCTAGTGTTGCCATGCATTTTTGCACATTTTGTATTACAGCTCTCTTCTTGGACTCATACATAACCCTTCTAATTAAAGGGGAGAATGTTGGACACCTAATCCTCAATGGGTTAGTGTGCAAGCTGAATAGACAAAGTAGTCCAAGAGACCTTGGGATGTGAAACCCAACGATCACAACAATGTACTATAAATGTATATCAATTGTTAATAAAAATTGTACTTGCATGTTTTATCTTTCATATTGTTCTTGCTCCCATGGGTGTCTAACATTATTTTCTATATTTTTTTAACTGTGAAAGTGACTCACTCTATGTAGTCAAGGAAATAACTTTTAAACACTGATTTGAACACAATACAATGTGCTGAAATCAAAATGTCATCGAGCTAAAGCATAAGGCCATGGCCTCTGTGTCAGTCCCAGCCCCTTTCCAAAAAGAATTCCAAGATCCAGACAAAGCAATTGGAAAATTTATAGGGAATGGCGCAACCACCCTCAAGGCTCTTCAACGAACTCCTGCCATCTCCTCTGTAAGAGTTCCTTCTAATAGAAAATTTCCCCAAAGAATCCCTTCCCATAAGTTGGAAAACTCAAAAACACAGCCCTGCAATGTAAAACAGACCTGAAAAGTTTAGACATTAGCCCTTATTTAATTTCCAAAACCCCTCCGGCGTAATAAAGAGCTTGTATACTCATACATGAACAATAGAGCAGGGCAAAGATAATGAAACGTTGACACACACAAACACAATAATGAAAAGTGTTTTCCAATATTCTAATAATATTTTGAAAACGCACATTGTGTTGAAACTGAAAACATAATTTTTGAATAAATATTTCGAGTAAAATTTCCATGTATCTACTTAATTCTTTTATAATATGCCCACTATTATATTTTATATCTTGTTCCAAGAAGTTTAATATCATGATTTATAAAAAAAAAATTATAATAAGATTATTACCTCATGTTATATTTTACTATAGTTTAATATTATAAAATTAGGTTTAGTTTGAATCATTGGAGAAATATTATATTTTACTATAATTTAATATTATAAAATTAGATTTAGTTTGAATTACTCAGAGAAATTAAGAAGATTTAATTAAAAAAACATAATTAGTTTTGACATAAATTTTAATATTTTATCTTTGATTATTATTAAAATTAGAGTAACCATATAAATTAAATGTCACACAAACACATATAGACATCAAAACATCTATCTTATAATATATCTAACATTGCCTAATTTAAATAAATAAATAAATAACTTAACTAAATTATAACTTCTTTAATATTATTACCATTATTATTAATTCTAAAACTGATTAATATATAGTTTAAACATATATATGTGCATTTTAAAACACATGTAACTAGATATTTAATGATGTAGATTAACCCCAGTTGGCATGAAGATTCTTAACTTATAAATAGACTTTGGTACAATACCATGGTTTGCTAATAATGCATGCTCCAAAATCCTTAACTCGTGTTCATATGATATATGTTTTTTTAATTAACCAATTTAATTAAAAAGGAAGAAAGGGCTTAACTACTTTTTCAATACCACATGCTCAAGAAACCTATAGCTAAATTCATATGACATTTATTTAATTAATTAAATTTAAAGGGAAAAATGGTCATAACTATTTGGAGATAAATCTTAAATATCTTAAATTTTTTATTTTACATATTAAATATCTTAAAATTTGAATTGTTAAATTTTTCTTCAATATTTTTGACAAAATATGTGGTAAAAAATGTCATAAAATGACCATTTAATTTATTATTCAAATTAGAGAAATGTAGTTGCCATGGACTGGCTGAATTTTGTTAACATATTTTCTACAAAGTGAATATGGTACAAAGTGAATCGACCATATACACAATTTATAACGTTTGTAGCCCTTGTTCAATTGTGGGAGTTGGTTCATACCTTTCAAAGTTCAATAATTAAAATAAACTGCAAGGAACATCATCTATAGAATTTCTAGACCTTATTCAAATGTGGGAGCTGGTTCATACCTTTCAGATTTCAATAATTAAACTAATCCTAGCTATGTGGCCTTTTTTATGATTACTATAATTTTAAATTGGAAACAAGATTTTTGAACTTTTTCATCTGTTTATACAAAAAGATTTCATAAGTTTAAGAAACTAGAAATTTATTTTTATTTTTAAAGAGAGAGTTTATATAAAGTGATATTGTTTCATTGGATTATATTAAAAAATTATATATATATATATATATATATATATATATATATATATATATATATGGCAGTGTCACTGTTTCCATAATGTTGTTAGCGATCCAATAGGTTTTTTAGGTTCGTAATTCAATTCCATTGGTGTTAATTCATTTACCTTACTCGCAAAACCAACTTTTTGTACAAAACTTATTAATATTGTTCATAATTCACTTAGACACCAAAGATCGCATGTATATGCTTATGAGATGGTTTAAGGCCTCATCTATGAAACTCAAACCTTGTAAGTTTCATTTTAAGGGTCAAGGAAATTGATGGTTTAAGGCCTCATCTATGAAACTCAAGCCTTGTAAGTTTCATTCTAAGGGTCAAGGACATTGATGGGTGAAGGCCTCATCTATGAACCTCTAGCCTTGTAAGTTGCGTTTAGGGGCCAAAGACATTGATGGTTTAAGGCCTCATCTATGAACCTCTAGCCTTGTAAGTTTCATTTAAGGGCCAAGGCCATTTTTTATCTACCACAACCATGGTCAAGGAATCAAGCCTCATTTATTGTGGACAAGACGTCATAATGACATTCACATTCCACCCTAAATCTAAACATTCATTAGAGAGTATATGTGAGGTGGATGGATGCATTTTCCATGAGACTTAAGATTGCACATCTTTGTTCCAATTCTAGTACCCTTTATTTCTACCCTTAATAGTGGCACATGCCTTGATACCTATTTTAAGTGTATAAAAATTATTAGCAGTAACCATATCCATAATCAATGGCAAATTATTTCCTACAAAGATGATATGTGGAGTTTAAAGGATTCAATCACAATGTCTCATCTGCAGAAGATTAATATAGAGTTTACAAAACTTATTTAAATTTTCTAATGATGGTTAAGGCTCAAGACCTATTTGTGGTACATAGAATCTCTTAATGGCACCCATGTCTGAGTCAATGGCCAAATTTCCCTTAGAGAGTATCCTTGTGGCGATTTAATGCCTTGTTCATGGTGTGTCAATTTGAGATGCTTTGTTAGGAGCCAAAGCCCTTATTTTGTTTTCCTAACCAATGATGTAGGCCATGAGATTTGATATGCATAATTAACTAATGGTGCTCTGATCTGGATCTGGCTGTGACAAAGGACCCTTCCAAGACCTTTTACTTTCATGATGTGTTAAATTGCATTTTTAGAAGAACATAAATGAATAAATTTGCATGTTTTAAAGAAGAGGAACATGACATTCATCAACACATGAAAACATAAGCCGTTGATAACGGAGTTCGTCCAGGAGGGACTACATCTCCAAGCCCTAATGTCAAGATGGTGTAGGCTGCTGCATTAAGTGCTGTTAATCGTGATGATGTACATAAGACGTGATGTTGCTATCATACAAGGAAAATGCCCTCACACAAGAGTGTCTCCAAGAGATGTTCCGCTAGAGGCACTCTCAGTCAAAATGACTCCTATCAGTATGACATAAATTCATGCATGATGAGTATCCCGCCAACATGGCATAAAAGGGATCTCAATGCAAACATACATGACGACAACATGAGTATCCCATCAACATAACGACAAAGGGATCTCAAAGAAAACATGACGAATCATGAAAACAAGTACATCCCGCAAATGATTTCGCCTCACATCAAGCATGAATCATGAGACAAGTAAGAAACAAGATCCTACATCAAACATCAAATAGGTATCTGTGCAACACAATACATAACAAAAGAAGTACATGAACGCACTGCATATACCTCACATCTATGGGCCACCTGAAGAAAAGGATGTCAAGATGGTGAACTTGGTTGTACCATCAATCTCACGACGTTGAATTGCATGAAAATGAATGCTCACACATGAATGTTGGCACTTGCACTCCACTTAGAAAAGTGGATAAAAAATTAAATGAGCAAATGGAAAATCTAAACGCACCATCATATTTGTGGCGTCAAATAGTGCAAAATCGACTCTCAAATTTCTGAATTTTGAGAAAGTGAAAATTTGGGGCTCAAGGAATCTTTTAGATTCCCCATAAATTCCTCAAAGATTCCCTCATTTGGGTCCTCTGTAAATCTATTGCTCAGATCAGGAAACTAACTACGACATCAAGTTTGTGTTGTCGAGAGGTGTAAGATCGACATAAAATTTGTCCAATTTGGACACTGCAAAAATTTCACCCTCCTGGAAATTTTTCTCAATCATGGTTCCACCTGCATTAAAAATTAATTAAAAAAATTATCACGTCTTGATTTTTGTGCCTGCTCCTGGTTCCTCCATGCCTGGGCACATTGACAAATGACGAGTTTATATAAGTTTTCCCGGGCAGACATTACAATAAACTTTGTTTGGGCGGATTGGTATAAGGTGAAATTAGTGGAGGAGAGGTTAGGTGGTCAAATCTTGCCCCTCTCATTTTAATACATTATTTTGTTTTAAAAAACCGCACGCATATTTTTGGGGGGTCGGGTCCACATTGGGTAGCCCACCCCTTAACTGCCCTGCGGCAAATGGGATGGTGGTTGAATTAAGGTTGGCACATTAAACATGTTTTGGAGTGCATTTTATTTGGTGTACCATGGCTGGTACGTTGGTGCATATCATGGGGCTGCCCTCTTGGGGGCTGGCCACATGGGTCGGGCGGGTTCGACTCCCACCGACACCCTTACCAAATTTTTTGGCAACATTTGGGTTTCGTTTTAGTTGGACAGTGGTTTTGCAGTTGGAGGGTTGGGGGCCAAGGGGGGCCATGGCCCATCGGCCAATTTTAAATTAATTTGTTATGTTGGTTGGGGGTTGGCGGGGTTGGTGGCCCGCCACCCCAAAAATATATTTTTTCTTATTTTTTTTATTAAGAATAAGGGAGGTTTTCAAATATTTAGGAAATAAGGGATATTGGGCATTTTAACGAGGCCACAATTTCGACTACTTTTGGGAGCTAGGTTTCATGCCTCGGGGTCGGTCAAATTGTAGGACACTTAAACCCAGCCCACAACCCAACTTTGACTAAAAATTTGACTGGCTCGTTGTTCCTCATCTAGACTCGAATTAACGAACCATTCGCACCACCATGATCAAGACGATGAGATCTACGCTCTGGTCCTGGTTTGAAGGAATTATGATCACTTTGGTTTTTGAGCTTTCATAAGCCCTCTTTGTCCTGTGTGTGTCTCTGGAGACACCTGGATCAATCCTCCCCACTGAGGAGCTTTTGGTCCTCCAAAATCATGAAAAATAATTTGCAACTTCTTTGTACCTTATCTGCATCACTAGCATCTTGAAAGGTCTCACTTCCATCTCCTTCACTTTTGTTCTTCAGAGACTTAAGTGATGAGTTGACACTTGCAACCTCTGCAACTTGTAGTACATTGTTTTGCAAATTACATGCTGAATTTACATGACCAACTGATGACCCAAGAATCCCACACTTGCCATGAGTTTATAACACATACTCGGTGGTCAAGTTTGTAGGAATTTACAGGGCAAGTTCCTCAGTCAGAACACCAAAGGACACCGCTCACAAACAGATCGCAGATCAATACACCAGTACTTTTGACGTGGTTAAAACCCTCAAAGAGGGAAACAGTCCATGGCCTGAGCCAATGTGGCCACTTCAGGCAATTTATTAATAAAATAATGAAAATTTACATAAGCTTCTCTCACGAACGGTTAACCTACAAATGACCCTCCATGCTCTTTAAATAGAGATCATGGACCAATCAGGTGTTAAGCCACGGATCAAGTGTCGGTAATACCGAGGAGAGAATGAACCGTCGGATCACTACATATCGTGACCGTCGGATTGTAAGTTACAAAATATATATAGTAAAGAAACACACTTTACCTAACTCTATACTAGACCAAGTTGTACTTAACTATTTCCTATGTGTCGGAATATCCTAACATCCCCCCTTAAGAACAACTTGGGATAGGATTGAAGGATTTACAAATATGACACAATAGGAGAAGGAAGGAGGCACTAGAGCCTATCCCCCCTTAATGACAACTTCCTGAACTCCAACCATAAATCGAAGTTTAGTGAACTTCGCCTCTGTGAGAGCCTTTGTAAAGATGTCTGCAACTTGATCATCTGTTGAACAATATTGCACTTCAAGAACATGGTCATGAATGAGATTTCTGATGAAGTGCATGTGTAGTTCAATGTGTTTGCTGTGCTGATGTTGGACTAGATCTTTGCATAGTTGAATGGCACTTTGATTATCACACCAAAGTGTAGTCGGATGCTGCTGCTGAAAGCCAAACTCTGACAGGATCTGACGAAGCCACAAGGATTCCTTACTAGCTTCTACGGCACCACGATACTCTGCTTCTGCTGAAGAAAGAGAAATGGCACATTGTGTCTTGCAAGCCCATGTAATAGGTCCTGAACCAAGAGTGAACACATAACCTGCAGTAAACTTCCGATCATCAGGGTCACCGGCCCAATCGGAATCAGTGAAACCAACCAATAGAGGAGATGCTTCGACACTGTAATGAATCCCAAACTGAACTGTACCTCGAACATAATGAAGTATTCTTTTATCTGCTTTCCAATGACTTTCACGTGGGTTTTGCATAAACTGAGCAACAAGGCCAACAACAAAGGAAAGGTCAGGACGAGTATGGGTTAGATACAAAAGTTTTCCTACAAGTTGACGGTATAAGGTAGCATCAACTTCAAGAGAAGTACAAGTGACTGAAAGTTTGACTCCAGACTGAAAGGGAGAAGGGGCTGGCTTACAGTCTTCCATGTGAAAATGGCATAGAATATCATAGGCATACTTGGACTGAGAAAGGGAAATCAAACTTCCTTTTAAGGCTAGACTTCACATGGTTTATAAGGTTGGGATCAATACCAGTTAGGATAAGATCATCAACATAAAGAACAAGAATGATAAGAGACTTGCCCACTTTCTTGGTGTAGACAGTATTGTTAGAATGACACCTAGAGAAGCTAGATTCTAAAAGAAAGTTATCCATTTTGGCATACCAAGCTCGAGGAGCTTGCTTGAGACCATAAACGGATTTATTAAGCCGACATACAAGGCTGGAGTCTGTTTGTATAAAGCCAATAGGTTGTTCCATATAGATTTCTTCATGCAAGTCCCCATGCAAGAAGGCGGATTTAACATCCATCTGATGGACTTCCCATTTGAAAGAAGCAGCAAGGGAAAGAATAAGGTGGATAGAGTTCATTTTCGCAACAGGGGAGAAGGTTTCAGTGTAGTCAATGCCTTCAACTTGTGAAAAACCCTTAGCAACAAGACGACCTTTATGTTTATCAACTTTCCCATCTGGTCCATACTTGGTTCTGTAAACCCACTTGCATCTAACAAGTTTTCGTCCCTTTGGTAGAGGAACAAGATCCCATGTATCATTTGCCAATAATGAATGATATTCTTCATTCATAGCTACTTCCCAATCTAGATGGCCTGAAGCTTCTACAAAGGTGTCAGGATCATAATTCACTGAAGCTTGAGCCAATAAAGAAGAGGCTCTCTCGAACTGAGAATGTGTACGTCATTGATCTGTAGGATCACCGGCAAGATCACCTGCTGCATCCCAAGTAGCACAGACCCATTTTAGAAGCTGAGGAGCCGAAGGAGGATCCTGAGAAGGTGGGGGAGGATTTTCATCCTTGCTTTCATCATCTGAAGAAGAAATATTTTCAAAAGTAGAAGAGATAGGGAGAGGTGGCACATCCACCGAACTAGGCTCACCGACCGATATATTTTCAGCAAACTTTACATCTCTTCTGATGATAACATTTTTGGACTTAAGTGGAATAAGTCTATATCCTTTGACATCTTCAGAATATCCAACAAAAATACATTTTTCACTCTTAGGTTCTAAAGCTTTATGTTTCTCATCTGGAATATGGGCCCATGCTTCACTTCCAAAAACACGAAAGTGACTTACAACGGGTTTAATTGAGCTCCATGCTTCTTCTTGAGTGATATTCTTTAAAACCTTAATAGGAGTGCGATTTATTATGTAATTTTCACAGTTAATTACTTCTGCCCAATAATTAAGACTAAGTCCTTTAGATTGAAGCATACAATTGGCCATTTCCTTTAAGGTGCGATTCTTCCTTTCAGCTACACCATTTTGTTGTGGAGTATATGGAACAATATGTTGCATTTGAATTCCATTCTCAGTGCAAAAGTTGATGAATGTGTTTTTAACATATTCTCCGCCATTATCAGATCTTAGCTTAAGAATTTGATGTCTAGATTGTTTTTCAACAAAGGCCTTAAAGGCCAAGAACATGTTAAATACTTCACTCTTGATTTTTAAGAAGTATACCCAAGTGCGTCTGGAGAAATCATCAATGAAAGTTAAGAAATACTTGTAGCCAGAGAATGAAGCAACTGGAAGTGGACCACATAAATCACTATGCACGAGTTGTAAAGGGGCTGAGGCGTGCTAAGAGGCACGTTTTTCAAAACTATCCCGATGATGTTTTCCGAGTACACATCCGGAACAAACACCATCTCTGCAAGATACCATTGGAAGGCCTGTCACCATATTTTCTTTACATAGATTTTGAAGAGAGCGATAGTTTAAGTGACCAAATCACTCATGCCAAAGTTTTCTCACTTCATCATTATGAGCAACAAATACTGAGGGAAGATTTGATGACCCAAAGTTGTGAAACTTATACAACCTTGTAGAATCATCAGCAATGCCAGTAGCTAAAATCTGTCTAGGATCTCTTAGGTCCTTAATTACAACATCATGAGGTGAAAATTCAACGATTTTACCTTCACCTGAATGACTTATCTGATATACAGATAGAAGGTTGCAGGATAAGGTTGGAACACATAATACATCTTTAAACTGACCATTGTCTAGATGAACAGTTCCAGTCCCTACAACACTAAGAGATCTATCATCACCAACATATATATTTTTGGTGTTACAATCATTTAAATAAGAAAACATGGCTTTGTTTTTGGCCATGTGATAAGAAGCTCCAGAATCAATGAGCCACTCATGAGAATGAGAAGAAGAAGATACATTTAGTGCATAGCCAGACCGAGATGCTTGACAACCACATGCAGAAAGTGCCATTCCTGAAGATGAAGTTGAAGTTGAAGATTGCTCCAAATGGATGTTATGCTTCTTCATTGCTGCTTCCAAGGCTTCCATATTTTTAAAGCATTTGGATTCTAAGTGGTCATCTCGATTACAAAAGTTGCAATGTCTATCAGTCTTCTTCCCTTTGTTTTTATTTGTCTTATCATTTTGTTGAAATGATTTTTCATTTTGAGGCTGAAATTGCTTAGGACCCTTGTTTGGTTTAGGACCATTCTTTTTAGGATATAACTTCTTAGGATTCTTTGGATTTGGTTGCTATTGGGCGGCTAACGCTTTCTTAGAAGGGTTTCCAAGATGAAGAAGACCAGGGTGTAAGAGTTTTTCTTGTTCTCTTATTAAAGAATCACAAAAGGAATCAAAGGAAGGGGACTTGTAGGTTTGTCCTTGAGAAATGAAGGCTTCTCTTGTAGAATGGAAGGTGGAAACAAACATAGAATAAACTGGTCCCAACTTAGTAAGAATGGAGTAGATAAGGCTACTATCTTCTTTCTTAACCTTAACACCTTCCAAGAGAAGTCTAAGGGTCTTGAACTTGGACAAGAAATCTTCAATGCAAGAAAAATTATTGGGGTCCAATGTAAGCAATTCATTTTCAAGTTGATGGGCTTTAAGTTGATTTTTAATTCCAAAGACTTTAGTAATCTGTTTCATTGCTTCATCAGGAGTATCAAGTTCTGCAATATGGAATCTAAGATCTGGAGAAATAGACATCCCTATCAACGCATGTGCTTGGTCTTGCCTATTTTCCCATTTAGCTGCCTTGTCTTCATCTTTCGGTTTGGTCTCTTGGCTTGTGGCTATTCTGTAAAGACCTTTACTTCTAAGTAAATCCACAATGTAAGACCACCATTGGAAGTAGTTTGTGCTGTCAAGAATAACTTGGCATGGACTTTCCATTTTTTAAAAACATTGAAGCTATAGATGCTGAAACTAAGTGTTTTAATGGAAATATCTCGAAAAATTAGGCTGTTTAAAAAAAAATGGTTCTGAAAACAACTTCCGGATGAAGAAGTTATGGCTTTTTGAAGAAAATTTGATGAAGTCACCAACGAAGTGCGGGAATGTGCGGAAATGAAAAATCGGCCCCCACAAAATGGAGACTTGAACCCAAGACCTCTACTCTCATAAATTAGCTTTGCACCAAGTGAGCTATACAAAAAGTTTGAGAGAGAGAGAGAGGGGGGGGGGGGGGGGTTGATGCTTTGGGTTGCGTGCTTGCTTTGAGAAAGCTCTTTTTCCCTACAAAACAAAAAACACAAAACCCAACACGGACATACAAAAAAAACGAACCTTGCGGCTCGAAGTTAGCTTTAGCCGGAAACTAAATATTTTCAAAAACGAACCTTGCGGCTCGAAGTTAGCTTTAGCCGGAAACTAAATATTTTCCTCAATGTTTCTGATTTTCTGAGATCACACTAAGGCGCAGCGGAAAAGGACATACGCGTGAGAAAAATCCTTCCTTTCTGTTTCTAATTTTCCCCAACTTCCTTTCTGACATTCCAAGTTGTGTTCGGCAGGGTAATTCTTCTACTTTGATGGGGTTGACAATGCTTTGGCCACTAACGCCCAATCCTTTCCCTTCATACCACATTTTCTTCAACAATTTGGAGCCAATTCATGTGGTATGATTTTCAAAAACAACGAAATCATCATCAGGACAAATACATGAATTTAGAGAACTACTTTTTACCTCACATGGGTCACGCTGCAGCTTTTCCAAGGCCTCGTCCTCTTCTTACAGCTGTCGTAGCAAACTTTGTTTCTCCTCTTTCTCTTCATGTAGGCGCATATTCAAATTGACGTTATCTATTTGAAGACTTTGGTTGTTGTGCTTTAGTTCTTCTAGGGCCTCTTCCATGGCTCACAACTGAAGCTGCAATCGCTACTTTTCCTCTGTCTCTTTCTGTAGAGTTTCATACATTATTTCCACTCTTTTGGAAATTTTAAGCATGGCCTCGTACATCGCTCTTTCATTCTCTATCGCCGCATGTTCCATTGTTCATGCTGCAATTCACATCCATGCAAAGACCACTTTGATACCACTTCATCTGGGTCTGGGTGTGACAAAGAACCCTTCCAAGACCTTTTACTTTCGTGATGTGTTAAATTGCATTTTTAGAAGAACATAAACGAATGCGTCTGCATGTTGTAAAGAAGAGGAACATCACATTCATTAACACATGAAAACATAAGCTGTTGATAATGGAGTTCGTCCAGGAGGGACTACGTCTCTGGGCCCCGATGTCAAGATGATGTAGGCCATTGCTTTAAGTGTTTTCAATCGTGATAATGTACATAAGAGTTGGTGTTTCTATCATACAAGGAAAATGCCCTCATGCAGGAGTGTCTCGAAGAGATGTTCCGCTATAGGAACTCTCAGTCAAAAGGACTCCTATCAGTATGACATAAACTCATGCATGATGAGCATCCTGCCAACATGGCATAAAAGGGATCTCAATGCAAACATACATGATGACAACATGAGTATCCCATCAACATAACGATAAAGGGATCTCAAACAAAACATGATGAATCATGACAACAAGTACATCCCACAAATGATTTCGCATCACATCAAGCAGGAATCATGAGACAAGTAAGAAACAAGATCCCACATGAAACATAAAACAGAGATCTGTGCAGCACAATGCATAGCAAAAGAAGTACATGAACACACTGCATATACCTCACATCTAGGGGCATTCTGAAGAAAGGGATGTCAAGATGGTGAAGTTGGCTGTACCATCAATCTCACGGCGTCGAATCACATGGAAATGAATGCTCGCACATGATTGCTGACACCTGCGCTCCACTTAGAAAAGTGGCCGAAAAATTGAATGAGCAAATGGAAAATCTGAACACACCATCAAATTTGTGGCATAGAATAGTGCAAAATTGACTGTCAAATTTCTGAATTTTGAGAAAGTGAAAATCTGGGGCTCAAGGAATCTTTTAGATTCCCCTAGATTCCTCAAAGATTCACTCCTCTAGGTCGTCTGCAAATCTGCTACTCAGATAAGGAAACTGACTGCGCCATCGGGTTCATGTTGCATAGAGGTTTAAGATCGACATAAATTTTTTCCAATTTGGACACTGCAAAAATTTCACCCTCCTGGAAATTTTGCTTAGTCATGGTTCCACCTGCATTAAAAATTAATTAAAAAAATTGTCACATCTCAATTTCCATGCCTGCTCCCAATTCCTCCATGCCCGTGCGCACTGATAAATGATGGGTTTATATAAGTTTTCCCGGGTGGACATTAGAATAACATTTGTTTGGGAAGATTGGTATAAGGCGAAATTAGTGGAGGAGGGGTCAAGTGGTCAAACCTCGCCCCTCTCATTTTAATACATTGTTTTGTTTTAAAAAATTGCACGCATATTTTTAGGGGGGTCGGGTCCACATTGGGCAACCCGCCCCTTAACTCCCCCACAGCAAATGGGATGGTGGTCGAATTAAGGTTGCCGCATCAAACATGTTTTGGAGCACATTTGATTTGGTGTATCGTGGTTGGTACGTTGGTACGTATCATGGGGCCGCCCGCTTGGGGGCCGGCCACGTGGGTCGGGCAGGTTCGACACCTGTCGACACCCTTATCAAATTTTCTGGCAACGTTTGGGTTCCATTTTTGTTGAACAGTGGTTTGTTTGGAGGGCTCAGCGAGGTAATGGCTGCAGAGCCATTAAATTTAAAATTTTATTTAAGGTTGCAGTTGGAGGGTTGGGGGCCAACGGGGGTCATGGCCCATCTGCCAATTTTAAATTATTTTGTTGTGTTGGTTTTGGGGGTAGTGTGGTTGGTGGCTCGCCACCCCAAATATATATATATATATATATATATATATATATATATATATATATATATATATATATATATATATATATATATATATATATATATATATATATATATTTCTATTAAAATAGGGGAGGTTTTCAAATCTTTAGAAAATAAGGGATATTGGGCATTTTAACAAGGCCACAATTTCGACTACTTTCGGGAGCTAGGTTTCATGCCCTGGGGTTGGTCAAATTGTAGGACACTTAAACCTGGCCCACAACCCAACTTTGATCAAAACTTTTACTCGCTCGTTCTTCCTCATCCGAACTTGGATTGATAAACCATTCACAACATCGTGATCAGGACAACGAGATCTACACTTTGATCATGGTTTTAAATCATTCTGATCACTTTGACTTTTGAACTTCCATAAGCCCTCTTTGTCCTGTGTGTGTCTCTAGAGCCACCTGGATCATGCTCATATTCATAATCAAAGGATAAGCATCACCCACTAAGGCCTTGTGTGTTGGTTTGAGGATTTATCCATAACACTTGAGCATGATAAGTGCATATAAAGGTCCCTGTCACAGGAACTACATGTTTTTAGTTATGATGTTGTTGTTATATTTTATGATATGTATGTAATACGCTGGTTATATGGACTCTTCATTTTTTTGTGGTCATCAGCTCAATGGTTATTGGCACTATGATAGTCTCTGATATCTTGATGGGTGACTATCACTCCGACATGCTCTATTTTTTGAATGCACATTATGCATCTGCAAAATATAATTTTCTTTTTATGATAGAAAATTGTGAATTTCCTTTGGGATAAAAAAGAGAAGTGCATATAGAGCCTAAGTAACTTATTTCTTACCTTGAACATGGTTAAATTCCCAAGACCCATTTGTGACATGCAAAACCTACTAATGGTAGCCATATCCCACCCATAGGCCAAAATTTCCTTAGCCAAAATTTGTGTGGTGCTTCAAATTATTGTTCATAGTGCTTAAACCTAGGGAGCTTCATTTAGGGACTAAGGCCTTAGATTTATTTTCCTAACTAAGGGAAATACCCTAGACACATTCCTATCATGCAAATACTACTAATGAAATCCATAACTATAATTAGAGGCCACAATTCATTTATAAAGGTCTTTTGTCATGGTTGAAGGATTCCTCCACAATTGTTGAGCCCCAAAGGATTCACATAGGGCACAAAGAATTTTTATTTCAATAATCATAATGAAGACCCAAGATCCATTTGTGGTGCAAAAAACTGCTTAATGACCCTCATATCCACCTAAATTCTAAGGAACCCTTAGAAACAAGATAATATGACTACAATACAATAATAATGAAAATTAACTTACTAGTGTATTAATGTGTAAGGTATCCTCACGGTACACTTATGAAACAAAAACCCTAATTTTGTTTTCCTAACCAATGATGTAGGCCTTGAGATTTGATATGCATAATTAACTAATGGTGCTCGTATTCATAATCAAAGGATAAGTATCACCCACTAAGGCCTTGAGTACTTGTTTAAGGATTTATCCATAACACTTGAGCATGATAAGTGCATATAAAGATCCCTGTCACAGGAAGTACATGTTTTTATTTATGATGTTGTTGTTGTATTTGATTATATGTCTGTAATACGCTAGTTATATGTACTCTTTATTTTTTGATGGTCATCAACTCAATGGTTATTGGTACTATGATAGTCTTTGATATCTTGATGGGTGACTATCACTTCGACATGCTCTGTTTTTTGAATGCACATTATGCATCTGTAAAATATAATTTTCTTTTTTATAATAGAAAGTTGTGAATTTCCTTGGGAAAAAAAAAGAGAAGTGCATATAGGGCCTAAGTAATGTATTTCCTACCTTGAACATGGTTAAAGTCCCAAGACCCATTTGTGACATGCAAAACCTACTAACGGTAGCCATATCCCACCCATAGGCCAAAAATTCCTTAGCCAAAATTCATGTGGTGCTTCAAATTATTGTTCATAGTGCTTAAACCTAGGGAGGTTCATTTATGAACTAAGGCCTTAGATTTATTTTCTTGACTAAGGTAAATAACCTAGACACATTCCTATCGTGCAAATACTACTAATGAAATCCATAACTATAATTAGAGGCCAAAAATCATTTATAAAGGTCTTTTTTCATGGTTGAAGTAGTCCTCCACAATTGTTGAGCCCCAAAGGATTCACACAAGGCATAAAGAATTTTTATTTCAATGATCATAATGAAGCCCCAAGATCCATTTGTGGTGCACAAAATTGCTTAATGACCCTCATATTCCACCTAAATGCCAAGGAACCCTTAGAAACAAGATAATATGACTACAATACTATAATAACGAAAATTAACTTACTAGTGTATTAATGTGTAAGATATCCTCACGGTATCCTTATGAAACAATTTACTACAACCACTCCAACAATGAAGTGAGAGAAATAAGCATATTTTTATGACACAAATGTATCATACCATCACAATTGGACATGATATACTACCTAAAATCTCTAACCTTGACCCTTCTTCACCAGATTGCACAATGTTTGAACATCTCTCCTAGCAAAATGCTATAATAAATGTGCTATGTTAAAGTAAAATATGTGTCAAGTTGGAAATTAAAGGTTTGATCTCATAAATCTTATTTTTGGTATTAGGATATTGGGTAGGGTTGTTAGAGGAATAACTAAAAAAGTGAAACCCTCTAAGCAAGTCATGTTTAACATTTTATGCATTTGGCATAGAGAAGTGTATTATGTATTCGAGCTAATTATTTTTGTTTGAAAACATTATTCATATAAATATGCATATACTAATATTTAGTTAAAAACATATAATAACCCTAATAGCCCATTAAAAAACCTTCTAAAACTTAAAAGTAACAATAATAATTTAAAACCAATATATAATAAACATTGCAAAGGCCATGCTTCATATTTGACTTCTAAATGACGATGATAAAGTTAAAAATATCAAGTTTAAATTGTTATCATAGATATAAAAATAATATCGAGTATAAAACATTACCCTTAAATTTTTTATAATCATTTAACTATTATAAATATATGCTTAAGACATTTAACATTATCAATACACATTATCAATATGCCAAAATTGTCTAAGATGAAGAGGTATTCAAATTTATTGGCTGGCCAACTTCTTCCATTACCTATGAATTACTTACTAATTCCTTTGTGGTAGAAATTTCAAAACAAAGATACCAATTCCAATTCTAAAAAAATCATATTGCATCAGAATGGAATCGTGAATGGTTTTATGACAACGTATGTTTTTAGTGTAGGTTTTATGATATATTAAAAAATGATATTGCATTATATTGAAATTATGAATGGTTTTATGATACGATATAGTTTTAGTGTAGGGTTTATGATGTATAAAAAATGATATTGCATTATATTGAAATTATGAATGGTTTTATGATACGGTATGGTTTTAGTGTAGGGTTTATGATATGTGACAAATATGTAGATAGGGTTATTACTAAGTTAACTTCTCTTATAATTGAGAAAGGATTGCCAAAAAGGAATTCTTTTACCATAGAGGAAAACTCTCATAAAAATTTTAATGGTATAAGGTATGTTATATGAGGAAAACTCTCATAAAAATTTTAATGGTATAAGGTATGTTATATCGTTTATTATTTCTTGGTGGAAGATTTCTTATATAAAATGTAGTATTTGAAGTTTCATGGTCAGTGTTGTTGTTATTATGTGAGGAATGAAAGTGGAACTAATGATATTTGTGTTATTAGGAGTGAAAAAGATGTTTGACTTCTTCCAAGTGAAGGTCTTGTGAGGAGTGTAACTTCCATTTTGTCATTGAAGGATGTAAAGTAGTATTTATATGAATAAATCTTATAAGTTTTATGATAAATAGTCAATTTCCCCTGATCTCAAGATTTTGATATCCTAATATTTTTCTCATTGTTCCAATGAATGTTAATTAATTAAACCTATAACATTTTGAGAATGTGCATATTCATATGCATAGAGACCAAAATTGTATAAGTATGAGATACACTTCATTCCATTAAAAACTTAAGAACTGTTTTGACAAATTCCACTGGACACAATTTGATCGTTTCATATTTAATAAGCACATGTGAAAGTAAGAATATGAAAATGAGGATGAAATGTAAGTATATGTGAAAGCAAGAATATAAAAATGAAGATGAAAGGTTGAAGATAAAGTGTCATGGTTTGACACCTTATATTTAAGCATATGTGAAAACAAGAGTATGAAAATGAAGATGAAACATTGACGACGCAGTGGAGAGCATCCTCCATTATTGAAGCATATGTGAAAGAAATAATATGAAAATTAAGATGAAATTCTCAAGACGAAGTGTAAAGCGTCCTCCATTATTGATCTTTGACAAGCCTTTCAGAAATGGTTGTTGATATCACTTGATCATGGTCACAGAAATTATGAAGATTCTATGGAAGAGCTTGATAGAAACACTGAAGACTATATCAAAGAGTTTGATCATTACATTCACAAACACATAGATTTATACATAGATTGAGCCTGACTGTCATTTATTTTTCACCAACACTCGCCCACTCTTGCCCACTGACATTGATGACTCACAGAGTATCACCGTCATACGATCAGGCATGATTAACGTTCTAACACCTCCCCTTAATCACAACGACCTAAACTTTAAATTACCTGTTGGTCTAAGTCTCAGCGAGGTTTACAACAAAACATTTCATTTTTCTCTTCTTGCTAAAGGGTCCATGCTTGTTCATTTGTTGGTGCAGTTTTATCTTCATCTTTCTCGCTTTTCTTATGAACTTCCTCTCCTCCTTGCTTCGTACTTAACATCAGCAACCTTTTCCAGATTGGGATGCAAGGCAACGTCCTGAATAGTGAAAACAAGATAATCCAATCCATACTCTCTCCACTTTCCATGAGAATTAACCTTGTAAAGTATGTGACCATGTTCCTCTTCATCCACCCAAATGCACTCATCTTCAAACATGAGTGGCCTCTGAACAACATCCACGGTCATATCCTCCACTCGCAGCCATCTTAGAAGCAGATCCAATCAAATTTCTAACAATTGTGTTCTTAGTTAAGCACGCTTTACTTTGAGTGATTGCAGGATCATGTGGAATAGACTTTAGCTCATGAGCATGATCATCAATAGAATCACATTGTTTGTCATAGATTTCTTCGAACTCAAAAATATTGCCAGACTAAAAAATGCTTCCAAATGGGTTCATGAAAAAATGATCATCCAAAGAGTCATTGTCAAAAAAAGTCTAAAGAGATAGACATCTCGCCTTGGCACCACTTTACCCCTGCCAAAAAAAAAAGAACGCAACAAATAAGACACTTTGGAGATCTAACAACTCTCCCAGACAACTCTTAGCTAGGCTCAAATTTTGCTTAATCTATTGCCAACTTTGACTTTAGAATAACACCACGCTCGACTCTGCCTCTCACTTCCCTGAATGCGCACCACACTTTTGCTAACTTTCAAGCATTCTTGTCCAATAGTATAGTTCACAGAAACAAATTCTCTATTTTCTCCTCTATTACCCGATAGTCTGACGACAACACAACTACGCAAGGCTTCTCTGACTTCAAAGCCTATGCTTGTCACTTCCCCTCACAACCTATTCCTAGCTTGGAACACAACGCCTGAAAAAGCAAAGTCACACAACAATATGTGCCTCTGCCACATAAGTGGCTCACATAAACCCGCAGCTCGAGTTTTCCCAACCACACAACCATTCCAATAGGATACCCGTCGACTATCAAGAAGCAATGTTCGTCATCTTTTTCCGGCTTCACAATCCCACGAGCTCTAGTAGCTTCGATTCACAAAAAACATTGCACAACAAACACAAAGAACACATCAACAAAAGTACATTAGAACCGACATTCTTTCATTTCACTACCAAGCTTATTTTTCATTGCCACTCACACATCCACAAACGAACTAGGGAAGCAGGGCTCTTTCAACAAGTCATCATCGCTGAAACGCGTTGGCAACTCGACGTCCTCCTTTACACCACGCGATTACTTAATCGGAAGCACAACGTGCTTCAAATGCCTCAAATACACATACTCTGGTATCAATACACATACGTTCAACTCTCTTCTCATAGTGATCAGTCAAGGATAGCCCCACAAAAACCAAATGCACAATGGCGCATACAACTTAGGTTCTCCTTAGTTACTCAATGGTCTCTTGAGCAAACACTTGGCTCTTCACAAAACTAATTCATCACAACCTAAAAGCACTCAGTAACATCTATTAATGGCACAATGAACTCACAACAGCCATAACAGGGATAATAATCCGCTCAGCTCTGCAACACTTTCGTTATTCAACACTTTCAGCGATTCAAGAAAATGATTTAGGGAATGAACAAATTAAGGTCGATCAACTCAGATTCCTCCACATGCAAATACAACCTGCAACAAACAAAAGACTCTACAGAAGTCTCCAGTTCTTCACTACGGCCGGTCAACTGGCACAAAACAACCTCACCAATCTTCACACACACACGAGGCACTTTTGGAAGTCAGACAACCTCTTAATACACTTCCATAGGCTACAATCTTCGTCAGCCAATATGCAAACCATACTCTTCTTCTCACAGCTTGCCTAAGCTCTTCTTCGGCTTCTAGGCTTCTTCATGCTTGACACAACGCTATCACACTTCAACTCTAGGTTCACCACATGTCCACACACAATGGCGGGTAGCTTCAAATACCAGGGAACACACTTAAAGCTCTCACAAACTCAGCATGAGGCTTGAGCTCTGAAACTAAGAGGAAACCTTCGCCTCTGATACCATGACAGAAACTATGAAGACTCTATGGAAGAGCTTGATAGAAACACTGAAGACTCTATCAAAGAGCTTGATTATTACATTCACAAACACATAAATTTATACATAAATTGAGTCTGACTGTCATTTATTTTTCACCAAAACTCACCGACTCCCGCCGACTGATATTGATGACTCTTAGGCTATCACTGTCATACAATCAATGTTGATTAATGTTCTAACACATGGAAGTTAATTTATATCCAAAACAAAACTCTGCAGACATCACTATGAATGTTTATGCGTTGATAACAATATACATATGACAATACAAGTAGTCTACGAGTTTAACATGAACATACAAGTAGTCTATCAACTTAAGTCAATTGCAGATTTTTCAAACATTGTGGATTTCTTGAATATTTTGAGATCAGAAAGACATGGACGACATGAACTGAAATATTCCAAAATTCCGCAATCAAAGTTGATGTCTGTGTGTTAATCGATGGGTGAAATTACGATCTTTCCTCTAGCTCGTCCAGTTTCAAGATGTTTGAAGGCCTGTCTAACATCAGAGAATTAGTATGGGCTCTTCGGATCAATCACGGGTTTCAACTTCCCACTTTCTATGTACGGCTGCAGTTTCTCTAGGTTTTGGTCGTGGGCTGAACTGAGAATCCAAACTCTCGTTATTAATTAAATACAATTACATATATACAAAGTGTTGTCTTAAGATTGGGAGACTATTTTAGACACACAATCTATTGGTTGAGGAAATGTCTCAACCACACACCAAACTAGGAAATGGATCCTAACTATTACGAACAAACTCCTTTACTTAGTGAGAATCACAACTAGAGATAAGTAGGAATTAGATATTCCAACACTCCCCCTTAATGAGTACCTGTCTCGATATCAGTTTGCAAAATCTAGTTGTGATCAAATATACCAAAAAGAATATGTTGATGTCCATATAAAGGAGAAACCATCCACCGGCATGCATGGGTACTAACTGCTGCAACCTCCAGTCTTGTAGGATGTACTTTGCATACATGGTTCTTCCAACCATTATAATTGCACACTTGTACCTATACCTGTAAATCCCCCTCCATCATTGTTAACTTGGGTTTTGTTGGATTACCCGTAACCATGCTCTGGGTTTTACCAGATTAACCTCAACCATGCCACCAAGGGTTTTCACTATTAGTGGTTTTTAAATTACCATGAACTGTATGGTGATACACATGCCTTACAAGGCTTACATTTCACACTCCAACTCTGGAGTCACCAGGTACATAGTTTACAAAGACCACAATAAAACATCCTAGACTTGTTTACATTACAACTGTGATTCATATTACAACATAATAGCATCTATTCCACAAACAAACTCACATTTTCACCTCGTTGTCCATCATAATTTAATTTTTGTTGCTGCACGTTTCACATCTTGGGCATCTTTTTCTTTATCAATTAAATTTGGAACTCCATGCTTAACCATTCGTCATTTGTTAGAGTCTCAAATTCTAACAAAATAACTTTACCTAAATTGAGTTAGCTAACCTTAATAAGGCACAATAATTTTATCCATAATTTCAAGAAATAAAAAAAAAAACTTTCATTTTAACCAAACATCCAATTTCTCTATCTCTACAATCTGATAAATTCTAAAGCCCAAGTGCAACATTGAACATCATTCTAGCTCTAAGGACTTTGTCATTCCTCGCATTTCACAGAGCATTGCATCAGCGTTTGAAACAACAATGGCCAAAACATCATCTAGAGCTGAAGACGGTTTAGACATTGTTAAGTTGAGCTTCTCAAAACTTGAGAGGGACATTTCATCAAGTGGATGGGCTAGATTATGCAGATCTTTGATGCCAGAATTGTATGTTGTCTTCAATTTCTCCACTCTCTCTGTTAGTCCTTCTGTAACCTGCTTTTTAGTAGAAACAAAAAGCTGCAATTGTTCTTCCATACTTCTTAGCTGTTGTCGCTGTTGTGACACTGAATCCGAAACCGATCTATGTAAGACATCCAGATGTTGTGACAGCTGAGACTGAAATGTTTGAACCAAATTTTGGTTTCCACTTTCTATCTTATTCTTCATGTCAATTTTTGTAAATAGGCCATCAACATCCTGTGCTACAATTTCTAGTTCTGACAGGAGATCTGCTGCCTGCTCAACAAGGGATTTCTCTGACTGTAACAAATTTGAGATAATGAACTCCTTTTCCTTGATTGTGAAATTAGCTTGACTGTGTTTCTCTTGAAAATCTTTCAAAACTTCCTTGGTGTCCACAAGCATTTTTGTGTCATCTGGAGTTTATCAATCACGACTGCATTTGTTTGCTGGTGAGAAATATTCAACTCCCCCAACACCTCAATTTTCTTTTTCTTAGAGTCGAGTTCCAATTCCATGCGGTTAATCTTCTCAACCATAGCCTTTTTTCAGCTTCTTCCTGTATGAAGCGATCATGTGGAAGATAAACACCGTTCTTCTCCCTTGCAACACGCACCTTTTGTTTCAGTCGTTCAATTTCAGCATAAAGATCCTTAACAAGGGCAGACATTAGCATTTTCTGATTCAGCTTTGGTTTGTTCATTATGTTTTTAGCAACCTCTGCCCAGAATTGAAAGAACACTAATCGAGCCATCCAAATCTAACTTGTCGGCCTCGTCTGGGAAGAAGCCATGAATCGTCTGCTCCAGATCGTGCTCCAGATCGGGCAACAGAATCATAAGCCCAGGTTCTCCAGGTCATGGCCAAGGTCGTCGACAAAGATCTACTGTCACCGCACTCGGCCATCACTGGCCCTTGCACACCCAAAACTGCACACAAAAAAACACATACGCAGTAAACACCAAACTCTTTATTTTTCTCAGCCCAGGAGCGGCCAAGCCCACGAGGGTCCAAGCCCTGAGGGCTATGATACCAACTTAAAAACTGAGAATTCAAATTCCAGTTATTGATCAAATACAATTACATATATAGAAAGTGTTGTTTTAAGAGAGACTATTTTAGACATACAATCCGACAATTACATATATTTTAAACATGCATACAATCTGACAATTACATATATTTTAAACATGCAATTTGTTGATTGAGGAAATCTCTCAACAACATGCCTAACTAGAAAATGGATCCTAACTACTAGAAACAGATTCCTTTACATCTCACTAACTAGAGATAAGTAAGAATTAAATATTCCAAACACTAATAAGTAATAATCTGAAAAATTATTCAACTCTGCCATGAGGCCGAAACGAAACTATGTTGAGAACCTTCGCATCCTCTTTGGCTACCACATGAGACTTGGACGAATCCCCTGCAAATGAAATAGTATTAGATGTCGAGCCAAGAAAGGGGAATGAGACTTACCTATGGTGTCAAACACGAAATCGAATTTCAGGGGAGTGAGTGACTTACCTATGGTGTCAAACACGAAATTGAATTTCTCAGAGATTTTATTGTAGCTCTGCATCGTATAATCGATGACCACATCCGCCCCCAGGCTTTTCATGAACTCAAGTTTCACAGTACTAGACGTGGAAACGATTCTGGAAGTTCCATAGACATGCCTCGCCAGTTGAATGGCCAGGCTGCCCACTACGCTCGCTTCCCCTACAATGAACGCGCTCTTCCCCTTCTCAAATTTCGATATATCGAACGCTTGGTGCGCTGTAAGGACATCAAGCGGCAGGCTGGCTGCTTCCTCGAACGATAAATTTTTGGGCTTCAGCGCCACCAGGTATTCGTCCACTAAGGTGTACTGGGCGAGAGTCCCCCGCTGCTTTGGTCTGCCTGCGCCTCTCGCATTCTGGATGTTGCTGTAGACCTCATCTCCCTTCTTGAACTTGGAAATGCCATCGCCAAATTCGACCACCACTCCTGCTGCATCACAGCCCGGAACAATCTACGTAACGCAAACGAAAATGTTTAAATCAGGATTTAAATTGTTGGTACTAAATCTTAATACCCCAAATTGGGCAACGGCATGGTTTCCCCTGGAGATGAAGCTTATGTTAAAAGAATACAGGGGCAATGAGCTCATGTCATACAGGAAAGTCGGAACCCGCGCTTCTGAATAAACCGTTGTGCCTCTTAAAGTCGACAGGATTGAGAGCAGCAACTCGGATTTTAACCAGAAGCTCGCATGGCCCCGCTTTGGCACATGGATTTCCCCGAACTGCAACACGTCTATGGATCCATATTCGTTGTAGAACCACGCCTTATGGAGTTCACTCATATCTTTCTCTCTGGCTGCACTACTTTGCTTGATCGAGAGTCGAACGCCTTTCTTTCTGCCCGCACTACCTTACTTGGCTTGATCGGGAGCCGAAATTTCGAGACGCTAGTGGGATTTGTATGCTTTTGGAAGACACGTGTGGAGATAAGGTTAGGCCCAACAACTTGAACGTTCTATGCATTGCATCTAGACATAAAACGCCCGGATCGAGGGATAGTTTGCATTGCATATAGGGTCCGGATACCAATCACTTAGATTATTGTAGATAGGGTACAGATCAAAGGTTAGAATTCGTTGTACAGATAAAAGCACAGGATACATTGTATCTAGACACAAGAGATAAGCTTATGGTCAACTACTTAGATCATTGTAGAGAGGGTGATCAGAGCTTCGAATACATTGCTTGTAGACAAAGCATAGCCTCTCTTTATTTTCACATTAAATGGAATGGTATTGAAATCACGATTATTGATTATGGTAAACATAATGTAATGTTTAACAATTCGATTTAGTACAACTAAAATAAAATTAATAAAATTAAATTTTATTTTAAATTAAAATTAAAATTAAGTAAAAAATACAAAATTATCTTGTTTATATTTGTGGGTTTTTCTCATGGTATTTTTTTCTTATGATATACTTAAAAGTTAATAATTAAACCAATCTAGATCCATCTTAACTTTGATTAGGGAGTAATCAAATCAAATCAAAATAAAATTAATTAAATTAAAAATAAAACTAAGTAAAAAAACATAAAATTATCTTGTTTATGGTTTTTTTCATGATATTCTTCTACTCATGGTATTTGTGGTTTTTTTCCATGGTATTTTTTTCTCATGTGACATACTTAAAGGTTACTAATTAAACCAACTTAGATCCATCTTAACTTTGGATCTACAGAGGAATCAAATCTCTCTTTACTCTAAAAGAGTTTTGCATGTCAAGAGAGAGATTTGATCCCTTTAGATGCTTGGTAGATCCTGAGTTAAGATGGATCTAAGATGGTATTATATAATGAGCATATATGTCATTAATCATGATATATTTTGTATATATATATATATATATATATATATATATATATATATATATATATATATATATATATATATATATATATATATATATATATATATATATCTATCTATATATATATATAGAGAGAGAGAGAGAGAGAATTACACACAAGCACATGTAGTATATTTGCGGGTGTAATAATTTGAAAGAAATTTTCATGTTAGTATTGTTAATTAGAATCATAAAATTATTGCAGTTAAATTAATTGTATTAATTTTTTCAGTGGAGGGAATATCTTTGCCTGCTTCCAACTCTAACTCATTGTTATGACTCTTCTCATGGCTTCAAACACTACAGGGGAATTTCGCCCCGACATCGCAACCTTTTGTTCCCTAATAGACTCCACCAATAAATGAGTCAAAGCTCCTCCTTCTAGGTTTGTTGGAAAGCTCAATGATGTTCCCAAAGTTGTAGTTCATCCCTCATCCTCTAAAAATATGGTGTTAAAACTTGCAGAAAATGGATGCATTGGTAAACTTATGGGGAGTTGCCCATCCCCAAAAGCATTCACATCGTGGGTTGAAAAGAAATGAAAACCATTGTGGTCAAAGGACAACCCTTATTTGCCTTCCTCTTTTAAGTGAAGTATGATCATAAGACAATGAGCAACTAGTCAAAGAAATTATAAAGGAGGAAGTCTTTGATGTTATAAAAAATTTAAACCCTGGCAAGGCCACAAGCCCTCATGGTTTCACAATCACATTTATAAAAAATGTTGGAATATTATTAAATTCAATCTAATCAGAATGTTGCAATATTTCCTCCAGTCAAATTGCATAACTTAGAACATTAACTCCACATTCCTATCCATTATCACAAAAGAGACAAAGCCCTCATCCTTCTTGAGATTCTAACCCATCTCTTTGTAATGTTTTTTGTAAAATATTGTCCATAATATTAGAAAACAAAATCAAATTTCTTCTTACCAAAATCATTTCGTCTAGTCAAGGAGGCTTTGTATAAACTTCCAAATAATTGACAATGTCATTCTTGTCCATGAGGCCATGCATTAGAAAAAAATGAGAGGAGAAAAGGGCTTGATAGTCAAAATTGACATGGCCAATGATTTTGACAAGGCGCGCCATAGTTTTCTAAAATAAATCATGAGGAAATATGGGTTTGGTGAGCAATTTATTAGCTAGATTAATACTTTGATCATCAATCATTTCATCTCCCCACTTCTCAATGGTAGGTTGTCCTCATTCTTCAGAGCATCTAAAGGATTACAACAAGGGTACCCCATTTCTCTCCTTATCCACATCATTACGGATCACTCTTTAAGAAGAATTTTGGAAAGGGAAATAAGTCAAGGAAACATCCTCGACATAAAAATTATAAGAGGTCTAAGGAAATTAAACCACTCACAATTTTCTAATGACACGCTCCTCCTTGGAGAAGCTTCCACAATATTCTCCTCAAGATTTAAATCCTCTCTTGAACAACCACTTCACTAATGCCTCACGGGATCTCATGAACCATGCTAAAATCAAGTCTATGCTTGGAATGTCAACATTAGGATATTATAGGCCATGGAAACGATCTTTTAATTCCCCTTTCAAGAAAATCGGTGCACCATTAAATATTTGTGCATCCCCTTTTCCTTCACTTCAATTCCCCATCCTCATGGCAACCCATAATCGATAAAATTAAATCAGAGTTCACACTTTGGGGACCCCAATGGATAAATCCAATTGGTCATCTTTCCCTTTTTAAATTTAATCTCTCTACTTAACTTATACACAAGTCATCTTTAATTCTAGGTTTGGTTGCAAACAAGAACTCTATCACCAAGGAAATAAGTTTCTTAGGGAATGGGGAAATTCCAATCACAAGTGCTTCCATTTGGAGAAATGGAGTATTATCAAGGCCCCAAATTTCATGGTGAGCTTATAATGAAAGGCCCCTCCATTATTAATCAAGACTTAGGGTCCAAGATCTTATGGGGGATAGTCATTGGAATAGAAGAATGGTAGAAAAAGGAAATCCACAAAAAAATATGCATGGATATTTCCTTCATTGTTTAGACTAGGCCCCTCCATCCTCCAATGGTTCTCGAATTTGGAAACTCCTTTTATCCTTCCCATTCACTGATAACCAAATCCCTTGGAACCTTGTTAATGTAAAGGATATCGAAATTTGGAAGACAAACATTATGGGTAGGCCATCCCTATCCTCTTTCCAATATCTTCTTCCCCTCAAATCCTAGCTAGATGCATAAGGGAAATCTTCTCTCTTTGATATCTCATGTTGGTCCCTCGTCTCTAGTATTTGGCATGGAAAAAATTTAGGTGATTTCCCAAGTCACATCCATGTCCTCCTATTATTGTTTACATAGTTGTTCCCCAAACCTAATTGTAGGTTTTAACTCCATACAAAAACTACCTGCATACAAATTCTAAAACACAGAAAATAAACAATGCGAGAGTATAACACATAAAACACATATACACAAAGATTTTCCCCTGGATCCCAAAACTAGGACTACCAGCTTGATTTTTCATTATCTTCCTTTCAATGTTACAATATATATTTATACATGTCGAAGCATCCAATACCATGGACCGAAAACCATCGCATCCAAAACCATGGACCGAAAACCATTGCGTCCAAAATCATGTGCGAAAATCATACACAAAACCATAGGTAGGTCCGCCCAACCTAACAGAGGGTCCAAAACCAAAATTTTCTGGGGCACTGCCCAAGACCACATAGAGTGGGGTTACTTGCACCCCTCAAACCCCCTGTGACTCCCATTGCTACGCAACTGGGGCAACGAAAGGGGGGCTCCGCCCCCCTTCTAACCCCCCAGTTAACTACGTGGGCTAGTCGTGGAAAGAATATAACACAACCCAACATTCTCCCACTTCTTGTTTTCTTTCCACAGAGGGCCACAAGAGAGCTTAGTCATTTATCCAGCCTTGCAACACCCATTGTTTCTCTACACCAAGAGAACTTCTCAGAGCTCACATATTTTGTCAATGCATCTGCAGTATTCTTCAAAGTGTCCACCTTTACCAGCAACACCTTTTTGTCTTCTATCATATCCCTCACAAAGTGATACTAAACATCAGTGTGTTTTGTCTTTGAATGATATGCAAGGTTCTTTACCAAGAAAATTGCACTTTTGTTGTCACAATCTATCCTTATAGCTCCCTGTACTAACCCCATACTTGAACACAATCTCTGCAATCAAATTGCTTCCTTGTTTGCATGAGTGGCTACCATGTATTTTGCCTCTGTAGTTGATAGTGCCACTACAAATTGTTTCTTACTCACCCAATTGACTGCACCTCCAAATAGGTTAGACACATATCAACTTGTAGATCTTCTTTGATCTAGATCTCCAGCCCAGTCTGCATCAAAAAAGCCACGAATATCCAACACTCTGTCCAATCCTGGTCTTCCTTGGTAGCACAAACCATAATCGCTAGTGCCACGCAAATACCTGAAAACCCGCTTCACTGCTGTCCAGTGCTCCTTCCCTGGTTTTGACATAAACCTGCTCAATATTCCCACTGCATGTGCAATTTCTAGTCTAGTACAGACCATTGCATAAATTAGGCTATCGACTACACTTGCATATGAAACACATGACATATCCTCTTCCTCTTCTTGTGTCTTGGGACATTGTTCAGTAGATAACTTTACACCTACAAGAATAGGAACCTTCATCGGTTTACTATCTTGCATATTAAACCTCTACAATATTGTCTCGACATACTTCCTCTGGTTTAACCATAGCTTCCTCTTTTCCTAATCTCTTTTAATTTCCATGCCCAAAATACAGTTTGCAGCACCAAGATCTTTCATGTCGAATTTGGAGGATAATTGGTCTTCAAATCCCGGATAATTTCTTTGTCATTTCCAACCAGCAACATATCATCCACATACAAGACCAGATAAATAACACGATCACCAATTAATTTAAAATACACATAATGATCTACTTTGCTTTTGGTGAAGCCAAGTCCCCGTATAAATGTATTAAATTTTTGATACCACATCCTTGGTGACTATTTTAACCCATACATAAACTTCTTTAACTAGCATACCAGTTCTTTCTTACCCTTCACCACAAAGCCTTCAAGTTGCTTCACATAGATCTCCTCTTCTAGATCCCCGTGAAGAAATGTTTTCTTCACATCCATATGTGCTACCAAAAGCAACAACAACAGATAAAATTAATCTAATAGAAGCTACCTTGGCAACAGGAGAAAAAATATCACCAAAATCAAATCAGGCACCTAGGAATAACCTTTTTCTACCAACCGAGCTTTGTATTTCTCCACCTTTCCTTCTACATTTGTCTTCTTCTTGAACACCCGTTTGCTGCCAATGGGTTTCCTTCCAGCCGAGAACTCCACCAGATCCCAAGCCTCATTTTTGTGCAAAGATTCCATGTCATCAACCATGGCCTCTTTCCAGAGTTTTCCAAAATCCTCTGAATCTACTGCTTCCTTCATAGTTCTAGGATCATCATCAGTAATAGATAAAGAAAAATTTGAACAGAAAGCAGATGGAATATACCTTTCTTGTTGCCTTCTTTATCAAATTGATCTTCTCACACCTATAGTTTGTGGCTTTTCATCTTCTGATTCCTCCTCTGTTGTAGAGTCTGATTCTTCCTCCTTTACCTCAAACTCTATCTTCTCAGGTTCCTTTGGTTGGACTTCATGTTTAATAACATTTTTCACCTCTCCACCACATCTCGGCTGTACACAACCTTCATTGTCACTGGATTCCAAATCTTATAACCATTTAAACCATCCTTATACCCAATAAAGATGTACTTTTCAGATTGTCTATCCAACTTGGTTCATTTCTGCTTTGGAACATGTACATATGCATCACATCCAAATACCCTCAGATGTGAAAGAGAGGGTTTATTACTAGTCCATACCTCTTGTGGAGTCTTATCCTCCAACACTGATGAAGGTGATCAATTGACCAGGTAACATGCTATCTCCACCGCCTCTACCCAGAATTCCTATCCTAACCCGGCACCACTGGGCATGCTTCTTGCCCTTTCCATCAATGTCTTGTTCATTCTTTCTGCAACACCATTTTATTGAGGTGTATATGGAGTAGTATTTTGTTGTGCTATACCACACTTCTTACAGAATTCTTCAAATTCCTTACTGCAAAACTCTCCACTGTTATCTGTCCTCAACACCTCTATCTTCTTCTCTGTCTGGTTTTCCACCAAAGCCTTAAATTCTTTAAACCTGTCAAAGACTTTAGATTTATTCTTAAGGAAATATATCCATGTATTCCTTGAGAAGTCATCTATAAATGATACATAGTAAACAGACTTACCCAGTGATGGAACCTTCACAGGTCCAAACACATCACTTTGCACAAGCTATAATATCTGTTTTGCCCTCTTACCACCAGAAGGGAAACTCATCCGATTCTACTTCCCATATACACAATTTTCATAGAAATCAAAATCCAGAGAGCTATTACTCATACCTTCTACCATACCTTTACCATGAAGTATTTGAAGTCCCTTCTCTCCAATATGTCCAAGCCTTTGATGCCACAACACGGTCTTCTCTCCAGAGACCACTAGATTTTTTGCTCCACTTTTAGGAACCACAAAACTGTTGCACCCATCAACAACAATGCTACCTTGCAGCTTGTACAAAGTTCCAATCCGAAGTCCCCGCATCAATACTAGTGCTTCCCAAACCATCTTGCAGGTATCCTTCTCAAACACTGTTTTTACACCTGCATTATCTAGCTTGCTTACAAAAATCAGATTTCAGGCCAATGCAGAAATATGTAGAACACCCGGAAGTGTTCTAACCATTCCACCTTGCAACTTAAAATTTACTTTTCTGCGACCAATGATTCTAGCCTCCCTATCATCCCCTAAGAAGACATCACCACCATCGTATTTCTCATACTCATAGAACCACTCTCTATGGGGACTGAAGTGAAAGGATGCACCTGAGTCAATCAACCATGTCTCATGATCTACATGTGTACTTGAAGAAGCCAAGTACACATCCCTACCTTCATCTGAGGTGGTTTTTGCCTCTATAGAAGGAGCATCATCAGATCCCTTTCCTTTATTAGGAGCTTTAGATTTATAGTCCCTTTTGTAGTGCCCTTCCTTTTCGCATTTCCAGCACACCACCTTTACAGGTCTTCCTGGAGATTTAGATCTCCCTCTAGATTTAGATCTCCCACATGATGACTTATTTTTGTTTCTGTTTTGGGACCGTCCTCGTATAGACAAGGCATCACCATTATCGCTCTCCATATTTTTCTGTCTCATCTCCTCCGTCAACAAGGATGATACTATTTCATCAAACTGTAAGGCAATTGCATTGCTACCTATTGCAGTAACCAAACTATCCCACGAATCTGGTAGAGAAAACAACAAACTAATGCACTTATCTTCATTTGAAATTTTGATATCAACAGACGATAACTGACATACCACAATATTAAATGCATTCAGATGCTCTGTCACTGAGTCTCCATCTTTCATCCTCAAGTTATATAGTTTTTTCTGTAGGAACAATTTATTCACTAGAGACTTAGATTGGTACAAAGTCCCTAACTTGTCCCACAAAGCCTTCATCGTAGCTTCCCCTGATACATTCAACAATACTGAATCTGAGATACACAATCGTATTGTGCTCTTAGCCTTCTGATCCAACTTCTTCCATTCTTCATCAGACGCTCTCGTTGGTTTAGTACCCAGATCTACCGCGATCCACTGATCTTTATCCACCAACAGATCCTCCTTGAGTTTCCACAACTCAAAACTCTGACCATTAAATTTCTCGATCTCTATCTTTCCACTGCTCACCATCTTCTTTCACCACCAGAATCAATCTCGCAGATATCCCACTGAACAGGGTCTACCACAGGCCCGAGCGAAACCACTTAGCAACAAAGGTGTCCCCTTGAAGCCAAAACAACTCTGATACCAAATGTAGGTTTTAACCCCGTACAGAAATTACCTGCATACGAATTCTAAAACACAGAAAATAAACAATGCAAGAGCATAACACATAAAACACATATACACAGAGATTTCCCCTGGATCCCAAAACCGAGACTACCAGCTTGATTTTTCATTATCTTCCTTCCAATGTTACAATACATATTTATACATGTTGAAGCATCCAATACCATGGACTGAAAACCATCGTGTCCAAAACCATGGACCGAAAACCATCACGTCCAAAACCATGTGCGAAAATCATGCACAAAACCATAGGTAGGTCTGCCCAACCTAACATAGGGTCCAAAACCAAAATTTTCCAGGGTGCTGCCCCGGACCCCATAGAGTGGGGTTACCTACACCCCTCAAACCCCCTATGACTCCCCCCGCTACGCAATCGGCACAACGAAAGGGGGGCTCCGCCCCCCTTCTAACCCCCCGGTTAACTACGTGGGCTAGTCATGGAAAGAATATAACACAACCCGACACTAATTACAAGAAGGATTTGCATGGCCACGACTCTCAAATCTATACATTCAAGAAAGGCCATGAAGTCCTGTTTTAATAAGTGAACCCCCTATAAATCAATCCTTTAGAGAAAAATATAGCACATTGATGGCCTCCCAAAGACTAATATATTTAGTTGGACATTAGCTCATAGAAAAGGTTTTACAACCAAGAATTTAAATAAAAGGGGTATTTATTTAGGAGGATCCAGAAATGACCAAGAATTCAAAGTATCCATATTCAAGTGAAATTTGCACCATTATGTAGACCTATGCAAACCAAATCTAACACAACTTGAATCACATAGAATGGAGCCCGTATGTAGAAGTTATGATAGCATGGAAATTTGGGCAAACAACAAAAATTTTATAAAAACTACCACATGGTCAGTCTGTAGAGTTTGACATGGTAGCCAACATGGATGTTCATATAGATGCTATGGTGGTTCGGTCTATTGAGTTTGTAACTGATGTGACACTATGTTGAAAAGCTAATGTGATGTTTCGTTGATAGGTTGACGTGCTCATTAGAGAAATTTTGAGGTACAAAATGGGCCTCCTAAGGAATATTATCAAATAATATTGGAAATAATAAAATAAGATTTGTTAGAAAATTATATATTACAGAGCAATGGAACACATAAAATGTTCCAGAAATATAAACACAGTAAACACATAAACCATGAGAGACATAGATATATGTGGTTCATCCAATTTGGGCTACGTCCATGGAGAAATAACCAGTCCTTCCTTTTATATTATCCAACAAAATGAAGAGATACAACCTATAGCAGACCCGATGTAATTTCCTCTTCGCTCTCACATAATCTCCTCTCTCTTTCTCACACAGAATACAAATCTACATAGACGCGACACAATTCCCTCATATATAGCAAGGGGTTGCCTTCTAGGGCAAAAAACCCTAAATTAAACATAACTTATATCATTAGGTCTTTGCCTAATGAACGGCTTAGATTGACTATGAAATTACAGCATTTTACAAGGAAATTTTACATCTATTTTTAGCTTTGGGGGTGTTGCCCCTGATCCCCGCCAGGGGGGGTGGGGGGGCGCTCCCAAAGATCGCAACCCCCTCCCCCTGTCGAACCCCCTTGCAGCGTACATTTTATGGGCAGCGTTGCCACCAAATTATGAACTAGGGTCCAATGCAACGATACCTTTGAATAAAGAAGATAACCAGGCTCCACACCCAACAAAATTAGATTACATCATGAAATTTTAGAAGGAAAAAAGAAAAAACTACTTTTTCAAGTCATATTTTCAACTTATCTCATGACGATTTTACTCAAATTATTAGAAGGAGCACTGGATGGATGAAAAAATCGATTCCTCATCCAAGGAGTAGCTATGTTACATACTTTTGTTGGACCCTATTACACGAAAAAATGCAATTGCAATCACGTTTTTCATTTATTTCTCATTTTTCATGTAGTAGGGTCCATCAAAAGTATGCAATATGGGTACTCCTTGAATGAGGAATTAAATTTTGCATCCAACGAGTGCTCGTGCTTGAAATTTGAGTAAAATTGTAGGAAGATAAGTTTTATATACGAGTTGAAAAAATGGTTTTTCTTTAATATTTTTATGTTTTTTACTCCAAAAATGGTGGGTCATCCCCCATGGTTGACATCATAATATTGAATTCTATTGGTTCTTATAAAATTAATTTTGGTTGTAGATTTTTGTTTTAAGGCCCATTTTAGACCACAAAATTTCTCTAATGATAGGATTTACTTGACACATATGTGGCCTAATGGAGTTTCACCACACAGACCAATGAAAATGTGCCACATGGCACCCTGGTGGTAGCCGGAAGGGGCCTAGAAGATGACGGGATGGAAACCTTAGGAAAAAAACAGCAACAAACCCAAGCAATGGCATGGCGGGGTTCTACTTGATGACCGACAAGAAGGTAGGTGTGAAATTCGACCATTGGGTCATGCCAAAGTGTTGTTAAAAATTGAAAGAAAATATGGTTTTAAAATTCTTACAATGCCAAGTTTAAAAATAGGTGGGGTAGCCTCATGGGTTCGACCCATTGACCTACCACCTAGTATATGTATATCATATAGTTATGCCATGGTTTCACATTATCACAACAAATTTGGTTACGCGATTGGGCCACTTTATAACTATCCAACCAATATACCATGTTTCTCACATGGAATTGGACCACCATGAGGTGGTGGTAACAAATTGTATCATTGGTATTATGTTATTGGACCGCCAATATGTTTTTTAAAGCAATATTGTTGTGGAATGGTGCCACCTCATGGGTTTGACCCTGGTTGGTTTGGCCATTGAATGTTTTTAAATTATAAAAATTTTACCAACAAGCCAACGCACTCAGATTTGTAACTTAATAAAACACAATCGAATTTATTGACAATCGTAGCCTGCAAAACTAGTGAGACTAGAAAACTTTGGAGACCAATTGTGAAGGCATTTATCAACCATTTTCTTAGGAGTCTTTTGCAATGAGTTCCTAAGGTTGAGTAGAACCTATTAAAGCCATCAAGAGTCTTGTTTAATGTATTTTTTATGTACTTATTATTACTTGAAAGCTAATAAGAAAAGGCCTCCCCACTTGGAGAAAAGGGTCCGGAGACACAATTCAAACAACGAAAGAACTTCGTTATCAATTTGGTTGTGTACCTATCTTGTTTCTATTATTATCTCTTCATATTTTATATAATTTAATTAGTTCTTGATGTTTTATATTCTTATGCACTTAATTGGTGAATTAATAATGCAAACGCACTCGAACACATTTTAAGTAAACCAAAGTCATTTTAATTTTTATGACTCACGTATTGAAGGTCCCTCCATATGTGCTCAATGAATTCTCTTAGGAGAATCTTCACTCCATCTATATTTAGAATGTCAACTTTTCATCCACGACTAGCAGTCTTTTGTGTCGGGTCTTTTCTTCAAAGTATCCTAGTGACACTCCCCATATTATCTCCATGAAAGGTGGACAATAAATCATAGTGGACCATTTCATAGTAATCCCATATTCATAAGAGTTTGGGAAGCTATTTAAAAAATTTCCTATAGGAAAATTAGGTTGGACTCAAATTGTTCAATATTTCAAGATGGAAAACTAGATCCTGGGAAAATGGCATCTTCAACTCTTTCTCTCTTATCTGAGCACCTTAACTCCCATAGTCTCAAGATTTATTATCCTTAATCCATGGAATCGATGGAATAACAATCCAGGTTGATATTGATGGCCACCCACCTTTTCCACTAACTTAATGGTTCTTTATATTCTTGGCAAATTTTCTATGGTTTTTCAGGTCCTAAAATTTTTGTGCCATTTTGAGGTGTTAAATGATGTTTTTTGGCCATTCATGGGGATAAGGGGTATGAAGTTCATGATCCTTGGATAGTTCTTTCCAATGGGATATTTTGTGCCCTAGGAAGACATTTTATGCAAAATTTTCTCCCCAAAGAAGTCAATATACTAACAAGCCACCTTCGGGCCCACAAATATTTTGTTTCTTCATCTTTTAGGGCTAGTGTTTTTTAAATCTAGGGTTATTTATATATGTTAAAATGTCACTCTTTCAGCCTCTTGTAATATAATTTTATGCATGTGTGTAGCTACCATCTCTTTCCTTTCAGAGATAGCTACAACCATTCTATCCAGTTTGTGTTCTACAACATTTTGTTATTTTATTTATCAAAATAAGTTGGGTTTTCACTATATTATTATGCTCTCTACTACATTTATTTATGTGTGTGTTCCATTTTGTCTCCTTTTCATTTCATTCCTTGTACAACTTTGATGAGTGGTATTAAAATAATTTGCACCTTGTTTTTTCTTAGTGCATGCCCTTGTTAAGGTTATGGTATAGAGGGTTGGGCCTTGATATAGTTTCACTTGGAAACAATCGCTTTAATCAAGCCAAGTAACCTCCCATGGTAGAAGAAAAGAGAGATTATATAGTAGGAGATCCTACCAAGTTTTTTCTTGAGGAAGAACTTGCACGATAGAGGAATGAGATGATGGAAACTTTAGCCCAAATCCTTCGACAACTACCCATAATGGCCAAGGCACCTTCAACAAGAGGAAATTTTGGAGGTGAAACACCCTTGAAGGTACAATTTAACTTTAATATCCCCTTATTCAAAGGCCAAATAGATGCACATGCTTTGTAAAAATTGTTAAAATATTTTTAGAGGGTTATTATGCTATCCAGTTTTTTCTTGACAATGAGAAGATCACCTTTGTACTCCTAAAAGTCCTTCCCCATGTTAATGAGTGGTGGGAAGGTTATTAGGAGATACAAACAATGAAAAATCTTTGATATCTAATGTAGGACCCACTTGGGATGATTTTGTTGATGTCGTCAAGGAGTAAGTCTACCTTATAGGGAACTAGATAACCAATGCACAAGATGGACAATTTTATACAAGAAAATTATCAAATGGTGTTCAAGTACAAAAATACTTTCCATACCTTGCACTCAAATCTAGGAATCAAAGACTCCAATCATAACATGATTTTGGAGTAACGTAGTGGCCTACATAAGTACATCCAAGCATACATCTATTTCGTAGAAATACATGCACTATGAGTTTCTTATAAGTGTGCTATCAAAATTGAGCTTAAATTGAAGCAAAGGAATAAGTGGGAGTTCAAGTCTATAATTATATTGCAGTAGAAACCTTGGAAAAGCAGTACTAACTCATAGAACAAGGGACAAATCAAGAACAAGCAACCTCAATAAAACTAGCCCAAGTTGCGGGAAAAGAAAGGTAATGGGAATTCTAAGAATGACACTATAAAGTGTTTTGAGTTTGCAAAATCCCTTGGAAAAACATTGATGATTGTCACTCAAAACAATCATTGTTGGCCAAGATTAAAGAAAAAGAAGTAGCCTCTCATTTGTGAGTTTTTTTTCATTGTTCTCTATTTTCTACACAATAATTATTTGCATGCATACACAATAATTTGTAATTAACAAATCTAGAAATCTAAGGGGAAATAAACCCTCATAGTGTATATTTCATATTTTCTATATATTTTAGTAGATCTACTGTAATGAATTTTCTAGTGTAATATCCACGGTAGTTTACAAATCATATTGGTATCATAGTAGGTTTATTTGGTATATGATGGGGAGTTACATGGGATCTAGATTAATTAAGTTGAAATTCATAAAACAGGGCAGTCATGGCAAAACAAACTTTGAATAACCCTCAGTATCCAACAAAGGAGATGTTTTCATAAATAGAAGCACAAGTCACAAATATAAACCATAATGTGAGCCTCCTCATGGAACCCTTGAAAAATAAGCTCAAGCTATGCATATAAGATGGAGGTTTTAACATGGCAGTTGGATTAGAGGGGAAATCAACATATTGGTAAGAACTAGATAGAGGATCTAAGAAATAACCTGAAAAAAAAACCCAATTAAAGCGTTGTGAACTATTTAAAATAGCTACTAAAAATGGAAGAAAAGGTTGAAATTAAGTCATATCAAGGTGATATTGATGCTTTGAAGCTAAATCACTAGAGAAAGAAGACAAAGATTGATGTTTTGTTCTATTTAGGATCACAAAAAAATATCATTGCAACAAAGCATTTCAAAAATTCAGGGTAAAAAATTCATGATTCAAGCCCATATGAATTGGGGTGGGTAAATAAGGATGAAAAAAATCAAGGTAACCAAACATTGGAAAATCATATTTTCTAGTAGTGTTGATTTGATTTATGAAGTAGAACTAAATTTAGCCCCCCTTGAAGTTAGTGGGGTGGTGTTTGGAAGACCCTATATGTATATGCATGATGCAATCTTTATGAAAAGATTCAACCAATACCACCTCATTAAGGATGGAAAATCCTTCAGCATCAACATGAATAAGGGAAAGTCCAAAATTTCATTGGTAACTACCAACCGTGACATCCCCTATTTAGAACACCCTCGTTATAAATAATTGTAATGATTAGAGTAAATTTTAGCCTAAAAGTTCCCATGAAAATTTCGTATGATTTCCATGTCATCATATGTAAACAAATCAAAATACTTTAAATTTAAAAAGAGGTACATGTAAATATTTTGGAGGGAAAAGAAGAAAAACCATTTTTTTAATTGAAATTTTAGCTTATCTCCTTATAGGTTTACTCAAATTTCAAAGTAGACACTCATTGGATGCATAATTAAATTCCACATCCAATGAGTACCCATTATGCATACTTTTGAGAATACCTACATTGATAAAAATTGAAGATACATTAAAAAATCATGTTGAACACACTTTTTTAATGTATATTCAATGTGGGTATTCTAAAAAGTGTGCATAATGGGTACTAATTGGATGTGAAATTTAATTGTGCATCCAATGACTGTCTACACATGAAATTTGAGTAAACCTATAAGGATATAGGACAAAAATGAAATTAAAAAAATAGTTTTTTTCTTTTCCCTCCAAAATGTATAACTCTTATTTTATTATTTTTACTTAGAGGCCGCTTTTAGACTGAAATTTCCTCTGATGTATTTTAAAAGGATGAGAGAAAGGGACATGGATTCAAGTTGTTTGGGGAGGGAGATTGGTTGACGAAGTGGTTATTTAAATGTACCAACGAGGGGTTATATGAGAAGTAAATGCGATGAATGTACCATTTTAACTATAAAAATGATGGACAAACCAGGTGTCCTATAGCTCTAAAAACAAGCAAGAAGAGGAAAAAATATTAAAGACAAACTTGGGTTGCACTATCTAGGAAGTTGAATTTGTGAAACCATGGAAAACGATAGACTATTGGTCTATTAGGAGGCAGAAAATGAAGTTTGCGAGGAGGAGAAACCATTGGGAAAATAGATACGCATTGGAATAAAGTGTTGAAAATCACTACAAGAGAAATTTCTCTAGGGGAGAAAGTGAGAACACAAAGAGAGTGGCTATCAAAATTTCGAGAAATCAAGCTCTGGATAAAGTAACTAGTTGAAGGATGCTTATAGAGATGCTTTTTAGGAGAAACAATTATAGAGAGAAATGTCTTGCATGTAAGTTTAAAGAACCAACTGGAATCTTGTAGATTGATGGACCTATTAGATTGGGAAGAGTCACTCAGGTGCTTGTGCAGGTTGATGAACCACTAGGAGTTTCCATGGTGTTGAAGCTCTAGTGCTTGACTCATTGATGAAACACCTAGAGAAGTGGCATCTTTACACATCAATAGTTTATTCACTGATGAACCTTCCTTTGATGTGGACTCTCTTCTCTTGAAAGTGAGTTGAGACTCTCTATGCTATGATATCCTGGCACAAGTGTTGGTTTTGTTTGAAGAATTTGAGGGGATTGAGAGGAAGCTCATGTAGCTGGTGGATGAAGGAAGAGTAGCATTATGATATCCTATTGTAGTGGTACATATTGGTTAAAATTTCCACTCACAATCACTCCACCTCAAGCATGAGAATTTGGCTCGAGGCTGACAACTACAAGTAGTGATGGTTGTAGCTTGTCTATGGTTGGGTGGAGAGTCAAAGTACCACTATCAATGAACATATCTCCTATAAGATAAGTATATTCTTATGCTTTGTGCTTGTGATTATTATGTCTCTATTATATTGTGTTCAATCAATGTTATGTTAAAGTTGGAGAGTGTCGTTTCTTGTATGAGTAAGGAATGACAATATCTTATGTACATAGTTGTGGAATGATTCATTTTCCTATGGATATTATAAGCTTAAAATTAACCTAATATTACCTAACATGAAGAGAAGGGAATATTTATTAATGATATATTTCTTGCATCAAAAGGTTTGAACACCTACCTATTGTTGATAAGTCACTCATGTTTACCACAAGGAAGCTCTCTAGATGTCTTCATTAGGAAATGGTTTATTCTTACAAATATCCTCTGTTTGTGGATTGGTCTATATGACCTATGTATGAACAGGTAGAAATTGTCTGTTAATTAATTGAATGACTTATTAGAAGAGGTGAGGCTAGTAGGCCTTGGTTTGTAAATTAATCTCATGACGAATAGCCTAGAAGGTTTGCATACACCCTTGTGCATTTAAGGACTATGCACTAAAGACCTAGGGTAAGGCCCTCATACATACATTAATAGCTATCAAGTCTGGAGAGAAGGACTTTGGTGAAATGGTTTAAATGAGTAGTCTGGAGAGAAGGACTTTGGTGAAATGGTTTAAATGAGTAGTCTGGAGAGAAGGACTTTGGTGAAATGGTTTAAATGAGTAGTCGAGTGTGGTGATCAAACACTTAACTAAGAAGAAATCTAGACTGTCGATGGTTACAATGTGTTTTTCCACCATTGAATGACCCCGGGGCCTTCACCTCGAAGGATTCAAAGGAAGGTTGTTGGGAAAATCATGGGATTTAATCATTGGAGAACTATGGCAAGGTGGTTTCATGCAAAGGATGGTTTTCCATTCGATCTGGATCATTGGCGCTGGTATTAATGGTTTCTCACCATCGGATGGAACCCGAAGGTTTGGTAACCCGAATGGTTTTAGTGGAAGGTTGGGCAAGCCTTACTAGGATCGGAATGCCGAAGAAACATGGCATGGCGGGAGTCTATGTGGGCACGTGTGTTAATAGGGTGGAAAATATCCAAAATGCATGTAATGGGAAAGAAACCAATGGTAGTGGTTCAAATATTATTTAAGACCCAATTTACGTGGAAGACATGATACAAGATGATATCACCCAGGACCTTATTCCATGGAGTTTGTGGACAAAGAACACAGTAGAATGCCTAGGGATTTATGTAGTGGGGTGACGTGGTGCATGTACCCATCTTAGTGGGTACAATATTTCATAATTAAAATGTTTTCGGTTATAGGTTAGTGGAGATTAAGTCCCATAGTGTGATGTGAATCACCATGTAGCCTAGTGGGAACATCTGTGGTAGTTTCAACGAGGATTAGTATAGGAACTCACATAGGCTTTATGCAGCGGGTTGACGCGGCCATAGAGGGCCTCCACACACATACATAAAAATTCATATACATATATGTTTTATGTTATAGTGGGTTGTGAGGACCATAAAGCTAGGGTTACACATGACCTAGTATGAGTAGGTTGGAAGCTTCTACTTAGCATGACATGGCATGGAATTTGGCAACTATGTGGACACCATGTGGGGGAAATGTTGGTGCCACGTGGCAAGATTGATGATGTAACACTATTTAATAGGCAAATACTTTAATTATCCATATTTTTTGATCTGGGAGTTGAATTGGAAAAAAATTAATATCGTTGGAAAGGTCTTAACAAGATGTATTCATTATTATCATCAATTCCTCCTTTTGAGAAAGTTGAAAAAAAAAACCTAAAATTTAGACCCCATTTCCAAAACATGACAATGGGAGTCGGTCATCATAGTAACTACCTCCTTCTACCCTTAGTTAAGGATGGCAATAGTAGGGAGTATGTTATAGGCTGTTATTAGAGCTTCCAAGTTTGAAGATTGGACTGGAAGGGATCTATTGTAGAACTAACAAGCAAAGGTTCAACGCTTGACCTTTCAAGATCTAGTGAGGCCTTAAAGCCTCATGTCGAGCATTAGAAATATGGTTATTTGTGTATTGATTATATGCATTGCTTGGCATATTTATTGTGATATCTACATGTAGCATGATATTAATGATTGGATATGATTGCATTGATACTAATGTGATAACTGAGGTGTAGTGTTGTAGCTATATTTACATCAACAAACTTCCAACATCAAGCCAACATGAGAGTGTTTATTATGCATTTGAGTTTTTGTTAAAATATAATGGTTATGAGTGTGTATGAAAGTACATAAAATACACTAAGGCCAAAAGAGATGAAGGTCAAAGACCACATGAATAGAAAAATATGGTACAATATACAACTAGTGGACCAAGGAGTAAATAGTAGAATAGTGCAGTATATCTTTGATCAATAACAACATGGATATGAATAAGGAAGGAAAATGAAGAGGAAATATCAGTTGGATAGAAAGGATGCGTAAACTCTCCTCATTGGATGGATGCATTGAGTATCTTGAGAGTAAAAATAAGGAGTTGTAGGTCTAACAATGAGAAGCTTGTAAGAGTGGAAGAAAAACAAGAAGATGTCAATGTTTTCTACTGCAAAGCCTATCAAACCTACAAAGTCAGAGGCACCATGAGTTGGGGATCAGCCACAAATACATGCAAATCCCTTTGGGACAATTATAAAGAACCAATGAGAAAAATCAGAGTAGATATAGAATGAGGCACAGATGGTCAAGTGAAGACACCGCGAAAGGAGGCACTATGTTAAGTATTCATAAAAATAATTCAAACACCCATGAAAAAAAATATGAGAATGCTCACAAAATTCCACTTCATCATCACCATCCTCACCATTATGGACATATGAGAGAAAGATAGTGTGTACCATAAGAGTTCAAGAAGTCTAAGCCTCCTACCTATAATGGTGAATTGAAGAGGTTAGAGGATGCAGAGGCTTGGATATTGGACATGAAGAAGCTCTTCTAAATTAACAACTATTTAGAGAGCATGAAAGTGAATGTAGCCACTTTCAACCTAAAAGGAAAGGCTGGTATATGGTGGGAATATATGGAAAATGTAAAGGGAATAAAGGAAAAAGAGTTGTCCTAGAAGGAGTTTAAGGAGTATTTCAAGATCAAGTACCTATACAAGAGATACTTCGACAGTAAGGCTAAGGATTTCTATAAAATCAGACTTGGAAAAATGACAGATGATGAGCGCACCGCCAAATCCTTAAATCTACTAAGGTATCTCCCCTACCTTAAGGAAGAAAAAGTGAATATTCAAAGGTGTGTCAGTGGATTTCCACAATCCTTAAAGGATAAAATTTATTTCAATGAGCCCAAGACATTGTAGGATGTAATTCTAAAATTCAAGCATTGTTATGAACAATCTAGGCACATACCTGAGTATAAATTAGACTAAAAATTCAAACACAATGTCAAGTTTAAAGGAAAAAGGAAAAATTAAAGCAGAGGATCAAGTGCAACTTTTTTTAATAAAGAACATCAACAGAGGTATAATGTTAACAACAAAGGTTATTCTACTCAAGAAGAAGGAACGAGTGATGAGAAGGGTCCATATAAGTGTTATACTTGCAGAGGGAATCATTTAAGGAAATATTTCCGACAACACAAGCACATTGGATCAATACTGTACAACCGTAGGAGGAAGAGATAGTCATAGATGTGGCTCAAAATATACCGAGAATTTACGTAGCAATGGATAATCGCCAACCTAATCATGAGGAAGTGATCTTAAAGATGGCAAGTATGCTCTATGACCAAAACATTTCAGTTTTGATTGATGCTAGTTCAAATATCAGTTACATACACCCCACTATTGTTGAGAAATGTGCATTAAATAAAGAAGCACACAATAAGTCTTGGCTAGGTCAACTAGCCACTGAAACAAAAAGAAGAATTGAGAATTGGGTGAGGGATTTCCCTTTCGAAGAGAATGGGATCCAAACTATAAATATCAATGTGCTACCGTTAAGAGCATATAACATATTGTTTGGTATGTATTGGTTATTCTTGCATCAAACCAAGGTTAATTCTTTTGAGAAAACCATTGAATGCCTAGATGAAGTTGGAGATCATAGAGTATTGCATGGAAAGAAGAAACCCACTTCGTTAAGATTAATTTTAGTTATGCCAAGAGAAGTCATAGAAAGTGATGTATTTTATTTATTGTGCAAATATGTATCAGTGTTGAATATAACTACAAAGTTGAGAATGATGACAATGATATCCTAAGGAAATACCTTGTTTTAAAACATTTTTTAGATGTTTTTCTGGAAGAGATACTTGGGTTTCCTCCACATAGAGAGGTGGAATTTTCTATTGAATTAGTTCAAGGAGTAGCTACAACATATAAAGATCCATATAGAATGAGCATTCAAGAATTGGTTGATATGAAGCCACAACTGAAGGAGATGTTGTAAAAGGTCTACATAAGGCCAAGTGTGTATCCACGGGGAGCATCAGTTCTTCTCGTGAAGAAGAAGGATAACACACTCAGGTTCTGGTTTGTTTACAAACAACTAAACAAGGGGACCATTAAGGATGTGTATCTATTACCGAGAATCGATGATTTATTTGATCAGTTGAGAGTAGTAGTAGTATTCTCCAAGATTGATCTCAAATCAAGCTATCATCAAGTGCACATAAAGGATGACAATATCCATAAAATAACCTTTAAAACAAGGTATGGGAATTACGAGTTCATGGTAGTACCCTTTTGGCTTACCAATGCACCTACAACTTTTATGTGCCTTATGAACAATATGTTATACCCTCACTTAGATAAGCTCACCATTATTTTTTTGGATGATATTTTGATCTACTCAAAGAGCAAGGAGGAACATGAAAAGAATCTGGATGTAGTACTACAATTTCTAAGAGAGCATAAACTTTATGCAAGCTTAGTAAGTGAAACTTGATGCAACCTTCAAAAATAGACTATGGATTATCCAAAAAATCACTCTACATGATACAAGATGGTTTACCTAGTGCAAATGACACATTCATTAGATACATGGTTGATTTCTCTACTAGGCCAATACCATCGAATTTTCACTGATCTTCTTCAATTGGGTAGAATTTCTAGTGAATTCATATTATAAATTTCTAATTCTTGATCTTATTTCTCTCCATTATTAGGCATCAGTTTCATATCAATGCAGCCTTCCGGTCAATTCATTTCCAAAACCATGTTTCCTAGGCAATTCAATTTTCACATATACTAGGTCATGTGCTTGATTCACAAGTTTTCCTTTGAAAAACACTCTTAATATTTTGATGGGAATTTGGCATATAGATCAACTTTGACTTGGAAAAATAATTAATGCCAATGATACAACACATAGAGATCCTCTACCCATTACTCTCCATAGTAAACTATTACATATGTGATGAAAACTTCTCCATGGTTTGTAGATGTTGGATGCTTATTTGGTCAATGCTCTGCAATAGTTTGATTGAGATTGGGCTTGATCAATTCTTGGTGCACATATATGGACTCTTAACTTTTATCTCACCATTTGGAAATGCCCCACTTCCCCAACTCTTCCTATCTAAATGGATTATCCAAATGATTTCTTAGTTATTCACTTATGATCTAAAAGAAAATATGACAAACATGTTCTCCAAGAGGAATTGCATAGATGTAAAGTTCTGAAGGTTCATCAATTAACCTAATAGTGAAGAGGTCCTCCTTCATGTGATCCCATGATCCAACAATGAACCCCAATAAATTTGATGGCACCTTCCTTCATATTATTACATTTTTTGTTCTTTACTATTCTCTTGACTTCCATGCATCCTCATTTGACCATGTGACTTCTCCTATGTTCAATGAAATCATGACTATTTACACACAATTAGTATCACTCATATGAAATATTTGTACCTAAAACATTCATTAGTTCCATAATTCACATAGATGTTGAAACTATCTTATTCATTCATTCACATAGAGACAATAAATAAACACCATAATGACATGAACTCTATTTAATTCAAAATAGTTGTATATATATACTTTTGTGCATCGATGGCCCGATTTTCGTAATTTATGTATTTGGCCAACATTGGCTCTAAGCTAGATTCTGGCTTCACAAGCCTTAGTCTCCTTCCTTTATCTGTACACCAATTTATTTTTCTTTTTTTTTTCATATTAATTTACATCATTAAATACAAAGGGAATCTGCACTAATTTAGCTCAGATCCAAAGAATCCTCACCTAAACTAGATCTTCTAAATTTTCACTTTCCTAAAAATATCTAACTTTCCTCATTCATCTCTAACTCACGCAAATATTCTCAAGATCTATCTATAGGAATAGATCTAATTACAATTTCCATTCCTAAATACATATTTCTCTAAAAACATTTTGAAAACATAGGGAAAACAAATAATTAAATCATTACATTCAATTAGGAAACCAACTCTCCTGGTAAACAAAAATCCCTAGTCTAGCCAAAACACATTTTGATTTGGAAGTTGAATGCTCCTGCGTTAGCCTCCCAAGGTGGAAAATTTTCATGGTATCTTGACCATGTGCTTTCATGTGTTGTTGAAAGTCCTCCTCAATCAAAACTTGTATTTTGTAATTGATCCCTTTGTTTTCTATGTTTATGTTTCAATGTTGTCTATTCATATCCAAGCTTCCATATCTTGTGTTACTACTAACCACTTGCTCTATTAATATTGAGTTATTCTGTAAGTTTCCCTTCCTTGTTATCTTCCCTCTTTTTCCTGTTGCACCTCCTTCTTTTGGATAGTCTCTTCATTCACACCCACACTTCATCAATCACTCTATCAAATTTATTTCTTTGGTTGAATTTTGTTGTTGCTCATGTTTTCTGATTGTTTCATGTCTGTCATAATAACAAAAATTGTATCAAATTGTTGTTTGTTCCTTTTCTACCACACTTTCTAGTACTATTTTTAAAGAAATATGTTTCTTCCTTCAGCTCTGCCTTTACAATTAGAATGTGTAGCATTTGGTTCTCTATTATTTTCTCCAAGAATTTTAGCTCATCATACAATTCAAAATTACTTTTAATTGTATCATAATCCTGTATGTAGTCCTCATTACTTATGTCTTCTTCTATTAATTCCTCCAAGAGTTCATTTTCAACTCCTCTAGTGCTTTCTTCTTCAAGAACAATACTTTCCTTGAACATGATTTCATGTGTTTCTTCAATTGATGTTATTCCATCCTCATTTATAATATAAATTAAGGTATGGTCTAGTTCAATTTTCTCTACTACAATAAATCCACCATATTCTAAGTCAACAAACAAATGATCACATAAATCTTTCGTTACAACCATATCTTCTATGAGCCTCATTTCATCATTTTCTTGCACAAGCATATCATTATATTGTTTGCCATCACCTGTAAAACCTACAAACACACACTAAAATTTAGATTTAAAAACATGGGGATATTCTTTGGATGCCTCATCTACCTTTCTTCCAAACTGATATGAACTACTTTCATAGTCCATCAGGCTGCTAAGATACTCCTGTTCAATATTTTTCCCGTCTTCTGCATTAAAGAACCAATTAAGTTAAAAAAAATTGTTTCATACATGCATCGAATTCCTTTACCATCTTCCACAATCGCACAAGTATTTGTCCTCATATGTTTCCCTCTTTTGTTTTCCCAATAATTTCTTTGTTTTTGTCTTTTTATGGATTCCATTGATCTAACTTCTTGAGTTTTGTTATTTTGACCAGTTCTCCTTTCAGCATCTACACTCTACAAATAATGCTATCTCTCCTTTCCTATCTCCCAAACAATTCCAATTCCTTCCAAAATTATTAAAGGTACAACTATAAAAAATAAGCTAGCCCAAGCAATCATACCTCTGAGTTTCATTTCACAATATTGAAGGGCTTCATCATGAACTTCTCTATAATTTATTTTTCCTATGGAAGGTTCTTGGAACTCCTCATCTCCAACCTCCATTTTCATCTATTGTTCTTCAATAGCACGACTTTTCCCATGTGGAACTTCCACCATTTATTCCACTCCACCTGCAAATATACTACTATACAAATAATTAAAAGCAAGAAAATGATATTGTTTAGTCCCAAGGGATGCTTTTGGCATCACTACATCATCTCTTCATCTCCAAGGATTGCTCCCATCTTTGATTCATAGGTCACTTCCTTCACTCCACACTCAGTTGCTCTGAGTGCTTCTTCTTCCTCTACTCTCTATATCAACTTCTCAGTAAACAATTCTCTGACAGACTACTTTACTCTTTTCCCTACATAAATTTCTTTCTTCAAATATTTTATCATCTCCTTTTGTAGCCTTTTGGTTTGTTTTTGTAGTTGTTTCTTCATGTTTCTAAGCTCTCCCTTTAGCTAAACTAACTTCTTATCTCTTTCTTCATCACTCATTCTCTGCTTTGTAGCCTTTGCTATGGATTTTTTTCCCTCCTTGTTGTGTCTTTCTTCTGGACTTCTTCCTTTATTGTCTATCATTATCTTCATCAATCTTTCTTCTATGAGATTCTCCATGCCCTTTATGAGCTACAATGAACCCTTACAGTAGGAATCTTCTCCTCACCTTGCCGTATGATGCCTCACCAAACTTATTCTCCTATGAGCTTATTCTTTTGGCACCTTCCTCTTCCTTTCCTCTGGAACCAACAAACATTCCTTTCTATAGGTTTTTTCAAGTATTCTCCTTTCATCTAGAACCAACAAACACTCCTTGATATAGGTTTTGCAAGTATTCTCAAGTATTCTCACTATCCTTTCTTCCTAAGAACTTTCATTGTTCCCTTTGCTTTAGTATCTAGCTAAAGTTTCTTTACAACACCCCTACTACAATCTTTCTGCCACAAGTTTCTTTTGAGAGCTCTATCTGCTCCCTTCCCTATTGAAATGTTTATGATGTCACGTTTGTCATTCCATATATTACTTCTTTGGATACATATATCACAACTACAAATTAAAAAAATATCTTACCTGCCATTGCATTCTTCCAACTACTTCTACAATCATCAAACCTCTTCATTAGACCATTTATCTTCACTTCAATCCTTGGAAATCCAACAATCATTGGAAACCTTTGAGCACTACTAAGAGGGGGTGGGGGGGTGAATCAATAGTCTAAAATATTAACATTTTTTCCTAGTTTAAACCTCTCTATTGAATCACACATATATTAACCAATAGAATACATACATTATCACATACACATAAACCATACAAGAAACTAAAACACGATAACCATAAGAGCAACAATAAGAAAGGAAACAATAACACATCCACATAAGAGATACAAGATATCTGGTGGAAAACCCTTCTGTAGCAAAAAAATCATCCTTGTTGCTCTTGCGCTACTCTGAATCTCTATTATGTCAAGCAATAGTATTTTACATAGATTTGTTGAATCCCATAAGCTAGGAGACTTGACCTCATATGCAATCAACTAACTCCCATCAGCGAGGAGACTCGATTATACTAATCATCTCACAAGACCATGTTCCCACACAGATCTATAGGCTACCATATGTTGAAATCCACCACAATCAACAAGCCTTGCCCAACTTCAATTGGACTATCCAAATCTGATTGGATGTAGAAATTTTTCCTTTCGTTGAAGCTTTGAAACCACTGCTCCAATCTCATGAAGTCACTATGCTTCTACTATATGTTGACCTCATTTCATATATTTTCACACTAGATCCAAAGTCTCTATGCTCAACTCTTATTCATCTCTGCAATCAAATCTCAACAACAAGACTCTCTGTAAATCATATAAAAATACCACGACAACATGCTCTCTATCAAGGAATAGTGGTCACAATATATCCAATGAAACTAAACAATGTTATCACTAGCAACTAAAATAAACTCATACTCAGCCATAACATCAAATCCTCACTCCAAAATATGATTTCTACGTAATACAATCAATAGCATAAAACATAGTGGCTATGTGAAAAATGCATCTTCTACACCTATAAAACAAATGTCAGAGTCATAAACTTGGATCTATACCAAGCTCTCCATCTCTACCAACAAACTCTTCTTCATATCTCTATATCTCTAATCTGCAATCTAATTTTTTGAATCAATACACTTCTTCAGTAAATGGATTTTCTTATTTTTCTACCATTAGCACTCATGACCAAGATATGATTTCTCTACACTAGGTCTGAAGCATTCCTCTACTTCTTTGCAACCTTATCACTCACATACTTAGACAATCAACCATCACTTAGCTCCAATGTGAAGAATATAAAATATTAAGTGTGAAATTCGCTTTTTGCCTAGGATCAAATATGCACCAAAATGACAAAACCAAACCATTATGACCACTACTTATGTACTTAAGGTGTCCACATCAATGAAGGATTTTTTCAAAAAAATCCAATCTTTATTCAATTCATTTAAAATCTTCCCCAAATATATAAGTCAAAATACATCTGATGTGCTTGAGGAATCTAGAGATTTTTTTGTGAAGAAGCTCAACTGCACACACTAAATTGTATGATCATGGCTGCAACCACATGAACAATCTTCTCTCCATCTGGTTGGAGCTTTTTAGCCACACTCACAATCTTGCATGGGTGCAATTTGGGTAGAGAATAGTTAGAAACCAAAATATCATGATCATAACTACCTCTAACTTCTTGCTTACCTTTTCTAGCTGATGTACATGCCTCCAAAACTTTATCAAACCTTTGACACCTTTGAAAATGAATCAAACTTTTCTCCTAAGTGCCACTGTCAAGTTGACCTAAGGGAAAAAAAACAAGGGTTGACTTGTCTACCGATAAGTCCTCTACTCTACTCTAACACCTTCACAAGATATAAGACATCTGAGTAGACATGTAACACCTCTTGCACAATGAATCACATCTCCAACATCATCATAAGGTCAACACACTACTGCAACAAGTCATGAACAAGAACATAATCATGATAACCTAAACTTCCATAGTCCTCAACTATTGTTCCCACTCAACAACATGAATTACACCTGAGTCATCATCTCCAGCACCTATAGATCTGCATCATCCACATATAGTAGCATATCCAGTGCCTCCAATTAATGCATAACAAGGCATCAAAAAATGCATATCAAAGCACATGTCAACTCATGCCAACACAAGACAAATTCTCCATGACCACCATGCTACCAACAAGATACATCATCACAGGTTGACATCAATTCCAACATAACCAGATGTGACTATACTACATGGAAGGCATCCAAACAATAGCTAGTCTACATAGGGTTTACATCAATTCCATGAATTCCCCCCTATGGAATTTATAGAAACCATACACAAACTCCTAACCAATCTCCTTGATCCCTTCCCATTTCACATCAATGGCAAAGTGTCAACTCCATCTGATAAAGCAACAAGAACTAAAGCAAAAACATTAGAGAAACTAATCGCTACATCCATGGCTAAAAATTAATGCACATCAACAAGCTTCTATGCCTCTCATATCAGTATGAATAAGAAACATATATGACCAACCAACATTCAGAGAAACATGTCCAACCAACAATCTCTAGTAGCAACAACAATATGCCAACATGAGGAAACCATACAAGTGTCAATGAGCAACAATAAAATAAATAAATTATGTAGCAATATCCACATGAAGTAGCAACCAACACTCTCCACATAGAAGCAACATCAATAGGAAACATTAATCTCTCTACTCATATCATTGGGTCAAAGCCAAACATTCAAGTCATAGCATGAGGCACACCATCATCTCCTCCAAGTGGACCATAACACCAATAATGGATGTCTGAAGTGAATAGGAAGAAATAATGCTCCCCCTAAACATAAGCCATCTCCAAAATCAACTCCAACCTACAATGAACCGCTTTTGCTGAAAATAATGCTTCCATGCCACAAACAGAAGCACCATATGGTCATATACATGATAATGATTTAATGAAATATACATGATAAATACATGGTTGTAGTAGAAACATAAGATCTCATACATAACACACATATGAACAGAACATGACCTCATGACTCATGACTAGATGACTCAATGATACATATGATACAAGTACATGGCTTCATGAGAATTTTACATGGATATATCAATAAATACATGGCTTCTACGATCATCTCTATGGAACAATGAATCTAAAACATAATGTAACATGGTTTTTACAATATTATTAGACAATAGTTGTGGCTACAACAAACTCCATGGCACTATTCCAAAACATACATATCATCATAATGACTCAACAAACTAAGGACCAAACTCTCAACTAACATAAAATGATGATACAATAAAAATTAAATGGCTGAAATAATCATCATAAGGCATCTGATACATGGCCAGTCCATGTCTCATGTCATCTATATACATCTTGTACCGATGATCTCATTACATGCATGGCTGTACAACTTTTGAACCAATTGCCAGTGAAACTAAAAGTATATATATGGCTAAAAAACTGTACTAATTTCACTAAAAAAACATGTGTAAAGTAGATAAAAATAGCTGAGTGAAAATGATGAAGAAAAATATCAAATAACTCATGGAAACCTCATACCATGCATATCTCCCCCTAAGCTCAATATACCTCCAATATGTAGGTTGATCACGCAGACATAAATGTGCATTAGGCTCAAATAAACTCATCATATGTTGCTACAACTACCTGTACGCATGAAACTATCACAAAGCTACCAGACACCCCGTCGAGATTATGCACCTGTCATGAAATCTATTTTCCTCTATAAATATGCGAGAAATAATCATGGACTACATGAGGGGTTGTTCTTCACTACTTGAAGAGTTGTTTCTCCTTCTTTCTACACATGGTCTTTGGTTGATTCTTTTCTTCCTTCACTAGTTTTATACTAGGTCCTCTTTGTTTTTACTGATATTGTTGGTTTTCCCTTGAATAATGGGGAAACAAATAGTCTCTTTCCATATGACCAAAGTTTTGACATGTGTATAATTCTGCGTGGCTAAGATATGAAGCAAGAGGGTCAAACTCCTACTGCTTATGCCAGATCTATACCTCGCATGCAATGTGATTCTCCTCCATTTTTTAGATATGCAATCAAAATCCTTATGGCCAAACATGTTACATGAATAGTAATAGCCACAAAAAACATGATTATTCATGTTGGCAAATCTCCTTTGTTGTTGATATTGTTGCGATCTCTGCTGATTGAATCTATACATTCTACTCTTTCTTTTGGCTGAAACATGTCCAAATTTGTTATAGTTGTAACAAATTACCTTATGCACAATAGGAGCAAGGGGAATTTGATTCCTTTGAAACTATACATGTCTATCACTCTCTAGGAGAAAAATATTTTCTAAAAGTAGGAGATCCTTAAGGTTTTGTTCTTTGCTTCTACTAATTTTGGTGCTTGATCTACTATTGGGTTTGCTTCTTGGTTCCTTGGTTCCCACTATTGCTACTGCTATTGTCTTCTACAGGCTTCTTGGGTTCTTCTTTTTTATTTTTACTTGCATGCAAACTAGACTCAATTTTTTGAAATCCAGGACCAAATTTATCCAATTGTGATCTCTGGATCTCAAGCAAATGATCTAAGGCCATGATTCTCTTCTCCATCTTCCAATTCTTTCTCAAGAATACCACTTTAGCTTCTAATTTCCCACACTTGTTTTCTTTTTCTTGGTACTACTTCCTCAGACCTTCCTCAGTTTTTTCATATTCTGCCAACTTAATATTTAAGCTCATAATCTCCTCCTTGAGATTGGCCTCCTTATCATCACAGATATGCAATAATATTTCTTGATCCTTGCATGAAGTTTTTAGTCTAGAAATATCAACTCTTAGAACCTTAATATCATTCTCATCTTAACTAGCCACTTTTTCATGATCAAAATTTGAATAATCAATATTTTAACTCAAAGGAAAATCATTAATATTTATATCTTTTGGTTCATGATTTTTCGTTTTCTTCTTATCATCAACTGAATCATTTACACTAGTACAATGAGACTCTTGTGGTTGAGTTTCTTTTGTTTGAAGGCCATTCTTCTTATTCCTTTTCTTGTTTCTCTTTTCCTCAAACTCCTTATTGTTGTTGGTACAATTTCAAAATTAGAACTCTATCTTGTCTCACATTTCTTTGCCATATTTCAAACCTACTAATTTTCAAATCGTCATCATGAATATTCTTGTAGATTATGCATCTAGCTTGTGAATCTTGCTGCAAAACTTTAGCTATTAATGGATCCTTACTACATCATTGACATAAAAATATCCAAATGTTAGATCCACAAGACAAAGCTGAGATTTAACATTTTTTCTCCATACCTTGAAATTTGTAGCAGTGAGAACAACCACTCCTTGAGAATTCATTCTAAAAAAATTCACATTTTTCCCAAAAAACTCCAAATCTACTCTGCAACGATCAAGTTGCATTCATGAGTCCCACTATGATTCCAATTGATGGAAACCTTTGAGCACTAATAAGATGGGGGGAGGTGATTAGTGTGACTTATTAACATTTTCTCCCAATTTAAACTTCTCTACCAAATCAGACATATATTAACCAAGAGCATAACAAAATTATCTCATACACATAAACCATATAAGAAAACAAAACAAGATAACCATGAGAGCAACAATAAAAAACACATCAAAAACAAATCCACATAAGAGACATGAGATATTTGGTGAAAAAACCTTCTCTGGGAAAAAAACACCTTTACTTTTGTTGCACTTGTATTAATCTATATTATGTCAAGCAATACTCTTTTACATAGATTTGTTGACTCCCATAAGCTAGGTGACTCGACCTCATATACAGTCATATGAATCTCATTATCCAGGAGACTTCATTCTACTGATCAACTCGGAAAACTATGTTCTTACACGGATCTACAAACTACCATTCGTTGAAATCCACCGCGAACAATGATCCTTGCCCAACTTTTATTGGACTATCTAACTCTGATTGGACGATGAAGCTATGAAATCACTGCTCCACTCTCATGAAGTCACTACTCCTCTACTTTATGTGGACCTTATTTCATATATTTTCACACTAGATCCCAAGAATCTATGCTCAACTCTGCAATCAAATCTCAATAGCAAGACTCTGCAAATCATATTAAAATACCACAAAAACATGCTCTCTACTCAAGTAAATAGTGGCCACAATCTATCTAATGAAAACTGCAAAAAACTATCACCAACATCTAAAAAAAACTAATACTCAGCCATAACTCAAACCCTCACTCCAAAACATGATTTCTCCATACAACAATGAGCGGCATAAAACATAATGGATTGTTTTAAATGCATTAGCAACACTTGCAAAAAAAATGTGAGAGCCATAAAATTGGAGTTATACTAATATCTCCATCTCTACCAACAAGTTATGCTCCATCTATCTGCATCTCTGATCTACCATCTGATTTTTTGAATCAATACACTACTTCAACAAATTGATTTACTCATTTTGTTGCCATTATCACTCATGAACAAGCTATCATTTCTCTACGCTAGTTTTGAAGCATTCCTCTACTTCTATGCAACCTTCTCATTCATATACTCACATAATCAACCATCACTCAAATCCAAAGTGAAGAGTACAAAACAATAGGGGTGAAATTCACTTTTGGACTTGGATCAATGGTGAAAAAATCAATCCATTATCACCACTACTTTTGCACTTAAGGTGTTCACCTCGATGGAAGAAGTTTTCAAACAATTCCCAACCTTATTCAATTCATTTAGAATCTTCCCTGAATATACAAGTTGAAATAAAATTGATGTGCATGAGGAACCCATAGAATGTTTTTTGAAGAAGCTCAACCACACTCACTAAATTGTTTGATCCTGGCTACAACCGCATGCACAAGATTCTCTCCATGCAGTTGAAGTCTTTCAACCACACTCACAAGCCTGCATAGGTGCGTTTGGGGCAAAGGATTATTAGAACCCAAAATATTCAACTCAAAGCTACCTCCAACTTCTTGCTTACCTTTTCCAACTCATATACATGCCTCCAAAACGTTTTCATAGCCTTTGACACCTCTGCAAATGGTTCAAACTTGTCTCTTAAGTGCCACTTTCATGTTGACCTAAGGGAAAACAAAATGGGTTGACTTGTCTACCAACAAGTCCTCTACTCTCCTCTAACACCTGCATAAGTTTCAAGACATCTGAACAGACCTATAACACCTCTTGCACACTGAAGCACATAACCAAAATCATCATAAGGTCAACAAACTACTACAACAAGTCATGAAAAATAACTAAGCATGATGACCTAATCTACCCTTCAACTAGTGTGCTGACTCAACAACATGAAGGACACCTGAGCCATCATCTCCAGCACCTATAGATATGCATCATCCACCTATAGTAGCATCTCCATTGCCTCCAATAAATGCATAGAAAGACATCACAAAATGAACATCAATGCACATCCAAACTCATGACAACACAAGACAACTCATCCATGACCACCATGCTACCAACAAGGTACATCATCAAAGGTTGACACTAGCACCAACATGACCATCTCAATATCAACACAACCAACAACAACCGTACTACAAGGAAAAAATACAAACATTAACTAGTCTACATAGGGTTGACATCAATGCCAACATGAGCTAGCTTGCATTATGAACCAATGCCAACATAAGCTAGCTAGAACCATGCACACCATAATTCCAAAAAAAAACCCAGTTTGAATTCTACTAATAGTAATCCATCACTAATTTCTTTGTCTATTTTTCAAAGAATCAAACACCTATAAATCATAAACATATAATAGAAGCTCTCTTTGGTACAAATTTTGAAGCTTCTATTGTGACGATTCATCAACTTTAGATATGATTATTCCATTCCAACTACTAAATTCAAACTCATTTTCCCTAAGATTCAAGCCCTAAATTATTAGAATGCCTGATCAAGTCTCAAGAATTGGTGTAATTCCATATTGCTTCACACCATAGTGCACAACATTCCATGTGATTTCCCTTATATTTCCTTCCTAATATCTTTGACATCTCTTCCATCTATAAGTCATGGTCATAGTCTCTTCTCGGTTTCTACCTAAAATATCTATATATACACACACACACACACACACACACACACACACACACACACACAGATATATATATATATATATGAGTTGTTCTAGAATCAAAACTTAAATGTCATCCAACCTTACCTCTCAGACTCCATTCTCTCTCCATTCAAGAATTTTCCTCGGCTTCATTTTAACTTCTGTTGTTAAAACTATCTTCTACAATTCTACATAACTTCACTTGCTAAAAATTTCCTTTTTTACATATCCTCTATTGCATATCTTCTCATAGGTCTTGGCATGTGTGTATCTTCCTCTTTTTAACTCGTGAGTATCTCGAGCTCTAATTTTTTCTTCCCAAAGAGCATTACTTTGCTCTGTATCTCTTTCCAAAGAGCATACCTACTCTTATACCAAATTATGCAGCCTTCAGAAAAATCTTATTGATTATCCAAAATCCCACTCTACATGATAAAATGTAGTTTCTCTAGTGAAAATGATACATTCATTAGATACCTGGTCGATTTCTCCACTAGGCCAACACTGTCAAATTTCCACTGATCTCCTTCAATTGGATAGAATTTCTAATGACTTCATATTGTGAATTTTTAGTTCTTGATCTTATTTCTCTCCATTATTAGGCCTTTATGTCCAATCAATGCATCCTTCAGGTCAATTCATGTCCAAAACAATGTTTCCTAGGTAATGCTTTCTGCACATATACTAGGTCATTTGCTCGATTCATAGGTTTTCCTTTGACAAACACTCTTAATATTTTGATGGGAATTCAACATCTAGATTAGTTTTGACTTTTGATTTAGTTCATAGATAAATGCATGGAAAAATAATGGATGCCAACGATACTAGAAATAATGATCCTCTACCCATTACTCTCCATAGTAAGTTACTACATATGTGATGCAAACTTCTCCAGGGTTTGTAGATGTTGGATGCTTATTTGGTCAATGCTCTGCAATTGTTTGATTGACATTGGTCTTGATAAATTATTGGTGCACATAGTTGGACTCTCAAATCTTATCTCACCATTTTGAAATGCTCCTTTTCCCAAAATCTTCCTATCTAAATGGATTAGATGAATAATTTCTTATTTATTCACTTACAATCTAAAAGCGAATACGACAAGCATGTTCTCCAAGAGTAATTGCATATATGTAAAGTTCTCAAGGCTCACCAGTTAACCTGATAGTGAACAAGTCCTCCTTCACATGATCCCATGATCTAGTAATCAACCACCATATCATTTGATGGCATATTCCTTCATACAATTACCTTTTTTATTGTTTACTATTCTCTTGACATCCATACATCCTCATTTGACCATGTGACCTCTCTTATGTTCAATGAAACCACTATTGTTTACACACACAACCGCTTAGTTTCACATAAAATCCCTATGTATAATAGTGTTCTCACATAACCCTAATGTTGTCTCTAATCCTTAATACATAATCAATATCACTCATAAGACGAACTTGTACCTAATATCATTACTTCCAAACTTCACACAAATGTTGAAACTCTCTTATTCATTTATTCACACAGAGGCAATAAGTAAACACCATAATGGTATGGACTCTATTTAATTAAAAATAGTTGTATATACATAATTTTTTGCCTTGATGGCCTAGTTTTATGTATTTGTCCTACCTTGTCTCTAAGGCATATTCTGGCTTCATAAATCTCACTCACTTTCGTCTGTCTATACACTAGACACTTTTTTTTTTCTTTTCTGACTAGTAATTTACATCATTAATCACAAAGGGAATCTAGACTAAACTAGATAAAATCCAAAGAATCCTCACCTAAAGTAGATCCTCTAAATCCACATTTTCCTAAAACTATCTAATATCCCGCATTCCTCTCTAACTCACTTAAACATTCTCGAGATCTATCTAGAGGAATAGATATCATTACAATTTCCATTCCTAAATACATATTTCTCTAAAAATATTTTGAAAACATAGGAAAAGGAAATAAATAATTAAATTCAATTAGGGAAGCAACTCCATTGGTAAACAAAACGCCCTAGTCTAGTCAAAACACATTTTGAGTTGGAAGTTGAATGCTCCTACTTCACAACTTCTTTTAGTGACAAATCCATTAGTTTGGATGCATTGTCTCTAAGAAGGGAGTAGAAATTGATCTAGAGAATGTTAAGGTCATCATGGAATATCCAGTACCTAGGAATTTGGTTGAAGTTAGTTCATTCATGGGACTGGAAAGCTATTATAGGAGAATGATCAAGAATGTCTCAAAATTGGCTACCCAATTATTGCATTGTAGGAGAAAGGAAAGAGTTTCAAATGGAAGTTGATTGTGATACAAGCTTTGATTAGTTGCAATGCTCCAATACCAAGAATAAAATATCTTAAGAAGGATTTCAGTGTATGGACATATTTCTACAAGGAGGGACTTGGTGGAGTCTTAAAGTAGGAAGGCCAAGTGGTCTATTACAAATCTTGAAAATTAAATGAGCATGAGCAAAACTATGTGACTCGTAATTTGGAATTGGATTCCATCATCCATGCGGTGAAGATGTCAAGGAACTCCCTCCTTGATAAAATGTTTACTCTAATAACTAATCATGGAGCGATATTTTTTTTTAAGCAACCCAAGTTTAATGTAATGAAATCTAGATGGCTTGGCATGCTCAATGAATTTCAATTTCAAAACAAGTATGTAAAATGAAAATATAATAGAGTGGTTGATGCACTCAGCAAAAGAGTGAAAATAAACCATATAGCAGCCATGAGTTTCTATGGAATTTTTCTTGAAGAAAGGATAATAAAAAAAATTGGGCAGTAGGATGAAAAATATCAACAACTAAAAGAGAAATTGTAGTAAGAATATGAAGGTGAAAAAAATTAGGAATATTGCCTTACAAATGATGTATTGATTAAATTCAAAAGCAAAATTTATGTGCCAAATAAAAGTGACTTGAAGAAATCCATATTAAAATAATTTCATGCACAACACTACTATGGTCACCCAAGTTACAAAAAGACTCTAACAACCATGAATAAATTCTACTTTTGGCTTGATCTGAAAATGGAGGTGGCTGATTTAATCTCCAATTGCATAAAGCGCCAACAAGCAAAAGCTGAGTGCAAGCACACAATTGGCTTATTGCAACCTATTCCCATTCAAAAATGGAAATGGGAAGTAATTTCTATGGATTTTATCATAGCGTTGCCAAATAGTTCTAAATAACATGATATAATCATTGTAGTGGTTGATAAGTTGACCAAGGTGGCTCACTTCGGAGTTGCTAAGTCCACAAATTCAGCGAGTGAGGTATCTCAAATTTCCATTAAGGAGATTTTGAGGTTACACGAAGTTCTTAAGAAGATTATCTCGGATAGAGATGCTAAATTTACTTCAAAATTTTATAGAGAATTATTTGCAGGCTTGGGAACATATTTGGTGTTTAGTACTTCATACCATTCTTAGACAGGTGGGAAAATAGAAAGAATTAATAGAATTCTTGAGTACATCATTAGAGAAATTTTGAGGTAAAAAATAGGCCTCAAAACAAAAATGTACAAAAAAAATCAATTTTATAAGAACCAATAGGATTCAATATGATGATTTCAACCATAGGGGGTGATTCACCATTTTTGGAGTAAAAAGGTAAACACATAAAAAATAAAGAAATAAAAGAACTACTTTTCTAACTTGTATTTTAAACTTAACTCCCTATGATATTACTCAAATTTCAATAGGGAGCACTCGTTGGATGAAAAATTTAATTTTGAATCGAATGAGTACCTGTGTTCCATGCTTTTGATGGACCCTATTACACGAAAAATTTGGAATACATGAAAAAAACATGATTGCAATCACATTTTTAGTCTAGTAGGGTCCATTGAAAATATGCAACATGGGTATTCGTTTGATTCAAAATTAAATTATGCATCCAATGAGTGCTCCCGCTTGAAATTTGAGGAAAATCATATGGAGATAAGTTGAAAAAATAGTTTTTTCTTTTTCCCCACAAAAAAATTGATGAGGCAATCTAATCTTATTTTATTATTTCCACTATTATTTTATAATATTCCTTAGGAATCCCAGACCTCAAAATTTCTCTAATGAATAAAGATGTATGTATTGCATCAACTAACGAAGTGGGAGGAATATCTTCCACTTATAGAGTTTTCATAAAATAATGGGTATCAACAATTGCTGAAATGAGCCCATTTGAAGCTATTTATGGAGTGAGTTGTAACATTCCTATCAATGATAATGAACCAATTAACATGGTCCTTATTGTGCCTGATATGTTCAAGGAAATTGAACAATAAATGAAAGCTATTAAATGAAATCTAAAAGTGGTGCGTGGGATAGGTAGAAGAGCTATGCATACCAACATAGAGTGCACAAAGAGTTCCAAGTAGGGGAACATATTTTCCTATGAGTTAGACCCAAGAAGAGCTCCTTGAAATTCGGGTCATATGTTACGCTAGCACCATGGTTTTTTGGGCCATTTAAACTGCTCGAAAGGATAGATGGTGTCCTATAAGATAGCCTTACCTCTATCAATAAGAGTTCATGATGTATTTCATGTTTCATTTCTTAAAATATATCTTCATGATGTTAATCAAGTATTTTATTAGTTTGTGTTACAGGTAGAGCTGGAGGTATAATTCCAACAAGATCCCCCATCCATCTCGGATCAGAGATATCTCACTCTAGAATCAATTAATAGAGCAATTCATAGTGCAATGTAGGCACTTTTTGCCAAAGAAAGCTACGTGGGAAATGGATGACGAGATGTGGGAAACATATCCTTTCTTGTTTGTTAAGAAAAGAAAATGTAAATACAACGTAAATTTTGTACATGTGTATATGAAGCTCCATATAAAAAATGCTTGGTTTGAAGTATGATTTTCTTATATATGCTTGTTGAACACTAAAAACACTGTTCCCCCCATAGGAGAGGGGACTGTGGAACCCCCTGGTTAGAATACCCTCATTATAAATAATTGTCATTATTTTAATAAGGATGAGACAAAGGGGCACAAATTTGAGTTGCTCGGGGAGGGAGATAGCTTGAGGAATTGGTTATGTAAATTAATGAAGTAGGATATGGATGAGAAGTAAATGGATGAAATGTGCCATAAATAAATTGGAAAAATTATGGACATGTTCGGTGTCCTTTAGATCTAAGAACAATCAAGAAGAGTGAAAAATATTAAAGAAAAGCATGGGTTGCATTGTCTAATAATTTGACTGCGTGCAACCATTGAAAATGACAAATTGTTTGTCACATACCATCTTGAAAAATACTACCAACTACCTCTATGCTCCAGTAACAAAAAATTTAACATCGAAGTAAAGTAAATTCAGTAGATACCACATGCATAAGTATTCAATCCATCTTCTAAACAAGGATATCACATGCAATTATACTCCTATGCTTAAATATTCGACAACATAAAGAGTCAAGAGAAAGCATACAAAAAATCCCATGACATTGAATCAAACCAGATTAGATGAAAGCCTGTCACTTAGAAAATCAAGTACCAACACCCAACCTAGTATCGACTTCCTCGAGTTCACCCTCGAGCCAAGAGCTCTTACCATGGATCAACTGCCTCTTGTTGATCTCTTCAATAGGTATTTAATTCCCTCTTTCATGATATGGCTTACTTTAGCGGTGTCCCTCTTTTGGGTGGATATTTTTTTCCATTTGCCTAGGCTTTTCCCAAAAAGGCTCACTTTTCCCTCTTGCAATGCTTTTCCCATAAAAGCTTGCCTTTCTCTCCTCCAAGGCTTTTATGTTTTTGTTTCTTGCCTTTCTCTACCACGAGGATTTCATTTGGCAAGAATCTCATCTCTTGGTGTCTTTTTTTCCAAGCGTTTTACATTATGTTTATTTATTTGGTAATAAAATATTTACTCTCATTTTTACACCTCAGACCTAGTTTTTCTATTACAACTTAGTCTTAGCTTAGGTTCGGCATGATAGCAATAAAGTGTTACATACAACAGATGGGTGTTACATAATCCCCCCCTTAAATTTACACTATCCTCAGTTTATTACTGCATCTTACAATTTATCTCCTCATTCACACGTAGTTGTTTTTGAATTTACAGGTTCCCATGGCCTTGCCACCTGAATCAGATCTTTCGATATATAGGTTAGAAAGGAGTTCTACCATCAAATCTCCTTTCATTCCTACCTATAACATTTGTTTCAATCAATTTTGTTAGACTTCAGATGCAGAAAAATCACCTTTGGTTACCACAATTAATGTCATAACCTGATATAATAGTACTATTATTAGAATAACTACGGGTTAATGTTTCCAACCATTTAACTATGATTCCCCATTTTCATTTTTTTTAAATAATAGGAATAAATACATGCTCTTCCAATACTTGCTTATTGTAATTGCCCTGCATTAATCACACCAAGTCAAATGAGCAAATTTGACCAATCAACATGTATAAAAATATCACATCGGGTTAGCTCAAAACATAACCATTAAAACCATAAATCATATATAACCATCAATCATAGTTTACATGTAATCTTCATAGACTAGAATCATAAATCACACATTGGGTTGTGTTATATTCTTTCCACGACTAACTCATGTAGTTAACCGGGGGGTTAGAGGGGGAGCGGAGCCCCCCTTCGTTGCGTCGATTGTGTAGTTGGGGGGGGGGGGGGTTACAAGGGGTTTGAGGCATACCCGTAACCCCACTTTATGGGGTCCAGGGTAGCGCCCTGCAAAATTTTGGTTTTGGACCCTATGTTAGGATGGGTGGACCCACCTATGGTTTTGTGCATGATTTTTGCACATGTTTTTGGATGCGATGGTTTTCGGTCCATGGTATTGGACGCGATGGTTTTTCAATCCATGGTATTGGATGCTTCGGCATGTATAAATATGTATTATAACATTGAAAGGAATATAATAAAAAATCATGCTGGTAGTCCCCGTTTTGGGATCCAAGGGAAAGTCTCTGTGTATATGTGTTTTATGTGTTATGCTCTCACATTGTTTATTTTCTGTGTTTTAGAATTCAAATGCAGGTAATTTCTGTATGAGGTTAAAACCTACATTTGGTATCAGAGCAGTTTTGGCTTCAAGGGGACACTTTGTTGCTACGGGGTTTCGCTCGGAATTGTGGTAGACCCTATTCAGTGGGAGATCTGCGAGATCAATTTTGGTGGTGAAAGAAGATGGCGAGCAGTGGAAAGATAGAGATCAAGAAATTTAATGGTCAGAGTTTTGAGTTGTGGAAAATCAAGATGGAGGATCTGTTGGTGGATAAAGATCAGTGGATCACGATAGATCCGGGTACTAAACAAACGGGAGTGTCCGATGAAGAATGGAAGAAGTTGGATCAGAAGGAAAAGAGCACAATACGGTTGTGTGTCTTAGATTCAATATTGCTACATGTATCAGGGGAAGCTACGACGAAGGCTTTGTGGCACAAGTTAGGGACTTTGTACCAATCTAAGTCTTTGGTGAATAAACTGTTCTTACGGAAAAAGCTGTATAACTGAGGATGAAAGATGGAGACTCGGTGACAGAGCATCTGAACGCATTTAATACTGTGGTAAGTCAGTTAGCATCTGTTGATATTAAAATTTCAGATCAAGATAAGTGCATCAGTTTGTTGTGTTCTCTACCAGATTCATGGGATAGTATGGTTATTGCAATAGGTAGCAATGCAACTACCTTGCAGTTTGATGAAATAGTCTCGTCCTTATTGACAGAGGAGATGAGATGGAAAAATATGGAGAACCAGAATGGTGATGCCTTGTCTATACGAGGACGGTCCCAAAATAGAAACAAAAATAAGTCATCGAGTGGGAGATATAAATCTAGAGGGAGATCTAAATCTCCAGGAAAACCTGTAAAGGTGATGTGCTGGAAATGCGGAAAGGAAGGGCACTACAAAAGGGACCGTAAATCTAAAGCTCCTGATAATGGAAAGGGATCTGATGATGCTCCTTCTGTAGAGGTGAAAACCACCTCAGATGAAGGTGGCGATGTGTACTTGGCTTCTTCAAGTACACATGTATATCATGAGGCATGGTTGATTGACTCAGGTGCATCCTTTCACTTCACTCCCCATAGAGATTGGTTCTACGAGTATGAGAAATACGATGGTGGTGATGTCTTCTTAGGGGATGATAGGAAGGCTAGAATCATTGGTTGCAGAAAAGTAAAGTTGAAGTTGCAAGGTGGAAGAGTTACAACACTTCTAGGTGTTCTGCATATTCCTACATTGGCTAGAATCTAATTTTTGTAAGCAAGATGGATGATGCAGGTGTAAAAACAGTTTTCAAGAAGGATACCTGAAAAATGGTTCGGGGAGCACTGGTATTGATGCGGGGAGTTCGAATTAGAACTCTGTACAAGCTGCAAGGTAGCACTTTTATTGATGGTGCAACAGTTTTGTGGTCGCTGAAAGTGGATCAGAAAATCTAGTGGTCTCTGGAGAGAAAACCATGTTGTGGCATCAATGGCTTGGATATATTGGAGAGAAGGGCCTTTGAATACTTCATGGTAAAGGTATGGTAGAAGGTATGAGTAATAGCTCTCTAGATTTTGATTTCTGTGAAAATTGTGTATATGGGAAGCAGAATTGGGTGAGTTTCCCCTCTGGTAGTAAGAAGGCAAAACATATATTAGAACTTGTACACCATGATGTGTTTGGACCTGTGAGGGTTCCATCACTGGGTAAGTTTGTGTACTATGTATCGTTTATAGATGACTTCTCAAGGAATACATGGATATATTTTCTTATGAAGAAATTTGAAGCCTTTGACAAGTTTAAAGAATTTAAGGTTCTTGTGGAAAATCAAATAGAGAAGAAGATAAAGGTGCTAAGGACAGATAATGGTGGAGATTTTTGTAGCAAGGAATTTGAAGAATTCTGTAAGAAGTGTGGTATAGCATGATAGAAGACTACTCCATATACACCTCAGCAAAATGGAGTTGCAGAAAGAATGAATAAGACGTTGATGGAAAGGGCAAGAAGCATTCTCAGTGGTGCCAGGTTAGTACAGGAATTTTGGGCAGAGGCGGTGGATACTGCATGTTACCTGGTCAATAGGTCACCTTCATCAACATTGGACAATAAGACTCCACAAGAGGACTGGACTGGTAAGAAACCCTCTCTTTCACATCTGAGGGTATTTGGATGTGATGCATATGTACATGTTCCAAAGAAGAAATGAACCAAGCTTGATAGTAAATATAAAAAGTGCATCTTTATTGGGTATAGGGATGGTTTAAAGGGTTATAAGCTTTGGAACCTAGTCACACGGAAGGTTGTGTACAACTGAGATGTGGTGTTCAGTGTTAGGTCCCTATAATACTAGTGATGCCCCCATTACTATTGTAGTTGTATCCCTTATTAATATTGTTGTGCCCCTATTGTCCCAATATTATTATTATTGAGCCCCATAGAATCCCTCTATTGTTATTTTTGTTCCTTTATATAATTATTGTTAGGTCAGCTTGGCTATATTGTGACCCCTTAGACTCCTATATATAGAAAGGAGGTTTTTTCATTTGAATCATCCAAGAATTTTTCATTTGTGTAATGTAAAGGAGGTTGACCCCTCGAAGAGGTTGAATTATAAGGCGTTCAACTATCTTTTCTATCTTTTTGTGAGTTGGTTTCATAACATTTGGTATCAGAGCTTTGAATTCTAGGGTTTCGCTGCTCCAAACAGGTCATCGTGGCATTTACGCTATAATTTTTTTTTGCGACATTTCAGATGCTAAAAAAAAAACCATTTGGGAAAAAATCATTATGAACCTCGGGTTTGAATTTCAAAGCATTGCGCGCTATATTTGCGGAGATATGATATGAGGAAGTCGGCCTTTTTGCAGACTCCCGAATTTCATTCCAAACAGATGACATGGGGAAAATTGTCATAACTTTTGTTTTGAGCATCAGATTGAAATTTCGTAAGAAGTTACAAAAAGAGGATGGACTGTAGTTTCCTCTGTATAGTGTTTAGATACTAAGGTCAAAATAGTGACACGTGGCACTTCATACAACTTCGCTCTTCTGGAAAGGTTTATAATCAGGTCATCTTGGGAGATTGTGCATAACTCTGCCTTGGAGAATCTAAATTCGATCAAATTGGTGGCATTGGAAATAGGATATAGAGGGTTACTGCAGGTCGCAATTTCAGAACTGGATGATTAGAAATTAAAAAGATACATCAGATTCAATATTGAGCTCCTACAAAGTGAAAAAAGGTGTAGTTTTTTTTTTTTTTTTTTTTAATTTTTCATAAGATTTGTTTGAAAAATTAGTTGAAGGAATTCAAAGGGCATAGTAAAGCATTATTATCGGTAATTGATGCCCCGAGGAAAGAAAATGCAAACACCTAGTAAGCAACCTGAAAGCTCTAGCATGACTCATGAAGAAGAGGAAGAAATGCAACATGATATATCAAAATTACGAGACCAAGTGCAACAAATGTCACTCGCACAAAAAGTAACAGAATCTAAGATGGATGATTTAAAGAAAGATGTAGAAGCTAAGATGTATGGTGTGGAAGCTAAGATGGATGGTTTAAAGAATGGCATGAAAGCTAAGATGAATGGCATGGACGCTAAGATGGATGGCATGGATGATAAGATAAAAGAATTGAAGATAAATTTGAATACGTTGCTACAAGAAATGGTCACTAATGGTGAAAGGGTAGTAAAGGAAACTCATGATGAGAAAAAAATAAATGTTAATCATGATTTCATAGACTCTAATGTTGGATTGAAGACCCACCATATTCCAAAAATCGATATGAGGAAGTTTGATGGCAAGGATCCCGAAACATGGATACTACATATGGAGCAATTTTTCGATCTCAATAATGTGCAGAACACACAAAAGGTACATATTGCAACTTTATATTTGGAGCCAAATTAGTTTGTACGGTATCAATCGCTTTGCTCTCGTAAACAAATTGTCACTTGGGAAATTTTTACGGAAGAAATGACAACACATTATGAGGATACAAAAAGAAACACTTTTTTAGCCAATTGATAAGTCTCAAACAAAAGGGTTCAATGATGGAGGACATTGAGGAGTTCCAAAAATTGAACATAAGGGTAAAAAATGTTCCAGAGGAGCATAGGATTGATATGTTCATAGGGAATTTAAAGGAGAATATCCAACATGATGTTGACCTTTGGGAACTTGATTCATTGGAGAAGGCATTCAGGTTAGCAAGAAAAATGGAAAGCAAAATTATGGCAACCAGGAAGCCTACCACTCACAACTATAAAGATGGAAGTGTTGTTGCCCCTAGCTTTCCACAACCTATAAGGTTGACACCACAACAATTGGAAGAAAAAATAGCAAAAGGGCTTTGTTACAGTTGTGATAGAAAATACACTAAAGGTCATAGGTGTGCTGAGAAGAAATTATTCTACATAGATTATGAAGAGGAAGAAGAAAAAGAATAAGAAAGGTCAAAAGAAGAGGATATACTCTAGGAACAAAGCCTAGATAAAGAAGAAATGAATCCGACCATATCTTGTAATGCATTGGCTAGAATTACCACTCCTCAAACCATCAAGATAGAAGGACATATCAAGAAGAAAAAGGTAATAGTGTTGATTGATTCAGGAAGTACCCACAATTTTATTCATTGTAAGATAGCAAAAGAATTAGATTGCTTCCTATATCTAGCACCAGAGTGTCAAGTGATGGTTGCAAGTGGAGGAACGATAAATTTCTCTGGAAAGTGCCATAATATCAAGCTATCCATGGGAGAATATGTATTGAATAGCCCAATGCTTTCCATTCCAATGGGAGGTGGTGATGTTGTAGTATGAGTTCAATGGTTACAATCCTTGGGTACAATAGTTTTTAACTTTCAAGAACTTTTCATGAAATTTTATGCGGAAGGAAAGGAAGTTGAATTAAAGGGTATTGCAGGAAAACCAGGAAAGATAATCAGCTCTAACAGTATGAAAAAGCTTCTAAAAAAGGAACAACGAGGTGTAATTTCACAATTATGTTCGCTAGATGTTTCCACATCGAAATCATCTATTTCTCCATATCTCTAAAAAGTCTTGGAAAATCATTCCAAGGTATTTGAGACTCCCAAAGGTCTCCCACCTATTCGTGATCATGATCATGCTAATTATTTGATTTCAAGAAGTGTTCCTCCAAACATCAGGTTGTACAGATATCCCTATTCCCAAAAGAGTGAAATTGAATGTATGGTTGCAGAAATGTTAGAGGCTGGTATAATTCAACCTAGCCAAAGTTCTTTCTCTACTCTAATAGTATTGGTGCATAAGAAGGATGGATCATGGCGCATGTGTCCAGATTATAGGGAGCTCAACAAGCTCACTATTAAAGATAAGTTTCCCATTCCTGTCATTGACAAATTATTGGATGAATTGCATGGATCAATTTACTTCACAAAGTTGGATCTTCGTTCAGGAAATCATCAAATCAGAATGAAGACTAAAGACATTCCGAAAATAACATTTAGAACTCATGAGGGTCACTATGAATTTTTGGTCATGCCTTTTGGCCTTACCAATGCACCTCCTACATTTCAAGGTTTGATGAATTCCATTTTCAAACCCTTCCTTAGAAAATTTTATGATATACTAATCTACAACAAGTCTTGGAAGGATCATGTTGAACATGTTGACAGGGTGCTACAACTATTGGAGGAGAAACAATTATATGCAAAAAGATCCAAATGTTTCTTTGGAGTACAAGAGGTGGAATATCTGGGTCATATTGTATCTCATGAAGGAGTTAAGGTAGACCCTAGCAAGATTAACGCCATTAAGGAATGGAAAATCCCCACATCCATAAAGCATTTGCGAGGATTTCTCGGGTTGACAAGGTATTATCGCAAGTTTGTTAGGAATTATGGGAAAATAGCAGCACCTCTAACAACATTATTGAAGAAAGATGCATTTTCATGGACTCTAGAAGCAACAAAGGCCTTCAAACATCTTAAAGAGGCAGTGTGCCAAGCACTGGTCTTAGCTACACCAGACTTCACAAAAACCTTTATTGTCAAATGTGATGCTTTAGGAAATGGATCATGATAGCCTTAAATATTTTTTAGAACAAAGATTATCCTCTGAAGAACAAAAAAAATGGGTCACAAAGATGTTGGGTTATGACTTTGAAATCATCTACAAAAAAGGGAAGCAAAATGTTGTGGCAGATGCACTCTCAAGAAAGGATGAGGATGTGGAATCATTTTTGTGCGCCATTTCTATTATCCAACCATATTGGATAAATGAAGCAAGGGAGGAATGGAAGAATGACGAAGAAGTGTGGGCACTTATTCGAAAGTTACAACAAGATTCTAGTACATTTGATACATTTAGCTGAAAAAATGATTCTTTATGGGACAAAGATCACTTATACCTCTCTAAGAATTCCCAACTCAAACAAAAGATTCTTCTAGAATTGCACGCTTCTCCCTTAGGAGGGCATTGAGGATTTTTAAAACCTTACCACAGGGTTAAGAGGGAATTTTTTTGGGATGGCCTTAAATCAGATATTCAAAAGTTTGTGGTGGAATTTTTGGTTTGCCAACAAAATAAAGCTGAAAATAAAACACCAAGTCTATTACAACCGTTATCCATTCCAAGCCAACGTTGGGAGGAGGTTTTGATGGATTTTATCACATGTTTACCCAAGTTTGAGGGAAAGAGTGTCATCATGGTGGTAGTTGATAGACTTACCAAGTATGCACACTTTTGTGCATTATCACATCCATTCAACACCAGTAAAATTTCTATTGCATTTATGGAAACAATTAAAAAGCTACATGGAAATCCAAAGATTATTGTAAGTGACAAAGATCCCATTTTTACTGGAAATTTTTAGACATAATTTCTTTCTTGTCTTGGTACTTAGTTAGCTCATAGCTCATCTTGGCATCCTCAATCTGATGGGCAAACTGAGATAGTAAACAAATGTTTGGAAGGATATCTTCGTTGTTTTGTATCTGATAAACATACACAATGGGTCAAATGGTTGCCTCTGGCTGAATGGTGGTATAACACTTCCTTCCATACTGCAACAAAAATGACCCCATTTATGGCGCTTTATGGATATCAGCCACCATCCATCACATCATATTTAAGAGAAAATTGTAAGGTTCAAGCAGTGGAACATTACATCGAGCATCAACAACAAGTTCTCCAACTCTTAAAGGATAACCTCATGTTGGCACAGAATAGAATGAAACAACAAGCATATCAACATCGTAGCGAAAGAAGTTTTGATGTAGGTGACTGGGTATTCCTACGGCTACAACTATATAAAAAAATGTCCCTCAAGCAAGTAAGAAGGATAATAAATTATCACCAAAGTATTATGGTCCGTACAAGGTGTTACAAAAGATTGGTACTATGGCATACAAATTGGAGCTTCTTGTAGCTTCTCGAGTGCACCTAGTTTTCCATGTTTCATGTTTAAAGAAAGTTATAGATGACAAGCTCCCAGTTCAAACAATATTGCCAGAACTTGACGAGGAAGGAAAAATTATATTGGAACCGGAAGTAGTCATAGAAATAAGAACTCAACAGCTACGAAATTGATCCATTTCAGAGTATCTCATCAAGTGGAAGAACTTTTCCGCTTAAGATTCCACATGGGAGGATGAGAATTTTATACAGAAGCATCCAAAACTACTCAAGCGTTGAGGACAACACTTTTTTGAAGGAGAGGGGAATGTTAGGTACCTATAATACTAGTGATGCCCCCTTTACTATTGTAGTTGTATCCCTTATTAATATTGTTGTGGCCCTATTGTCCCCATATTGTTATTATTGTGCCCCATAGAATCCCTCTATTGTTATTTTTGTGCCTTTATATTATTATTGTTAGGTCGTCTTGGTTATATTGTGACCCCTTAGACTCCTATATATAGAAAGGAGGTTTTTTCATTTGAATCATCCAAGAATTGTTCATTTGTGTACTGTAAAGGAGGTTGCCCCCTCGAAGAGGCTAAATTCTAAGACATTCAACTATATTTTCTTTCTTTTTGTGAGTTGGTTTCATAACATTATCTTTTTGTGAGTTGGTTTCATAACATTCAGAGAGGTAAAAGATGTTATTAAACATGAATTCCAACCAAAGGAACCCGTGAAGATAGAGTTTGAGTTTAAGGAGGAAGAATAAAACTCTACAGTAGAGGAGGAATCAGAAGATGAAGAGCCACATACTCCGGGTGTGAGAAGATCAATTAGAGAAAGAAGGCAGCCAGAAAGGTATAGTCCATTCGCTTTGTGTTCAAATTTTGCTTTATCTATTATTGATGATGATCCCAGAACTGTGAAGGAAGTAGTAGATTCAGAGGATGAAAAACTCTGGAAAGAGGCCATGGTTGATGAAATGGCATCTTTGCACAAAAATGAGGCTTGGGATCTGGTGGAGTTTCCGGCTGGAAGGAAAACCATTGGCAACAAATGGGTGTTCAAGAAGAAGACAAATGCAGAAGGAAAGATGGAGAAATACAAAGCTCGATCGGTAGAAAAAGGTTATCCCAGGTGCAGGGAATTGATTTTATGATACTTTTTTCTCATGTTGCCAAGGTAACTGCTATTAGATTACTTTTATCTGTTGCTGTTGCTTTTGATTTTGAGGTAGAACAGATGGATGTGAAGACAACATTTCTTCACTGGGATCTAGAAGAGGAAATATACATGAAGTAACTTGAAGGCTTTGCAGTGAAGGGTAAGAAAGAATTGGTATGCAAGTTAAAGAAGTCTCTGTATGGGTTAAAATAGTGACCAAGGATGTGATATCAGAAATTTGATACATTTATATGGGGACTTGGCTTCACCAGAAGCAAAGCAGATCACTGTGTGTATTTTAAATTAATTGGTGACCGTGTTATTTATCTGGTCTTGTATGTGGATGATATGTTGCTGGTTGGAAATGACAAAGAAATTATTCAAGATTTGAAGACCAAATTGTCCTCCAAATTCGACATGAAAGATCTTGGTGCTGCAAACTATATTTTGGGCATGGAAATTAAAAGAGATCGGGCAAAGAGGAAGCTCTGGTTAAGCCAGAGGAAGTATGTCAAGACAATACTGTAGAGGTTTAATATGCAGGATAGTAAACCGGTGAAGGTTCCTATTACTATAGGTGTGAGGTTATCTGTTGAACAGTGTCCCAAGACACAAGAAGAGGAAGAGGACATGTCTCGTGTTCCATATGCAAGTGCAGTCGGTAGCTTGATGTACGCAATGGTCTGTACTAGACCAGACATTGGACATGTAGTGGGAGTATTGAGTAGGTTTATGTCAAAACCAAGGAAGGAGCACTGGACTACAGTGAAGCAGGGTTTTAGGTATTTGTGTGGCACTAGTGATTATGGCTTGTGCTACCAAGGAAGATCATGATTGGACAGAATGTTGTATATTTGTGGCTTTGTTGATGTAGACTGGGCTGGAGATCTAGATCAGAGAAGATCTACAAGTGGGTATGTGTTTAACCTATTTGGAGGTGAAGTCAATTGGATGAGTAAGAAGTAATCTGTAGTTGCACTATCAACTACAAAGGCAGAATACATGGCAACCACTCATGCAAGCAAGAAATCAGTTTGGTTGCAGAGATTGTGTTCAAGTATGGGGTTAGTACAGGGAGCTATAAAGATAGACTGTGACAGCCAAAGTGCAATTTTCTTGGCAAAGAACCCCACATATCATTCAAAGACAAAGCACATTGATGTTTAGTATCACATTATGAGGGATATGATAGAAGACAAAAAGGTGTTGCTAGTAAAGGTGGACACTTTGAAGAATACTGCAGATGAATTGACAAAATCTATGAGCTCTGAGAAGTTCTCTTGGTGTAGAGAGACAATGGGCATTTCAGGGCTGGAAAAATGACTAAGCTCTCTTGTGGCCTCCTGTGGAGTGAAAACAACAAGTGGGAGAATGTTAGGTTGTGTTATATTCTTTCCACGACTAGCCCAAGTAGTTAACCGGGAGGTTAGCCCCCCTTTGTTGCGTCGATTGTGCAATCAGGGGGGGGGGGTCACAGGGGTTTTGAGGCATACCCGTAACCCAAATTTATGGACTCTGGGGCAACGACTCAAAAATTTTTGGTTTTAGACCCTATGTTAGGATGGGCAGACCCACCTATGGTTTTGTGCATGATTTTCGCACATGTTTTTGGACGCGATGGTTTTCAGTCCATGGTATTGGATGTGATGGTTTTTCGGTCCATGTTATTGGATGCTTTGGCATGTATAAATATGTATTATAATTTTGAAAGTAATATAATGAAAAATCAAGCTGGTAGTCTTGGTTTTGGGATCCAGGGAAAATCTATGTGTATATGTGTTTTATGTGTTATGCTCTTGCATTGTTTATTTTCTGCGTTTTAGAATTCGTATGCAGGTAATTTCTATACAGGGTTAAAATATACATCACATGCATACAAAACTGAAATAAAACACTGATACTTATCCTTTAATCAATCCTTAGCTTCCACCTTTGTCTTTCTTTTTTATACCCTCTGGATCAGTTGCCACACTAGACAACCACCCAGTTCCTTCTCCTCAACCATGTCCTCATACGCATAGTGTGAATCACCCAGATACAACTATATACATCATCCAACATCATGGAATACCTGCATCCACACCAATACCATATGTACGACATTTACATAATACTACCTGTACAACATGTACACAATACTTAATGCCCATAGCATCATATGCATGACATATACATGATCCCGGCGTTTTCAAATAATGTTAGTATTATAACATCAAGTCAAAGTTAAAATTTCCTTTTTTGATTCACACTACCATTAGGCAAGTCCAATCAAACCATGCTCGATTTGTTGATTGGGGAGTAAGGAATCCATGGACATGTTCCACTTCTGCAACTAGAGCATAAGTGAATAATTTTATATCAATGTATTCAAGTGATTTTATTTAGCTAATACTTTTCATGTATCTTGCGGTTGTTGGAAAATTTCAGAATAATGATAACATAGAAGTAATCATGTATAATACAACTCTCCAATACCAATAACTTTCAGTTTTGGGATTGAATCTGTCACTAGACGAGGTCTTAATAACAACAGAATATGACCTACATCCAATCATAAAGCAAGCTTTTTATAGCTAATCTAGTATGTCCTTCAATATTATATCTGAAGTTTAATAACAACCTTAACCTTGTCTTTAATGAAGAAAATAATTGTTTGGTACTCCAAAGTACACTACACATAATCTAGTTATGCCATATGATTTCCTGTGTGCCCTTGTTACCACTACTCTCAACACCTTGTTGGCCATGAATGATTTTGAGTATATCCAAAACCAATTGAACAATCAATATGAAAGTACAAACACCTCCATATATGAGTCATAGATGAAGGTTACAATGTTCTCAATTCCACACCCACTAAGATTTTAGGCCCTATGTGTTCCAGGGTGTGAACCTAGGTCATTAGCACGTTGAGACCCCACTTTAACACTAGAGCATGACCTGGTATAATATAATTCATTTCTTGGAAACCAAATCAATTATTAAATTCCATAGTAGTTTATGCCATAATTATCATGTTTTCATATTCAAAACTAGACAATACTATCAATGCACTTTGACAGGTATATTTCTTCCATATTGTTTGATAGGAAATAATGGTACAAAATATGCATCTCAGATTGTACAATCGTCAATTAATTTGAATAGATTTCTAGATATCAGTTTATCGAAACCAATTATCTTTGTACACAAAAATAACGAATACTGGTACCACTTAGCCATCCAATATGGTTGAAGCATACTATTCATATAAGAATGAGTTGTTGCATGGTTTGTTATCCTCTCTCTTCATTACCTAGAACCTTTTATATGTCACACCTTACTTGGTGCATGTATTATTTTACTAGCATAAGATCCTTAGATCATCATAATTTGTATTAATGTGAAACCTTTTGGTTTACAAAATTTGTTTATTAATTCAGACAAGTCATGTTCTGAATCTATTGTATAATTGTTGTTAGTTGTTAGGCTTCTTTGAATTTCTCTATTTCTACTTCAAATGCATCCAACACCACCATATCTAATTTTTTTATCATTTCTGTTTTCATAAAGAATGTATACTTTTCTTATATATAGTAGAAGCATACATATCATTTCAATCTTATCAATTTCCACAAGAATTACATTCATAAGATATCTCACTAACATAAACCCATCTATATCTGGATTGATATGCATATCAAGGTTGTGGAGTTTGATGTTGCATAATACTTGACACATTGAAATTGAGTGCACTTGAGAATGTGTCCTTTAGCTTTTATTAAATATTGTCTTTCTAATATTAATTGAAAGGCACAAAGAACACTAACATTAAGTATTTACATTAGATGTACTTTTGGGTGTCAGTCTCGTTGACCTTCTTATTAGAGTCATAAATTATTAATGTATAATGTCTTCTCCACCATGTATACAGTGAGTTGCATTTCATTTGTGCATTCACTTCACAACTCTGACCATAGTTCCATCTAGATTGGAATATAATTTGTTCCTCTTATCTATCTTAGTTACAATTATTTAGATATTTTGTTACTCAAAAGAAACCTGTAGGTTCTAAAGAGTGCATGTATAAATAAATATGCATGTTGCTACTGAATATCTGAATAAAGATCTAGTAAGGTTTAGTTCCCTCAATAGTGTATATTTGGAGCATATTCCCAATAAGGGAATTAAACGGATCAACCAGCAGCAAAACCACATTCCAAAATGGATTGTGTCATTACATGTATATGCACCAATCAACAAAATATTAAATTGAAAGACAATTTTAAGTAATATAAATACTTAGTCTCATACCACATACAAGGACTTGTCTTTCATGGCTTAATGATATTTCATGGGAAACTTCATGAAAATAAAACCATTAGAAGATGTTCTAAGATGAAAACCAATTAATTAACCATCAATTCTGTATACTTTTGATAGAATGTCATGAACTTATTTCCTATGACTTATATAGATTCCATATATATGCTTTTATTTTGATCTTTCCTTGTGTTGGCCATGATCTATGGAAAGGGGCACTTGTCATGTTATCTATTTTTGTTTGTCAGTTACCTCATAAGAGTTCAACATTTCTTCCCTTAAGATATCTTATAGATATAACCTTCATTCTATTAAGTTATGTCCTTGAATGGACTATCTTTACTGGCATTAGTTTGTATTTTATTAAGATATGTCCTTGCATAGCAATCATACAACTCATAATTTAATTTTACATTGAGTAAAATAATATGATGACCATATCACTAAAATCAATCATACCAAATTTTTAATACAATAATTATACTTTAAAATATTACAAAATTTTTCATTCATCAAGATCGACTATTAATCCAATTTTAAATCATGGTAATAGTGAAAATCTGAGCTCTCCATGCATGTAAACACACAAACATGGCTAATAACGAGCACATAATAATCCCTACATGGATGTATGCACATAATTGAGTTTGAACCTTACCCTCGTTCATCCAAAACTCTCATCGTATGAAAAACGAGAAAGATAACATACAACCTTCAAAGCTTAATGTAAATAAAGAAACTCAGAAGGTATTCCTATTTTTATGGTATACTTTATGCATAAAAACAAAATAGCTCATATAATTATACTCACCCTTCTATGTAGTTTGTTTATACACATTTTGTATATTTGTCATCTCTCACCACTTATAGATGTTAAACAAGGTGACCAACATCATTTAATCTCGTGTGTATGTAACAAATGCTTAATAATAAATATGAAGAACGATATGAAAATAGTATCATCGTGGGACCTTAGAGAAGAAAATTTTTATTAGGGGTTACGAATTTTGGAGATTCTACCTGGGGCATACCAAGCACACAACAGAGCGTGGTCAACATTTTGGTCACACCATTTTTGTGTCCACATTCCCATCACCTTCATGGAGAAATGATGGCTACACTCATACATGTTAACTCATTGCCAAAACATTCATCCATTTGCAGGGTGACAACATGATCCAACCTTTATCGATTGACTTCCTACACGAATAGTTGACTAATTCAGATTTTAAGTTATGTTTCCCTCCTTTGCATGCACTATCGTGGTGGATCGGCCTTCATTGGTTTAACTATTCACAAACAACTACTATTCTCAATACAATTTTTTAGACTCAAGGTTAAAGCACATAATCCTCATTACCACTACCAAGCTCCTTCTACAGTCAAGGTGATTGGTAAGCAATATTATGTTTACAAATCATTCGCATGGTCAGTTTCCCCTAATTTCTTTAATGCACTAAGCCACAACATACGAAAGGTAAGGGCCACAGTGCCATATATATTGATGGGACTGGATAAAAGAAAAACTGATAAAAGATTGTGGTGCAGGGAAAAAGGTATGAATTCTCAAACACAAACGCCCGTCACTTCCACTTCCTCCTCTTGAAACTTTATATGCAGATAGGCAGCCTACATGTAGTGAAAATATGAGCTCTCCATGCATGTAAACACACAAACATGGCTAATCACGAGCACATAATAATCCCTACATGGATGTATGAACATAATTGAGTTTGAACCTTACCCTCATTCATCCAAAACTCTCACCGTATGCAAAACGAGAAAGATAACATACAACCTTCAAAGCTTAATGTAAATAAAGAAACTTAGAAGGTATTCCTATTTTTATGGTATACTTTATGCATAAAAAAAAATAGCTCATATAACTATACTCACCTTTCTATGTAGTTTGTTTATACACATTTTGTATATCTGTCATCTCTCACCCAATTATAGATGTTAAACAAAGTGCCCAACATCATTTAATCTTGTGTGTATGTAACAAATGCTTAATAATAAATATGCAAAACGATCTGAAAACAGTATCATCGTGGGACCTTAGAGAAGCAAAAGTTTAAAAGGGGTTACGAATTTTGGAGATTCTACCTGGGGCATACCAAGCACACAACAATATGCCTCAACTATACTGGAAATAAATGAATAATCCATTCTATTAACGATAGAGCGTGGTCAACATTTTGGTCACACCTTTTTTGTGTCCATGTTCCCATCACCTTGATGGAGAAACGATGGCTACACTCATACGAGTTAACTCATTGCCAAAACATTCCTCCATTTGCTGGGTGATAGAATGATTCGACCTTTCTCGATTGACTTCCTACACGAATAGTTGACTAATTCAGATTTTAAGTTATGTTTTCCTCCTTTGCATGCACTATCATGGTGGATCAGCCTTCGTTGGTTTAACTATTCACAGAGAACTGCTATTCTCAATACAATTTTTTGGGCTTGAGGTCAAACCACAGAATCCTCATTACCACTACCAAGCTCCTTCTACACTCAAGGTGATTGGTAAGCAATGCTTACGAATCATTCGCATGGTTAGTTTCCCCTAACTGATTTAATGCACTAAGCCACAACATAAGAACAGTACGGGTCATAATGCCATATATATTGATGGGACTGGATAAAAGAAAAACTGATAAAATATTGTGGTGCAGGGAACAAGGTATGAATTCTCAAACACAAATGCTTGTCACTTCCACTTCCTCCTCTTGAAAATTTATATGCAGATAGGCAGCCTACATGAGAGGGTGGCCATCTTTAGCTTTCATGTGTAGAAAATACCCATTGAAGATTTTAAACTCATAAGATCCCCAATACAGAAGAGATGAAGCTTAATACCAAAGAATTGGTATGGGGAGTATTTATATCAAGAAACTATAAATCGATCAAGACGATTGAGAAGACACCGTGTACACTCTACCTTCACACACAAAGAATATACAAGTAATGAGCCTTTCTCAGTGTTACTTGTCTACGTGTAAGTATGGATAAACACTATTGAACTTAAATACTTTTATGGGTGTGACCATAAGGATAACCATTATCGACCGAATGATTTTGTAGAGTATAAGATTCCGCACCAAAGGGTAAGCTCATTATTTGTATAGGTGTGAAACTTGAAACATATTTGGATCAATGGATAAGGCAAGTAGAAAAAGTGGTATTGTATATCAAAAAGGAAAAATAACAAAATTAATGTGATATTCTCCAATTGGGAAGGTGTTGTCGTGCCTTAAATCTACATACTTTCTAAAATTACCATAACTGAGTGTGCCACCTGTTAGCCTCCTGTTGCAACAGGGTTTCATTTTTCATGATTGACATTTTTACATGCCAAATATGTCATACTTTGCAAGCTGCAGTGTTCCATATTTCCAGAAGAGACCAAAGAAAAAGCCATGAAGTGTGCTGATCCAGATGCCACTGCTGTTTCCAATTTTGATGAGTTGTTCCATTTTTAAGAATTTTTCCAGTTTGAAGGGAGGTCCAAACAGTCCAATCTTGGTCTCCCTAGGTTTCAATTTCCTGCTTTAGAATATAGAGAATGCATCTGTCCAAACAGTTTAATCTTGGCAGATTTGTAGATAGGTAGAGAATCAAAGGGACCCAACTGTTTAATCTGGGCCCTGGCAGAAATAAGTGCAGATCTAGATAGGAAAATCCAAAAGAAAAATTGTGAATCTGGGTCTGCAAGTCTAAGTGCACCCAAAACAAAAAGAAGAAAAAATGTTAGGACAGTAGGCTGGGTAGGTAGCTGTTCGGTGGCAGAGTGATGACTGATGATCAATTTTGTATCTCACAATGTCTTATCTTTTCAGATCACAGTTATCAGGCAGTCTTGCATTCAAAGGAGGTACTCGAGCTGGAATTCACTAACCTCCCCTCTCCTCATTTCCCCCAAGTCATTTACTAACATCCCCCAAGAGGTCAAGATCTGCTTGAGCCTCTCAGTTTCATCATTTCCATGACATTCGCCTTGGTGAGGATCTGCTTCACTCAAGGACTGCTCACTCATCATCTGTGAGCCTTCTTTTCCCCAAAATGGCATAAGGTCTCACACCTTAATGCCCTCTTTTCATCTCCATATTAACTATTAACTTTATTATATAACTCCCTATTAGTTTTCCACTTCCCCTGTTAAAATCATGTATATAAAACTCCCCTATGTAAATATCCCCTCCCTGGCATTATAGCCATAATTCTACTAGGTCCGGGAAATCACAGTCCATCTGGGGCTGTCTTTAGCCCATCCGCATCATTAAGGAGCTAGTCTGACATCTGTTCAGCTAGTAACCTCTTCCCTAACCCTAAAATCCCCAAAAAACCCATGGTTTCACCTTTTTTCCTTGTAAAATTTCACCCCAACGCTGTAAAAAACCCATATTCTGCCCCTAACCCAAAGTTTCGGTGTGTAAATATTAAATCCGCACCCGTAAAACCCACATAAACCCATTTTCCTAAGTTTTAAACCCACCCGTGCAAATATTAAAAAACGAATATACTCCGCATATACCCGCACTAACCCTCCGTCACTTCGCGTCCGCCACCAACCGTTAGATCTCTCGCCCCACAGATCTACGGTGGGCAGGCCGTCCCATCTCCAAAGCGCCAGAGCTTTGGCATCCGGGAGATGGGCGGTATTCCCACCGTACTCCCGCAACGCGTCAAGCGTTGGGCTGTGGCGGAGCCCCATCCCCCGAAACCACCATCCCCAAAAAGCGGTGCGCCCTAATACCGCTTACTGCCCTGCCCGCTGACGTCACACCCCACGTCACCTGCCCACATCACACCCCACATCACCTGCCCACGTCACACCCCACGTCACCTGCCCACGTCACACCCCACGTCACCTGCCCATGTCACACCCCACCTCATCGTTTACATCACCCCCTCGCCCAGTCACATGTTGCGTCACCTGCCTGCATGGCCTCCTGCCACATCACTGCCACATGTCCCAGCCGCTGTACTTGCCATGTCATCATCCATACATGATGACGTCATCCCGCCATGTCGTCTTGCTGACATCATGCTGACGTCACCCGCCGTACAATGTCACATCATGCTGACATCATCAGCACTTTTTTGGGCGCAAAGGCGCGAAAGTCGCACTTTGGAGCCCCGGAATCCAATTCTGAGGCAGTTTTTGATGAACGATTTGCGCAAATCGCTCATCGCAGGATTTTTTAGGCCAAAATGGAGAATCTTCAGGGAATCTTCTCATCATGCGGCCCTAGGAAGCCTGAAAAGGCGCAAAAATGACCCATTTTCTTCACAGAGCATACCGGAAGGAATAGAAAACAATTCCAGTTGATACAGAGGCTGAACAATGGCCATTTACTGGTGATTAGACCCGCAGCACATCAGATCAACAGTCCAGATTTTGTCAAAGAGTATCAGTGGAAGAAAAGATGCCGAAGAGTATCAGCAAAGATTTGTTTAGGGGCTCGAAGCACCTGCGCATTGATGAAGCCCCCAGAAAGTCAAATCAATAAGCATCAGCCCATCCTTGCCCTCAAATCACCAATAAGGCATTCAAAGCACCAGGACAGTAAGGAAGCGGGAACCCATGCATATTTATTTCAGAAGACACTGCCCCAAGGCACCCAGGACTACATCACTTATTCATTTCTGTTTACGGCCGCCCCAGCGCAGCTCGAGTTATTTCATGCATTTATTTCTTGTAGAGTTAGGTCAGTTAATTATGACCTGATTAGGTCAAGATGTAATAATAAATAAAAAAAACAGTAGATGGAAAGTTTTTCCCTATATATACCACCCTCTGTATAGTTTTAAGGGTTGGTAAATTGAGAATTCTTCACTAGAGACTCGCTGTGTATACCTGGATTTTTCTGTAATCAAAGATTTCTGAAAGCTTGGAGAGCAAACTGTCTGTCGTTGATAAATGCTTTTGGAGACTAAAGATGGAATTCTTGTGCTGCGGCCTGAAACAATAAGTGCCTCTTATCTTTGTTTATGTGTTTACCATTATCTAAATATCAAGAAAGAAGAATAGCCTAGAATTAGTTTAAATACTCTCTATGCTCGATTCCTGTTGTTTTTTGATGTTTTCCTCTGAATGAATTGGTTATGAATATTGAATTCCTTCTGGCTCATGTTTACCCCAATTCACCTGTGTTGGCCAATTATATAGGGATTCTTAACTGCCCTTAGGTAGCGCCCTGTTACTTTCCCGGCTAATCTGTTGGAGAGATTCTTAACTGCCTCTCTTTCTTTAGCATTCATTTCATCCTTTAAACCTAAAAATTGTTTCAACCTTAGCTATCTTGCCCCATGCTCCCTCACTGTTATTAAAGAGACGCACCTGCAGTTCCCCTCCTCGACTCCACGCCCAATGGTTTGAAACATACAGACTATACCCTGCCTCTCTACCTGAAGGTGTCAATTTTCCCACCAAAAAAAAACAAAGAACCCCCTGAACCCAAGACCTAGCCTGAAATCCTTTCAAACAAAGATTAATCTATAAGAGAGAGCCCTCTCTGACTGCAGGCAGGCTAGAACCTGCAGTCCAAAGTCGGTTTGTGGTTACCTCGGCCGTATCCCTTTCTTAACCTTAAGGGACAACCTGAGTGATAACATAATGGCAACTCCACTGGGGAATTTCCTTAGTTAATTTTACAAAGTTTCATGAAGAAGGTTAAGGATCCCCTGTAGAAATCGATTTTCTAATTGTTGTATATTTCCTAAAATTACAGATGAAGCCTGAATGTCAGCTAGGAAGCCTTTGAAACTGTTTTTGTCTTACATTAATAGGTTTAGATAAAAGCTGCTTCAGTCAATCTTCATGCTAGTTTTAAGATATACACATCCATTCCAAAATCTTATCTGGCCCTTGTAAATAAAAAAAATACAAAGAATATCCCAAAAAATAAAAATAAAAAACAATTCGGAAGCTGGCTCCCAAGAAAAGTTCACGATATACAAGGTCAAACCCAGACCCAGATCCTCCAGCTGTTTTTGAAAATCCTAACATAATCCCTAAAATCCTTAGGAAGCAACAAAGACAGGAAAATTTTGCTGATAAAACCCCTGAAACATCTTACCCTAGCGGTATTCCGACTCCTGTCAAGGTTTTGTTCCGTTCCACCCCTATTTCCATTAGTTCATCATCTACGTCCCCTGGTACTCCTTCCACACCTTCATCCACTGCGCCTGCTAACACTACTGTTGTTTCCACTGTTCCAGTTACTCCTATTGTCCCTGTAATCCCTGTTGTTCCTATTATCCCCACCAATATGGCTAATAGATATGCACCCCTGCAATTACCTGCTAACGCTGCGGCTTTACCTCAAGATTACCAATCAAAAATTTCATATTTTGATTCCACTAGTTCTTTCACAGCCATTCAGTATGCCAAAAAGATAAGACTATTTTGAGAACTATGAAATAGATGATGACAGTGTGAGAATGAGAATTTTCGTTCAGAGTCTAACAGGTGATGTAAGAACTTGGTTTAGATCACTTGCTGCAAATTCCATAACCACTCCTGATGAGATTTACCTATCCTTTACCAACAGATGGGAGAAAAAGAAAGACCCCTTGCACATACTAGATGAATATGATACAATTAAACGAGGTCCTCAAGAGACTGTTTTGGAGTATTGTGCAAGATTCAATAACGTCTACAATGAAATACCACAGAATTTGAGGCCTCCACCTGATCTAGCCTTATACAAATTTCCTGATGGTTTTGACCCTGATATGGCATATCAGTTGAAAGAAAGAGCTCCTGAAACCCTCGAAGACGCACAAAAGGTTGCTGTCACGGTAGAAGCTAACTTAATTGCCAAGAGAAACAGAGCGAGAATTGAAAAGAGAACCACCTTTAAGGAAGAACCCTCAACCTTTGACCAGAAGCTTGATGCTATCATTAATGGCCTGCAAAGACTAGGAGAAAGAGTAGAAAATGTTGAGAGAAAAGCATCATGGGAAGGACAACAGTCCAACACCATAAGAAACCCGAATTTTAGGAAAACACAGAACATAAATGCTGGTAGGCCTAACCAAGACCATAACATTAGACCCCCTTTTCAAGATAACTATGTAGAAGGATCTACTTCTAGTCAACCCATAGAAGACGATCACATGAATTTAATGGATCTAAAGGGTGAGCATCAAACTTTCCTTACACAAGAAGACCAAATTGAACATGATTGCAGTCAATTTCAGACTAAAACTGGCGAGTCTTTTGATTTCAAACAAGGTTATGATACTGCTGTGTATGAAGTACACAAACAGTATAAGCTCAGAACTAGGACCATTGACATCTCTGAGCCCAACAAGACAAAGGAAAGTAAACAGCCCAACAAGATTAAAAACAAAGCTGTTGTAACAGAACCAGCTGATATGACTGTCCCAAACTCAAATCAAGTGACTGTAGAGGACATAACAGACACGCTGCCTGCTGTTGAGCAACCTCAGCCACCTCCTTTCTCAAAACAAGATTCAAACATCGTCCCAAGAAGTACTCCTGAAGTTGCCAAACCGCAAGCAAATATTTCCAGTAACACTGATAAGCAAGATCAAGTCGCTGAAAATTCAAATGAAAAGGAAAAAACTGCCAATGCCCATACTAAGACTCCATTGGAGAAGCCTTTTAATTTAGAAACAGAGATTGGAAAACTCAAGATAGCCATTCCTCTTTCAGAATTGGCTAAACATGATGTATATAGGTAACAGATTCAAAGGTCACTTCAACTCATAGAAAACAAAGATGATGTAAATGTTTTGGATGATTCCCCTGAACTATTGTTTGGACCAGAAGTTAATGGAAAATCAACACAAGGAACTGTTCCACCCTTTTATGTCAGTCTGCATATACATGACAAATTCTTACACAACGCTATGTTTGACTCAGGGGCATCGCACAATCTTATGCCCAAAGTAATTATGGAAAAACTGAACCTCGACATCACAAGACCTTACAAAGATTTATACTCATTTGACTCGAGTCAAGTGAAATGTTTAGGCCTCATTAAAGATCTATGTGTCTCCTTAGTCCAATATCCCAACAAAGCCATCCTCATGGATGTAGTGGTGGTTGATATCCCACCAAAGTATGGTATGCTCCTCTCAAGATCATGGGGAGCAAAGCTCCAAGGATCCCTCCAATTAGACCTTTCCTATGCTACTATTTCAGTCTTTGGGCAACCAAAGAGATTGTACAGAGAAACGCTCATGAAATATGTAGTGAGTAGTGAAAGCAAACCAGAAAATTTCCCCATTTATTCAATTCATTCCGATATGGATTCCTTCATTTTATTTAATGATGAAATAAATCTACCCACTGATGATGAACCACTAGTTTTAGAAACAAACACACCTATCAATGAGGAATCGGTTACCAACATGAGAGAAATTGTCAAAACAGTAAATGCAACCAGCATGTTACAAGAACCTCCCCAAACAGAAATTTTAGATCTGCCCCGTCCTGTAACAGCTCAAACTCCTAGCATCGTCAACAAGCAAGAAATCACATGGTTCTTAGAGTTTGATGGTTCTGTTAACAAGTTAGGAGTAGGGGCAGGTGTCTGGATTCATAACTGATCCGGATTTAAGCAGGAACGCAATAGATTACAGAGATAACCATAAATATAGAGATGCGATAACCATAAAAACAGAGATGCAGCGGAAATAATGCTTCATTTCATTACTGTAAAATACTGAAATATGCTTACAACCAGAAATGGAAAGAAACCAGCTAGGGCGATGGTAGCTTATCTCTGAGGAGAGATGTGGCGGCTACATGCCTCTGAACTGTTCCGAACTCTATTACAATGAGGCTCGAAGGCCTATTTATTGTTGAGAAACAATGGAAAACCCTTCACATCCCGAAACCTAACCCTAGAAGATGAAACGCCAAATTGTAGGCCCCGTTTGGGTAAATTGGTACATCAATTTCCCGGGGTCGTAACTTTGGCATACGATCTTCGTTTGACGTGTACGATAGCTCGTTAGAAAGATCTATCCGAGAACTACCACTTTGGGAAGGGCAACATGGGTCTATAGACCCGTGTTGCCCCCAGATTCCCAAAAAAACGTCGTTTAGGGCCTCAAAACGGCTCCGGAAGTTCAGGACCCGAAAAACTGCTAAAAATAGTAAGTTGTGCTACAATTAAGGAAACTGAAAGTGCTGAGAGAGACAGTTGTGGGGGTCCAAATGGGTTGGTGGGTGGCCACCAACATCCACCTGGATCATTCCTCCCCCCTTAGGAAGCAATGGTCCCCATTGCGTTGAGTTCCTCCATCTGCTGAACTTGTCCTGCAATCTCTGATGTGTCCAGTGATGGTGGGAAGCAAGGTCGACGATGGTCCACATTGAACATTTGGTGCAGGCGAAGGAATGGAGGAATGATGTGCTCCAAATCATTGTTCCCCATAGCCTTGGTACTGCTGTAAGGACCATGTCGGAGTGGTCTGAGCTTCTGATGGGTTCTGGTAAGGCGTTCTCTCTGCAGATGCAACCAGAATTTGTTGCCCACTTGAAGCTTATGTGGTACCCCTGTGAATGAGGAGAAGTTGTTCCTGTGTTCTGTCATGACCGTATTCCTTTGCTGCTGCTGCTGTGTAGAGGAACCCTTTGCAGGGGTCATGGATGTAGCAACGATCTTCCCCTTATTTTGGGAGTGAACTAGACAGATGAATTTCCTGGTCTATGATACGAGCTTGCTGCCTTTCTTAGTAGTGATCAAAGATGTGGCGGTAGGTGGGGCTACCTCCGGTATCCTGTATAATGAATCACCCAAAGAAATAATGACAGCGCGAGGCCTTGACTCATACACAGCATGTCGCCTCCACAAGTATATCTGGCCTAATAATACATCACAAACATCCAGAGGTGTAACATCACACAATACCTCGTCCGTGAAGGGTTTGATGCTGTAGGGAAGGCGGCACTGCTGGCGAACTTTCAGATCTCGTCCTTCGTGAAGCCACCCAATGCTGTACGGCTGCGGGTGCGGTGTAGTCGGTAGGCCCAACCGCTTCACGACCTCTGCTGAAATGAGGTTCTTTTGGCTGCCACTGTCGACAATGAATTGTAGCGGCGAACCCTTCACCCACATCTGTGAGTGTAAAAGACGCTCCCCTTCCTCTGGATCTGCAAGTTCATTCTTCTGGATCTTGGCAGTGGCAACAGTGGCGCTGGGATCCGCATCAATGATCTGCTTCCCTTTGCCATTCCCCTTATCGGGTTCTGGCTCAGGGTCGGAACATGCATCTGATTCGGAAGCCTTCAACTCAGCCACCAGCGACTGCTTGGTCCGACACTCACTTGTGTTATGAGTGGGACTCTTGTGGAACTCACACCACTTCCCTGTGTCCTTCTTCGGCTTCGTGGTGTTGTTCTTTTCTTGCGGCTTCGACGGGTTGTCTTGGGTCACCCTGCCTTGGCTTTGTCCTTTGGGCTTCGGATTTGCAGATCCAAAGTCTCGCTTCTTCTGTTTGAACTTTTGCTCGATTTTGACAGCATATCGGTACGTCGTGCCGAGCGAGGAGATGTTCAAGAACACCATCTCTTCCTGGATGTATCTGTGCAGGCAACCGCGGTATTTGAGTACCAGATGCAGCTCAGAATCTTTGATACCCAACTGTGTGCGAAGGGTATGAAAAATGTTTGTGAACTCCGACACATCTTGGTCTCGTCCCTGCCGCAGTGTGGTCCATTTGATGTATTTGTCCTCATAGGTTCCGACAGGGTAGTACTGCTCCTTGATGGCATCTCAAAAGTCATTCCAAGTGGGTGCGGCTGAAAATAGTGAGCCTGTACTTTCATCCTTCTTCTCGCAGTAGGTTTCCCACCAGTCCTTGACGTGGGGGGCTGCTTTGAGAAGAGCGAAAACAATCTTTTCCCGACTTGAAAATTCATGAACAGAAAAATACCCATCTAGCAGATTTAACCATTTATCTACGGCATCTGCGTCTATTTGACCCTCGAAGATGGGGATTTCAAAATTGACTTGTACCTTGAAGGGCGTGGCGTTTCCAGAGTTGCTGCTGGAAGCCGATGCGTCGCTTCTGGGTAGGCGCTGAAGGATCTGTGCAAAGCTATCCATCATCGCGTTCCTTTGCCGCTCGAGCGCTTCTTCGAGCAAGATTTTGATAGGATCTCCTGCCCCCTCGTCTTTCTTCTCATCCGCCATGGGAGGCCGTCGGGATTTTCGAGGCTGGTCTTGCAAAGGTTCGACCAGTTCAAGCCCTAACTCCTTATATCCCGACCTCGTTGGGGACATGCAAAGAAAAACAGAGAAAAAGCAGACCGCTCTGATACCACTGATCCGGATTTAAGCAGGAACGCAATAGATTACAGAGATAACCATAAATATAGAGATGCGATAACCATAAAAACAGAGATGCAGCGGAAATAATGCTTCATTTCATTACTGTAAAATACTGAAATATGCTTACAACCAGAAATGGAAAGAAACCAGCTAGGGCGATGGTAGCTTATCTCTGAGGAGAGATGTGGCGGCTACATGCCTCTGAACTGTTCCGAACTCTATTACAATGAGGCTCGAAGGCCTATTTATTGTTGAGAAACAATGGAAAACCCTTCACATCCCGAAACCTAACCCTAGAAGATGAAACGCCAAATTGTGGGCCTCGTTTGGGTAAATTGGTACATCAATTTCCCGGGGTCGTAACTTTGGCATACGATCTCCGTTTGACGCGTACGATAGTTCGTTAGAAAGATCTATCCGAGAACTACCACTTTGGGAAGGGCAACATAGGTCTATAGACCCATGTTGCCCCCAGATTCCCAAAAAAACGTCGTTTAGGGCCTCCAAACGGCTCCGGAAGTTCAGGACCCGAAAAACTGCTAAAAATAGTAAGTTGTGCTACAATTAAGGAAACTGAAAGTGCTGAGAGAGACAGTTGTGGGGGTCCAAATGGGTTGGTGGGTGGCCACCAACATCCACCTGGATCATTCCTCCCCCCTTAGGAAGCAATGGTCCCCATTGCGTTGAGTTCCTCCATCTGCTGAACTTGTCCTGCAATCTCTGATGTGTCCAGTGATGGTGGGAAGCAAGGTCGACGATGGTCCACATTGAACATTTGGTGCAAGCGAAGGAATGGAGGAATGATGTGCTCCAAATCATTGTTCCCCATAGCCTTGGTACTACTGTAAGGACCATGTCGGAGTGGTCTGAGCTTCTGATGGGTTCTGGTAAGGCGTTCTCTCTGCAGATGCAACCAGAATTTGTTGCCCACTTGAAGCTTATGTGGTACCCCTGTGAATGAGGAGAAGTTGTTCCTGTGTTCTGTCATGACCGTATTCCTTTGCTGCTGCTGCTGTGTAGAGGAACCCTTTGCAGGGGTCATGGATGTAGCAACGATCTTCCCCTTATTTTGGGAGTGAACTAGACAGATGAATTTCCTGGTCTGTGATACGAGCTTGCTGCCTTTCTTAGTAGTGATCAAAGATGTGGCGGTAGGTGGGGCTACCTCCGGTATCCTGTATAATGAATCACCCAAAGAAATAATGACAGCGCGAGGCCTTGACTCATACACAGCATGTCGCCTCCACAAGTATGGCTGGCCTAATAATACATCACAAACATCCAGAGGTGTAACATCACACAATACCTCGTCCGTGAAGGGTTTGATGCTGTAGGGAAGGCGGCACTGCTGGCGAACTTTCAGATCTCGTCCTTCGTGAAGCCACCCAATGCTATACGGCTGCGGGTGCGGTGTAGTCGGTAGGCCCAACCGCTTCACGACCTCTGCTGAAATGAGGTTCTTTTGGCTGCCACTGTCGACAATGAATTGTAGCGGCGAACCCTTCACCCACATCTGTGAGTGGAAAAGACGCTCCCCTTCCTCTGGATCTGCAAGTTCATTCTTCTGGATCTTGGCAGTGGCAACAGTGGCGCTGGGATCCACATCAATGATCTGCTTCCCTTTGCCATTCCCCTTATCGGGTTCTGGCTCAGGGTCGGAACATGCATCTGATTCGGAAGCCTTCAACTCAGCCACCAGCGACTGCTTGGTCCGACACTCACTTGTGTTATGAGTGGGACTCTTGTGGAACTCACACCACTTCCCTGTGTCCTTCTTCGGCTTCGTGGTGTTGTTCTTTTCTTGCGGCTTCGACGGGTTGTCTTGGGTCACCCCGCCTTGGCTTTGTCCTTTGGGCTTCGGATTTGCAGATCCAAAGTCTCGCTTCTTCTGTTTGAACTTTTGCTCGATTTTGACAGCATATCGGTACGCCGTGCCGAGCGAGGAGATGTTCAAGAACACCATCTCTTCCTGGATGTATCTGTGCAGGCAGCCGCGGTATTTGAGTACCAGATGCAGCTCAGAATCTTTGATACCCAACTGTGTGCGAAGGGTATGAAAAATGTTTGTGAACTCCGACACATCTTGGTCTCGTCCCTGCCGCAGTGTGGTCCATTTGATGTATTTGTCCTCATAGGTTCCGACAGGGTAGTACTGCTCCTTGATGGCATCTCGGAAGTCATTCCAAGTGGGTGCGGCTGAAAATAGTGAGCCTGTACTTTCATCCTTCTTCTCGCAGTAGGTTTCCCACCAGTCCTTGACGTGGGGGGCTGCTTTGAGAAGAGCGAAAACAATCTTTTCCCGACTTGAAAATTCATGAACAGAAAAATACCCATCTAGCAGATTTAACCATTTATCTACGGCATCTGCGTCTATTTGACCCTCGAAGATGGGGATTTCAAAATTGACTTGTACCTTGAAGGGCGTGGCGTTTCCAGAGTTGCTGCTGGAAGCCGATGCGTCGCTTCTGGGTAGGCGCTGAAGGATCTGTGCAAAGCTATCCATCATCGCGTTCCTTTGCCGCTCGAGCGCTTCTTCGAGCAAGATTTTGATAGGATCTCCTGCCCCCTCGTCTTTCTTCTCATCCGCCATGGGAGGCCGTCGGGATTTTCGAGGCTGGTCTTGCAAAGGTTCGACCAGTTCAAGCCCTAACTCCTTATATCCCGACCTTGTTGGGGACATGCAAAGAAAAACAGAGAAAAAGCAGACCGCTCTGATACCACTGATCCGGATTTAAGCAGGAACGCAATAGATTACAGAGATAACCATAAATACAGAGATGCGATAACCATAAAAACAGAGATGCAGCGGAAATAATGCTTCATTTCATTACTGTAAAATACTGAAATATGCTTACAACCAGAAATGGAAAGAAACCAGCTAGGGCGATGGTAGCTTATCTCTGAGGAGAGATGTGGCGGCTACATGCCTCTGAACTGTTCCAAACTCTATTACAATGAGGCTCGAAGGCCTATTTATTGTTGAGAAACAATGGAAAACCCTTCACATCCCGAAACCTAACCCTAGAAGATGAAACGCCAAATTGTGGGCCCCGTTTGGGTAAATTGGTACATCAATTTCCCGGGGTCGTAACTTTGGCATACGATCTCCGTTTGACGCGTACGATAGCTCGTTAGAAAGATCTATCCGAGAACTACCACTTTGGGAAGGGCAACATCGGTCTATAGACCCATGTTGCCCCCAGATTCCCAAAAAAACGTCGTTTAGGGCCTCAAAACGGCTCCGGAAGTTCAGCACCCGAAAAACTGCTAAAAATAGTAACTTGTGCTACAATTAAGGAAACTGAAAGTGCTGAGAGAGACAGTTGTGGGGGTCCAAATGGGTTGGTGGGTGGCCACCAACATCCACCTGGATCAATAACGCACACAATAACCATGCAGAAGGACATGCCTACAGACTGAACTTTAAATGCACAAATAACATGGCAGAGTATGAGGCTCTGCTTTTAGGCCTTAAACTATTAAAAACTCTAGGAGCTATTAAAATATCTATCCTGGGTGACTCTGATCTAGTTATACAATAGATGAAAGGTAATTTTGTTACCAATGACAATAGAATGAGAGCCTATAGAACTGCGGCTACTGACATACTCCAGTCATTCACTGAATTCAAGCTTGACAAGATTTGTAGAAATCACAACATCCATGCACACAACCTAGCCACCTTTGCTAGTACATGCAAGCTCCCTTTTGACCCCAGCCATCACTTCACGGCTGAAATAAAACATAGGCCCGCTGTCCCAAATAATATCAGAGATTGGCAAGTGTTCGAGAACGATGCCCAGATTAATAATTTCCTTACCCTTGCGCAAGAATTTTCAAACATCAACATTGATATGGATGCTATGACAGATCCACAACAGCAAACAACTGAAAATCAGCAAATTCTAAACGATGCAACAGCCAAACAGATCGTGAAACCAACTATTTTTTACAATGAAAAAATTGAACAACTGAAACAAACGCTGGTAGAAGAAATAGACAAAACAGAGGCAGAAATCATTGACCTGAAAGATAATTTTTTGCCTGTTGGTCTAACCCCGCTAGAAGACATGTTTGACTCTAATGACGTTCCCAAAAAACCAAAACTGCAACCAATAAACATCGAAATAGAAGAACACAACATCGGGACAGCAGAGAGCCCAAAAATGATCAAACTGTCCAAAAATTTGCCACCTGATCAAAATCCCAAGTACATTGATCTATTCAAATAATTCCAAGATGTATTTGCTTGGAGTTATGAGGATTTGAAATCCTATGACACATCGGTGACTCAACACACCATTCCTTTAAAACCAAACCAGAAGCCCTTCAAGCAAAAACTTAGAAGAATTAACCCCTTGCTTCTTCCCCCGATTGAGAAGGAAGTAAAAAGGATGTGGGAAGCAGGCATCATAACACCTATCAGATTTTCTGAGTGGGTGTCAAATCTTGTTCCTACAAGAAAGAAGACAGGTGAAATCAGACTTTGTGTAGATCTCAGAAACTTAAATCAAGTCTCCTTAAAAGATCACTATCCTTTGCCCAAAATGGACCACATATTGCAGAGAGTAGTGGGATCATCTAAAATTTCCCTGCTAGATGGTTTTCAGGTTTTAACCAAATACTTGTTCACCCAGACGACCAAGACAAAACTGCCTTTACCACACCCTGGGGAACATTTAAATATGTAAAGATGCCATTTGGACTTAGAAACGCTGGTGCTACTTTTCAAAGAGCAATGGATATTGCTTTCGCCAAAGAAATACATGACTTCCTGGTTGTGTACCTTGATGATTTAACCCCATTTTCCAAATCTGATGAAGAACATCTCAAGCACCTCAGGCAAATTTTCATGACATGCAGAAACTATGGAATCTCCTTGAATCCTAAGAAGTCCTTATTTGGCCTTGAAGAAGGAAAATTACTTGGCCACATTATATCAAAGGACAGGATCAGAATTGATCCTGAGAGAATACAAGCCATCCTCCAAATTCCATACCCCAGGAACATAAAAGAGATACAAGCATTCCTTGGAAAAATCAACTTTTTGAGAAGATTCATTCCAAATCTGGCTGAATTTATAAGACTGTTAAGCAACATGTTAAAGAAGGCTGCCAAGGTAAGATGGTCCCTTGAGGCCAAGCAGGCATTTGAGAGTATCAAATTCGCCTTAACCCAAACTCCTCTTATAACTAGTCCATAGTTCGATAAGGATTTTATCATATTTTCGTTTGCATCCGAGCATACAATAGCTGTTGTCCTGCTGCAGAAGGATGAACAGGGAGCTGAAAAGCCAATTGCTTTTTTCAGCCGAGCCTTAAGAGATGCCCCATTGAAGTACCCGATAATGGAAAAACAGGCCTACGCACTTGTCAAGGCCATCAAGGATTTTAGAGTGTACATACTGTATTCACACGTGATTGCCTACGTCCCACACGCTGCTGTAAAAGACATACTGACTCAAGATGGATTAGAAGGCAAAAGAGGTAAGTGGATTGCAAGTATCCTCGAATATGACATTGAAATAAAACCAACCAAGCTGATAAAGGGACAAGGTTTAGCTAAACTAATGTTCGAAACAAACTTTCAGGCCTTAGACATTAACCAGCTGGACAATGAACCGGAGCTGGCGACTCCACAGATCAGTGAAATATTTTTGCAGTGCCCCTGGTACACTGATATTTGCTTTGTATTGTTAAACCTGTGTGCTCCCCTAGGATTGTCCAGAACAAAGAAAAGATTTTTGAAAATGAAGACTTTAAAGTTTTGTGTTATAGATGGTGAATTATTTTGGAGAAATCATGAAGGTATATTGTTAAATTGTTTAACCATGAATGAAACTAACAAGGTCATGAAAGAATTCCATGCAGGTGATTGTGGAGGACATCTCTACTGGAAGTCCACGGCTGACAAGATTCTGAGGGCTGGCTTCTACTGGCCCACTCTTTTTGCAGATGTAAAAAAGTTTTCCACGTCATGTCACAAATGCCAAATTTTTGAGGGCAAGAGAAAATTGTTGCCCCTGCCCCTTAAACCAATCTCCACCGAAAAACCTTTTCAACAATGGGGCCTTGACTTCATTGGAGAAATTCATCCCTCCTCCTCAGGCCAGCACAAATGGATCCTAACAGCCACCGACTATTTCACTAAGTGGGTTGAAGCCATTCCATGTAGACAAGCCAATGATACCATCATTATCCAATTCCTTGAATGCAACATCCTTTCCAAATTTGGCTGCCCCAAGAAAATCATCACTGACAATGCCGCTGCCTTCAAATCCAAAAAGCTGATCAATTTCTGCAACAGATTCCATATTACACCGGGCCACTCCACAACTTATTACCCTCAAGGTAATGGATTGGCCGAATCATCTAACAAGAGCCTCATCAACATCATAAAGAAGGTACTAGAAGAAAACAAGAAGAACTGGCACAAGAAGCTAGTGAATGCCCTATGGGCAGACAGACTTTCAAACAAAAGATCCATTGGGATGAGCCCTTATGAGCTAGTATATGGCATGGAGGCTAGATTTCCTTCATCCCTGGGCATTCCTACTATCAAGCTGTTACAAGAGATTCAGGCTGAACCAAATGACATTCAAAGAAGGATTAATCAGACAATTCACCTTCAGCAAACCAGAGAACAAGTTTATGATAGAGCTCAAATCTTACAAGAAAAGCTCAAAAAGATGTTTGATAAGAGAGCTAAAGCTGAAGATTTCAGAATCGGTGACAAAGTTTTAAAGTGGGATTCACGAAGAGAAGACAAGGGCAAACATGCCAAGTTCGACTTTTTGTGGAAAGGTCCATTTGAAATTTCTGTTGTTCAAGGAAACAACACCTATTTTCTCAGATTTATGGAGGACAGCACCTTGGAAGAAGGCCCTGTGAATGGCAGAATGTTGAAACATTATCATGATCCTTGTTGCTGAAACAATGCAAGTTCTGTAAATACCTTTTGTACAATATTATTTGTATATATCAGCATTCAGTTTAATTTGTGTAAACAGGCCGATTGTTAAGGAAAAGCAGTAAAATTGAAAAGGACGCAGCCGATGCAAATTCTTCAAATCTCAGAAGCATCAAAACAGAGCAAGAACTTTCAGTTTATATCAGCATAGTTGCTCAAGGATTGCACATAAAAATCAAGCACGCAGAAGAAAGCAGGCGGTGCTGTACAATTCACAGTAACTCAGATGAGAAGAGAAAGTGGTTCATATTTTCAAAGTTTCATACTTTAACAGTCAGAACAAAAAAGAATTTCCCAGTCCACAGCAACAAACAGAAGATCAAGGCAATCTGACCTGTTGTTCTTGACTTTTCACCAGGAAAAGCCATCCCCAAGTGGAGCCACTGTTAGCCTCCTGTTGCAACAGGGTTTCATTTTTCATGATTGACATTTTTACATGCCAAATATGTCATACTTTGCAAGCTGCAATGTTCCATATTTCCAGAAGAGACCAAAGAAAAAGCCATGAAGTGTGTTGATCCAGATGCCACTGCTGTTTCCAATTTTGATGAGTTGTTCCATTTTTAAGAATTTTTCCAGTTTGAAGGGAGGTCCAAACAGTCCAATCTTGGTCTCCCTAGGTTTCAATTTCCTGCTTTAGAATATAGAGAATGCATCTGTCCAAACAGTTTAATCTTGGTAGATTTGTAGATAGGTAGAGAATCAAAGGGACCCAACTGTTTAATCTGGGCCCTGGCAGAAATAAGTGCAGATCTAGATAGGAAAATCCAAAAGAAAAATTGTGAATCTGGGTCTGCAAGTCTAAGTGCACCCAAAACAAAAAGAAGAAAAAATGTTAGGATAGTAGGCTGGGTAGGTAGCTGTTCGGTGGCAGAGTGATGACTGATGATCAATTTTGTATCTCACAATGTCTTATCTTTTTAGATCACAGTTATCAAGCAGTCTTGCATTCAAAGGAGGTACTCGAGCTGGAATTCACTAACCTCCCCTCTCCTCATTTCCCCCAAGTCATTTACTAACATCCCCCAAGAGGTCAAGATCTGCTTGAGCCTCTCAGTTTCATCATTTCCATGACATTCGCCTTGGTGAGGATCTGCTTCACTCAAGGATTGCTCACTCATCATCTGTGAGCCTTCTTTTCCCCAAAATGGCATAAGGTCTCACACCTTAGCACCCTCTTTTCATCTCCATATTAAGTATTAACTTTATTATATAACTCCCTATCCGTTTTCCACTTCTCCTGTTAAAATCATGTATATAAAACTCCCCTATGTAAATATCCCCTCCCTGGCATTATAGCCATAATTCTACTAGGTCCGGGAAATCACAGTCCATCTGGGGCTGTCTTTAGCCCATCCGTGTCATTAAGGAGCTAGTCTGACATCTGGTCAGCTAGTAACCTCTTCCCTAACCCTAAAACCCCGAAAAAACCCATGTTTTCACCTTTTTTCCTTGTAAAATTTTACCCCAGCGCTGTAAAAAACCCATATTCCGCCCCTAAACCAAAGTTTCGGTGTGTAATTATTAAATCCGCGCCCGTAAAACCCACATAAACCCGTTTTCCTAAGTTTTAAACCCACCCGCGCAAATATTAAAAAACGAATATACTCCGCATATACCCCGCACTAACCCGCCGTCACTTCGCGTCCGCCGCCAACCGTTAGATCCCCCGCCCCACAGATCTACGGTAGGCGGGCCGTCCCATCTCTAAAGCGCCCGAGCTTTAGCGTTCGGGAGATGGGCGGTATTACCACCGTACTCCTGCCACGCATCAAGCGTTGGGCTGTGACGGAGCCCCATCCCCCGAAACCACCATCCCCAAAAAGCAGTGCGCCCTAATACCGCTTACCGCCCTGCTCGGTGACGTCAAACCCCACATCACCTGCCCACGTCAAACCCCACATCACCTGCCCACGTCACACCTCACCTCACCATTTACATCACCCCCTCGCCCAGTCACATGTCGCGTCACCTGCCTGCATGGCCTCCTGCCACGTCACTGCCACGTGTCCCAGCCACTGTACCTACCACATCATTGTCCGTACAGGATGACATCATGCTGACATCATCTTGCCATGTCGTCTTGCTGACGTCATGCTGACGTCACTCGCCGTACAATGTCACATCATGCTGACGTCATCATCACTTTTTTGGGTGCAAAGGTGCGAAAGTCGCACTTCGGAGCCTCAGAATCCAATTCTGAGGCAGTTTTTAATGAGCGATTTGCACCTAGTGCAAATCGCAGGATTTTTTAGGCTGAAATGGAGAATCTTCAGGGAATCTTTAGGGAATCTTCTCATCATGCGGCCCCAGGAAGCCCGAAAAGGCACAAAAGTGACCCATTTTCTTCACAGAGCATACCGAAAGGAATAGAAAACAATTCCAGTTGATACAGAGGCTGAACAACGGCCATTTACTGGTGATTAGACCCACAGCACATCAGATCAGTAGTCTAGATTTTTTCAAAGAGTATCAATGGAAGAAAAGACGCCAAAGAGTATCAGCAAAGATTTGTTTAGGGGCTCGAAGCACCTGCGCATTGATGAAGCCCCCAGAAAGTCAAATCAATAAGCATCAGCCCATCCTTGCCCTCAAATCACCATTAAGGCATTCAAAACACCAGGACAGTAAGGAAGCGGGAACCCATGCATATTTATTTCAGAAGACACTGCCCCAAGGCACCCAGGACTACATCACTTATTCATTTCTGTTTACGGCCGCCCCAGCGCAGCCCGAGTTATTTCATGCATTTATTTCTGGTAGAGTTAGGTCAGTTAATTATGACCTGATTAGGTCAAGATGTAATAAAAAAAAAAAACAGTAGATAGAAAGTTTTTCCCTATATATACCACCCTCTGTATAGTTTTAAGGGTTGGTAAATTGAGAATTCTTCACTAGAGACTCGCTGTGTATACCTGGATTTTTCTGTAATCAAATATTGTCGAAAGCTTGGAAAGCAAACTGTCTGTTGTTGATAAATGATTTTAGAGACTGAAGATGGAATTCTTGTGCTGCGGCCTGAAACAATAAGTGCCTCTTATCTTTGTTTATGTGTTTACCATTATCTAAATATCAGGAGAAAAGAATAGCCTAGAATTACTTTAAATACTCTCTATGCTCGATTCCTGCTGTTTTTTGATGTTTTCCTCTGAATGAATTGGTTATGAATATTGAATTACTTCTGGCTCATGTTTACCCCAATTCACCTGTGTTGGCCAATTATCTAGGGATTCTTAATTTCCCTTAGGTAGCGCCCTGTTACATTCTCTGCTAATCTGTTGGAGAGATTCTTAACTACCTCTCTTTCTTTAGCATTCATTTCATCCTTTAAACCTAAATTTTTTTTCAACCTCACCTATCTTGCCCCATGTTCCCTCACTGTTATTAAAGAGGCGCACCTGCAGTTCCCCTCCTTGACTCCACGCCCAATCGTTTGAAACATATAGACTATACCCGGCCTCTCTACCCGAAGGTGTCAATTTTCCCACAAAAACAAAACAAAGGACCCCCTGAACCCAAGACCTAGCCTAAAATCCTTTCAAACAAAGCTAAATCTATAAGAGAGAGCCCTCTCTGACTGCATTCAGGCTAGAACCTGCAGTCCAAAGTTGGTTTGTGGTTACCTCGGCCGTATCCCTTTCTTAACCTTCAGGGACAACTTGAGTGATAACACCACCAAGTTTAATGGTGAGTTTTTTTAGCAAAGATCATGAGCACATGTCTATATAACTTCCTTGTCTCATGATTGACAGTGATAACTGAGGTTACAGTGAAAACCAACTCTAGATTCCATGGGAAAAGACAAAAATTCATCGTCAATGTCCACCTCATTGTGATCTTGTTGGGCCTTGTTTTACACTGTTTAGTTCAAACAAATTGCCAATAACTATCTTAATCATCCATTCTATCATTGAAAAGTCAGGCTCCACGTTAGGAGAACTTCATTCAATGTTACAAGCCATATCACTAAACTTCTTGTCCTATCCAGTACTAGTCCAAGCCAAACCAATGGCGCGAGCCTTCAAGTAGCATGGATTGAATGGGTTGTTCTCAGCGAGTAGAAACCATGCAAGCAATTCATCCATATCATGGATTGGGGCCCCATAATTTTTCCTATAACCAAGACTTTTCATTTCATCTTTCCATCATGTGGCGGAAAACTTCTTCATATTCATGACTACAACAAACACTTATCAATGTTTCGAGCCAAAAGTTCCAGTGAAATTTGGACGTATTTCTGTGGGAATAGACATCACAGAATCATACCCCAATAGCCTATAAAATGAAGCACATAATCTGAATGTCTTTACAAAAATAATTTTGATTGTTTTAGCATTATAAATAAAATCAATAAGTTGTGTGAACATAGAACTAGGAGGAACACTAAAATGATTATGTCGCCATCGAAAACCATCTGAGGTACACACAAGACCATGTAGGAAGTTATCCAATACATGCTTCCAGAGACGATCGAGTTGCTTAGGCTCTAGAATCTTATTCATGGGTTGATCACGACATGCACAGTATTGGCTAAAGTTTATATAACCTCTCAATATATCAAAAGCAACAGGGATTAGACTATGCTGAACGGACATGTCAAACTTCGTCCATAATAACCTTTGCACCCAACGATAATCCCTTGGGTGCTGCTCCTTATTTTATTTTCCTAGGATTTCAACTCGGTCAATGAACCCTTGATTTATTGAAGCACGAAAATAGCTAGTTATCGCTTATTCGTAAGGCATATTTATCCAATAACACACCATATGATCTCCCTATCACTAGCTTGGATTTCTACGTAGTTGTTTAGGTTTGTTAATAATGATGTACAACATCCTCGTAGTAAGGAGAGGAGTAAAATATTTGATCGGTATATCTAGTGAAATTCATATTACTCAATAATGAATTTCTGTTAGTGATAGTATCTTTATCATTATTCTTCATACATACTTCACAATTACTACATATTTCATACTAATATTATCTTCATAGATAATTAGATCGTCGAAGAAGAGTTTTAATAGTTACTTACAACTAAAGAAATAAATCCACAATCTATTTTATCACCATGCATTCTTTGAAATTTTCATTGGAATATGTAAATATTTCTTTGGAAGAACTCAGTATAGGCATGTAAATTGATTCTACCCTTCTTTCTTATAGCAATTTTATAACCAAACTCTTCAATCAAACCTCTTATTTGTTTAGGACCTAGTTTAGGAACCTAAAAATCATTCATATCTTACCAATGCGGGTTGGCCCATAGGCCTAAAAATTTGAACCTAGAGCTTTGATACCATTTGTCACATACCTCCTTGACACAATACTACCAACTACCTACTATGCTCCAATAAAAAAAAAAATTAACTTCAAATTAAAGTATATTCAGTAGATACCACATGCATAAGTATTCAATCCATCTTGTAAACAAGGATGTCACATGAAATTATACTCTTATGCTTAACTATTCGACAACATAAAGAGTAAGGAGAAAACATACAGAACATACCATGCCATTGAATCAAACCAGATTAGATGAAAGCCTATCACTTGGAAAATCGAGCATTGCCACCCAACCTAGAATTGACTTCCTCTAGCTCACCCCCGAGCTGAGAGTTCTTTCCATGGATCAATTACCTCTTGTTGATATCTTCAATGGGTATTTAATTCCCTCTTTCATGATATGGTTTCCTTTAGCGGCATCCCACTTTTTGGTGGAAATTTTTATCCATTTCCCTAGCCTTTTCCCCGAAAATCTTGCCTTTCTCTCCCACAAGGCTTTTTCCATAAAAGCTTTCCTTTCTATCCTACAAGGATTTTATGTTTTTCTTTCTCACGTTTCTCTCCCACTCGAATTTTTCATAAAATCTTTTCTTTATCTCTTGCAAGGCTTTTATGATTTTCTTAAACTTAGCATCTTTCTTTAGCTAGGATACTTAATGGATATTTATCTCCCACTCCATTAAGTTTATATATAATTGGATATAGAAGTATTATCATGAAAGAATTATATTTTCCCATTTACCAATGGGATTTCATTTGGAAATAATCTCATCTCTTGGTGTCTTGTTTTCCAAACGTTTTACATTATCTTTATTTATTTGGTAATAAAATATTTACTCTCATTTTTACACCTCAGACCTAGCTTTTCTGTTACAACTCAGTCTTAGCTTAGGTAGGATGTGATAGCATCAGAGTGTTACATAAAATGGAGGAGTGTTACATTGTTTGCCTATTAGGAGGCATGAAATTAATTTTATAAGAAGGAGAACACATTGGGACAATGTATACGCAGTGGAAGAAATCGTGAAAAAGCACTACAAGATAAATTCCTCTAAAGGGAAAAGGTTAGAGCACAATGAAAACAATCATCAAAATTCATAGAAGGTAACCAGTTGAGGAACCATTAGAGAGAGGATAGTTGGGTAAAATAATTATAGAGAGTAGTGACTTTCCTGTAAGTCCGAAGAACCCACTAGAAGCTTTTGAATTTATGAACCAACTAGATTGTGAATAGTCACTTAGCTACTTGTGAAGGTTGATGAACCACCAAGAGTTTCCTTGGGGCAAATGCTCTGTTGCTTGACACACTCATAAAACACCTAAAGTGGTTATCTCTTTACCCATAAATACTTTATTCACTGATAAAACTTCGCTTGATGTGGACTCTCTTCTCCTGAAAGTGATTTGAGACTCTTTGTACTGTTATATGCTAGTATGGGTGTTGATTTTGTCTAAGCAATATCAGGGGGCAAAGTGGAATCTCATGTAGTTGGTGGATGAATATAGAGTGACCTCGTGACATCCTATTTCAGGTTTCCATATTGGTTATATTTCCTCTTGCAAGAACTCCACCTCAAGCACTAGAATCTAGCTCGGGAGTAACAACTACATGTAACAATGGCTATAAGTTGTATATGGTTGGGTGGAGACTCAGAGTTACACTCTTAGTCACCAGATATCCTATAATATAAGTATGCTCTTAATCTTTTTTCTTGTGATTATTGTGTATTTGTTTATTGTGTTGAATCAGTGTTATGTTAATGATCAAGAGTGTTGTTTCATGTATGAGTAAGGAATGTCACTAACTTATGTATAGAGTTATGGACTGATTCATTTTCCCGTGGATATTCTAAGATTCAAATTAACCTAAGACTACCTGAACATGAAGAGGAGTGAATATCTATTAATGATATATTTCTTGCATTAACATGTTTTAACACCTGGGCATTGTGGTTATAATTCGCTCATGTTAACCATACAGACGGTGACTTTCTGTGTAGAAGCATTAGCTGAATATCTTTGTTAGGAAATAGTTTATCCCTGTAATTAACCTGAGTTTGTGAATTGGTATATATTGTTATCACAAAAAAATTATCATCTAGCCATAATTTACCAGATAGGTTGAAGTATACCATGTAGGGCCAATTTTACCATAGTAAAATTGCTTTCAGTGTGAGAAATTACTTAATAAACCACATTTGTTAAGTCATTTATAATTCAAGCCATGAAGAATAATTAAATAAATCACTATTTATTTAATTATATTCTAGGAATAATTAATTAAACCATTGTTTAATTAATATTCTTTCACATTTGACCCAATTATGAGAAATAAATAGATAAATCATTAATTATCTTATTTTTCTCTAGGAATAATTAATTAATTACTAATTATATTTTATTCCTTGTCAAGTTTGACCAAATACCTTAGGAATAATTAAATAAGTCATTATTTTTTTATTATTCCTTAACCATATTTCTTGAGATGATAAATAATTCTTTTATTTATTTCTGTACTCAAGCTTCTATTATCCATAATGAATTAAGCAAAGTCTTTCGGTAGAAATCACATAAGAGAAAATTTTGGCCGACACGTTTTAAACCAACAAGTGTGGTTCATCTGGTCCTGATGATGAACCACACTTATTGGTTCGAAACGCGTCGGCCAAAATTTTCTCTTATGTGATTTCTACTGAAAGAATTGCTTAATTTATTTATTTATTATTTCTAAATAAAAGTTTAAATACTTTTTCCCTCCAAACCAAATATAATAAATTATTCCAAATAGTTAATTCTAGAATGGGGTTAATAATATTTTATTATTGCTCATTATTCGAGGATAACCTAATATTTTGTTATAAATAGAAGGCTTTTCCATTCATTTTTCACTTTCAATTATTTTTAGTGTTGCACTCACTGTTGCAAATCTAATTATTATTACTGTCGCACACCATCTTCTTTTTCATTTGAGTTCTCATTGAGCTCAAACATTTTGTTTGTTGGGTTTTACACATTATAGAGGAGAGAGACATTGAGGATAGACAAGAACCCATACCATAGAGGTGGAATGGTAACCTTATTTGTTCCCTTCATAGGTGGTTTTTAATAAAATATATTCTTTATATATCTCGTTTCCATTAGATTATTGGAGTTATTTGCGCTTATTTTACTATTCCATTTTTTGTTTAACTATGTCTGTGGCATAGATCAGGGCTTTGGAAAGATTTATTTCTATCATTTGTTGTAGATCTACACTATTTAACAACCATTTTTATTGTTAGGGTGGTTTATCATCCACAGCCTAAAGTAGTTTCTTTTCATACACATTGAAGAATAATTCTACATAAGAAACTGACGACCCCATTGCGTTTTTAATTCTGATTCAAAAACCTGGGTGACCTTTAGTTTTCATCTTAGGTTTTTTTTTTTTTTTTTTTTTTTTTTTTTTTTTTTTTTTTTTTTTTTTCAGTCTCTTAATTTTGTTTACTATCTTTCTAACCCTATATCAGTCAAATATCTAACTTCCTTATGTTTTCTGGTCATTTCGGCAGGTCATAGGAACTAGCCGCGATAAAGACGAATTTTTTCCGAGACTTACTGCCCAAGAATTGAGGAGTAGAAATCACACTTTTCTGCCCCAAAGGTGTGATTTGGAGGTTCAAAATGCACTTTCTGGCCCAAAAAGTGTGATATCCCCCTAAACAGGTCAATATATACGATTTTAGGTTTTATGGGATTTTTTCTGATCTATTTCTAGGTTTTGCCGAGAGCTGTCTCCGGGGTTGGTGGACCACTGTGTTATCCCTCTTAGGCCTTGATATACTTTGTTTTGCACATCGAAGTGGAATTTATAACCTTAGGGCTTCTAGTATGCTTCCACCTTTATAGGAGGAGTTTAGTTGAGTAAGAAGTCAGAGTCTTTTTAAAGCTTTCAACCATATTTTCAAGATCTGTACCTTCCTGTTTTAGATATTCAAAGATAGGTTGTTTCCATCCAAATTTTCATCTTAAACTTGTTTGGTAATTTGCCTTAGGGTCCCATTGTTTTCCCTAGGTTTCACACCCATATCCCTATCATTTTGCAACAATTTCCCTCCTTGGTTCTTTGTTATTGCACCACTTTCCAGTAGCATAGTGTCATTTGATCCTAGTCATAACAATGCTTAGATCTATTGGTATTTTTCATTTGTTTTCAGTTGATTTCACCACCAACCAACATAGTATTTGAAAACCCAGTTTGGGTGGGATTTCGAGAGTTGATTTGTTGTTCATTTTCTGTTTTTAATTTCAGTTTATTTCAACAATCTTTTTCTTTTTTCAAACATGATATGGAATTAATTAATAAACACACTTACACACACATGAACACCTTAAGCAAAGGAGCTTGGTTTACACCGCCAAGCCAAGAATTAACTTAATTAATTTATCTCCCCACATAGAGACAAAAACATCTTGTTGATATCCCTTCACCATTTCCATGTCACTTGTGTCTTAAAACCATTGTGCCACCAAGGTGTTTGTCGCGGAGACCCTTAGGCCTTCATCCCAAGTTTCTTCTTAGGCATATTAGTCCTCCCCATAGTATTCAAGTTCATAGTCTCCCGAGGCCTCGTACGAACTCCTCTTCTGGTTCATTTGATTCCTCATCTAATTCTGAGCCTCCTTCACCGCATACTGTCATCATGTCAGGACCCACTGCAGGTGTAGGAAAATAACCTGGTGTTGGCTCTGGTTTTACCCCGGTAGTCACATCTAGCAGAATCATCTCAGGAACTATTCCGACAGCTCCCATGGTACCCTTTATGGCTAGGTTAAGCCTCACGTATTTTAGCTAGTTGGTTAACAACCCTATACACCACAATGTTGGTTGGCCATCTATGCTGACCAAGCTACCCTCTAACATTCCCAAGTTTGATGGTAATTCTAGAGAGGACTCCACTAATCACGTTTTCTCCTTCCATATGTGGTGTTCATCCAACTCCATCATCGATGATTCCATTCATATTTGGTTATTCCAATGCATGCTCATTGGAGATGCTGCAAAGTGGTATGCTTACCAACCCGCCACATCTCAGTCCACTTTTGGGATGCTTGCTAAAGCGGTCCTCTAATATTTTCAGTTACCTCTTTGTATGAAACTGGTACAAAGCTCTTAACTTCATTCCATCAGTCCTATGCCAATCGCCTTTCCAATCATGTCTAGGAATGGCGTAGAAGGAGGAGCATGTGCCATGCTCCACCCTTCGAAGACCATGTCTACCTTGATTGGTTTCGTAGGAATATTTTAGTGCCTATTGCCAAAGATGGTGTGTCTCACTTTCCTCAGACGTAGGAAGAGGCTCTCCAGATTTCTCTGAGATATGACTTGATTTATGCTCAATTCGATTATGTCTATACTATGATGCTAGACCTCTCTTATCCTTATGGTGCCAATGCACCAAGGGCATCTCACGCTGCTGATGATATCATTGGAGCTATTTCACATCATTCACCATATACTCAATAGAGTTATGGCTATCCACAGGGGGCCTCCCCTTTTTTCCCACGAGGAACTATTCCTTCAGGTCTCAACCATAAAGGAGTTGTTCCGCCAAGACACTACCTTGTAGGAAAGATACCTTTCTTGTTTCCTCCTCCTAGAATATTTTCTGTTGCTGTCATGGCTTTGTTGATTCTCCCTAATATGGCTTTGGGGATCTGAGTGTGGTACATTGACCCCCCAACGAACACTCCGCTTGGTTAGTACAAACCATATCATGCTTTGACCCCGATTCAACTAGTTCCTACGACCCCTATCACTACTCCAGTTCCACCGCAACCTCAACAGGAACCCACTCTTATTGTGAAAGCATCCAGATAGGGGGGATAATCCAAGATAAAGTAACTTAAGGACAAGGCTCCCCAAGCACCTTCTGCTCCAAAATCCCCAAATCGACACCTCCGTGTGCTTTGTGTAAGGTTGTTGGGCATGCCACTAATAATTGTCCTGAGCTTCCTCGTCTGAAACCTTTAGTTCATGAAATGTTCCACGAGTCAAATATCCCTAAGGTCCAAGTTACCTTACCAGGACCAGCCAAAAAACTCAAAATGTTGTGCACAAATCACCCTTTTTCCTTTTTCTATCATTATGGTGACTATTCTCATTGTTTCCCTCATCTTGACGAATTTCATGATTGCCTTCAACTGCTTTGCGAGTATGAAGCCACACGTAGTGGATCACCTACTCCTCTACCTGTGGATTCTGGTACCACCATTACACTAGAACAGGGGGACTTTGGTTCCATCATCATGATCCCTCTCCCCGATGTCGAGATGACGAATTCCATGGTCCATATCCTTTACCTATCGACATCCTTGAGTTCCTCGGAGGAAAACCTCTCTGAAGTTTCTGCGTGCACTCCTATCAAACCTCCTTTGTGAGAAACTTATGTATCAACATCGATAGATCTTACATCTACTAGCTCATCATCTACCATTCCAGATGATGCGTATGTGAACCTTCTTTCATATGATGATGCACTAGGTACTGCCGCTGCATCATGTAGTCAATCTTCCTCCCACTCGCCCATCTTCCATTCTGATGAGGGCATCATGGAAGCTATGTCTACCCCTGATTACCCTTGCACTTAGGCAAGGGGAAATCTCTTCTAGAGGATTTTTAAGGCCACCTCCTTGCCAATCCTCCCAATACACTCTACGTCAAGAAATTTCACTCATAGCATATCCCATTGATTTGTGTGCCTTTATTTATGTCATGAAGTTAGGTAGGTTTCATCATCTCATCTGTTGTCTTTTGCACCTTTCAGATGGATTCATCATCCACACCGTATATCGGTTATGCCAACCATGTGAGTCGCTTCTATAGGAATCTAGCCTCAGAAGCCTGGGCCATTTTCACTCCCTTGCATACGTTAGTACATTCTAATGGCTTTTGCATTGCATATTACACCAATAACTAGGCTGAATATGATGAAGTGAGAGGTTTATTAGTTAGAGCCCTTGCTCATCACATCCTTCATCCTCTTGTTCGTTTAGATTCCTTATTGCTTGTCATGCAATTGAATGGTGTGTATCATGTGCATAACCAAGTCCTATTTAGAAAATATCTACGAGTTAAGTTGTTGGTACTTGAATTTGAAACCATTACTTTCAGTCATGTTCCTAGAGCCCAAAATAACTGTTGGCTTGATGGGGCCTGACCCAGGTTTGAAAGTGTTCTAGCCAAACAAATCCCGCAATACCGACCCTTTCGGTAATAGTTCGTGGAGCACGAACTGAAGTCTCACCCAAGGTAGTATGGGAGGGTGTTGGAACCAGGTTTCCACACCCTAGGGATGTCTTGATGAGGACTGGAAGGGTCGTGAACTGATCTGTGCACTCGCGCTACTCTGCACAACAATCTGGCCTTTGCAAAGCTCGAGGATGAGGCACTTCTTAGATTCTTATTATTAATGTATTTAATATAGATCAGTTCTAATTCTTAAAGTATTTGACCCAGCATTCAACAGTGATAACCAATGTGTGCAACCATAAATATTAGCATAAACTCAGAACATAAGCATAAACATATAGATCTGAAATCAAAGGCATAATAATTAAGAAACACTTATTTTTATTACTCTTTTTTCAGTACAATCAGTTACACTATGTGCACTCAACTGTAGGGGTCCACGCACTCAGTTGCGAACTCTACCAGGCCTCTACACACACAACTGCAGAGCCTTCTCTAACTACTACTACCCATGACTTGGACTTACAGACTCAGAGTGAATATTTCCTTCACAAACCCATAATACATCAGATCTTAGCCAAAAGCTACCTTCTATCCTTAAACTCTTACTCTATTTATACCTTCCCATGGTCTGCAGACCATGGGCAGGCCGACTTGCTTTCTATTATTTTACATTATTTTTGGGCAGACAACCCTTTGACTTGACCCATTACAATTCACGCTTTGTGTGCTTCGCAGAGCCTTTACCATACTATTACCCAAATTTGTGGGCTTTAAGCCCCAAAACCTTTACACGGGGGATCTGCTACCCAACAGGCCCCCAACACAATCATCATGACTCATCCCGGGCCACTTAACTGGTGCAGTAATATTCATGCGGAGTTCATCAAGCAACTTCTGTGCTTCACTTATGTCCACAACGAATACTTCCTCCATCTGCTATACCCTTCATACGCGAGCCTTCGATGCCTCAGTATCAGTTTTAGTTTCTTGGCTGGGTTCGTATTCTACCTGCATGTGTGCTAACTTTTGCTCAATGTCGACGGTGACTGCGAATGCCTCATCAAGCCAAGGCTGGATGCATTCTTTAAGCACTGCTTCTTTCTACCGAGTGGTGTCAACTTATGCCTTGAGAGCCTGGGCCTCCCTCATCTTGGGCAATCATTGAGTAATAGCAACTGTTTGCGCGGTCCCCTAGAAATTATCATACGCTAGTTGTAACTCTCGTGCTTTTGCCTCTAACCGCTATAAAGTTGGGTCCTCCTATAGTGAAGTGACCATGAGAAGTGACTGATTTAACAAGTTGGTGCACTCCTACATGGCACGTGCTATTGCTTCCCACCCGGATTGAATGGCACATTATCGCTGTGTTTTAACCTCTTGTGGTGTAGAGGGCTGTGCCTTGAATCTCAGCTCTGTGATCTACAAACTGAGGTACAACTGGATTTTTGCTGCTTCCTCCTTCGCTTCATGGAACCCACTGGCCAACTTGTGGATTCATATGCCTATAGGTAAATCTACCACAATCTCGAGCTCAGGGGCACGACAACACGCTTCCTCAACAAGTTGTTCCAACTGCCAATTCTGTGCGACTGCTTCATCCCGTTGGAGGCTCAACTGCTCAATGTTGATTCCCTGTTCACTGAGCATCTATACTGTGTGACCTTCCCTATCGGGAAGCTCAACCATTGCTCCATCTTGTAGCTGGTATAACGTTTCATGCAAGAGGGCACCCAAATTTAATCCCAACCCTCAAATCTGGCCTACCGTGGCTCTATCCCTCGCGTTATCTGTTGTCAAGGCTTCGGTTGGAAGTGCGATAGTATTAGCCCTTTTGGCCTGCAGCAGCTGCTCAATTGCTGACATACCTGTAGCTCCATGGGTAGCTACTACTCCCGGCTGTGGGGGTCGTGCTTGAAGTTCCTGTAGTTGCATCTTGAGTGCCCCCAACATAGTCTACTACTCTGTCATGGCCTCGTCGAGTGCCTCCCTGGTAGCTTCGCGAACTGTATCCCCGATGTCACATAGGTCGCCCTCGGTCAATGTGATAGGCTCCCCATCCAACTTGGACGCCTTGGTCTTCTTCCGTGACCTCGACCGTTCTGGCACACGCGGTCGTTTTAAGGGTGAACCGGTGGTGGTTGGCTCCGCACCTTCCATCACATTATCCACTTCCGGCTCTGTGGTCACGCTTGGGTCGCTTTCATCCTCTGCTATAGCAGTGCCTCCTGTTGACGCCTTGGTAGCCCGCGCTGCCTCCCAAGACACCTGTACTTCCTTAGCGAGCTGTTCATTCCGCTTCTACTGTGCTAGGAACTTGGTAGTAGCCTTCTATTTTTGGATTGCGGTCTCATAGCGCCCAACCGCATTTGGTCCATTCCACTAAGGTGGCCAGCTATCGAGCACCTCAAAAACAACATCGTCAATGGAAATGAAGGGAAGCATGGTCCATGTTTGATCTGGATCCTTGCGTGCTTGTATATACACATGGTGCATATCCGCCTTAAAGTCGGCCATGTTCTTCACACTGTCATATACTTCATCAAATAGGTGGGGTTGCTGGTTGATCCACTGTTGTATGCTTGCATCCATCAGTATCTAGAAAATCTTTACTTCTTGGATTCTCGTGGCATCCTTCGTCACCCATAATGACACGTATTTTACCATCTCTAGACAATCCGGGTCCAGGGGAGGAAACTGACTATTCTCGGGCAATTCACTTGTAACCAATAGGATGGATAAGAGAAACCATGCGTAGTGGAAGCTTTACCCTACTCTTAGGCCTCCTTGCAGTTTGTCAGGAATTCGTCGCGAAGGAAATGCACCCAATTGAATCGTACCCCTTCTGCGCATTGCTCAGCTAACGCAATGATCATTGCTAGTACCTCACTACCTCGACATTTTTTCATCACCTTTCCTACCAGCAACTGGGTAGCAATGCGGACCCCTTTGTCCTAAATACTAGTAAAAACATACCCTCTCTTCTTTTTTTCCAATGAATATTTCTTTGTCATGGCTTCCGCAACCGTCAAGTCACCACTCGTGCCAACTATTTCCGTGGGGTCCCTTCCTTCAGAGGGAAGTTGAGAGATCCTATGAATAAGCTCCACTGTGATGGGGATGGGTTTGTCTAGCCTTAAGTACCCATCGTGCACCAGGCAGAGCAGTTGCCTGATGACCAATATTGTGATTAAGGCCCAATGAAAATGTGGAATTGAAATGAGGTGGAGTAGCCTGGCCTCCTCCACCCCTCACAACCATTTCTGCTGTTGTAGTGTTGTAATGCCCCCCTCCATGCTTTCTTCCATCAGCTCGCTAGTTTCTAAATGGGGAAACTGCTCAGTATCTGCAAGGTCCCATTCTTCAAATTTCATAGTGGGAATGCGGCCAATCACCATTCCTTTGAACAAAACCGCTTTGGGGAGGGACGGGGTTATAAGTGTGTTTTTAATGGCATCCATGTCTTTAGGTACTTTGACCCTCCCTTTTCGTGGAGGGACATACTTAGATCATTTTGCTGGAGCCCATATTGGTTGGATATCTTCTTCCATCTCTTCTTCTAGTTCTATCTCTTTGACAAAGGACGGAGGATATTCTTCCTCATCATTGCTCTCAATAGTAACCATTTTTCCCTTTTCTTCCATCGACAGTTTGCCGAATCACAGATTTCATGGAGACATCTGAACTAGTCCTACTACTTGTGGGTCCTTCTTGGTTCGTGGCATTTGGGGTGACTTAGGAATCTCGGCTGTACCCCCTTCCTGTGGCGCAGGGTTCTATGTAACGTCCTTGGTTATGGATATCATCTTAATTAGGGACTCCTACATATCCTTCGATAATTCTTGAAACCACGGACTTGCTCTCACAACTGCCTCATTCATCATGCTCCTATCTACTTGATAATGGAACGACTTAATATGCAAAGTGCCAAGGGTTGTTTGGTGACAGGCCACCGGTGCTTTATATGCCCCTTTGAATTCAAATTCAACCGTTTCCCCCTTTTATGGCTCATTAATGCGATTTTGACGGTATATCCTTTTAATCTTGTGTCTTAATTTCCCACTGTCTACTCCTCGGTGTCTTAAATGGGACATCTTGTCATGAAAAGTATCTGAAATGGTCACCTTCCATCCTCCCCACGCAGCAACACAGTCCCTTGTACGCAGACACATTCTATGCTCCCTACTAATTTTGTGCTCCCCACTTGACTGAGACTTGGCCTCCTACGGATAGTCAAGTGGTAGCATCCCTGGTGCAGGATTTCAATTTTCCTACTAGCCCGGGCTACGGGCACCTTTTGAGTACCTTTGTATCCGGTAGCCCATCGTGCTTTGCTGTATATGGTACACTCCCCCATTGGTGTGGTCGCAACCATGATAGCAGGGTCACAGCTTGTTCTAGTACCATAGTAGGGTATGCCATGTTCGGTCCTTTTACACTCATATTCGCACAGCCCGCTTGCACGACTTTGATTTTTATTTTGCTGATTTCTTCATCCAACATCGCACTTTTCCTCCTCAGCCAAACCCATTCTTCATCGAGTTCACAAAGTTTCAAGCTGTCGCGCTGAATGGCTTCCTACAACCATCGAATTCCTTTTCCCAGGTCCTTGTGTTCAGTCCGAACTGTAGGGGCGGTGGTCGGGGAAATTCTCTTCGCCTTCTTGGTTTCATCATGCCTGACCACGGATAGGGCCATCTTCGCACACCTCATTCCATTTATGGTCCTATGGGCCCATCGAACCCTTGGTACGTGCAGATTTAGTTGGGGTGGTGGCTACACAACATACGACTGCATCCCTCGTCGTAGGTGGGTGCCCAAACCGCTTCGTCCTGGCTGCCCAGACTGCATTTGGCGCTGAGGGCCTCCAACCCATACACGCAGCTGCCCTCTACATTCGTGCCCATTCCACCTAATCTTCCAAGGCATACCCCACCCTTGTGTAGTTGTCGCATGTAGCGCCCCTTTTTGTGCATTGTGCCACTTCTGCTTCATGATTTTAGTTCCACAGTTGTCTACGAATTCCTCCCCATTTGTTGCGCCGTCATCAATTGGTAGTTTCCTTACTTCAGTTGCTACGAGTCGCAACGATATAATCATCATATTACAATTTAGCATTGTTACTTCCTGCAATCGGTTCTGCCATCGCTCTATCTCTTCATTTGAATCCGACGTGCAGGAACAATCGCACTCCCATGAGATTCTCCTGTCCGCTATTGGATTCACCTGATCCTGTTCTTGCACCGTTATCTGGTAGATGTAGTCTATTTAATCTTCACTGTCCTCATCATGCACAGGTTCTATATAGCGCACTCCTTCCACTGGGTCTAGTGGAAATATTACACGGAGCGACCTTTTATTGAATATCATCCTCTGTCATTTTAGGTTGATGACCCCATTCATGTCTGTGGTCTAGTCTATTCCTAGCAATGCGGGGTACAGACTACTGTCATCCATAATTTCTATTACCTCAAAGTCTGTCTGATACTTATGCCTTCAATGTCCACTATCACCCCTTGCAACCTTCCCATTGGTAAGATCTTTCATTGGTTGGCCATCCGTAATTGAATAGGAGACCATTGCAGCATGGGCTTGCCCATGCGTTCCCACGTCTGTTTTGGTAATACATTCACATCTTACCCCAAATCCAGGATGACCTGATCCATCTCATACTCACCAATTTGAGCCATCAATCTCATTTCCTACCTGGTGCACAAAGCATGCTTTCCCATTTTTTGGACCACGCGTGGCTCTCATGACCCTGTGCACCTAGTGATCAGCCCTTGTAGTCCTTTAACTTCCTTATTGTCGCGTAGCAGCTTCATACATGTCTCTAAAAAGGTAGTAAGCATAGATGGATCCATTCTCGACTCATGTTGATCCTTACTACCTAAAGTAGAGGCCTTCGTGAATCTATTCTTAGCTTCCTTACACGTTTCCTTCACGTATTCCATCTCAGACTCAGGTTCCTTTATGGGAGCCTCGTGAAACTTTGAGTCTTCTCCAGGTTGTTTCCTCTTATATTCCCCTATAGTTACACCACTTCTGAGTACCATGTTTATGTTGGAGTCCTCTTCACATGGTTCATAACTCATCATTTGGATATTTTGAGTTGGGGTGGGCTGTAGTACCCCTTTCTCGTGCATTTGGGCAATGAGCGTCGGGTAATCTACCATTTCATGATCAAACTGCTCACAGTATGAACAAGATATTCTCGTCGGGTTGGTACAATCATGAGCGTAGTGCCCTGGCCCCCCATAATTATAACAAATCAACTATTTGCGCCCTTGTCCAATGCCCATTCCTCCTCTTCCTCATATGCGCCCTTGGAATCCACCACATGCCCCTACGGCTGGATCGAAACTTCACGTTTCAGTCTGCATTCGATAGGCTGGGGTCCTATCCATCATTAGCTCATAGCTCCAAGACGTTCACTCATCGTGACCCACTGATCTATAGAAGTTACAGTATAGTTGCTGCAGAGTCTGGGTATACTTCTGCAACAGGTGACAGTTGTCCGTTGCGGGCTTTCCTCCTACTTGGAAAATCGCACACCAGAGCGCGAGCGCTGTACTTGGCCCTGCTTTTACCTCCAATCTCAATGGTATCAGTCCCCCTCTCACCAAATATTTTGCGACAGGGCAGTGATCCTTGTCGTGACCTTGGCCCTTGCATTTGATACACCACACTTCTTCACGCTCCTCTAGTCGGGGTGCCCTATCTTTCTTCAAGATTTGCATCTCGAAGCATAGGTTTTGTAGTTGCGTGTGGATTTGTTGAAATCCCAACCCAGGATCTTGTATTGGAGTTTCATGCAACCTCATCGGTATCTCTAATGCTTCAGCCTAGGTTGAGAACTTCTGTTGTGACAATACCGTCCTTAGGTGCGGTGTCAGATATGCCACAAACCTGGCACGATGCTGCGCATCCGTCAATGTCATGTTAGCTTTGCTGATCATGCTCTTCAAGTTCTAATCCAGATCCCATGGAGTCTCACCTGGAAGCATCACAATTTCCTTAAACCTGATGATTGACTGAGTTTCTGATTTCAGTCGGGTAAACTCTTTGCTCAATGCATCTTGGATCTCTGCTATTCTAGCATTGGGATGATCACTAGAGCGCTTAATATACCACATCAACGCGCGATCCTGCAGCGCATTCACTAAAGTATCCTTTTTAATGTTATCATCCATAACACGTTGGGCTTCCCATACTACCTTTACCATGAACCAGAATTGGTCTGGTTCCTCATTTCCTACGCCTCTAAATATGGGAAACTTGATCGCACTCGCCATTCCAACACTTGGAGGCTGTGGAGGAGGGGTAGGTGAAGATGGGGTTGATATAGATGAAGTGGGCGATGGCGTGGGTGGAGGTGGTAACTGTGGAATGCACTGCTTTATCAACCAGACTGCACATCTTGGAGAGAACTCTATGAGCTCCTCCTCGCTTTCTTGCGAAAGTGAAATCAGGGGACTGTTCTCTAATCCTTCGATCCCTTGGTAGCCTCTTCTGCTCCGCGTTACCCCAGACATTAATGGATTCGCATAACCCATTTTTCACATAACAACACTTTAATCCAGGTATTCAATGATTTGATATAATCCTCCAGAAAATGCCTTTCTGCTTTGCTGTAGCTCACGGTTGTATCTATCGTGAACTCAGTGATAAACCCTTCTATTACCCGATCCAGCCAATGATTTACTGCCCCCGCGATCTTATCTTTAGATGCTTCTAGCATACGTACCAACTCTAGAGTACACGCTATTGGCCAATGAAGCTTGCACCTTCCCTGGCTGTCTTCTAGCCTCGCGATCCACTCATATCTTTCTGACGAGAAAGACACGAAGAATATCTCATGGATTTTCGTGTATATGTAGCGATCCAGCCACCTTTCCTCAGATATCTGTGGGGTTTTATTTTCCTGCACCATGAACTCGTGAAGCTTCTGATCCAACCAATCTTCAATCTCTTTCTTCGTAAGGTTCCAACATTCCAACATAAAACATCCCTTAGGCAGATCCCGATCCCAACAATGGAACCATTTGTTGGCTTGATGGGGCCTGACCCAGGTTCGGAAGTGTTTTAGCCAAACAAATCCCGCACTACCGGCCCTTTCGGCAATAGTCCATGGAGCGCGGACTGAAGTCTCACTCGAGGTAGTATGGGAGGGTGCTGGAACCAGGTTTCTACACCCTAAGGATGTCTTGATGAGGACTGGAAGGGTCGTGAACCAATCTGCACACTCACGCTACTCTGCACAGCAATCTGGCCTTCACAAAGCTCGGTGATGAGGCGCTTCTTAGATTCTTATTATTAATGTATTTATTATAGATCAGATCTAATTCTTAAAGTCTTTAACCCAACATTCAACAGTGATAACTAGCGTGCGCAACCATAAATCTTAGCATAAACTCAGAACATAAGCATAAACATATAGATCCGCAATCAAAGGCACAATAATTCAGAAACACTTATCTTTATTACTCTTCTGTTTAGTATAATCAGTTCCACCCTACACACTCAGCTGCAGGGGTCCGCGCACTCAGTTGCAGACTCTACCAGGCCTCTGCGCACATAGCTGTAGAGCCTTCTCTAACTACTACTACCCATGACTCAGACTTATAGAATCAGAGCGAATATTTCCTTCACAAACCCATAATACATCAGATATTAGCTAAAAGCTACCTTCTATCACCAACTTGATTTCTATTATTTTACTTTATTTTTGGGCGGACAAACCTTTGACTTGACCCATTACAATTTGTGCTCCACGTGCTTCGCAGAGTCTTTACCATACTATTACCCAAATTTGTGGGCTTTAAGCCCCAAAACCTTTACACGGGGGATCCACTGCCCAGCAATAACTATATAGATACCATTCCAAACAATATTATGGATTGGTATTTATCACATGTATACCATAGAAGAAAACCATAATAAAAACAAACGGAAAACCACAATCATCATATAGAAGATGCATAACCACATTATGCATTGACATATAAAAATAAATGTCTTTGGAGTCTACCACTCTAAATACATCCAAAATTCCCATAGCATACTGGGCAGCACACAGGCCCCTACATATTCTTATCATCCTTTGGAGGATCTCATGCCAAGTTGGGCCGAGATGCTTGAATCCCTTTTTCGACCACTCAGAACACAATGGCACTCCACAAATTCCTCCTGCTAGGGGGCATCATTCCCACCTTTGCATACCAGATAATTCCCTCCATCACATATGCTTGTGGGTAGTATCCCATGCTTGGGGGCATGATGGTTTTCCCCTAGTAATCTTCTCAATTTATTAACATAAGTATCGGCCTAGATCCCACCAAATATAGGTATGTCCAATTATCCTCCCATTCCTTGGATAGTTTTTCCTATTGGCCTATCCGGCAAGCCATATTCACATCGCATATCATAGGCGTTTGATACCATATCTTCAAATATTATACTCTATGTCATACCACCTTTACCACATAGACCTCATGTTTGACTTAGTGGGTGAGGATGATTATAGACCTCCTCTAGTAGTTCATTCGCGTTTTCCTCTTCACTTATTTCTTCACTAGGAACCATCTTTCCAAGAAGCATTAAGGCCATCTTTAGACAAGTAAGGCCACTATCCTAAAAGTCATAGATTGTGATTCCAATGGTCAGATTTTCCACAACGATCTCCACAAGATTTAGGTCCTTTTCCTCCTCCCCAAATTCACGAAAGCTCAATTAGAAAATGAATTAAATTGGAGGGAAAAAGCCATTTTCTCAAAGAACCCCCACTTTTTTTTGTCTCCCATTGCGACCAAACCATAGATGGGTTTGAAAAGCCATTAGTGCTGTTGGAAATATCTCATCGAGCACTATAATGGGACTCTCTTCATTTTTGATGATTTGAGACTTCACCCGGAAGCTATTTTTCCAAGAAGGGTCACTTTGTTGCCTCTTAAAATTGAATTTCTTCATAAGAGACACTTTATTTTGGGGGCCACCTTCCTTGACACTTTTTGTTTCACGTGTCTATTTTCATCGTGAGAATCCATCATTTTCTCATATTTTCATGGTCCCCACAGGGCCTGTTCTCTGTGGCAGCGTCACTGAGTCACCCTTGTTCAGAGCATCCACAATGAGTTACATTTGCATCCATGGAGTTTGTTTCATGTCCCTTTGTATCATGTCATAGTATTCCATCCATATTTTCATGCCATTCATCTTGTGTTGCTCATTTTGGCCTTCAATCATACTGCCCACCATCACCTCTGGTGTCGAGTCAGTTATAGCTAGGTCAACCGTGCACTTTATGCTCTGACAAGTGAAGTCATCTGTTTGTCCCTTAGTCCAATTTTCCCTATTTTTCCTGGTGTGATCCCATCAATCGCATTACTATTTTCCCTCATGCCTTAGTTGAGGATCCTCATTGCCTCACCTATGGCGGGCCCTATTTTGTTGACATCAACACATCTATTCTGAAAGAAGGGCCTATAGGGCGGTGTATCTTGGTTCCATCTTCCACTCATGTTCAATGCCTTGAATCAAGAAAAGGAAATCATCATTTCCCTTTGACTTGATTGTTTCATGCTCGTGATTCGTACACTTGATGGTCTAGTGATGCAACAAATTGTACTAGTGATTCTCAAGTGTGTGTGATATGTTTCAAAACTCATGAGTGGATAGCCCTTCAGATAACCCCCATATGCCTAGATGACTTCATATTATTCTAAAACCTCAGATGTAGTTCCACAGATTTTTTGGGTTCGGTTCTTTCCTCTTGCAGTGCTCATAGTATGCATGTCTCTTTCAGATGATCCATTCAATTTTGCATAGGCCTTTTCCTATTCAGTAGGGCTTCTTTGGTTGTTATAACCTCAGATGTTATTCTATTTAGTCCTAGCTAATGTTTTTTCTAGGCGCATTATGTATATGGGACACATTGTATTATTTTCTCGCTCATTTATGCCAGCATGTCATGTACCATTCAACATGTATTTTATTGCTTAGTTTCATATTTCTGGGTGCATCATTATTTTTGTACTAAGTTATCTCGGGGGGTATAGGTATGCATCCCCTACCTCTTTGATATTTTATACCACAACATAAAAGGAGACTTGTATTGGTCTCACCCCCTTTGTTACTATCCTCTTTCACTTCAGCTCCATTGGTCTCTCTGTCTCTCAGACTCCACTTCCTTGTACAGTGATGGTGTCCTTGCAACATACTTCAATGATATGTTTTTCTCTTAGCAATCGTACATTGGGGGGCAATCTGTTATAAAAAAAAATGATCATCTAGCCATAATTTACTAGATAGGTTAAAGCACACCATGTAGGGCCAATTTTACCATAGTAAAATTGCTTTCACTATGAGAAATTACTTAATAAACCACATTTGTTAAGTCATTTATAATTAAACTCATGAAAGATAATTAAGTAAATCACTATTTATTTAATTATCTTCTAGGAATAATTAATTAAACCAGTGTTTAATGAATATTCCTTGTCACATTTGACCCAATTATGAGAAATCAATAGATAAATCGTTAATTATCTTATTTTTCTCTAGGAATAATTAATTAATCACTAATTAGTCATTATTCCTTGTTAAGTTTGACCAAATCCCTTAGGAATAATTAAATAAATCATTATTTGTTTATTATTCTTTAACCATATTTCTTGAGATGATAAATAAATCATTTATTTATTTATTATTTGTAAATAAAAGTTTAAATACTTTTTCCCTCCAAACCAAACATAATAAAATATTCCAAATGGTTAATTCTAGAATGGGGTTAATAATATTTTATTATTGCTCATTATTCGAGGATAACCTAATATTTTGTTATAAATAGAAGGGTTTTCCATTCATTCTTCACTTTTGATTATTTTCATTGTTGCACTCACTGTTGCAACTCTGATTATTATCACTATCGCACACCATCTTCTTTTTCATTTGAGTTCTCATTGAGCTCAAACATTTTTTGTTGTTGGGTTTTATGCATTATAGTGGAGAGAGACTCTACAAATGCTGAAGTCATTGAGGATAGCCAGGAACCCATTCCATAGAGGGGGACTGGTAACATTATTTATTCCCTTCACAGGTGTTGTTTAATAAAATATATTCTTTATATATTTGGTTTCCATTGGATTATTGGAGTTATTTGCGCTTATTTTACTATTCCATTTTGCTATTTAACTATGTCTGTGGCATAGATTGGGATTTGGCAGGTTTTGTTTCTATCATTTGTTTCAGATCTACATTGTTTAACAACCATGTTTATTGTTAGTGTTGTTTGTCATCCACAACATAAAGTAGTTTATTTTTGTACACATTCAAGAAGAATTCTACACAACATACATGGCTTGTATATGAAGAGGTAAAAAACATTTGTTAATTATTTGAATCACTTGATGAAAAACATGAGACTAATAGACCTTGGTTTGTAAATTGTAAGGTTTTGGCAATGCCACAACACCCTCAAAAAATTTCACTACATTCAAAGTTTGGAGCCTACTATCACCATTGTATCTAATGTCACCTTAATCGTCAAGTGTCATCTCATGTCATTCTATTTGTTTCAAGTGTTTTGGAATGTTCTCAAGTGTCATCACATTGATTATAATATATTTAATGCATTTAAAGGTCGTAACATCTTTATTGTTGTAAAATGCCACTTTTTGGTTGCAGTTACACACACTTCACCCGTTGTGGTTGGGGAATGCATACAAAGTGGAATTTAATGTATACTTATCATTATGAAAACTCGTTTAAGTTTTCTCAATAAGTTGGTATGTGTCTGTTATAGACATTTTTGTGCCTCGTAGCATGGAGCATGAAATGTCGATAATTACAGGGATCCAAAGTCCCTAAACATGTTGTTCTTACCCCTAGAGGAACAAGGTCAGCAAACCAGAGCACTTCAGATCAGTTCTCCACCTGAAAACACTTAAAAACAGGCAATTTCAAGATCATGTCAGCTGCCCCATTGAGCATCTGCACTGAATGTCAACTGCTCCACTCTGTACCTGCGCTGAATGTCAAAAGAGCTGAAGGCTACCTGCGCTGGGCGAGATTGGCCAAGTGGCACAGTCATTCTGCAAGGTGTCAGATGCCCAGGAAGCTTCCAAAAGACACTTGGATCAGCAAATTCACCCTATGATGAGTAAGAGGTCCTTGATCTCCATGTGGAAGCAAGGATCTCCAAGTGGACTCAAGAACTGAAGTTTAACTGAAGAGAGAGAGGACACAAGGCAGCTTCATGTCAGTCTCAAGCTGACTCATCCTTTCTCCATTTATCCTATATATAGAGCTCTCTCATGAGGTCTAAGGAGGCTGGAATTTTGTGCAAAGCAAGGAAGTGCTGTTGGTTTGAGTTTAGAGCTATTGGGTGATTGCTTTGAAGGAGGTGAAGAGGAGATTTCTTGCTGCTGGGAGGTGTTGCTGGATTGGGCCTCTATGGTTGTAACACTCTCAGAACTTTACTTCTTCCATTAATAAAGCATTTGAGGTTCTTCTATATACATGTGTTGCAATGATGTGTTGTTGTATTTGTATATTTGATCTATTCTAATCCATGAATCAATTATGAATGTATGCTTCTGGTAGTTTCCCTCTCTTGCCTTTTTGCAGGATCTTTGTGTAGCTGGGCCAGTGAAAGAGCAAGGAACTGGGAGCAAGCAGCAAGGAGAGAAGACTGGATCAACAAATAGCGAAAGACATCGGTTGGTGGATCTCTTTCTCCTCTCTTTACTTTCATAAAGAAGAAATCTTAAATAGCTTTGCTTTCTGTTGTTGCTGAGGTACTATCACCCTTAGAGTAGGGATAGGGTCATTCCGAGTCGGATACTTTTCCCCACAACAAATTGGCGACTCTGCTGGGGATCGTGTCTTTTTGGTTATTTTTGTTTCTTGCTATTCATTTCATAAACAAAGGGAGTACCGAATCGAACTGCACTTGAATCTTTCAATTGCAAAGTAGAAGGCAGCTACTCTAGCTCAGTTTCTGGGCATGTTTATGATTTAAAGAGCTGATCCACAAGGACTCTTGAGCTCTTAGTGATAGATTTTCATCCTCCTAATCATCCCTTAGTGTGTACTTGACTGATAGCTTCTGATTTGGCCAAAAACTGTGAATTTTTGAGCAAATTGTGACCCGGAAACTGTGAAAAACGCAACTCTCGTTCTTCAGTGCAGGCTGTCCAAAGGCAGTCTGCATTTCAGCGTAGGTAGCCCCTTCGGGAACTGCGCTGAAGGTCAATCTGACAGACCAGAGCCTGCGCTGAACCAGTTTGGCAGTGTCCTACTGGGGTTTCCCACTGTGTCCTTGCCCTGTTTTCACTCTTGTTTTGCTGCCTGTTGCTTGTCATTGTACCTATCTGAAACCAACTGTCCTTGCCACTATTCCGCCTCGGTTGTATGAAGAAACTGTGATTGTTCTTTGTGTATTTCTTGTTTCATTTACAGTTTCCCATAGCGAAAAGCGAACTAGTCTTGCTGTGGCCTCTTAGATCCAGAACTGTGATAAGTGTCGTAGTGATCTTAAGAGTTAGTTTGATTGCTGTTCATAGCTGATTGAGTTTGTTTGCTTTCGTCATATGGTTTGAATTTATACATTTCTAGTGTCGAAACAAGTTAATCTTAAGGTGTCTTTTGATTTTGGACAAGCTTGTTTGCTTTCACTTGAAATTAGATTCAAAGTTATACAACAGCTTTCTTTTTGTAATACATCAACATTAAGAAAGAGAAAAGAAATACCTGCATTGTGCATGTGCATTATTGACAGCTTGCATGTTGATTTAGGAAAAAGTGCATTAGTGTGTGTTCTATGATCTGTGTGAAAAGTTGATGTCTTTCTTTTCCCTCAGTAGTTAAGATTTTCAAAGTTGAAAGATTGAAAAGCTTGCTTCTCATCTTAGATTGCATCTAGGAAGTTGTATATACATCTCGTGGTGATCCTTAAAGGCAAACTTGATCCAGGTGGATATTGGTGGCCACCTGCCAGGTCCACCTGGACCCCCACCATTGTCTTTCTCAACATTTTCAGTTTCCTTAATTGTAGCACAGTTTACTATTTTTAGCAGTTTTTTCGGGTCCTGAACTTCTGGAGCCGTTTTGAGGCCCTAAACGACGTTTTGTTGGGATTTTGGGGCGACCCAAACCTATGTTGCCTCCCAAAGTGGTAGTACTCGGATAGATCTTTCTAACGAGCTATCGTACGCATCAAACGGAGATCGTATGCCAAAGTTACGACCCTAGGAAATTGATGTACCAATTTACCCAAACGGGGCCCACAATTTGGCGTTTCATCTTCTAGGGTTAGGTTTCGGTATGTGAAGGGTTTTCCATTGTTTCTCAACAATAAATAGGCCTTCGAGCCTCATTGTAATACAGTTTAGAACAGTTCAGAGGCATGTAGCCATCACATCTCTTCTCAGAGATAAGCTACCATCGCCCTAGCTAGTTTATTGCCATTTCTGTTTGTAAGCATATGTCAGTATTTTCCATTAATGAAATGAAGTATTATTTCCGCTGCATCTTTGTGTATATGGTTATCTCTGTAATTTGTTGCATTCCTGTTTAAATCTGGATCAGTGGTATTAGAGCGGTCTGCTTTTTCTCTGTTTTTCTTTGCATGTCCCCAACAAGGTCGGGATATAAGGAGTTAGGGCTTGAACTGGTTGAACCTTTGCAAGACCAGCCTCGCAAATCCCGACGGCCTCCCATGGCGGACGAGAAGAAAGACAAGGGGGCAGGAGATCCCATCAAAATCTTGCTCGAAGAAGCGCTCGAGCGACAACGGAACGCGATGATGGACAGCTTTGCGCAGATCCTTCAGCGGCTACCCAGAAGCGGCGCATCGGCTTCCAACAGCTCCTCTGGAAATGCCACACCCTTTAAGGTACAAGTTAATTTTGAAATCCCCATATTCGAGGGTTAGATAGACGCCGATGCCGTAGATAAATGGTTAAATCTGCTAGAGGGTTATTTTTCTGTTCATGAATTTTCGAGTCGGGAAAAGATTGTTTTTGCTCTTCTCAAAGCAGCCCCCCACGTCAAGGACTGGTGGGAAACCTACTGCGAGCAGAAGGATGAAAGTACTGGCTCACTATTTTCAGCCGCACCCACTTGGGATTCGTTCCGGGATGCCATCAAGGAGCAGTACTACCCTGTCGGAAGCTATGAGGATGAATACATAAAGTGGACCACGCTGCGGCAGGGAAGGGACCAAGATGTGCCGGAGTTCACCAATCTTTTCCATACCCTTCGCACAAAGTTGGGTATCAAGGATTCGGAGCAACATTTGATACTCAAATACCGTGGCTGCCTGCACAAGTACATCCAGGAAGAAATACAGTTCCTAAACATCCCCTCGCTCGGCGCAGCATACCGGTATGCCGTCAAAGTCGAGCAGAAGTTTAAACAAAAGAAGCGAGACTTTGGATCTGCGAATCCAAAGCAGGGGAAAGGTGCCCCTAAACCACAGAACAAAGGACAAAGCCAAGGCGGGACAGCCCAAGACAACCAGCTGAAGCTGCAAGCAAAGAGCAATGTCGCGAAGCCGAGAAAGGACACTGGAAAATGGTGCGAGTTCCATAAGAGCTCCACTCACAACACAAGTGAGTGTCGGGCCAAACAGTCACTGGTGGCTGAGCTAAAGGTTTCAGAATCAGATGCATGTTCCGACTCTGAGTCAGAACCCGATAAGGGGTATGAAAAAGGGAAGCAGATCATTGATGCGGATCCCAGCGCCACTGTTGCTACCGCAAAGATCCAGAAAAATGAACCCGAAGATCCAGAGGAGGAGGAGTGTCTCTTCCACTCCCAGATGTGGGTCAAGGGCTCCCCGATACAGTTCATTGTTGATAGCGGGAGTCAAAAGAACCTCATTTCGGCAGAGGTCGTGAAGCGGTTGGGCTTACCGACCACAGCACATCCACAACCATACACCATTGGGTGGCTTTACCAAGGGCGAGATCTTCGCGTGAGCCAGCAGTGTCGCCTTCCATACAACATCAAGCCCTTCATGGATGAGGTATTGTGTGACATTGCTCCCCTTGAAGTTTGTGATGTATTACTAGGACAACCATACTTGTGGAAGCGACATGCTGTGTATGAATCAAGGCCCCGTGCTGTTATTATTACATTGGGAAATAAGTTGTTCAGGATACCAGAGGTACCACCACCTGCCGCCATCTCTTTGATTACTGCAAAACAATGCAGTAAGATCATTTCCAAAACCAGGAAATTTGTTTTCCTGATGATACGCCCTCAAGGGAAGAAGAAGACAGTGGCCGCGGCCTCCAAACGAGGTCCCTCTGCACGGCAGCTACAAATGGACAAGATTGTGGAGGAGTACAAAGACATCTTCACCTCCCCGGCAGGGGTTCCTCTGCACTGTCAAGTCAAGCACTCCATTGATCTGACCCCAGGTGCGCCGCTACCCAATGGACCAATTTATCGGCGCTCCGTTCTGGAGAACAATGAAATCAAGAGGCAGATTCAGGAGCTCCTACAGAAAGGTCACATCCGTCCGAGTTCTTCGCCCTGTGGGAGCCCGATAGTGTTGGTACAGAAGAAGGATGGGACGTGGAGACTCTGTATTGACTATCGGGCGCTGAACAAGATCACTGTCCGTAATAGGTACCCGATCCCGCGGATTGATGACCTCCTAGACCAACTAAAGGGGGCGAAATATTTCAGCAAGATCGATCTGAAGTCAGGATATCACCAGGTACCAATTGAACCCTCAGATGTGTGGAAGACTGCCTTCAAATCCAAGGAGGGCCTCTTCGAATGGTTGGTCATGCCTTTCGGATTGACGAATGCTCCTGCAACCTTTATGAGGCTAATGGATGACATCTTGCGGCCATTCACCAACTCCTTTGTAGTAGTATACTTGGATGACATTCTGATCTTCAGCCAGAGTTGGGAAGAGCACCTCCACCACATCCGACAGGTTCTCCAAACACTGCGGCAACACAAGCTATGTGCCAATTTGGAGAAATGCACTTTTGGCATGACCGAGGTCCAGTATCTGGGATACATCATTGATGAACAGGGGGTGCATGTCGATCCAGCCAAGGTCCAAGTCATTCGGGATTGGCCCTCTCCAACCACTCTAACAGAGCTCCGCAGCTTTCTAGGTCTTGCCAACTTCTACCGCAGGTTTGTGTTGGGATTTTCTCATATTTCTTGGCCCTTGAGTCAAGTCACCAAGGGCGGGCCGAAAGCAAAATTCTTTTGGTCTGAATCTCAACAGAAGGCATTCAGGGAGTTGAAGGATCGCCTCTGCACGGCACCAGTGCTCGCGTTACCAGATTTACAACAACCATTTGAGGTCGAGACAGATGCCTCTGACTATGCTATTGGGGCAGTCCTTACTCAACATGGACATCCAGTGGCATATCACAGTGAAACACTTTCAGACACAGTCCGGAAGTACCCCACTTATGATAAAGAGATGTATTCCATTGTACAGGCCTGCCGACAATGGAAGCATTACATTTTGGGGAAGGAAACGGTCATCCACACAGACCACCGACCTCTGCAATTCATACAGACCCAAGGGAAATTGCAGAATGATCGCCATCAGAAGTGGTCTACATACCTGCAACAGTTTCACTTGAATATCAAGTATAAAAAGGGCAGCACCAATAATGTTGCAGATTGCCTCAGTCGACCACCGATCATGGCGCTAACCACCGTGCTCAACTCTTGCGGGCACGAGACTTCTGATTGGCCACTTCTCTACAAAAGCGACCCAGAATTCGGCCACACATACCAGACACTCTTGGAGGGTCGGCAGGTTGCAGATTTTCACCTCCAGGATGCCCTATTATGCCACCTCGGTCACCTTTGTGTTCCTTCAAGCGAGCGTGCCAAGATGATTTGGGAAGCACACTACAGTCGGGCTGCTGGGCATTTCGAGGTCGAGAAAACAGTGGCAGTACTGCAAAACTATTTCTATTGGCCGAATCTTCGACAGGATGTTGGGAAGTACATCCGATCATGTACTGCCTGTGCCATTGCCAAACCGACCATTAAGAAGCAAGGCCTCTATACCCCGTTGCCTACCCCTAGTCGACCTTGGGAATCCATCTCCATGGATTACATGTCAGGCCTTCCTTCCACTAAGCATGGAAATGACTGTGTTTTTGTGGTCGTCGACAGGTTCTCAAAGATGGCCATTATGATGGCCTGCAAGAAGAATATCACAGCAGAAGCCACTGCTAAAATCTTCTTTGAACGAGTGTGGGGGCACTTTGGGATCCCACAGTCTATCATCTCAGATCGGGACAGTCGGTTTCTCAGCACATTTTGGTCCAGTCTCTGGTCAATGCTGGACACCAAACTCACGAAGTCCACAGCCTTCCATCCTCAAACTGATGGCCAGACAGAGGTTGTCAACAGGATGATTGTGCACATTCTGCGCATGTATAACTCAAAGCATCCACGCACATGGGACGAGAGCCTCCCCTATGTTCAGCACAGCTACAACCGAGCTCTTCACAGCTCCACTGGCCATAGCCCTTTTCAGGTGGGTTTAGGATTCCAGCCACTATGCCCCATTGATGTGGCCATGCCACTTGCAGCTACTCACATGAATTCAGCTCATGTCCAGTCCGAAACAGATAAGGCCACCAGCTTCATTGAGCGCATCCAACATATTCGCCAGCAGGTCCATGACATTCTTGAGAAATCAAATGCCAAGTACAAGCAGCGACATGATCAACACCGGGTGCCACACAAGTTTCAGGTGGGCGACAAAGTCTGGTTGCATTTGCAAAAGGAACGCCTTACTGGAGCCTATCGGAAATTGAGACCACTTCGATATGGTCCTTACACCATTACTAAGGCTATGGGAGACAATGCATTTGAGCTCAGCATTCCCCCATTCCTTGGCCTGCACCCAGTGTTCAATGTGGACCGCCTTCGGCCATACTTTCCACCATTGCTAGACACATCCGACATTGCAGAACAGCTCAAACCCACAGAATTAAATCCAGATTGCATGGAACAAGCTGCAACTGATCGGATCATGGACACACAGATCAAGAACACTCGCCAACAGCATATCCAACTGTATCGAGTTGTCAAAGCAGGCCAACTCCTTCAGCAGGGCAAGTGGCTCACCAGGGAACAAGTTCAGCAGAGGTTTCCTCATCTCATGGAGGCGCTCAACGCAATGGGGACCATTGCTTCCTAAGGGGGGAGGAATGATCCAGGTGGATATTGGTGGCCACTTGCCAGGTCCACCTGGACCCCCACCATTGTCTTTCTCAGCATTTTCAGTTTCCTTAATTGTAGCACAGTTTACTATTTTTAGCAGTTTTTTCGGGTCCTGAACTTCCGGAGCCGTTTTGAGGCCCTAAACGACGTTTTGTTGGGATTCTGGGGCGACCCAAACCTATGTTGCCTCCCAAAGTGGTAGTACTCGGATAGATCTTTCTAATGAGCTATCGTACGCGTCAAACGGAGATCGTATGCCAAAGTTACGACCCCGGGAAATTGATGTACCAATTTACCCAAACGGGGCCCACAATTTGGCGTTTCATCTTCTAGGGTTAGGTTTCGGTATGTGAAGGGTTTTCCATTGTTTCTCAACAATAAATAGGCCTTCGAGCCTCATTGTAATACAGTTTAGAACAGTTCAGAGGCATGTAGCCATCACATCTCTTCTCAGAGATAAGCTACCATCGCCCTAGCTAGTTTATTGCCATTTCTGTTTGTAAGCATATGTCAGTATTTTCCATTAATGAAATGAAGTATTATTTCTGCTGCATCTTTGTGTATATGGTTATCTCTGTAATTTGTTGCGTTCCTGTTTAAATCTGGATCAAAACTACTAAGCAAGATCAACATTAAAATGAATTGAATTTACATAACAACGCATTGAAACATAACGCAAACACATAGAGGTCTAAGCTAGAGACGTGTTCCGGCGTCGTTAAACGTGATATCTTAGCGTTGAGTGGTTGGGTGATTCCTCCACGGTGAAGCGATAAGTATCAATACGGACTTGTGCTCCCGCGTACCATCGCGTATATTGGGAGACCCCTATAGGAACAAAGCCTTTATCCTTAGGAAGCCGTGTCAGCCGCCCTACTGATCGCGATGCAGTGAACACAGCATTCACGAAGATCAACCACCCGTACCGTAAAACGTATTCTGTGGTTTCGCGAAAAGTTTGGCACACCATCTGCCTAGATCTCCAGAGCAGTTTCTTTTGGCCTTTTTCAAACTCTACAACTGAAAAAGTCCATCCGAGCATTTGTCACTTCGGGCTCGTTAAAACATCGAAGGAGACTAGAGTCATCTTTAGCTTTTTCTCGACTCTTAAAAAGTGAAAAAGCAAGTTGTGTCTAAAAGCGTCGTTATAAAATTCATTTTAAACGGAACATAATCACCTCTTATTCCCGCGTTGATCTGTAGGTTGAGAACATGGAACGCCCCAACCAAGGAAATCCACAAGATGGAAGTCCTAGTCCTTTCTCCTCTTGGGGAGAAGTTGGTGCGCCCCATATGGCCACATTGTCGCTTCCAGGACTGACAATTGGCCTGCCAGTTTGGCTTTTCTCAACCAATGTAGTTCAGGCCACCATGGTTCCTGATCAATCGAGTCAACAGTTAGATCAGTCTAGAGCTGCCCACCAGCCTTCTACTTCCAATAACTCTTCCTCCAATCCTTCATCTTCGCAAGGTAGAGCCGGCAAAAGCCAAGCTCCCATGGAGAAGAAGGAAAAGAAGAAGAAGGAGCCTAAGGCGACTGGGGGCAAGCAAAAGACATCTGACAAAAATCCACACACAGCACAGACCGGGCCTAAATCGCCATGTGTCATATGTAGAGGAGACCATTTCCATAGAGATTGTCCCTGTATTCCCCGGATACTAAGGGACTGGTCCCCTCGTCTGCACAATTCGGGAGCGTCAACCTCTGACAGTCAGGTTGAATGCTTACCATCAACCAGCGAAAGTGAAGGATCAAGACAAAGTGGAGGAGTAAGATCCCCCTGCAGATTGTGTGAAGGCGAGCACGCCATTCAACGTTGTCCCTTCTTAGACGAAGCAAAGAGAGTTTTGGAAGATCGTCCGGTTTCACCGGTAAAACTTCCTCCTGGATACAAAAAACTCGTGCCAAGTCCTTCATTGGTTGAAAATACAGCTGGCCCGCTCAAGTGGTCAGCTGAGGTGTCAGTCACTGAAAATGAACCTACTGAATCCAGACCGGACGAAAGTCCAAAGGTCGATACAGCAGTTGATCCGGTTCTACCTTTAGAAGTTTCATCTTCAAATGACACCGTCGCTGAAGAGTCATCTTCAAGTGACACCCTCACTGAAGAGAATAAGGATGACACCATCCAGATTCTTTTCATCAGCATAGACTCTGATGAGCGTCAGGGAAATGCGTCCATTCCTTTATCGCAAGAAGGAACATCATCAGGGTCATATCCGGCCGTATATTCGGTCCCACCACCAAGAAACCTGGTTGTATCCTTTGATTGGAATCAACTAGGCAGACCCCGGTTGCCAGCCAGTATACCATTCAAAATCATTGTCCAGATCTACATAATGATTATGGCTGGCACTATCATTCATGAAGGGGCATCTGTGAGTATCCTTTCCTCTGTTGCTTGGAAAGCACTGGGTTCCCCGGCGCTTTTACCTGAGTTAAGAAATCTCTCGGGTTTTGATAAAGGAACCAGTCGACCATTAGGGATCCTCCCCAATGTGCCTGTTACATTGAAAGGGAAGACCGTTCAAATGAACGTGATGGTCGTCCAAGGACCCTTGGATTATAACCTACTCCTTGGACGTGACTATATTTATGGCATGGGAGCGATAGTCTCCTCACTCTTTAGAGTAATGTGTTTTCCACACGAAGGAAGGGTGGTCAAGCTCGTAGACCAACTTTCATTTCCGGGATCACGCATCGCAAATAGTCAAATACCAACCCTGAATGGTCTATTCACTCAAGAAATGTCTCCACCCCCAGTCCTCCTTCCCGATGAGTGCGAGTGATTCGGAAAGATGGGACTGGAACCCAGGGGGCATGCATCCTGGTCTGCTTCGGGCAGAAGAAACCCTGGGTATAAGGTAGAATTTCCGCGGGAGAATATGACTAGTCCGTACCCCGTCCGTGGTTGGAAGAGGGGTTGTTCTAGAATAGGATTCTTTTGTTAAGGTCTCGTGTTTGACAAAGGTCATTCACCATTGTCTACTATGGGAGACGATGCCGAAGAAGGAGTTTCATTTGCGGCAGCAAATAAAACCATTCTTTGGGTAACCAGGAAGAGGCAAGCCTCACCCTTTTAAAACAAATGTTTTATCGGATAAGTAGGGGCAGCCTTGAAATTCTACTTCATACCTGGGGGCATGCAAACCTTTTGGAGTGCAAGCTAAGGGCGGTTATTTATCTGGTTTTAGGATTAACCATTTCTGAACTTGCATAAAGAAAGGATGTGGGGCAAAAGTCAAAATTTGCCAAATATAGAGCATAGCTTTGGTAAGGCGCAAGCTCTATAAAAAATGGAATCTTTCAGGAGACATTCTTATTTTATGACTGGTATATCGAGCAGTTTTAGCATAAAGTTCATGCTCGTTAAAAAATAAACGCAAGGATCGAGCAGTTTTACCGCGGAATTTATGCTCGTTAAAAAATAGAAAAGCGTGAGCAAGGGCTTCCACCAGAGTTCAAGCTCATTAAAAAATGAACCTATCCCGGTAAATAACCTTTGTGATCGTAATTTTATCAGCCTTAAAAAGCCTTGGTCGTGTTTTCCCACCACCTCCACCGTCATTTGGCCGATCGTTCACCCCCATATGATTGTTTACCCATTTTGAGGAACAGCTGCGAAGAGTGATTTCACCTAGCCATCCTTGTGACACTGCCGTGATTGGAAAATTCCAACCTGTACCTGGAATCAGTTGCTATCCTTGTTTATCACTCGTTCCTCAAAAGACGAGTCCTCTTTGAGCTCTTTTCTGACTCGTAAAATATGAAAAGTTTGCCGAGTTTTGGCCTTCCAGCTCGTTAAAGGGACCGGAAGAGCTATCCCTCATTTAGACTTTAATCTTTTTGGACCTGAGGGATTATTGCACAAAAAGATCGAGCGCTTGTCTTGTTCGGCTCGTTAAAAATACCGAACATCCATCCCTTCTGTATTGTTTTATACTTTTTCGGACTTAAGGGATTAGATGACGAAAAAGGAATTTTGGAGTTAACTTTTTGTACCTTTTCAGACTCTCTAAAAATGAAAAGGACCGAGTTTTCCTTGTCGTTAGACTCGTTAAAATGATTAAATAGCGACAAACTTGTCTTTAGACGAGAACGAGTTTCCCTATCGCTAAGCTCGTTAAAACATAGCGATAGGCTTGCCCGAAGGGCAGGTTATAGAACAAGCATATGTTATCCTCCTCAAGCTTGAAAAAAATAAAGAGGTACTGGTCAGAAATGACTGGGGAAAAATTGGGAGAACCTCAAAGCTTTAATGGTAGCAAGTCGCTCTTGAACATGACACTTTTCCTCCGTACCACATCGGGTTGGGTTGTTTCATTCACCGGTCTCATCACCATGGTCCTCGCCAAACCATCCACATTTGGGGTAATGCTACCGATCCATCGCATCAGTGTCGTTATATGTTCAAGAGAGGTCGTTTAGAAAGTGTCAACCGTGTCCCATCCACTACCATACATTATCCTTCATCCGTCCATGATCGCCACCCTGAATCATATGTCACAGTTTGTTTCCACCTCCACTAAAATCATTAGCTCCGTTCCGTGTCATTGATGTGGGATTCATTAAGGCCCTCCTTTGACGGATCGCTTCTTGTCGACTTCAGCTCATTATCCAAGAAGTTGATCTAGGAACAACCCCTTCAGTACTTTGAAGCTTGCATGCCTCAATGGCAAGTTTCTCACTTCCGGCGACAGGTATACATCAATGACCTTCGACCAGAAGATTTTGCGTGGCGTTCGACGCCAAGTCCTTTATTCACGCCACGTGAATTGTACTGTAGTACCTTGAGGGTCATTTTCATTATCGGTGATTCCTCTCGCGCTTGTTAACGGTTTTCATCATTGACCGGTAATCAAGCGATGTCTTTCCATGTTCGAATTCAGCGCAATTCTCACATGGATCGACTTGTACTTAGAGTGAAGATCGAACGAGTTTGAAGACCCCAGATCTAGTTTCATCAATCCGGGCTGCGATATATATTCAGGAAATATAAAAGCATTTGTCATGTACATCATTGCAGCAGATGATCATCCTATTCAAAGGATGATAATTTCAACAGAGAATTATCAGTCTACCATCAGATGATCATCTGTTCTATGTACCAAAATGTATTTATAAAGCTAAGCATGGGAATGCCCGCCTCAGCTAGATCATGAAAACAGAATGAAAAATAATGTATTGTATTGTATTTTATTACAGGATACCTCTCAGCACTTGAATGAACTTCGGATCCTCCGGATAAAGCATTTCACCCGATAAACGACCTCATACTTTAGGGGGCAACTGTTATAGACATTTTTGTGCCTCGCAGCATGGAGCATGAAATGTCGATAATTACAGGGATCCAAAGTCCCTAAACATGTTGTTCTTACCCCTAGAGGAACAAGGTCAGCAAACCACAACACTTCAGATCAGTTCTCCACCTGAAAACACTTAAAAACAGGCAATTTCAAGATCATGTCAGCTGCCCCATTGAGCATCTGCGCTGAATGTCAACTGCTCCACTCTGTACCTGCGCTGAATGTCAAAAGAGCTGAAGGCTACCTGCGCTGGGCGAGATTGGCCAAGTGGCACAGTCATTCTGCAAGGTGTCAGATGCCCAGGAAGCTTCCAAAAGACACTTGGATCAACAAATTCGCCCTATGATGAGTAAGAGGTCCTTGATCTCCATGTGGAAGCAAGGATCTCCAAGTGGACTCAAGAACTAAAGTTTAACTGAAGAGAGAGAGGACACAAGGCAGCTTCATGTCAGTCTCAAGCTGACTCATCCTTTCTCCATTTATCCTATATATAGAGCTCTCTCATGAGGTCTAAGGAGGCTGGAATTTTGTGCAAAGCAAGGAAGTGCTGTTGGTTTGAGTTTATAGCTATTGGGTGATTGCTTTGAAGGAGGTGAAGAGGAGATTTCTTGCTGCTGGGAGGTGTTGCTGGATTGGGCCTCTATGGTTGTAACATTCTCAGAACTTTACTTCTTCCATTAATAAAGCATTTGAGGTTCTTCTATATACATGTGTTGCAATGATGTATTGTTGTATTTGTATATTTGATCTATTCTAATCCATGAATCAGTTATGAATTTATGCTTCTGGTAGTTTCCCTCTCTTGCCTTTTTGCAGGATCTTTGTGTAGCTGGGCCAGTGAAAGAGCAAGGAGCTGGGAGCAAGCAGCAAGGAGAGAAGACTGGATCAACAAATAGCGAAAGACATCGGTTGGTGGATCTCTTTCTCCTCTCTTTACTTTCATAAAGAAGAAATCTTAAATAGCTTTGCTTTCTGTTGTTGCTGAGGTACTATCACCCTTAGAGTAGAGATAGGGTCATTCCGAGTCGGATACTTTTCCCCACAACAGTGTCGTACATGGTTTTATGTCTAAACTCATCATGTTCACCCATTACTCTACATCCACACTTAGAAAAATTTCGGTTGCAAAATGAGCCTGCTGATGTTAGGAGCACAAAATCACACTCTCAAGTCTTCAGTAGAGATCATTGATTATTTGATAGTGAACTATGAACCCTCCAAGAGTGCAAAGTGCACTCATTAAGCCCTTTCCCCTTCCTTGTTTTGAAATGCACCCTCCAAGAAACCAACTATTCCTTTGAGTGCACTCCTTTGACTCAAAGAATTGTGCCCTCCTTGAGCACATGAGCACACCCTAAAGGCCTTAAGCTTAAACCTTTAGCCTTCCCTAATGTGACATGTGCCCTCGTGACACTTTGAGTGCATGAGTGCACTCCAAAGACATGAACCTTCAACATTCACCCTTCAACCTTCACACCTATGACATGCGCCCTCTTGGGCCTCTTGAGCACATGAGTGCGCACCAAAGGCCTAAAGCCTTCATACTTCAACATTTAGGAGTTCACCCTACACTCTCCTTCTCTCCCTTGAGTGAAAAATGCACTTGAGAAGAATTAAGCATTTCCCTTTGTCATTTGGGATTGTACCATCCACCTTGCCTTGACTGCCTCTTCCTCTTGAGCGCGTGAGCACATGGAAACGCCCTGAAGCTCCCACCTCTTATTCCTTCAACCTTTTGAAGTGTGTGCTTGTGTTGACAATATCCCCTTGTCCCTTTTAGGTGCATCAATAAGACATGAATAGAAAATATGCATCGAACATGGTAGAATAGGATATTTTTAGGCTGATGGTTTCTTGTCATAAGTGATTGTAGATACAAATGTTCCAGGAATACCATGGAAAGAACACATTAGGAATATTTGCAAAAAATGGAAAATGAAAGAAGCATTGAAGAACAAAGAAAACATTGAAATCTTAATTATCAAATCACCCTGAAGACTCCATTAAATCAAAGATGCTTTGGAGGGTGAGGACATCAACAATTGAAAGTTGCATGAATAACAAAGACACGAGTGGCAATCATGTCACTACTTAAGAAATTCCATGTCATTAGTCACTATAAGTCCCAGTCATCAAATATAGTTACAAGTCACATCGTCATCACATGATGACAAGGAATATATGATGTAATGATGCAATCATTGTAAAGACAAATAAGTGGAAGCCTAAGACTCATGTATGGACAAAAGAGTCATGGAATTCCAAAAGACATGTAATACAAAAAGTCATATGTATGTCCAAAATTCATTTAGAAGTCCAAATGTTGTAGAAATCCAAAGGTCATTAGGAGTTGGAATGTCAAGATTTATGGGGATGTGAAAGGTCATACGTCAAGTTATAAAAGGATCATCATTTCTCATGTAAAGGACTTTTAACCTTAGCTTTTGTGATAAGGCATTAGAGAGAGAGAGAGCTAGTAGTTTTGGTGATAAAGTATTTGCACTAACACTCCACTATTTGATCAAGTGATGTTAATTCCATTTATTTATCTTAGGACTTTTACTTAATATTGAAGCCTTCCAAGCGAACACATTTTCACACATGGATTATGGATGTTTCTCAGACTATTCTTTGGATGTTTATCATTCATGTTTTCTTTCACATGTACTGGAGTAATTGAACTATTTCGGTGACTTTAGTGATTAACCTATTGGAAATGTGTTGTAATGTTTATAACAATCTTCACATCTATGCAAATTATTTCGCTTGATGTAGATAGATATTTCTCATTCACGTGTGCATTCATCAGGGTAGTACTATTATTTCTCTCTTAAAGGCCCACTTTATTTACCTCTTTGTAGTAAGAGAAACTCGATACATCTGCAATTGAAAATTCACAAGGTGCACTTGCTTGCTCATTCAGAAGGACATTTGTAATTCTGTCTCATGCTAACAACTAAAGCTAAGGCATATTTTTAAGTAAATTAAAATTGGGTCGTATTTCGAATAGGACTCCTACACCAAAAAATGTGACGTTTAATTGAGACTTGATATCAAGGAGATCCCATGTATGTTGGCAGTATCCATTACTTTCAACAATTTTGGCGCTAGAAGGAGGGTGACTAGTTTTTTATGGATAATAGCTCCACACATCCTAATCATTCATGTTCTGGATAAGGTAGCAATATTCTGAGCACCATTCTAACTCCTATTCCCGAAGTAGGATGGTATTCTCAACCTAGCCCAAAGTTGACATACAACTTACCAATGAACAAATCCAAGCACTTACCAATGTTCACCCAATAGTGGAACATTGAAGTCAAGAACACCTTCTCCTACAAAGAAGTATACTCGCTCTATGCTACAGAGATGCCAAGGCTCTTCACGATACTCCCAAGCTCCTTCTATGCCTAAGCCTAACCAAAAGCTTGGCTCCCAAAAAAACCTTTACATGAGTTATGAGGATCTATTTATAGAAAGAGCGGGTGACTGTTGAGTCGAGGAAAAGGTATGATTTTCCTCCTTATTTACTTGGTTAATAACATGATTTCAATAAATTTTCTTTTATATTAAGGATGGTTTGGAGGAAAGAATGATGAAATCATTGTGAAATGATTTACATACTTTTATTGCTATAAGTCTTAAATTTCACTAATTTGTGTGTAGGATGACTAAATTGGAAAAATGTTGTTCATTCGGATAAGACAACAGTGACAAGAAAAGGAAAATTTGTTATTCCAGCTGCGTAGACCAAGCTAAGAACAAGCAGCGAGATGCAGAATTGCTGCTAAAGATCTGATAATTGGCCTGAGAAATCTTGAGGATATTCCAATCCTCAGGATAAGATCTAATTTACTAAGCATTCCTTAGGAAATATATAATGCTAGTAAATAGAAAAGGTGAGAGAATTTACTTTGCATTATTTTCCTACAGTAAGACTATAAGCCATAACTCAGCCTTAAAGGTTGCAACCAACATTGTAATATATTTTTCTAGTTAATGAAGAAGTGAAGATTTTACATTAAACCAGTGCATTGAGTTTTTACGGGAGTCCCTTCTAGAGACTCTAGACCCAGTCATTGGAAGATTCATTGCTTCATTGTATCATTTTATTGACTTTCTCTGTTGATATTTTCTTTATAATATGAGGTATATTAAGTCTTATCTTTCAATTATTGTTCCCTTTCTGAATTTACTTCCTACTATTATAGGTTTTGCATATTTAATTATTTCTAGTTTGGAATACTTTCAATTATTGGGATGGTTTATGCAGTTTTGTTTAAGATGCATGATCTAGCAAGAGCTATGTGAATTTGATTATTGAAGTTAGTTTAATTCCCTTTCCGCATTTGAATCCTAGACTAATATTCTTATCTAAATTCGGTTTTAGATTAATTATTTCTCAAAGTGTGAAATATAGATTACTTTCCTTTCTGCATTCAAATTTACAAGTCAATGATTGTTGAGGGATTAAGCCATTTTTTGCAATGATTGGTTAAGATTTAGGATTATTTACTTACATTTAAACCTCTGATATTTTATCACACAGACAGTGCCAACAATCTTGAAATAGAAAAACGAATCCAAGGTTGATATACTAATGTAGCTTTAAGATCGATTTTTGAGGTCATCTTAGTTGCCAACTACTGACTCTTCAACTCCCCTTTGTGACCTTTGGACTACCCTTGTGACTCTTCAACTTCTTTACAAAATCTTAGTACATTACATAATGACTCTTCATATTCCAATATTGACACTTGGAATTTCACTTAGAACATAATTACAAATAATATTACAATTTACACTTGTAACCATATAAGAAAAAATATGGTAGAGACAACTTAACAACCTAACAAGACAAAACACTATGGTGCTTGAGTTTGGGGAAACTCTAGCTCAACAAACCCCACTTGCTATTTCTCAGTCACATATTGGTGCCAAGCTCAGTAATGTGTGATGAACTCCCCAAACTATGTGAGAGTATTAGGATGGAAGTCAACTATAACCCGCATAGAATTTGGGTACTATGACTTAAAGCCAGTCTTAACCTCCCTATCGAGAAAGATCAACATTGTTCTAATTTTCATAGGATCACCGATGTAATTATGCATGTTCTATGTTTTTATATCCAAATCCTCCTTAGTGGCAATCTGTCTCATCTTCTCATAGTCCTATTCGATCTCCTCCTTGACTTGGTGTCTACATTTGGCTTCGGTGCGTGATCCAACTGATGGGATCCTGTGTGTTTTCACCGTGAAATCTAAACAATTGTATAGCCATACATATGAGGCTTGAATGATTCCAATGAACGAGGCGAGTTGCTTGAGGTTCTGAATCAAAACTCAAATTCTTTATTTCTCTAGATTTTCCTGTGGCTTCATTTTCTTTGGAAAGCTAAGCGGTGCCCTATTGTATCACATTGTCCATTCCTGCATGACGACAATGACAACTTGCACATTATTTTTCGAAAAAGTCTATGGTTCTTTGTTGCAAACCATGTAAGTGAACAAATGTATTAGGTATGGTTATGAGCTCCTCATAGAGGTCTTGCATAGTCTCTCCGAGTGTTGATACTTCACCAAGTATTGTTGCTCTCATTTCCCCTAAGTAGACTCATGTGGAAGCTGCACTTTGCGCTACTCCACAGAGCTCTTCTATCTCTATCTAGGAAACTTCTATATTTTGTACCAATTTCTTACTCTCGTTCGTCAAATACTGATTTTTTGATCTAGTCTCACTCGTGAAGGCCAAATTGGCTTCAGAAATGGAATTTGGATTCCTACAGGTGTTTGCGCTTATCACGCTTTCTCTAATGAATGCAGGTGAGGCATGATTATTTGTAAAATGCATTCTATGTGTTTGTAGAATTCTCTCCTGAAGTTCATTATATGATAATTTGTACACATCCGTTACCGGATCATCATCAAAGACAAGTATGTCCCCTTCCTCACTCGGGGATATATCTATAGCTGGAGGTGGTTGAAACTGAATGATGACATATGGTGCACTCAGAATCAGATTAATATCTTCATCCTGCAGCTCCACTCCCAACACCATGTCCTCAACTTCAATCAAATCTTCGATTGAATGAGAAAGCTCCTGATCCTACATTTTTTAATTCTCTTCGTCTGATGCTAGTTACTTTTTTTATTCCTCTTCAACTTGTATTGGTGTTGTTTCTTTTGATATGGTGGATTTCCTTTCTTATTCTTCTAGCTTCTTCTTATCTTCTTGTTATTTTCTCCTCAACTCACTTTCTTCCTTCAGTTCTTGTTTTGTATTATCCTCGCTCAGTTCTACTTCTTGTAAGCTCTATTTTCTCTCTTCCTTTTCCCTGATCTCTATATCCCCTGCTTCCTCTTTGCTTATGCTTCCAAATATGCTTGCATAACGATTGAATCCAATTTCACTCTGCAACTTTGTTTTCCATCTATTATGTTAGCAACCTTTCTCTTTCCCTGATCTTGTACCAAATTTCTTCCTTCTACTACAGTTGTTGGAATTTTTTCCATGTTAGTGTTAATTCCTTTTCTATAAAGAATTGAGTGTTTGCATATATTGGCAAGTTAACTGACGCTTGCTCAACTTCTTTCCTAGTATTTCTTTTAGTGGTATCCTTTAAAGAAACTCTCTTTGGTGCCATGGTAATAGTGACTACTGGAGAGAAGTGCTAAAAAATTGTGCTACTGGTGGGATAGGAAAGGCACTCGTGGCAAGAAAAAATCAGTCTTTAGAAGATATACTTTCAAGGCATGATCAAGTAGAAAACTAGTCATCTCATGAAAGGAATTGCACAAATTTCATTTGCAAGAGGGACTAGATACCTATCGGAATTGCGCACTACATAGTCCTAATAGCCTGTGATTAATCTTGTTGCTTGAGACTGTGCAATGCGAAGTCCCAATAACCAAGGATGAAGCCTAAGGCTTGAGACTATGCAATGCATAGTCCCAGCCTGAGTAGAGAATTGGAGAGACTGTGCATTGTGTAGTCTCAATGGCCAAGGAAAATGGATGACCACTGGAACTGCACAATGCACAGTTGGGCCACCCTATAATATGCACTGTGCAGTTCCATAGGCCAATCTCTCTGCTTGATCCTTAGGATTGTGCAGTGCCCACCTGGGAAAAGTAAAAATCGTCCAATGAAAGTGTAGATATACCAAAGGGAAGTGTGGAAAATGAACAGATCTGAGAGATAGTGTGGGGTTGAGTGAATATATGACAAAGTATGAGAAAATACTAATAGATCAAGTGTAGAAACTGAATAAATGAGGAAAATAAAATTGGTGAGGAGAGTCGTTGCAATCATGAGCTTTGATGCAAAAGAAAGAAACCGACGTGACACTTATGAAAGGAGAACAATAACTTGTAAACAACACTTATACAAGCTAAAAAAATTGAAATGTCAGTAATCATGAAGAGAAATAGGCAAAACAACACACACAAGCGAAACAACAAAAAGCAAAAGAAAAAGTGGCAAAAGACAATAAAAGAAAAACTCCCTGGGAAAAGTGATGATGACCACACTAAACATTCTTTGATCTCCTCGGGAATTCTAGAGCTCCAAGATTGTATGCACAAATGAGATCTATAGGCATCGATTAAGTAGATTTGAGCAAATGAAGGTTATGACGCGTATGCCTAAAATCAAGGAAAAACAAGACTTGGAGGAAACTTATAGAAATAGAAATGTGCCACCTTCGGGAAACTAATAATGGATACCTACATCCTACGAATGTTTTTCTCCCTTTAGTTTTATTACCTTTCAGGGAAATCTAGCCATGTACATTGTCAAGAAAGATTGTACAATTCTAGGGAACTGGGAAACTTTCCGGCTCAATGCATTGCACAATTTCTAAGCTCAAGGGATGAATTGTGTAATTTTTGAGCTTAGTGTTGGGTTTTCTTCCATGAATATACAGTTTATGAGCTCAAGGAAGACTGCTAATCAGAATTGTAGAATTCCAATCATCAAGGCTAGTTTCCCTCAAGGATTGCACAGTTTCTGGAGGCAATCCCAGTACTATTGAAAGAATAATTTAGTAGGTTAGCTTGTGACTTAGAAAGATCGACTACGTGTAAAAACGAGCAAACAAAAGCATAAATTAAAAATATAAGTCTCAGTAAAAGTAATAATACTTGATAGTAGTGCAAGATAAGCTCCTGCGAATAGAAGGTTAGGCTCCAAAATCTAAGCATAGGAAAAAAATTGGAGGGTAGTTGTAGCCACTACAACATTGGTGAAACACTAGTAGAAGTTTATCTCTCTCAATGAATCTTGTCTCATGAAAAAAATTCAAACTCTTCCAATAGTATTGTTCACCTCATTGATTACCATAACTTCCTCATTGTTAGGTCCCTATAATACTAGTGTATTCCCTTATTATTATAGTCATTATAGCCTCTTATTGTTATTGTTGTGCCCATGTTATCCAAATATTGTTATTATTGTGCCCCATAGAAGCCCATTATTGTTATTGTTTCACTCTTACATTATTATTATTATGTCGACTTTGATTATATTGTGAACCCTTATACTCCTATGTATAGAAAGGAGGTCTTTTCATTTGTATCATCCAATAATTTTTCATTTCTGTAATGTAAAGGAGGTTTCCCCCTCGAAGAGGCTAATTTTGAAGTCATTGATCTATCTTTTCTTTTATTTTGTGAGTTGGTTGCATAACAATTGTTATTAGAGCTTTGGATTCTAGGGTTTCACTGCTTCAAATAGGCCATCGTGGAATTTTCGCTATAACCTATTTGTAGGTTTTAACCTCGTACAGAAATTACCTGCATACGAATTCTAAAACACAGAAAATAAACAATGCGAGAGCATAACACATAAAACACATATACATAGAGATTTTCCCCTCGATCCCAAAATTGGGACTACCAGCTTGATTTTTCGTTATGTTCATTTCAATGTTTCAATACATATTTATACATGGCGAAGCATCCAATACCATGGACCAAAAACCATTGCGTCCAAAACCATGGACCGAAAACCATCGCATCCAAAACCATGTGCGAAAAATCATGCACAAAACTATAGGTAGGTTTGCCCAACCTAATATGGGGTCCAAAAACAAAATTTTCTAGGGCATTGCCTTGGACCCCATAGAGTGGGGTTACCTGCACCCCTCAAACCCCCTATGACCCCAACCCCCACTACGCAATCGACGCAATAAACGGGGGGCTCCACCCCCCTTCTAACCCCTTGGTTAACTACGTGGGCTAGTCATGGAAAGAATATAACACAACGCAACACTATTTTATATGATATTTCAAAAGTTGAAATTAAAATGCATTTGCGCTGAAATATTTATGCACCTAAATTTCATATATTGTCTCCCTATATTTTCAGAGATATGATCCAAGGATGTTAGGGTTTTTGCAGGCTCCCTAATTATATCTCAAACAGGTGACCTGGCAAAAATAATCATAACTTTCTCTCTAAGCATTATATTGAAATTACGTAAAAAGGTATAGAAAGATAATGGATTGTAGTGTTCTTCGTATGGTTTTTAGGTTCGAAGGTTGAAACAATGACATGTGGAATTTCATACAAGTTCACTCTACTGAACCAATCTATAATTAGGTGATTGTGGGATATTTGGAATAACTATTTATTGGAGAATCCAATATTGATAAAAAATGTGACATTGGAACAAGGACTTAGAGGGCTACCGCAAGATGAAATTTCAGACCTTGGAGATCCACAGTTTTAGAGATACAAAATATTCAATATCAAGCTCCTACGAAGAGAAAAAATGTGTATAGTATTTTTAAAATTTTACATAAGTTTGGTTTGAAAAATTAGTTTGAATGAATTAAAAAGACATACTGAAGCATAATTATCATTAATTGATGCCTTGAATAAATAAAATGGAAACATGTAGTAATAAACCTGAAAGCTCTACCATGACTCATGAAGAAGAGGAAGAAATGAAAAATGATATATCAAAATTACGAGACCAAGTGCAACAAATTTCACTCTCACAAAAAGTAACAGAAGATAAGATGGATGGTTTAAAGAAAGGCATGGAAGCCAAGATGAATGGCATGGAAGCTAATATGGATGGCATGGAAGCTAATATGGATGGCATAGAAGTAAAACTTAATTTCAACATGGAAGATTTGAAGGTAGATTTGACAATGTTGCTATAAGAAATGGTTACTAATGGTGAAAGTGTAGTGAAGGAAACTCATGATGAGAGAAAAAAAAATGTTAATCATGATTGCATAGAATCTAACATTGGATTGAAGGCCCACCATGTTCCAAAGATTGATATGATAAATTTTGATGGCAAGGATCCCGTAACATGGATACTACAGATTGAGCAATATTTCGATCTCCATAATGTGCAAAACACACAAAAGGTATGCATTGCAACTTTATATTTGGAACCAAATCAGTTTGTATGGTATCGATGGATTTTCTCTCATAAAAAAATTGTCACTTGGGAAATTTTTATGGAAGAAATGAAATCACATTATGAGGATACAAAAAGCAATAGTTTTTTTAGTCAATTGATCAATTTCAAACAAAAGGGTTCAATGGTGGAGCACATTGAGGACTTCCAAAAATTGAATATAACAATAAATATAATCCAAAGGAGCATAGGATTGATGTGTTCATAGGGATGTTAACGGATAACATCCAACATGAGGTTCGCCTTTGGGAACCTACTTCATTTGAGAAGGCATTCAGGTTGGCAAGAAAAATTGTAAAAACAATTATGGTGACAAGGAAGCCTACCTCTCACAACTATAAATATGGAAGTGTTGTTGCCCCTAGACTTCCACAAACTAAGAGGTTGACAGCAAAATAATTAGAAGAAGAAGGAGAAAAATGGATTTGTTACAGTTTTGATAGAAAATACACTAAAGGTCATAAGTGTGATGAGAAGAAATTATTTTATATAGATGATGAAGAGGAGGAAGAAAATGTACAAGAAACATCAAAGGAAGAGGATATACACCAGGAAAAAACCCTATAGAAAGAAGAAATGAATCTGTCCATATCTTGTAATGCATTGGCTTGAATTACCACTCCTCAAACTCTAAAGATAGAAGGAGATATCAAGAAGAAAATGGTAATAGTGTTGATTGATTCGGTGAGTACCCATAATTTTATTCATTGTAAGATAGCTAAGGAATTTAATTGCTTCCTATATCCAGCACCAGAGTGTCAATTGATTGTTGCCAATGGAGGAACCATAAATTTCTCTAGAAAGTTCCATAATATCAATTTATCCATGGGCGAATATGTATTGAATAGTCCAGTGCTTTCCATTCCAATGGGTTCTATTGATGTTGTACTAGGAGTCCAACGCCTATAATCTTCGGGTGCGATAGCTTTTAATTTTCAAGAAATTTTCTTGAATTTTTTTTCGGAAGGAAAGGAAGTTGCATTCAGGGGTATCGCATGGAAACTGGGAAAGATAATCAACTCTAATGGCATGAAAAAGATTCTAAATAAAAAAAATGAGGCGTAATTTCACAATTATGTTTGCTACAGGTTCCCACATCAAAATCCTCTATTTATCCATATCTCAAAAAATCCTTGGACAATCATTCCAAGGTATTTGAGACTATCGAAGGCCTCCCACCTATTTTTGATCATGAGCATGCTATTCATTTGATTCCAGGAAGTGTTCCTCCAAACATGAAGCCTTACAGATATCCCTATGCCCAAAAGTGTTAAATTGAACATATGGTTGCAAAAATGCTAGAGGTTGGTATAATTCAACCTAGTCAAAGTTATTTCTCTACTCCAGTAGTATTGGTGCACAAGAAGAATGGATCATGGCGCATGTGTATGGATTATAGGGAGCTCAACAGGCTCACTATTAAAGATAAATTTCCCATTCCTGTCATTGATGAATTATTGGATGAATTGCATGGATCAATTTACTTCACCAAGTTGGATTCTCATTCAAGATATCAAAAAATAGAATGAAGACTGAGGACATTCTAAAAACAAAATTTAGAACTCATGAGGGTCATTATGAATTTTTTGTTCATGCCTTTTGGCCTTAATAATGCACCTTCTACATTTCAAGGTTTGATGAATTCCATTTTCAAACCCCTAGAAAATTTGTGTTAGAAGTTTTTTATGATAAACTAATCTACATCAAGTCTTGGAAGGATCATGTTCAACATTTTGATAGGGTGCTCAAACTATTGGAGGAGAAACAATTATATGCAAAAACCTCCAAATGTTTCTTTGGAGTACAAGAGGTAGAATATCTAGGTCATATTGTATCCCATGAAGGTGTTAAGGTAGACCCTAGCAAAATTAACGCCATTAAGGAATGGAAAATCCTCACATCTATAAAGTATTGGCAATGATTTCTTGGGTTGAATTGGTATTAATGCAAGTTTGTTAAGAATTATGGGACAATAACAAAACCTATAACAACATTATTGAAGAAAGATGCATTTTCTTGGAGTCTAGAAGTAACAAAGGTCTTTGAGCATGTTAAAGAGTAAATGTGCCAAGCACCAGCCTTAGCTATGATAGACATCACAAAAATATTTATTGTGGAATGTGATGCCTCAGGAAATTGAATTGCTACTATTTTAATGGAAGAAGAAAGACCCATTTCTTTCAAAAGTCATCCAATCAAAGGAAAGCATTTACACAAATCTACTTATGAGAAGGAAATGTTGGGAATATTACATGCACTTAAGAAATGGAAACCTTACCTAATGGGAATACACTTCAAGGTAAAAACGGATCATGTTGGTCTTAAATGCGTTTTAGAACAAAGATTATCTTCAGAAGAGAAGCAAAAATGGGTCAAAAATATGTTGGGTTATGACTTTAAAATTATCTACAAAAAATGGAAGAAAAATGTTGTTGTAGATGCACTCTCAAGAAAGGATGACGATGTGGAAGCATTACTTTGTGCCATTTCTATTATCCAACCAGATTGGATAAATGAAGCAAGGGATGAATGGAAGAATGAGGAAGAAGTGTGGGCACTCATTTAAAATTTACAACAACATCCTAATACATCTGATACATTAGCTGGAAAAATGATTTGTTATGGTACAAAGATCACTTATACCTCTGTAAGAATTTCCAACTCAAACAAAAGATTCTTATGGAGTTTGACACCTCTCCCTTAGGAGGGCACTCATAATTTTTCAAAAGCTTACCATAGGGTTAAGAAGGATTCTTTTTGGGATGGCCTTAAATCTAATATTCAAAATTTTGTGGCAGGATGTTGGGTTTTCCAACAAAATAAAGTTTAAACAATTAAGACCCTAGGTCTATTACAACCTTTATACATTCCAAGTCAATGTTGGGAGGATTTTTCAATGGATGTTATCACAAGTTTACCCAATTCGGAAGGAAAGAGTGTCATAATGGTAGTAGTTGATAGACTTACCAAGTATGCACACTTTTGTGTATTATCTCATCCCTTTAAAGCCAGTACAGTTGTTACTGCATTAATGGAAACAATTCAAAATCTACATGGAAAGCCAAAGATTCTTGTAAGCAACAGAGATCCGATTTTCACTGGAAATTTTTGGACATAATTATTTTCTTGTCTAGGTACTCAATTAGCTCATAGCTCAATTTATCATTCTCAATCTGATGGGAAAACTAAGATAGTGAAGAAATGTTTGGAATGATATCTTCATTTCTTTGTATTTGATAAATAATCAGAATGTGTCAAATGGTTTCCTCTCGGTGAATGGTGGTATAGCACTTCCTTGCATACTGTAGCAAAAATGACCCCATTTATAGAAGTTTATGGATATCATCCACTGTCCATCACATCATATTTAAGAGAAAATTCTAAGGTTCAAGTAGTGGAAGATCACATCGATCATCAAAAACAAGTTCTCCAACTCTTAAAGGATAATCTCATTTTGGTGTAGAATAAAATGAAACAATAGGAAAATCAACATCACAGCGAGAGAAGTTTTGATGTAGGTGACTGGGTATTTTTATGGCTACAACCATACAAACTAATGTCCCTGAAGCAACCTAAGAAGAATAATAAATTATCACCAAAATATTATTGACCGTACAAGGTGTTGCAAAATATTGGTGCTATGGCATACAAATTGGAGCTTCCCGAGTACACCCAGTTTTCCATGTTTCATGCTTAAAGAAGGTTATAGGTGACAAGCTCCCAGTTCAAACAATATTTCCAGAACTTGATGAGGAAGGAAAATGCATATTGGAACCTAAAGAAGTTAAAGGAACAAGAAATCGATAGCTAGAAAACCAATCAATTTCAAAGTATCTCATCAAGTAGAAGAACTTACCCGTTGAATCTTCCACATGGGAGGATGAGAATTTTATACATAAATGTCTAGAATTACTCAAGCATTGAGGACAACACTTTTATGAAGGAGAGGGGCATATTAGGTCCCTATAATACTAGTGTATTCCCTTATCATTATTTTCATTGTAGCCTCTTATTGTTATTGTTGTTCGCATGTTGTTCCCATATTGTTATTATTATGCCCCATAGAAGCTGACTATTGTTATTGTTGTGCTCTTACATTATTATTGTTATGTCGGCCCTGATTATATTGCGACCCCTTAGAATCATATATATATATATATATATATATATATATAGAAAGGAGGTCTTTTCATTTGTATCATCCAAGAATTGTTCATTTCTGTAATGTAAAGGAGGTTTTCCTCTTGAAGAAGTTTATTTTGAAGTCGTTGATATATATTTTGTTCTATTTTTTGATCCAGTTGCATAACACTCACTTAGGTTGAGTTAAAGATATAATCCCTACCATTCTCTTCATCGACAACACACATACCAAGCCAAGTGAAACTGAGTTGTTTTTATTGGGGATGATAAGTATATAAATGAACAAGTAAAAGAGATTGTTAGAGCCTTAGTTTTCATCTCTAGTGTTGCTTCGCTTCAAGCAGGCCTGGATAATACGTGGGTGGATTCATTTCAAGAACAAAAGTATTGCTCTGCTACCAGTGAGCCTTGACAATACCCTGACAGAATTTCTTTCTTCACCTGTCTGTGTAGGAAGCCTTTCTCTTCTTTCGCCCTTTATTTCATTTTATTTGTTAAAATAACTATGCATAGGCACTTATTTATTTCATGGGGAGGAAGAGGGATCTAGACTTATTAAGAGAAGAATAGGTTGTTCCTTCAAAGAAGGATATTTGTATACACCTACGACATACTTGTTAAAGTGTTCCTCCCCTCCTTACTCTACTCAACTAAGTTGACAAGGATTAATTGAAAAGATAACACGTGTTAGAGTAGGCGGTACTAGTTGAAATTCAAACATCGTGATTTTATTGCGATTTTCTCTGAGAAGGAACATATTTCCCATCAGAGTACCATTGAATAAAATAATGTAAGATTTACACTAAGAGAGGGAATACACAAAACACCAAGTGTTGATAGTAGCACATCTTCCTCTTGGATTTCACTATGCTTTCTTTAGAAGCCAAACATGATTTCATGTGAAATCTAACCTATAATTGGAAAGAAAACAAACAAACTTAAAAAGGTGCAGCAAAATAAAAAGAAAGTAAATAAAATCAAAGGAAACAAAAAAGAAAATAAAAACTACTACTAGTTTTAACGTAAACAGAACTTAGGCCAAACTTACATGAAGTGATACTTCCAATGTAGCCACCAAACCATTGGCTAGCCTATGTAGGTGAGGGAATGCATGTTAAGAAAGATATACAAGCATAACAACAAACAATAAAGATAAGACAATAGAAACCAAAACGTTTGAAGTTTGAATGAACACACGCCAAAAAGTAAAAACAAAAAGTGCATGAACGACACTCTATAGATGTACCATGGTGTTTAAACACACTATGAGTTTAAGAGATGCAGGCAAAAACTTTGGAACTAGGAAACCCAGTGAACATGAAGAAAGAACAAAATTTTCCTTTTGCAACAGTGCTCACCATGTACGCCTCCTCCAATGACTGAGTGACAGGATCATGTAATACATATGGAGGATCCAAAAATTGTAAGAAATATTGATTTTCAATATGTGCGATAGAGTGATGAGGGGCCTCAAAATATTAAACACTATTATGATTAGAAGCTTAACTGACCTCAAGACTATGAGAACCTGGAATAATCATCAGCTCAAATTGAAGTGCCTCGACAACTTGGAGAAGCTCCAACTCATAAGAACGTATATGGTCATAGATCAATGGCTGGGAAAGATTAGTAGTGGAAAAAATAGAATCGTGGCCAAATGAATCAATGAAGGGGTCACAACAACCATGATTAGAAAGTTTAGGATCACAAATGGATGCATCCTCGTGATCTGATGAGAGATTGGAAAGATCAAGAGTAGAAGATTCATCCTCTCCACATATTGATGAAAAACTAACATGCCATGTGTTATGTGAATGATCGGAAGTAGTAACATCATCAAAAGCTAAATTTTCACAAGATTCAATGGGAATGATAGAATCATGGAAAATTTCAAGATGATGGAGAGCTGTGGAAGGAAGAAAATCATCCTTCTTCGTAGATTATTATTTAGTAGTGGACTCCATCACATAATCATCATGAATGATATCACAAGTGGGCTACTCAACACCAAATCCATCCAATACTTGGTCCTCATGAACATCACAAGAGATATTCAAAACAAGTGAACATAAAAACTCATAATCTCGAGGATTAGAGGGACCAAAGGATAGAGGACACAAAGATAACACTTCATTGTAACCAACGAATTCACAGTCCAAACCTGCACTAAAATTCCAAGTATGTGAGGTGGGAGAATAGTGTTATAACTCTATAATTTTCCAAGGTTGCAAATGAGAACCACAGAGGTAACCACGAGACCACTTTGGAAGCTGGGATCTAACCCTACCAGCTTCAGAGAGGGATCTCTCTATCAGATTTAACTTTGATTTATTTAGATATTAGGCTAGTTATGAAAGTTTAGAGTTTGATTTCAAAATTTATTGGTTGATTTAGAGAGAGAATCTTCGGTGAAAATCACAAGGAAAATCATTTGTCGACGCGTTTCGAACCAACAAGTGTGGTTCATCATCAGGACAGGTTGAAGAAACAGATCCAGCTGAGCAAGTTAAATAGGCAGAGCAGAGACTCCTGACTAATGGCTAGTTTGACTCAAGGATCGGGGTCAAAAATATTTTATTAGTTTAGTTAGCAGAATTAGGACCAAAATATAAATTGAAGGGTAATTTAGTTTACAAATTTTAATAAAAATTAGTTAAATAATGGACCCTAAAAGCAATATATATAACATAATATTATTTAAAATATTAAAATTATAAATTAATAAAAGATCTAACAAAGGTCAAAAGGGGGCCATAAATAATTAAATAAAAATAAATTAATCAAATCAGAAGTAAAAACCTATAAATATTATTAAATAAATAAATATTAAATAAATAAATTTAGAATAAATATTTATTATTTTTATGTTAAAACCTATAACTATAATTAAATAAATAAATATTAAATAAATAAATAAAATAATCAAATCAGAAGTAAAAACCTATAAATATTATTAAATAAATAAATTTAGAATAAATATTTATTATTTTTATGTTAAAACCTATAAATATTATTAAATAAATAAATAAATTCAGAATAAAATTAGTTAAAACATAAAAATAATAATAGTAAATAAAATAATAAAGATAAAATAAAATAAAATAAACAAATCAAAATTAAAAAAAATTAAAAAATTATGGAAAGATTAATGGAAGAAAATCACAGAGGATAGAAAAATAAGTAACAAAGAAATAAGAATAAAATAAAGACAAATAAAATATAGGAGGGTAGGTTAGTTAAATAAATAAATAAATTCAGAATAAAATTAGTTAAAAGGACAAAAATCAGTTAAAATAATAATAATAATAATAATAATAATAGTAAATAAAATAATAAAGATAAAAATAAAAATAAAATAATCAAATCAGAAGTAAAAACCTATAAATATTATTAAAAATTATCGAAAAATTAATGGAAGAAAACCACAGAGGTTAGAAAATTAAGTTAAAAAATGGTAACAATGTAATGAATAAATGAGAATAAAAAGAATAAAACAAATAGGCTAGTTAGAAAAATTAGTAACAAGTCGGAAAAAATAAATAAACTAAAGACAAAACAAAAAGTAAGAGGGTAGGTTAGTTAAAAAAGTAATAATCGAACAAATAAAATAAGAATAAAAATAATAAAAATTAGTTAAAAGACTAAAACAATAAAGGTGATAATAGAATGAATCAATAAAAGTAAATCCATAAATCATTAAAAATGAAAAGGTTAATACTAGATAAATAATAAAAATAATAATAAAAGTAAATAGATAAAAAGAAAAAACCCTACAGAAGAGGGCGGAAACCAACTAGGAGGAGAGAGCAAGGACCCAACATCTACTGACTTTCCAGCCATCATCTCTATTAAGATTGCAAGGTCTTTTTTCAATTTCAAGTGCTTCCCTAAATTTACGATGATGGAAATGTGAAATCCTAGCAATAACACTAGCCTCCTCAATGCAAACATGATGATTGGTTTTCTCAGCATGTTCAGCTAAAGCGGAGAACTTAGCTCTCCTATGCTTAAGGTCCGCAGCGTGCTCACTAATCCTTTGATTAATAGAGCGACCAGACTCCCCAATATAGGGTGTCCCACAGGAACAAGGGATCAAATAAACCCCTTTCATATCCTTAGGGTCGATAGGATCCTTTACAGATCTTAGGGACCCACGAATGGTGTTCAGGGGCCTGAAGGTCACAGGGATACTATGCTTCCGGAGAATCCTCCCAATCCTATCAGTAGTCCCCTGAACATACGGAAGAAGGACACCTGGGATTCGTTCCTTCGGTTCCCTTTTATTCAAAGAATTCTTGGAAGCCTTAAGGAAAGCCCTCTGGCCCAAGTATCTACTATAGCCATTCTCAACAAAGACACCAAGCAGATGGGATTTTTCATCCTCGAAGCTCTTTTCGTCGGAGATTCTAAGGGCCCGAGTAGCAAGGGTATTGAGGACACCCATCTTTTGAGCCGGGAAATGGTGGGAATTGGCATGAAGATACTGCTCCGTATGAGTTTTCTTACGAAAAACACGATGGGCGAGGGAACCATCACTATTCTTAGAAATAATAATATCAAGGAAAGGAAGGCATCCATCAACTTCTTGCTCCTTAGTGAACTTAATGGCTGAGGATTGGTTGTTGAGATGATCAAAGAAGAGATCAAGCTCAACCTGCCCATGAGGCCATATGACATTGGTGTCGTCCACATACCTTCTCCACAGCTTAGGCAGGAGCCGAGAAGAGCTAAGAGCCTTGGATTCAAAATCTTCCATAAAAAGATTAGCAACAACAGGGGAAAGGGGGGAGCCCATCGCAACCCCACAGGTTTGCTCGAAGAACTCTCCTTCAAAACTGAAAAAGGTGGAAGTGAGACAGATCTCAACCAACTTAGCCGTGTCAGGATCTGTTAGGCGATGGATCACCTCCATGGCTTCATTAATAGGGATGCAAGTGAACAAGGAGACAACATCAAAACTAACAAGAATGTCCCCAGGATCAAGCTTAATGCCCTTGAGTTCTTCAATAAATGAAGCAGAGTCTTTCACAAAGGACTCTGTTCGACCAACCAAGGGTTTAAGCTTTAACGCAAGAAACTTTGCCAGAAGGTAGGTAGGACCTCCAATGGTGTTGACGATGGGCCTCAAGGGGGCACCTTCCTTGTGAATCTTGGGGAGACCATAGATTCTAGGGGTAATAGGGTTGCTTTCAATGAGCTTATGGTGCAAGGAACTTAAAGAGCCAATGGATTTAATGGCCAAGGCAACATTTCTTGCAACCTTCTTCAAAGGATTTTTTGAAAGCTGCTTGTAGCTACCACTATTATGAAGATGATCCAACATCTTGCTGCGGTAATCAACCCTATTAAGAATGACAGCAGCACCTCCTTTGTCTGCTTTAAGAACAACGATATCTTTGTTCTGGTTCAAGGATCTGAGAGCTAAAAATTCATCCTTGCTAAGGTTACTCTTAGGCGGCCTAGCCTTTCTCAAGGCAACAGCACAATCCTGCCTAATCGTATCCTTGATCCTATCAGGTAAACCCCTGATTCCAAACTCAATATCGCAAATGATATCTTCAACGGGAATCTTTCTAGGGGCCAAGGCAAAATTTAAACCTTTACCCAGAACCTTAAACACCGAAGGGGGAAAATTGAAGCTAGAAAGATTAATAACCCTTTTAGAAGAAAGGTTATCAGAACAAGGAGACACCTTATTCTTAATAAAATTCGAGTTAGAAAAGAATTTGTTACTTATCCGAATATTATTAACCCTATCATAATTGTTATTGTTACTATAATCAATGTTGTTAATAGTATTATTATTACTCATATTATTACAGTCATTATAAGAATTCATTAACCCCAATAAACCCCAATCCATTAACCCTGGATTAGAACATAATCATAGTTCCCTTGACCGGATCTAAAAATACCATGGACCATTTACCATTGCGTCCAAAGAAATCCATGCAAAAAACCATAGGGAGGTCTACCCAGCTAATATAGGGTCCAAAAAAAATTCTCCAAGATGTTACCCTGGACTTGTTAGAGGGGGGTCTACTGTCCCCCTCAAACCCCCCACTACACAACAAAGGGGGGGTTAGTCATGGAAAGAATATAACACAACCCAACAAAGGTATGAATCACAAAGAGTATAATAGTACCATGTGTTTCCTCCAATGGTGGGAAATGTACCTTGGAGCTTGTCTTTGTCTTCTTTGAATAGATCTTCAATTCCTTGATTGAGACTTCTGTGACTGAAGGGGAGTCCTCCTCTATTGGTATTTTCTCAATTTTCTCTCTAGGGGTAGAAGTCTCTGAGGCAGTTTAGGACAACACCTGCTCTTCAGCCTCCTACCATGTGTTCTCTACCTAATCTTATTAAATCATGTATTTCTCAATCTCTGGTCTCTGGGTATGTACATACGAGGTTGTCTTTTGTTTAAAACTCAGCTTAGAAATTATCCCAAAGGGGTTATAAGACCATGTGAAGCTAAGGGGGAAATTCAATTGTTTTAGTAGGAGGTGTACCTCCTCTCCCCTTGTGCTACTATTATAGATAAATGGCCCTATCTATGTTTTGATTCTGAACTTGGACTTCTTCTTGGCTGCCACAAAATGAATGTTATATGATTGGATTATTTTCCTGGTGTACTCCAAGGCAAATATCTTCATAGGAAGGTAATTTGGTAATTTATAGGGTGGTAGCTCAGGGCCATAAACCCTGATTTATGTAAATGACTGCTATAAATACCAATTTCCTGTCTTCACCTACTCACTAAGATGCAACATCTTTTGAATGTCCTCACTGATCCTCGAAATCTACTAGACAATCAACAAATAAGTTGATGGAAATATGGGCTGATTTACAAAATTTGTGAACCTGTACTCTTATTATTTTCTGATAATTGAAGTCCAAAATATTATGGATTGAGGCTCTCCTTTCTGATTGAGTTTCTGGACTACAAAAGGAAACCTCTCTGTCTGGATGAAAATAAACATATGCATAAGAATGGAAGAATATTTGAACATTATTTTAGTTAAAAACTAAAGGAATTGTTCATGTATTACATCTACAAGAAGTGACCACAATAAAATATGACTTGCAGTCCTTCTTCTGTGCAAAGGGTGGATAGAAAACCTAAAATAGGCTCATTGACCCATTCATCTGAGAAGTACCCAAGTAGGTAAGACAAGACTGAGATGATCTGTCTGGTTCTTTGGGGGAAAATAGAAGAGGGATAAGAGGGGTTTTTCTTAGGCAATTTAGAATCTTCTGGTAGGAAGACTTCAAAAATCCTGGCTCTCTGGGGAAAAGTGAGCTTTTGGTAAATTTCTTTAAGAGCATCAATGGAAAAGGGAGTTAGGGATTCACTGTGTGGGATCTGCAACATTTGGTTTATATTCTCAGGGGTAATGGTGAAAAAGGTTTCACCATTAGGGGAGATGATAGCTCTCTTACTTGAGAGATAAGATGCATGGAATTTGAGGAAAAACTCTGGGAAATGATAGGATTGAGGAAAGATAAATAGGGGTAGTCTAGATTTCTAGAACCCAATTTCATCTGATTTGCCTAAATGGGTGTCTCGAAATAGCAGTTTAATTCAAAGAGATTGAATTCACACTGCGTTTAAATGATTTTATATTCTCTATCCGATAAGGGAATGTGGTATAAGTCCATCATAGGAGAAAGCATGGGATTTATCATAGTGGCATTAGTTTTTCTTTTGGGGGCCATCGTGATAACAGGGCGGAATTACAGAAGATGATTATTAATTGTGCGGGAAAGAAACCTTGGACGCAATTCCTTTGTCAACAATAGTTGATAGGCGAGAAAAAGAAGAGAATTGATAGCCTTGTTGTTATGACATCCTTGTGTATACCGATGGAGGAAGGTCGCTAAGGCCTATGCAGGATGGATCCATAGGATGGTCCTACTTGGACCTGGAAGAAGACTCAGGTTGTCGTTTTCCACATTTCATTTAGCTTACATCAATAAAGAAATTTTGGTATGTTCCTGATATTTATTGTGTTTATGCATTAATCTATGCTATGATTTTCTTGTGAATCTTATGTTAATGCTTATTTTCTCACCTTCTTATATGATTTAACACCTATATCATGAACTTGCTTTCTATTACTATTCGTGTATGTTATTTTCATGGATAAGTTACATGTTCTAAAGAAATCAAAAGGAGCAGAGGGTTTGGACCCTATGGGATCGAGTTCGAACATAGGACCTCCGGGCAATACCTCCTCTTCCTACTTCAGTAGTTCAAGCATTTAGAATGCTTGTCTACATAATTCTTTATGTTGTATGCCCTCCACACTGTTGGGGTTTTCAACCCAAGACCCTAGGGTGCTTCCACCTACAACACCTTTGAGAGTATGGAGTGAGGAAAGAGTGTGATCGAGGGTGAGAGCGAAGATTTATAGGTTCGCAAAAGAGCAGGACCGTTTGGCTAAACGGTTGTTTGGGAGGAGCATTTACTAAGCAACAAGATGAATTGCAATGGGAGGAAGTGGCAACGGAAAAGTTTAATGGTCGGTTGACATGGTGGCAAGTGATAGGCAGATGGAGGCGCGGGACCGTTGGTGGGAAAGAAGTGAGGGCTAAGTGGTTTTTGGAGGGGGGTGTGAGTGGTTTGTGGTAAGTGAGGGGGGGGGTGTGAAAAGATGAGAGAGGGACATGTAGCAGCAAGGCCCGGTTGGGAAATATCCTTTTTGGAGCCCCCTCACCGGTATAGGGAAACATGGTGAAGGGGGGCTGAAAAGGCCTGGGAGCCATCCGATGGAAAGTGGTTCGCAATTGGGAGCGGGGAAAAGTGCACGGTTTAAGCGCCAACAACAAAACATCCCATCACACACCTATTTTTATCATAAGGTCCAAACTTTCGACAAATAACACCAAGTGTTAACCAAATAAGTTCAATTTTCCAAGTGTTAATCCATATTACACAGTTGGATTAATTTATTCACCTGATCTACCTAATCTAATCTTAGCCATGATTACACTGTTTGGCTAATTTATTCATTCTAATCTAATTGACACAAATTGAAAATTTCTTAAACATGATTAAACAGTATGTTTCAAACAAGAAAAAGGATTGTGGCATATTGGACAAGTTGCACACAATTTCATGAATTTATTCTTAAAAAAATATTGTACTATCAGTGGCACTTCAACTGGCATCACTTTCACATTTTTTCTTTTCTATGGGGTTCTTTTATTATTTCTTTTTTTCCTTTTCCTTTTCTATTTATTATTATTATTATTATTATTATTTATTTATTTTTTTTATTTTTTTTCCATGGAAAAAGGACATAATTTTATTCATAATGAAAATTTTACATGTTATAGATGCTTATAGTATATGCAGATGGCTATCCATGTAGAGGATAAATTACAAATGAAAAATAAAATCAAATCAGCAAGCCTATACTTTTTAGCCCTTCTTATTCTCCACCCTTCGCCAACCCTCGGAGTCGAGAGCGGGTGCAATGATGGCCTGCTAGTTATCCAGAGTGATAAATGGAATTTCTTTGCCGGATTCAGATCCTTCAGATCCATGAGTTCTTTTTATGCCATTAACTTCCAGCTATGGTTCTTGATGCTGATGTATATTGTTTTGCCCCAAATGAGAGTCTGGGGTATTTACATCCTGTGAACAATTCTGATCCATATTTATGTCAGGTTCCACTTGGTTCCCAGGTTCTGTCTGTATGTCCTCTTCTTCCATCAGATCTATATGCTGCCACCCTTTGGGCTTTTCTTGATGTTTCTTGTTTCCTTTGGGGACCTTTCTGGCCAGTGGACAAGTATATTGGAGGTGTCCTGTTTGCATGCAGTTGTGGCATCTGAATGTACTGTTATCATAGTCAAAGGGTTTAGTCCTCAGAGTGTTGTTACAGTTCAATGTAATGTGATGAGGCAGTCCCTGACTCAAGTCTACAACTTTTTCTATTTTTTATATATACACCCTCTTTTCATTTTTTATTTTTATTTATATATCCTTTCTTTGGAAATCATTTTCAATATGCAATATTATTTATAATTTGATATACTGAAAGGAAACATTCAATCATCATTTGATCCTATGAATCATAGGACCCTAATAAGTAGTAGATCAGCAAATGAAATCTCAATCTCTCCCACCTCAACCTACAAAACTAGAGCTATTTTCTGAGAAGGGGATAGAGGGTCACCTAGAACAATACCCTTATCCATCACATATTTAGAAGCTCTAACACCATGGTATGTTGGTAGCGGTTTGAAGGATTCAAGGTCATGCAGATTTTCTGAAATTCGAAAAAGATATTGAAATCTCCCTAACAAGAAAGTCCAATCAACTTCATATTTATGGAATTCAAAACAAAAATTCATGAAACGATTATGAAAATAATGCAGTGATTCGTCAGGTGATTTTTCCAATTCAAAATTTTCTTGCACAGAGATTTACGACCATACATATCAAAAACACAAAATAGTTCTATAAAGACATGCTCGAAAGAGTGTATGGAGGCATCAAGCTATGTGTGATACCATTCCCTTAAGCACCCTTTGAGCGTGAGAATGAACAACTTACAACCAAAATATTCATAGTGGATGTTGTGCTTTGTGCAGAAATCAAGAAAATGTGTGGTGTGCTCAAATAAGGTTGTTTCACCTCCACCAACAAATTTTAGAAATGACAAGTCACCTATGATGCTCATCAACACTTGTATACTTACGTTTCTCGAAAAACATGTCAGGGTTATGATTTTAGAGGAGGTCATTAGATGAGCGCGGGAATTCAAAACAGACTTCAAGGGCCAAGCTTGTCATCTTATCATACTTCTAGCACCACAAGTGTTGATGGTTCTCGACTTGGCAACACTCATGGGATCTCCCCGATATGAATTTCCAACTAGACCTCACACCATTTGGAGTAGGAGTCCCAACAGTGGGTAGTAATGTTATGCCTTGACTGCGAAAATGCACAGAGTGAAGTATGTTTGCTTTGGGTGCGAGCAAGTGTGTGACCCTATGGATAGTCAAGTGTAATGCATCACTACAAGAAAAAAGGACATTGGTGAGGGGCGAAAAATGTCACCATAAGCTCATTGGTGATGGTCAAAAGAGCTTTCGTCACCAAAAAATAAACATCACCAAAGGTGGTGTCGCAAAAAGTATAAGTGTTGTAGTGACATTAAAAGTCCATTACCAATAATGATTTATAATGATGGATAGCAACTGTCACCATTTCATATGAGCAATGGTGATGGACCATAGCCTCTGTCACCAAAAACTGAACGTCACCAAAAGTGGTGTCTCCAAAAGTATTGGTGTTGTAGTGACATTCAAAGTTCATCACCAATAATGATTTATAATGACGAATAGCTACCGTCACCATTTAATATGAGCAATGGTGACGGACCATAGCCTCAGTCACCAAACACTGAACGTCACCAAAGGTGGCGTCGCCAAAAGTATAGGTGTTATGGCGACATTCAAGGTCCGTCACGAATATTTATTATAATGACTGATAATGACCGTCACCATTTCATATGAACAACAACTATTTATTGTCATGGATCTTTGATGGTCGTCACTATTGGTGTATATATATGGTGACATTCGTTCACTGTCACCAAAAGTATAGGTGTTGTGGTGACATTCAAGGTCCGTCATGAATAATGAATATAATGACGAAAAGTGACTGTCACCATTTCATATCAACAACAACGATTTATGGTTACGAACCTTTGAGGGTCATCACTATTGATGTGTATATGTGGTGGCGTTCGTTGACCGTCACCATTTCATATTTTTGGCGAGGGTCGAAAAATGTCACCAAAGCTCATTAGTGATGGTCAAAAGAGCCTTCGTCACCAAAAATTGATCATCGTCATTCCATATGGATGTTAGGGCACGATGGAATCGAACCACCAACCTCCTGCTTGTAAAGCAGGTGCTCTTCCATTGAGCTAGCACCCTTTAAAGAATTAGGCTTTTAAAAATTAGGCCTTGAAACTTCATAAATTGTAAATTCTACAACTTTCAATAAATTAAAGTCTCAACAATATTTTACTAAACAAGCAAAGCAACATCAAAGTTGCAGGTCCTTACCTAATAATTATGGAAGTTATGAAAAGTGGGTGGAAGGAAAAATAATTATGTATAAGAGAATCAATATGTTCAGTAATATATTCAATTAGAAGTGAAAATTTGAAGACATTTATAACCTATAAATGACCTATAACTAGCAAATGCACCAAATATTGCAAAGGAAATGTCATAAGTGGATAGCATATGGAAGAAGAGCATTGATGAAAACAAATGCAATATGTTATAGGTTGAGTGAAAGAAAAATCTCAATGTTGTTGTTGTTTGGTGTTTAGATATCTGAATGATATCTAAACTTTTGTGCAAATGTAACACGAATCTTTGGAAACCATGAATGACATATGATAATTAATATATATATATATATATACATATCTCTCTCTCTCTCTCTCTCTCTCTATATATATATATATATATATATATATATATATATATATATATATATATATATATATATATATATATATCCTTTACATAAACCAACATGCAATTTGGAATTTCACAAGTCCTCACTCAAAACATGACAACAACTAAAAAATAAAAAATTTGACTTGGACAGAAAGCAATAGCTTCACCTTCATTCTTGAGCAGCTTCTATTTATTTGAGTTTGACTTGTGACATTCTTTATCTGACAAGGAATCAAAATTGTCACTAATATTAAATTCATCGAACACGGATTTTGGATATCCCACAAACATTTTCATTTTTGTTGCCATCCCTGAAAACCATGGAGTTTCATGTCGATAGTAGAATAAGATGTGGGCCTGCTGCTCAAGAACAAATTCCTTATTAACCATTGTTACCTGACAGAAACCAAAGAGACAACAAAATATCAATGTACACAAAATCCCCTACTGAAATATAATCATAACTTAGCTAAGAAGTCCAAAAGATGTTCTTAATTAATAAACTTTTGTATTTGCAAATATTGTTTCTTTAGATTTAAAAAAGACTATGTTGTACAACGCTTCTATTTATTTATCCAGGCAATTATATCGAATCATATGTCACGCAGTAGCAATCTACAGTACCTAAAGTAAAAAGATAAATTTGCTCAAGAAAATAAATTTAGAAATAAGCTTTGAAAACTATGAGTTTGTCATCAAAGTTTTAATTAGTTTAACAACAAACTAGTTGGAGTTTGAAAATCAAAATCATTCATAGGAAACGAACAGGGCAATGGCCAAAGTCACTATTCATAAACTAGAGTCACTATTGCCATTGCAGATAACTGAAATTTGGGGAATGGTCTAATAATTAGATTTTATTTTCCGGAAGACTCATCAATACCATCATTTTTTTTCCATGGTCTATTGTGTCTCTAGATCCAGATCAGATAGATTTCCATTCTCAAGTTCTACCTTTCAAGTATTGATTTCTGGATCACCCTTTAAACACAATTCTACCACTCCATTTTATTTTGTTTTGTCAAGAGAATTGGTAGGACCTTCCCATCCTCTGTTTTACACCATCAATAACCATCCGTCAATGATATAAAGAATAATAGATACACAACAAAGGCTAAACATGCACTTGTTGTATACCTGTGTTCTAGGACTCATCTAACCTTATTAGTGAAAAAAACTCACCCTGACAAAATAAAATCCGCATGGAATTTACAAAACTTTTTAAAATCAAGCTCCAAGTAAACTAATCAAAATATGAACATCTTTTTAATCGATAAAATCTATGACTTAAAATAAAAGTGGCCTAGAATTGAATGTTAAATCAACCATGTCAAGTAACTAACATCGGGTGAGAAATACAAGCCATGCATATTGGATTAGTGAAAGAATTGATTTGATAAAGCTCAAAATCAAATAGATGACTTACAACTAAGAAACACAAATAAATGATTTAGATCTAAGACATGAGGTTGCCCTTTCAACCATGTTGTTAAATATCTCTTCTTTATGTTGTAAACCATTAAACTTTTTCTGATACCTGGTGGAAGTGGTATTGTAACATTAACCTCTGTTAGTTTGTGTCCATGACTACTTCTCAAGCTCCACTCCATTACCAGCATTTAGGGTTAGATAAGATACATGCAAAAACGATCAGCATGAAAATGAAATCTACATCCTTCTAAAAAAATGGGAGGAAAAAAATATCCACAAATTGAAATAGACTGTAGGATACCTCATTCCTACAACATGATTATCTTTTCATGAACAATTAAAAAAGAAATCACGAGAAATTTAATTTATGCCACATTTTGACAATGAAATATTTTGCATATTCTATGAACAATTGACGAAAAAATCAGCTAAAGCTTGTCAACATCAGGATTATAGTAAAACATAAAAGAACCACTCCAACACATATATAATCCTAAACATAAGTATCTATACATATAAGTATTTATTGAGGACATTGTATTTTGTGAAAATATGGAAGTCAAATCTTTGAAATAACACAATTTATGGTACCACTTCCTTATGAAGTCCATTCATTCGAGTATTTACGAAGTCCATTCAAGAATTTCTTCAAAGTTAAAACAACTAATATGTAGCCTAAAAAAGCTCAGATTTGAAAAGGAGATAACCCAAAGATGTAGATTATATATGTCACATTTATATATCCTAATTTCTAGACATTGAAATGACAATTTTTAGCATACTATTGTGAATTCAGCCCAAAATGCTAGAAAAAAATATTGATGGTTATTTTGCTAATATAGAAGTTTTATACATGCATTTATTTAAACAGTTAGCTTGCAATCTCAAACATATCTAAGGATGCACACAATACGTTGCATCTTTAGTGTTGGTGTGTGAACTTGAGACAACGAAGTCCAACATTTAACAATTTGCCTACAATATGCATTAGCCGAATAGGTGAACAATAGTATTGTAGGTATGTGTTATGAATATATGTATTGCGGGCCAATAAGAGTATTGTTGGAATAGTCATGTCCAACCCTTCCAATTTTGCCTATAATTTGCACTGGTCTAATAGGTGAACAATAGAACTGTAGGTGTGCAATTTGCATCACTTACCTAAATCCAACACCTTCAACATAGAAATTTCAAAGAATATGTCCAAAACTGGTAGGTAATTTTCGAAATGAAAGAGTTGGCTTGATTGTTTCTGGAAAATACTAGATTCTTACATTGTTCAATGTAAATTCATGGCACTTTTCCAAGCTTAGATGGAACAAAAAGGAACCAAGCTAGAAGGTTATTAAAATAATCCTTACTTAGCCAAGGTTTGTGGTTGATCTAAATATGTTAGATATACTTCCCAAAATAATCACTTCCAAATCAAGCAACAATTTCCCACAACCACCCATATCAACAGAGCAATTGTTGAACACAAGTTAGGGAAAATTTGGCCAAAAAAATAAATTAGAAACATGATTGACATCCTTAAATGTTTAAAAATTTTCAACTTGAAAAACAATTATTCCAGAGTAAATTTGAGAACACGATATAAATGGAATATGGTTGGAATAAAAAGATGCCTTGAGAATACGATATAAATGGATATAGATCCAAACACATAAACATGATTGAAATACAAAGTTTCCCAAAGGTTTAATGTATTCCTGCACTCTGATATAGTTTTTGATATGGATCTCTAGAAGGCACTAGCTTTATATGCTATGTAGACCCCGAAAGTTGTCATAGCCTTATCCTTGTCATACCATATTATTATGGCCTTACTGGTGTCTTCTGCCATGATCAAAGACTCAATATCTGAGCATATATTTCTCCTTACTTATTTAAGTAATTAAAAATAATAATGATAATTATAGAACTATTACCTGCACTGATAAAAGAATAACAATTGAAACACTAGTTCTAGGCTTCTAGCTCAATAATGGCTAGCCACAATTGGTTCACCATGAAGCCTCTACACCCATTGCATTACTATTAGATCTCTTACAACAAACAAAACAAGGAAATTATTACAATCTGATCCCTTAGTGTTGAAGAATTGTTTCACAAAGGCTGCCTCCACAACACCAACACCACAATGCCAACAACATTGACCTCCACCCTATGTTGTTCCAGTTGTTACTGTAACTATGACGTGTGCCCAAACTTCCTTACTTTTCAGCCAAGCCAATTGGATAGGGTGGCCACACCCAATGTTGGTCTTCTTGTATTATAAAAAGTATATACAATCCTTGGGAATTTGCATAATTCAATCATCCAAAAAAACTCGTATTTATTAGTTCCATTGTGCATATCTTATGGAAGTCAAATTATAAAGAATTCGTTAAACTTGCAAAACCTTATCAAGTGAATTTATGAAGTTATATTGTGTAATGTTTCACCTGTTTTGACGAGTAGAAAGAAGAGTACTAAGGAAAAACATGATGTGAGTGAGATATTTTAAGCTTACACAACAAAAAAACTTATTGTAGTTTTTACTCATGGAGAAAAACCACCAATCTCAAAGGAATGTTCAATTCAGGTAAAAATTACATATTTCTATTAACAGTTCAAGACATCAAAGCAAACAAGTAATATTTTTATTAACTAGTAAAAAAGGTACATACTTTTATTAATAGGTAAAACAAACAAGATTATAATGATGCCTAGATTGAAAATCAATCTTTGTATTTTGTTTGTAGCTTCATTAATCTTCGATGAAGAAGTGTTTTCTTCGTTTTTTTTTTTCCAAGTTGCCAAGAAATACAACCAGAATTTCTAATGTAGACTTCACTTTTGGACTGTCATAACCAAAATCCTTTTCTTGGATCTGTAAGACCCTCCACATGAGGGGATTAGCTTCATCATCCTTACCTAGAGTATGTTGTATCAAAGCTAAAAAATCACAAGCCTCTCCTGTAAAGAAAAGAAGTTTCATGAAATAAACTAAGAATCAAATAGAAAATGGACTTTGTAACCTAGAGTGTGGATCTCATGACATAGAATTGAAAATACATATGTCAATTACCAAGAAGAAAACACAACTCACCAAATGTAGGACTTTGTTTATCAAAGGATGCTTCACATATCCTCAAGGCTTCCTGAGCTAAATCTTCTGGCTCCCTATGCATCCCTAGATGATATGAAGTTGTTGCAAGACTTAGCATAGGAAATGAAACCTCTGGAGCATTAGGCACCAAGCTAGCTGAAAGTATTCTTAGACTCCTAAGAATATATTTTTTGATTTCTCAAACTTTCTAGATAAAGCATAAGATGTTCCTAGGTTCTGAAGGTGCACTGCCAAAGAAGGATGATCCCTTCCAAGGGCTTCCTCCTTTATGAGTAAGTTCTTCTCCCACAGTAGTTGGGATTCCTCTTCTCTATAAACGAGTAGAAGATAATGAGCACATCATAAGCAGTAACATAAAATTGACTAATGCAATATGATGTTCCTCGATAGCTTTCCTTTACCAACAACATCAAAGATCAGCCCAAATATGATCAATTTGAAGGGTTGTGGAGAAAAATTGAGAGCAAGTTGTCAATGCCCTTCCTCCTATGGATGCAAAACACGAAGGTGTTGATAGCGTTGCCACTGAGTCTATTTGGTTTAAACATATTTTGACCAAGTCTAGTTTTCAATGTTGTGAATGTCAGCATCGGGATAAAATTGGCAAGGGTCCAGAAAACAAAAAAATGGTAAAAATCGGGAAAATATCAGTAAAAATCGGCAAACATTGGCAAAATTAAGATACCATAAAAATATCTTTAAAAGTCGGCAAACATTGGCTAGGCCAAAAAATCGTGATTTCGAGATAAAATCGAGATGTTATCCAGATGTTTGCAACACTCGTTTTCAGCAAGAGAAACCTACTCTAATATGGGGCAATAATCAAAGTGTTATCCATGTTATCAGGCAGCCAATAGAGCATCAAATTCCCAAACCAGTAGAATTCCATATGCATTACATCGAACAATTGATTAATGATAGAATTATTGGTTTTCAGTATTGTCACACACTAAGATGCAGGTTGCTATCATCTTCACTAACCCTTGACAAAGTCTCATTATGTTCAACTTCATACCTTGCTTTGGGTGAAGGAAATTTTCCCTAAGGTGGGGGTAATCTCACTCCCCCTCTCTGATTCTTTTTTTGTTCTGAACACTTTGTACATGGTACCTATCATGACCTTGTAGCCAGGACCCATTTTGATATTTAACATATTTTCCCTATGCCCCCAAGTTGCACATATGATGGAGCATTGGTGTACATACATCATGTAGTTAATTTTATTTAGATTACAACATCTAATCCTGTGCATTTTTGACTTATCACTAATTGGTAGATGAATAGACCAACCACTTATATTTAATGCCATGCCCCTCTCACTATATTATAAATACAGATGATCTCTTGTAATTAAACATAAGACATATATTCTTTTTGTTAGTTCTGCATTTTCTATTATTATTCTATTTTGTGTGGATTGAAATATTATGATTGCCATTGTATCGCAATAGTGGAGATGATTCAGATTCATTTTATCATGATCTAGAGAGGTATGCTTCAAGAAATTAATTAATTTTTTCAAGTATCTTTCCATTTTCAATCCTTTTGAAACCTTCCGCTAAGACTGGAGAAAACCAAAAATATAATTGTTTGCAAATATTATAAAATTGGTAGTGCAAATTTCTAACCTGTACCATTTAAGAGTTCATTTACTACCATTTTGATTTACCACCTAAAGCAGTCACTAAACATTGTAGTGAAAGTGAACTTGAGAAGTAGCTTTCTACTAGTATTCGCACATGATTGCTAAGGAATACTGGAAGAGAGCTTCTTCTCAATGATGTTGTCAAAACACTATTTGTACTTCTCAATGAGAAAATATTATAAGCCAACATGGTGTTCAAAAAATAAATCTCTATGAAAATCCCATGCTTGTTTAGGGGTGCACACAGTTTTGTTGTCTTGTCATAGAGACACTTGGCAAACCAAATCCATTTACATATTGTAAGGCCTGAATCAACCTTAAAAACCTTTCCAAACCAACCATGGAATGTTAACTATGCATCCATACCCTCAGATCTATCCATGTTAACTTTGATGTTCAGTGTCTAATCACTATGCATAATTGACTTATTACAGCTTGGCAGGTGAACTACCCAACCACTTATATTTAACGTTGGGCTCCTCACGGTCTATGTGATAGATACATGTGATCTCCTTGTAATTAAACTTATTTAAATCCATGCTGACAAAGGAAGAACAACAACATAAGTCTTTATGTCAGTTTTTTTTCTTCTGTTGTTGTTTTTCCTTGCCTGTATGGAGCTCAAGCTAACAAATCAACCTGGTCAACACTCTTTGTTTTAAATGTGGAGGCCACAAAACTCGGAAAAAATAACAGAGACTCAAAACCAATTTAAGGAACAAGATTATCACTGTCTATAAAATCTATTGTGTCTAGAATACAAAGCAAGACCCTCCATTCATAACAAACTGGGAAGAGTCCCGCAATTAAGAATTTGATTGGCAGATATACCAACTAAGGATTTAATGTATTACCTAAGTGAACTTAAACCAAGTATGTACACTTTCACCCACTTAGAAAGTGGTAGAAACATTTCATCGCAATTTTCTTCAAGAGCACAATCATTAGCTGGAGAAGTCAACTCAAAAGAAGAAAAATCATATGAAGATCAAGATTCTAAGGGGAATGCTCATAAAACTAAACACTCCTAATGACTAACCGATGTGTATCTGGAACAAGAAATTTACAACCTTTAACATATTCTCGGTAGACAACAAATATGCAAACCAAACATTGTATGTACATTACCTTGCATTTTTCTTTGGGGGTTTGGGCCCAACATTTCTTGCAAAGACTCTAGGATAGCGAATAGAGGGTGTCCATCCTCTCAAGGCTTGTTCTGGGGACACCCCCTAGACAACTTTTGTGAGGAATGCAATTTTGAACATATTTGGCACAATTGATGGCTTTAGCCCAAAACTTCCAGTGAGGACCTCTCGAATGGATCATGCAATTTGTCATCTCCATCAAGCTATGATTCTTCCTTTCCTGTGGATAGTAGGGGAAAGTATGTTGTAGGGAATTTTCCTACCTTCATTAATCACATGAAGTCCACTCTCCATCAATAGTTCAACATGAATGACTTGAGGCTCCTTCACTACTTTCTTGAGATACAGGTCACTTGGTCTGCATCTAGGATAAGCATCTCACAAACTCAAGTATACCTTGGATCTCTTGAGTAGATTTCACATATTGGATTGCAAATCTACACCCACCCTCTTTTCATCAAGGGTCATGTTTTCAACCAAGTGTTTCCACTCCTTTGGTTGACGCTATGTGGTATCAACAACTCTTTTAGTTTGCATCTAGGATAGGCATATCACAGTTCAATTGTGCCTTTGATCTCTTTAGCAGATTTCAGAGATTGGATTGCATATTTACACCCACACCCTTTTTGTCAAGGGTCAAGCTATCAACCAAGTGTTTCCACTCCTTTGGTTGATGCTATGTTTTATCGGCAGCTCGTTGGAGGCATTTTGTACTTGACTCATAGTTGTCTAGATATCTCCTATGTAGTCGGTTGGTCTCCCAGTCATGAAGGAACCATAAGAGCTTCATTAGAAATCTACATTCAATATTATTCTGATGGTAATGCAAATTTAGTGGGTTATACTGACTCTGATTAGGTTGGAAATCTTGATTACTACAAGTCCAACTCTATGATCTATCTATGTCATTCATCTTGGATCTGGTCCTGGTTTTTGATCTAGGAAAGAGCAAGTTGTCAATGCCCTTCCTCGTATGGATGCAAAATATAAAGATTTTGATAGTGCCGCCACTAAGTCTATTTGGATTGAACACATTTTGACCAAGTCTAGTTTTCAGCAAGAGCAACCTACTGTAATATGGGGCAATAGTTAGAGAGTTATCCATGTTATCAGGCAACTAGTAGAGCATCAACTTCCCAAACCTATAAAAGTCCATATGAATTACATCTAACATTTTATTAATGGTAGGATTATTGATTTTCAGTATTGTCACACACTGAGATGCAAGTTTCTGACATCTTCGCTAACCCTTGACAAGGTCTCATTATGTTCAACTTCATACCTTGATTGGGGTGAAGGAAATTGTCCCTAAGGTGGGGATAATCTCACTCCCCATCTCTGATCTGTTTTTTTTAACACTTTGTACATGGTACCTATCATGACCTTGTAGCTAGGACCCATTTTGAGATTAAACATATTTTCCCTATGTCCCTAAGATGCACTTATGATGGGGCATTGGTGTACATACATCATGTAGTTAAGTTTATTTAGATTAAAATGTCTAATCCTGTGCATATTTGACTTGTCACTAATTGGTTGGTAAACAAGCCAACCACCTATATTTAATGCTAGGTCCCTCTCATTGTATTATAAATACAGGTGATCTCTTGTAATTAAACACAAGACATATCTTATTTATGTTAGTTTTGCATTTTCTGTTATTATTCTGTTTTGTATGTATTGAAATATTACGATTGCCATTGTATCATAACAGTGGAGATGATTCAGATTCATTTTATCATCATCTAGAGAGGTATGCTCCAAGAAATTAATTAATTTTTTCAAGTATTTTTCCATTTTGAAACCTTTTGTTAAGACTAGAGACAACCAAAAATAGAATTGCTTGCAAATATTGTAAAATTGGTAGTGCCAAGTTCTAACTTGTACCATTTTAGAGTTCGTTTACTACCATTTTGATTTCCCACCTAAAGCAGTCACTAAACATTGCAGTGAAAGTGAACTTGAGAAGTAGCTTTCTACAAGTATTTGCACATGATCACTAAGGAATACTAGAAGAGAGCTTCTTCTCAATGATGTTGTCAAATCACATGTTTGCACTTCTCAATGAGAAAATACTATAAGCCAAAATGGTGTTCCAATAATAAATATCTATGACAATCCCATGCTTGTTTAGGGGTGCACAAAAATTCATTGCCTTGTCATAGAGACACTTGGCGAACCAAATCCATTTATGTATCGTAAGGCCCTAATCAGCCTTAAAAATCTTGCCAAACCAGTGACTGAATTATCCTAATTAATTTTAGCTGTTTTTTGTAGACCATACGAATTACGGTATATAAAACTAAACATTGTGTTTTCCCCCAATTCCATCTGGAGAATGATTATCCCCTAGTTTTTCCTAGGTTGAAAGGGAATATTTATTAAATTTATGTAAGCAAATTTTCTAACAAATATATGTATAATTCAAGGAAAGGAATAAACATTGGTATAGTGTAAAGGATAAAAAATATGGTTTTCAAAGTTAGAGTTGAATCTCAATTGGAACCCCTAATACTTAATAAATGACACAACCACATATGATTGCTAAAAAATCACATCATTAATAAAGCGTTAAAACAGTGAGCTAATGTTAGATAACATTATAAACATTGCATAATTTCCTCGCCATGCAACTTCTTTTGAAATCTTCTTGTCTTTATTCTCTCATTGCTAGATGAATCTCTCCCTTACTTGCCCCTCTTCATCATACTTTTTCTCTTAGTACCCTCCCTAGGCAACAATATTTTCTTTCTAAGAAATTCATCTCTTATCTGACACCTTCTCCCCATGCCTCATCAACACACCAGGAGTCAATGAGGGGTTTCTTACTTTCAGGATCAAGGGAGCTCTAGAGCCCAACAAAGAGCATCAAACTTTGCCAAAAGGTATCTAGCCAATACTCCAAAATATATTAAGGAGAAATTACTCAGGTATAATGTGACATAGCTAGGGGATGTCATTGTTTTATAGATTTTGAAGTGCTTTGGGAAATAATTGATTGGGTTCCTGATACAAGGCATGCCAGAGTTTCCTATACTCAATACATATACATTTTTGACATCAATTAGCATTTGAATCTCTTGCTTGGCCATGTCTTGCTAGATTGAAATAAGTCCAAAAAGAAAAACCTAGATGTTCTCCTGGCAGTAGAAAGGAGCCAATAGTGATGGATGCTTCAAACTTTTTCAGATCCAAATGAAAATTTCCAATCATTTTAGTTTTTTCAGTTACTTTTGTCAATTTTTTATTTCTAAGTTCGCTGATAGATCAAGCTTTCTAGCCCTTTAGTATAGATTTTTTGTTTCTTTGATGAAATTTCAAAGACAATTTGTTTGGATGTTGGAAATTTATGGTTTTCTCACTAGTTTGGTTTCCCAAGTGGAAAACCAAGGCAAACCATAAACTGCTATGATGTTTTTCTTCAAGGCTTAAATAGATTTTTTCTTTACAAAAAATTAAAAATAAAAGACATGAAAAGTATTGCAAAGGGGTTATTTTTAAGGCAGGACCAAAACATGGCAAAAGTAAGCCAACAATTTCCCAAACCATGTGGGCATCCAAACTAGTTGCAAGGCTACCTAAAAAGCTTAGATTCTTTCGCAAGCAATAAGGCAGCTCAGTAGGCTGGTAGGCCTAATGCTGGGCATTCAAGAGGTATAAATAATGGGATATAGCACCTTGAAGGTTGAAGCCTAATTGATAAACATGACTATGTCATCAAGAATTAGGCTATGTTTTGGCCATCCTCTACTCCTTATGAGCATACTTAGATCCCAGCAAACCACAAAAAATCCTATTTCATGGAAGGGGAGAAAGACTTAAATTTACTCTCTAGAATCCATATGACCATAAAGAGTTACCAATTTTTTTCCAAGAAGAGTCAAAGAAGAAGCTTTATCCACACCTAAAAATAAGATTGTTTTTCAGTGAGTAGAAGAATCCAAAGTTTTTTGAAACCAAAACCATCTTATATGGCATCATCAACTAGAGCAAAACAACATAATGCAAAATCATGTGAGTAAGGTCTTCTTATTAAAGCCATACAAATTTGGCTATCAAGAAATCAAAATCCCCATAAATCCACATGTTGGACACCTGGATTCATGGGCATGCAAGCTTTCATGTCTGACATGTGGCAAACGGTCCAGCCCCAGCTACCCCTACATATACAACAGTCGAGGCACCAAATTTTTTTAAAAATTTGTTCAGATGTGTTTGATGTGTAAGAAATGTGTCCCAACAGATCAATAAAGTGTCCCAATAAGGAGGTTCCTCTCAACATGATTTGACTCAACGAAAAGGGTTCTAATATATCTGTGAGATAACCACAGCATGAAGGAGCTAGGAGGACATGTATTGGGTATGCTTTTGGTGTGTTTTTCTTTCCATAGGTTCGACCTTGAAGCTGAATGGCAGCTGCAAGTTAGGGAAGTGAAGATTAGTGAGTTTTCTCCATTGCTGAAGTATTGTAATCATTTCAGGAAGGCCATAGGATGTGTGAGTCTTGGACAAAGGAGCTGAAGGGTTGTTCTATGAAGAAAAATAGGCCGCATATCTAATCCCATGTACAATACACATGGAACCTTGGTGAGGGTTGTTTGCAACTTAGAACCTTAGCCAAATAAGGTTAGATTTTCCTAAAGGAAGGACCGTAACATTTGTCTCTAGATTTGGGCTATTTAGGCAACATATCTTCAAGCCCTAACTGTAAATTTTCAACCACAAAACTTGTCAATTCTTTGACTAGGCTTCACTGCTCAAATTATGGGATTGTCTTTGCCTCTTCATAATCAGCAAAGGAAGCCACTTTAAGTGAATCAAGTCTAAGATCTTTTGGAGCTTGTTGATTTTCTGCTTTGAATTCTATTGTCTATTGGTTAGGGCAGAACTTGTCTGTTATTATTTGAAGGCAGAGTTACAAACTTGTCTGGGCATTATATTTGGCATATGATCAGTGGTTATAGTCATCATCTTGGAAAGTCATCCTTGACATTGATTGTACTCACATTCTCTTTCTCTGTTGAACATTTGATGATTAATAATAATAAGAAGATTGATCAAGGGTTTTCCCCATCTTGGGGTTTTTCCTTGGCTTGAGCCAATTTATTGTGTCCTCATGTCTTGGCTTGTCTTCGTTATTTATTATACATGTTCTTCTCTCAATTATTTTCATCATGATAATGTTTCACATGATTGCTAATGAGTTAATAATTGGGCTAATGAGATATTGAAGCTTTTGTCTTCAGCATAGAACATGTGATCCTAAATTTAATAGTAAGTGACAATGTCGAAATTACAAGATGGTCTCCAGTATGAGGACAGTTTAGAGGGGTTGTCCAACTATAGTCCATGGAAGGAAAGGATCAAGTTGGTCTTGCAGGTCAACAAGATCAGGGAGTTCATTGAGAAAGCCATCAAGAATCCAACTAATCCAAAGGAATTGGAAGTGTCTAGGAAGAACACTGCACATGAGATGTGGATGGCTCTTCAAAAAAATTTCTAGATTAAGAACAAGAACCAAGTACTAGTATTGGAGGATAAGTTGAAGTCCACCAAGATGATATAGGGTGAAGGAGTGACTTTGTATATGACGAGATTGTCTAAGGTCAAAGATGAGTTTGTTGTCGTTGGTATGACTATTTCAGATTTTGATATGGCGAGGATAGCTTTGAAAGGGTTCACAAATTAATGGAAGCCCTTCATCAAAGGGATTGTTGCTAGAGATAGGTTTCCAAAGTGGAATGGGTTGTGGGATGACTTCATTCAGGAGTATTTGCGAGACGAGGATCTTCATCCGAAGAAGAGGGCTTCAGATGATGACATGGCATTTACGACATGAATGAAGGGTAAGCAGAAGAAGGACTTGAGTAAAGTTGAGTGTTTCAACTGTGGCAAGATGGGATCATTTTTCATTGAGATGTCCGATGAAGAAGAAGGGAGATGACAAGAAGAAGAAAGAGAAGTAAGCTGTTGGTGTTGCCACTTTTGATGAGATAGATGCTCTCACTAGGAGATTGGAGGAGGACAACTTTGCTATGATCTCTCATTTCTCGCAAGGTACTATCGATGACGATGGATGGTACATGGACAATGGTGCTTTGAAACATATGAAAGGGTCACAAGAGGTTTTCGAGACTCTAGCTGAATGGGACTTGAAGTTGCATAGGGTGTTGGGCGACAAGAGTCAGAAGGAGATCCAAGGATCTAGAGTTGTGCCATGTAGGATGGATACAGGACGGGTGATGCAAGTCTAGGATGTATTGTTTGTATTAAGACACACATATAGAGGCTCTATCTCCACACGTATTGTGCTTGAAGTTAGAGAGCATGGTCTATACAGGCTGACGGGAAAGCCTATGGATCATGGGAAGAAGAAGCAGGTGGAGCAAGTGCAAGTGCAGGCTTCAGAGGTACAGGTACAAGTTCTAGAGAAGAAGGTACAGGTTCCAGAGGCACAGAGGGAGTCGAGTTCTAGTGGAAGCTTGCAGATTCAGAGGGAAACTTTGCATCCTAAGAATAGCGTGTGATTAGTGGGGAGTAAGGGTGATTCCACATATACCAAGAAGGAATCATGGAGGGATTGGAAAATGATACAGGAGAAGAAATAGAAGCATGATGCTCCAATGACAGTGACACTTTTGAGACAGGCGTAATCCATGCTACAACGATTGATGTAGTGATGAGCGCCAAGAGTTGGGAAAGTGTTGCAAGTAGTGATGATGATTATGAGTTACTTCCTAGTCATGGAAGTACCACTCTCGCTAAGAGGGAGTGCTGAGTTTTTAGTAGCTTGGGAGGTACTCCAAGCCCTAGGTTTCAGGGTTTGGAGGGGGGAGCACCACAAGAGTCACTTATGGGCTTGGATTGCCCTTAAGTGATAAGAGTCATTGATATTATCTGTAACTGGATTGTCAGGAAAGCATCCAGAGATTGTATTCAGAAATTACTACTGCTTAATAATAAAAACCCTCAGAGTTGTTGCAGATGGGCAAGATCCTTGAGGAGTCCACCTCTTGGATCAATACCTTACTATGAGAGCCCAAATCAATAGTAGTAGGATGGACCAGTGCCATTTGGTGTAGAGGAGTTCTGGAGTGATAGTTGCAATGGCCAGGAGCGTCGGAGACTGAGAAGCGTAGAGTAGAGTTGGCAACAGTTCAATTGGCACAGAGTAGAGTCAGCAACAACGTAGAGTCTCCATAGGGTCAGCGTAGAGACAAGTAGCAGTCAGACTCCAACAACGAGATGCATCATACTAAACATAGTTAGTTCAATATTTGGGATACTTTTACGTTGTTGATGCAGTAGCAGCAGCCGTTGGGGAAGGATGCAGTGCTGGTAGTGGCAGGGCCAACATCAACGTGGATGCTGAATTTCAGAGGGAGTTGCAGTATGGATGCAGTGTTGGTAGTTGCAAGGTCAAAAATAGTACATATGCAACATTTTCACAATAGTTGGTGGACAGGATGTTAGACATTAGCAACCTAGAAAGAGATGTTGTGGAACAGGGTGATACTCCAGCAGGGTGCATTGCTAGAGAAAATTCCTCGCTAAGAGGGGTTGTTGATTTCTGGTAGCTTCTAATGTGCTCTAAGTCTCAAAATTTGCAGAGAGGGGCTTAATTATGGGTAGATTGTCCTCAAACAAGGTTGTTGCAGGCCTGTGGAGCCATTCTGAAGCATGACGCAATAATTAGAAGGAGAGTCGAGGCCTATATGAGGGCTAGAACATCCCAAAATTGCAACATACTAGCACAGACTCTCAAGAAAGGACTACTGCAGGTGTAAAGAGAAAGTCTGGGTAGAAAACAAGGGTTGGAAGTGACTATGGCCTTGCCCTTGTTGAAGAAAGGGCTAACTAGGTTCAATTTTCATAATGACTTATAATTATGATTTCATGAAAAGAAGAAACAAATGTATTTATTGTATTCCTTGCATCATGGGTTTCATGAGAAAGAAGTGTTTTTCATAGGTCAAAGACTTCTTCTTAATGTCTTTAGGTTTTGTTGTCTTGTTATGAATATAAGTAAGAAGTCATGAAGTCATGTTACACATGTCAAAGTTACACTCCAAGACATTGTCACTATCTCTCTTGCAGTTGGCTAAAAGAAGGACAATATTCTCCTTAAGGTAATGTTGGCCTATCTCCAGGATCTCATGTCGGCCTAAATGGCAAGCATAAGTCACTATATATATAGAGTAACCTCACCTCATAATGGTCAAGGAAATCAGACATATCTGATCGGAAACAATACAAATCTCAGAGTGAAGAAGATAAGGGTATTACAGTGAAGAAGGAAGGTGACTACAACTGCGTAAATGTCTTAAGGATTGTTGGACTAAGTCTGTCATCTAAGTGAAGGATAAAATTTTGTTCTAAGACAGTGGTAGCTATAGTTAAGGGCTATATCAAGCATTGAATGGTGATAAAAGAAGACCGAAGACAGAGAGGTTATCTTGGACCAAAAGAAGAGATCAGTGAGGGCCGAGGATTATATCTAGGGTTGCAAAAGAAAAAAAAAAGGAGACCGAGACTCTCCTAGTGACATTGTAATAATAGTGCGAAGAAGGAATGAAGTGATACAGTGCAAAGGAGGAAGACTGTGAAGAGATTTTATTTTTAGTTAAGGCTCCCATTGAGAGCCTTTAGGGATATTGTCATCTAGTCATAAAAGTCTAAAAGAGTCATTATCATGTAATGAAGGCATGTTACACATTGTAAAGAGTCATACTTGTCTTTGTAAGTAACCCTCCAAGACCTTGTCACTAGCCCTCACTCAAGTCGGCTTACAATGTAAGGATGATTTGAGAGAGATAATGGTGGCTTTACCCTAGAGATCATATCAGCCTAATGGGCATGGACAAACAAGTATATATAGCAGTGCTCGGCCTCAATTGGAGGAAATCAATTCGGTGAAGCAAGTCTCTCATATAAGTGTGCAAATCCTACTAGAAGAAGCCTCTACATCAGTGAAGCAAGAAGGAAGGATAGTGAAGATCGTTGTGGACTGTTTTGGGCTAGTTTACTCACTCACGTGTGAAGGTAGCAGATCCAAAGTTGTCAAGAGGAGGTAAAAGGATTGCAGTCACATTGAGGTGATCCTGTTTGGGTGGAAGAATTCACTAGAAGAAGCCGAGTAGAAGTGTAACGAGTCTCTCTCTTAAGGAGACTATTCAAGGAGTGAAATTATCTAGGGTTTATGTTGTAGGGTTACAAACCTACAATAAGAGGCTGAGAATTTGAAGGAAGCCAAGAAGAGGAAGAGGAAGACCAACTTTGAAGAGGAGGCTAGTGACTTGGTCTTGGGAGGACTCTAGTGTCAAGGGTATTTTTCATGGTCTTGGTATTAGTCAATTGAAGGTTCCATAAGAAGAATTTTGTTCGGGTTTTCCTCTCAAAGAGTGAGAGGTTTTGGGCCTTGGATGACTAGCCTATATACTATGTCTCTTGTCTCTTTATTGTTCATGATTTGGTAATTGTCTTGATGAAAATAACATGATAATAAGTCAAGAAAAAATATTTCAAGAATTAAAAAGACTCACAAGCAATTATCATAAGTAGAGAAATCATCTAATTAGTCATGCCCTAGATTTCTCAACATGATAGAGGCATGGATGCAAATTTTCAAAAGATTTTATGTTCCCAAGATAGTAGAATCTAGTCCTGCAATGGTTGATATGTGTCTATGACTCACATTCCCTGATACAAACTTACGAAAACAACATGCTTATCCCATGGAACCAATATTTCATGAGGGACAGAACATGACATCATTATGTACTCCCAAGTGGTAGTAAAGGATAATTTTCAAAGTTAATGGGCAATAATTATTATATTCCTATGCAATCTTGGATGGACAGATCTTGTAGCAACTTATGTCAACACTTACATGTGTTTGAACTTTGAAGCTACCGCTGATTTGCAGGTACCAAAAATTCTTGTTCATCCCATTAGTGATAGAAAACTCAACCTATGAATGCTGGAATTTTCATGTTTCATTATTTTGTGTGATAACTTTGCATAAGGGAAGAAAACATTGTATTGATGAAGTTTTAAAGTGGTTGCATTGGATCAATGATTTCAGGTAGCACCCTCATTTTTCACATGCTACAATAGGGTAGGAAAGGAATAAACTCCTTTGAGCTGCAGTGTAGCATGAATAAGCTCCCTTGATCACTAAATTTGATTTCATGTTGGCATAAATATATGACTTGTCTTTTGCTTTGTAAAACACAAAATTGTGTGGTGCTTTTACTAGAAGTGGAGGCCATTCTCATATATACATGACAAAATTCTAAGACTTTCAAGCACTCCCAAGAAGAGAACATCTCCGAGTTGGAGCTTGTATTACCCCGTATTTTGGCATAGGGTTAATACTAGTGAATTATCAAGAATTAACCAATTTGATGTTGGGATGTTGGATATAGAAATGTCAGCTATGTTTCCTGGATGTTGGATATATAAATGGTATCTATGTTGAATGATCAGACTGTTAAGGTCTTCTCCATGATGAAGAATATTCTCACAATGTTCTTTGTGAGGAGTCACTGAAATTGTTCAATCGACTGTAACAGAATGGGATGACAGTGGATAATTTCACCTTTTCCACTGCTTTTGCAGCATGCTCTAGTTTTGGATGCAGTTCCATATAATCATCACTAAATTTAGGCTAGACTCAAATATTTGTGGAGAATGGTCTTGTTGACCTGTATGCCAAATGTGGCAGCATAGAAGAGGTGTGCTTATTGTTACACAGGCAACTCATAAGTCTCAAAAAAAATAATTATTGATCGAGGTCCTTAGGGCAAGAATGTTGTTTTGGGTGAATATGACAAAGATTTGACCGAGATGGCTAGGCAAGAACCTAATTGTGGGGTCATTATATGTCTATGGAGCATCAAAGAGCACTCCATGGAAGGAACATCATCTTGGAATTCTATATAGTGTGAGTACAAGCAAGTTAAGAGAATTTCAGGAGTGGATTCCTAGGAACTCTCATGTAATGATTCTATCTCAAGTGTGATCCTACATTGGGAGAAAAAACCCTAGTGAATTCACTATTAACACAGTTTTGCATAGCTTTAATTGAATCTTAGTCAAACTCTTGCACTCTTTCCTGATTGCTCCACTTTCTAGGTTGAGTCTAACAACTTTTCTTAGCTTTTGAGATCCCATTTTCATTTGATCTATTATGCCATCTTTCAATCTATACATTCCATTCAGCTTGACATCATCAGCCACAAAAACAACATCAGCTATAGTCAATTTAATCCTTTATCTAGTTTTCCCATGCCTGAAAGGTCAAGCCAAGAAATGCACAAAGTTTAGGGCACAAGACATTTTATTGCTTGTTTTCACTTGTTTCATACTAAAATAAATTTTACATCTGAAAAGAAAGATGTGTTTAAAACATTCTAGATTAATGACACCAAAATAAAAATACACTCCATTGGTGACCATAAAATTTTAATAGGGCAACAAGGAATTACAATTATGAAAAAAGGCAAGGAAAGAAGGATTGAAAACAAAGAAACAGTTAAAATAGTGAGCCAATGAGAATGATATGAAGCCTAATTGATCAAGTTGGGACATCCAAGGTAAGTAAACAATAAAAATAAGATGCAATTAGCTACCTCTTGAGTTGGTTTAGTAGCCTCTGGAAGCTTCTCCTCTAGCACAGAGCCTTAATCATGCTCGTCTGATTCCACGGCCATTTCCTTAGGATCCAATTTCTTTGCTTTGGGACTCTCAGGAACATGGGTCGAGGCAAATCTGATGCCCTTTTTGGGTCTCTGGAAATTTTAGGGATGACTAGATCATCACAATCCATGTGTGCTAGAGCATTTGGCTGGTGACAACATATGATCTTAAGACATTTGATTTCCTTGTTGTAATCAATGTATTATTGCTTTGTTATCTACTTCTTTGCTAATCTTCGAATTGGAAAGGCACCTGTCATCTTCTTTGGTGAAGCCATTATCGCCCATGCCTTCAGCTTCCTCTTCCTCCATGGAATCCTGAACATATAGCCTGTTGAACGCCTAGCTGTGCTTGTCTAGAAGTATTTAGAAGTATTTTGAAGTGGCAAAGAGAAATGGAGGGTTTGAGGCTGGGCCATCGACCATGAATGTGGGAACCTTATGCAAATTCCCTCTTCCCTTTGTAGAACGAAATCACCACGATTGGAGAAACCGAAAATCCAATCCCTTGAATTCAACTAGATGCATCAGATCATATCTTCTACGGCATGGTTGCACCTTTCCTTCGCCCTTCCCTGGACACACACCTTGCAACGTGACATAAATAAACGAGGGAAATGGACATTTTTTTATATTTTAAAGACAAATATCGTGGGAAATCTTGAACATAAATGAAATACATATGCGTTTTTCAAGGGTAATTAAATGAAATAGGTAATTTTTTGCTTAATAGGGAAGTATTTCCAATTATTAATAATTATTAATTGTATGAAAATTGATGGGTTTCTATGTCATTAAACATTATTGGAGTGGATTTTGCTTGTGATATTAAATGTGAATTATGGTGAAATTAAAATAAGTTTTGTGTGGTTAAAAAGTGCAGCTAAGTAGTAATATGATGAATGATCATTACAATTAAATGTTTGGTTTAATAAGGATAAATAATTTATGGATATTTTTTATGATATTCAATATAGGGAGTCAACATGGAAAACGTGATAGTTTGGTTCCCACATGCTTTAGAAAATTGATATCTATTTGTCCATAAACATTATGGGTTGAAAAATAACATAGGCTCTAGAGTTAAGTTTGTTCCAACTTAGTTATATCTTGAACCAAAAATTGTTGTTGACCTCATGGATATGATTGGCATTTGGTGGCTTGTAGGGTAGTCTTGTTATGAAATAAATGGATGTAGTAGGTTAGGTAGGAGGAACCATTTCGGTGGAACTTGGCCATAAAGGGGACATCTATCTTTGAATATTTTTTTAAGAGAAAATACACCTAGTTGATTATGATTGTAAGGACATCACTTTAGAATCTAGGCTAGTGTGCAGACATTGACCAAAGAGTGATTAGTCAAACCCACAAAAGTATTATAGGTGCTTCTAGAGAAGTAGGTGTTTTTATGCTCTCATAGATGTTCCCCTAAGCTTTCCAACCATCTTTGTGCTCAAGGTGTTACCAGACTTCATTGGGTTTATGTGTTCCCTTCGGAGTTGTTCACAGCTGGCAGATGGAAAAGCGCCCATGATTTGGGCCTGTGGGGTTCTTTTGTTGTGGAGTGGGATAGTTTCACCAAATCCCTCATTGTCAGTGGTATTACACTATCTAAGGAGGATGATTCTTTTGAATGGGCCTGCAACTCCTCGTATGATCATGTCACAACTCACCATGCCTATTGTGCTATATCGAAAAGCTACCCTTTGCAAAGGGTTAGTTGGCGACATTCAAAATTATGGGATTGGCCTATTTCCCCTAAACTAAAATGTTTTATGTGGCTTTCCTTAGAGAACCGTATTCAAACTTGGGACTGTGTATTGCGGAAAAGTTTTCATGGCCCAAATGTCTGTGTTCTTTGCACAAAAGATTAAAAAATTGTCAATCTTTTATTTTTTAATTGTAACTTTTCCAAGTCCCTTTGAAATCTTGTTTTAGAAAAGTTCTTGTTTAATCTTATTTTAGAAAATGTTGCAGAGAAGTACCCAAAACACAAATATTTTGGGTATGATGATGGGTGAGGTCAAATCTCAAAAAGGTCTTGTGATTGAGACCCATGTTCAACTCTGGTATAGCTATAGTTGAGACCCGTGTTCGAATCCCAAACCTATACAAACATGTTTGATAACATGTTTACTATAATTAACTCGAAAGAAATAGTTGGCCCACCTTAGGAAGAACAAATTATGTTTTTTTTCCAAACATGTAAGTTGATATATTACAGTTTAATGAATATGTTTTCCTATTACCATATATGGTTTTATACTTTATGAAAAAAATCATCAAGACTTCACAATGTTATATAACTTAGTAAAAGATTCACCAAGACCTTACAAAGTTTTATTATTCAGTGCTAAGGCATACTAGAGTGTGAGGGAAGCATGCAGCCAAGATTTGCGAGGTGCCACGGTATGCCAATGTGTGCTAGGAAGTGTTAGGGGGTGTAGGGAAAACACAAGGGATCCCTAGGTCAAATTAATGCATGGAAATTAATTTATAATAGTTTGTGACAGGAAGTGTCAGTGAGTTCCAAGTGTGCTAAGGAGGGAGTGGAAAGGTATGCTAGGTAGTGATAATGCATGTTAGAGGCTAGGGAAACATGCCAAGATGTGCCAAGTGTTAGCGTGTGCCAATGCATGCTAGGGAGTGTTAGGGAGTTCCAGGGAAACACAAGGGATAACTAGTTCAAAATGCATGGAAATGAACGAATAAGAGTGTGTGATAGGGAGTGTCAATGAGTTTCAGGTGTGAAGGAGGTAGTGACGAGGTTATATTCTAGATAGTGCCAAGGCATGCTAAAGTGCCAGGGCATGTCAGGGAGTGCTAGTGTGTGTGAGGGAGTGCCAAAGAATGCGAAGGAATGGATGGGGTGATAACACGTGCCAAATAGTGCCAAGGGATTGTTAGATGTACCAAATGTTATGGCATGTCAACATGTAAAATATGTTTCTTAGTTGTTTTATGACTATCGTTGGATGTGAGCCTTGACTAGGCAACTTGTAACTTGTTAAGTGGGATAAGTTGAAATTGGACATGAGTAGCCTAAGATGAGTTATAATAAGTTCTTAGGTGAACACAACACATTATAGTTGTAGTAACCATAACTTGGTTGAGTTGTTGTAGTTGAGGCAAGAATTGGTTGGGTTCCCAAGTCCCAAAAAAGGTAAGGGTAGTTGTGAGGGCAAGATAGCTAAGGAGTGTTAGGGCATGCAAAGGAATGAAAAGGCATGCTAACACATGTCGAATAGTGATAATGAATATTGAGGAGTATTAGGGAGTGCCAAAACATCATAAGGGAGTACTACGTCAAAATGCACGGAAATGAACGAATAAGAGTGTGTGCTAAGGAGTGTCAACTAATTCTAGGTGTCTCAAGGGTAAAGTGCGTTAGGACAGGGTAAAAATAGGACTTGTAGGAGGCAAGCCTATGGTTATGAAAAGGGGTTGGAAAAAGTAATTTTAACCAAGGCATGCTAGAGTGCCAAGGCATGTCAGGGAGAGCTAGGGTGTGTTAGGGAGTTCCAAAGCATGCCAAGGAATGAAAGGGATGCTAACACGTGCCACATAGTGCCAATGGATTGTTAGACATGTCAGGTGTTATGGCATGTCAAGATGTAAACTATGTTGCTTAGTTTTTTTATGGCCACAGTTGGACGTGATCCTTGACTTGGTAAATTGTTAAGTGGGATGAGTTGAGATTGGACATGAGTAGCCTAGGATGAGTTATAGGTAGTTCTCAGGTGAATAAGGCATAGTCCAGTTGTAGTAACTATAACTTTGTCAAGTTGTTGTAGTTGAGGCAGGACTTGGTTGGGTTCCCACGTCTAAAAAAAAGTAAGGTTAGTTGTGAGGGTATGATAGCTAAGGAGTGTCAAGGCATGCCAAGGAATGAAAAGGCATGTTAGTTGTGAGGGTATGATAGCTAAGGAGTGTCAAGGCATGCCAAGGAATGAAAAGGCATGCTAACACATGTTGGAGAGTGTCAATGCATGTTGAGGAGTGTTAGGGAGTGCTAGGGGAACACAAAGGTCAAAATTCTTGGAAATGATCGAATAAGAGTGTCTGCTAATTACTGTCAGTGAATTCTAGGCATCCCAAGGATGAAGTGTTTTAGGAGAAGCTCATAATAGAACTTGCAAGAGGCAAGCTTATGGTTGTGATAAAGCATGGGCAAAGTAGTTTTATAGAAATGAATAGTTTGGGTTGGGCACAACATTATTTTTCAATGACTTGGTTGAGTTCCCAAGTAAAAAAAAAATGCTATCTACGAAGCCATGACAACTAGGGCGTGCCAAGGTGTTCCAAGGAATGCCTAGAAGTACTAACACATGCTAGACAATTCCAAGGCATGTTAGGTATGCCAATACATGCCAAGGGATAAGGCATGCCAAGATGTGCCAAGTGTCAGGGTGTGGCACCAATGCATTTTGGGTTGTGTTATAGCCAAGTGCTAGGGAAACACAAGAGAGCACTAGTTTCAAATGCATGGAAATGAATGAATAAGAGTGTGATGGGGAGTGTCAACCAGTTCTAGATGTGTTAGGTGTCAAGGAGTGATAGGATGTGCTAGGAAGTGCAAAATCATGCCAGGAATGTAGGGAATGCTAACATGTGCCACATAGTGCCAAGTGATTATTAGATGTTTTAGGTATTATAGAATGTCAAGATGTAAAATGTTATAAATGTTTGAGCTTCTGCAATGTCAACACTTTGGTTTGCTATGATTTTTTTTAATGAAGTAAACAGGCATACAAAACAGCACGGAATTCAAAACCCTTACATGTCTATAGATTGAGCTTGCTAGGTTAGACAGAAAATTTGAATCACTTGTAACTTACACATTAGAACAGTACTATGGAATGAATCGATGTAGAATGTCAGGCCCCACTTGCATACAGCCTTGTCCATTCTTTTGTTGTTTCCACAGCCTCAATTTCATTTGTCTTCCAGTGTTTTGCAATGTTTTCAGAAAGAGGGTCATCTGGATTTGGTGCACTTAACAGTGCTTGTATACTCAGTAAAACTGTTCGAATTTGCAATGCTGGACTCCACTTGTCCTTGAGAATATCAAGGCATATGCGTCCAAGCTTATCAATATTTGGGTGGTAAATCTTTGTCAAAAACGAACCTTTGGTGCTGCCATTGGATACTCCTCAGGCAGAAATAACTCCAACTTGAAAACACCCCCTTCATATGGAGACTGAGATGGACCAAGAATCATCACATTAAAATACCGTAAATTGTCCTCAGATGGAGAAGCACTTATACCAGGTGTTGGTTCAGTAAGCAAGCGTTGAGTTTCCTTTATGATTCTGCGAGGCAAATTACTGTTCGACATAGCTGCAGGGTAGAAGAAAGAAAGCCCTTCAAAAGAGAATCGATCTGAACCTTATCGTTCGTTTGAAGCTTGATGGACCAAACCTCAGGCTCTATTTATGAAGAAACCCTCATTCTGTCACAGCAAGAGTGAAACCCAACGATAATAATTAAATGCATAAAATAATGGTAAAATGGTCCAGGAATTCCATATATCTAGATGAAGTGCAGATCTCGGGTTCTCATGAAGTTTCGAACGACTGTCACAGGAAAGGATCTCGGATACCACAGTGATGAATTTTTGGAAGTCTGTCCATGGTGCAATATGTGGATACCTCTGTAATTTAAGTGGATGATCACAATATTTTGGATCTTTGAGATCTTAGTGATCTAGGACATCAGAAGATCTCAGATAACCCATGTTTCAGACTAATTACATTTTTTTTTTTTTTTTTGATGTCCAAAGCTACAATTTATAAATGGTCGAGTTTTATAAAAAAAGCATTCAACAACAATACAACCAGCCTTATCACAAAACAAGCTTATTTTCTACAAATCTGTCCCTTGAAAATTTTACGACCTAAATACTAAAATCAGAGAAGAGGCAAAGTTAAATATCCTGTAACCTGATGCAAAAGCTTCAATTTTGGATAACAGCTTAAATATGAATAATGACTTTCAGTGTCTAAAGAAAGGCATGAAAATATTTACCAAACTTCCATGATATAGTTGATCAAAAGGCAAAGCCATAGAGCTTAAGGCACCCTTCAAATGAAGTGTGCACTTTGGTGTCTACTCTGAAGTCTGTGGCTTCTTCAATCAAAGCCTGAAAGTTGTTACAATATCCTCTATTACAGGAAGATTTTTTTACAGCGGAGCAGTGACATTTTGCAGAATTTGCACAGATAGAATTAACCTAACTATGGTGAGACGTCATACAGTCCAAAACTAAAGCAACCAAAGTCCTGGACCATGAGCGAAAGTTGAGGCATACAGGACAACGAACCAATTCTAGGACATATTGGAGAGGGGCAACTTGGTCAGGGTCGATAGGTTTACCTGCTTTAAACCAACAGTGCATAAATGAATTTTGGTGAAAGCTTTCGCATTTGAAATTGGGAAATTGTGCAAAGATCTCTGAAATGATCGGATATTCTTTGATTTAACATCAAATTCAAATACGCAACTCGACAATATCGAACGATGAAGGCTGTGAACGAAAGAATACGGAGTTTGTCTAAAATAAATCGCATCTGGGATCACTTGAATTTATATCGATCATAGATTATGGAACTGAAATGGGGAGGAGTAAGTTCTTGCTCGAGATTTGAAAATATTCATAAATCTACAATCTCTATAGATTTGAGGAGGCACTGTCACTCGGTGGTGAAATGCATCGAGCGCATTTGCAACCCAATGAATTCACCTTCGCTTGCGTTCTTCCAGCCTGTGCCAAGCTGGCGTCTCTGCAACTAGGCAGCAAATGTATCCGGAAATCATAAGCAACGGATTTGACGCTTATGCAAATTGCTAATGCTTTATTAGACGCTTATGCAAAATGTGGGTTCATAATAATTGTGCAAGAAGTGTTTGACAAAATATCCTAACCAGATGTAATCTTTTGGACTATCATGATAGCGGGATATTCAAAATAAGGGAATCCAAACGAGTTTCAGAAGCTCTTCTAGATACTCCATAGTGATATACATGCCAGGATGGCAATGATCACAGGATACGCACAGAATCGGCTGCTTGACATGGCTCTGAAACTATTTAATGAAATGCCTCAATGCAATCTAGTGTCATGGAATGCGGTGATCGCAAGATTTGCACAGAGTGGTAATGGTGAATAAGCTCTCGAGTCTTTTAGACAAATGCAATTGGCAAATGTGAGGGTTGATTCGAAAACCTTTTCTAGTATTCTCCAAGTGTGTGCGGACTTGGGAGCTCTGCATCAGGGTAAGGAGATTCATGAGAATGTAATTAAATTTGGGTATCAATGTGAGGTCATTGCGGTTAGACATGTATGCCAAATGTGGGAGGATTCAGAGCACCTTTGAACTGTTTAACTAACCGCATCAAACAGACGTTGTATCAGAGGTGATGATATTGTAATGTATTCTCATACAGTATCGGCTGCACGGCCATGGTCAACCACACAACTATAGTTCTCCACTGCAGGCGTGATATTGTAATGTATTCTCATACAGTTGAGGTACTGACAGCCCTCATCCACGATTCGTGCATATAACCATGCGGAGAAAATACAAAGCAACATAACATGGGCTGGTCTCGTCCTAGAGAGTTCATTTGTTCAAAGAGTTTGAGGGCAACTATTATCCATGAGACCTTTTATGCATTTTGTCAAATAGTTTGGTGTTGTGTAACTATGATAAAAAAAATTTGATAAATTGATAATTTGGTGTTCTCTGAAAAAAAAATTGTCCAATCTTCATTTTTGTTATTTAAATTGGATTTTTGACTTATATATGGATTTGGCACCTTAATTGTGGAGAGTTTACAGATCAAACTTGTAATTCCTGCCAGATTTTAGGCAATTTTAACCGAAAAAATACTTAAAACCCCTCCAAAATGTCTAACAGATATCAGGTAGCCTACGGCAAATAATTCAAATAATTCATGTCTTATGCATGCTCCCATGTTTTGCACAAGTCTATCAAGGCATTATCACAACTATATCAGATTGAAAAATCCATCTCTAACTAATTGTTCATGTATCCCAAAGCCCTGTTATAAAGCTGCTAAGTTGGCACATACAGAGATAATACTGGAAAAAGTTCTTGAATCTGGCCTAACCCCTCCCAAATGCATATCTTGAAAATGTCTCAGGGCCTTCATCGTCGTCTTCCATGTAGCTAATTTCCGATTTGTGGGATCCGGTGCAATTACCTCTCTGTTGTAGTTCTCTCTCTGAATGCATCATGGCTTTGGACTGCAAAACAACCTGAATATATGGCGGGGATCGATCTCGGGACGTTCCAGAGATGTGATCAGTGGATTTCTTTTGAAAAGTTGTTTGAGACTAGGAACAATTTAGAGCCTCAGCGGCAATGGTGGGATGGAATTTTAAAAACTGAAAAACAAATAAATAAAATATGAGGCTGAGAGCGTGGACCATCATTTCGACATTTCGATGATCTAGATTTATTCCTGGATGATAACAGAGCCTCAGTACGTGAGTTGGCAGCGTCCAAGTTGAAAAGATCCAGAACCTCGAATTGTTGAAAAGATCCAGAACCTCGAATTTTTAATTGATCAATTCAACAATTTCCAAGTGAACAGATCAGTTGTATAAGTCAGGTGAATTGGCCCTCTCCTAATCAATATAATAAAATTCTCCCGAACAATTTGAAATCTGACACCATATTTTGCAAATCATTCTCTTGTACATTATACAAAATTTTAGGGTAGAATGTTGTAGAAATTTAATCAAAGCTAGTCATGGGCCCATAGGTCTCAAGGGTTTAACTTAGCTCTGATACCAAGTGTGAGGACCATATCCAGACTATATATATATATATATATATATTTTTTTATTTTTTATTTTAACAGCAATGACAACCAGAAAGAAACGCATTGAAATTCAATTTATTTAGCATACATATTCCTGCCACGCATTTCAGGAAACATACCATAACATTTTCATACCTTAACTAGGATCAATAGTAATGAAATACATATGTACCGTTCACCAGAAGGCGAGACTCCACTTGCTCTGTTGTTGCTGGTATTCCCTTGTACCTGGTCACCTCCGCGAGTGAATGATGACGCACTTGATCCGAATGCGAAGACTCACCGATTAACCTCCCAACCTATTCCTTGGGTACTCTTCTTCCCCGCGGACCCCCGAGCTGCAATGGGGTTGTACAATGGAGACAGGCACTAGCTAGTAGAGGAGAGCACACCTTGACTCAAGAGTCCCCTCTCTAAATCCTCTACCTCACCAAACTCACTATAGCTTCGTAATCACTGCTCTCACAACATCTCATCCATCCAACAATAGGGTTCCCAAAAGTGCCTTCTTCCATGGCTTGCCCCTTCTTTTATAGGAGTCCTCATAGGTGACACTTGTCATGTCATGCATAATTAATTTTTTTTTTAATAATTCAATAGCTTGATTATTCACCCACCCAGGTGCCATTCTCACATCAAGGGTCTCCCAAAATTATTTGCTTAATTTTTTATTTAAAACTAATATTTTCCTCACCTCAACAAGATTCCTATTTCTTCTCCTAGTTGTCTCTTTATTCCCTCCTTTTATTCCTTAATTTGTGTTCATTACTTGAAGTCAATTAATGAGTCAAGATTTTATCCCCAATCTACTCCCTAATTTAAATCAGGTTATCTCCTAGATGGATATTCTTATGTTGGTTTTTGACACATGGAGCTTCTCTACATTTCTCTAAATTTAATTTATTATTCTCATTTTAATTCACCTTCCCCTTTTATTAATTAGGTTTAAATTAGTTTAGGATTAATCTTTATCCTTACCATTATGTTTGTCTTTCCCCTTTTTCCTAATTAAACCACATAATCTTCCTAGTATTTTCCAAAATGGGAAGGGTAGAGTTTTTAAGGTACTCTATTTTAATTCTTCATATGATCCTCCTTATTCCAAGTTTTATTTTGATTTAATTCCATTGGTTTCTAATCATCATTTACCCTTCATGTAAATTTACCTAGTTTTCATTCATTGCTTATATTTATTTATTATTATTTATTTTTAATGATTCCAAGGATGCCAAGTTTGGTTGTGCCCTTCAAGAACTTCCCTAGAAGTTCCAAGGGTGCCACACCTAATAGCTTATTTGTGATGTCAAGGGTGCCAGTTTGGTTGCACCCTTCAAGAACTTCCCTAGAAGTTCCAAGGGTGCCACACCTAATAGTTTATTTGTGATGTCAAGGGTGCCAGTTTGGTTGTGCCCTTCAAGAACTTCCCTAGAAGTTCCAAGGATGCCACACCTAATAGTTTATTTGTGATGCCAAGGGTGCCAAGTTGGTCGTGCCCTTCAAGAAATTCCCCTGAAGTTCCAAGGGTGCCACACCACTTGCCCTTCAAGCATCAGTGATTATGAGGGGAAAATATATGCAACGTCATAGACCACTGTCATCTCTTATGTTGCCTGCTATAGTGAGACTAATGGTGTCGGGGATCAAGGAATCCGCCTTGATGCGCGCCCCCCGGTAAATTCCTCATGAGCGAACCAACTTTGGAACCTACCCTCATGGCATCGTGATCTTCAAGGCGAAGGTGTTTCAACCCTTCCAGCCCAAGTCACGGTGGGAGTGCTAGTGGGTGAGATCAGGGACTCTGTCTCACCCCTCCCATGTAGATTCCATCCACTTGTACAACCCCATCACCCATATGTGAGTCATTCGGTCAAGCAACTAATCTATGCCTGCAACCATTAATATATCATCAGAATATTGTTAAACATATATGGAAGATTCCAAGATCGACTTAGACTTTCACAGATAAAGTAATATAAATTTTCATCAAACCAGGTGTCATCGACATGTCATATGCGAGTGCCTCTGATGGTTTCCTGCCATACTCGATAATCATCAATAACAAGGTTTCTCAATGTTAGTCAATTATCATAATAGCATCATTAACAATTCCTGGTCATTCACATCATTGTCCATTGTAAGTTTGAACTAGAGGAAGTAGGTAACATAGGGGACACATCCCTCATGGCTATCATCAATAATCATAAATGGAAACATACATATTCATTAAGCTATCAACCTCGTAACATCGTAGAAATATACCTATCCATAAAATTTATCCTCATTATGTTTTTAGTAGAGCGCATACATATTCTTTACTACCCTCATCATAATTTCAAATAGAGACCAACTGAACTATTGCAATCATCAGAATACTGATAGATAAGATACATAACCATTCATGCTACCATAATATCATTGGAAAGCATTCTTAAACATCACAACCATGAATATATCAATCGCAAATAATAGTGTCATGGGTCCAGATCCTAAATCTGAGGTCCTTGAAGAATAGAGTGTCTAAGATAATGTCGTATTAGGGTCAGGAAACTAGAGTGGGCACTACAGTAGCAACTAGGTAGTTGTCTATGTCAGTAAACCAGGGAGAGAGAACTGAGATAGAAAATAAGTTCTCATATGGAAGTTGATCATCAACCATCCCTTCAGCACATGTATGCAAAACAAGTCTATATATAAAATCTACAACTACATTTTCTTTTCCTGGCTTATCAGTGATAGTTAAATCAAATTGTTGTAACAATAGAAACCATCTAATGATTCTAGCATTCACATCAGGATTATTCATCAATTATTTGATAACTACATGGTTATTATGCACAAAATTTTGGTATCTAGTGATGTAGTGTCTGAATTTGTTCAAGGAGTGTACAATAGATAGGATTTCTTTATTACTTACAATGTAGTTCAATTCAGCCTTAGACAAATTTTAACTAATGAAGTAAATGGCATAGGGTAACTTACCATCTATTTGTCCCAAGGCTGCCCCCACAACTTTTTCGGATGCATCAGAATGGATATTGAAAGGTAGAGCCCAATTTGGGCCCCTAAGTATGGGTGCAATGGTTAGTTTCTCTTTCAAAATATCAAGGGCCTCTTGGTAGCTATATGTCCAACAAAATTTTGAGTCCTTGGTCAATGATCCAAATAATGGTGAGGCTACTTTGCTAAAGTCCTTGATAAATATCCTATAGTATCCAGTTAAACCCAAGAAACTCCTAACATTCCCCTTCTTTTGAGGATTGGGGACCCTTTTTATGATGGAAATTTTGTTTGGGTCCACTTGTATCCTCTCCTACGATATCGAATGGCCAAGGACAGTCCCTACATTCATTAAGAATTCAAACTTCTCAGGATGAGGAGAGAGGTTCATTTCAATGCACTTCTTCAAGAATTTTTTGAAATTAGAGCGAGCCTCCAAGAAGTCACACCCATACGGAGTGAAATCATCCATTTATATCTCTACAGAGTTGTGGACCACCTCAGTAAAGTTGCTTAGAACTTCCATTTGAAAAGTGGTAGGGGAATTACATAAACTGAAAGGAAGGAACCTATAAGAAAAGGTACCCCAAGGACCTGCGAATGTAGTTTTTTCTTGATCCTCAAGGATGATCTGGATCTAATTGTAATCACTTAATCAATCTAGGAAAGAGAATAACTTATTCCCTGTAAGACCATTTAAAACTTGATCAATGAAAGGTAATGGAAATGGTATTTCTTGGTGTAATTGTTCAGTTCTTTGTAATGCACACAGATCCTCCACTTCCGATATTTATTTGGGACCAAAAATAGAGGGGACACACACTCACTATCTAATATGGGGTATATGAACCCTACATCCAACAACTTTTACAACTCTTCCTTTATTATGTCCTTGAGGGTTGGGTTCATTCTCCTCTAAGGCTTCCACATAGGTTTTCATCCCTCATGATGTAGATGTGATGAGTACAAATTGAAGGGTGCACCCACTTCATTTATTTATAGTTCTAAGGAAAAGCATCTAAGTGTTCTCTCAACATTTTGCACAACTTCTCTTTTTGGTTAGCTGAGAGAGAGGGGTTAATATTCAACGTTATAGATGGACCAAATTCTACAACTTTGACATGGGCATGACTTGGGTCAGCTAAGAATAATTCAATCCAAGGATTGCCCTCACATTCCTTTACAAGATAAACAAGAGGCATGGTATTGGGGGGTTAGTTTTGGAGGATCTGGGGAATGAGGTCATCTTCATTAGGTTGCCCCCCTCCTATAACAACATATAGGGTAAATATAGAATGGGATGTTGTATGATACACTTCATCTTCCTCCTCCTCTTTTAACCATAGGCATAAGTCATGCTCAATGGATGGATGAGCAAGCGGGTACAATAACAATTGTTTGCACAAATGTCCATTCTTAATGGTCATGTTCCTGACCCTGCAACTTATGTAAGTGTCAGTAGTGGATAGCCATGTCCTTCCTAATATGGCAAGATAACCATTGAATTTGGTTTTGGGATGGAGAAACAAGAATTCAATAGGATACTCCCACGAGTCAATAGAGACCATTACATCCTAAACAACTCCCTTAGGAGCCATTGTGGATCTATCTGTAACTTGCAACACTATAGTGGTCTTTCTAAAGGATCCTTGGAGGTTTAGTTTTAGCATGGTTTCTTTAGTCATCATATTGATGGAAAACCCAAGATCAATCATGGTGTGAGGGACAATGATGCCATCAATGTGCACATCTTCCATTGGACTTCCACGGTCTAGATATTTTGTACAAATCACTCTCCCAAACATAAAATCAGATAAATGACCAATAACATTGATGGTGGGGGTATATTTTTATCCTCCCAGTGTGTTTCAAAAATTTCTCTTTGACAAACTTATTATAGATGGGAACATCCTTAATAGCTTGGAGGAGGGGTATTTTAACACACAGATTCTTCAATTCTCCTAGAAGTTCAGTCTCTTCTGGGGTGTGCTAGTTAGGATGGATCAATCTCTCAAAAAAAGGATATGGATTTGCTTTACGACTACTCTCCTTCTTTTCCTCTTCAAACTCCTGAGGTGGAGATGGAGGTTGGTTATCTCAGAGCACTCTTCTAAACATAAGGTTGATTTCTTGAATATCCATATCATAGGAAGGTTAAGATGTTTCTCCACTATAGATCTGTTGTGGTTGCTTGTTATTTGGGTTTCTATTGGGTTGAGTAGGCATCTAATGTTTCTTGGGTGGAGCGGGATGAGTTAGTTGTGGTTGAGATGGAGGTGGAGGCAGTAAATCAAGAGGTTGGATGAGTTGAGGCCTCCACACTTGTGGTGGGTTGTTCCATTGAGGATGTGCAGCAGCATATGGCTAAAATGGTTGATGGACAAGTTGGGGAGGATATTGAGGAGCATAAGGCCAAGAAGAAGTTGTGAACCATGATGGATGAGTGGAAGAGTACCAAGGTGGAAAGGGTGCATTCTGGTTGGGATGGTAATAAGAGTAAGATGTGCCTTGCATGTATTTTTGGTATGTCCAAAGTCGTTGAGGCCTCATTTGATTTATAAAACAAATTTTCTTTGCCCCACCTTTTGCCTCATTGTATATAATTTTTAATCCAAGAAAATAAGGACATTTATCTGTGGCATGGTTTTCCTCATAAACTGAGCAAACCTCTCTGAAATTTAATGGGCATTCATTTCTAGGGTGCCTTCTAGCGCATTTAGGGGAAAAATAGCTAAGGCCCTCTCTGACTCCTCTTGTGTCCTCTTCATTTGTATGGTATCCATTTGCAAAGAAAAGGTATGCATAATTTCACTTTTAAAGTCCTCCAGCATGTTTCCAATTTCATTCTTGATGGATGTTGTGGAGGGAGAGGAACTAACCAAATCTTGACTAGCCCTACCCTTCTTCCTAGCATTCTTAAAGTGGTTCTTAAGCACTATTTTGATGACTTCATATGATAACTTATAGATGTCTCCCCGAGACAACATGTTGAGGGTTTCCATAATGTCCTCCATCATCCCCCAGAAAAGAACTAACTTGAGTGTTTGAAGATCAAGGGTGCATCTGGCCCTCCTATAACTAAGATGGAATATCTCCTCATAATCCTCTAGGGATTCATCAGGTCCAAGAATCATTATAAGGATTTCTCCTTTCATTTTTTTGGACCTATAGTAGTCCATATACTTATTTTTAAAGTCTTGTTGCTTTTGGACCCAGGTAGGGATGTTATCCCCAGGAAAACCCATAAACCAGCGCAAGTTCGCATCCTTAACGGTATATCGAAATAAATTCAACTTCTGTTCATCAGAGGTATAGTCATAGGTCATATAGACACCAAAAAACTCAAACATAAAAGTATCAGGGTCCTCATATGTTAAGTCGTGGTAGTGAGAAAGGGAAGTAGGGCTTATATTCTTCATTCTAGCCTCTCCAATAGTCTTTATGATAGGGAAAACCTCAGGCTCATTCTTTTCTCAGCCATGGTTTGGGTAGGTGAAATTTGTTCTTATTCTTACCCAAAAGGTTCCTCAAAAATCTCAGGTTGTTCACCCAAGGGGTATTCTAACTCACCTGTATTCAAGGAGGGAATCTGATAGTCACCGAAGATGAGTGTAGGTTGATTGTTTAAGGGTATGGGGGTGTTTGGTAATAATTTTCCTTAAGTATCTTTATTCCTACGAGGTATGAAAGAATGTTTTTCTTCTTTTGAGTGATTTTTACAAAACTGAATGCAAAACATAAACCAATGCTTAAAAAGAAATAACACCTACTTAGAAACCTCCCCAGGGATGATGCCAAAAAGGGGTCAACCCTGGTATTGTACCAAGAGTGTTGCAACTCCCAAGGGTTCCTCAACTCTATTTATCAACCTAGGGTCTATAGAAAATTTGAGGTGACAGTGCTATATACATAGTAGATGGAATTCTTCTCATGCCCGTTGAAGAATCTAGGGCAAGCAGGATAATATGATTCTTCTCACGATGATAACTATTTGTGAGGTACTTTTTACTTTTTCTTATTAGCACAATATTATCTTGTTATTACTAGATTTTGTTTTCTTACTTCATCAAATAGTTACCAAAACAAAAGAGAAAAGAACAAAAGATGTTGGTTTTCTACCAGGGCCAGAACCCCTCCGCTTGAGGGGAAAACCCACAACTCTCTTCTTATAGATACTTCACTAGATGAGTACACTGACCTTGACAAATATAACTGACCAAAACCACCTCTCCCAGATCAATACACAGTGATCCCTCCTTGCAGCACCTCGTAGCACTTAGTATCATTATCATCACGGTGTAGCAGTGATACCCATCTGAAGCCTGTCCTTATTCATTTAAAATAGTCTCTTTGTGACCCATTCAAATTTTTCTCACTGTGACATCTAAACTATTATTTTGTGGCATCTGAACTATCTTACTCTCACTGTGGCATCTAAACTATCTCAATATCCCCATGGCAGCTGAATTGTCTGACTGTCACTATGGCATCCAAACTGTCATACTATTGCACATACTCAGAATTGTCATTCTGTGTTATGATATGAAATCTCAGAGTGATCCAAATTTGTGTGTGGTGAAAATGACCCGAACTTCCTTTATGTACTGGTTTGTGCCTATATTTAAGTAAACATGTCCTTTTTGAACTGACTTGTCTCATAACCAAGCCGACATGTCACTTATATATATATTTATATTGAGGCTAATATTTATTCAAAGGGTGTGTCTCTAGTCGAAGTCGGCATGAAGTCTTCATCATATATGTATTGAAGCCGACATAGGATGACTCTGGTTGTCTATATTAGAGGACTTTTACATATACACTTTGACTTATTTACAAGTGTAACAACACTCCAAATACATGACTCTAAATTATACATTTATGACAAGATGACAAACCCCTAAAGAAATCAAGAAGAAGTCTTTGGCCTATAATAAAACCTCCTTGCTCATGAAACCCATCATGAAAGTATTAAAAAATACATTTTATTATCTTTTCCTTCTTCATTACATAAATTCATAATCTCAAGGCATTCTGAAGACCGAACCTATTTACACTTTTTAACACTCCCTCCTAACTAGGGAGGTATTCATAATGATACCTAGTCACACTCAATCACTTTGAAGAGATCTCATAATAAGAGTCGGATTGGTAACCCATATGTTTTCGCATCATAGTAACCAAAATTGTTTCCACAACAAGGCCTTGATTGAAAACTCTATGTCTCATCAGATCATAGGACAATGTTGTCAAGACCAATGACTATAGACACCTTCATCATTATCTCTCAAGGTAGATACCCACTCGGGTGTTCACTGAGTATGGCCTTCTAGAGCTATTCTTATCCCAGATTCCCAACCCTCAAAGCATATCAATCCTCTTACCTAGTCTTCTATTGGATGCCTTACACGTCTTGAAAGAGTATTAGATGTTAGACGATTACCCAATCCTCCATTCTCTCTTTCCAAGTTAAGACACGCATGATGTGTCTATCTCTCGCTCTCAACTAGGGAAGGTATGCCCATTCTTATAAAGTAATGTACCTAAGCTCCATATGATAATGGAATTTCCCAAGCTCTGTCTTAATTAGGGACTTTTCAGAGCTCCCTCTCAACTTGGGACTCTCTTTTCATGAGAAAATTCTTCTTTTTAGGGCATTAGCCATCGATCACTTTCCTCCTTGGTTCGTCATGTCATTCCTTTCTTCATGGAAAGTGGATTTTTTGGTACATATTTGGAACCTTATTCATATGTGTACTTCTTTCTCATCATGCTTCTTTCAAGAATTTCCATTCACCACATGAATGCTAGTTGTACTTGCGCTTACAACTCTTGTTCCAGTAGCCATGCATGAACTCATCCAAATATTATTCAAGAAATCAAAAAATAGAATTAAATCAAATAGTACCTTACAAGATGGATTTTCATCATGAAATCTTCCTATAGGAATCAATATCCTGCATTCATGTTGACACATATTCCAAAGATATCCATTTTCAACGGTCTCCATCTTTTCCAGACTCTCATTAGAGTCTTCATATCTTTCTGGGAGATTTCCTAGTCAAATATTCTTAGTCTTTTGGATGTTGATTTCCTTCATTATGGTTGCATATCTCACAATCTTTTCCTTTCTTACACATTCCATTCCCAGGATATTAGAATCAGAGTTCCTTAAGTGTAGTCAACCACCTCATACTTCATATGAGGACATATTATGTTGATTTCACCTAGTGTGACTTATGCCTTCATACATCCTTTTAGGGGAGGAGATCCTTTTCCCTTTATCATGCTTCTCAAAATAGAAGTAGTGATCAATGTTACCTGCAACCATATGACATGACTTTATAATATTAAATACAAGGATACATACCTCATTTTACCTTTAGGTCATCGAGGCTTCTTCTAGCGTCTTCCTTGATTGAAGTGTCTTCAACCCCTTGACCTTCTTCATCTCTTATGTCATCATAACATCATCTGTGAATTTCAGAAGTTGGAGTTATAATGAAACACTTGCTTCCTTTCTAGATTAGTGAACTCCCCAATGAGGATTCCATTAGAGAATTTTGAGTATCTTTCATATCCCCATCCGGAAGATGTTTCCTTTTCAACTTGATGTATGATGACCCTTGTCCTGGATGACTTCTTCATTTCCTTCAATGTCCAATGAGGTTCCCAAGAGCTATATCCTTCATGTTTGACTGCCATGGATTTTGTTCCATTCGTCATTCATGATTCCCCATGGTGATGTCATGAGCTCTAGTTTCTAAAGCTATCATGAAGCCATGATGCATCCTATTATTTATTATAGCCATATCTATAACAAAAAGATTTAGAAGCTTATGATAAGACCATTTTGTGAGGGAGGCCATCTTAATCATAGTAGAGATCTATTACTCCCTATTTTCTTGGTGTTTTTCCTCAACTTCCTCCATCTTTCTCGTGATATGATTTTTATTTCCATATAGCATTGAATCTTAGCTATCTTCTTTATTTTTTGAAGACCAAATTTTATAACATTCCCTTTCCTTTCTAAAAATGTTTAACCTTCAACACTTTTGTCCTCAACTTTCCTTTTTCCATATAGCATAGAAACCACAAGTTTCAAAATGAGGCAATTCTCTTGTCCCATAGACATTTGTTACCTTTCTTATTAGTTAATGTTGATTATCTTCTTGTCATCTCTCCAAATCTCACAGTTCAGATTTTATGTAGATATCCCTTTATTCTTCGATACCTTCAATATGACCTGCTTCATTGCATCAAATATCTCTTTCATGTCTCCAATATTTTTTTTTATAGAAAACCTTAAGAGTTACTTCCTATGAAATTAGAGGAGACCCTTTTCATTGATATGTTCAATGAATTCTCTTATCTATGAGGACTATGATTGTCCTCCTTATTTCATGCAAGGACCTTCGATTAACCAACCAACATATTAACTTCCTTGCAAAATGAAGTCAATTAAACCAATGATTGATTATAAACATGAAAGATACTTACTGGGCACGTGAAGAGGAGATCTTCATCTTGATGCTTCCATGAATGATATCCTTACTTGAGCTACCTAGCATGACACAACTTAAATCCTTTTACAAGACTTCCTTTGAGACCTTCTTACACTGTCCATCACTAAGCACCATAGCATAATTATGAAATTACCATAATTGCTTGAGACTATATTTTATTGAGATCACTTGAGCCTTGAGATACTTTTACTCCTCTGGTGTAGTGGCTGCAAGCGCCCTCCAAAAGTTTGCCTTAGCTTCCATTTGGAGCCTCCCTACCAACCATCATGAGCAGCATGTCTTACACCGTCGAGCATATAGGCTTCAATTTTTTCTCAATGCCTTTTCAGCCCGTGCATGTCAGTTTGCTTCACTCCCCTCACTGGCTATCTTTCTGGATTTAGACCATGTGCTAGCCAAGTAGCCCCCTAATAAATTGTGCAATTCTGGAAGGGAACCAACCTTCCCTCTAGAAATTGCGTAAATCAGTTGACCAGCCTACTGAGCTCAAGAATTGCTCAAATTAGTCTTTCAGGCTTCCCTCAAAAAATTATGCAATTCTGGAGGGGAACCAACCTTCCCTCCATAAATTGCATAAATCAACCTGACATCCTGCATGGCTCCATAATTGCGTAGAATAGTCAGGCAGTCTTCCTCCAAAAAACTACGCAATTTGACCCAACACTACTACTCAGCCCATAAATTATGAAATTTTGCAAGGCAACCACTTGTTGACCCTAGAAATTGTGCAATCCCTCTGGGACAGCTAGCCCATCTCATCCCAAGAACTGGGCAAATTTTCATCCCAGGTTGGCAGACTAATGCATGTGCCTTGAGGTTGCCCAGTTTCCTCCAGGACCGAGCAAAACTAATTTGCATGCATGGACTACTTTTCCCAAGATAGCATGCAAGGGTATCCCTATATTTAGGGATCTATTTTAGTAGTTTGAGGTTACATGCAAGGCTCATTTTAGAAACCACCTACCAAGTGTCGCTTTTCCTAGATTTTTGGCATCCATGTCATAACCTCGATTTTATCAAAACTTATGAACCAGACACTACAGAGCTCATTCCTCATATCAATCTTGTAGCTCTGACACCCCACATTGCATCTAGGAGTTGTCGTCACATTCATCTCAGTTGTTTCAGGGTAAGCCCGCTTTACATGTCTTGCACTGCGTTTCTGTCGCTTTTTCTGTTTTGCTTTGTGTGAATGTTGTCTGCTTGATCTCAATCAGTGTTTGCTATCATTTGAATGTATGTTATCTTCTAGAAGAACCATTCCAGTTTTCGTTCGCATCTCACTGTTGTCACATTCATGACATTGCTTTTCATTGATGGTCGCCATTGTGGCAAATCGCTTCACGCACGTGCATGCTTTCCTATTTTTGGAATCCCACACTTGTTGTTTGCATGCATCATCATTCATCTTGTTTACACTCAGTATCACCATAAATTTAGACTTATCATGTTTTCAGTCACCCGTCAGCGGGTTTGGGTTTCCTTGGCCCGGATCTTGCTTTGCCCCAATACAATTGTGCATTTCTGGAAGTGAAAACTCTACCTTCCCTCCAGAAATTATGCAAGTCTGGCCCAGTCCTTGCGTAGTTTTGGCAGTTAGTCTCCTGGTGAAAATTGCGCAATATTCACAAATAGACACACATGAATGTTACTTGTCAGTCCTCCAGTTTTTTTTGGTTTTTGATTGAGAAATTGCTTGTCGTGAGTGTTGTTATGTCTCCATATATCACAGGGATTCGTCTACCTCTCACCATCACAGGTACAATGGCTTCCAGGAGAGAAAAGTCAATGAGACCATTCAAAGCACAACTGGGGATGAAGTCGATCAAGTGTCTATGAACCTGCCTATCTATGAAGACATCAAGTTGTTAATGGACAAGGATATCAAGATGAAGTCGCAGAGGCATCACAGTGAGAAGCACCATCATCAACAGCAAAAGGTAGCACACCTCCATGTCATGTTGGAAATAATACTGAGAAGGGGGGGGTGAATCAGTATTATCAGATCAATATCACTTTTTTTCTTTCCATATTAAGATTCATATGTGATGCAACAAGTATATATCCATTAAACATATGATTCAGTTAGTTGATCTCTAATGAGTGCATCAGAACATTATTAACCATATGAGCAGTAAACCAGAGCAGTAAAATAGAATAGATCATCACAGACAAGAAGCACACATGAACACCATGATGTAAGGTGGAAACCCAATGTGGGTGAAAACCACCTGCTGCAAGTCGTCTCAATCTTCTTTAATAAGAAATACCTTTTACAATAGTTCTGTACTGGTGCAGACTTATACCAGTACATAGGCTTCTACCTGCAGAAGGCTACAACCTTCTCTCGTTCTCCAGACTCTCCTGGAAGGGGGCTACAACCCCCTTTGCGCAGGCTGCTACCTGCTGAGATGCTCCAACCTTAACTTGTTTTCTAGCTGCTACTAGAAGGGAGCTACCACCCCCTTGGCTCTTGTACTAGCTGATGTACTAGTACGTAGGTGCGGACCTACCAAAGGCTACAATCTTCTCTTTCTTCCTCCAGGTACCACGTTTCATCAATTTTTGGACTGGATACACTGAAGCACAACATCATAATCTGAAAGGCCACGTTTCATCTAATTTTCATACTGGACCCATTAATATCATTGAAGCTCATAATCAATCAATACTAGCATCATCAATATCTGAATTACCCAATACTGAATCAATGCTTTCACCAAAGCCAACCCGCATACAGATCTACAAATATTTTCTTATAACTTTGCAGTTGTTCCATACATCAGACATACCCAGATCATACCATTCATAAAACATACGTCAATAATTCAGATCTAGTCTATCAAACCAGATAATGATAAACATTCCAATCCTTAAGATCCCGATCCATCAAGTATCAAATAGATCTGCAATCAACCAACTTCCTTGTGCATAAGTTGAATTAATACTTTCTCAGCACATAGCAACCAGATATCAAATCAGAACCTTGAACACCACAGTAATAGATAAAAACAACTAAAACATATTTCAAGTAAAGTCTGCAACTTCACCAACAGAAACCTGCATATAGATCTATAAATTCATTCTTTCAAACATTCAGATATCAGATTTATAGATCAAGCATGCACAAGATACCACTATTCCAGCCTTAAGATTTTGACCCATCAATAGAACTTATCCTTCTCCTTGCGCTCAGGTTCCTTCTTTATTCAGATCTAGATCTGCACCATAACCCAATCACCGTATTCTAGATCTAGCACTTTATCAGATATTCAATTAATCAAAAGATACCTTGCCAAATGATCTCCTTCCTCTTTTATAGCCTTAGTCCTTTCTCAATACCATGGTCCAAAACCATAGGATCAAAAAAATGTTGGATTAATACCATGAACCAACCATGAAAGTGCGTGAGATCAACACTTTTGGATGCAATACCACGGGCCAAAACCATAGGATCAAAAACTCTCGGACTAATACCATGAACCAACCATAAAAGTGCGTGAGATCAACACTTTTGGATGCAATACCACAGACCAAAACCATAGGATCAAAACCTGTCGGACTAATACCATGAACCAACCATGAAAGTGTGTGAACTTTTCTCTGGCATGAAAGTGCGTAAACTTTTCTCTACATGAAATAAACTTTTCTTTGCATAAAAGTGCGTGAACATTTCTCTACATGAAATAAACTCTTCTCTGCATAAAAGTGCGTGAACTTTTCTCTACATGAAATAAAATTTTCTCTGCATAAAAGTGCGTGAACTTTTCTCTACATGGAATAAAATTTTCTCTGCATAAAAGTGCGTGAACTTTTCTCTACATGGAATAAACTTTTCTCTGCATAAAAGTGCGTGAAATTTTCTCTACATGGAATAAACGTTTCTCTGCATAAAAGTGCGTGAACTTTTCTCTACATGAAGGAAACTTTGTTGCACTATAATTTATCAAATAAATTTGCTGCACTATAATTTATCATTTGTGTGATTTGCCATCAAGGACAACACTTGTCTCATAATGCCGAAAATCTCCCCCTTTGGACTTGTCATACTGAGAATTGTCATCTGATATCTCTTCCGTAGATTCATCTAGACATATATAAGTGAGTTGATCTTCTATGAGTTGTTTGCCATCAAGTACAACATAGGCCGTTACATGACCTTGACACCATAAAAGAGATACATGACATAGAGATGAAATATCTCGAGCAAGACTTACGAAAGTCACCAGTAACTAATAGCAGCAGCATCTGTCAAACACTTTTCAGATCAGCAACCATGATCTCCTTCTGTTCTCCTTCTGCACCTGTTCTAACCAAAACAGCTTGTGTACACGAACCAAGAGCTTCTAAGGTAATGCCAACAATGCATTATTAGAAGTTAATCTGCTCCCCCTAAATCTGTGTCAGATGGTCTCTGTGAGACCCATATCAGACTCTTCTCACCCAGAGTCTGGCCAACTAATTTTATTCAAACCAACATATACGCGACTCTATCCACAGAAACTTGCATATATACGCGGATACTCCTTATGAAACTCGCATACATCCAATTCCAAATCAGCAACCTGTAAATGTCCTATGACAGGATATGTCTGCAGATAGATATCAAATCATAAAATCACTCACATTATATCCTATATGTAAAATGCCATAGCCATCTTATCAACAAGATCATCCATGTATCATCTCTTGGGAGTATCTGCATCAATCAACATATATAAGTATCAACCTATCATCATATATGTAGAACTCATCATCATCATGTATCCAACAATGCAACTTTGAGTAATCATGCATGTATCCTGCACTATGTATCTTGAGCTCAAGATCATTTGTCAAGGCTTCTTTATATCATCAACAATCCTCATCCACATGAGCACCAAGAACTATAGGAATCTTACATCATAACTGTATTATATGATCTTTATGCATATGACGACAACAGCATATGAGTGACTCATCAAGTAATGAAGATGTGTATTCCAGCTTTGTACTTCTCCTTATCCTTATGAAGATCACCATGTAAGCACCATTAGAGAATCAACCACAAATCTGATCTAAATATCAACTATGTAACCCAAAGAATCATCTGAACAATTCATAACCATATCATAGCAAGATGAATCATTTATCCATATAAGCATCATCACCAAGGACTATTAACCATAATGCCAACAATGCATTAAAAGCATATGCTCCCCCTAAACCTGTGCCATCTTGGTTACTGTCAGATCTGATCATGCATATCAGCAAGAAGTATCAATACATCTTCATTATCAAGTTAGAAACAAAACACTTCTAACCATCAAGTCATTTCCACACATCATTAGCAAATTGTAACCATTATTAAACAGCGCAAATAATAAACTGAATCATAACTGATCCTTTTCCTGAACCTGTCCCTACTACCTTTCCTCAAACAATCATATACGCGACTATGTCATAACCAACTCGCGTATATACATGAATTCTCTTTAAGAAACTTGCGTATTAGATTTAGGACACTGAAGTTTTACACTTCTAGCTCCCTCTGATTATGTTATGTTTGTATGTTGTGCTGTGCCACCTCTTTCTGACTGTACTTCTTTCTTCTTCCACATCTTCAAGTGTGATGATGGTGTTTTCTCCTTTTGGTATGGTTCCCATACTTTGTTCCTGCATTCCTTAGCTATATGTCCAAGCTTGTTGTATGTGTAACATCTTACATGTCTCATATTTCTTCTATAGCAATCAACAGCTCTGTGACCAAACATATTGCAAGCAAAGCAATATCCATTAAAATACCTTGAATGTGATGATCTTTCTACCTGATGGTCTTGAAACCTTCTTCTTCTACATATGGCTGCAACATGTCTAAGATTATGACATACAGAACATTGAACACTATTCATAGGAGGAGTAAAAGATTTTCTTTGAAGAATTTCTTTCCTTGGTTGATGATGAGATTGACCTTTCATCTCCTTATTGAGCATTTCAGATTTTGCAGTCGAGTCCCTTGTCTTACTTTGTGAACTAGATTCACCTTCAATAGATTCATGAAAACCAAGACCAGTTTTGATAGCAGCAGACCTTTGACTATTAAGAATATCATCCAAGACTTTAGTACTATCTTGAAATCGTAACAGTTTATCCTTTTCTTCTAATTTATCTTTTAGAATATTTACCTCAACTTGATGTTGCTCTTCCTTTTCAAGATACTGCTTCTTCACGTTTTCTTCAGCATTTCTTTCTTCTTCCAACTGACATCTTAGTTCAAGAACTTCATTTTCATGAGCTTGGAGTAGTTCTTTATTCTACTTCTTTGATTCTTCAAGATCTTCTTTTAGCGAGCGGATCGTGGCTTCAAGACATTCATATTAACTGGATCTATCTCTGAGTTTCTTGATGGTTGTGCTTCTTTCATTGACTTCATCCTGCAACTTTTGATATTTGTCCTTGAATAACTTCCTTACCTTGTTTCCTTCCTCTAGTTGAGCTTTTAGTTTGGCAACTTCTTCTTTGAAGTCACATTCCCTTTTTTTCAATAGATCTTGTTGATCTTTGATTTTTTCCGAAAGCCTTTTAAATTCTGCCTCTATTTGATATCTTTCTTGTTCACCCATAAGAGAATATTTAGTTGTTTCACTATCACTTTCATCTTTTCCAAATGGATAGATAGCTGGAACATCAGAGGATAGCAAATTCATACCTGATAGTTCATCTTCATTCTAAAATGATTCTGAATCTGATTCTGAATCTGAAGAGTTTCTTATACCTAATCCCTAATCGATTCTCCCACTGTCATAGTTCTTCGGAGATGTCTTCTTCTGCTTATGTGCTTTCTTCTTAAGCTTCTTTCCCATTTTTCTACGGATCTCCTTTAAGCGATCAAGCCTCTACCAAAGGACCTACTCTGATACCAATTGTTGGAAATAATACTGAGAGGGGGGGGGGGGTGAATCAGTATTATCAGATCAATATAACTTTTTTTCTTTCCATATTACGATTCATATGTGATGCAACAAGTATATATCCATTAAACATATGATTCAGTTAGTTGATCTCTAATGAGTGCATCAGAACATTATTAACCATATGAGTAGTAAACCAGAGCAGTAAAATAGAAAAAATCATCACACACAAGAAGCACACATGAACACCATGATGTAAGGTGGAAACCCAATGTGGGTGAAATCCACCTACTGCAAGTCGTCTCAATCTTCTTTAATAAGAAATACCTTATACAATAGTTCTGTACTGGTGCAGACTTATACCAGTACACAGGCTTCTACCTGAAGAAGGCTACAACCTTCTCTCATTCTCCAGACTCTCCTGGAAGGGAGCTACAACCCCCTTTGCGCAGGCTGCTACCTTCTGAGATGCTCCAACCTTTACTTGTTTTCTAGCTGCTACTAGAAGGGAGCTACCACCCCCTTGGCTCTTGTACTAGCTGATGTACTAGTACGTAGGTGCGGACCTACTGAAGGCTACAATCTTCTCTTTCTTCCTCCAGGTACCACGCTTCATCAATTTTCGGACTGGATACACTGAAGCACAACATCATAATCTGAAAGGCCACGTTTCATCCAATTTTCATAATGGACCCATTAATATCATTGAAGCTCATAATCAATCAATACTAGCATCATCAATCTCTGAATTACCCAATACTGAATCAATGCTTTCACCAAAGCCAACCCGCATACAGATCTAAAAATATTTCCTTATAACTTTCCAGCTGTTCCATACATCAGACATACCCAGATCATACCATTCATAAAACATACGTCAATAATTCAGATCTAGTCTATCAAACCAGATAATGATAAACATTCCAATCCTTAAGATCCCGATCCATCAAGTATCAAATAGATCTGCAATCAACCAACTTCCTTGTGCATAAGCTGAATTAATACTTTCTCAGCACATAGCAACCAGATATCAAATCAAAACCTTGAACACCACAGTAATAGATAAAAACAGCTAAAACATATTTCAAGTAAAGTTTGCAACTTCACCAACAGAAACCTGCGTATAGATCTATAAATTCATTCTTTCAAACATTCAGATATCAGATTTATAGATCAAGCATGCACCAGATACGACTATTCCAGCCTTAATATTTTGACCCATCAATAGAACTTATCCTTCTCCTTGCCCTTAGGTTCCTTCTTTATTCAGATCTAGATCTGTACCATAACCCAATCACCGTATTCCAGATCTAGCACTTTATCAGATATTCAATTAATCAAAAGATACCTTGCCAAATGATCTCCTTCCTCTTTTATAGCCTTAGTCCTTTCTCAATACCACGATCCAAAACCATAGGATCAAAAAACTGTTGGACTAATACCATGAACCAACCATGAAAGTGAGTGAGATCAACACTTTTGGATGCAATACCATGGGCCAAAACAATAGGATCAAAAACTGTCAGACTAATACCATGAACCAACCATGAAATTGTGTGAGATCAACACTTTTGGATGCAATACCATGGACCAAAACCATAGGATCAAAAACTGTCGGACTAATACCATGAACCAACCATGAAAGTGTGTGAACCTTTCTCTTGCATGAAAGTGCGTAAACTTTTCTCTACATGAAATAAACTTTTCTCTGCATAAAAGTGCGTGAACATTTCTCTACATGAAATAAACTCTTCTATGCATAAAAGTGCGTGAACTTTTCTCTACACGAAATAAACTTTTCTCTGCATAAAAGTGCGTGAACTTTTCTCTACATGGAATAAACTTTTCTCTGCATAAAAGTGCGTGAAATTTTCTCTACATGGAATAAAATTTTCTCTGCATAAAAGTGCGTGAACTTTTCTCTACATGGAATAAACTTTTCTCTGCATAAAAGTGCGTGAACTTTTCTCTACATGAAGGAAACTTTGTTGCACTATAATTTATCAAATAAATTTGCTGCACTATAATTTATCATTTGTGTGATTTGCCATCAAGGACAACACTTGTCTCAAAATGCCAACAATCTCCCCCTTTGGACTTGTCATACTGAGAATTGTCATCTGATATCTCTTCCGTAGATTCATCTAGATATATATAAGTGATTTGATCTTCTATGAGTTGTTTGCCATCAAGTACAACACATGCATCATAATGCCAACATGTCACACATACAAGAGGAAGGTTGTTGATAGAGTAAATGTGGCACAAATTTGCAAGTTCAAGCAGATCCACTTGTGATGAAATAAGCTTTGGATACTGAGGCTATGAGGCATTGCCACAAAAGGAGGATTGTGCAAAGACAAAGAGAGAAACAAAGAAGGAGTTGTAGGTGTTGAAGAAGCAACTGAAGGAAGAACATGAGCTACACATACGAGAGAGGGAATTGTAGCAAGAAAATGCACAACAGGATGCACAACATACAGAGATTGATGAAACAGTGCCCATACAGGTTATGGACCCATCCAGAAGTTGGCATGGCATAGACAAGGTGAGAAGTTTTTTCGATCGCATGTAAGGGTATTTAGGGGTATGGATATCATTATGAGCATGCATGTAATCCCACTATTTGGCACAATCACCGAGGCGAAGACAAGAAGCAAGTCTGATAGGAGATGAAAATGTACTTTGACCAGTTGATGTGCATGGTCACCAATGCACACTTAGAGATCATCACAGACACTATGCATCAATATCTTGTTGCTCTAGACGCACCCGAGACGATGATGCATGTGTTAACAGACGAGTTGGATAGAGGATCGGGTACCTAGATGCAATGGAGGCGAGAGTTCACTTCCAGTAGGATGTCACCATTGAGCGCATGGATACCATCACGGATGACCAAGCTTAGCATCAGTACGCCACCACCAATCATCGCAAGGATGTCGAAGAGTTGGTCTTACCACAACTGTCTGAGTGTTAGTGATAGCTTGCATGGCTTACTCAAGCCTATCTTTTCTGAAATGAGTACCTGTGAATATTGTATGTAACATCTTGTAAAGTGGAGGTCCAAGTGTCGATAGTTGAATGTAACAGTTGTATGGTAGGTGAAGATTCATGAGGGTAGGTGAAAAGTGATCACAAATGAGAATGTCAAGGGTCACCCAACTCTTTGCTATAAATAGAACCTCATAACTCCGTGTAGAGGCTTTTTGTCAGCTAAGCTTCCGATAGGAGTATCTTAGAGAAATATTGGAGAGTATTGTAACGAGCCTTGGCTTCTCCACAGTGCAGGGCTAGTATATCTCTTTTGGAGGAGGAGGCGGAAGTGATTGTAACATTCCACTATTGGAACTAGTGGTTGGTCATGGTTGTATTGTATGATTGGAACTTTCACCTCTTAATATAATAGAGCCATTTCATTTCATGTAGATGTTGTTATTGTATTTCAGCTAACTTGTTTACTCTAATGATATATATATATATATCTATTTTCTTACGCATGCACGTATGGACTTTTATGTATAAGTATGTATGAATCTTACTGAAATTTGTTGTTGGTTTAACCATCACTTTGGATTTTCAGCTTACTTGCTTTCCAGTTTGTGATGCATATTTTCTCATGCATTCCCTTCTTAGCCACGTGTTTTCATACATTTCCAAAGGGTGCACTCACATCAACATCTGTGTGTTAGAACCATTCATGCAACTTCCTTGACTTACTACATATCTCACACCCTTGCTACCAACAGGGAAATCTTACTTGCGTCTAAGCGCAACCGCAGTCAAGGCAATACCATACGACCCACTGCTAGGACTCCTACACCAAATGGTCTGAAGTGTAGTTTGGAATTATTATCGGGGAGATCCCCTAACATGTTGGCAGGTCCAGCACCATCAATATACTCATACATATGATTCTTATGATGATTGATATGAAATATGACACCGATCATCTTATGGTACTATCATATAGGTCGAACCAATCACTATTTGAAATCAAATGTAATAAAGTAGAAATGGAAAGGTGAATGATGAGTTTAATCTTGACATTAAGAAACATAGTGTGGCATATTACTGTGACATTCTGTGGTATTAAGATTGTCATTGTTCTAGACTTCTTATTATTGAGGTTATAACATTGTCAAATAACACCTATATAGTGAAGCACTATCACTGTAGTACCACCAAACGTTTACCCATCTTCTTAACCAAGGATTTGAGACTGACGTCATTGTTATAATGAGCATTTATCCAAACTGTGGTCAACATCCAAATTGAAGCTAGCATGTAGACCATCCAAACTGCAACACCTATACTTGTAAAGGTGTGTCAAGAACTGTGTATCACTGAAATGAGACTAAAGGAGGTATCTAAGTATAGAGAGGACCCGAACCTATGATTAGTTATGAAATGTGTACTTGAATGTAGTCTAAACTAGCCCAATATTGTGGATTATATAGAGATATTCTAGATTTGTTTAGATGTCATTCTTGTAGTGTCACTAAAATGCACCAAAAATTTTAGAATTGATACCGAACTAGAAGTAACACAAAGATAGAGTGATGAAACAATCACTGTGGTGACTTCAATCCTTCACGCAAGAGATAGCCAACCCTTAAGTGTCACTAATATTCCCTTGACTATAACCATAGTTCTTATACCATGTTGAATAATCTAGGACAATCAGGTTAATGTGATTCTTCTCACGATGATAACTATTTGTGAGTTACTTTTTAATTTTTCTTATTAGCACAATCTTCTCTTGTTATTATTAGGGTCTGTTTTCTTACTTCATCAACTAGTTACCAAAACAAAAGAGATAAGAACACAATATGTTGGCTTTCTACCAGGGCCAAAACCCCTCCTCTTGAGGGGAAAACCTACAACTCTCTTATTATACATTCTTCAATAGATAAGTACATTGACCTTGACAAATATACTTGACCAGAACTGCCTCTCCTAGATCAAGACACAATCATCCTTCCTTGCAACACCTTGTAGCACCATGTAGCACTTAGTAGCATTATCATCATGGTGTAGCAATGACACCCATCTGAAGCCTATCCTTATTCATCCGAAACAGTCTCTCTGTGACCCATCCGAGACTGTCTCACTGTGACATCCAAATTTTGTCCTTCTATGACATCCAAACTGTTCTTCTGTGGCATCCAAATTGTCTCACTATCATTGTCGCATCTGAACTGTCTCATTGTGGCACATACCCGAAACTGTCATTCTGTGTTATGATCCAAAATCTCAGAGTGATCCAAAACTGTGTGGTGGAAATGACCTGAGCTTCCTTTATATAGTGGTTGGTGCCTATATTTAAGCCGACCTATCCTTTGTGAACCGACGTGTCTCATAAGAAAGTTGACATGTCACTTATATATATATATATATATTGAGGCCAATATTTATCCAAAGGGTGTGTGTCCATTCGAAGCTGACATGAATTATTCATCATATACATATTGAATCTAACATAGGATGATTGTGTTTTTCTAGATTGGAGGAATTTTACATAAACACTTTGACTTCTTTACAATGGTAAGAACACTTCATATATGTGACTCTAAATTATACATTTATGACAAGATGACAAACCCCTAAAGAGATCAAGAAGAAGTCTTTGACCTATAATAAAATATCCTTGCTCACGAAACACATGATGCAAGTATTACAAAATAAATTTTATTATATTTTTCTTATTCATTACATAAATTCATAATTTCAAGTCATTATGAAGACCGAACCTAGTTACACTTTTCAACAATGTCACCCTAAACTAGGTCATTTGATCAATAGGGATCGAAGACCATTCTTCCACTAAATTAGCTGGAAATTAACTACTGAAAGTGAAATTCAAAGGGTGTCTATAACATAGAAAAAGTAAATTATTTTCAAATCTAAATTGTATATGCTACCAACTTGTAAATTCTAGTGAATCAATTCATGAAACAACACAAGAGCTATACTAGTTGTAGAAAGGAAACTACACTATTTGAAATCAACCATATAGCTATCAAATTCACTTGTAAACAAGAAATTATCCTACAAACCCATAACTCTAGATTTCATTTATCATATATATAATTCACACTTGCATATAAAGAAATGTTATACTTGTGCTAAATCTATGACAAAGAAACTAATGATATTCTATCTTGCAGTGAAGGAAAAAGGATGGTTGGAATGGCCTAGATTTTGTCTTTGATCATGGAGTCCAATTTGGGGGGTCAAAGTACTCCTAAACTAAGTAAAAATTGCATTATAGTTCACAATAAGGGCTAAATAGGCTGCTATAGGCATGCTATAGGAAACTACTATAGGATCCCTGTATTGCTACAGTAAGGCATGTATGTAACAACCCTCGTGAAAATTTCATGTAATAAAAGTAAATAAAAGAAAAATAAGGCCACAGTTAAGGGACACTTATTCCAAGCTAAATGTTGGGAAAATATATCCTAGTGGGCATCACTGGATGTGTGTTTTGGCTAAGGAAAATTGGAAAATGCTAAGGAAAAGGCATTAAAAGGTAAAAAGGCATTTTGGCACATTTATTTATGAAAAGAAAGGAAATTAGGAGAAAAGTAAGGTGAAAAGTCACAGGTTACATGTGAGGAGGAAACTGAAGGAAAATAATGGAAAATGAAGAAATTAGAGGCCTCATTCATAAAAAGGATTCTGAGGACTAGTTCTTGGGTTTTGTCAGTTCAAGATTTTGTCAGTCTTAGCTTGGGAGCTCTCTCATTATTCACTCTCTCTCTCACTCTTGGTTACTTAGAGTTTTCTTGGAGTAGTCTAGTTTGGAGCAAGGAAAGAAAAAGAAAGAAAGGATCAATGGAAGGAAAGCATGATCAAGAAGCTTTAGCAGGAATGCTTGTAGGTAACCTTTTTCATGTGTCATTTCCTAGTTGGTTTGGATGTGCATGGCTTTGCATGTTGGTGCATGGTTCTCTTGCTATCGGTGGCATGGTTTTGATGGGTTATGACAATGGTTTTTAGCCTAGCCTAGCCTTTTTCCAGATTCCATGGTATGTTCGAATGTTTATCTCGTCTTTTGTATCTTTGGTTTGTCGGATGGATTTCAAAATATGGGGCATTCAGGGTCTCAAGGTTTTTTCCCAAAGTCATAGGAATCCCTTGACCAGTTTTGATGGGATAAATGGTAAATCCTGAGGGAGAAGTCTCGGTTTAGGGCCTAGTGATCCAAGTTTGGATTCTGGTAAAGCCTGAGAGAATGGGAGATGGAAAATTCCTCAAGGATAGTGATGGATTCTAGATGGAATTATGAGTTCTGTTTTCTTATGATCGAAGCACCAATTTTGGTGCAATCATGGTTTGATGAGGGTGGAGGTCGTTTAACCTCTTGAATACCTTGGTTGTTCTATGAGATCCCACCTTCATTCTTGGTATCTTGCAGGAGGGCGACTAACTGAAAGAAAGATTTGCTTCAGCCATGTCTATGGTCAGATGGTATGTGGAATTCCTGAACCTTATCAGATTTTCCTATGATTAATAAAAGCTAAGTTCTCCTACTTTTGCACTGATTTACATGTGTATTTAATGGTTGTCTTATCTCTTTTATTTACATGGTTTAATGCTGGTTATAACTATGGTTATGTGGTTGTTTTATGTTAATTTTATTCATATATTTACTTGTAACTGTTAAATGGATGGATGAAATACCTATTTGATGATTTAGTAGTTCAATGGAGAAGGAGGAGTTGTTTCAGTCATTTATACTATGTCTTGTATGCCAGACATGTAGGTTGCATTGATGTCAAGTGTTTGACATAATGGAAGTCCTGATTGGGGATGCTTAGGCCTACTCTTGAGGGTGATTTTTTATTGATCATCATTGTTATCATGTTTGTAATGAATTCTAGAAGTTACAAGAAGTTCTAGGCGTAGGCCAGGATTCTAGGCTAGAAATGTGGCTTAAATCTCAAGGTTGCTAGCACATAACTGACAATTTTGCACCAAATTCACTGGAAGGAAGGCCTGTGAGAGTGACTTTAGGTTTTTGGTCACTCCCTTATGCATATCATGAGAGTGACTGAGGCCTAAGAGCTGTAGAATAGCAAGGGGACCTAGGAACAGATTGTCTGAGTGGCTGACTGGTTTCTTGAGGGTCTGTTGATAATGTTAGATGACTGTACATGATATTTTTTCGATTCCACTTCCTTAAGGTGACATAGGAGGTTGAATCTAGTCATTGTAGCCTCTTTTCTCATCTTTACCCTAGTTGACACGGTTACTTTGGGTAGACCTGGGAGGGGGTGTTGCAAATTGGTATCAGAGCATGGTTGCACTCTCTTTGGGGCATATCTAGTGCTATAGATATGGGTGAATGTGTTGGTCATTCATGCATGTCAGTTACGTGTTTGGATCTTACACTCATGTTCCATGTGCTTGTTGCACTACATCATATTGATCATGTTAGAAGTAAGGCTATCATAAGCAACTTGATGTTGGTTTATTGAATGCATCGTCATGAGTATATGACTAGTTATGCAATTATATGTATCTTTATTACATTCTTGTATTTTGGCTTGTATTCTTGGTTATTTGATTACATGCATGAGTCTTGTACGTTGATTACAATAATTGATTTTTCATGCTCAACTACATGTGGTTATGCATATGTGTAGTTGATTAGGCATTCCTTATACAGGTTGATAATTGCATGAGGTAATGTGTGCACTGGATTAGTGGTTGTTGAAATGCATGAGGTCATAGCATGCATTATTGATATGGTGTTACATCGATGACTAGACCCTAGCTAGTATGATGGTTGTTAGAGCCTAGATCTACCTCAGGCTGAAGGAAGGCAAGTCTAGGGTAACATCAAACCACGCTTAACCTGGTAGCTAGCCCTACTAGGTCGGGAGAGGGTTCTCTCCTTGTCAATCTCTGTCAAGATGACTGAAACAAATATGGATTTTAGGCTAGGTATAGTAGCTCTAGGTTTCTTGGTTTATTTTGAAGGTTTTGGGTCGAAACAACAAGAGAAAGGATGATTGGGCTATGGAGTCAATGCAAGTTTTTGCCTGCAAACCTGGGGTAAATTAAGTGCCATGTTCAACCAAGTGAAGATTGTAAATGTGAGAAGTATGAGGGAGAAAGTCTGCTACCCTGCAGGCTTCATACAAAGGATGAATCTGCAACAACAACCTTAGATGAAAGAGAATCACGAGGTTTCTCAACAAAGCATCTAGCCAAGGATGAATTCTGCTCAGACAACCATTACAGCTAACAACAAAATCATCACGAAAGGAGCATCATTACGGCTGAATTCCTAAAATATCATTTAGATAATGATGTAACAAGGTAGAAAAAACATAATTTGTAAATGCATTACAGGAAAAACATACTAAACATCGACACCATGATGAATCCTAGATCCAAAGGGCAAAAGACTGCTTTATTAAAATGATATTCAGGAAAATTTTTACACAAAGCCAAGCAACCTCTCTGCTGCCAAAATCAAACCTCTACACTATGAAATTCATAAAATATATACATATTCTCATCCCTTTACTAAGGGAATTGAGTTCAACCATCTTCTTCAAAATAGAACCAGTTACATTAAACTTGGACCGAATTTTTGAAAATAGGTGTTGAATATGAACCCTTATTTCCTAAACCATAGCACCTGTTACAAAAACTAAAAGAGGTTTTGTAGATAAGGTCATGTTGGAGAGAAACCTCTCTCAAATTGTTAGGCCCCTATACTACTAGTTTAACCCCTTATTGTTATTAGTACAACCCACTTATTATATTGATGTACCCATGTAGTGCTCATATTGTTACTATTGTGCCATATAGAAGCCCACTATTGTTATTATTGTGCCCTTACATTATTATTGTTATGTCGGCTCTGATTATCTTATGACCCCTTAGACTCCTATATATAGAAAGGAGGTCTTTTCATTTGTATCATCCAAGAATTGTTCATTTATGTAATGTAAAGGAGGTTGCCCCCTCAAAGAGGCTGAATTCTAAGGCGTTGATCTATCTTTTCTATCTTTTCTTGAGCTGGTTTCATAACATTTGGTATCAAAGCGTTGGATTCTAGGGTTTCGCTGCTCCAAACAGGTCATCGTGGCATTTTCGCTATAACTTTTTTTCTGTGACGTTTCAGATTTCACAAAAAAAAATCATTTAAGAAGAAATCACGCTGAACCTTGGGTCCGAATTTCAGATCTTTTTGCACGATATCTGCGGAGATATGCTCTGAGGAAGTTGGTCTTTTTACAGACTCCTGAATTACATTCAAAACAGGTGACCTAGGGAAAATCGTCATAACTTTCGCTCTGGGGATCGGATTGAAATTTCGTAAGAAGGTACAGAAAGAGGACGGACTGTAGTTTCTTGTATATATTTTTTAGAACCAAAGGTCGAAAATTGTACACGTGGCACTTCATACAAATTCACTCTTCTGGAAAGGTCTATAATCAGGTCATCTTGGGAGATTGTGCATAACTCTTTCTTGGAGAATCCAATTTGGATCAGACTGGTGGCATTGGAAAGAGGACACAGAGAGCTACTACAAATCACAATTTCAGAACTAGATGATTGGAAAGTACAGAGATACATCAGAGGCAATATCAAGCTCCTACAAAGTGAAAAAAGGTGTGTAGAGTTTTTTAAATTTTTGCTTAAGCTTGGTTTGAAAATTTATTTTGAAGGAATTCAAAGGGCATAGTAGAGCATTATTATCGGTAACTGATGCCCCGAGGAAAGAAAAAAATGTTCAAGAAGTGAAAGATCACATCGAGCATCAAGAAATGAATCCGACCATATCTTGTAAAGGATTGGAAGAAATTACCACTCCTCAAACTCTAGAGATAGAAGGACATATCAAGAAGAAAAAGGTTCAAGCAGTGAAAGATCACATCGAGCATCAACAAAAAGTTCTCCAAATTTTAAAGGATAACGCCACTTCAGTGCAAAATCAAATGAAACAACAAGTAGATAAACATCATAGTGAAAAATGTTTTGATGCAGGTGACTGGGTATTTTTACTGCTACATCTCAAGCAAGCTATTTATGAGAAGGAAATGCTGGCAATACTACATGCACTTAAAAAATGGCGACCTTACCGAATGGGAAGACTCTTCAAGGATGAGGATGTGGAAGCATTGCTTTGTGCTATTTATATTATCCAACCAGATTGGATAAACGAAGCAAGGGATGAATGGAAGAAGGACGAAGAAGTATGGCCACTTATTCAAAAGTTGCAAAAGATCCCAATTCAAACAATATTTCCAAAAATTGAAGAGGAAGGAAAAATCATATTGGAACCTAGAGCAATCACAAAAACAAGAACCCGACAGCTACAAAATCAATCAATTTCAGAGTATCTCATCAAGTGGAAGAACTTACCTGTTGAAGATTCCACTTGGGAGGACAAGAATTTTATACAGAAGCATCAAGAACTACTCAAGCGTTGAGGACAACGCTTTTTGAAGGAGAGGGACATGTTAGGCCCCTATACTACTAGTTTAACCCCTTATTGTTATTAGTACAACCCACTTATTATATTGATGTACCCATGTAGTGCCCATATTGTTACTATTGTGCCATATAGAAGCCCACTATTGTTATTATTGTGCCCTTACATTATTATTGTTATGTTGGCTCTGATTATATCTTATGACCCATTAGACTCCTATATATAGAAAGGAGGTCTTTTCATTTGTATCATCCAAGAATTGTTCATTTATGTAATGTAAAGGAGGTTGCCCCCTCGAAGAGGCTGAATTCTAAGGCGTTGATCTATCTTTTCTATCTTTTCTTGAGCTGGTTTCATAACACAAATTTTGGAAATTCATTTCCAGTTGCTCGCAATCTGTGCCACAAAATCATCTCTAAAACAAAAAATCATTAAAAATTTAAATCTGTGAAAATGAGCTGTAAAGATCTAGTCACATATCCAAATTCACAACACCTGTGAATAAAATGAAAGAGGTTTTTGTTATATTGCTTGTTTTTAACAAAAGTTTCATTGGGGTTTCAAAATTACTTTCCATATGTTGTAAAATGGAACCACACTAAAATGACTAAAACAATAAAATAAATGAAACTTTTGCTTTGTTTTAATGCAGGCTCCAAATGTCATTGCATATCTCCCACACAGTAGCACTTGTGCATAAACTAAAGGAGGTTTCTGTTATTTTGTATGTGATAGACAAAAACCTCTTTCACGTTTTTAAAATTCCTGTCCAAACTTATTTTGTAGTAAAATTGTACCCATGTGCAGCAACTGGCCTCAAAACATGCATAACCAAGAACCAATCATTCATTTCGATCATATTTTATGATCCAAAAACCAGTTATATGAGTGTGATATACCGTTGGAAATATTTTTCCGAGCTTCTTCTGATGGACCCATTTGTGACATGTTTTGTGCTAAATATCATGTGCAAAACATCTAACCAAACCAAACCTAGTAAGAGCTCATGTTGATCCCTGGTGACAGGCTGCGAAGACTGGAACTAACATCGGCTCCATTGGGGATGGAAACTCCTTGGAGGTTTCAAGAACACCGTAGACCAAGTGCCTCATCCATTGGCAAATACGGTTAGATAGTTGCAAGCTCAAAACAACTCATACCAATCCAAACATACACATACTGCAACATGTACATAACAAATACCGGAAACTGAAATGTTGCCTTTGGCAGCTTATTTATTTACAAAGCTACCCTACTCAGATGCAAAATCAATAGATCAAGTAATGCTATAATGCCAGACCAACCAATCAAGCAACTGTGACAATGATGTTGTTGTTTGATAGTGTTTGAACCAGAACATAGTTGGAAATCCTACCAGCAATATATACCCATAGTACCTCTGGCTCTGTAAAAGGCAACCTGGTTTTTCTTTCAACTTAAAAATATATTCCATATATGTTGATATAGGATCATAGAAGTTAGATTCTATCTACTGCCCCAACTCATTAACATATACTCTTGGCTGGAGATTGTCACATCCTCGCTATAAATCATAACATCCTTCCATCCAACCATCTATGGGCAGCCTTACCTTTTCGTCTTTGGGAGGAGGGAGAGTTTCCAAGAACTATTTAGGGTCTTGGAATTCATGTGATTTAATTTGAACATCCAATAATTCAATTTCATTTTCCAATCTTTCAACCACTAAGCCAGGAAAACAATATTTATTCTCAGGTGTGAGTTGGCTCGATTTCAAGCTAAGAAACAATGATGTTAAAAAACTCTAATCAATCTGAAATTTTGCTATCTCATCCCTCAAAATCAATAACATTTCAGTAGATAACGGATTTGCGACATACCCTGTCATCGGTGATTACCATCAACATTCTGAAAACTGGATTCTTTGGCAGTGAAGTCGAAGATCAGGATCTTGAACATTGGAGTCATCAAGTAGATGATTCCAGCCTTCATATGTGTTTGACTATTGTCCACCATCAACAATCAGATCTGTAACTTGAATGATCTTTCCCAGAGAAGATCAGTCACCTCTTCCCTAGTATGGTCACCACTATGTTAGTGCCTGGATATACCTCAGGCTGAAGGAAGGTAAGTCTAGGGTAACATCAAACCATGCTTAACCTAGTAGGTAGCCCTACCAGGTCTGGAGAGGGCTTTCTCCTTGTCAATCTCGGTTAAAATGACTGCAATTACAACTTGAGATGACTGAAAAGATGTTTGAACAAGTCAGCAGGTATATGACATGAGGGAAACTAAAATGAAACCACTACCATCAGTTGATCCATGACCTAATGGAATGCAGCTAATCAAATGAGACACATAACATGAATGCAAAATAGCAATTTGATCAATGACGGAAGTGTGAAGACACTGACACTAACAATGGTTATGCGTTGATGCACTTATTGATATATGTCTATATGGCATTATGGTTATATTGTAAATGCATCACACTGATTTGATGATCTTGCAGAGATGGTATCCTCCCTGAGTTATGATAAGGTATGCTTATTTGTGGTTATTTGGTTTAGCTGACATAGTATGCCTTGTGTGAATGAGATCAGATGGCTAGTAAGGTAGTTGACTATATAGAATATCCCTATGAATAGATCTGTAGTGTGGTGTGGGGCACTCTTCTTACTTGGCAGACACATTGAGAAGCTTGACGGAAGAAATAAGGAGTTGCAACGTAGAAGATGACAAAATCATGCATGTACAAGAGAAACAAGAAGTGGTGAATGTGAAATTACTTCAGAGTTTGTTAGATTTGCAGTGATAGGGACCTCTTCGGATCAGCCATGGACATGAGGATAGAACTAATGGGGCATATGGAAGCAGGTCTCATAGTAGAAATAGGTTAGATATATCTGACACTATCAGAGATGGAAGGATGTTGGACACTCCAGATAGTAGGGGTGATAAACAAAGATATTACTCTAGTTCTAGTACTAATAAACATCATGATCGTCATCATTATCATTTGTATAGGAGGAATGATAAGGGATACTTGTCGGATGAGTTCAAGAAGGAAAATACATCTACCTTTTATGGAGAGCTGAACAAATTGTAAGATACAAAGGCTTGAATTCTTGGCATGCAAAAATTCTTTAGATTGCATGATTACTCTGAAAACATGAAAGCAAGAATCACCCTTTTCATTCTGAAAGGTAAAGTGAATATTTGGTGGGAAGACGTGAAGAATTTCAAGGACATACATGAGGATGATTTGACTTGGCATGAATTTTAAAGGCTCTTTAAGAAGAAGTACATACATGAGAGGTATTATGATGACAGAGCTAAGGTGTTTTACGAGTTTTGGATGGGTTCTATGACAGATGAGGAGTATACTAGCATATTTTTGGAGTTGTTGAGATATGTGCCTTACCGCAGAGAGGAAAAAGCCAAGGTTTAGTTATTCATCAGTGGATTTTCATTTTCATATAGAGACCGGATTGAGTTCAATGAGTCTAGATCATTGGAGGAGGCCAACCGAAATTTGAAGCATTGTCATGAGGAGTCAAAGTGAAAAGTTGAGCCGAAGCATGACATAAAGAGAAATGAAAAAGTTAAACGAAAATGGCCATCAAAGCGAGGAATACCTCAAGATGCAAGTGAGAAATAAAATCTAGTTCCCTAGAAGAGATTCAATACAACTGAGAAGGGACATGGAGAGAAGTAGGCTAGAGGTGATGGTAAGGAACCATTGCAATGTTGGATATGTGGTAAGGATCATCATAAGAGGGATTGTTCATAGTATCAGAGTGGTGGTAGACCCAAAATATACAGTTCTGAGGAGGCACATAGAGTTGGTGATGTTGGTCATAACATTCCTCAAATTTATTTAATTGTGCACAGCAGGCAGGCAGATCATCATGCATCAATCATTGAGATGGATGGTAAGCTTTGTGATCAAGTTGTTTCTATTTTGATTGATCCTCGATCTAACTATAGTTATATTAGTCCTGACCTGGTGGATATATAAGTGTGGTTTGAGAAAATAAGTGCATGCAGAATATTGGTTGGTACAATTGGCGACAGGTACAAAGAATCAAGTTCACCATTGGGTAGGAACTTGTGCATCTTATTTAAATGGTATTCCTACAACAACACATTTGAATGTATTTCCACTGGGATTGTATAATATGCTTTTAGGTATGGATTGACTATACCTTCACAAAACCAAAGTGGATTTCTTTGACAACGGCATTGAGTGTGTTGATGATAATGGGGAAACGAGGACTTTGGAGGGAAAGGAGAATCCTACATTAGTGAGGATGGTCACTGCTATGTAGGCTAAGCATAGTTGCAGAAAAGGTTGTGTGATGTTTGTAGTGCACTTTTCCAGCGACAAGGGTAAGGACGTTTGAGGATGCAAATGTTTTAAGAAGGTGCCTAGTTTTGTAGTAGTTTCAGGATGTATTCCTTGAAGACATTACAGAGTTTCCACCTTGTCGCGCGGAATGAGTCGATCTTGCGGACAAGATATACCTTCCTAGAATCTAAAGAAGACCTAACCACAAGCAAACCAACCAGACACTATCTTTCTCTAAATATGCTTCAATAAACAATAGAAAACAAAGGTTTTTAGGGCCTACCTTTGGTCCAACGCAAGCTTGTGGATGCCCTTGCTCTTTTGATCCAAATGAGCTCCTCTTCGCGAATCTGCAAACAAAAACAAGGCAAACGAATTAAATAGCACCTGAAAAACCAATTGCATAAAACATATTTAACATGAAAGTCAAGGAGTCCATGAAACAAATAACATAAGATACTTGCTGAGAAAAATGAGTTTGATTGTATTAATTCAAAAGGAGAAGAACTTTACAACCTTTGCCTTGACGCTATACAAGCTCTTCCCAGGGTCCAACAAGATGTCTCCTCTACTTTGACAAGTTTCACTCACTCTCCAATGGAACCAAGAGGTATGTGATCTTTCCTCTCAAGCTCAACCAAAGAGTCTTAATTTCGCCAGCATTTACCCTCAAAATGTTTAGCTTCCAACCTCCTTAGTCCTCACCCCAATGCTTATATTTATAGTGCAATGGAGGGAAGCTACTAGGTCCTCCTTCAAAGGGATAAAGCCCTCCTTCAAAGGGATAGCTCCTTTAGTCAAGGGATTAGCTCCTTCTCTTTTGGGATGCATGAACCACCTCAGAGCGAACAATCCACATCAAAATTCCTTCTAGAAAACTCTAGAATTAACCCAAAGTGAGTTTTTTAAGATAAAAATTGTGCCTTTTGACTTTCACAGGGGTCCGCACCTGCACCGTTAGGAACAGAGCGGGTAGGTACGCAGCTTTTGTACACAGAAGGTGCAGGACCGCAGGTGACCACGAGAGAAAGTGCGGAACCAGAGTTACATTGATTTTTAATGTCTTTCTCCCACTTCCAAAGCTTGATTTGAAGAGTTGAGGTCCTAGACTTGCTTAGGAGGACAGTACAAGTGATGATAGACCCATACTGATTGTAAATAATCATGGTGATGATATTTTTGTGTAACTGATTGCCCCCTAAAGTGCGAAGTCTGTAGTAGATGAGGATTTCATTTATCATATAGGAAGAGTGAAGTACTTTATCATTTCGAGGATTATCTTGTGGAGAGCCCGGTCGGAACCTATAAAAACATTCAATGCAAGACATATATATGAGATCATATCGTCACTGAGGTAGGAATTCCCATACTCATATCAAAACTAACTAGAAACCTATCTACTACTCTGATATAGGAATGATCTTGTAAAACATCATAAGTATAGACTCGTGTGAACACAGTATGGACGCAGCCATCTTTTATGAATAGTCCACAACATAATGAATACAAAATTCCTCGCAGCCTGGATGGTGGAAACTAGATCCAAGGTCTTCATTTCTACTTCCCGAAATAGTACATTCTATCCATGCGAATAAATGTGTTGATGTCGAACATGGTAGAAACCACTTGATTACCAGTCAATGATGTAAACTATTAACAAGTGTGAGAGAAACCACCAGTGATGTCAATGGCTCTCAAAGTACCCAGTACAATCCATGAGATGTGAGTAAATGTGTTGATGTCGAACATATCACGGAATCCTTCGATCGAAAGTCAATGATGTAAATTGTCGTCAAAGGTGAGAAACCTGCCATTGAGGCATGCAGATCTCAAGGTACTGACGATTTCTAGATCATCTTTCTAGATAATGAGCTGATGTCAATAGAAAGCGATCCATCGTAGGCAAGCCCACAACATGAAATCATAGATCAAGTTGAAGAAATTTAGTTGCAAGGACTGACTCAGGGATGGTCAAGATGGATGACAGATATTTTGCAGATGAATGGCTTATTGGCAGTGACCTCTTGAACACATAACGACACGACAGATGGCTTGGTGACAATTGACCCAAAGTTAATACCCAGAAACCGGCTGAAGGCTTTCAATTTGGTTTGATCAACTGTTAGGCAAAGGATTTCCCAACCCAGGTGAATAAAAGTGTCGTGTTCAAGAGTGGTTACAAAGTATGACAAACATACTCATTTTCCTCTCTTTTTCCCCACCATTTCTGGCAAGTACCTCTTTATTTTTGACAAGCTTGAGGAGGATAACATTTTCTTGATTATAAGCTCATCCTTCGGATGAGTCCAACTTAGTTAAAATTTGAACCCTAAGAAGGAGTGTTTCGTTCCTGTTTGTAATTGAACAGGTCCTTTACTATGTAATTTTAACGAGTCCAGTATAGGAGAAACTCGATGTTTTTCAATTTTAGAGAGTCTGAAAAAACTTAAGAAGACTCCAGGGTTGACCTTTTTCGTAAATTTGTGTCTCCCAAGCCCGAAAAAGTATAAAATAATACTTGAGAGAACCACTTGATCTTTTACGACCAAGGAGTAATTTTCGTTATTAGTGTCACTGACCCGAAAAAAGTAAAAAAGCGATCAACGACACGTCATTTTATAACCAATATCGAATTTGAAACGACAAAAATCTGGCAATCTTTTCATGTTTTTACGGTCGGAAAAGGGCTGTAAGTGGACCGTCTTTTAATTATGTTTTAACGAGTGTAAAAGAAACGCTCAACAATCTTTTCATGTTTTAGGAGTCAGAAAAGGGTTTAAAGATGACTCTACTTGTTTTTTCGTTGAAAATGATAGATTTCGCCTGAATAATCCTTTATTCTGCACAAGGACACAAACATTACTCATACCTGTTTGAAATGGATAAAAGCGTTGCAAAATACCTTTTCAAAGTGAAACATAAACAAATTTGCGATTTATTTACTCAAAAAACTTATAAAAAGGGCCTTTGTCAATTCATTTTTACCGTTTGAGTTTGGGTGAGAAAATAGTGCTTTTGCTTAGAAAACTTCCCATGAAGATTGTGGAAAATCTGTTGGGTCCCTATAATACTAGTGATTACCCCATTACTATTGTAGTTATACCCCTTATTTATATTGATGTACCCATGTAGTGCCCATATTGTTACTATTGTGCCAATAGAAGCCCACTATTGTTATTGTTGTGCCCTACAATATTATTGTTATGTAGGCTTTGATTGTATTGGGACCACTTAGACTCCTATATATAGAAAGGAGGTATTTTCATTTGTATCATCCAAGAATTGTTCATTTATGTAATGTAAAGGAGGTTTCCCCCTCGAAGAGGCTGAATTCTAAGGCGTGGATCTCTCTTTTCTATCTTTTTGTGAGCTGGTTTCATAACATTTGGTATCAGAGCTTTGGATTCTAGGGTTTCGCTGCTCCAAACAGGTCATCGTGGTATTTTCGCTATAACTTTTTTTCTGTGACGTTTCAGAAGTCGCAAAAAACACCCATTTGAGAAGAATTGGCGCTGAACCTTGGGTCCAAATTTCAGAGATTTTCGCACTATATGTTCGGCGATATGATCTAAGGAAGTTGGTCTTTTTGCAGACTCCTGAATTACATTCAAAACAGGTGACCTGGGGAAAATCTTCATAACTCTCTCTCTGAGGATCAGATTGAAATTTCGTAAAAAGGTGCAGAAAGAGGACAGACTTTAGTTTCTTGTATGTGTTTTTTAGATTCAAAGGTTGAAACAGTGGCTCGTGGCACGTCGTACAAGTTCGCTCTACTGAACCAGTCTAAAAGCAAGTCACTGTGGGAGATTTCACATAACTCTTCCTTGGAGAATCCAATTTGGCTCAGACTTGTGGCATTGGAAAGAGGACACAGAAGGCTACTGCAGGTAGCAATTTCAGAATTGGATGATTCGAAATTACAGAGACACATCAGATTCAATATCAGGCTTCTATAAAGTGAAAAAAAGATGTGTAGTTTTTTTTTAAATTTTTGTGTAAGCTTGGTTTAAAGGAATTCAAAGGGCATAGTAAAGAATTATTATCGGTAACTGATGCCCCGAGGAAAGAAAATGCAAACACCTAGTAAGGAACCTGAAAGCTCTAGCATGACTCATGAAGAAGAAGAAGAAATGCTACGTGATATATCAAAATTACAAGAACAAGTGCAACAAATGTCACGATCACAAAAGCTAACAGAAGCTAAGATAAGTGGCGTGGAATCTAAGATAAAGGGCATGGAAGCTAAGATGGATGATTCAAAGACAGATTTGAAGAGAGACATGGCAGATTTGAAGATAGATTTGAAGACAGATTTGACGAGAGACATGGCAGATTTGAAGATAGATTTGAAGACAGATATGGAAGAATTGAAGAAGTTGCTACAAGAAAGTGTCACTAATGGTGAAAAGGTAGTAAAGGAAACTCATGATGAGAACAAAAGAAATGTTAATCATGATTCCATAGACGCTAATGTTGGATCGAAGACTCACCATGTTCCAAAAATCGATATGAGGAAGTTTGATGGCAAGGATCCCGCCACATGGATATTACAGATGGAGCAATTCTTCGATCTCAATAATGTGCAAAACACACAAAAGGTACGTATGGCAACTTTATATTTGGAACCAAATCAGTTTGTATGGTATCAATGGCTTTGTTCTCGTAAACAATTTATCACTTGGGCAATTTTTACGGAAGAATTGATAGCACATTATGAGGATACAAAAAGCAACACTTTTTTTAGCCAATTGATAAGTCTCAAACAAAAGGGTTCAATAATGGAGCACATTGAGGAGTTCCAAAAATTGAACATAAGGGTAAAAGATATTCCAGAGGAGCATAGGATTGATGTGTTCATAGGGTCTTTAAAGGATAATATCCAACATGATGTGCGCCTTTGGGAACCTGATTCATTAGAGAAGGCATTCAGGTTAGCAAGAAAAATGGAAAGCAAAATTATGGCAACTAGGAAGCATACCATTCACAACTATAAAGATGGAAGTGTTGTTGCCCATAGTCTTCCACAACCTACAAGGTTGACACCACAACAATTGGAAGAAAAAAGAGCAAAAGGGCTTTGTTACAATTGTGATAGCAAATACACAAAAGGTCATAAGTGTGCTGAGAAGAAATTATTCTACATAGATTGTGAAGAGGAAGAAGAAAAGGAGCAAGAAAGGTCAAAAGAAGAGGATATATTCCAGGAACAAAGCCTAGATGAAGAAAAAATAAATCCGACCATATCTTGTAATGCATTGGCGGGAATTACCACTCCTCAAACCATCAAGATAGAAGGACAAATCAAGAAGAAAAAGGTAATAGTGTTGATTGATTCAGGAAGCACCCACAATTTTATTCATTGTAGGGTAGCAAAAGAATTGAATTGCTTCCTATATCCAGCACCAGAGTGTCAAGTGATGATTGCAAATGGAGGAACAATAAATTGCTCTGGAAAGTGCCATAATATCAAGCTATCCATGGGAGAATATGTATTGACTAGCCCAATGCTTTCCATTCCAATGGGAGGTGCTGATGTTGTACTAGGAGTCCAATGGCTACAATCCTTGGGTACAATAGCTTTTAATTTTCAAGAACTTTTCATGAAATTTTCTGTGGAAGGAAAGGAAGTTGAATTAAGGGGTATTGCAGGGAAACCAGGAAAGATAATCAGCTCTAATGGTATGACAAAGCTTCTAAAAAAGGAGCAAAGAGGTGTAATTGCACAATTATGTTCGCTAGATGTTTCCACATTGGAATCATCTATTTCTCCAGATCTCCAAAAAGTCCTGGACAATCATTCCAAGGTATTTGAGACTCCCAAAGGTCTCCCACCTATGCGTGATCATGATCATGCTATTCATCTGATTCCAGGAAGTGTTCCTCCAAACATCAGGCCGTACAGATATCCCTATGTCCAAAAAAGTGAAATTGAACGTATGGTTGCAGAAATGCTAGAGGCTGGTATAATTCAACCGAGTCAAAGTTCTTTCTCTGCTCCAGTAGTATTGGTGCACAAGAAGGATGGATCATGGCGCATGTGTCCGGATTATAGGGAGCTCAACAAGCTCACTATTAAAGATAAGTTCCCCATTCCTGTCATTGATGAATTACTGGATGAATTGCATGGATCAATTTACTTCACCAAGTTGGATCTTCGTTCAGGATATCATCAAATCAGAATGAAGATTGAAGACATTCCGAAAACGGCATTTAGAACTCATGAGGGTCATTATGAATTTTTGGTCATGCCTTTTGGCCTTACCAATGCACCTTCAACATTTCAAGGTTTGATGAATTCAATTTTCAAACCATTCCTTAGAAAATTTGTGTTAGTATTTTTTGATGATATACTAATCTACAGCAAGTCTTGGAAGGATCATGTTGAACATGTTGACAGGGTGCTACAACTATTGGAGGAGAAACAATTATATGCCAAAAGATCCAAATGTTTCTTTGGAGTCCAGGAGGTGGAATATTTGGGTCATATTGTATCTCATGAAGGAGTTAAGGTAGACCCTAGCAAAATTAAAGCCATTAAGGAATGGAAAATCCCCACATCCATAAAGCATCTGCGAGGATTTCTTGGGTTGACAGGGTATTATCGCAAGTTTGTTAAGAATTATGGGAGAATAGCAGCACCTCTAACGACATTATTGAATAAAGATGCATTTTCATGGACTCCGGAAGCAACAAAGGCCTTTGAACATCTTAAAGAGGCAATGTGCCAAGCACCGGTCTTAGCTACACCGGTAATTTGATGCTTCAGGAAATGGAATTAGTGCTATTCTAATGCAAGATGAAAGACCCATTGCTTTTGAAAGTCGTCCAATCAAGGGAAAGTTTTTAAGCAAAGCTATTTATGAGAAGGAAATGTTGGCAATACTCCATGCACTTAAGAAATGGCGACCCTACCTAATGGGAAGACACTTCAAGGTAAAAACAGATCATGATAGCCTTAAATACTTTTTAGAACAAAGATTATCCTCTGAAGAGCAACAAAAGTGGGTCACAAAGATGTTGGGTTATGACTTTGAAATCATCTACAAAAAGGGAAGCAAAATGTGGTGGCAGATGCACTCTCAAGAAAGGATGAGGATGTGGAAGCATTGTTGTGCGCTATTTCTATTATCCAACCAGATTGGATAAATGAAGCAAGGGAGGAATGGAAGAATGACGAAGAAGTGTGGGCACTTATTCGAAAGCTACAACAAGATTCCAGTACGTCTGATACATTTAGCTGGAAAAATGATTCGTTATGGTACAAAGATCGCTTATACCTCTGTAAGAATTCCCAGCTAAAACAAAAGATTCTTATGGAATTGCACACTTCTCCCTTAGGAGGGCACTCAGGATTTTTAAAAACTTACCACAGGGTTAAGAAGGAATTTTTTTGGGATGGCCTTAAATCAGATATTCAAAAGTTTGTGGCAGAATGTTTGGTTTGCCAACAAAATAAAGTTGAAACAATTAAGACACCGGGTCTATTACAACCTTTATCCATTCCAAGCCAACGTTGGGAGGAGGTTTCAATGGATTTTATCACAGGTTTACCCAAGTCTGAGGGAAAGAGTGTCATCATGGTGGTAGTTGACAGACTTACCAAGTATGCACACTTTTGTGCATTATCACATCCATTTAAAGCCAGTACAGTTTCTACTGCATTTATGGAAACAATTCAAAAGCTACATGGAAACCCAAAGATTATTGTAAGTGACAGAGATCCCATTTTCACTGGAAATTTTTGGACAGAATTATTTTCTTGTCTTGGTACTCAGTTAGCTCATAGCTCATCTTATCATCCTCAATCTGATGGGCAAACTGAGATAGTAAACAAATGTTTGGAAGGATATCTTCGTTGCTTTGTATCTGATAAACAGACACAATGGGTCAAATGGTTGCCTCTGGCTGAATGGTGGTATAACACTTCCTTTCATACAGCAACAAAAATGACCCCATTTATGGCACTTTATGGGTATCAACCACCATCCATCACATCATATTTAAGAGAAAATTCTAAGGTTCAGGCAGTGGAACATCACATCGAACATCAACAACAAGTCCTCCAACTCTTAAAGGATAACCTTGTGTTGGCACAGAATAGAATGAAACAACAGGCAGATCAACATCGCAGTGAAAGAAGTTTTGATGTAGGTGATTGGGTATTCCTACGGCTACAACCATATAAGCAAATGTCCCTCAAGCAAGCTAAGAAGGATAATAAATTATCACCAAAGTATTATGGTCCGTACAAGGTGTTGCAAAAGATTGGTACTATGGCATACAAATTGGAGCTTCCTGCAGCTTCTCGATTGCACCCAGTTTTCCATGTTTCATGCTTAAAGAAGGTTATAGGCGACAAGCTCCCAGTTCAAACAATATTGCCAGAACTTGATGAGGAAGGAAAAATTATATTGGAACCTGAAGCAGTTATAGAAAAAAGAACTCGACAGCTACGAAATCGATCAATTTCAGAGTACCTTATCAAGTGGAAGAACTTATCCGCTGAAGATTCCACATGGGAGGATGAGAATTTTATGCAGAAGTATCCTGAACTACTCAAGCGTTGAGGACAACACTTTTTTGAAGGAGAGGGGCATGTTGGGTCCCTATAATACTAGTGATTACCCCATTACTATTGTAGTTATACCCCTTATTTATATTGATGTACCCATGTAGTGCCCATATTGTTACTATTGTGCCACATAGAAGCCCACTATTGTTATTGTTGTGCCCTACAATATTATTGTTATGTAGGCTTTGATTGTATTGGGACCACTTAGACTCCTATATATAGAAAGGAGGTATTTTCATTTGTATCATCCAAGAATTGTTCATTTATGTAATGTAAAGGAGGTTGCCCCCTCGAAGAGGCTGAATTCTAAGGCGTGGATCTCTCTTTTCTATCTTTTTGTGAGCTGGTTTCATAACAAAATCCAACCATCGGAATCGAGCGTCGTCTTCTCCAGGTAATCCACATCATCCTACTCTTCATTTTCAACCGTTTAGTTTTTTGATTTAGCCCCTCATTTTATTTTTTGGGAGGATTTTTAGGCACAAAACCCGCGCGCAGGGGTCCGCAGGTTTACCATTGCGGACCCGCGGACCCCGACTTCTTCTCCATTGGGAAAAAGCTCGGGTTCTGCACCTTCCGTGTAGACAAAATGCAGACCCACGCACTGTGTTTAACGTGGAGGGTGCGTACCCCGTAGCAAGGGTTTTGAACCCAAAAGTTCTCAAAAATGGACCAATCAAAATGTTTTCTAGCAATCTAATTAATCTTTATACTTGATGCAGCGAATATATCATGCTAGATTAGCGTGAACGGGAGCATGAGGACGTGGATACCACCGCATGGAATCATCAGCCTTCACTTGATGCTTTGAGGGCATGCAGACTGTACAAATTCTGGACCATTCCTGGCATGAGGGCTCAAGTAGATTTCTTATAGTGGCTAGTTGACAGATGGAGTATACAGGACCAGTGCTTTTTCATTGGCGGGCACCGGCTCGAAATCTAGCCGGAGGACATTTATTTCTTGACTGGTCTAAGAGAGGCAAGGACTTGACTCTATTCGGGACTAGTCCAGGTGGCCAGTCTATCGATAACCTCCAGCTAGAGTACTGCAACAACCAGGCTAAAGACAAAGGGATAAACATAAAGACCATATCCTGTCCTCAGCTCATGGTGATTGCGTTTACTGTCACCAGACTTTGCGGAGCTACCGCATTACATGTTGCCATCGGATCCCAGATGCATATGGTAGTTGATTTCTTTCAAGGCACCATCTTCAACTGGTGCAATGCTGTGCTGGCCAATGTGAAAGGCCAACTGACCAGGGCCAAGAGAGGATGACTAAAGACTTTTGGTTATGGGGCTTTTGTCGTGATTTTTGGTCTGGAGAGGGTTCCTATGCTGATCCCGCAACACCTTACAGTTGGAGCTAGGCTTCCTCGAGAGCCCAAACTGATGCGATGGGTCGCAGTCATGGCCCGTCACCTGGATGAGAGGACAGAGGTTGCTTGGTTCAAACCTGAGTATTTCCAATGGTTGGAAAATCAGGTCTTTTCCATTCAGGATTTCCCTTACACTGGGATAGATTTCCGTGGTGACCCAGACATGGCTCTTCCACCAGGAGAGCAGTGGGACGAGTCAAGTAAAATCCTTTTCAACTTTTCCTATTTAAATTTTTTTATATTTTTTATCGTCTCAAAACTGATAGTAAAAATTTCAAATGCAGATGTGGGTCCATAGCGACCAGCCGCTCTCCGGCCTTTCGAGAGGAGGAAACCAGTTGCACCCGCGCCAGCCCCACAGGACAAATCAGCAAAGGTTTTGGCCGAGTTGGAGAGTCATCTTGAGCGCTTGACAGGAGATATTCCTGAGACCACTATCGACGACATTCCTCTTCGACTTCAACGCTATGTGATTGGAGTCCCGGGACCTTTTAGGAGGTTCCTTTGCAAGGTGGCTCGGGCAGTGGTTTCTTATAGAGATCATCACCAGTGATAGGATGATCGCCTTTTGTGGGCACATGTGACATTTTGCTTTTTGTACTTATCATTTTTGCCGATCATAAGGTGTTTTTCAACCTATGATCGAAGACGATGTATTTTTTGACACACTCCTATATATATATATATATCACTATTACCGGCTTATCTTGTAAATCATATTATGGAATGGTTTTAAATTTACATGTATGATTATTGCAAATGTCTATTTAACATTCGAGAAGCAATTTCATCTGCTAATGTATTTAAAGACCTTGGAATATGTTGATATTCAATGTAATCAAACTCACGTTCCAAGAGACGCACTCTCAAAAATAATCTTAATAACACTGGATTTCTAATGGCATACACTCTATTAAGCTATAATACAACGAGTTCAGAATCCAACCTCACTATCAAACTCTGAATCCCAAATGAAATAGATTCAAATAATAACTCAATCACTGCACTATACTCTGCAATGTTGTTTGTTGTTTGACCGAGACTTACCCCATGCATAGAAACTAACTCGTCAGAGGGCGAATAGATAACCCAAGCTGCGGAAGAGATTTTCCGTGTATTACGACAAGTGTTGTGGGGGAAAGTATCCAACTCGGAATGACCCTAACCCACTCTAAGGGTGACAGTTCCTTAGCAACAACTGAAAGCAAAGCTATCTAAAGTTTCTTCTTTATGACATGCGAGAGATAAAAAGGATAGATCCACTTACCGATGTCTTGCGCAAATGGTCGATCCTGTCTCCTTTGTTTGCCGCTTGCTCCCAGCTCCAAGTCTTTTCATGGGCCCAGCTACACGAGATCCTGCAAATAAGACAAGAAAAGGAAACTACAAGAGGCATGCATTCATAATCGATTCAAGGATTAGCATAAATCAAAGACGCAAGTAAGACAATACACATTGAAACACATGCGAATAGAAGAACCTCAAATGCCTTATTAATATATGGAACTAAGGTTCAGGCGGTGATACAACCATGAAAGGTCCAATCCGGCATCACCTTCCCGACGGAGAGAAATCTCTTCTTCACCTCCCTCAAGAAATCACCCAATGCTCACAACTGTAAACCAACAGCAATTCTTTGCGCTAAATTCCGGCCTCCAGATCCCATGGGATGAGATCCTTATATAGAGTTTTGGAGTGAAGGCAAGTCATGTTGATGTGTGACTTGCTGTGCTCTTCAACTCCAGTTGTTCTTTAGTCCTTCACTTGGAGTTTCTACCTTCCACTTGGAGTTCTAGAAGCTCTTAACTCATTATTAGGCGAATCTTTTGATCACATGCCTTTCTGGAAGCTTCCTGGGCACTGGCACTTTGAGAAAAAGATTCCTCCACATGTCTAGTTATGCCCAACGCAGGTAGCCTTTGTCCTACCTGCTTTGCAACGCAGGTAGCCTTTGTTGCACCTGCTATGCAACGCAGGTACCCTTTGGAGCAGCTGCTTTGATCCAAAATTAACCCTTTTTGAGTGTATTTTCAGTGGAAGACTGATTTGCAGAGCTGTGGTTTGTTGACCTTGTTCCTCTAAGGGTAAGAACAACATGTTTGGGGACTTTGGATCCCTCAGATTATCGACATTTCATGCTCCATGCTGTGAGGCACAAAAATGTCTATAACAGTTGCCCCCTAAAGTATGAGGTCGTTTATCGGGTGAAATGCTTTATTAGGAGGATCCGAAGTTCATTGGAGATGACCGGTAACAAAATACAATACAATACATCATTTTTCATACTTTCTTTTCATGATCTAGCTGAGGCGGGCATTTCCCATGCTCAGCTTTATAAATACATTTGTTGTACATAAACAGACGATCGTCTGATAGTAGACTGATAATTCTCTGCTTTTTTAATTATCATCCTTTTAGTAGGATGATCATCTGCTGCACATGTCTATGTTTTTATCTCCTGAATATATATCGCAGCCCGGATGGATGAAACTAAATCCGGGGTCTTCAAACTTCCGATCTTCACACTAAGTACAAGTCGATCCATGTGAGAATTTCTTGAAGTCGAACATGGAAAGACATCGCTTGATTACCAGTCAATAATGTAAACTGTTAACAAGCGCGAGAGGAATCACCGATAATGATGATGACCCTCAAGGTACTGCAGCACAATTCACGTGGTGTGAATATAGGATCTGACGTCGAACACCACGCGAAGTCCCCTGGTCGAAGGTCATTAATGTATACCTATCGCCGGAAGTGAGAAACTTGCCATTGAGGCATGCAAGCTTCAAAGTACTGAGGGGGTGTTCCTAGATCAACTTCTTGGATAATGAGCTGATGTCGACAAGAAGCGATCCGTCAAAGGAGGGCCTTAATGAATCCCACATCAGTGACACGGAACGGAGCTAGTGATGATGGTGAAAACGATCTGTGAAATATGATTCAGGGTGGCGGTCATGGAAGGATGAAAGATGATGTATGGTAGTGGATGGGACCCGGTTGACACTTTCTGAATGACATCTCTTGAACATATAATGACACTGTTGTGATGGATCGGTAGCATTACCCCATGTATGGATGGTATGGCGAGACCATGGTGAAGGGACCGGTGAATGATAATAACCCAACCCGATATTTACGGAGGCAAAAGTGTCATGTTCAAGAGCGACTTGCTACCATTAAGCTTTGAGGTTCTTCCCAATTTTTCCCCAGTCATTTCTGACCAGTACCTCTTTATTTTTTGACAAGCTTGAGGAGGATAACATATGCTTGATCTATAACCTGCCCTTCGGGCAAGCCCATCGCTATGTTTTAACGAGCCTAGCGATAGGGAAACTCGTTCTTGTCTAAAGACAAGTTTGTCGCTATCTAATATTTTTAGCGAGCCCAGCGACAAAGACAACTCGGTCCTTTTCATTTTTAGAGAGTCTGAAAAGTGTACATAAAGTAGACTCCAGGGGTCCTTTTTCGTCATCTAATCCCTTAAGTCCGAAAAAGTATAAAACATTACAGAAGGGATGAATATTCGATATCTTTATCGAGCCGAACTAGACAAGCGCTCGATCTTTTTGTGCGATAATCCCTCAGGTCCAAAAAGATTAAAATCTACAGGAGGGATAGCTCTTCCGGTCGTTTAACGAGTTGGAAGGCCAAAACTCGGCAATCTTTTCATCTTTTACGAGTCAGTTGAAAAGAGTTTAAAGAAGACTCGTCTTTTGAGGAACGAGTGATGAACAGGGATAGCAGCTGATTCCAGGTACAGGTTGGAATTTTCCAATCACGGCAGTGTTACAAGGATGGCTAGGTGAAATCACTCTTCGCAGCTGTTCCTCAAAATGGGTAAACAATCATATGGAGGTGAACGATCGGCCAAATGAAAGTGGAGGTGGCAGGTGAAAAACATGACCAAGGCTTTTATGGCTGATGAATTTACGGTCTGAAATGGTTATTTACCAGTTCATTTTTTCTAGATGAGCTTGAACTCTGGGGGAAGCCTGCTCACGAGCTTATGTTTATTTTTTAACGAGCATGAAGTCCGCATTAAAACTGCTCGGATCTTGCGTTTATTTTTTAACGAGCGTGAACTTTATGCTAAAACTGCTCGATTCTTACCAGTCACAAAGTAGGAAGGTCTCGTGTGAGATAGCTATTTTTTATGGAGCTTTATCTCACGAAGCTATGCTCCATATCCTCTTTTTGTGCAAGCTAGGTATCGACTTATCTACGGGTTAGTGGGTTAGTTCTACCTAAAACTAAAAGTCGCCTATGCTTGCCTTCCAAGAGGTTTGCATGCCCCCAGGTGTAAGTCTAAATTCAAGGTTACCCCTCAATTTGCAGGTAAAACATTTGTTTTACCGGGAGAGGCCTACCTCTTTCTGGTTACCCAAAGATTATTCTGTTAATTCTCTTAAACAGAATCTTTCTTCGGCGATGTCTATCATTTGGTTATCCAAAGATGGTTACAATTTGTTGCAGCAAATAGCATCTCTTTCTTTGGGGGCTGCCCCTACTTATCCTTTAAAACATTTGTTTTAATGGGTGAGGCTGGCCTTTTACCCAAAGACGGTACCTACTTGCTGCCGCAAACAGATCCCCTTCTTTGGTAGAGCCTACCTATTTAGACAGAGGTGAATGACCATTTGTATCAAACACATAACTTTGACAAAAGAATCTTATTCCAGAACAACCCTATCCTAACAACCCCTTCTGAGATTCCCAGTCTCTCTTTGTCTTCCTCTTCCGTCTGAAGAGGATAGCTCACAAAGATGAAGGAGGGGACAAGGTACGGACTAGTCATATTCTTCCGCGGAAATTCTACTTTACACCCAAGGTTTTTCTGCCTCCAGAGCAGACCAGGGTGCATGCCCCCTGGGTTCCAGCCTTCCTTTCCCGAATCACTCGCCTTCATCAGGAAGAAGAACTGGAGGTAGAGACCCTTCTTGATCGAAAAGACCATTGAGGATAGGTATGTGGCTATTCGCGATGCGTGATCCCGGAAGTGAAAGTTGGTCTACGAGCTTGACCATCCTTCCTTCGTATGGAAAACACATTTCTCGAAAGAGTGAGGAGACTATTGCTTCCATGCAATATACGTAGTCTCGTCCAAGGAGTAGGTTATAATCCAAGGGTCCTTGGATGACCATCAAATCTATCTTGACAGCCTTCTCTTTCAGTGTAATAGGCACATTAGGTAGAATCCCTAATGGTCGACTGGTTCCTCTGTCAAAACCCGAGAGATTTCTTGTCTCAGGCAAAAGCGTCGGGCAACCCAGTGCTTTCCAAGCAATAGAGGACAGGATACTCACAGACGCCCCTTCATCAATGATAGTTCCAGCCATGACCATTTTGTATATTTGGACAATAATTCCAAATGGTATACTGGCTGGTAACCGGGGTCTGCCTAGTTGGTTCCAATCAAAGGACACAACTAGGTTGCTTGGCGGTGGGACCGAATATACGGCCGGATATGATCCTGACGACGCTCCTTCCTGCGATAAAGGAGTGGGCACATGGCCCTGATGTTCATCAGAATCGGTGTTGACGAAAAGAATATGGACGGTGTCGTCCTTACTCTCTTCGGTGAGGGTGTCAACTGAAGATGAATCCTCAGTGACTGTGGTGTGTGAAGGTGAAACTTCTGAAGGGAGAACTGGGTCAACTACCGTTTCGACCTTTGGACTTTCGTCCGGTCCTGATTCAGTAGGTTCACTTTCAGCGACTGACACTTCAGCTGGCCCTATGAGCGGGGCAGCTGTATTTTCGACCAACGAAGGACTTGGCGCGAGTTTTTGATATCCAGGAGGAAGTAGCACCGGTGCCACCGGTTGATCTTCCAAAACTCTCTTGGCCTCGTCTAAAAAGGGACAACGGCGAAGGGTGTGATTTCCTTCACACAGTTCGCAGGGGAATCTCATTCCCCTCCGTTGTCTAGAACCTTCACTTTCGCTGGTCGACGGTAAGCATTCAACCTGGTTGTCAGAGGTTGACGCTTCCGAATCGTGAAAACGAGGGGACCAGTCCCTTAGTATCCGGGGAATACTGGGACAATCACTGTGGAAGTGGTTCCCTCTACATATGACACATGGCGATTTGCGCCCGGTCCGTGCTGTGTGTGGGTTTTCGTTAGATACCTTCTGCTTGCCCCCAGGCACCTTTGGCTCCTTCTGCTTCTTTTCTTTCTTCTTCTTTTCCTTCCTCTTTTCTATGGGAGCTGCACTTTTGGCGGCTTGACCTCTCGAAGAAGAAGGATCGGAGGAAGGCGTATAAGAAGTGGAAGGTTGGAGGGTAGCTCTAGACGGGTCTAACTATTGACTCGACTGTTCAGGAACCGTGGTGGTCTGAACTACAGCGGTTGAGAATAGCCAAACTGGCAGGCCAATCGTCAGTCTTGGAAGCGACAATGTGGCCATGTGGGGCGCACCAACTTCTCCCCAAAAGGAGAAAGGGCTATGGTTCCCATCATGCGGAATCCCTTGGTCGGTGCGTTCCATGTTCTCAACCTTAAGATCAACATAGGAATCAGGGGTGATTATGTTCCGTTTAGAATGAATTTTATTATGACGACGCTTTAGACACAACTTGCTTTTTCACTTTTTAAGAGTCGAGAAAAAGCTAAAGATGACTCTAGTCTCCTTCGATGTATTAACGAGCCTGAAGTGACAAATGCTCGGATGGACTTTTTCAGTTATAGAGTTTGAAAAAGGCCAAAAGAAACTACTCTGGAGTTCTAGGCAAGGGTGTGCCAAACCTTTCGCGAAACCACAGAATACGTTTTACGGTACGAGTGGTCGATCTTCGTGAATGCTGTGTTCACTGCAACACGATCAGTAGGGCGGTCGACACGGCTTCCTATGGATAAAGGCTTTGTTCCTATAGGGGTCCCCCAATATACGCGACGGTACGCGGGGGCACAAGTCCGTATTAGTGCTATCGCCCCTCAGGAGGAATCACCCACCTTCGTAGAGATCGACAGTCACTATGTTTAACGACGCCGGTTCACGTCTCTACCTAGACCTCTACTATGTTTCGTTATGTTTCAAAGTGTTGTTAGATAAATTCAGTTCTTTTTAGGTTGATATTGCTTAGCAGTTTGCCTTTATGGATCACCACGTGATGTATATACAACTCCTAAATGCAGTCTAAGAATGATAAGCAAGCTTTTTCAATTCTTTCAACTTATGGAAACCTTAACTACTGAAGGAAAAGAAAGACATCATCTTTTCAAACAGATCATGGAGCACACACTAATGCACTTTCCCTAAATCGACATGCGAACTGTCAAAATGCACATGCACAATGCAAGTATTTCTTTTCTTCTTTCTTAATGTTGTGTATGACAAAAAGAAAGCTGTTGTACGATTTCGAATTCAATTTCAAGTGAAAGCACATGAGTATTGTCCAACAATAAAAAGAACACCTTAAGATTTACTCGTTTCTACCCAAGAAATATTGAAATTCGAACCAGATAACGAAAGCAAATGCTCAAGTAGCTATGAACAGCAATAAACTAGCTCTTAGGATCACAACAACACTTTCTCAAAGGTCTAGATCCAGGAGGTCACAGCAAGACTAGCTCACTTTCGCTACGGGAAACTGTGAATGAAAGCAAGAAATACAATAAGAAAAATCACGGTTTCAACATACAACTGAGGCAGAATGAGGGCAAAGAAAAGTGGTCTCAGCTGGGTATACAGGTTGACAGCAGGCTGCAAAAACAATATTGAAAACTGGGCAACAGACATTGGGGAACCCCAGTTGCACAAGGCAAAACTGGATCAGCACAGGTACTGCACTGTCAAACAGGGATGCAGCGCAGGTAGCCCCTTCGGGACCTGCGTTGCAGTGCAGGTAGCCTTTGTTGCAGCTGCACTGAACGAGACAACTCTCGTCCTTCCCAGATTCCGGGTCACAGTTTGCTCAAAAATCAACGGTTTTTGCTCAAATCAGAGGCTATCAGTCAAGTATACTCTAGAGGATGATTAAGGAAGATGAACACTATCACAAAGAGCAAAAGAGTCCTTGTGGATCAGCTCTTCAAATCATGAACATGCCCAGCACTGGGCTAGAGTAGCTGCCCTCTACTTTGCATTCGAAGAACTCACATGCAGTTCGATTCGGTACTCCCTTTGTTCAAGAGATGAATAGCAAGAATACACAAGCTACCAACAAGACACGATCCCCAGCAGAGTCGCCAGTCTGTTGTGGGGGAAAGTATCCAACTTGGAATGACACTAACCCACTCTAAGGGTGACAGTTCCTTAGCAACAGCTGAAAGCAAAGCTATCTAAAGTTTCTTCTTTATGACATGCGAGAGATAAAAAGGATAGATCCACTTACCGATGTATTGCGCAAATGGTCGATCTTGTCTCCTTTGTTTGCCGCTTGCTCCCAGCTCCAAGTCTTTTCACGGGCCCAGCTACACGAGATCCTGCAAATAAGACAATAAAAGGAAACTACAAGAGGCATGCATTCATAATCGATTCAATGATAAGCATAAATCAAAGACGCAAGTAAGACAATACACATTGAAACACATGCGAATAGAAGAACCTCAAATGCCTTATTAATATATGGAAGTAAGGTTCAGGCGGTGATACAACCATGAGAGGTCCAATCCAGCATCACCTTCCCGACGGAGAGAAATCTCTTCTTCACCTCCCTCAAGCAATCACCCAATTCTCACAACTGTAAACCAACAGAAATTCTTTGCGCTAAATTTCGGCCTCCAGATCCCATGGGATGAGATCCTTATATAGAGTTTTGGAGTGAAGGCAAGTCATGTTGATGTGTGACTTGCTGTGCTCTTCAACTCCAGTTGTTCTTCAGTCCTTCACTTGGAGTTTCTACCTTCCACTTGGAGTTCTAGAAGCTCTTAACTCATTATTAGGCGAATCTTTTGATCACATGCCTTTCTGGAAGCTTCCTGGGCACTGGCACTTTGAGAAAAAGATTCCTCCACATGTCCAGTTACGTCCAACGCAGGTAGCCTTTGTCCTACCTGCTTTGCAACGCAGGTAGCCTTTGTTGCACCTGCTATGCAACGCAGGTACCCTTTGGAGCAGCTGCTTTGATCCAAAATTGACCCTTTTTGAGTGTATTTTCAGTGGAAGACTGATTTGCAGAGCTGTGGTTTGCTGACCTTGTTCCTCTAAGGGTAAGAACAACATGTTTGGGGACTTTGGATCCCTCAGATTATCGACATTTCATGCTCCATGCTGCGAGGGACAAAAATGTCTATAACAACAAGCACCATCAGCAAATCCAATGTATGTTTGGAGAGGCATCGACATCTGCAATATCAAGAGTAAAACCAGGATAAGCAGGAATAATGACAAAAAAACACTCTCTAAGCTAAGCACACTTTTGTCTTTAAACTAAAACATACCAGCTAGAAAGAAAAAACTATCCTAACTAAAAATCTCCATACCCCATTCTTTTAAGCATAGTACGTCTTCAAGTAAAGGCCATTTCTGGGTTTACCCAAAGAGTCCCCATCAAAGTCTACCAACTCATAGGCCCCTTTTTCTAGCTTTCGCTTAACAATATAGGTACCATGCCACATAGGAACGAATTTCCCAGCGCCTAATTTATCATTAGCTTGATCATACAATAACACTAGTCCTCCTTCCGAAAAATTTCAAGGGGTCACATTCCAATCATACTGAGCTTTCATACATTTTGCGTGAGTCTCGATCACCAATGCAGCATCACATCGATTCTCATCTAATTGAGCTAAGTATAACAAACGCTTTTCCTTTTCGGAAGTAGCTGGAAGTAACTCGATGGCCATTTGCAGTGACGGGATTTCGCACTCAATGGGTAACACAGCTTCCAAACCATAGACTAGTTGGAAAGGAGTGAACCCTGTTGATGTTTTTACTGAAGTTCAATATGCCCAAAGCACTGAAAATAGCATGTTGTGCCAATTTGACCGATGAATCCCAATGATTCGTCGGATCATGATAACTAAAACTTTGTTGATGGATTCAACTAGACCATTTGCTTGTGGATAATAAGGGGTTAAACTATCGTGACGTAAACCAAGCTGGCCTGTAAGTTCGGTCATCATAACGTTTCGAAAATGATGCCCATGATCAGTGATTATCACTTGTGGGACACCAAACCTAGCAATTATATGATTGAACACGAAAATTATCTTGTCGTCTGCCTCGAATGTAGGCATCGCTTCGGCCCACTTAGTAAAATAATCTACCGCAAGGATGATATACGCATGCCCCCCGACCGAGTCAGGGTTACATGTAATAAAATCGATACCCCATTTGGCAAAAGGACTAACGGAAATTATAGGGTGGAGAGGAGCAGGTGGAGCACGCATCTTACGATCAAAAATCTGGCATTTTCAGACCGCAGTAATACAATCTTTAAACAAGGACAACCAGAAATAGCCAGCGCGCAATATCTTTTGGGTTGTGGCATACCCAGACATATGACCGCCACATGCTCCAGAGTGACAGCCATTTAGAACTCTCTTAGCCTCTTCATGAGTTAAGCAACGTCGAAAAATAGAGTCCACCCCACGGCGATAAAGAGTATCTCCAATAATTTTGAATTGTTGGGACTGGAAGCGAATTTTCCAACGTTCCGACCTTGAAATTTCTGGCCGAAAGGATTGGGTTTGGAGATAAATGATGATATCCCCATACCACAGATCTAAAGTGCTGATTAGAAACAAAGATTCGTCCGCAATGGGCTCCTCTACCACAGTTTCTGTGTCAGCACGCGGGAAGTCACACATTAACTCTGCAAAAACCAAAGATTTCTTAAACTTAGATTTCTCAAACTCCAAGTTGAACTCTTGCAGGATAACAATCCATTTAGAGTACTTGCCCCCTAGAAATTGTTTGGTCAAAATGTAGATCATAGGGTTGCAATCCGAAATTACCGTAGTTTTACGTAGTAAAATGTAGTGACGAAAACGTTGGATAGCTTGAACAGTTGCCAATGCCAATTTCTCCACATGTGAGTATTTTAGCTCAGTTGGGTTTAACGTGCGACTAAGGTAATATATCACATGTTCCGTTTCGAATTCATCTTCCTAAACTAAGACCATTCCAATGGTGGAATGGGAGGCGACGAGATACAAAAAGTAATCCTGGTTGTAGTTGGGAGGATGCAACAACGGTGCATGGGTTAACGCGTGTTGGAGTGCATCAAAAGATTTCTAAGCTATCTCATCCCAAGAAAATTGAGTATTTTGTTTCAACAACCGTGTAAAACCCTTTGTAACCTCGGCACAGTTAGGAATGAATCGTCGTAAAAAGTTCGCTTTCCCCTGCAAACTTTGGAGTTGGCGAAGACTCGAAGGAGGAGGCAAATTGATAATAGCTTCGACCTTCGAGGGATCAACGTGAATGTCGGCTTTCGAAACTACAAATCCTAGCAATCGGCCCATTTCTATACAGAAGACACATTTGTGTGGGATCAACCGAATATGATAATGCCTACACCTCATAAAAATTTCTCGTAAGTGGACGAGGTGATCAGCTCGATGTAGTGAATGAGCAGGCAAGTCATCGAGATAGGGTTGCACAATGTGCTTGAGCGGAATGAGTCGATCTTGCGGACAAGATAGACCTTCCTAGAATCTAAAGAAGACCTAACGACAAGAAAACCAACTAGACACTATCTTTCTCTAAATATGCTTCAATAAACAATAGCAAACAAAGGTTTTCAGGGCCTACCTTTGGTCCAACGCAAGCTTGTGGATGCCCTCGCTCTTTTGATCCAAATGAACTCCTCTTCGTGAATCTGCAAACACAAACAAGGAAAACGAATTAAATAGCACCTGAAAAACCAATTGCATAAAACATATGTAACATGAAAGTCAAGGAGTCCATGAAACAAATAACATACGATACTTGTTGAGAAAAATGAGTTTGATTGTATTAATTCAAAAGGAGAAGAACTTTACAACCTTTGCCTTGACGCTATACAAGCTCTTCCCAGGGTCCAACAAGATGTCTCCTCTACTTTGACAAGTTTCACTCACTCTCCAATGAAACCAAGAGGTATGTGATCTTTCCTCTCAAGCTCAACCAAAGAGTCTTAATTTCACCAGCATTTACCCTCAAAATGTTCAGCTTCCAACCTCCTTAGTCCTCACCCCAATGCCTATATTTATAGTGCAATGGAGGGAAGTTACTAGGTCCTCCTTCAAAGGGATAAAGCCCTCCTTCAAAGGGATAGCTCCTTTAGTCAATGGATTAGCTCCTTCTCTTTTGGGATGCATGAACCACCTCAGAGCGAACAATCCACGTCAAAATTCCTTCTAGAAAACTCTAGAATTAACCCAAAGTGAGTTTTTTAAGATAAAAATTGCGCCTTTTGACTTTCACAGGGGTCCGCACCTTTACTGTTAGGAACAAAGCGGGTAGGTATGTAGCTTTTGTACATAGAAGGTGCGGGACCGCAGGTGACCATGAGAGAAAGTGCGGAACCAGAGTTACATTGATTTTTAATGTCTTTCTCCCACTTCTAAAGCTTGATTTGAAGAGCTGCGGTCCTAGACTTGCCTAGGAGGACAGTACAAGTGATGATAGACCCACACTGACTGCAAATAATCATGGTGACGATATTTTTGTGTAACACACCTCACAGGGAGGTAGAATTTTCTATTAAGTTAGTGCCAAGGGCAGCTCCAGCATCAAAAGCACCTTATAGGATGACGACACCTGAGTTGGTAGAGTTGAAGTTGAAGCTAAAGGAAATGTTGGACAAAGGATACATTAGACCCAGTGTATCACCTTGGGGCACACTCGTGTTGTTCGTAAAGAAGAAAGATGGTACTCTTAGATTGTGCATAAACTACATGCAAATGAATAATCTAATGTCAATAACATGTACCCTTTCCTGAGGATTATTGATTTTTTTTATCAGCTAAAGGGAGAAGAAATGTTCTCTAAGATCAATTTGAGATTGGTATACCATCAGGTATGCATCAAGGAAGAGGATATCTTCAAGACTATGTTCAGGATGAGGTATGGACATCATAATTTTGTTGTTTTTCCATACAATCTGACTAATGCTCCAGCTACATTCACATGTTTGATGAATAGTGTGTTGCAACCTTATCTGGACAAGTTTTCTATTGTATTCATTAATCACATACTGGTATATTCTAACAATGAGGAGGAACACGTCGAACATTTAGTAGTAGTGTTGATATTTCTAAGAGAGCATCAGTTGAATGCTAAACTTAGCAAGTGCAGATTCTTTCAGACTAAGGTAAATTACTTAGGACATGTTGTCTCCAAGAAAGGCATAGAAGTAGATCTAGAAAAGATAAGGGTCGTTATGGAATGGGAAACTCCTAAGAATGTAGATGAGGTCAGACCATTCATGGGATTAGCAGGTTACTATAGGAGGTTCATGAGAACATTGCATATCCTATCACATCATTGTAGCGGAAAGCTAATAATTTTGAATAGACTGCGTAATGTGAAGATAGAATTTGTTGGCACATGCACCAATGCTAAATATTTTGGATCCGGGCCAAGAGTTTGTTGTGTGTACAAATGCTTGCAAGATGGCGCTTAGTGGATTTCTCATACAACAAGGACATGTAGTGTGCTATGAGTCACAAAAACTAAATGAGCACAAAAGAAATATCTGACACATTATCTTGAGCTAGCAATGATTATACATGCACTCAAGATGTGGAGGCACTATCTTCTTGGTAGGAGGTTCACATTGATGAGCAATCATAGCGGGTTGAGGTATTTTTTTGAACAACTAAATCAAAATGCTAGGCAAGCTAGATGGTTGGCCACCCTTAGTGAGTTTGACTTCGAGATCAGATAAATCAAAGGGAAGGAGAACTGGGTTGCAAATGTTCTTAGCAGGAAGGTACAATTAAATCATATGGTAGCTATACGATCTTATGGGACAGAGTTACAGGATAGGATTTTGTAGACAAGCTAGCGAGAAAATACATGGAGATGATGCACAGGTTACAATAGTGCACAAGTACATGTATAGGTATAGGTATAAGTAAAATTACTGGTGAAGGTACATGTATAGGGGATCATGGTGAAAATGATCAACTCATGTCAAATGGCTTGGTGAGGTTTCGAGACACGATCTATGTGTCAAATTGGAGTGAGCTCAACAAGATTATGTTGAGTGAGTTTCATGTGAAAATATATTTGAGTCATTCAGGATATCAAAAGACATTGACACTGGTAAAGAAGTTCTATTATTGGCCCAATCTGAAGAATTAAGTGGCTGAGTTCGTGACTAGATGCTTAGATTGTCATTAGGTAAAGGCAGAATACAAGGATCCAGGTGGTTTACTACAACCTATTACAATTCCGGAATGGAAATGGGAGGTCATTTCCATGGATTTAATTACAGGTCTTTCGAGGACAGTAAAGCTGCATGATTCTATTATGGTTGTGGTTGACATGTTGAGCAAGGTAACTCACTTAATTCTGGTAAAAACTGCATATTCATCCAGTGAGGTAGGATAGGTGTTCATCATAGACATAGTGAGACTACATGGTATTCCAAGGAAGACTGTGTTTGACAGGCAGCAAAGTTCACTTCCATGTTTTGGAAGGATCTATTTCTAGGCTTCGCTATAGAGTTGGCCTTCAGTACAACTTATCATCTGTAGACAGATGGATAAACAAAGAGGGTCAACAAGATCTTGGAAGATATGTCGAGGATGTACGTGATGCACCATCAGAGGAAGTGGGAAGAGTATCTATGATTGGTATAGTTTGCATACAACAATGGTTATCAGGAGTCCTTGAGGATGAGTCCTTTGAGGAATTTTATGGACGAAGATGTAATACTCCCATTAGCTGAAGTGATCCGGTGAACAAGGTACTTATTGGACGAACATGTTAACGGACATGGAGCAGGAAATGCAGGTTATAATGAAGAATCTAAAGGAAGCATAGGATAGAAAAAGAGTTATGGAGAGCAACAGAAGGTGTTCAAAGAGTTTCAAGTTGGGGAGCATGTGTATTTGTGCATCAAGCCTAAGAAAATCTCTTTGAGGATTAGTTTATGTGCCAAGTTGGCACCACGATATTGCGGGCCTTTTAAGATCCTTGAGAGGATTGGACTAGTGGAATATCAACTTACACTACCTCCAACAGTGAAAGTCCATGATGTTTTCCATACTTTATTGCTTAAGAAGTATATAATGGATGTTGATCATGTTATTAATTGGTATACATTGCAGGTGGAGCAAGAAGGAGAGTTCCAATTGGAGCCTCAGTGCATATTGCAGCGGAAACATCTCATGCTTTGGAACAGAGCCATAGAGCAAGTTAAAGTGCAGTGGAAGCACTTTGGGCCTGATGAAGCTACATGGGAGATGGCAGATCAAATGCAAGCCCCATATCCTTCATTGTTTGCCAGTTGAGGCAAAGCAGTTTTGGTTCGATGTTGGTTTATGTTTGCATATGTTTTTCTTATGTTTTGATACTTGTATATGTATATGTATTTGGATGTAAATACCATAATGAGCTGTGTTGTAAAGCTCTAATATACATTATGGTTATTATATTATCATGTTATCATGATCTTTTTCTTTTGAGCAGATATTTCATTGTAAATACTACAACGAGTTATGTTATAAAGCTCCATAGGTAGTATGTTTTCTTTTCATTGGTTTCGTTGAGGCCATGGTGTGATTTAACACCAAGGAAGGTGTTTCCCAAGGGGGAGGGTTTTATAACAGCCCTCGTGAAAAGTTCAAGTAATAAAAGTTAATAAAGGAAAAATAAGACCACCATTAAGGGACACTTATTCCAAGCAGAATGTTGGGAAAATATATCCTAGTGGGCATCATTGGATGTGTGTTTTGGCTAAGGAAAATTAAAAAAGGTTAAGGTCAAGGAATTAAAAGGAAAAAAGGCATTTTAGCAAATTTTTTTATAAAAATAAGGGAAATTAGGAGAAAAGTAAGGTGAAAGGTCACAGGTTGCATGTGAGGAGGAAATTGAAGGAAAATAATGGAAAATGAAGAAATTTGAATCCTCATTCATAAAAAGGCTTATGAGGACGAGCTCATGGCTTTTGTCAGTCTTAGCTTGGGAGCTCTCTCATTATTCACTCTCTCCCTCTCACTCTTGGTCACTTAGAGTTTTCTTGGAGCATTCTAGTTTGGATAAATGAAAATAAAATCAATTAAAGGAAAGGAAAAGCAAGCAAGGATCAAGGAAAGGAAAGAAGGATCAAGCAGCTTCAACAAGAATACTTGCAGGTAACCTTTTTCATATGTGATTTCCTAGTTGGTTTGGATGTGCATAACTTTGCATGTTAATGTATGGTTCTCTTGTTGTCGGTGGTATGGTTTTTCTGGGTTATGACATTGGTTTTTAGCCTAGCCCAACATTTTTCTGAATGCCATGGTATGTTGTGATGTTTCCCTCGAGTTTTAGAGCTTTGGTTTGTTGTATGTATTTGGAATCTAGGGCAGAGGTAGTCTCAAGGTTTATTCCCAAAGGCCTAGGAATCCCTTGACCATTTTTGGCAGGATACAGAGTAAATCCTGAGGGAGCGTCTAGGTTTAGGGCCTAGTGATACAATTTTGGATTGTGGTAAAGCTTGAGAGACAGGAAGACGTAAAATTCCTTAAGGATAGTGATGGATTCCAGATGGAATTCCAAGTTCTTTTTGGTTATGATCAAAGCACCGGTTTTGGTGTGAACACAGTTTGATGAGGGTGGAGGTGGTTTAGCCTCTGCATTCCCTTGGTTGTTCTTGGATTGGTTGTTATATGAGATCCCACATTCATGCTTAGAATATGGCATGGGGGTGACTCGATGAAAGAGAGATTTGGTTCAGCCATGTCGATGATCAGGTGGTATGTGGAAGTCCCAAACTTTGTTAGATTTTCTTATGACTAATAAAAGCTAAGTTCTCTTACTTTTGCATTGATTTACATGTGGATTTAATGGTTGTCTTATCTCTATTATTTACATGGTTTAATACTAGTTATAATCATGGCTATGTGACTAGTTTATGTCATGGTTATTTCATATATTTACTTGTAACTGTTAAATGGATGGATGCAAGTGTTAATTGATGATTTAGTAGCTAAATGGAGAAAGATGAGATCCTTCTGGTGATTTTTCAATAGTTTTTTTGGTTATTTATGCTATGTCTTGTATCCTAGACCTGTAGGTTGCATTAATGTGAAGTGTTTGACAAAATGCTAGTCTTGGTTGGGGATGCTCAGGCCTAGTCTTGAGGGTGATTTTTTATTGATCATCATTATTATCATGTTTTTAAAGAATTCTGGAAGTTACAACAAGTTCTAGGCGTAGGCCAGGACTCAGGGCTAGAAATGTGGCTTAAATCCCATGGTTTCTAGCATAGAACTGGAAATTTGGACCACAGTCGCTAGCAGGCAGGCCTATGAGAGCGACTTTAGGTTTTTGGTCATTCCCTTGCCCGTTGCACGAAAGTGACTGAGGCCTAAGAGATGCTAAATAACATTAGGATCGAGGAACAAGTTGTCTGAGTGGTTTATTTGTCTCCTAAGGTATATATTGATGATGTTGGATGACTCTATGTGATGTTCTGTCGATTCCACTTCCTTAAGGTGACATAGAAAGAAACAGTGTATCATCGTAGCCTCTCTTCTCATCTTTACCCCGGTTGGCATGGTTACTTTAGGTAGACTTGGGAGGGGTTGTTACACTTTAATGCTACAGGAAGGCTTCCAAGAGGGTTTGGAAGGTAAGAATGATGAGATCAAGGGATGGAAAGGTGGATGGAGGTTGTGGTAGATGGATGAAAGGTGACCAACACCCCTAGCCAAGCTTCAACACTTTAGGAAGGCTAGTTTTTGACTAAGAGGGCTGCTCACGGTGACCTAAGAGACAAAGCTCAAGAACAATATTTGAGATTCATCAAAAGAGGGTGGAGAAGTCCTAGATGGAGATGGTGAAAAGGCCCCTTTCCTGCAGATCCAACAGTCCTGCAACATCACATGCACATGCTCTCTTATCATTCACAAAATATCATAACCAATGGTGGAAAAGATGAGTTGAATTTAAAAACTATCTAACTTATGCCAAAAACTCTAATCTATGCAATGAATCAACTTCTAAGCTACAACAAACATATGCAAAACAAGATAACTAATGTAGACATTTTTCCAAGAAATCATAAAGAAGAAATCATCAACATAGTATTTTTCCACTGTGATTGTAAATTCCTCTTGTCATGCAACCATGAGATATTTGAGATAGAGGTAATGGTTGGAGGCTTTTTGAGGAAATATATTCTAATAAAATGTATCAAACTAACAAAAATTATAAACTAAAAAGGAATACTAATACACAAGGGGGACCTAAGCTATTGGGGTTGGACCCACACCCAAGAGCCCGATCCCTCTGAAACTAACTTAGTTATGGATCAATAAGAAACTTCTCATTATCATTGTAGAAATGTCAAATACATCACATAACAAGTGAAATATAGTAGTAATAAGTGCTTGAGCTCAATAGATTCTTAGCTAAAAACAAAGTTTGAATGCTAAAGAGCTCTTTGTAATGTTTATTTATACAAAAGGGTAGCTACCAACAACTCCCTCAAAAATAGAGATGTTTGTCTCCTAAAACTTGAGAAAGGTTGATCTAGATCTCCTTGAACTACACTTTCTTGGTTTTTAATGACCTCATCCTACTTGGCTTCCAATGACTTCGAGCTGATGAGAGATGAAGTGGTGATCTTGGTTGAGTTAGGGAGTTAAGGAGGTGTACAACCTCCTATAATCTCTCCATATTTTCTATTCTGAGCTCCTGTATTGAGATTATCTCAAAATTACTCCAATTCCTTCATTTAAACCATATTAAGCCACATGACATAGGAAAACATATTTCACCCCTCATTAGGCATAATATAACAAAAATTGTAAATAAAAGTGAGAAAGAGATAATTCTAAAGCTGGAGGATGGAATTATGACCCCTTTTGATATACCTATTGATAAGCCTCATCCATTTCTCATCGATGGATGGATCCTAGAGATTTGGTACCCCAAAAGGTTTTGGTGGAAGGATGGGAAAGACCCATTGGGATTAGAACACTAGAGAAATGTGGAATAGTGGGCCTCTATGTGGGAACATGTGTTAATAAGGTGGAAAATATCCAAATTACATATAAGGGGAAAGGCATGAATGGAAGGGGTTTGAAAGGTTGCATGTGACCCATTCTATGTGGAAGGCATGATGCAACTTGACATCACCCTAGAATTTGTTCCCTATAGATTATGGAAAGACCACAATGTAGAATTATAGGGGCTTTATGTAGTAGGATGATATGGAATGTGGGCCCATCTCAATGGATACGAGAGCCATGTGGCTCGAATGTGTTTGACTATAGGGTGGCGGAGACTAATTCCCATAGAGATATGTTAATTTCCATGTAGCCATGAGAGATTGTCCCTGGTATTTTGGGTGGGGAGTAGTATGGGAACCCACTGATGATTTATACATTGGGGTGACATAGCCATAGAGAGCCACACTCGCAAACATCAAAATGTATATACAAATATGGTTTATGTTATAGTGGGTCATGGGGACCATAGAGCTATGGTTACAGGCAACCTGGTATGAACGGGATGACAACTGCCACTTGACATGACATGGCATGTAAATTAACAACCACTTGGATGCCATGTGGGTGCCACATGGTAGGCTTGATGACATAGCACTATTTAGTAGTAAAATGATTTAATCGGCCATATATTTTGATCTGAGAGTCATATTGGAAAAAAATTAATATCATTCAAAAGGTCTCGACAACATGAACACAATCATGCCATCCATTTCTCCTTTCGAGAAAGTAAAAAAAAAACCATAAATTTAGGCCCCCTTTCCATAATGTGACAACGGTAGTCAAGTAATCACAGTAACTACCTCCTTCTACCTTTAGTCGGGGTTGGGGATAGTAAGGGTTATGTTATAGGGCAAGCCAAGAAACTGATTAGTTCTATAAAGAAGCATGTTGTATAACTTTTAAGAGAAAATCACTCTATAGAAGAGTTAATGACAAAAAATTCATCCTTGGATAGTTGTACTATGGAACAAAAAAAGAAATTAGAAGAGTTGCTACAAGCATACATCAGTGTGTTCTAGGAGCATAAAGGGCTACCTCCTAAGCGGGAAGTGGAGCATGAGATCTAATTCTTGTCATAATCCCCATTGCAAAAAATTGGGCTATATAGGCAATTCTTATATAAGAAAGTGATGTGAAGAAGAAGTTGCAGTAGTTACTGGCATAAGGTGTCATTCAACCAAGTACCTCACCATGTGGGTCGCGATGATCATTCTACTAAAGAGTGATGGGACATAGTAGATGTGTATCAATTACAGGGAATTAAACAAAATTACATCCAAGCAATAAACTATAGCAACCCGAGTACTTTACCAAGATGGAATTAAAGTTTGGATATTTCTAGGTTTTATTTAGAGAAGAATATAACTTAAAGAATGCCTTCAAAAGAAGGAAAGTTTTGTATGAGTGGTTAGTCATGTCATTTGGACTATGAAATGCACCACCTATGTTTATGGCGTTATTGAATGATATATTGTTTCGTTTAATAGACTCATTTGTTATTTCCTATTTGAATGATATACTCGTATAAAGTGAAACTTAGGAGGAGCACATCTCACATTTGAAGCATATGTTATAGACACTAAAGAAGCACCAAATGCTCAAAAATTTCAAGAAGTGTGAGTTTGCACAAGATTCTAGTGTACCCTTGGTACGTAATAGGTAGACAAGAGCCTAAGGTAGATCCTACTAAGATGGAGGCCATCATAAAGTGGTCGGTGCCTACTAATGTTTCTGACGTTAAGAGTTTTGCTAGGGAAACATAGTACTTGAGGAAATTCATAGCCTTGTTTTTCAATGGTAGTAGCACCACTCCACGTCATAAAATAAAATGGCAAGAGTTTCCAAAGGGTAAAGGGTCATCATAGGGAATTTAAGGAGTTAAATAAGAACATCAATCAACCAATAGTTCTAAAATTATCAAACTTCCAGCAACCCTTCGAAGCGGGGATAGATGTGAGTGGCTATACTATGGGAGCCGTGTTAATGTAGGGAGGAAGAAACATAGGATATCATTTTGAAGTATTTTATGGGGAAGTTCTCAAATACCCTACCTATGAAGAGGAGCTCTATGCCCAAGTGTAAGCTATGAAGAAATGGAAACACTATCTTAAGGGAAAATAGATAGTAATCCAGATATATCACGAACCACTATAGTAACTGTAGGCCTAGAGTAATCTACAATAGACTAGGATTATAGGTGGATAGGGTTTCTACAAAAATTTCATTTAATAATCAAGTATAAGAAGGGAAACACAAACAAGTTGGAAAACTTTCTTTTAGTACCACCCACATCAAAGTTCATGACTTTGGGAACTCTTATGCATATGGATTCTTTCACACATGATGTATACATAGAGGCATGCACAGAGGATGAGGACTTCAAAATTGTTTCAATAGTTACAAAGCCAGAGTCATGTGCATGAGGATGACAACATAGTTGACTACCATCTCTAGAATCGGTTACTCTATAGGTTAGATAAGTTGTGTGTTCCTAAAGGTGAATGACTATAACTAATCAAAGAGGCACACACCTCCAAGGTTGCAAGGCATTTTAATGCAAGGAAGACATTAGAAAATTGTAGAGGTCTGTGTATTAGCCCATGGTCATGCAAGAAGAGGAAGCTAGGTTCAAAAGAGGATGCATGATTTGTTGCACTAGCAATCCTAGTAGCAAGGAACAAGGTCTACGTCATCCATTTCATGTACCCACATGTCCTTGGGAAATCATTTCAATGGACTTTGTGGGAGTTTTATGTATGATCAAGTGTTGGAAATATGATTATATTGAGAGGGGGTGAATCAATATAATAACAAATCTTATCCACTTAGAACATTTGAATTCAAGAATTATATCAATCATATTCACAACATAAAAACACAAACACACACACACACACACACACACACACACACACACACACAGATATATGAAACACTTTATTATTAACCGATCTTATAAGAACCAACCTACTATTAGAAGGAGAAGCTAGGTTCAAAAGAGGATGCATGATTTGTTGCACTAGCAATCCTACTAGCAGGGAATAAGGTCTACGTCATCCATTTCATGTACCCACATGTCGTTGGGAAATCATTTCAATGGACTTTGTGGGAGTTTTATGTATGATCAAGTGTTGGAAATATGATTATATTGAGAGGGGGTGAATCAATATAATAACAAATCTTATCCACATAGAAAATTTGAATTCAAGAATTATATCAATCACATTCACAACATAAAAATACAAATACACACACACAGAGAGAGATATATGAAACACTTTATTATTAACTGATCTTATAAGAACCAACCTACTATTAGAAGGAGAAGCTAGGTCAAAAGAGGATGCATGATTTGTTGCACTAGCAATCCTAGTAGCAGGGAATAAGGTCTACGTCATCCATTTCATGTACCCACATGTCCTTGGGAAATCATTGCAATGGACTTTGTGGGAGTTTTATGTATGATAAAGTGTTGGAAATACTATTATATTGAGAGGGGATCAATATAATAAAAAATCTTATCCACTTAGAACATTTGAATTCAAGAATTATATCAATCACATTCACAACATAAAAATACAAACACACACACACAGATATATGAAACACTTTATTATTAACTGATCTTATAAGAACCAACCTACTATTAGAAGGAGGTGCCAACGACATAAAATGTTTTACTGGTACCTACCAAAAGGAGGCACCATCCCCCAACGAAATGCTTTCCCGGCACTAACTAGAAGGAGACACCAGTCCCCTAAGAAATACAGGCACTAACGTGAGCTACCTATTAGATCCCTTTTTCATATAGTTTGATATTCCACAAGTGTTCTTATTTATACAACTTTCTTGATTTCTAAATAAATTTTTCTTTCCTCAAATTCTCCTCTACTTCTGCATATCAACCCTTATTTTTGTCTTCAAATTATCATCCTTATATGTTTCTCCTCTATTTAGAATTTATATACTTTGATCTCTTGGATACCATACTCTATTCTATTTATTTACATCTCGGAATTGAAAATATGATTTCTACATATCATACTTACATACTCCATATTCAGATTCAATATCTTCACATGTATTCCTTGGATTTATCCTATGACCTCTTTCATGATCACACATCTTCCATGGAATTCATTTCTTAGGTTGATTTTGCTCATAATCATGCAAACCTTCTATTTTTCTTCTTTGTCTTCCTCACTATGTGAGCAACCAATCCATATTGATGATCACTCGTTATAGAAGCACTACACATTCAACACACACATCCACACCTCAATTCCAAATTGTTCTGCCTTATTTATACTTTATTAAATAAAAAAACCATGGCTGGGCTGACACTTCATGGAAGACAATCCATAAAAATGGATTATCCATTTACTTTTCTTGCCATAAATTTGGTCTAGATGACCTGGACAAAATGTATTTCAATCCTTCCTTGGATCCTCAAGGGCTTAACTTTAATTACAAAAAACCACACAATATGGACATCTCACAAACGTTCCAATAAATTTGTATATGGGTCCACTTGAGTGTAATAGATTACTATATGCAATTGTCTTTAGTGAGACTTTTTAGACTTTCTGATGTCAGAATCCAATGGAAAACGTCGAGGTGAAATATTGATTTGAGTTATTTAAACTAGTTTTATGACTGTATACATGGATTTAGGACCCTAAAAAACCCCTATGGAACTTCAATTGTATAGGGGTTACCCATCAAACTTGTGATTTCAATAAATTCCTGCAGGATTTTAGAGAAATTAAACTGGAAAAACCCACCGGAAAAGCTTCCAAAAGGTCTCACTAAAGACAACTCATTACTATATATCCAGATACTATAATTGCTTTGAATTCCAACTTCAACCATTGAGGCTATGTAACCATTCCATAATACCAAGATATGGGGCAACAAATTTAATGGCTAGTTCTTATCTATCTCGAATGTAGGTCCACGAACATATGTTAACATCCCTTTATATTCAAATGTCTCTCATTTGACTTTTTATTTGAGCGTTGGGCATAAGATTTCCATTTTCTAGAGTTAGGACCTTAGTCTTAGCTGACTTATGCATTTTATCCGACATTTTCCTCCTTTTCCCTTGACACAATTGTTTCGTGGCTAGATCTCAGAATGAATTTTTACATGGAACCATGATTTTGGAACATTGAGTAAGTTGATTTTACACTGTATTTGGAATTTATTAGTGTCAATGCATACACACCCCTTAAATGTCAAATAAGTTAGATAATTTTCAATAGCATTGAACCATGTTCAATGTAACTTTGACCTATTCCTTTAACTCTACTCAAATTTAGATAATGTCCATTTTAAAGAGAAAACGTATGAATTGATGAAACACCAAATCACTGGATGGCTAGATAGCCTAGAATTTGTGCTTTTCACTATTTTGGGGAAATTTTCCTTGTTTATCAAATTTTCTTCCAAAAACTAAATACAGAGGAAACCTTTGCTAAACCATTTCCCTGGTGAAAATCTTAATACTATGACATGAGCCTCCATGTCATATGCCAAACTCGCCACGGAGCCACATGATGTTTCATTCTAATTCCACGTGTTACCTACCACCTACCATGTTTTAATTTCCATATTTCATTTTGGACACTGAAAAATGCCAAAAATAGGTTCCACATGTCACTACCTCTAGTTTCCACGTAATCCCTTTACCACCTAGCACATATGTACTACAACTTTGTTGGCACCTATCTAGGTCTCACCTGTAGGCTTAGACTAGGAGATATAGATCTATGTATTTGTTATGGAGCTACTTTGGTGCACCCCAAGATACTATGATTCCCAGATGTAAACAATTTGTTTCAATGTATTCAGTATCTAGCTATCGAGCCAGTGCGATGTGTAGGAAAGGACTAGGATGCCTAGATATATTGGGAGAGGCCGAAATACATTCCAATGGTATAGATATACTTCACACCCTATGTATTGAAGGTATGGATATCTATATTCCTTGACACCGTGCTAAATTGCCTTCTCTTCAATGAAACGTTTCTTATAATTCCTTTCCTTGGTACTTTTCCTAAGTTCCATATACCATTAGAAATCTCTTTGAGGGGCCTATCTACCCAATCACTTTGTATGCTCATTTGATCAAAATAATTTGAGATAAATTCTAGCAAGGCTAGGCTGTCCAACTAACTATATTTATAAATTGCAACCTTCACTTCAATCATGAATATTCAACAAGATTTCCTTGAAATTGATATTAATGATTACACATTGAACAATCTCTCATGATATTATAATTTGGCATCAATGACACTATAGTTGACACTAATGAAAACATATGCACAACACCAGGAAGGGGGGTGACTATTTGTTCGTGGTAGTTGACAGGTTCAGCAAGGTGTGTGTTCTAATGACCTATAAAAAGACCATCAGTGGGAACGAAGCAACAAAATTGTTTTTTGATAGGTTTGGGTGAACTTTGGATACCAAGGAACATGTTTTCAAACAATCAAAGCTAAAGCACCTAAAAACTTATTACCTGAGGTCATTGAACCTGAGTTTCCTGACTCTGACACCTTACAACTTGAGGAGCCTCAGTTAACTAAACATGTTACTTCAGGTCCTTCTTCATCTCTTCCTCTATCTTTGGATGAAATGCAAACAACATATCTTCAACAACATGGTGAACAACTTCCACTTCGTATTTCGAGTATTGAGAAGATTCCTCAAGAAGATTCTCGACCTTCTTCTCCTATTCATTTATAATGACTTCATCTTTATCAACTTCCTCCTCCTCATACTCATTCACACACTCCTTTGTCTGATTCTCTTTTCAAATAACTTTTGAGTTTCCCTCGACAATCCTCTTTGGTACATTCTAGCATGACTGAGTCTGCTATGGTTTCTAAGCCCACATATGCCATTATGAGTGACGCAACCAATGTTGCAGCTACTTCCATGCTTGCAAAATCACTAGAAACACATTTTTATGGTGTTCCATCAATTCCACCTGGTTACAAATCACTATCTAGAACATTTTATGGTGCATCAACTAGTCCATGGAATTATTCAATGTCATCCTATTCTGCAATTCCATCTGGTACTTCTTTCATGAGGGCCACATAATCTACCCCTCCTATTGCACCCTAGCCATCAATGGAGCAGAAAAATGGTCTATATGTTATTGGATATGTACATATACAATAACCCACTCCTCCTTACACTAGGTACCCTCCTCGAGGAGGGAAATTCCCTCCATATTCCCCTTATATTTCAAGAGGGGGGAAACCTGTTGCTGGAATGTACCAATCTACTGATCAAATAGCACAAGTTGGGGTTCTTTCCTATTCGAGTCCTCCATTTCTTGGAATTGATACCACTCCTTGGCATCCTATGTTTCCCATCCAACTTGGTTCAATTATGAATCAATTCGAAAATTCCCATCCTGTCCCAGCTACACCCCAGGTTCCTACTTTCTGACCCATACCTCAACTTGCTCAAGATTTATCTCAAGTAATTCAACATCTACAAGCTAGACCTCAAACAAAATCGGTAACTAGTACCTCATGAGTCCCACTTACTCAACCTCTTCAAGGTGCCTTACAACCTCCATCACTTGGTCAGGTTAATCCTCAAATGCAATAAATTCAACCTATACATGGCATGGAATATTCTCAAACTAGTTAACCTCATGTATGGATGATGCGAAATACCTTGGGAAAACCATACCAAGGCATTCCGCAAGTACCTTATCAAGGTCAACAAATTCAAAATTTTCCATTTCAACCCTTTCAAGGTTATCTTGGAGTCGGGAAACATGGTTATGTTTACTAAAGCTACCAAAATCCTCCTTATCCTGGAGCACGCATACATGTTTCTCAATCCATTTCATCCTACCTAAGATACCCTCCACCAGACTTTAACATGAAGTTTCCATTTATGGAAACCCTCGAATTTCTAGATTTAGCTTGGATGATGAATGATCCCATTATTCATTCTCCTTTTTGGCAAGACAGTCCTAATAAATTGTCGAAAAATATCCCGAAATTTAATGCATATCGTGAAGCAAACCCATACACGCATCTTATAGCATATAATTTATGGTTTTCATTGAACTCTTTACATGATGATTCTATTCATTTATGGATTTTCCAGTAAAAATTTACTGATACCATGATCTTAGTTTAACACTTTCAGTTGCTTAGCAACTACATTCCTTACTCATTTTCAACTACTCATTCGCTATGAAATTGGAACAAAACATTTGACCTCCTTCAAAAAATATGATTCCACTCACATTTCTGATCATATTCATGAGTGGTGACGTCATCTTTGTTTGTTCAAAACCTTTGTTCCCAATCAGTTATTAGTTTCATGGTTTATTAAGTCTCTATTACCATCCATAACTCAAGATGTTACTAAAGGTGGTGTTGTTACCAAAGAGCAAGTAATTTCTCATGCCTAATATCTTGATCTCATTTACACTCAATCTAGCACACTCTATAATAAAATACTCAAGGATTTGATACCTTAGAAAATTGTTCCTTCACCTCTTGGTAAATAATCACATGTCATTGATGGTGTGATCGATTCTGCTAGCCAACGGTTAGTGAGTAAACTATTTGGTTCATCTCTTGTTGTGGCTACCCAAAACGCATCTTTTGCTACCTCTCATACAACTACTTCCGAGATTAATGGTGTCCAATCCTTGAAAGGAAAATATAATTAACTAGGATGTAAGAACAAAGGAAAAGGAAAGAAGATGAAAGATAATTATTCACAGATTAAAAAATATATTCAGTCTCCTAAAGACAAACAAACTCCTCTTTATCCTTTCTTATTCTGTAATGAGGAACATTTTAGTTGGGACTATCCACATCAAGCAGAAGTAAATAAATTCCTTAAGTTTTCATCTATCACACTTGGTGTGTTCATAGATCCCTTTCCTAATCAAGAGACAAACATGGTTGCATAATATCGAGCTTCCTCTTCCTCAGTTATGATGTTATCTTCCACTAAATAGAAAAATGAAGTTATGGTGGCTATGAGAAATAAGGACTATGGTAATCTAAATCCCTTGGCTCGTAAGGCTACCGATCAACCTGGAAGTTCTACGTTATCTACTTTGGATCCTTCTCCAAATGTGCTTCCAACTAAATTGAATATTCAACATCCTAAGGGCATTATTTAGAAACCGACATTCAATCCTCATGCGAGAGCTACTCATAACTATAATATAGTTGAGGACTTGGCTCAAGATCCTTCACATATGTCAACTCTCAAGATTTTAGAGAATTGTCCCACCTAGAAGAAGGATTTACTTGCTGTAATTGGGGGCATAGATCCTTCGGATTCTAGTCTTGTAGTCTTTAACCATGGGAATCATACACCCAAAGTTCCACCACAGCTAGCGTTCATGATCTAGGTTGTTGTTCGAAGTAATACTATATTCATCGCACAATTGTTGATGAAGGTGCTTTGACTTGTATAATGTCTCTTTCATGTTGCAAGTCTATTGGTTCTCCTCAAATCAACTAGCCAACCCATACTCTCAAATCCTTTGATGGAAGAGGCTTCAAGTCTTAAATAATTTTTAATTCGTTACAATTTGAATTAGCTGGAAACAAAATGTCAGTAGAAGTCGAAGTTATAAACAAACCATCGGATTATAGCCATCTATTGGGCCCTACATGGAGTTATGCCATGGATGTTAACATTTTGACATATTTTAGAATGATTTATTTTCCTCACCACGGGGGCATTGTGGCCATCGGTCAACTCACCTGTTTTTCCAATAATTCTTAGACTATTGGAAGCATCCCTCTCATGGGAGAATCCACACACTTTTACCAGCGTCTCGGAGTTGGATTGCTTAAGGATTCCACTTTGATGGGAACGTTTTCACTTCCTCCTCCTGAAAAATCGTATCTAGTTTCCTCAATAAATATGATTTCTTCTTGTACTACTAAATATGATCCTAGGATAGTGCGAGATGCTTTTAATATTGATCTTCAGTGATCGCATGCCGCTCAGTCCTAATGTGCTTGAATATGAAGTTATTTATTCAGCTTATTCTACACATTTTGATTTCCACTCGTCTATAGATTGGGTCAGTCACTCTCGAGATTATGGTTCATCTTATGATCCTTTCTCAAATACTTTCTCTACTGATGAAAGCATCATGGAAATCATGATGTCAGATGATGTATCATGGGAAGACAATCATTATAGTTCCTCCTTACCTAATACCTATGAGGATAATTTTGGTTATCTTTATTTACCCAATATCGTTGAGATATATATGAATTCCCTGTTTATTCACCACATCTATTCTCAGCAAAAAAAATATGGAATATTGAAGAGATTATTTGTCTTAATAATTCGATTAAACTAAGAATTCTCTAAAAATGTACATGTTGGTGCATCTTTTTCTCTTGATGAGGTCAACATCTATAAATACATTTTCAAGAATTTTGATATTTTTTCACCTAGACATATGAAGAGAAGTCGGGTAATTGATACAAATATTGTTGTACATGAGATTAAAATGTATCTGGATGCTAATCTGGTTCGACAACACTTTCTTCTAGTTCATCCTAAGAAATTTGTTTCTATTTAGGTAGAAGTTAAAAAACTTCTACGTGTTGGTTTCATTTACTCAATAAGTTTGACTTATTGGGTCTCAAAAATTGTTCCTGTCATGAAGAAACAAGGCACAATTTGTGTTTGTGTCGATTATTGGGACATCAACCATGCTTTTCCTAAGGACAATTATCCCACCTCATTTATCGACGAAATTGTTATTGATTATGCTAGAAGAAAAGTTTTTTCTTTTATGGATGGTTTTTTCGACTACAACCAAATCAAAATTCGCCCATCGGATCAACATAAAACTACATATATTTGTCCAATATCCCTTTTGGTTTGAAAAATGTTGGTGCAACTTTCCAGTGGGCTATGAATTATGCCTTATATGACATCAAGCACATTTTACAACCTTATTAGGATTACCTACTTTCCCATTTGAAACATTGTGAATATCATCTGATGCATCTGAGGGATAATTTTTTACGATATCGACATTATAATATTAGGCTAAATCCACAAAAATGCATTTTTTGTCTTCGTTCTAGTATGATTCTCATCTTTTTTGTGTCGAATTAAGGAATTCGTATGGATCCACTTATAATACAGGCGATCCTTGATCTTCCTGTTCCTTCCTCACTTCTTTAGTTACAACACCTCCAAGGGAAGGCTAATATAGAAATTTGTTCCCTATTATGCTAAATTTACCAAAGGCGTTTGATGCTTCCTTCCATTGGGATGATGCTACCCAAAAGGCATTTGATACTTTTAAAAATGTTATGCTTCAAGCATCATTATTGTATCGCCCTAATTATCAATGTGATTATTTCCGGTGCCTTGTTGCTATAATTACTACCATTGCTATGGTATTGGTTCAAGAAGATGCCATAAGCAATGAACATCCCATTTATTACTTGAGTCATAAATTAAATGACATAGAAATCATATACTCGCATTGAAAAGTTAGCTTTGGCAACTGTCCAAGATGTACAAAGGTTTCACCACTACATTCTCCTTCACAATACTATGGTTGTTTCTAATTGTAACCCGATGAAATATACCTTGCAATAATCGTTGGGGCAAAAATACTCCAAGTCGATTTTTATTCTCCTGGAGTTTGATTTGGAATTCATCAAGTCCAAATCCAAGAAATCCTTAGTCTTTGTCGAACTGATCCATGACCTTCCTTCTTCTATAACTGAATTCACATCTAAGAATTTTATTCCTAACAAGTTGTTGTTTCTAATTGATTGTTCTGATCCTTAGTATGGATATATCATCATCTATCTCCAGACCCAGGTTTTTTGGCCCAATACCTCTCTCTCTGATCATCGACATATTTAATACCAAGCTAAAAACTACATTATAATTAGAGACACACTTTACCATCGTGGTATTGATACTATATTTGCACAGTGCCTCACTCATGAAGAAGAAGAGAAAGCTCTAAATTAATGCCATGCTAGAGCATGTGGAGAACATATGTCTGGTTACACTATTGCTCAGAAGATTTTGCTTGTTGGTTACTTTTGGCTTAGTATGTTTTGAAATTGCATCCTTGTAGTGAAAAGGTGTCATGCTTGCCAAGTCTATGATAGTAAAATCCGTGCTCCACTTTCTCCTTTACATCATGTTATTGTCATTTGACCCTTTGAAAAATGGGGCATTGAATTTATGACATGTAACCCTCATTCTGGTGGGGGGCATGGTTACATCATCGTGGTAGTATATTATTTCACCAAGTGGGCTGAGGTGATGCCTATATATAATAAAATCGGAGAAACAACTACTTTTTTCCTCTTTAATCATGCTATTTCTAGGTTAGGTGTACTACAATATTTGTTCTATACCATGGGAAACATTTTTAGAATCACATGATGTTTGATATTACTTCCAAGTTGTGCCTTCAACATGATAACTCAACTCCCTATTAGCAATAGGAAAATGGGCAAGTAGAAGCTATTAATGAAGTTTTGAAAACAATGCTACAACACATGATAGGGGTTCAAAAACCCAATTGGCACCTCATCCTTTATGAAACTTTGTGGGTATATCAAACCTGTTTATGGACTACAGCTAGATCCACACATTTTCAATTGATGTATGATCTAGAAGTAATCCTTCCCATCGAATGCAATATTCCATCTTTGAAACTTGTAATCGATCTTCTCCCCACAACTTTCATAGAATAAGAGCATCTCTTGCATCTACCATGCTTAGATGAAACTCGGCGCTATGTCATGATTTTTAATGAGGCCCATAAGAAATGCGTCAAAGCACAATTTGAGAAGAGTGTAAAACCTCATGCCTTCTTGGAACCTGACCTAGTATTTTTGTATGATCATGAAGTTGATAAGTTAGGGAATGGGAAGTTCGAGCCAAAGTTGTTAGGCTCGTACATCATTAAACATGTTCTCATGAAAAGAGCTTATGATCTCATTGATTTTGATGGAATTCCCTTGAAACAACCTATAAATCGGTTGTACCTCAAAAAATAATATGCTTAGGTTATCTTTGTGCAGTCATTGTGAACATACTGTATAGGCGTGTTAGTGTGTTTCCTTAGAGTTTTCCTACTATCTCCGTTAATATCGGATTAAATTTGATTTTCACATGTCAGCATCCTTTTAGCCATATGTTGGTTATGATGATGGCGTTAGCCATGGTACTCAGAACCTTTCCTCCACAACGTGGATTACTTATGCTTTGAGTTACGAGTTAGTGAGTTTACAAGGGATTTGTATTGGTTTTTCTACCAATAACATCCCTGAGTATAGCACATCGATCAAAATATTATCTGACACTATTTCATGTGGTATTCACGATTTGATGGTCCGAATTGATTCACAAATTGTAGTACTACATTTGAACAATGTCTATTTAGTAAGAAGTACAACTATGGTTCATATTTTTTTGAGGGTTTTCCTTCTGGAAATACATTTTGATTACTCTAATATTAACACATTTCTATAATTCTAAACACATTAACTGATGGATTAACAAATTATGTTTTAGGCGGACATTTACAACACATGTCAATATTTTAATCACATTATTCATTGAACAAGATTAAGGGTAAATAGGAAACATTGATAGGTAGTTATATATATATAAATTTTTTGTTTTATAAATAGTTGTTTCTGAGACACTTATGGTGACATGGCCTATACTATCAAAAATACATGCAAAATATGGCTCTATGGCCTCCCAGTAGACTAGTATTGGTGATGATCTTAGTAACAAACAACTCTCTAGGAAGCCTTGCACAGTAGCTACCTGATTCGCTCAGGTAGTCTGATAGTGTACGACTGCAACCAGATAGGAATCTCATTGAACTTGGTCTCTGGTATACTATGGGTCAATCCCTTGACATAACGCTAAAACTCAGAAAGAGTCTCGACCATGTTGAGATGTCGCATCTCCTCCTCCACCCCTGTCACAACAACAACTCCTACTAGTGTTGGTTGTGGCTCTCCTCATCATTGAAGATATGAATATCCTACTGGTTGAACTAGTCCAATATATGGATGTGAAATTAATAGCTAGTCTTTGATGCATAAACATTAGGGGAACTTTGAGGTCTAAAAATGAGCCTCCTAAGAAAAATTTACAACCAAAATAAACTTTATAAGAACCAATAGGATTCAAGATGAATATTTCAACCATGGCGGATGATTCACCATTTTTGTAGAAAGTAAAAAGATAAAAAAATAAAAAAATAATAAAACTACTTTTTCAACTCATATGTTCAACTTATCTCCCTAAGGTTTTACTCAAATTTTGAGTGAGAGTACTCGTTGGATGCAAAATTTAACTCCTCATCCAGGGAGTACCCATGTTGCATATTTTCAATGGACCTTGCTACATGAAAAATGAGAAATACATGAAAAATGTGATTGCAATCACATTTTTCATGTATTTCTTATTTTTCATGTAGCACAATCCATCAAAAGTATGCAACATGGGTACTCCTTGGATGACGAATGAAATTTTTCATCCGAGTGTTACCGCTCGAAATTTGAGTAAATCCATAGGGAGATAGGTTGAAAATACAAGTTGAATTTTTTTTTTCACCTCTAAAATTTGATGATGTAACCTAATCTTATTTTATTATTTCCACTATTATTTTATAATTTCCTTAGGAAACCCATTTTATTCCTCAAAATTCCCCTAATGGAATCACCAAAAAAGTTATAAAATCTCAAAAATTAAAAGCATTGTTACCCATTGCTCGCCTTCAGGTAAAACAAGCTCCATATCTCCTCAAAAGTAAGCTTCAGCATAGGGATAGTCCACGATCATGATTTTATATACCCACAACCAATGAAATAAAGTAGGTGTGAACCTCATTGATGATACACCTGCATGACAAGACATGAGATCTACCCATTGCCTCATCCATGGAACTATATGATCTAGAATGCCAAGTTCAATATGTTGAGGTCGAGGTAGCAGAATTCTCTCTAGAGAAAAATATATTAGAATGGAGCCATATCCAAAGTTCTTCAATCACCCATCCTTTGGCCTATTTATTTCTCCTTCAAATTGGCCAATACTCCCTCACTTAATTTAAAAAGAGTAGTTTAGAAACATTCTATTTTATACTGCATGTGGGACTCGCTAGTTAAATTAACAGAGGTAGTGCCAACCAACTGAAGAATGATGAATAGGATCGTCCAGAGAGGAAGTTGAATCACATCCTTAATCTCTATTTTCCTATTCTTATTGGCTAAGAACCGGGTCTACAGTTACTAGCTATATAATACTTGACAATCTCACTGCCTCTCCTCATCCCAAACAATGAGACATGAGATCCCCTCTGAGATAAGCCTATTAGAAAGTAAATATCCTCAACTTTTATTGTGAGAGTGTGTGATCCAATTTTGAAGCATTTTCCTTGAATGTCCCATTCTCTGACTAGATACTCCAATAACTCAAGTTGAACCCTCATCCTTGGAAGCCAAAACAACTTAAGGAGCCCACAGTTCCTTAAGACTTGTATGGTTGCTAGGTCGTTGGAAACCTCTAAATCTTGGGACTCATGTTCTATTTATCTCCAAATCAAAATAAGTTTTACTCTGGTAGATACTTGCAATATCATGAGAGATACATTCAATAAGAATCTCCTGTAAAAATTTGAGAGAAATTCAAGTGATAATCACAATTTCGTTTTTTGAAATACGCCCGCCGCACTTGTTTTTAAGAGAAGAAAGTGACCCAATGTACCTCCCCTTCTTGGGAGGGTGTACTGAAGTGCTCTTCCCAGTGTTCACTGAGAAATACCAACACATTTTTTAATGTAGTTGGGGTGCACTGGACCTAGGGCACAAATCTAAGAACCTACATCGCTCAAAACTCCTAAAACATTGCATGAAATAAAAAATGGGAACCACTAAAATAAAGACAAAGGATAGTCCTCCTACCTATATTGAATGATCCATTGGTTTGGCTGCAATTTCTTACTAAAGATCAAGGGTAAAAATAACTCAGAGCTCACTCAAAAGAGGTAAAAATGAAAATGGTAAAAATGAATTTAGTTTTTTCCTATTTATGGTCAATTTTATGACTATTTTTTTATATTTTATTATTTTGACCTAATTTTACCATATTACATGTATTTTATATAATTTGATGATGTTTTAAGGAGGCTTACATCTATTTGAAGTATATTTTACAATTTTACAAGTCATTTTATTGAAAGAGCATTCTTTTATCGCTTTTTCAGGCTTTGTAAACTCATGAAAAAGGAACACCATAGAGTCCTCTTTCAACTCTTTTGACTCCCTAGACAGGAAATATTTTTGAGAACTTTTATTTTTAAACTCGTTAAATTAAATGAAAATATGTATGCCCAATATAAGTGCAATCCTTTTCTGTACTAGGATAGACTATCTAGTAAAAACAATTACCTTAGTCGAACATGACTAAGAGGTTATCTTGAGTATCATTTTCTTCCTTTTCAGACTCAAGAGATAAAATTACAAAAAGGAACCTTTTGAGTTTTCTTTATCTCTTCTTTTTAAAACTCTCTAAACATGAAAAAGAAGTCACGTTACACCTTCGCTAAACTCATAAAAGCATCAAAGAGTTATGGACTCTTTGAACATGATGAGATTGAACCACTCCTCATTGTTTGTTTAAAATACTCAAAGGAATTTATCTGAAGGATGAACTTATAAATAAATAATATGTTATCCTCCTCCATCTTGTCAAAAATAAAGAGGTATTGACTAGAAAGGGTTGAGGAAATTGGGGAAACGGGGTACTTTCCCTATTAATGGCACTGAGTCACTCTTGAACATGACACTCTTTCACTTCATCTTCATGATTGTTATGTTGGGAAATATGGTTGCTTCTTTGGTTAATCACATGATACCAAAGCCTCTGTATTCGATTTTAGGTCAATGTTGCAAAATCCATAAAGTGTCACCGATATGTTGAATAGAATTTCTTCAATTAATATTTGTTACAATAATCTTGAGCCTTCTTTCAGGTCTGCGATTCCTGAACCATCTCTTCATCAACATCATTCTGTCTCAAATCTTGATACCTATTTCATGTCATTGATGGGGGATACATCAAGGCCCTCCTGCAATGGGTCACCTCCTTTTGACACCAGTTCATTATCCTAGAATATGACTTAGAAACTCCCTTTGGTACCTTGGATAGTGCATACATCAATTGCAAGTTTCCTGGCTCTCGGCGATAGGTCCTCATCATTTACCTTCGACCAAAATATTTTGTGTGGTATTTGACTTCAGCTCATTTATTCATACCACATAGATTGTATTATTATACCTTTGGATCCATTTTCATTATTATTGGTTACCTCGCGTCTATTAATGGCTTACATCATTGGCCGGTAATTAGATGGTTTCTATCATGTTCGAATTTAGCTCACTTATTCACATGGTTAGACTCATAAATCAAGTGATCGAGTGAATGAGATAGAAGACCCCAAATCTAGTTCCATCCATCTGGACTGTGATTTCAAGATCAATACAATATTACAAAAGTATGATGGTTGTGATCATTCATACAGTCATCTAAACATGGGTCTACTCTTTTGCATCAATGGATGAGACTTATTGATCATTTTACATGTAATATTTGTTTATATTCTAAGCATGGGTATGCCTCCCTCAATAATGATATCATGATGATAATATGTATTGTAATAGATGATGATCTCGACCAATTTGTTCTTGATCCAGACTTGTCACAAGGTGAATCAATTTAGTCCTCAGCCATTACTTTTGACATTGTACTTTTGGGGTAATCTGTTAAAGGCCATTTTGTCACATCATCCTAAAAGGCCTGTAAACCAGATCAATCAACATCCTTGAACACTTTTCTGTAATCCCTTTGCCAATCCCTAAGCATCAATTCTCTAAAAAGTATGAGTTTCTAGGTTTATATGCTCAAAAACCATATTTTTAGGACTAACACATCTTGTCCTCTTATCCACTAGCATTGGGTGCAAGCTGCATATCTGGGAATTGCCACTAACTAGAGTATGTTGCTCCATTCTTCAAGTGTGTTGATTCAAGAAATTCACGAAAATTAAAAGATATTTCAGAAGTTTACTCTTTGATAAGCTTCCAATGTGGTTTTAACGATTTACCACAGATAGAGATCTCAAATTCTTATCTAATCCTATCTTGGAGACCTTATCGCTTATCCCATGAGCTTATCCTCCCTTATAAGTGGATCTCAAGCCTAGGTTGGTAAATCCTAAACTACCATGTTCACCGTATGAATTTACTACCTCCCATAAGGTCTGGGTTGTCTTTTGGAGATTTCTAGTGCCCTTGTGTTGTTTTTGTGAGCTTAAGGAGTCATCATTCATTTTTGTTAGGGTTGAGTGTGAAGGTGTGCATTGTGACAAGGAAAGACAAGTCAAGTGGCAAGACACATCTACAAAGTTGGATTATATTTACGGTTGTAACTCTCTCCTTTAGTTATTAATACAAAAGGGATCTTGTTTTCATATAATTGTGTTATGCTTGTGCTCTTGTATTTCAATTCCATGTTGACTCATTGAATAAAGATATTGGATTATGCTATGTGTATGTTGTAGTTTCTTTTCTTGTTTTATTCATTGTTGTAGGTTCCATTTATAATGCATGGAGCTAGGATAGGAACTTACAAGTGAAGAAGAGAGAAGGGCTTGCTATGGATTCTAGGTAGTCTTATTTTCCATACTCCAATTTCTGTAAGGAAAGCATTGATTCTTTTTTCCTTTGTTGTTCTAGATCAAACCACTAGATCTAGGGAATTCATTTTTGGTTGCAGAAGTGAAATTCCACATAACAATGACCTTTGGCAGATTATGTTGACAGGATAGCTTCGAGGAACCAAAATCCTCTGAAAATAGGTAGGTGTGATATGTATTGTATCATTATATTATTTTTCATCCATCTTGAAGCTATCAAAGTGGAGAAGTGGAGGAATCAACTCACAATACCATTTTTCCCTATGGGACTTAGTTTGGAAAATCGGGGTTTGAAAACCTTTCTGAAGTAATTTGAGGCATCAACAAATTTTTTTGGGGGTGAATATTTTCCTCTTAAATGTGACATATTGTTTTACTATTCTACACAAAAAAACCTTTCCAATTGTCCAAGAATCGGCTCAATCAAGTTTTGTATGCAAAAGTTATGCAACTGAGAAATTGAACTTCCTTTTTGGACCACCATAATTTGAGAGGATGCCACATCAACCCCCATTAATCATGAAAAATGATATCTAGACACATGATAATTATCAAGAAGACTCTATAATATTCAATATTATATCTCTAGTTAAGATTTGAAGGAGTCAAACTTAACTACTAGTAGGTTATCAAGATGTGTTGATGATGATGATGATGGTTAATGTCCACTGGGACCAAAATTTGGTCTATCAGACCTAAAGAAACGAATTATTTTGTTTGATTTAAGATTTTATTCCTATGCTCAAAAAATTTGGAGAGAAGCCTTCCGAGCTCACTGTAATTTTGACATTGTAAAAGGTTAGGAAGGTCAATATTCCAACAGATATTCTGAAACTGAGATCTAATCTGGTTGTATGTGGGGCACTCTAAGAGGAAGTGATTTTCATCCTCGATGTTCATATTCTCACAGAGATGGGAGAACCTTTCCATCCATGGTGTTTTAGGAACTTTCCAACGACCCGTTTCACTATGGAGCTCATGAGAGTTCGTTCTTATCTTGGCTATATTAATTTTCTTCTTTGGGCTATTTAAAACATAGAGATACTTTTTATCTTCTAAGGGTGGGGTTGATGACCTCCTTATAATATCTTAATTTTCTTTTAGCTGCTAAATATTTCTCACACCACATTTTATTTTTGAACTTATAAGTAACAATATTTTTAATGTTATTAATGTTTTGCAATGCAACATTATTGTCGATCTCCCAATGGTTTAACCAAGCCCTGGTGTCTTTATACCAGCCTCGCTTGAGCCTTAAGTGGTTTTGGCTAGAATTTAAAGCTAGTTTAGGAAGTCTATGGTCTCCTATGTTATTAAGTTTGTGCTTGTACAACAGAAGCCTAGTCATAGCTAGGATCTCGATAGGGGAAAGACCCACTTCTATAAGGAGAATAGTTTAGGGTGTGTTGCTTTTAATTTTGAGGTTATACGTTATAAAACACTTATAGATCTGCTCAATCTTTCTCCAGGATTCTTTAGAGATGCTACAACCCCAAACCTCACATCCATATAATATAACCGAAGTGACTAAAGTTTCAAAGAGAAACTTCTTTCTATCCCACATTACGAGGTTTGTCATTTTACAATTATTTTCAAGACCAAAATAAGCTTTCCACCCGCCATTAAACCTTTTCTCAATGCTATAGTTCCATTTTAGCTTGTGATGAATATCAATTCCTAGGTACTTGTAGGAAGACACTTCCTCCAAGTTACTATTGTTATACATAAAATTAGCGTAAGTGTCCTTCTTGGATTTGATAATCATAACTTTTGTTATAACTAGCCCACTAGGAGAAAAAGGAGTTTCATTCTACTTTAGTGTATTTTGTTTCAAAAATGAGCAGAGTAGCCAAGAGTGGATAGGGAGAGAGTAAACATAGATGGCTTTTGCACTATAACATCCCATGGGCCACATGTCTCACTCTTTGTACTTGCATCCATTTTCCATTCAAGGAAAGAGAGCATAACATCTTCACCTTCTAGTTGGGTTTTCTCTCAAAAGGGTTTCCTAAGTTATAAATTGTGTGAATTTGTAGTTTTTGAATTTTATTTCATTTTTCTCTATTTCTGCATAATTATAATTTTCATGCATAAGAAATAAAGAATAATTAATATATCCAAAATTTTTGAGGAAAAATGAAACTTCATAGTGTATATTTCACATTTTCTAATATATTTTGGTAGACTTGTGACAAATTGTCTAGTGGAATATCCATGGAAGTTTACAGATCTGCAATCTTCATGCCAATATAAAAATGGTACCACTTAATCAAGGATGGGAAGTCTTACATCATCAATGCTAAAAGGGAAATCAAATATCTCTCTTGTAAGTGTTAACAAAGTGAAAATGTTGATTTTTTTTGTTAAGAGATAAGTAATGTTCTTCTTAAGAGAAAAGTAGCCATATGAGTACGAATAGAGGCATCCTTAATTGGTTGTACTAAATTGTAGAAATGTCAATTGGAGGAGTTGCAGTGTGTAGAGAATTGTTCCAAGATACTAAAGGGCTAACACCTAAATGGGAAGTGGAACATGAGATTTAGTTGTTGCCAAAATCCCCAATATGAAATATTAGGTTATATATACAATATATTCTAGTAATAGATGAAGTGAAGAAATAATGGAAGCAGCTACTAGAGCATGGATTGATTTGAGAAAACACTTCATTATGTGAATCACCTATTATCATAGTACCCAAGAATTATGGGACTTGTCAAATGTATATGGACTATAAAGCTTTGAACAAGATCATACTCAAGAATAAATATCGGTACCCAAGATAGATGATTTCTTAAATAATTTGAAACGTGACATGTACTCTACCATGTTGGATCTAGAATCAAGATGCCACTAAGTTCACATTAAGGAAGAAGACACATGGAAGACCATATTCAAGACAATGCAAGGTTTGTAAGGATGGTTGGTAATTCATTCGATTTATGTGATTCACTAACTATATTTACATGATTGATAAATGATGCATTTCATCACTATTTAGATTTATTTGTAATAATATATTTGCATGACATATTGATTTATCACTCTAATTGGGAAGATCACATCTCAAATATTATGCAGGGGTGAGAAAATTTGAAAAAGCACCAAATACTAGGTAAACTTAAGAAAGTGAGTTTTCTTAGTATTAATTGGTGTATGTGACTGGTGGAGAGGAACTTAAGATATATCTTACAAATATGGAGGTGAACATCAATTGGCTAGTTCCTAGTAATGTCATTATAGATTAAATCTTTGGTGGGGTAGCGCAAAGATTCTAAAAGTTCATATCATCATTTTTAGTGATAGTTGTGCCACTCCATACCATAATAGCATATGGTAAGAGTTTCCAATGGGGAAAGAAACATTAGAATGCTTTTGATGAGCTAAAATGGAAGATTTTCCAATCATTATTCCTTGAATTGCCTGACTTACAAATTCCTTTTGAAGTGGAGATAGATGTGACTAGATATGTTATAGGAATGGACTTGCTGCATGATTTTAATCATATGACTAACTAGACTATGCTCCAGGTGAATCTCAGAGGAGAATTCTAGCTAGAGTTCTAAATACATACTATATAGGAAGAAGCCATTACTTTGAAAGTAACCCATTGTGTAGGTCATGGTGAAGTAGAACACTAATGATGGTGTTCCTTCATGGGAGTGGGGATTGTAACACTCCATTTTGATCCCTAGGATTATTGTAATTAATAATGTTGCTAGTATTTATATCAACATTAAAATTAGAGAAATTTTGAGGTCTAAAATAGGCCTCTTAAGGAATACGATAATACAATAGTGGAAATAATAAAATAAGATTAGATCACTTCATCAAATTTTGGAGGGAAAAAAGGAAAAAAACTACTTTTTCAACTCGTATTTTTAACTTATCGGCCTATCATTTTACTCAAATTTCGAGATGGAGTACTTGTTGGGCGTGGAATTTAATTTTTCATTCAAGGAATACCCATGTTGCATGTACTTTCAATGGACCCTACTAAACAAAAAATGTGAAATACATGAAAAAAGTGTGATTGCAATCATGTTTGTTAATGTATTTTGCAATTTTTGTGTAGTAGGGTCCTTCGAAAGTATGTAATATGGAAACTACTTAGATTCAAAATTAAATTCCACATCCAACGAGTGCTCCCACTCGAAACCTCAGTAAAATCGTAGAGATATAATTTGAAAAAGTAGTTTTTTGTTTATTTTTTAAATCTTTTTCCTTTTTTACTCCAAAAATGGTGAATCATCCCCCATGGTTGACATCATCATATTGAATCCTATTGGTTCTTATAAAGTTGATTTTTGTTGTATATTTTTTTTTTAGGACCATTTTTTACCTCAAAAATTCTCTAATTATTATGTGTCATCATTCTCATGAATTTAACTAGATAACTTTTTTTTTCTCGTGGAAAAAGTCGTAATTTTCATTATAGGAGAAAATTTCATTTTGCATACGCATAAGCATTACTTGAGTGAGGCATTGCTTGTTCAAAAATGGAAAAAAATTGAGCATTCCTCCGCACAAGGAGTATTTGGAAATGAACAAAAATAAGTAAATTGTTAGCCTCTTCACACAGAGGGAGTGATAAGTTCTAATAAATATTTACAGTTAAACAAAAAGATAATCATCAAAATTGAAATATGTTCTTGCAATGCTGCTCATATGGATTCAGGATCTATAAAAGGTCTGTGATAGTGTTGATAAACAACACCATCCATTTCCTCGCAAATCAACCAAGTGTCGTCATCCCTGATCACTGCTTCTTGGGATAAATGGTTAGCAACGGTGTTCTGCTCCCTGTAAATATGATGAAAAGTAAAAGAGTCAAAATACATGATAAGTCTATGAATCTCATCCAGAATATGCTTCAATGTATATGCATTGCAGATGTGTTTTTGTTGATCCAATGAACAAGCATTTTTGAATCACCAAATAGTTGAAAATGCATGCAATGTTTTATGTAATGCATATTGGATAAGGAATTTGTCAGTCAGAAGCTCCACATAGTTTTTTGTTCCTGTGCCCAACCCCATTTGAATTTTAAAGGAGTGGGTGTCTGATATATGTAGTATAGCTCCTCCTCCACATCCCAGTTCCTAAGCTAAGCCATCAAAGTAGGCCCATAGAAGGGAGTGATCGATAACTTCTGCCTCAATTCTCCTGTGATGATTTTGAGTGGCTTCTTCGGGTATCATCTGGTACTCCGTGGATACTCTATTCAGAATGGAAGGCCAGTGAGGGGATTTCTGCTGAAAGATTATTTGTTCATGTCTATCCAAAGTGCCCGACATATAACCAATGGTATGTTCCTTTCCTTGTCATTGGTTTCCTTCCACCAATTGCTCCAAGCGTCCTTTATGTTGTTCCCGTGCCATCTGCAAGATATGGAGAGCGATGCAAGGAAGCCATTCCATAGTTCTTGTGTGGCAGGGCGGTTCAGAAAGAGGTGTTCAGTATATTCATTACTTTTTTTGCAGAGGTGGCACTAGAATGGCCCAGAGAATGATATTTTCATGAGATTTTCACTTGTCGGGACTTTGTTGTTGAGTATAGACCACATAAGAAGCTTCAATCTAGGGGCTGCTCTTAATTTCCATAAAATGTTCCACCATGGCCCAAGATCTTCCGGCTTAAGGGAATCCAAAAGTACCAAATATCCAATTTTGGGGGAGTAGTATCCATTTTTTGCAAAAGCCCAGATGAGTTCATCCTCTCCTTCAGATATCCTGACATGGGCCTCTGTTAATGCAGAAATGTAGTGTCTCCATTCTTGTTGCCAGGCCAAGGGAATATTAAGTGTTGCTCAAGATCTCCAGGCCTGTTGTGTCAATAAGGATCAGCCATTATCTGCAATATGACATATATGACTAATGCCATGTTCTGCTAAATGGGATCCCAGGTCATCTATAAGTCTGTGCATGTTTCCGCATCCTATCCAGACGTCTTCTCCTATGCAAACCAAGGAACCAGATCAAATTCTCTGTGTCAATCCATTTCTTATCAAATATGTAGCCTTTGTTACCACCTTCTAGATAATGGAGATGTTCCCACTGTGTCTGTGGCCTTGCCTGATCCAGTCAAGTGGGGTTGTGGTGGTAATGTATTTGTAGGTGACAACCTTCATCCAAAGGTTGCAATTATTAAGAAGTTGCCACCCCAACTTTGCTGCAAGTGCTTTGGAGAAAGTATCTAGTCTCTTGATTCCCCAACTGCCCCATCGCTTAGGCATAGCCAGAGATTCCCATTTGGTCCAGGAACATATTCTTCCTATATGTTTCCCCTTCCATAGAAAGCAGCAGCATATGCTTTGTAGCCTATTCAGAATTCTTGTGGGGATCCAGGCTAAGGTCATCCAGTAAACAGATGTTACTTCTAGAACGGATTTTATTAGTACTAAGCTGCCTGCTCTGGAAAGATACTTATGGTACTAGATGTTCAAACATTTTTTCAACTTTAGAGATGAGCCAAATCCAGTCTGCAATTTTATAGCCAAACGACTTCAGTCGGTAACCCAGATATCTTAAACCTTCCTCTATAGGATGAGTTATAAAGGGGGATCTTCTTAAAGAAAAATGTATTTCATTCTGGGAGCAACCTGTAGCTATCATGGTGGATTTAGATTTGTTCATCACCATCCCCGTGGCCTTCTAAAAAGTTCCCATGACAAGGTGGACGGCGTTGTGATCACCAAGGCTACCATTGAGAAAAATGAGGACATCGTCCACAAAGAGTAAATGAGTCAATGTAACTGAATCAGATATTTTGATGCCTTTTATCCTCCCCTGACTATGTGCTACTTCTATAATGTGACTGAGACCCTCCATGGTAAGAAGAAACAATAGAGGGTATAAAGGGCATCCCTGCCTGAGACCCCTCTCAGCATGAAAAAAGGGGGATGTCGACCAATTGATGAGAACAATGTAAGGTACATCGGTTATACATCTCATTATCCACTTAATGAAAGAGAAAAGAAATCTCAGGTGGGTTAAATGGATGCGGAGGTAAAGCTAGTTGACCCTATCAAAGGCTTTTGATAAATCTATCTTCAGTATCATTCCTTTCAAATTCCTGTGCTGCACTGAGTGGAGGAGTTCCTGTGTCATGCCAATCACCTCATGTATCTGCCTATTGTGGAGGAAGGCAAATTGTTTGCGGGATATATGGAGGGATAGTATAGGCTTAATGTGATTTGCAATAATCTTGGCTATAATCTTGTATATACAGTTGCATAAGGAGATAGGTCTGAAGTTGTCAAAGGAGGTGGGCTTGTCAGCTTTGGGTATAAGAGATATGAAGGTGGCTTTGAGGCCTCTCGGAATCCTTCAACTTCTTCTGCTATCCTCAATGAGCCATAGGAGGTCTAGTCCCAATACCTCAAAGAAGGCTAAATAAAATTCTATTGTCGAACCATTTGGCCCCGGACTCTTATCTTTCTTTAGCCACTTCAATGTGTCCTCGAGCTCTTGTAGTGATACCTCCCGCAAGAGTTCCTGTTCCATCTCTTGATCTACAAAGCCTGGGAAGAGCTGCATCACATGCATTACTTCCGCTAGGGTGGCATTGGAGGAACCTTATATATATTTTGAAAGTTTGCGCATGCCAAAGTAGCCAGTTCTATAAATGATTGCACTATTCATCCTTGAGAGTCTTGGAGATCCCAAATGGTATTAATGGCCTTTCTCCTGTTAGCATGTTTGTGATAGAATTTAGTGTTATCGTCCCCCTCCTTCAGCCAGATGGCCCAACTTTGGAGTCTCCAGCTCTCTTCTCTGTCTCTTAGGATATGGGTTCTCTTCAACAGTGCTGCAAAGTGCTTATCCCTTTTCTCTTATGTTATCATCCCACCCCCAGAATCCTACTCAATAGATATGATATCATCCTCTACTGATCTAAGGATTAGGTCGTCCGCTTCCTTCTTCTTCATAGCCCATGCCTTAGAAATGACCTTTAACTCCTTCATGTTACGAGCAAAGTCCTGACTAAGATTCCCAGATGAGCCTAGGGGGTTTTCCTTCCAAAACGCAGTCACCAATTTTATGTATTCCATATCCTGTAGCCAGGTAGAATTGAATTTTTACGTGGCCTTTGGTTTGACTGTTATATCCTGTAACTCAATGTAGATGGGTCGATGATCCGATAGACTTCCATAACCCACCCATTGTCTTATGCGGGCTCCCCTACTGACCAGGCCTTCCTTAGTAAGAAATCTATCAAGTCGTTTAGCCAGGCTTGCATCCTGTTGAGGGCCCCGAAATCGGGTCGACAACAAGGGGGATACCCACCCGATCCGGAACCTGGTTGGCGACTCCTTTCCCGTTTGGAGTAGCGGGTTCGACTGGGGTTAACGGGACCAGTTTCCCAATGTGAGGGGTGTGCGTGTGTGTAGAGTTTGATGGTATTGATCTAAGGGTATTTTTAAGCTAATTTAATTCTAACTTCTAATCTAACTCTATGCTATTATAATCTAATGGAAAAACAATACATCTAGTCTATGCTAACCCGGGGCATTTTCTCTTATTATGCGATCTAAAAAGATTTCGAACAATAGCTGGTAATAAAGATCATTCAGCTATTATAAGAATATAAATCAATGAAGACAAACCATTCTGCATAAGAAGTTAGGCAAAACGGTTGTGAACAGCATATCGCATAATTAGTTATTCATATGTCAAGCATAAGCAAATGACTCCACCGTACAGAAGTGCCAAATGGTAATACACACATTCATACATTAACATATAAAGAACTCAACTGCATATCACTTTAGGAATATAAGCAGAAATTAGCCAAGAGATAAAAGTACCATTTATCACTGATTTCACTAATAAACTTAACGATTTATTTCTACTTGTTCTAATATCTACTAAGAGTACAGAAGTGCAACATCAGTAACAGACATTAAAATGCAAACATAAATAAATCTCGATCCATCCATTCATCAAAAACCTCCTCCGAGGGTGCAGAAGTGCATGTTCTGAGGATAAGTTTTTTGACAGATTTCTGAACCCTTCTCCAAATTCCATGAGAAGGGTTAAATACTACTAACTAATTAATCTTAATTACACAAATTTAGGGAACGGCTTCAAATGACCGCCCTTTTACTAAAAGCAAATTTATTTCTAAAAATCAAATCTAATTTCTAACCATTTTTGTATCTGTTCTTTAGTGTTGTAAGCAATGCGCTGTTCGCCCTGAAAGAGTCGGCTGGTTGTCCTTTCCTTTTGTTCGAGCTTGATAATTAGAAATGACAAGAGCTGGCACCTCTTTCTGACAGACTAGAAGATATTTTCGAAGACCTTTCTCTGGCTGGGTGTATTCGCTGTGTGCACACTTAGTACAACCCAATTTCTTTTCGAACTGATTTTGCTGTTGCTATTTTGGTTTCCAGTCGTGCGAATGACTCAATGAGTTAGGAGTCGCACTGTATGGACAATCCCCTGTTTCGGGAATTGTTTCCGTTCTTTGTTCCAGGCTTCTCTGGAGCGTCTTCCTTCTCTTGCGCTTCTTTCTCTACTTTACCAAGTCTGAGCTTCAGGATCTTTTGTAAACACACTGCTTTTGTGCGCCCTTGACTCTGAGCCTTGGATAGTCTATTTTCATCAGTGCCTGTTGGGTGATACTCTGGAATCCGCGGTTCTGCTGCATGCGGCATCCATTTGCGGAGGCATCTTCTCTCTGTTGTCTTATTCGCGCTCTTCCCTTTTCCTTAGATGTTTCCTGCATATAGATTTATATCAGTCGCATGTCTTGCAGTTTACGCAAAGAAGAAGGGAAATGATGAAAATATTGACATGAAAGCATTAAATTTTAATGAACGCGTAATTCTGACATTCATCATGACTTGACTCTTCGATAAATGCGGTGCAATCATCTCTGGACACTCAAGCATGCGGTCATCAACTTCCCTTAAGGCGTGCGTTCAATTTTGGGTCTACCGTGTATGTCGGAGAATTCTTGCGATGAGTCTTTTCTGCGATTGGTATCATAGTATCGAGGGTTGCGACGTCATTACGTGTTATCGCAGATCGCAGATCGCGGATATCGTATATTTCATTCAATTGCTTATGCTGCTTCATGCGACGCTTGCGATGTGCGATGTCGCATATCGGCGGTCGGTGGTTCCTTAAGGTTTTCTCTTTAAGAGCGTTTTGAATGCATGCGACGCAATGAACTTCGCGTCGCTTCTTCGCAGCTTTGCTTTTCGCGTTTAGGAAGCGCTTCACTCTCTCTTCGCGATGCGATCAAGCTTTAGGGAGAAAAATACAAAAACTTTAACAAAAATATTTTTTGGATTTTATGTTCAGGGTCCCCCCTTTGCTTGGTGTTATTGCTAATATCAAACAAAGAGGGGGGGGTTGTTGGTGACCACAACAATGGCGATTCACTGTGAAGAACCAGTTATCTCTGCTTTTCTATTGACCGTTCACTTCCGAAACAACAAAATTCTTATATGTCTAAATTTTGTTATGAACAGATAGAGTAGATTACCCCTCACCTCGTCAACGATACTTTGTCTCAACCTTTTTCATCCCAATTGCTTGCTTCCTCAGGCTTTTTCTTGCATTCGCACCAGACATTACTTGGTCTTGATTAAAGATAAAATAAGGTCTTCTCTGCGTACTGGATTAAAAGTATGCTCATTTGTCGTAGGTAGAGCCTCTGCTACCCGCAAGCGTCCATAGCCTCGATAGGGTTACCATTTTATCCAACAATGATCCTTTTTCCTGCTTGAGGTTACTCGCAACAGTCTAGAGAAAAATCCTTTTTGACACACTTTTCCTTTTTTAATTCTCTAAAGAACAATGTCTTGGTTTGGTGGCCAAATTATGACACAGTCACTCACTTGATTTACACTTTTGCTGAACAAGCCGGCTCGTGATGAGACCTCTTGTCTTTTGATTTCAACAATCTTAAGTCGTTGCCCTGTTTTGGTAGACAGTATTGGAAAAGTCAGCAAGTTATAATATCTGTGATTGTGATAAGCCGGCTCATGATGAGACCTCTTATTCTTTGAGATATAGTGTTTTGCTTGGATTATTTCTCTGAATGCTGCAATTCCCTTTTAGCAGGGAGGAAGTCAATGTTTTTCCTTAAGAAAGCTCTGGACGACAATAATAGAGTTTTTGAAAACAACAGTTTTGCAGAGAATACCCATTTTATTATTGATGATACCTTTCATTGTGCTGATACAAAACAATTCTTTACCAAAGGTTGCTTTCGTCAAAGTTTTTTGAGGTTGAAACTAATATCGTAATCAAGGTGAAGTTAACTCTATTTGTTAATAATAAAATTCAGATTTTTCAAAAATTTTGCTATTTGTACAAGCGAAATCAAGATCTGATAGAGAATTGGCGTGCTCTTTTCATGAATCCTTTTTAAATGATCATTTACAACCGGTTTTATTCATAAAAAAGAGAAAAACAAAATGAAAATAAAACTAAAAAATAAATCTATCCTACAAAAATTAGAAGAATTCTCTTCTAAGGAAAATAAATTTTAAGAATTTGTCCATTCACAGGCAGAGAATCTCTTCTACCTGTTAAGTCCTGCAACACAAAAGTCGACGGGCCTATGACTTCTACAATCTGAAAAGGACCAAGCCACAACTTCTGGAATTTAGTATGTTTGCCCTTTTCTTCATGTCCCTTATCCCATTTTAAAACTAAATCTCCCATCTGAAAGTTTTTTCTGGTCATGATGTTTGAGTCGAAAGAGGATTTTATTAGCGCCTGGTGGTGAGCATGGGTTTTCTTAGCATGTTCTCGTCGTTCTTCCAGTTCGATTATTTCCATTTGTCTTAATTGTAAGGAGGAAGTAGGTACTTCATCAATGTATTGTAATAATTAGGAAGTAGAACTGCTTCTCTCCCGTAAACTAAATTAAAGGGAGAAGTGCCGATAGAAGCTTTCTTTGTAATTCTATTTGCCCATAAGGCGTTTACCAGTGCTTTGTGCCAATTCTTTTGGTTTTGGTTGACTGTCTTTTTAATAATCCTGATTAGGTTTTTGTTTGTCGATTCAGCCAACCCATTACCTTGCGGATAGTAGTTGGCAGAATGCTTCAGTTTTAACCCTCTTTTGAGTGCAAACTCAGTCATGGTATTTCCAGAAAAATACGATGCATTATCAAAAATTAAGGCCGTTGGCAATCCAAACCTAGTGATGATAAACTGATCTATGAATTCAATAATGTTTTCAGAATTAGCTGTCTTGAGAGGAACTGCCTCTACCCATTTGGTAAAATAGTCAATTGCTGTGAGGATATACCTATGTTGTTTAGAAGAGTGAGGAACGATCTCACCTATTATGTCCAGACCCCATTGACTAAGCGGCTGTTCGATGTTGACCGGCTGCAGTGGCATGGATGACTTCTTTTGTTTCCCTGCAGCAGTTTGGCAGACTTGGAATTTCCTTACGTGATTGTATGAGTCTTTGAACAGCGTGGGCCAGTAATATCCTGCACGTAAGATTTTATGTGCGGTGGCTTCTCCAGCATAGTGTCCACCTGCTGGTCCATCGTGGAGTTCCGGCAAAACCTTTTCGGCTTCAGTTTTCTCAAGACATCTAAGAAGCACAGCATCATAATTTCTTTTAAACAGGACATCATTTATGAGCTGGTATTGTTTAGCTTTCAATCTCAGGGCTCTCTTCTTGGTGTGATCCAGGTGAAACAGAGCATACCCGTTCTTAAGAAAATAAATGGTGTCAGCATATAATGATTCTGCGTCGTTTAGGCTTACCTCATACGTGTGTACCTCTTCAGACGAGTTCTCAGGAATTTGTGATGCTCCAGCTAACATCTTGCAGAAGCCTTGACCTCTTACGTTGTGTGCCGGCTTGATCTCAAGGTCGTATTCTTGTAAGGCGGAGATCCAATTTGCTCTCTTCTCGCCCACATCCTTCTGTATCAGGAGGTTTCTTACCGCTAGAAACGGTACTATGAATTTGGTATGGGCCTTTATCAAGAAAGGTCTGAAATATTTGATTGCTTTGAAAACGGCATATGCCTGTTTCTCTACGTCAGAATAATTGAGTTCAGCACCTTGTAAGTTCGAGCTAAAGAATGTGATTGGAGCTTCTACCTTTTCTTGATTGGCTTGAGTTAAAATCGCAGCATAGGATTTTTCTGAGGCAAACGTGTATAAGATAAAAGGTTCTGAAAATTTTGGGGTTGCCAAAGATAGAGCGTTGATGATGGCTTGTTTAATTAAGTTGAATGCTTCATGCTCGTCTAGACCCCATTTAAAGTTTGAATTCTTTTTTATCATTTTTTGTAAAGGAGAAATAATACGTGAAAAATCCGGGACAAACCTTTTTACAAAATTGATCTATCCCAGGAAAGATTGCATGGTATTTTTGTTATGGGGCATGGATATCTCAGAAATTTCTTTGATTCTGTCAGGTTCAATGTGGATACCAGACTTTGACACTATGAATCCTAGCAATTTCCCTTCACTTAATGCGAAAAAAGATTTTTTCGGGTTAAGCGAGATCCCATACCTTAAACATCTTTGAAAGATTTGTTTCAAATCTTTGAGATGGTCGTTTCAGTTCTTGGAGTACACCGTTATATCGTCCAGGTAAATCACTACCGATTTGTTGACTAAACCTTTAAATGCAATGTCCATGGCTCTCTGAAAGGTAGCGCCGGCATTGATCAGACCGAATGGCATCTTCCGATACGCGTAGGTACCCCATTTAGTTTGGAAGGTGGTTTTCAGATGATCATCGGGGTGTACCAGCACTTGATTATATCCTGAAAATCCATCTAGAAAAGACATTAACTCTGAGCCTGCTACTGCCTGTAATATCTGCTCCATAGGTGGGAGGGGAAAATTGTCTTTCTGGCAGGCTTTGTTGAGATTCTGGAAGTCGATACAGATTCTAATATCTCCGTTTTTCTTCCTAACAGGTACCATATTGGATACCCATTTGGAATGTCTGACCGGGAAGATTATTCTGGCTCTCAACAACTTATTCAGCTCAGTCTTTATCTGATTTTCCAAGTTGGGGTGGATTTTTCTAAGCTTCTGCTGGACAGGTTTCTCGTTGTCAATCATAGGGATAGTGTGTTGAATGATAGAAGTGTTGTAAGTCTTCATCTCATCGTAATTCCAGGCAAAAACGTTTTTGTACTGTCTCAAAAGGCGGATATATGCTGATTTTTCTTCAGGGGCTAGGCCCTGGCCTAGATTAACGTTTTGCGGCTTCTCGTCGGTTCCTAGGTTGACTGATTCGTAGTTCAGAGTTGAATTGTAAAGCTTGGCATTAGCCGACCTTTTGAACCGACTTTTCAGATCATATAAGTCTTCTAATTTGACCACCAATTTGGGTATAGTATTATCAGTGCTACTTTGTTGTATTTGGTGATCATGACAGTCTTCGTCAATTATCTGGTTTGAGTAGGATCCTTCAGAAGTGAGGAAACTTACGATGTCTAGATCGTCGTTGAACACTCTCCAGTTGGTGATGTTGTCAGGGATGGACGGTTTAAAAATTAATTCTATCGAGAATCTATCTGGGCTAAAATCTTCGGAGGGAATCAGTCTAGAGGCTACGTTAGCTAACAGGTCTGCGCTCGCGTTTTGAATCCTTGGAGTTGACGAGATGTTGAATGCTATGAAATGTGCAGTGAGATCTTGAACTAACGATTGATAGTGCTTTAAATGACTAGACAGGCAATGTATGGTGTTACGTACCTGTTTTACGACGATCTCAGAATCTCCAAAGACCTGAAGATACTTAACGTTCAATCCGATTGCTTTGTATAGGCCTTGAACCAAGGCTTCGTACTCCACTGTGTTGTTTGTGCAATCGAACTCAAGTCTGCATGTGAGCATAATCTTGTTCCCGTCCGGGCTAATCAGAACGCATCCTACTCCTGCCCCCTCATTGGATTTAGAGCCATCAAAATATAATTTCCAAAATAAAGAGGTATTTACAGAATTATCTAAAAAACTAAAACATTTTGAGTCATCAGTTTGGGAAAAATTTTCTACTTGGGACAAAACTGAATTCTCCAAGTAAGGTGATATGTGAGCATTGAAGTTTCCGAGGAAAGAATCTACCGAGTAGTTGCCTATGATGCTGCTGTTGTTTGCTATTGCTTCATTCTCTCCTTCCAAATCCGTCACTATGTATTTTTGGTGCAACTCTCGTTCAACCTTTATCTGATTTGGTTTACCATTGTATGGTAACCACATGTGTGACCAGTCGGTTGAGAAATATCCGTGGAGCTTCTCCGACCAATCCCTGCTAAGAATCAATCCATAGAACTCAGGGATATCAGCTACTAGAATGTCGATAACCTGACACACTTTTGGGTTAGACGACAATCTTATGGTCACCTGATTAAGTTCACCAATCACTTTGACTTGGGATCGATCAAGTTGAACTATACGTACTGCGGATTTTTGAGGTTGCACATTCAATTTGGCACATATTGACCTAGGTAAAATATTCGTTGAAGCACCAGAATCGATCAAGCAATTGTGCACATTTTTATTGAAGATTTCATATGTGAGAAGAAAAGGAGGAGTATGAGATCTTGATCTTCCTCCAATCAAGGCAATGTCATTTGGATCAATCTTATTGATCGCATTGGTTGGAGGCCTTCCCAGATTGTGGGAAGCTACAGCTGTAGGTAAAGGTGTAATAGGCACGGCATGCAGTTCTTTCATCATTATTTTCTGTTGATGCTTCAATTTGCTCAACTCGTACAAAGTGATATTAGCCCTGGTCTTTTTCATGTCATCGATGATGTTGTACTCCATTTCATCCGACACTATCAGTGTTCTTGATGGAGGTGATTTGTCCAATTGGACTGGGCTAAATTGGGTCGCTTTAGCAGTTGTTTTCTTTGTTGCGACCTTATCTTTTTTTGCAGGGCTTGTGCCCTTTGTTTTTGGGGTAGTTTGGGGAGGATCAAGTTGATTTTTGCTTCGTGTGCTAACCGGAAATGCTTCTTGATCCTCTTCTTGTGGGAGGATGAAATCCCACATTCCTTGCAGTTCCACCACTTCTTTATCGTCGGTCTGTGTCTCGACGGTATTCTCTTCTTCTTCTTCTTCTTCTTCAGATTCAACGTTTGAGACAATGTTGGGTGGCTTCGTCTCCATGGGAGGGCTTCTTTTAAAAGTCATGAAAGGCTTTCTTGAAGACGTTTCTGCTACTTGTTTTCTTATGTCAATCATCTCATTTGACATGGCCTTTAATACCTTTTGTAATCCTTCCATATCGAAAGGATATTTCGTTTGCTTCTTCTTAGTGTCTTCTTTGAAAGAGATCTTCTTAGATTTACGTTCTTCAATTGCGGATCTCTTTTCAAGGGCTACTACGCGTTTTTCCACTGCTAACGCCTCAGTTAAGTTTTCAACTAAGGTTGTCTTGCTTGCCCTATCTACGAAGATAGCCAAGTTAGATGGTAGGGCCGTGATATACCATTCACATCTTACTTCCTCGCTGGGTTGTGAAGCAGCGGGGATTTTATTGAGGATCTTATTGAACCGTAAGTTAAAGTCTTTAATGGGTTCTCTAGCCTCAGCTTTCAGATTAGATAAGTCATTGATCAATGTCGCCGTGGACCTGTCGTCACCAAACTTGGTGAGGAACTGACTTTGAAAAATGTCCCAGCGTGTGATGGATCCGGAAGGTAACGAAAAGTACCATGACCCGGTTGTTCCTTGCATTGTATAAGGGAAAAGCCGAACAACAGCGTCTTCGTTAGTAACTCCGTTAAGATTAACAGAAAGCATGAAATTATTGATATGTTCTTCGGCTAACATGCCTGCTTCTGGATTGAACTTAGGCAGCCATTTCTCAGGATGGGCCGGTATAGGACTCAGGGGTGGAGGCATTAAGATCACCCCCGGATTGTTCCATGGAGACTGGGCCATCGTTGAGCTGCGAGTTGATACAAGTGCAGAAGATGATCTCTGATGCTGAGAAGATGGAGACCTTACGATCTTCGATGATTGCGGAGGAAGGGTTTTGGAAGATGGATGAGTCATTTGAGGTGAGGATGTGGGTGGTTGACTTCGCGGTGAGGGAGTTGAAATGGACGAGGTAGATGAGAGAGTCTCTCCGTCAAACTCTGGGAGTGCTTTCCTTGCTCTTTTCCTAGTGGGGAGAGGAATTTCAGTTGGCTGGACGGCAAACTTTTCACTCTTCAATCTGGTCAGGGGATAAGCAGGATTGTACTGCGAAGTCGCGTTGCCTTTAGATTTATCAGACTTCTGAGTAAAAATAGAGAATCCCTGGAGTTTATGAATCAAAGTTTGAATCTCAGGGGGATCAATGATAAGATGGTCTGATGTATTAGGGTGTATAGCAGCGGTGGATACCCGAGCGACTTCTGGTTCCGGATTTAACCGTGCCGGGGAAGTCGGGGGAGTTGGTGAGGGTGATTTTCTCTTAGAATGGTGTTTAGATTTTGATTTATGTGCCATTCATAGCTCGTGCCCTCCTTCTAGCGCCAGAAATGTTGAGGGCCCCGAAATCGGGTCGACAACAAGGGGGATACCCACCCGGTCCAGAACCTGGTTGGCGGCTCCTTGCCCGTTTGGAGTAGCGGGTCCGACTGGGGGTAATGGGACCAGTTTCCCAATGTGAGGGGTGTGTGTGTGTGTAGAGTTTGATGGTATTGATCTAAGGGTATTTTTAAGCTAATTTAATTCTAACTTCTAATCTAACTCTATGCTATTATAATCTAATGGAAAAACAATACATCTAGTCTATGCTAACCCGGGGTATTTTCTCTTATTATGCGATCTAAAAAGATTTCGAACAATAGCTGGTAATAAAGATCATTCAGCTATTATAAGAATATAAATCAATGAAGATAAACCATTCTGCATAAGAAGTTAGGCAAAACGGTTGTTAATAGCATATCGCATAATTAGTTATTCATATGTCAAGCATAAACAAATGACTCCACCGTACAGAAGTGCCAAATGGTAATACACACATTCATACATTAACATATAAAGAACTCAGCTGCATATCACTTTAGGAATATAAGCAGAAATTAGCCAAGAGATAAAAGTACCATTTATGACTGATTTCACTAATAAACTTCAAGCAATAACGATTTATTTCTACTTGTTCTAATATCTGCTAAGAGTACAGAAGTGCAACATCAGTAACAGACATTAAAGTGCAAACATAAATAAATCTCGATCCATCCATTCATCAAAAACCTCCTCCGAGGGTGCAGAAGTGCATGTTCCGAGGATAAGTTTTTTGACGGATTTTCGGACCCTTCTCCAAATGCCATGAGAAGGGTTAAATACTACTAACTAATTAATATTAATTACACAAATTTAGGGAACGGCTTCAAATGACCGCCCTTTTACTAAAAGCAAATTTATTTCTAAAAATCAAATCTAATTTCTAACCGTTTTTGTATCTGTTCTTTAGTGTTGTAAGCAATGCGTTGTTCGCCCTGAAAGAGTCGGCTGGTTGTCCTTTCCTTTTGTTCGAGCTTGATAATTAGAAATGACAAGAGCTGGCACCTCTTTCTAACAGACTAGAAGATATTTTCGAAGACCTTTCTCTGGCTAGGTGTATTAGCTGTGCGCACACTTAGTACAACCTAATTTCTTTTCGAACTGATTTTGTTGTTGCTATTTTGGTTTCCAGTCGTGTGAATGACTCAATGAGTTAGGAGTCGCGCTGTATGGACAATCCCCTATTTCGGGAATTGTTTCCGTTCTTTGTTCCAGGCTTCTCTGGAGCGTCTTCCTTCTCTTACGCTTCTTTCTCTGCTTTACCAAGTCTGAGCTTCAGGATCTTTTGTAAACACGCTGCTTTTGTGCGCCCTTGACTCTGAGTCTTGGATAGTCTATTTTCATCAGTGCCTGTTGGGTGATACTCTGGAATCTGCGGTTCTACTGCATGCAGCATCCATTTGTGGAGGCATCTTCTCTCTGTTGTCTTATTGGCACTCTTCCCTTTTCCTTAGATGTTTCCTGCATATAGATTTATATCAGTCGCATGTCTTGCAGTTTACGCAAAGAAGAAGGGAAATGATGAAAAGATTGACATGAAAGCATTAAATTTTAATGAACACGTAATTTTGACATTCATCATGACTTGACTCTTCAATAAATGCGGTGCAATCATCTCTGGATACTCAAGCATGCGGTCATTAACTTCCCTTAAGGCGTGCGTTCAATTTTGGGTCTACCGTGTATGTCAGAGAATTCTTGCGATGAGTCTTTTCTGCGATTGGTATCGTAGTATCGAGGGTTGCGATGTCATTAAGTGTTATCGCAGATCGCAGATATCGCAGATCGCGGATATCGCAGATCGCGGATATCGCATATTTCATTCAATTGCTTATGCTGCTTCATGCGACGCTTGCGATGTGCGATGTCGCATATCGGTGGTCGGTGGTTCCTTAAGGTTTTCTCTTTAAGAGCGTTTTGAATGCATGCGACGCGATGAACTTCGCGTCGCTTCTTCGCAGCTTTGCTTTTCGCGTTTAGGAAGCGCTTCACTCTCTCTTCGCGATGCGATCAAGCTTTAGGGAGAAAAATACAAAAACTTTAACAAAAATATTTTTTGGATTTTATGTTCAGGGTCCCCCCTTTGCTTGGTGTTATTGCTAATATCAAACAAAGAGGGGGGGGTTGTTGGTGACCACAACACATCCCTAGTTCTATTATTTCTCCAGGTGGGTTGCACTTTGGCTGAGGGGATGTCTATGAATCTATGGGTCTCCAGGAGGTTTTCAAAGAAAAAAGATAGAGCATCCACCTGAGCTTGATTCCTCCAAGGTTCCGCATATCCCAGGGAGAAATTTAGGTCTCCACCTAAGATAATGTTATCTTGTTGCAAGAAGGAAGAATTAAACGAGGATCTCCAATAAGCGGCTCTATCCTGATAGGGTCCATATACATTATAGATCCTGTATTCTGATTCAAGGGTGGGGAAGTAGATATCTGTAGCCAAGTATCCCCAACCTCCCCAGAACCTTAGGGCCTTTATAGAATGATTGCAGGTGCCCAAGGTTAATCCTCTAGATTTTCCAGAGGCATCAAGGGAATGGAAAGTCCAGCCAGGTAGCCTGGATTCAAGTAAATGAGAAATAGTGCTAGCAGGACCAAGGGTTTCTTGAAGAAATATGATGTCTACTAGCTCAGAGGCAAATAGACACTTGAGGGCTAGTTTCTTATCTGGGCTAGCCATCTTGCGACAGTTAAAGGAAAGCAACTTCATAGGGGGGTGGGGGGGGGGGGGGGGCAGAGGGGCTTGCTCTGCTCTAAGGGCCCAATCGATAGTTTTCTATTTGCCTGCAATCTCCTCCCCAGCCTAATGCTTGGCTTTAGAAAGATAGGAAGGGTGCCCTAGGGCTTTAGGAGGGGGGGAAGGGATACCACCTCGAAACCAATGATGTCAAGGCCCTGTGAGGGCATTTGGGAGTGAAGGGGGTAACGAGATTCTAGGGGAGGTTGGGTGGGTAATGGGGGGGTGGAATCATCCGAGAGGGAAGGCTGAGGGAAGGAGTATGCAGGGTGGGGAGTAATAGGGAAATGTTGAACCAAGGGCAGCTGATAAAGGAGCTATGGGGGGTACAAGGAGGGGGAGATTATAGGAAAACCCGAAGAAGCCAAAGACCAGGATTGTTGAGATAGGGATGGCAATACAGGAAAAACAAAAGATGAAATAGTAGAAGAGAAAGGTGGATTAGACATACCTGTGGAGTGTGCGTCCCCTATGGCTGCCCGTGCTCTTATTAAAGGTGGTGAGGGAGGCCAGAGAGGATCTTTCTCCCACTTCTTTCTTGTTTCCTCCTCATGTGCATTGTCTGCTTCTGTCAGGGCTTGTAGAGGCTGCTCTTCCACTTTCATAGTGGGTGGTGGAGTGTCCCGAGGGGGATGGTCTTCCTATTCCTTGAACTTCGTTTGATTTCCGTTCTTAGTGATCAGGGGGAAATCCTTGTAAACGTGCCCAACTTTGTGGCATCTGCGGCATCTGTATGGTATGCGCTCATAGTCTAGTGGCTGCTTCTGAGTGAATGATCTCAACTGTATGGTAATGTATTCCTGAAGTCCTCCCCTGGTGTCCATATGAACCAGAAATCGGATGAAAGCCATCTTGCCTATGGAAAAATAGGATTTTTTGGATTCCATGCATGTACCAATTGAATTCCCGATGCGTGTAAAAATATCTTCGGACCAAAAGTGTAATGGGAGTCCTGGTAATCTGACCCATATTGGTCCAACACCAATCTACTTTATGTCTAGATCGAACAACGAAGACCAACACTTTAGGAGGACTGGGTTGTGTCAAAATTCCAATAGGATGATAGGACCCAGTTCATGTGGTCTGGTTTGGAGAAGCATAGGGCAAACCAACGTTTCACAAAAGTCTAGACTGTGGGCAGGTCAGCAAGATGATGCCCCCAGACCTCCATTGTCCAGGCTTCTATGTAGGCCACTGTGTAATTTCATCCTCGGACTCTTCCAACTAGCACCCTATCAACAAAATCCATAGTATCCCCGAGTCAGATATCCTCCTCAAGTCTGAGGAAGGTGTCGACCGCCTTAGTCCAAAAGCACTTGGTCTTCTTGCAGGCCCTAACTTTAGCCTCAGTGACTCCTCCACAATTAGGGTTTTGCTCCGCTTCAGGGAAAATCTCAGGGGAGGGGATGTGTCAGCAAAGAGTGCACCTGTTAAGGGGGGGATGGTAGTATAGCTGCCAGATGGAGGCGAGGATGAGCACGGTAGGATTAGAGCAGTCAAAGTGGATGATGGAGTAGGGGGAGCGGAGGGTAAAATGAATAGAGGGGGGTGAGAGGTGTAACCAGGGGTAGGGGATGGAGGGTTAGGGTTTAGGCATCCTGACGCAAACCCTAGGGTAGACGGGGATGGTGAGGGGGACGAGAGGGACAGCCAAGTTGGGGGGTCGTCTGGCATGATCACCCGGTCGTCAGATGGGCCTAAAAGAGAAGGGAGCCCAGAGATAGCCTCATGCAGTTCATCACAAAATAGATGCGACCGAAAATTAGCTGAACACGGGGTGGTCCAAATAGAACCCTCCATTAGTGATTCTTCTGAGTAATCCTCCAAATCAAGATCCATCGCTGTCAGGGGCAAGGTATCGCAAACTGCCTGAAGTAACCGTCAAGGGATGGAGGAGCAAGGTGAAAAAATGTTGGAAGCCCTGGTTCAATGCTCCAAACCGTGGTGTAGGTAAGACGACCACTATAAAAAATTGAGTAAAAAATACCTTGTTACGGAGAAGGGGTATATTATAATGGTTGCACCTGTTCCAAGGTAGAGGTGTATGCCAACTGTACAACCAGCTTTGTCGACGAGTGGTAGCCACGTAGGGCCTAACCATATCCTCCTTCCCGTAGCTCCATCAACTCAAATACATCAGATTCAACAGGAGCCATGTCATTTTACTTTAACTAGATAACTTAGAAACAATGTGTATGGAATTATTTTTCTTGTGAATGATTATGTTGCATAATTGACTGGGAATATGAGCATGGATGTGGAATATGATACCATGAATGGCAACTAGTAAAGATGTTGAGGTGATTAACCTTGCTTGTGGTTTCCAAGAAACTCCACCAAATCCTTGTCCCAAAATTTGAATTGAACATGTTACCTTACATTTTTCCCACTTGCCCAAGAATCACTGAGTAAGGAACCTTGTGGTTGAAGTAACTTCCTGCCACAACTATGGAGGTGGGATGGTGGTTGAAGAGTTATTTTATGCTTCAATGAGAAACATAGGAAAATAAATATCTCAAAATTTGGAAATTGGACCATGAGTGGTGTGAGGGAATGGTAAAAATCACGGGGAAAACCACTCAATCATTCATGCAACTATACATAGATAGTGGAAGGATGCATGAGTGTCTAGAAAAATGAATTCATGAGAAGGGAATTGTTACTCTTGATTGGAATCAAAGCTCTATCATTTGAGATGAGTAGAAATTGAATTGGTTTCTTGATTCTGTGTAGAAACATGAAACCCATAAGTTAGATTAGTGTTTATGTGTCTTAGGATTACATCACCTAATTGTTTCTTGCTAAACCTGAAAGGAAGCTTTGGAACCCGACTAAGATGAGGATAACGTGTTTCAATTTGTGTTGGGTGAGTGGGATAACTAAGAGCCTAGGAAATCATTGAGGGATTGTGGAGTAGTGAATGGGTTTCCTCCCTTACTTTGCAGGAAAATTAAGAGGCATATGGAGATTTTGGAGACCATGGTCTTAATGGGGAATATGAGTTCTATGGCTATGTTATGTTTGTAAGGGATATTTTCCTTCATCTAGCCATTTCCTAAGAGTTTGAAGAGTTCCCCTTGTGGTATCATGGCTTAGTTAGTGGGTGGCCAGTTGTAGAGGGTTTTATGTGCAACTAAGCCTATGGTTGGATGGAAAGGGCTAATTACCAACTTAGCTGGTAGCCCATATTATCAAATAAAATTTTATACTTGTATTTAGATTATTGTTAAAATGAAATTTAAATGTATTACAATTGAGTAGAATTGGTATCTCGTGTTGTGCTCATGGCTCTGAAATGTGATATTGTGAGGAATGTATTACTGCTAGTAATTATTGGGCATTTCACATACACATGTATTCTAGCATTGTGACTTGAATCTTATTCAAATCTAATTTGTTAAAGGGATTTTCACATTGTGCATGTGATATGTGTAGGGTAGATCCCTTAGGAACCTCTTTATTGGTTATATCTCAACTATAAATTCTTGAATTGATAGCCCTCAATATGATCTCTAAAGTTGGATGTCTAGATCCTTAGTGTTTCCTCTACCTCAATTGTGTAATTGTGCATATAAGTTGGACAAGTTCATATCTCCTCATTCAAAGTAAAAATTAAGGAGGGATCCTTAGGTTTTATAAGAGTGACTAAGGTGTCTTAGTCTCTAGAGAAATTTTGAAATAAAATTTAAGAATGTCCACCTAGGGAACATAGATCCCTCTAAAATGGTTGGGATGATTGGTATACTTGACTACCAACCCTTTAATTTATAATCAAGCTTCATTTGATAGATGAAAACCATTGTGGGTAATTTAGTTAATAGAGTGTATTCACTACAGATGAATTGGAGAATTGTATATATTAAATCTATTCACTTGATCTTTAAGACCATTTCCTTAAAGAGGTATGGATTTTATTTTTGTCACCAATGATTTTTTTAGTGAGGATTAGATTTTCCTTGCTTGAAAATTACTTGATGAATGTTAATAGTTTGTATGTTTAGTAAATTGTTTCTTGATGGATATTTGCAAACATCTTGAAGGTTAGGTGCTAATCGTGTTCATTGATCAGATTCACACTTGTATAAACTGATGCATAGAGAAATGTGATTAGCATGGTTATTATGAGCTCTACCATGCTATTACCTCGTTATTAATGAAGCCTCATGCTCTGACATCATTATTAATGAAGCCTCACTGCTTAGGTGTTGGAAATTACACTAACAACAAATGTACTTCAAGCTTGAGTGTTTTGGAAATGGAAAGGAATTGTTAACATTGAATATAAAATCATTGTGAATATTACCTTTTAATAAGTTAGATGCAAGCCTTGTTACCTGCACCCCATTTTTTTAACTCATCTTGGATTCAAGCCTTATTCCATGCCTATTTTTGGTTGATTTTTAGGATCTTAGGTCTTGTATTCACCATTCATTGCTTATAAATTGATCTTTGGAAGTTGGGATTTATACACCATCAAGTCAACCGAGTCAGGGAATGTATCAACAAGGAATTTTTACATTACCCAAATAGAATATGTGCTTGAAATTAAGAACCCATACTTTCATGTGCATTAGCACTTGGGAATATTTCCTCGCATCAATGCTTGGGTTTATTTTTCCCTAATGGAAATTTGAATAGCCATCACCTCTGGTGCCTATAATTTTTTGACGTCATCAACAAATTAGTCAACTGCTAACTGATTTGCAACTTGGTCGATTTGTCACTAATCGAGGGATTGGCCAAATTCTTGATGGAACTGGGAAGATTCACTAAAGTGAGATTGAACATTTCATTCAACACATGAAAATTTATACACCATACTAGCCATAGAAACTATAATGAATGTTATTACTTTTCAACTACTACTCTCAACTCTACCACTTGCTGCCAACTATCCGTCATGGGAACTAGCATCAGGCAACGTGATTATTCTAACAAACCTCCCCTTAATCACAATGACCTAAATTTTAAATTTATTGTTGATCTCAATCTCAGCTAAGGCTTACAACAATACATAAAAAAAAATGATAAGGGGGATTTCATATTTTGTTGTTGATTTCACATAGCAAAACTCTCTTCAGTGGAAATGGCGTTGAAAACATTCCCATCTTCCAACACTCCACTAGATACTCTCTATGATCTATGCCACACAGGAATCATGGTCTCCATCAACGGAAACTCAATTACAAACACTCCTATCTGCAAACACTCGACTAGATACTCTGTTATGAAACCAGCTCACAAAAAGATAGAAAAGAGAGATCCACGCCTTAGAATTCAGCCTCTTCGAGGGGGCAACCTCCTTTACATTACATAAATGAACAATTCTTGGATGATACAAATGAAAATACCTCCTTTCTATATATAGGAGTCTAAGTGGTCCCAATATAATCAAAGCCTACATAACAATAATATTGTAGGGCACAACAATAACAATAGTGGGCTTCTATGTGGCACAATAGTAACAATATGGGCACTACATGGGTACATCAATATAAATAAGGGGTATAACTACAATAGTAATGGGGTAATCACTAGTATTATAGGGACCCAACATGCCCCTCTCCTTCAAAAAAGTGTTGTCCTCAACGCTTGAGTAGTTCAGGATACTTCTGCATAAAATTCTCATCCTCCCATGTGGAATCTTCAGCGGATAAGTTCTTCCACTTGATAAGATACTCTGAAATTGATCGATTTCGTAGCTGTCGAGTTCTTGTTTCTATAACTGCTTCCGGTTCCAATATAATTTTTCCTTCCTCGTCAAGTTCTGGCAATATTGTTTGAACTGGGAGCTTGTCGCCTATAACCTTCTTTAAGCATGAAACATGGAAAACTGGGTGCAATCGAGAAGCTGCAGGAAGCTCCAATTTGTATGCCATAGTACCAATCTTTTGCAACACCTTGTACGGACCATAATACTTTGGTGATAATTTATTATCCTTCTTAGCTTGCTTGAGGGACATTTGCTTATATGGTTGTAGCCGTAGGAATACCCAATCACCTACATCAAAACTTCTTTCACTGCGATGTTGATCTGCCTGTTGTTTCATTCTATTATGTGCCAACACAAGGTTATCCTTTAAGAGTTGGAGGACTTGTTGTTGATGTTCGATGTGATGTTCCACTGCCTGAACCTTAGAATTTTCTCTTAAATATGATGTGATGGATGGTGGTTGATACCCATAAAGTGCCATAAATGGGGTCATTTTTGTTGCTGTATGAAAGGAAGTGTTATACCACCATTCAGCCAGAGGCAACCATTTGACCCATTGTGTCTGTTTATCAGATACAAAGCAACGAAGATATCCTTCCAAACATTTGTTTACTATCTCAGTTTGCCCATCAGATTGAGGATGATAAGATGAGCTATGAGCTAACTGAGTACCAAGACAAGAAAATAATTCTGTCCAAAAATTTCCAGTGAAAATGGGATCTCTGTCACTTACAATAATCTTTGGGTTTCCATGTAGCTTTTGAATTGTTTCCATAAATGCAGTAGAAACTGTACTGGCTTTAAATGGATGTGATAATGCACAAAAGTGTGCATACTTGGTAAGTCTGTCAACTACCACCATGATGACACTCTTTCCCTCAGACTTGGGTAAACCTGTGATAAAATCCATTGAAACCTCCTCCCAACGTTGGCTTGGAATGGATAAAGGTTGTAATAGACCCGGTGTCTTAATTGTTTCAACTTTATTTTGTTGGCAAACCAAACATTCCGCCACAAACTTTTGAATATCTGATTTAAGGCCATCCCAAAAAAATTCCTTCTTAACCCTGTGGTAAGTTTTTAAAAATCCTGAGTGCCCTCCTAAGGGAGAAGTGTGCAATTCCATAAGAATCTTTTGTTTTAGCTGGGAATTCTTACAGAGGTATAAGCGATCTTTGTACCATAACGAATCATTTTTCCAGCTAAATGTATCAGACGTACTGGAATCTTGTTGTAGCTTTCGAATAAGTGCCCACACTTCTTCGTCATTCTTCCATTCCTCCCTTGCTTCATTTATCCAATCTGGTTGGATAATAGAAATGGCACACAACAATGCTTCCACATCCTCATCCTTTCTTGAGAGTGCATCTGCCACCACATTTTGCTTCCCTTTTTTGTAGATGATTTCAAAGTCATAACCCAACATCTTTGTGACCCACTTTTGTTGCTCTTCAGAGGATAATCTTTGTTCTAAAAAGTATTTAAGGCTATCATGATCCGTTTTTACCTTGAAGTGTCTTCCCATTAGGTAGGGTCGCCATTTCTTAAGTGCATGGAGTATTGCCAACATTTCCTTCTCATAAATAGCTTTTCTTAAAAACTTTCCCTTGATTGGACGACTTTCAAAAGCAATGGGTCTTTCATCTTGCATTAGAACAGCACCAATTCCATTTCCTGAAGCATCACATTCCACAATAAAGGTTTTTGTGAAGTCCGGTGTAGCTAAGACCGGTGCTTGGCACATTGCCTCTTTAAGATGTTCAAAGGCCTTTGTTGCTTCCGGAGTCCATGAAAATGCATCTTTCTTCAATAATGTTGTTAGAGGTGCTGCTATTCTCCCATAATTCTTAACAAACTTGCGATAATACCCTGTCAACCCAAGAAATCCTCGCAGATGCTTTATGGATGTGGGGATTTTCCATTCCTTAATGGCTTTAATTTTGCTAGGGTCTACCTTAACTCCTTCATGAGATACAATATGACCCAAATATTCCACCTCCTGGACTCCAAAGAAACATTTGGATCTTTTGCATATAATTGTTTCTCCTCCAATAGTTGTAGCACCCTGTCAACATGTTCAACATGATCCTTCCAAGACTTGCTGTAGATTAGTATATCATCAAAAAATACTAACACAAATTTTCTAAGGAATGGTTTGAAAATTGAATTCATCAAACCTTGAAATGTTGAAGGTGCATTGGTAAGGCCAAAAGGCATGACCAAAAATTCATAATGACCCTCATGAGTTCTAAATGTCGTTTTCGGAATGTCTTCAATCTTCATTCTGATTTGATGATATCCTGAACGAAGATCCAACTTGGTGAAGTAAATTGATCCATGCAATTCATCCAGTAATTCATCAATGACAGGAATGGGGAACTTATCTTTAATAGTGAGCTTGTTGAGCTCCCTATAATCCGGACACATGCGCCATGATCCATCCTTCTTGTGCACCAATACTACTGGAGCAGAGAAAGAACTTTGACTCGGTTGAATTATACCAGCCTCTAGCATTTCTGCAACCATACGTTCAATTTCACTTTTTTGGACATAGGGATATCTGTACGGCCTGATGTTTGGAGGAACACTTCCTGGAATCAGATGAATAGCATGATCATGATCACGCATAGGTGGGAGACCTTTGGGAGTCTCAAATACCTTGGAATGATTGTCCAGGACTTTTTGGAGATCTGGAGAAATAGATGATTCCAATGTGGAAACATCTAGCGAACATAATTGTGCAATTACACCTCTTTGCTCCTTTTTTAGAAGCTTTGTCATACCATTAGAGCTGATTATCTTTCCTGGTTTCCCTGCAATACCCCTTAATTCAACTTCCTTTCCTTCCACAGAAAATTTCATGAAAAGTTCTTGAAAATTAAAAGCTATTGTACCCAAGGATTGTAGCCATTGGACTCCTAGTACAACATCAGCACCTCCCATTGGAATGGAAAGCATTGGGCTAGTCAATACATATTCTCCCATGGATAGCTTGATATTATGGCACTTTCCAGAGCAATTTATTGTTCCTCCATTTGCAATCATCACTTGACACTCTGGTGCTGGATATAGGAAGCAATTCAATTCTTTTGCTACCCTACAATGAATAAAATTGTGGGTGCTTCCTGAATCAATCAACACTATTACCTTTTTCTTCTTGATTTGTCCTTCTATCTTGATGGTTTGAGGAGTGGTAATTCCCGCCAATGCATTACAAGATATGGTCGGATTTATTTGTTCTTCATCTAGGCTTTGTTCCTGGAGTATATCTTCTTCTTTTGACCTTTCTTGCTCCTTTTCTTCTTCCTCTTCACAATCTATGTAGAATAATTTCTTCTCAGCACACTTATGACCTTTGTGTATTTGCTATCACAATTGTAACAAAGCCCTTTTGCTCTTTTTTCTTCCAATTGTTGTGGTGTCAACCTTGTAGGTTGTGGAAGACTATGGGCAACAACACTTCCATCTTTATAGTTGTGAATGGTATGCTTCCTAGTTGCCATAATTTTGCTTTCCATTTTTCTTGCTAACCTGAATGCCTTCTCTAATGAATCAGGTTCCCAAAGGCGAACATCATGTTGGATATTATCCTTTAAAGACCCTATGAACACATCAATCCTATGCTCCTCTGGAATATCTTTTACCCTTATGTTCAATTTTTGGAACTCCTCAATGTGCTCCATTATTGAACCCTTTTGTTTGAGACTTATCAATTGGCTAAAAAAAGTGTTGCTTTTTGTATCCTCATAATGTGCTATCAATTCTTCCGTAAAAATTGCCCAAGTGATAAATTGTTTACGAGAGCAAAGCCATTGATACCATACAAACTGATTTGGTTCCAAATATAAAGTTGCCATACGTACCTTTTGTGTGTTTTGCACATTATTGAGATCGAAGAATTGCTCCATCTGTAATATCCATGTGGCGGGATCCTTGCCATCAAACTTCCTCATATCGATTTTTGGAATATGGTGGGTCTTCGATCCAACATTAGAGTCTATGGAATCATGATTAACATTTCTTTTGTTCATCATGAGTTTCCTTTACAACCTTTTCACCATTAGTAAGTATCTCTTGTAGAAAATTTGTCAAATCTATCTTCAAATCTGCCATGTCTGTCTTCAAATATGTCTTCAAACTTGCCATGTCTTTCTTCAAATCTGTCTTCAAATCAGTCTTCAAATCGTCCATCTTAGCTTCCATGCCCTTTATCTTAGCATCTGTTAGCTTTTGTGAGCGTGACATTTGTTGCACTTGTTCTTGTAATTTTGATATATCATGTAGCATTTCTTCCTCTTCTTCATGAGTCATGCTAGATCTTTCAGGTTCCTTACTAGGTGTTTACATTTTCTTTCCTTGGGGCATCAGTTACTGATAATAATGCTTTACTATGCCCTTTGAATTCCTTCAAACCAAGCTTATGCAAAAATAAAAAATAAAAACTACACACCTTTTTTTACTTTGTAGAAGCCTGATATTGAATCTGATGTACCTCTGTAATTTCAAATCATCCAATTCTAAAATTGTGATCTATAGTAGCTTTCTGTGTCCTCTTTCCAATGCCACTAGTCTGAACCAAATTGGATTCTCCAAGAAAGAGTTGTACACAATCTCTCGCAGTGACCTAATTATAGACTAGTTCAGTAGAGCGAACTTGTATGAAGTGCCACGTGTCACTGTTTCAACCTTTGACTCTGAAAAAAATATAAAAGAAAACTATAGTTCGTCCTCTTTCTGTGACTTCTTACGAAATTTCAATCCGATGCTCAGAAAGAAAGTTATGACGATTTTCCCCAGGTCACCTGTTTTGAGTGTAATTCAAGAGTCTGCAAAAAGACCAACTTTCTGAGATCATATCTCCGAAAATATCACCCGAAAATATCTGAGATTTGGACCCGAGGTTCAGTGTGATTTATTCTCAAATGGGTTTTTTTTGCGACTTCTGAAACGTCACAGAAAAAACGTTATAGCGAAAATGCCACGATGACCTGTTTGGAGCAGCGAAACCCTAGAATCCAAAGCTCTGATACCAAATGTTATGAAACCAGCTCACAAAAAGATAGAAAAGAGAGATCCACGCCTTAGAATTCAGCCTCTTCGAGGGGGAAACCTCCTTTACATTACATAAATGAACAATTCTTGGATGATACAAATGATAAAACCTCCTTTCTATATATAGGAGTCTAAGTGGTCCCAATACAATCAAAGCCTACATAACAATAATATTGTAGGGCACAACAATAACAATAGTGGGCTTCTATGTGGCACAATAGTAACAATATGGGCACTACATGGGTACATCAATATAAATAAGGGGTATAACTACAATAGTAATGGGGTAATCACTAGTATTATAGGGACCCAACATACTCTTTGTGCCATAGAGGCATCATGTTTGACACACAATTATGTTGGCATTATGACTCAGGTTTGGCACTATGGCACAGGTGTTGTCCTTGATGGCAACTCACTCAAAGGGCAGATCACAGTTCAAGCTCTCAAAATGAAAGAAAATGAGGTATACGCAAGTTCATTTGAACAAAATCATGTATACACGCTGGTGTACCGATCAAAAGGCGCGTATACATATGCACACACTTTCATGCAAAGAAAAGCACATACATGTGAGAAAACTTATGATGGATCCATGGTATTTAGTTCGACATATTTGAACCTATGGTTTTGATCCTTGGTATTGCATCCAAAGTTTTGAACCCGGGTATTAAGTCCTTGGTATTGGATCTCTATGGTTTTGGACCATGGTTTGAGTAAGGCCTAAGTCTATAAAAAGGGAAGGAGATCATTTGGCAAGGATCAACTGTAGCATTGAATATCTTATGAAGAGAAAGATCTAGAATACTGTCATTGGGTTATGGTGCATAACTAGATCTGAATCAAGGAGGAACCTGAGCGCAAGGAGAAGGATAAGTTCTATTGATGGGTCAAGATCTTAAGGCATTTTGAAGAGAAGTATCTTTGTGTAATTTTTGATCTGTTATATTTGGCGCATGACGTGATCTATAAATATGATAATCTGGGTATAACTAATGTCTGAATAAGTAAAACGAATAAATTATATTTTATAGATATGTACGCAAGTTCAGCGTAGCAGAGGTGCGTATACACGCTGGTTCACTAACTTGAAACAACGTATACACAGGATTCTCTTGATACAGAAGCGTATGCACGCAAGTTCCACATATTGAAGTAGCGTATATCTCATGAAATATGTTTTAGCTACTTCTGTTTATTGTTGCAGTGTTCTGGGTTCAGAATTGGTGTTTGGTTACTGGTACTGTTTTCTGGTTACAGCATTCTGAGAAGTTATTGGTTGATTCAGTATTTGTTTGTACAAAGGAGGTTGATTAATGTAGATATACTTGATATTTGATTGATATTCATGCATCCAGTCTAAAAATTCATGAAATGTGGTCCCTGGAAGAAAAGAGAAGGTTGTAGCCTTCTGTAGGTCAGCACCTACATACTAGTACCTCAGCTAATACAAGAGCTAAGGGGGTTGTAGCTCCCTTCCAGGAGAAGCTGGAGAACGAGAGAAGGTTGTAGCCTTCTACAGGTAGTAGCCTGCGTACTGGTATAAGACTGCACCAATACAGAAACATTATAAAAAGAAGTTTCTAATTGAAAGAAGATAGAGATGAATTGCAATAGGTGGTTTTCACCCACATTGGATTTCCACCTTATATCTTGTGTACTTATGTGTGACTACCTGCTCTGTTTTACTGTTCCTGGTTACTGTTCATATGGTTTTATGCACAGATTAATGATCAACATCTGAAGAATAATTTAAATTACAAGTTTGCTTATATACGCTTGTTTCATTAACTGAAGTTGTGTACATATGTGGTATTTACTAACTAAAGTAGCGTGTACAAATCTGATTGTGAAATGAAAAATAATTGACTTTATAATACTGATTCACCCCCCCCCCCCCAGTATTATTCCCAACAATTGGTTTCAAAGCAGGTTTTTCAGAAGAAGCTTGATCACTTGAAGTAAGATCTATCATCATGAGCAACTACGAAAAAGAAGCATCAATCAGGCCACCAATTTTTGATGGGAGCAACTTCGTCTATTAGAAGGTAAGAATCACTGCCTATATTCAATCTCTTGGTACATAAGTTTGGGATATTGTGGAAACGGGATACACTTTTCCATCAGCAACACCTACAGATACAACTGGTAAGAAGTAGTATGAAACAAATGAAAAGGCTGTCAATACTCTATTAAGGATCCTATCTCAATCATAATTCATCAAGGTTATGCAGCTAAAAACCGCAAAAGAAATATGGTACAAGATCATTCTGAGCTATGAAGGAGATGAATAGGTAAAATGATCAAAACTACAAACTCTCAGAATTCAATATGAAAATCTCAGAATGCACAATGATGAAAGCGTGGCTAACTACTTCCTATGTATATATGAGATTGTTAATTGCATGAAAAACTTGGGTGAAGAAATAAAATAAGTTGTGTTGGTTGAAAAGGTTCTAAGATCTCTATCTCCCAAGTTTGATTCAAAATTTTCTGCCATAGAAGAAAAACAGAATCTACAGAGCATTACCATGTCACAGCTGCATGGAATTCTAACTGCTTACGAAATGAGAAAAGGGGGACCATCAGACAGGAGAGAAGCTGCATTCAAAGCCTCAGGAAAAGGAGATTACAATGAGTCAGGACATATGTCAGAAGAAGAGGAAGAATCAAATTTTGTCAAGAACCTTCAACGGGGAACTGGAAGATTCAGAGGTAAGCTACCTTTCAAATGATTTGCTTGTGGAAGAGTTGGTCATTATGCTACCAAGTGTCCTCATAAAGATAAACTTGAAAAAGGTAAGGAACCAGTTAGATGGAATAGAAAACAGAATGTAAGTAAGAAGAGCTATTATACACATGAAGACAGTGATGGATATTCAAATAGTGATGAAGATGAACAACATAATGATTATAGACTTTTGATGGCTTTTGAAGATGATGATTTCTTGGATGCTATAGATGAAGAAATTTCTAAACTCAGAATTTGTTTAGACGAAAAGAATATGATTATAGATACTCTGGCATTCCAACTTACTGAAAGAGAAAAACACAATGAAAAGTTAGAATGTGAAATTGTGGGACTTAGAAAAGATATTGAGAAATCAAAAGCTCTTAATCTTAGATTTTCTAAGGGATCTGAAACTTTAGATGAGATTATCAAAGTGCAGCATTCTCCTCTAATCAAGATAGGTCTTGGATATACTGAAGAAGCGTCTCAAGCACAGAAGCAAGCACAAAATCCATCCACCTCCAAAAGTTATCTTGATGCAGCAAGAAAAAGTGAACAGGTTGACAATCGACAGCAAAAGCATAATGCAGATCCCCAAGTAAATCAGGGATGATTTGCTTCAAGAATGAACAAAGATTACCAAGTAAATCGAGGGCAATCTACTTCAAGGATGAACAAAAACTTCAACCAACCACAGGTAAATCATTCTCAATTTGCCTCAAGAATGGATGTCAATAGAAACTACAATCATTTGGTTGGTAGGTTTGATAATCGCAGAAATTTCTTCAATGGCCAATGTTTCTCTTGTCATAACTTTGGTCACAAAGTTGCTCAATGTGTTGCCTACAAGACCATCATGACTAGAAAAGCTCAAAAACAAAGGAGTATGACGCGGATCATGAAAAGGACCTACAATAACTTTTCTTCTCTTGAGAATGAAGTAGAATGTTCTATTTGTAATAAGTTCGGTCATGAAGATTCTAAATGCAGGAGTAGGTTTCGAAAAACAACTCAGAAGGAGAAAGTTTCATTGAATTCTAAAACATGGAGAAAGAAAGAATCGCAACCAAAAAGATGTGGGATAGCCTTATATGTGGAAGGACATGAAAATCAGTGGTACATCGATAGTGGATGCTTGAAACATATGACAGGTGATAAAGAAAAACTTCAGTCATATAGTGCCTTAGAAAAGGAAAAGAAGGTCTCATTTGGAAATGACACCCCTGCACTCATAAAAGGTAAAGGTTTTGTGTTTTTGAAAGAAAAGGTCAAGGCTGGAAATGTTATGTATGTTGATGGCTTAAAGCATAATCTATTGAGTGTCAGTCAAATGTGTGATCAAGGAAATGAAGTAATATTTCGATCAAATGGATGCATTGTTCGTGAGCTTGATACAGGAGAAACAGTGATCAAAGGCATAAGAACTCGAAATAATTTATACATACTCAAGGGAGGACAACAAAAATGCTATCTAAGCAAGAATGATGAACATTGGCTATGGAACAGAAGATTGGGGCATCTAAGCTTCTCTTAGATAAGGAAAGCATGCAAATATCAGGCAGTTCATGATCTCCTTGACATTAGAATTTCAGATAATACAATATGCAAATCATGTCAGTTTGGTAAGCAAACCAGAACTAATTTCCCTAAGAAGGATCAGCTAGCATACCACTTGAACTTGTCCATACAGATGTATGTGGTCCATCTAGGAAAAGGTCTCCTAGAGGAGAAGAATACTTTATATTTTTCATTGATGAATTTTCCAGTATGTGTTGGTTAGGACTTATGAAGCATAAAGATGAAGCCTTCAAAAAGTTCAAAGCATTCAAAGCCTTGGTTCAAAACGAATCAAATCGCAGAATGAAATGCATCAGGTTTGATCGAGGAGGGGAATTTACCTCAAATGAATTGTTCGATTTTCATGACGAACGTGGAATAAGAAGGGAATTATCTACTGCAAGGACCCTCAGCAAAATGGAGTAGTGGAAAGGATGAACAGGACGGTTCAACAAATGGCTCGTGCTATGCTTGATGAGTCTGGAACTCCAACAACCTTCTGGGGTGAAGCTGCATTTACTACAGTTACTATTCTCAACAAGACAAACGTCCGAGTAAAAAGCACTCAGACTCCTCATGAAATTTGGTATGGTAAGACTCCCATAGTTAAATACTTCAAAAAATTTGGAAGCAAATGCTACATCAAAAACACTAATGAAAACCTTGGCAAGTTTCAACCTAAATCAGATGAAGGAATTCTCGTTGGTTACTCTCCTCATAGCAAAGCATATAAGTGTTACAATAAAAGACTTGGAAAAATTGTTGAAAGTATTGATGTAGTGGTTGATGAAGAAGGGAACACTCCTAGGCAAGTAAAATCTGAAGATTTCGAAGATGATGAAGACTATCCTTCAACATCAAATCAGATTCATGATGAAGAAGAAACCCATGAGGCACCAGAAGAATAGATAAGAATAGAAGAAAAGACTCCATCCAGGTACGTTTAGAAGAATCATCCAGAAACCCAAATTTTGGGGCAAAAGGAGGCAGGTGTACAAACAAGAAGAACCATTTCAGAAGCTTCAAGTTATCTAGCATTACTCTCCTCCACTAAACCACAAAATGTAAGAGAGGCATGCAAGGATGAATGTTGGGTAAAGGCCATGGAGGAAGAACTTGAGCAGATTGAAAAGAATAACACTTGGGAGTTGGTTCCTAGACCAAAAGATAAGAATGTCATAGGAACAAAATGGATATTCAAAAATAAGCTGAATGAAAATGGAGATGTGATTAGAAACAAGGCCAGACTTGTTTGTAAAGGGTATGCTCAACAAGAAGGTATAGACTTTGAAGAAAATTTTGCACCAGTTGCTAGACTTGAGGCCATAAGAATGTTCCTTGCTCTTTCTAGCTTTCAGAAGTTCAAAGTATTTCAAATGGATGTGAAGTTTGCCTTCCTGAATGGAGACTTGGATGAAGAAGTATATATTGAAAAACCAGATGGGTTTATTCTTGGAAATGATCCAAAACTTGTATGCAAACTCAAAAAGGCTCTCTATGGCCTTAAACAGGCTCCAAGGGCTTGGTATTATCAGTTGGATAAGTACCTCCATCAACAAGGATTTATAAAAGGATCAATAGATAGCAATCTATATATAAAAATTGACAATGATAAGTTGATAATACTTGTTGTGTATGTTGATGATATCATCTTTGGTAGCAATGAAGAAGACATGAGTCAAAATCTTGCCTTGGTGATGCAGAAAGAGTTTGAAATATCCATGCTTGGTGAGCTCACATATTTCTTGGTTTACAAGTCCAACAAAACAAAGACGACATTTTTCTATCACAAACCAATTATCTCAAGCAGATCTTGAAGAAATATGGGATGGAGGATTTGAAACCAATGTGTACCCCTATGGTAACAAGATGCAGCCTTAGTGCAAATGATGAATCAGTAGCAGTACATCAACCAACCTATAAATCCATGATTGGTAGTCTGCTCTATCTAACAGTTACCCAACCAGACATTATGCATGTAGTGGGAATAGTTGGAAGGTTTCAGGAAAATCCAAAGGAAACTCATCTTCATGCATTTAAGATAATTTTCAGGTATCTTCAAGGAACTCAAAACTATGGCTTATGGTATCCTAGAGATACAGATCTCACACTTCATGCATATACAGATGCAGATTGAGCAGGAAGCGTGGATGATAGAAAAAGCACTAGCGGTGGTGCATTCTTTATGGGTCCTAGATTAGTATCTTGGTTCAACAAGAAACAGAGTTCAATTGCATTATCTACAGCTGAAGCAGAATATGTAGCTGCTGCATATTACTGCACACAACTCCTTTGGATGATGCAAACATTGCAAGACCTACAAATCACTTGTACTCCACCTATCTCCATTTTTTGTGATAATACAAGTGCAATCAGTATTTCAAAGAATCCTGTCATGCATTCAAAGACTAAGCACATATCTATAAAGTATCATTTTCTCCGTGAACAAGTGCTTGAACAAAGGGTTAAATTGGAGTATGTTCCCTCTAAGGAACAAGTTGCTAACATACTCACCAAACTACTACCCAGGGAGACATTTGAATACCTTAGACAAAAGTTGGGGGTAGTTGATGCATCATCTTGCTGTTGAATCTTGTCTATTTCAGAGAAAAGTGGTTGTACGCGAGTTTCATGAGGAGGATCCGCGTACATACGTAGTTTTATGAAGATACAGTCGTGTATACGTTGGTTTAAAGAAAAATAGTGGGCCAGCTTCAAGATGAAAAGAGTCTAATATAGGTCTGGCAGAGACCATCTGGCACAGGCTTAGGGGGAGCATATACTCTTCTAATAATGCATTGCTGGCATTATCTTAGAAGATCTTGGTTTACATTCATAGTTGTTTTAATTTTAGGTGGAACAGGTGCATGAGGAAGAGCATGGTTTCTGGTCTAAATGATGATTGATGGTTATGATGATTGATGATTGACAGATGCTAGTCTTGTTGTAGATATTTCGTCTCTATGTCATGTATTTCTTTTCTTATCAAGGCCATGTAACAGCCTATCTTGGTTTCCCCACTATGCCTAGGATGGATGAAGTAATGTTCTTGTTGTTATCATGTGTAAATTCTTGGTGTATCCCCACTTGGTTGGGTAGATGAGTCAGTCCCCACTTGGTTGGGAGATGGATGTATGTATGAGTCTTTGGTGATAGGAAGGTCATTTATAATGTATAAAGTCATGTTTTCTTTTGTAAAACATCTTCTTGCAGACCTTGCCTACAGTCAGGGGGAGCTTGGACAGCACAGCAGAACATAGATTTCAGCATGTATTCAGGGGGAGCATAACCCTTTGCCCTTGATGTCAAAGGGGGAGAATGATTTTGAGTGACTTGAGGTTGCCATCAAGTCAAAAGGGGGAGATTGTTGGCATTATGACTCAAGTTTGGAACTATGGCACAGGTGTTGTACTTGATGGCAACTCACTCAAAGGGCAGATCACAGTTCAGGCTCTCAGAATGAAAGAAAATGAGGTATACGCAAGTTCCTCTGAAAAACATAGCTTATACACACAGGTGTACCGATCAAAAGGCACGTATACGTATGCACGCACTTTCATGCAAATAAAAGCGCGTACATGTGGGAAAGCTTATGATGGGTTCATGGTATTTAGTTCGACATATTTCAACCTATGGTTTTGATCGTTGGTATTGCATCCAAAGTGTTGAACCCAGGTATTGAGTCCCTAGTATTGGATCTCTATGGTTTTGGACCATGGTTTGAGTAAGGCCTAAGTCTATAAAAAGGGAAGGAGATCATTTGGCAAGGATCAACTGTAGCATTGAATATCTTATGAAGAGAAAGATCTAGAATAATGTCATTGGGTTATGGTGCATAACTAGATCTGAATCAAGGAGGAACCTGAGCGCAAGGAGAAGGATAAGTTCTATTGATGGGTCAAGATCTTAAGGCATTTTGAAGAGAAGTATCTTTGTGTGATTTTTGATATGTTATATTTGGCGCATGACGTGATCTATAAATATGATAATCTAGGTATAACTAATGTCTGAATAAGTAAAACAGGTAAATTATCTTTTATAGATATGTACGCAGGTTCAACACAGCAGAGGTGCATATACACGCTAGTTCACTAACTTGAAACAACGTATACGCAGGATTCCCTTGATACAGAAGTGTATGTATGCAGGTTCCACATATTTAAGTAGCGTATATCTCATGAAATATGTTTTAACTGCTTCTGTTTATTGTTGCAGTGTTCTGGGTTCAAAATTGGTGTTTGGTTACTGGTACTATTTTCTGGTTACATCATTCTGAGAATTTATTGGTTGATTTAGTATTTGTGTGTACAAAGGAGGTTGGTTAATGCAGATATACTTGATGTTTGATTGATATTCATGGATCCAGTCTGAAAATTCATGAAACGTGGTCCCTGGAAGAAAAGAGAAGGTTGTAGCCTTCTGTAGGTCAACACCTACGTACTAGTACCTCAGCTAGTACAAGAGCTAAGGGGGTTGTAGCTCCCTTCCAGGAGAAGCTGGAGAATGAGAGAAGGTTGTAGCCTTCTACAAGTAGCAGCCTACGTACTGGTATAAGACTGCACCAGTACAGAAACATTATAAAAAGAAGTTTCTAATTGAAAGAAGATAGAGACGAATTGCAGCAAGTGGTTTTCACCCACATTGGGTTTCCACCTTATATCTTGTGTTCTTATGTGTGACTGCCTACTCTATTTTACTATTCCTGGTTACTGTTCATATGGTTTGATGCACAGATTAATGATCAACATCTGAAGAATAATTTAAATTACAAGTTTTCTTATATACGCTTGTTTCCTTAACTGAAGTTGTGTACATACGCGGTATTTACTAACTGAAGTAGCATATACAAATCTGATTGTGAAATGAAAAATAATTGACCTGATAATACTAATTCACCCCCCCCCCCCCCCCCCATCAGTATTATTCCCAACACATTCTTCAATAGATACTTAGTTACAAGCACTCTTATCTTCCAACACTCCACTGGATACTATCTATGCCACATAGGTGTCACAATCACCACAATATTCATCAATGGATACTTGGTTGCAGACACTCCTATCTGTCAACACTCCACTAGACTCTATCTGTGCCACACAGGCATTACGGTCCACACAACCTTCATCAGCAGACGCTCGGTTGTAGACACTCCTATCTACTGACACTCCAATGGATAATATTTGTGCCACATAGGTGTCATAATCGATACAACCTTCATGAGTAGTCACCATAGCTAAAGGAGGCTTCTGCTTCAAACACCGCTCAGATATCCTGGTCACCATTGATAGAGCTACGAAGAGCCAATGCCACGAGACTCAATCTTGGAATTACAATTGAAAATAAATTATTATCTCAACTGTCCACAACCAAAACTTTCTCTTGGAGTGGATGCGCACACCAACATCATCACCCTGAAATTTCTTCTACATAACATGGTTCCCAACCTTCAGCATGCAAATTAAACTCCTTCAACACAACACACTCTGCAACCATACTACCATGCACTGCCACTCAACACTCTACGATCAAATCAGAAATGAATACTCAACCTTCTTCCTCATAGGGATCAACTCAACCCATTGTAGCTCACATGGCTCTGATACCAGTTGATGGAAGTGGGAAGATTCACTAAAGTGAGCTTGAACATTTCATTCAACACATGAAAATTTATACATTATACTAGCCGTAGAAACTACAACCACTGTTATTATTTTTCAACTACTCATGTTGACTCTGCCACTTGCAGCCAACTAGTCGTCGTGGGAACAGGGATTGGGCGACCTAATTATTCTAAAAATTCTCTCCTATAAGAAATTAGCCCACTTCCTTCCTATCGGTGACTGATATGAATCATCTGCAATCAATAATCAGATAAGTGTTTTTCCCTCGATGCTTTCGATGCTTAGCAATTTCGCTCATCGGTTTTGCACCAAATTTTCATCATCAACACATGACCCAATTCTAGTCTCATCAATGATTTAGTTGATTTCCTTACTGTGGAGCGATAAAAAGGTGTCTTTTTAACTCCTAATTACCTTTACATTAATTATCAACCCAGGGACAACTTTTTATTTCAAGAGTGTACTCAGTCTGAGGCGACTATTTACTCAAGAGTAATGTTTTGCAGTATAGTGCTTAAAATCCAAAAGTAAATGAATGCTTGAAAAATAAATCTAACTACAACAACATAAACTCAAATGCTCTGACATCCAACTATTCACTTGGCAAACATCGATTAAGGATACAGTAGCAATAACTCATTCCTCTAGAGATTGATGCAATTGAAATCAAACTAGAACAAGACAATCAATCTAGGAACGAGGAAGCAATAACCAATGTTCTCTATAGTAGACAGTCCTGCTTTAAAGCAATTAAAAGGAAATATAAATTGAACTAAAACTGCCATTGAAAGTAAACTAGGAAAACTCTTTAAAAGCAAACTATTGCAATTAATCTACAGAAATGAACAACAAAGTAAATGGGCGACAAACTGTAATTAAAGGAATCTGAACAGCAAACTCTAATTAATGGAAATCAACAGCACAGCCAAATTAATAGCAATCTTTACTCTAAGAATAAACCGGAGAACACAAGGAAATGGAATAGCAGATTAAACCTGAATGTACAACAACCCAAATCAAGCACGCAACACACTTATCATTAAAAGGAATAGTAATCTAAGCTTTGATACAATATGCATGAATCACAGCTATAAAGTAACATCAATTGTAACAGAACAACAATCCCAAATAAACAACAGTCACAATTTAAGAATACATCATACAGTTGTACCAATGTAGGAACATACAGCTTGGTTAATCTGTAATCGAATGACAATCTGTAAGGAAAAACAATGTTATATCAACTATCAAAAGGAACAACAATGTGATATAAAGTTAAAATGATAACATAGCATTCCTGTTGCAGATAACGATAGTATCCAATCAAGTACATATAACAGCGCTGGTATGTAAAACAGTAAAGGGCGTCAGATTACTAAATAGATTAAATGAAAGAAATTAAACCACACATGAATCGTAAAGATATAATACTGCAGTAGCGTACTCCACCAGAGGCTGGGCCTTTAGCTGCTAGCGGATGCTGCTGGGCTACTTCAGATGAAAAGAATGAACAACTAATCCCAAATCAGGTATTAATCATTAATTGGTAAAATCATTACCGCAGCAGCAGCTTTGAGACTTACAACCTGAAACAATCCTTTCTTCCTCCTGTCCTATCATGAATTCTTAATTCTAAATCTCTAATTCTAAATCCTCAATTCCATCATTTTTCCATCCCCAAATCATCCCCATCTCTGATCTTTGTTTTCATTTAAATAGAGAGAGATCAGAGAAAAGTTACAATAAAGATAAGTACAACATAATATCTATTACAAACTTAGATTGTTCCCAACCAATTGATCAACAAGAAGATATATTTCCATCCATCTTTCAACAAGAGCAAGACGAATTTGGCTTTGCAGCTGAGATTTGGAGGACGGCCGCAACAACAAATCTGAGAAAAGCGTGCTCAAAGAACCATGTGTTTCTCTCAGTACAAGTCGAATTTGGGAAAGCCATTCATTACTAAATTTAATTGGGTCCGTTCTGGACAAAACCCATGTTCCGGATTTTCCATATTCTACTTCATTTGCTCAGAATCGCAACCTCAAAACTGTCACTTCTTATTCCAGCGCATTTCTGAGTTGGCACTTTTAATGATCAAATCTTCAATCTGGAAATTATCTTGAAGGCTAAAAATGGTGAATAATGTTATAACCAATTTATTAAACTTTCATTGATAAAATCATGCATAATCATCAATTTATTAGAAATAAAGGAGAATAAATAATATTTTTACATAAGAGCATAAATAATTGTAAAATAGAATTATATGATAAATTATGATAAATGACGTGATGAAGAATGGTAGAAATGGGTGGAATAAGTTTTCAAAAATGACAATAATAATGGTATGTTAACGACCCAACATACCCCCACACTCAATATGTTGCATGTCCTCATGCAACCCAAAGGCAAAACCCATGTGTTAACCAAGCAATAAAAATTTGAGAACAAATGAATGCTTCCTTAATTAATGAATATTCAATTTTAGCAATCTTGATGAAGGCATAACAATTTTTACATTGACATTCAACTATATGTATGAAGTTGCAACAAAATATGATATAGATAACAGCAAACTTCATTAACCATTTTCTCAAAAACTACAAACCAGATTTTGTTGAAATGTTGCAAGTAAATTTACAATATATGAATGCCTCTATGATCCAAAAATCAGATCGTTTTGATGCACGGATCATGAGATATAAACAAAATTTTTGTAGGTGAGAGTGCATGATTTCCAAAATTTTATGAACTAATTTATCTTGAAATTGTCTGGATTTGTATTAATGATACGTCTGTGTTTTCCAAAAATCACAAGAATTGAGTTCATATTATGGAAATCAATTTCTGCACTGTGTAAAAATGAAATTGTATGCCGTAAATGAGGAAGAAAGTAGAAAACATCCATCATGCGTAGCAATTCCTCCCCCTCTCTAAAGAATTAGCATGTCCTCATGCAATGCTAGAAGACAAATAGAGGTGGTTTCTACCAGCTGTTGAATTCTATGCTTGGTGTAAAACAACATGGAATAAGGGAGGTGTTGAGAAGGAATAAGAATAGCAATGGATGATAAAAAATATGAATAACATGGTTATAGGGAAGAAATGAATGAAAGCAACACTCCCCCAAACTGAAAGATGATATGTCGCTGAAAAATGGGAAGTGGTGCAGATGTGGACTGAAGGATGATAAATAATGCTCAAAATGGATTTTTATGAAATTATCCTAAATTCATAATAAATCATAAAATTATGCGATTTTAACTCAAGTTTTACCTCCAAAAATGTGGAATGACATATATGGACTGGCATTTGTTGAAGCTGATGTAGGCAGAGTTGGTGTTGAAAGTGATGCAAAAGGTGAAATCCAGGTAAGCACATCATGTTTGAAGAATTGTTCACATTCGCAAGCCTCTTCTGTTAAGTGCAATAGTTTGGTCATTCTATGAATAGAATTCTGCCCATACTTGTTGTTCTCCTGTAAACAAATCACACTTGTGCATACAATGTTCTTGAATCCATAGTGTTAGTTTTGAATAGCAACAGATAAGATGCATGCAAAATTTTCAATCAGATATTTTATCAAATCAACAAGTTATGGAAATGCAGTAATCATATCGCATGCAATCCCATAATGCATACATTTCCCACTCCAATTGGAAAATGGATTCCATGACCATAAAGCATATGAAAGGTGTTGTGTTGATGACAAGGCAAAGGAATGAACAATACAACAGTAAATGAAGCAGAGTACGCATATCAATGATAGGACAGCAGGAGTTATGGTTATAGTGAGAGAAGAGTGGGTAAATATAGTTATGAATAAGAGATAAGACACTTTGGATTGATGATAAGTTATGAAAAAGAGAAAAAGGACAGCAATATGCCAAAAAGATGCTTGACTGACAGCATTCTAGCTGAAAATGATGCGATTGATCTGAAAACAATTTCTCATGCATAAAGGTTCAAAACAGGGAAAATTAAGGAAATAACTTCTCTGGTAAAAAGAAAAAATAAGAAAAGGGTATTATAGTAATAATTGACGATAAGATATAACTTCAATACCATAAGTAGAGCCTCTGTTGCCAGCAGGCGTCCATAGCCTTGGCATGGTTGCTTTTTAACCCATATGAGCTAGGATCCTCAATTTATAAATGGAGAGTCACAGTGTTGTTCTACAGAAGAGATCAATGTGCTGGCGTGGTAACCAGATAACCACACTGCCATTCACTGGGATGTAGCAAAATTGATCAGGCTGGCTCGTGATGAGACCTCGTGTTACAAGGATATTTGGCTATCCAATGGATCATAACCCTGTTGTGGTGGCCATAATGGGAATGTCACTTTGTTACAACCTTATGAACATGGTAGGTTGGCTCGTAATGAGACCCCCTATCCTCCATCTGCGAACAAATTTTTTTTATTATTACACATTTTTATGATAAAAAGAGGGAGGATCAGTACTCCTTAAGAGCAGGGATGGTGGAAGAAGTTGAACATGTCAATAGAAAAATATACCGATAATATCATTTATTACAGACAAAGAAGATTATAATCCAGAAGGGTGGAACCAGCATGGTATGAAGATGATCAATCAATATCATGTTCAACAGAAAACAATGTAGTAAAGTAGTATATAAATAATTGTGTCCCTTTTGAAAATAATCTATCATCAAGGAGCTATCTTGTTAAAGATCATAACGTGAATGATATTAACTTACTTCAATAGAATCCATAATTCTTGCCCTCATAAAAATAGTGTACTTCATGCCATGAAGGGGAATCAGTAAAATGTGGTTGAGATGAACTAGGAATAATCCCACAAGAGGAATAAAAGGTTTCTCTCAAAAATACTCCCAAAGGGTTGTTATTTTGAAGGAACAACAAAAACACTCAAAAAGTGGTGTTCCGTGTAGGGAACAGCAAAGGAAATGCACACCAAAAAGCAAAAATACACATAAAAAAATGTGAAAATGCAAATGTCGTTCCTTTGGAAAAAAGAATAGCAAAAACTAAAAGTGTCGTTCCTTTAGAAAAGGAACAACAAAAACGCAAGTGTCGTTCCTTTGGAAAAGGAACAGCAAAAATGAAAAGTGTCATTCCTTTAAGAAAGGAACAACAAAAACGCAAGCGTTGTTCCTTTGGAAAAGGAACAACAAAAATAAAAAGTGTCATTCCTTTGGAAAAGGAACAGCAAAAACGCAAGTGTCGTTCCTTTGAAAAAGGAACAACAAAAATTAAAAGTGTCGTTCCTTTGGAAAATGAACAGCAAAAACGCAAGTGTTGTTCCTTTGGAAAAGGAACAGCAAAAACGCAAGTGATGTTCCTTTGGAAAAGGAACCTTAAAAATGCAAGTGTCGTTCCTTTAGAAAAGGAACAACAAAATGAACCGCGAAAAAGGAACAACAAAATGAACCGTGGAAAAGAAACGACAAAATGAACAGTGGAAAAGGAACAGCAAAATGAACCGTGGAAAAGGAACGACAAAATGAACCGTGGAAAAGGAACAACAAAATGAACTGCTGACCCAAAAGGTGTTGTTCTTTTGGAAAAGGAACAGCAAAACGAAAATGTTGTCCCTTTGAAAAAGGAACAGAGAAACAACAAAAGTGCACACAAATGTTGTCCCTTCAGAAAAGGAACACCAAGCATAAAATGCAAGCACGCAAAGAATGAATTAGCTGTTCACTGTATTGATGCTGAGGATGAGTTACAGTTTGAATGAAGAAACACCTGAAACACAAAATATAAGAGAAATCAGGAGAGAAACAACATTTTATTTAAAATACAGTATGTAAATAAATAAATTAAGTTACAACAGCTATGATGTTATGTAAAAAAAAATGATCTCTTTGAAAAATGTTTTGGCAATAGTGACAAGACATGAATCTTTAAATGGAAATCAATTCTTCATTTATTCTATTATGAATCCATTGGGTAATGAATTGGATGAAATTCCTTTGTTTCATTTAAAATTTCTTTCAAAAATCACTCGTCAATAAATTGACCTTCTTTATTTTCCCAAGACCTACAAAAAACGAGTATCTACCTGCAATAAAACATTAAATCATGGAGAAAGAGAGGTGTGCGGGATCCCCTAATCCAAGAATTATGCAAAAAACCTAACAAGTAGCTACTCTATAGAACAAATCCACGAAGAAAATAACAAAGTAAAATTTATTTGTTACCTGCGGGAGAGCAGTGGCCAATCATGCTAACCTGCAGTGTTTTAATCACAACTTCTTTGTTTTCCGTCAAAATTGAGTGATTCCAAAGCCAAATAAGAGCTAATTCAAAGTTTTATCTCCAGTAGAAACAGGTTTTAAAGATTCAATGATATGATATGTCAATTTTAGTTAGAGCAACCTGCATAATAGAGTCATTGTCGATTACCCGGCTTAGACCAACAGTTGATATTTCAAGCGTAAATTTTTCATTTGATGTCAGATTCGAATGATTCAAATTGGAAATGAAAATAGATTCATTTATTTATCTCCAATAGAAACAGGTTGTGAAGAAAATAAGAATTGATAGGTAAAATACTGTAAGGAACAGCCGGAAAGACATAGTTTTAAGGGTGCTGATTTACGATAGACAGTTAGTATTTTGATCATAACTTCCCCATATGATATTGAAAATGATTGATTCCAATTGCATTGTAAACTAGATTCATAGGGGAATCTACCATAGAAACGGGTTTTAAAAATTCATTCATTTAGGCCTCCAAAAACTGACTGTCCCAACTATGTTTCTGAGCTTCCCGCTAGACATCCGATCAATGTTTTGGTTCTAACTTTCTCGTTTCAAATCCAAATTGAGTGATTTGAATTGGGTTGGAAAATAGACATTAAGGGATACTTAGGATAGAAACAATTTTTAAAAATATTCTCTTTTGGTCCCTCAAAACATGACTGTCCCGACTGTTTTTGCAGAAATTCCATCAAGCCCACAAGCCAAAAAAAATATGATATTCAAGCATTTTTTCAAATTGGTGATAAAAGTGAATATGAGTGTTTGTAGAGCTATTATTTCCATTATAAGTCATCTACATATACAAATGAATTAAAAAATTATCACCAATGTTGATTTGCATAGCATGTTGCAACAAAAAACACTAGTTTTACATAAAAAAAAAACAAAATGCTTTTATTTATTCCCTTATTTATTTTATTTTCTACACCAACCTATTTTGATTTGAAAAATGAATATGACTACGTATATGAGTACTTCTAGTGGAGCCATTTTCGAAATAAGGCTTCATGTATACACATACCCAAATTTGAAAAATGCATATTAATGAAAATTAGGGTATGAGAAGCCAACTTTCCTTGAAAAAATGATATCAAAAATTGTTGAAGCATAGAGTGATGTTGCAAACAAATGATGGAGTGAAACCAATCTTCAATGTATCCATTACTTTTTTGATTTCTCATATCCATCAGATCATGAAGTTCTTGAGCTTTTAAAATAGCTTGTTGATACATACTATAAGAAACCTCATTTTCTTCTATAGCTTCTACAATTTTTGAAGTTGAAACATTCTGAATTTCATTGTAAGTTTTCTCTAACGGCGCATGTGAGATAGAATGCGTGGGAAGGGTGGGTAAATTTGGCAGTTCAACATTGTAAGCATGTTGTACTGGTTTATTGTGGTGTGGAATTAGTTGAGCAGGAAAATGTGTAAGGAATGGAGTATTGTGATGATGTGGTTGGTTGGGTTGAGTGGATAAATTTGATATGCAAGCAGGATGTTGTGGAAGAGCTGGTAGAGAATATGGAGAATGTGTTTGTGCTACAAGATGAGGGAGAGTAGTCATGCAATCATAAGGTGAACCATGCCAAACTTGTAGATAAGATTGGTGGTTATATTGAAATTGACATGGCTGCCCTAGAACATGAGTATTCCATAATGGATTCTGCAAGTAAGAGAATGGAGAAGAAGTGTTTTGAACCATACCTGTAGGCCATGATTTCCATGGCTTTGACCTTGTTGCAGCTTCCTCACCTCTTTGATATGATACTTCCATCCAAGATAAGGAAGAGTAACCATCTATGGTATGCTCATTTCGGTCATGAGTGAAAAACACTTCATCAAATTCTTGATTTTTATGAACCTGCAAAGCATCCAATTTTGAACTTAGAGAGGTAATAAAATCAACTTTAAAATGTTCAATTAAATCATTGATTTCAGCTCTTATGTCTCCTATTCTTGTAGCAGATTTAGAAAAGAAAGAACAAACATCTCTAGAATTCTTACCAGCCTTGGAGATTCCTCTTGAATACCTTATGCACAATTCACAAACATCATCATATGACAACTAAAAAACATCACCTTTTCCTATCAGATTTAAGAGTCCTAAAAATTTATCTTTGATTCCTTTAAGGAGTGTTTTTAAGATATCTTTTTCCAAATGCTTATATTTTGATTTTTGAAGGTTGTATTGAAATCGATCTACATAGTCCTCCAAACTTTCATCTTCCCCTTGTATCATACCAAAAATATCTTCATTGGATTTGCAATAGTCTTGGTACTTCTTCAAGAATATGTTCTTCATGTCCTCCCATGATTGGATGCAATTCCCACCTAAGCTCATGAACCATCGGAGAGTTGCTTCTTTTAGAGTAAGAGGAAACACTTTCAATCTTTGATCATTAGTACAATAATCATATCCTCTACAAAGTACTTCGAACTCAAATAAGAATGTACAAAGTACTGGGAAGTCCTGGTTACCGGGTGCAAGCCCCGGAAGTGATGATTGATGCTATGCGATTCGTTCTCCACATTTCACTAGTTTCAATCCCACTTCTTCACCCCTGTGAGCATCACCCGATGCAATGAGTGCTAAGTGAACTACTCAAAAATCATGAGAAATTAGTCAGTTACGACTACCTCTCATGGAAATGGTCATACGTTTGAATGACTTACTTAACGCAGTTGAATCCCAAAAATGATATCTAATATAATGCATTGCGTAAATCCCCCATACTTAAATGTATCTAGATCTTCATTTTCTAAACCGTGAAAATTTGGTAAAGATAGGGGAATTATGTGCATTTTTTGACTCCTCCTGGATCTTTGATAGGAAATTCAAAAGTAAAAATGTGAGCCATTTCTTACCATAATAGAAGATGTTCTTCATGTGTTTCTTCGCGGCTCCTTCTTCAAATGTTCCTGTCAATTAGTTAGTGAAATGGGTGGTGCTTACATCACCACTTGAGTGAAATAATGTGATTCGTTTTTAAAAATTTCTCTCTTTTTTCTAGTCATTCACACAAAAATTCAAACATCTATTTCTACTCTAAGTTCTTTAACAGTTCTGTTGAAAAGCGGGCATGGGAGCAGGGCTTTTACATGCTCCGTACGTAGGTTCTTACCTTCCATTTTTAATACCCAATTCTTTCCTAACAGACACTCATCGGATGCACACTACTCTTTTAAAAATGGCTACACTCTCCCCGGCAACGACGCCAAAATGTGGAGCAATTAAAAGGTATCTTTTTAACTCCTAATTACCTTCACATTAATTATCAACCCAGGGATAACTTTTTATTTCAAGAGTGTACTCAGTCTGAGGCGGCTATTTACTCAAGAGTAATGTTTTGCAGTATAGTGCTTAAAATCCAAAAGTAAATGAATGCTTGAAAAGGAAATCTAACTACAACAACATAAACTCAAATGCTCTGAAATCCAACTATTCACTTGGCAAACATCGATTGAGGATACAGTAGCAATAACTCATTCCTCTAGAGATTGATGCAATTGAGATCAAACTAGAACAAGAAAATCAATCTGGGAACGAGGAAGCAATAACCAATGTTCTCTACAGTTGACAGTCCTGCTTTAAAGCAATTAAAAGGAAATACAAATTGAACTAAAGCTGTCATTGAAAGTAAACTAGGAAAACTCTTTAAAAGCAAACTATTGCAGTTAATCTACAGAAATGAACAACAAATTAAATGGGCGGCAAACTATAATTAAAGGAATCTAAATAGCAAACTCTAATTAATGGAAATCAACAGCACAGCCAAATTAATAGCAATCTTTACTCTAAGAATAAACCGGAGAGCACACAAAAATAGAATAGCAGATTAAACCTGAATGTACAACAACCCAAATCAAGCACGCAACACACTTCTCATTAAAAGGAATAGTAATCTGAGCTTTGATACAATATGCATGAATCACAGCTATAAAGTAACATCAATTGTAACGGAACAACAATCCCGAATAAACAACAATCACAATTTAAGAATACATCATACAGTTGTACCGATGTAGGAACATACAACGCAGTTAATCTGTAATCGAATGACAATCTGTAAGGAACAACGATGTTATATCAACTATGAAAAGGAACAACAATGTGATACAAAGTTAAAATGATAACATAGCATTCCTGTTGCAGATAACGATAGTATCCAATCAAGTGCATATAACAGCGCTAATATGTAAAACAGTAAAGGGCGTCAGATTACTAAACAGATTAAATGAAAGAAATCAAACCACACATGAATCGTAAAGATATAATACAGCAGCAGCGTATTCCACTAGAGGCTGGGCCCTTATCCGCCAGCGGATGATGCTGGGCTACTTCAGATGAAAAGAATGAACAACTCCTCCCAAATCAAGTATTAATCATTAAATGGTAAAATCATTACAACAGCAGCATCCTTGAGACTTACAGCCTGAAACAATCCTTTCTTCCTCCTATCCTATCATGAATTCTTAATTCTAAATCTCTAATTCTAAATCCTCAATTCCATCATTTTTCCATCCGCAAATCATCCCCATCTCTGATCTCTGTTTTCATTTAAATAGAGAGAGATCAGAGAGAAGTTACAATAAAGATAAGTACAACATAATTTCTATTACAAAATTAGATTGTTCCCAACCAATTGATCAACAAGAAGATATATTTCTATCCATCTTTCAACAAGAGCAAGACGAATTTGGCTTTGCAGCTGAGATTTGGAGGACGACCGCAACAACAAATCTGAGAAAATCGTGCTCAAAGAACCCTGTGTTTCTCTCAGTACAAGCTGAATTTGGGCAAGCAGTTCTTTGCCAAAGTTAACTGGGTCCGTTCTGGACAAAACCCATGTTCCTGATTTTCCATATTCTGCTTCATGTGCTCAGAATCGCAACCACAAAACTGTCACTTCTTATTCCAGCGCATTTCTGAGTTGGCACTTTTAATGATCAAATCTTCAATCTGGAAATTATCTTGAAGGCTAAAAATGGTGAATAATGTTATAACCAATTTATTAAACTTTCATTGATAAAATCATGCATAATCATTAATTTATTAGAAATAAAGGAGAATAAATAATATTTTTACATAAGAGCATAAATCATTGTAAAATAGAATTATATGATAAATTATGATAAATGACGTGATGAAGAATGGTAGAAATGCGTGGAATAAGTGTTCAAAAGTGACAATAATAATGGTATATTAACGACCCAACACTTACCCCACCGGAAATGTGGATTATTACCTAACCTATCAACGGTCTGAACTATTCCCTAAGCCTTTTCTACTATGCCATCTCTCATCCCCTCTATGCTCTATAGCAAAGGGGTTTATCCATAGCTTGTGTCAAGCATACTGAGGAAAATGTGACCTGATCTATCGCTACTAGACATTCGATCTAAGTTCAAAACCGAGAGCAAAAAAAAAATTATTAACGCTCTTTTTAAATTATAAAAATAATGTCTTTCTTTTTCAATCCAAGTATGCACAACAGTCATTTTAGTTTGTAGTTTGGATTTTAATTTTCATGTCATGCTTCTCATATGGGGAGGAAAAAAATGACTCCACTCTTGTATGGGAAAAATTGATGACTCCACTTTCACCGTGGGTGAAATTGCAACCAAAGAGTTGACACAAACGAATCTAGTGGATAGAGTAGGAGTTTAATTGTAGGTATTGTGTATGTTTTCTGAGTTACAGAGGGATCAAGTTTTTTGATACTTCAAGATAAAGAAACCATTAAGGTTTCATTTCCTTAATGAATCAAGTAGGTTTGTTGTATTTCAAATGAATGGGAATACTAAGAGGAAAAGAGTATGAAGATAAAGAAATATATAAAAGTTTCACAATGATCCATCTAAATTTCTTTTTTTCATCTTTTCTCTTATCCACACTTATTCCTCTTTCCATATTTTCTTATCCATCATATGAAAAAGCACATCAACAACAAGGTTGTACTTCTCTTGATTATGAATATTTCTAGTTTCTTTTTCTATTAGAATTTTTTTCCTATGTTCGATAAGTTTTATTTCTATTGGAGTATTTGGAGGCCAAAAATTAAAATAATTGTATGGAAACCATTTAAAATATCATCTAAGCCTTGTAATTCCTTCTAAGATTTCAACTTTGTATTATTTCTATATTTAGTAAACTAACATTATTAATCATTTGCGAATCATGAATTATATTGATTCACATAACTCATTTGTTGAGTTTTCCACCCCAATCAAGGATCAAGTTTGAGTCTAAGATCACGATCACAAACACACTCAAATTCCACAACACTACTACTTTTCACATCGGAAAATACACAATAGTGAATCAATTAGTACACAAAACAAATTTTAACCCAACACTTGTTGTATTACAAACTTTGATACAAAAATCTTAGGGCTCATGTGCTAGAGATCATGGCCCTTACAATTAGTCCTGATACAAGACCAACCAGGGCTTGGTATCAACAACTATGATTATCAATATTTCCTTGAACAAAGTAAACTTAACCTACTTATTGATGGTGCACATCCATGGTCCTTTCAGTTTGTGTACCTTGAACACTTACAGAGGGTTCTTTTCCTTCCCTTATGTTGATCACACAACTTCTTCTACTTGCATATCTAGCTCAACAATCTACCACTATCAACCCTCATATTGTTCCAAGGGTGACCGAACTATACAAAGGCTACATTGATATTGTCCAAAACAGACATACCAATCCCTAGTAGCTCATCAACATCAAAATACTCATACAACATACCTCTAGGATGTCATCATAGTCCCTCAAATACTCGACGATATACATAATATCTTCTAAGGTTTTCAATCATATCTAGGGATTCTTGTATTAGTTACAGGACTTCTCCAACTTGACCTAACAAACCTCAAACATCTATACAAATCCTCCTATACAAGACCTAATCTCCTGTGGTGTAACTCAACCTTATTATCACAATTGTTCCAAGGTTAATCAACCTTAGTTCTACTCCCAATTATGACTTGACCATCCTGCGATACACATACATAAAACTCTGCTTATTCACAAAGAAATTACATCTCAACACATGTACAAATTTTTCCTTTCCAACTCGGCCAACACTTCCCTAACTCAGCCCAACCCAAACACAAAATATATGCCAAAACTCATCCCTTTATTCAACTTGGATTTTCTCCTAAATGTTTGTGGTTGCATCACGTGTCTTTCTCCTTTGATGATATGCATTTGGATGGTGAGTGAATGAAATCTCCTAGCCTCCTTTTATAGAGTTCATGGCGGGCTTCCCTTAGCCACCAATGGTCATTACATCACTCCTTATAATGAGATTCACTTGGATGGTGAGTGAATTAACTCTGCTTGCATCCTTTTATAGAGTTCATGGTGGGTTTCCCTTAGACACCAAGAGTCATTACATCAAACCAAGAAGACCTTAAATGATTGTTAAAAATCCATAAATCATGAGAAATAAAATTATTTTCATCCACCCAATGCCACCTCATTGATGCCTTTGGTGCCCCTTTTCCCCTCAAGGGTGGCCCACATGCTCTCAATGTTCAAAATTCCCAAAACCTCACATGGTTTCATGCCAAAAAATTTGGGTGAAAAACCCGTTGCTTGGGGATAGTTGGCGAAAAAGCCCATACAGGTCAACCTTCTCCCAATCCATATACCCTAGGGTGTAGGAATATATCCCAACCCACACAAATCAACACTCCCTCTTATCAAGGGAGGTACTTCCACTGCTTAGAAGTGTCACGTCATCATCATCACCAGTGACAAGCCCAACTCTTGGTGTTCACAACTACAACATACTATGTAGAATGAACCACACTCATCTCGATAACATATAGGCCACCAGAAGATTCATGGTTCGCATTCCTTTCCTAATAAGCCTTCATGCCATTCCAGAGTTCCTTCTTTCTAGCTATAGAAGTCCACTTACTCCCTATTGACCACACGCAATTATTGGGTTGGAATTTCTCCCTTTGAACCTACATACTCCCACTCAAACTCGACTCACTCTCAGTCTCTAGAATATTCTTCTACTTCTAATGATCTATAAGCTTTCTAGTTGACTGATATAGACCATGCTCCCTAAATCCAATGACAACTCTAGCAGAGTTAGAGCCTTTAGTCTTGAGCCTCACTTTCACATCCTAGAAAATAATCTCAAACCCCTTCACCTTGATCACTGAGACAAAAAACACATTGTATGTGAGATTTAGTGTAAAAAATACATCTTAAACTCGCACAAATTGACCTAACTCAATCCTTAATGGGACAAAACCTAATTCTTTGATGCCCTTCTAATTCTTGTCGTCAACCATCATGTGCAACTTTGAGTCCCATTCAGTAAGATTATTGAAAATATCATGCGAGCCTATCATATGCTTCGACATGCCACTATCCATGTACCATGTAGTCTTACCAATGGTGCCCTCAGAAAAATGAGAAAGTAGAGAAAAATCATTGTCCTCCAACCTTCTCAAGAGGTCATCCAGCTCAAAGCATCTATTAGTGCTAACAATATCCTTGCCCCTTTTCCTCTCATTGTCTCCCTTCTTCTTCCTCAGAAACTTGGTCAAATAATGACCATATTTTCCACATTTATAACACTTTAGCTTATCTAATTCTTTCTTTTCCTTTCCATTCATTCTCCCTGCAAGACCCAAATTATCATCAGAAGTCTTCTTCTTCTTATAAAGGTATTCATCTCCCAGTTCCTCCTAAATTAAGTCATCCCACACCCTGTTCCAGTCTATAAGCTTCTCTCAAGCGACAATCACCTTAATGAAGGGATTTCATTCCTCTGTACACCCTCTCAAAGTAACCCTCACCATCTTAGAATCTGAAACAGCCTCATCGGTGGTATAAATCTCATCACAAACCTAAGAAAGTCTCATCAAATATCGGGCCACTCCTTCACCATCCAACATCTTGGTGCTCTTCAACTTATCCTTCAATACCAACAATTAGTTCTTGTTCTTATTATGGAATAGATCCCGAAGAGCTTTCCACTTCTCACTGGAAGTGTTATTCCCAAACATATGAGGTATCAAATGATATTTAAAATCATCTACCATGATCAACTTCGTCATCATATGCAACTCCTCATACACTTCCAACTCCTTAGGGTCATTCAGTTTCTTGATCCCCTTTTGAAACAATTCATAGATCTTGTTCACCATCAAGACTAATCTGATCCTTTCCATCCAAGGAATATTGTTAAAAAACCCATCCAGTGTGCCCTCATATAGCATACCAACCAACATAATTTCCAATGTTATTAGGGATTCAATAACAATGGAACCAACTCCCTCTTGGGTTTTACGTTGTGCATAGTCTGATTCATTGTCCCTTCAAAGTAGCTCTGATACCATATTGATTTATCCATGATACTCAAGAATCAGGTTTGAGTCTAAGATCATGATAAAAAAACAACAGGGGATTCACTAGTGAACCTCTAACCTATCACATGTGTTCATGGCATATTGAAAAATACCCTTAATTTGACTACATACTGGAAAATACCACTAAAAATCACATTATTTAACCCCCTACCAATACGAACCAAATACACCTTCCAAATTTAAAAAACACCTACTTCCACTAGATATTGTAGGTATCCAATTTTTTATTAACATTTTTCATAACCCTTCATTTTTTTCATTAACTTTCAGCTCCATTTTTTATACCTGCTGTTAACACCCAGGTTGTTCCCTTTGACTCCCAAGGGAATACGGCCGGGGTAACCACTAACCAATCTTTGGATTGCAGCTTCTAGCCAAGCTGTAATCAGAGAGGGCTCTCTCTTAATGATTTGTCTCTGTTCTGTTGGTGTTTTAGGCTAGCTGTTAAGTTCAAATTTGGTTTATTTGTTTGGTTGGAAAAGTTTCAGTCAAAACTTGTATGCTCTTACCAAAATCTTATATAACATTGGGCAATGGAGTCAGTGGTCCTTTGGTTTGGTGTGCTGTGTTGATACTGTAATGAAAACTGCAGAGCAGGACAATTGTCTGGGGAACGACGCTTTGAAATTGAGCTTGGGTGTGATATGTTCAGGATAAGAAAGGCACTTAAGGATCTTTCTATAAACTGATATGAGAGAAAGCAATTGTTACCTGGAAACATTGAAGAATTTCTAGATAATAGTCACAACATGGAATTAAATATAGCATGAGCATTTAAGAATTCATGTTTGTTTTAATCCTGAGGAAAACATTTACAGCAATATAAGATTGAGCACAGGGTGTGAAGAAACATGTCCTGAACTATTCTTTTTCTTTATTGCTAGATATGATGAAAACGTGAAACTTAAATAACATAGGGAAACAGAACAGAGTTTAAAGAAAACATATCATTCCACCAGACAACACAGGGATTCTGCAACAGCACTTAGATTATCAACAAGACACCATAGTTCCAGGAAATCACTGAGCTGAAATTTGCTCTTTGTATTAAACTTTTTTGAAAGTACAGAGTATACATGCCTCAGAGTAAAATTACCAACCCCTTATGCATTACTAAGGGGAGTATATATACAAAAATTTACATCAAAATATCAACGAAAATGAGTTATTGCCTCATTTATGATATGCTAATCTCAAAAATTTAGTAGCTGAAGGAGTGAATGCAGCAGTGACTCCTTAATACTTCAGCTGTCAGAAGTCAGAAGATATTTGGTCTTTATGGCTGCTAAAGTCGGCCGAAAATGCGCTGTTTGATTTTGGCACAGCTGTCATGTATGTGAGATAAGTCACCTTTTTAAGTTGTTTTGACTGCTGATATTTGTCTTGTCATTTGTCTTGTAGTGACCTGGAGGTGGCAGTGACAAAACAGCTGGAGCTACCGTGGTAGAATTTGAAGCATTGCTTGCCACCAATCTTCCTTTGGCATCTGATGCCTCCTAATCTTTATTAAGGTCTCATCGGCCTCTGTATACTTGTAAAAATTAGGAGGAGTCTCAAAAAGGTGGTTCACTTCATTCTCAATAAAGAATAGGCCTCCCAGTTTATCATATAAACTCTATCCTGAGGGAGGCCCTGTCTGTTCAGATGTACTGCTAGATGCAGTAATCTGGTTCTCAATGTATGTTGCCATTCTATTGGCAAATTGATCCTGGGAGACTAATTTTCCTGTACCGGTTAGGAGGCTGGGCAGGCCTTTTGCTTGCAGTTCTGCCAACTTGATCCTGAATTCCTCCACATCTGCACTGATCTCATTGCATTTCCTCTCCACAGTTTGCACATAGTTCCTGAGAGTGAGCACTTTCTTGGCAGTGAGAACGGCTTCTGTTCTGTTAGGGATACCTATGGCTGCCAGTTCTTCCTGTTCCTGCCTGTTTAGGAAGTATATCATTCTGTTGGCCTGTTCTGGTCTGTTTCCCAGCATTGTTTTAGCCTTATTGATTTCAGTGTGTGCTTGGCCCAACAATTCCATCTGCTGATGTATTGTTTTTATTGATTTCCACTGTTGGGTAATAGATTGGCCTATTTTGGCCCATAAGATCATTTTTATTTCAGCCATAGCTGTTTCTAGGTTTAATTCTTTTTCTAAGGCCTTTATCTTGTCCTTGAGGGCCTTTATTTCTCTGCCCTGCTCTGCCACAGTTACCTTAGACTTGTCATATTTGGAATCCAGCTCTGCCAATTTCTCCTTGGCCTTCTTTATCTCATCTGCTTGTAGCTCCATCGCTTTGACAGCCTTGGTCAGTTCTTCTACACTCGGACTAGTATCTGGGGCTGCTGCTGTTCCTGCTGCAGGGGGTACTGCTGCCCCTGAGGTTGCTGCTGTTGTTGATGTAGTTGGAGGAGCTTGGGAAGTGGAATCTGCTTGTTTTTCCTGTAATATTCCTTCCAGCTCTTTCTCCAGTTCCCGGATCCTCTGGTCCTGCTGCAATAAGAGGTCTAGTTGGTCTTCGGCCTGTTTTTTGTTTTGAAGCTCAGCTGTTTAAGGGTGCTCTGTGGGCTGCAGCTTCAACCTCTTCTTTAGTGCATTGAGATCGTCATCCTTCTTCTTCATGAGGGCCTTTACACCTGTTGGATCACTAGGATCATGCCCTAGATCAATAATGATCTCCTCAAGGGACTTTATTCTATTGTCCTTGGCCTTAGAGGACATCCTCTCAAAATCTAGCTGAGTGTTGGTGTTCTTTAAGGACTCTTTCAGCTCATGGGCCAATGTGGCCTTCTCTACCAAGGTGGCATAGACCATCTCCCCAGTCTGCTTGTGAAGTTCAATCTGGTCCATGGGATGTATATCTTTAGCTAGGACCTCCACCCTTGTTTTTATGAAATATGCAGCTGTCTTAGGCTGCGGCCCTTCGGGCTTAAAATGACTAAATATTATCTTTTCTTCTTGGATGTCATAAACAAACATCAGTCTCTCTTGCTGGGCTGGTGTAGCATCTATGAACTGTTTGTATACCTCAGCCCTTAATAGCTCATTCTGAGCCTTTATTTTCTTGAAAGAAGCCTTGGTGCTCTTGGGCTTCTTGTTTTGTTGTGAAGGAGAGGATACCTCCAAGCCAAGCTGTAAAGTTTGCTCCTGCAGAAAGGAGCTTGTCCCTGTGTGCTGGCTGCCCTCCTTGTCTCTTACTGTGCTGTTCAAGACATCATCAGTAATGTCTTCCACCTCTGGGGAGTCTGCCCTTTGCCTTTTGGCTTCTGGCTGGTGGGAGGATCCACTGAGAGGAGTGGACTCTTCTCTTTCTCTTTTGATTCCCCTCTCTTCATGTGCTGGGGTCTGCAAAATGGGGGCAGTCGATGGCTCAGTTTGAGGTGGCGGTGTTTGCATTATGGGGGTCTCTGGCAGCCCAGTCTGTGGCAGAACAATTTGTCCTTGTTGCTGCTTTGTTTGCTGACTTGTTTGCTGCTCTTTTAGCTGCTCTGACTGTTCCTTTCCTGCTTCATCTTTTGCATCCATTATTCCTTTGCCTTTATCTATTGCTACTGCTGATGTAGAAGGTGCCTGTGGTGCAGTCCTTGTAACTGAGGTCCCTTCTCCCACTGAGTGAGGCGGTCTGAAAGGTACCTGCTGCACATAATCCAGGTCAATAGTCTTTTCAAGCTCTTTCCTATTTTTAAGCATTCTTTCTTCTTCAGTTAAGCTCTCAACTAGAGTGTCCAGCTGCCATTCTTGTAAGTTGGCATATTTTTCTATGTGTGGGTAGTGGCAGTGCTTAATACCTAGGAGCCTATACTTATTTCTCCTAGCAGTAATGAAACCTTGAGGTTCATAATGGACCCATCGAAAACTATAGGACAACTTATATTTATCCTTGAGGATCAAGTCTGCCGCTTCCCATCCTTCTTTCTTGTTCATAATGAAGGGGCCCAACTCATTTTTGAAACTAAGGTGGGCCTTTTTCTTGGAGCTGTGGAAATGGGTGAGGTCTGACTGAATTAATTGCCTATAATACTCCAAGGCAAACAACCTCATAGGTACATACTTGGGGAGCCTGTAAGGACAGAGCTCACAACCATAAACTCTGAATACAGTATGGTGTTCATATAGGTACCAGTCACCTATTTTATATTTTTTAGAGAGCTGCAGAGCTTTCTTGATTTCATTAGATATTCTGGGAGGAGGGGACTTCATCAGCATACAAGAGATTGGGTACACAAATTGGTCAACAAATTCACAGTAGGTATAGGGTGAAATTGTGACCTTGTGATAAACTGAGGTCCAGAAGATGACAGATCTTCTCTCCCCACTTTGATCCAGCCTTCTGATGTAGCATGGGAAGGCTTCAGAATGATGAAACATGAACAGGTGGTAGATGTAAGCTGAGTATCTGAAGACCCCCTGTCTGTCCACTTTGCTCAACTGATCATGAATCTTATTGGCTATGAACTTAGAAAAGTTATACTTCCGGGCAGGGGGTTAGCGTGGGCTGTAATCAGACAGCAACACTAGCATGGCTTTATCCACATGCTCACTGTTTTGGTATCCCAACACATAGGCTATCATGTCTAGTAACAGCCTGCCTGTATCATTGAAATGTACACTCAGATAAGGAGGTGGCCCTGTAGGCTGGCACTCATGTTTCATAAAGGTCCTGGTGACCTTTTGCAGCTCCTCACTGGTCATCTTGTCACCAGCTTCCAGCAAATAACTCATGGAAAATGGGATCAGCAACTCTGTCTGATCAAACTGCAACATCTTGTTGATGGACTCAGCATTTATATAGAAGAGGATCCTCCCTGATGGAGTAGTGACAGCTCTGTGCTGCACATCATAGTGTTCAGCACATAGATGAATGATTTCAGGGAAAACATTCACAGCTGGGAGACAGTAATAGGGCAGGTTTGACTCCCATATCCCATGTGTACCATGCCCATCCTTATAGTCTTCCCTCAGTTGAGTGAAGATCTGCAAGAAGTCCCTGTTTCCTTCAAAGTCTTCAATGAGACAATCCTTGTCAATAAATGGCAAGGCCTCCAGCTCCTTATTTGTTTGATTTAGTGGAGCAACACTGAGGGAAGAGGATGCAGAGGCTGCCATGATATAATCTGAATCTGTACAGGTGGAGGTAATGTTTTGACAAGTCCTTAAAGATTTAAGCAACAGGTCAACTGTAAACACAGTTTGGTGTCCTCCTTTTAGTGGAAAATGTAAGCTGGCTTTTGTAGTTTGCTGCAAATTCACAGGGATGTGAATTGCTAAATGGCAAGTTGCAGAGATAGTGATGTTTCTTTGGTAAGAATGCAGGTGGCCTGTACTTGGCAAAAGGGAACAATGCCGAGCACCTCGGGGGCAATTTTACGGTTTCAGCCCGTGGAATGACCGCTCCAGTGTCAAATTATGGTTCAGGGATGGTGCAGGTTGCTTGGGCTCACTTTGGGTAACAGGCAGAGCTGAATTCAGGAGTTTTACCAGTATTTTAATGGTGAATTTTACAGAGAATTGGAATGCATGGGCAAAAGTGGGAAAACTGGTGAAATACCTGGAAACTGGCTTGAAAGCTCGCGGGCCGGGCTGTGGAGGCTTAATGCCGTCGAATTCTGAACTTGTACTGGTTGAAATATTGAATTTGATGGCTGGCGGAGGAATTTCGCGGCAGCTGCTTGTCAACGGCTCCTTTTGTTTTTGCGCGTGAAAATGACCGAAAACGGCTCATTTGGTCGTTTATAACGTTTAATTTGGAAAAAATACATATTTGGCGCTTTTCCGCCGATGACGTCAGCATGACGTCATGGCGGGGCCCGGGTACGGAGGTGACGTGGCTGCTGAGGTGTCCGCCAGGGTGGCAGGACATGGTGGCGGGTAGATGCGGTGGCAGGTCTGCGTGGAGGGCCACGGGACGCGGGGGCGGGCATTGGTGAGATGACGTCAGGATGACGTGCCCATGACGTAGGAGAGAGGGTGGTAATAGGGATGGCGGTAAGCGGGTTCCCCGCACCACCTTTGGGCAAAGGCGGTATCGGGGAGGGGGGCTCCGAACAACCCCGGCGGTTGACACGCGTCCAAGGTACGGAGCGGCAAAAACCGCTTTCCCCGGACGCTAAAGATCGGCAGGTCCGGGGGCGAAAATGACCGCCCACCGTTAGATCTGGGCGGCGGAGATCTGACGGCTGGCGGGTCCTCCGACGGATCGTGCAGGTTGGGGGGGACCCGCCGGCCCATTATAATATTCATTTTAATATTTCGGGCGGAGGACTATAGAAAAGTGGGTTTTTTCATGTATTTTGGGATTTTTCGGGTTTTCAAGGTTTTTCAAGGTTTTTCAAGGTTTTGATGAAAAGGGGATTATAGGGGTGTTTTTAGCAAGGGGAAAAAGGGTTTTTCGTGTTTTTTTAGCAAAGGGACGGTGAGGGCTGAGGGAAGAGGTTACTGCTCATAACCAGGGGTTAGAGCAGCTCCAAGATAGGGTTGACCACAGTCCCAGATGGACTAGAGTCTCCCTTGACCATTTATTTGGCTATAGTGCCAAGAGGAGAATATGTACATAGTGCTGGGATTTATACACCTTAGTGTTATTTATAGTAGGGAAAGGGGGAGATAGGGGATTTTAGATAGTAAAGTTAGAGTTAATATGGATGGGGGGGAAATGAAGGGAGAAAACACTAGGTTTATTTGAAACTCACTTGGTTTAGGGAGTAGATCAAAATGAAAAGATTTTAGACAAGAAATGTGGCTTTTGAATGAACGAGAACCATCATAAAACTTTAGAAATTTCTCATGAATCTCCATGGATGAAGGGATGTTAGTAATAAGAGGGGAAGGGGAAGGAGGGAGGTTAGTCATGCTTTCCTGCTGGAGTTTGATGAAGAAGAACACCTTGTCAATTGATTGACTTTGCTTTGGTAAACATAGTTAACACCTTTGCAATGGTAAAGATAACCTTTCTGCAACCCCAACTACTTGCCTAGCATTTTTTATTTCTTCTTGGAGGGTGCACTTGGACTTGCAGACCCTTACTTGCCTTTTCTTTTGTTTGGCTTTTTCTTTTGTTTTTTCTATCTACTTCTACCCTTATCTCTTCCAAGGTCCCAGATTAAGCTGTTGGGAGCCTTTTCTTCTCTACCTAAACTACTTGTCTACCAAGATTAAACAGTTTGGACAGACTTCTTTCTCTAATCTACAACTGCAATTTAAAACATGACATGGTCCAGATTAGGCTGTTGGACCATCCATCAAAATTGGGATGCATTAATCTATTTACACACCTTGTACTTCCTTGGAAATATGTGATCTTTGCATGATCAAAGCAGAGCATATTTGGACCTCTCATAGCCAATCATGAAATATGAAACCTATTGGTATAGGTAGCTAACACCTGCCAATATAAAAAACCCTTTGCCCCCTATATATCCCCCAATATATTATGCCATTTTTTCCTCATTATATATCCCCCAATATGAACCCACGAGGTATCGTATTGCTCCTCTAGTGAAGCCCTTGTGTAAAAAACACACTTGAATGCCACAACACTACTACTTTTCACAATGGAAAATACACAATAGTGAATCAACTAGTATGTGGTCCTCTGAGATAATTCTACGTTAGGTAATTATGCGAGAGAATCTAAAATATTTTGTTGCTTTTAATTTACGAATGACCAATGTTTTAATCTTATATAAACAAGTACTGCATCCTAAATTACCTTAATACAATGAAAGGGTTGATTCTTTACGTCTAAACAGTGATTTAGATTTAAAAATATTTGGAAGGAAGAATTCTAAGAAGCTATGAGTTTTAAGTATTCAAACATAATATTTAAAATTATCATAAGAAAAAGATGCTAGTAAACTATGTTCACTCCCCAACAAAATGCATTTAAGTTTATGAAGAAGTGATAATTAATTAATGTAGAGAAGTTAACTTAGAAAAATAGTCTAACAAACTAATCTCTCTAATATATTATAACTTCAGAGGGGATTTAAGATAGACTGATATTCAGTTATATCTTACCCATATTTCTTTAATAAAAATAAATACATGCAGAAACAAAAAAATGAAATGAATAACTTAAGAATAACTCACAAAGATGACAAGTTGTTTGAAGAAAATCCAGAATCCTTTCATTGATATCAAACAACTTCAGATACATGTAATTATGCTCAAGAAAACTTATCCCAAGGGTTCAACCCTTTACAATTTGATTTTGGGAATATTTATAGAAATTTTTCCCAAAATATCTAGACTTAAATATCTAAAACTATTTTTTACAAAAATAGTGCAAAAACATAGGGAAATAAAACTGTTGAAGTTGTTGTCACTACTTTCAAAGATTTATGGCGCTGATGTGTGTTGATTAATCTGCTACTCTGCTGCTGATAACTGCTTATGACTGCTGACTCATTTACCCCAGTAACTTACATAGTTCTTCCCACCTTTCTTCATTTGGAATTGTATATTTGACCAATTTTCTGAATGTTTCATCTACCTCAATGTATTTTTGGAAAGTTGGTTTAACCAAAAATAAATGATTTATCTCATGCTTGATGAATAAATCATAATTGAGGCCTTCCATAAAAGATTTACCTGTGATTGTACCTTTAATCTTTGAAAATCTAGATTTATCATGGTAATTGAATATAATTTCCTTTGATATTGTTCTAGATCAATCAATGTATCTCCAATTCCCTTTAATCCAGGCAATCCTTTTTGATGCAATGCAGAGTTTTTTTTTATGAAACCTCTGGGTACTTGATTCAGGGTTATGGAACTTGTTTTCCAGTTGCAGCGTCAAATTTTTCTTAGTGTGTTATAGACATTTTTGTGCCTTACAACATGAAGCATGAAATGTCCATAATCTAAGGGATCCAAAGTCCCTAAACATGTTGTTCCTACCCCTAGAGGAACAAGGTCAGCAAACCACAGCACTGAATATCAGTTCTCCACTGAAAATTACCCAAAAACAAGTCAATTCTGGATCATGTCAACTGCTCCACTGAGCAAGAACCTCCAAGTGGACTCAAGAACTGAAGAATAACTGAAGTGAGAGAGGACACTAGTCAGCTTCATGCCAGCCTCAAGCTAACTCATCCTTTCTCCAAAACTCCTATATATAGAGCTCTCTCATGAGGTCTAGGGAGGCTGGAATTTTGTGAATGCAAGGAAGTGCTATTGGTTTGAGTTTAGAGCTATTGGGTGATTGCTTTGAAGGAGGTGAAGAGGAGATTTCTTTCTGCTGGGAGGTGTTGCTGGATTGGGCCTCTTATGGTTGTAACACTTCCTGAACTTTACTTCTTCCATTAATAAAGCATTTGAGGTTCTTCTATATGCATGTGTCTCAATGGTGTATTGTTATACTTGTGTATTTGATTTATTCTAATCCTTAAATCAATTATGAATGTATGCTTCTTGTAGTTTCCTTCTCTTGCCCTTTTGCAGGATCTTTGTGTAGCTGGGCCAGTGAAAGAGCAAGGAGCTGGGAGCAAGCAGCAAGGAGAGAAGATTGGATCAATCATTAGCGAAAGACATCGGTTGGTGGATCTCTTTCTCCCCTACTTTACTTTCATAAAGAAGAAATCTTAGATAGCTTTGCTTCGGTTGTTGTTGAGGTACTATCACCCTTAGAGTGAGATAGGGTCATTCCGTATTGGATACTTTTCCCTACAACAAATTGGTGACTCCGCTGGGGATTGTATCTTGTTGGTTGCTTGTGTTTTTTTCTATTCATTTCATAAACACAGGGAGTACCAAATTGAACTACATTTGGATCTTTCAAATGCAAAGTAGAGGGCAGCTACTCTAGCTCAGTTTCTGGGCATGTTTATGATTTGAAGAGCTGATCCAAAAGGACTCTGAACAGCTCTTAGTGATAGTTTTTCATCCTCCTACTTACCCTCTAGTGTGTACTTGACTAATAGCTTCTGATTTGGCCAAAAATAGTGAATTTTTGAGCAATCTGTGAAACGGAAACCAAGAGAAACGAAAGTTTCGTTCTTCAGTGCAGGCGCTGTGAAGACAGTCTGCATTTCAGCGCAGTTCCCGAAGGGGCTACCTGCGCTGAATGTCAAACTGACAGTGTACTACCTGCGCTGAACCAGTCTTACCTTGTGCTACTGGGGTTCCCTGCTGTTTCTTGCCCTGTTTTCACCTTTGTTTTTGCAGCCTGTTACCAGTCAATGTACCTATCTGAAACCAACTTTCCTTGCCACTATTCCGCCTCGGTTGTATAAAGAAACTGTGATTGTTCTTTGTGTATTTCTTACATCATTTGCAGTTTCCCATAACGAAAAGTGAACTAGTCTTGCTGTGGCCTCTTAGATCTAGACCTGTGATAAGTGTCGTATTGATCTTAAGAGTTAGTTTGTTTGCTGTTCATAGCTGATTGAGCTTTTGCTTTCGTCATATGGTTTGAATTTATGTATTTCTAGTGTCGAAACAAGTAAATATTAAGGTGTCTTTTGATTTTGGACAAGCTTGTTTGCTTTCACTTGAAATTGAATTCAAAATTATACAACAGCTTTCTTTTTGTAATACACCAACATTAAGAAAGAGAAAAGAAATACCTGCATTGTGCATTCTACATTTGACTGCTTGCATGTTGATTTAGGGAAAAGTGCATCAGTGTGTGCTCTATGATCTGTGTGAAAAGATGATGTCTTTCTTTTCCCTCAGTAGTTAGGATTTTCAAAGTTAAAAGATTATAAAGCTTGCTTATCATCTTAGACTGCATTTAGGAATTTGTACCAATACATCTCGTGGTGATCCTGAAAGACAAACTTTAAAAAGATCAACTTAAAATATATTGAATGAACCTAACAACGCTTTGCAACATAACGCTCACAGTAGAGGTCTAGGTAGAGACGTGTTCCGGCGTCGTTAAACGTAGTGACTGTCGATCTCTACGAAGGTGGGTGATTCCTCCTGAGGGACGATAGCACTAATACGGACTTGTGCTCCCACGTATCGTCGCGTATATATTGGGAGACCCCTATAGGCATTTATCCTTTATCCTTAGGAAGCCGTGTCGGCCGCCCTACTGATCGCGATGCAGTGAACACAACATTCACGAAGATCGACCACCCGTACCGTAAAACGTATTCTGTGGTTTTGCGAAAGGTTTGGCACACCCTCTGCCTAGATCTCCAGAGCAGTTTCTTTTGGCCTTTTTCAGACTCTATAACAGAAAAAGTCCAACCGAGCATTTGTCACTTCGGGCTCGTTAAAACATCGAAGGAGACTAGAGTCATCTTTAGCTTTTTCTCGACTCTTTAAAACTGAAAAAGAAAGTTGTGTCTAAAGCGTCGTTAACAATTTATTTTAAATGGAACAATCACCCTTTATTCCTGCGTTGATCTTCGAAGTTAGTCTACCTTCATCACAAAGTTCTTGTAGAATCGCTAGGAAATCTTTTGGATAGACTAAATATGTCTGAGAAACCATCGACATCCAGGACTGTGTCATCCGACACAGCAGCGGCAGAGCCTCCTGCTGCTACTCCAACGATGTTCGCTGGCATACCATCTATCCCGGCAAATTGTCAACAGCAAGCTGGAGTCCAATCAGAGACTGTTTCAACGACATGGTTAGTTCCTATTTCTTCATCCGGATTATCATCTGGTATTTCTTATGTTGAAACTCAACAACTTGATCCAATGTGTCTTCAAAGGCCAATCTACCCTTTAAGCACTGGATTGCCACCATATGGAGGGCAGTATGCCTTTTCATTGTTCCCCCCCCCGGAGAACAACCATGTGGGAGTTTACAACAAAGTTCAGGTCAAACTAGAATTACATCCAGCGGATGGGTACCAATACTGCCTCAGCAACCAAGGGTTGCATATTCAATGCAACCAGTCCACCCTGTGTCGAATATTGCCACTATACCTGGTATGTTGATTGCGTCGCAAGTACAAGCGCTACCTGTTGTATGTCAACCCCAAGTTTTGTCAGGTTGCCATACAACAGCCTCTTGTCTCGACAACTCAATCACAACCTCCGGTTAGTGCCTCCTTATCTGGAGCGACTCAGGCTCAAACAAGTACTATGACTCCTCATCTTGGTCAATCATCCAGTATTGGACAACAGCAAATGGTCCAACAACCGGAGCTGGTTCAAACTCAACAACCGCAATTCCAGCAATCATATGAAGGACCCGAGCAACAAGTCTTTGTAAATAATGGGCAACCGTATAATAACGGTTATGCCCATCAAACTTGTCAAAGTTGCCAGCATCAAATACATTATGCTGGTATGCAAAGACCCACTGCTCAGGCGATTCCATCTTATCCTGGGTATGCGCCGCCTAACCTGAATCAACAGTTGCCCTTTGTGGCAACTCTAGAATTACCAGATCTAAACTGGCTGACGAATGATCCAATTGCTTATGCCCCTTGGTGGCCAGCGATTCCGCATAAACTTCTATCGGACATTCCTAAATTCAATGGAAATCCTGGCGAAGACCCGTCGAATCATGTGATGACTTTTCATCTATGGTGTTCGTCGAACACCTTGAATGATGATTTGATAAGGCTTCGCCTTTTTCAGAGGACATTGACAGGTCCGGCGGCTAAATGGTATATTGAATTACCTAGAGCCTCTTTCGACAATTTTAGTTCCCTAGCCACGACTTTCTTAACCCATTTTCAGTTACCGATAAGGTATGAAACTGGAACAAAGATCTTAACCAATTTCAAGCAGACGACGGCCACACATATATCCGATCATATACATGAGTGGCGTCATCGTCGCAGAATGGTAAAGACTTATGTTCCAGATCAGCTATTAGCTGAGTGGTTTATAAAGTCGCTACTTCCTGTTATAACGGAAGATGTGGCCAAGGGGGGAGTCGTAATAGAGGAGCAGGTTATTGCTCGTGCACAGTATCTAGACTTAGTGTATACTCAGTCTGGCACACTCTACGACAAGATACCTGACGCCCCTAGACCGGAATTTTCAATTCCTCCTCCTCCTAAATCAAATAGTGACTCTCATGCCCGCGATGGCATGATTGGCGCAACAGACATGAAATCGACAAAGGCTATATCTGAAAAGGCCCGTAAGATTTCCGTTCAAAATGCAAATGAGGAACTTCTTGCCTCGGAAGTAAGTGTTGTGTCGGACGACAAGGGCAAACAACTGAAGCAACCAGGGGGCAAGAAGAAAAAGAAAGGGAGAAAAAGGAAACCCCCTTCGGGGTGTCATATATGCGATGAGGATCATTGGACAACAGACTGTCCATACAAAGCTGAGCTTAAAAGATTCTTTAAGAGTTCGAAAACCTCAGCTGTGTTGACTAATCCGTTTCCAAGCCCGGGAACCAAACTGGTTGCTAATCAAAATGCTTCCCGATCCCAAGTGCTTATGTTGTCTGTATCAAAGCAGCAAAATGATGCTTCGACGAGGAATAAATATTACAGGAATCCAACGCTATCGAACAACAAGGCTAGTGAACAACCTAGTAGTTCGACAACAACTTTGACCAAAGTTGTGCCACCCACCATTCCTGAACAAATGATAAAGTCGCCAAAGGGAGTAGTGTACAAGTCGACATTTAATCCTCGTGCAAAAATAGCACAGAATTATAATATAGTAGAGCACCTGGCCCAATCGCCGTCCACTATGTCGACACTTGAGGTACCGCAGAATTACCCCTCCCAAGAGCAAGCTTTATTATCAGCAATAAGTGGGATTGGCCCAAGGGATTCCAATCTTGTGGCGTTTGATCATAAAGGATATGACCCTCAGTTACCAGCTCAACTAGCTTTCCTTATTCAAGTGAAAGCCCTCAACAAAACTGTTCATCGAACAATTATTGATGAGGGGGCATCTACATGTCTAATGTCAATGAGTTGCTGGAAAAATTTAGGCTCACCACCCTTGACGAAATCGTCGACGACGTTAAAAGCATTTGATGGACGATCATACACTCCATACGGGATTTTAAGTAACTTGCAAGTTGAACTGGGGGGCAAAACAGTAGAAGTTGATGTTGAAGTAATCGATGGAAACCTTGATTACAACATCCTACTGGGAAGGCCCTGGATATATGCCATGGCCGCAGTTGTGTCGACCTACTTCAGGAAGATTGCATTTCCCTTTCAAGGAGGAATTACAGTCATCGACCAACAAACTTTCCTCCCCGATAGTTCACAAGTTACGGGAAGCATTCCAATGATCCATGGAAGTAATCATTCCCTTCAAAATATTGGAGTAGGTCTCCTAAAAGACCCTGCCTTAATGGGTACTTTTGCCCTACCGCCTGCAAGTAATCTGACGGAAGTGGCCACAGTGGAAACCTACAATATGAAATCTTCTATATCTAATGGATCCGGAAGATTCCTAAACATTTTGTCAGCGTGGATCATCGCCCTAATAGAAATACTGTAAATATAGTGGGCTTCGAGGATAGTTCCTATCTCATGTCAACCTCGTTAAAAAATGAAATAAGGAGTCTAGAGGATAGTTCTTTTCTGTGTCAACCTCATTAAAAAATGAAACGATCCCCCCAAAGTCTAGGGGGCATGCGCCTCGTTTGCATTATTATGCTGGGGGCATGCAAAATTTATCGAGCAGTTTTAGCACATAGTTCATGCTCGTTAAAAAATAAACGCAAGATCCGAGCAGTTTTAGCACATAGTTCATGCTCGTTAAAAAATAAACATAAGATTGAGCAGTGTTTTGGCGCATTCAAGCTCGTTAAAAAATGAACCCATGCCGGTAAATAACTATTGAGTATGTAACCTGATCAACCGTAAAAAGGCCTTGGTCGTGTTTTGTGCACCGTCACCTCCACCGTTCATTTGGTCGATCGTTTACCTCCATATGATTGTTTACCCATTTTGAGGAACAGCTGCGAAGAGTGATTTCACCTAGCCATCCTTGTGACACTGCCGTGATTGGAAAATTCCAACCTGTACCTAGAATCAGTTGCTATCCCTGTTTATCACTCATTCCTCAAAAGACGAGTCTTCTTTGAGATCTTTTCATCTGACTCGTAAAATATGAAACGTTTGCCGAGTTTTGGCCTTCCAGCTCGTTAAAGTGACCGGAAGAGCTATCCCTCCTCTAGATTTTAATCTTTTTAGACCTGAGGGATTATTGCACAAAAAGATCGAGCGCTTGTTTTGTTCGGCTCGTTAAAAGTACCGAAAACTCATCCCTTCTGTATTGTTTTACACTTTTTCGGACTTAAGGGATTAGATGACGAAAAAGGAATTTTGGAGTTAACTTTCTGTACCTTTTCAGACTCTCTAAAAATGAAAAGGACCGAGTTTTCCTTGTCGTTAGACTCGTTAAAATGATTAAATAGCGACAAACTTGTCTTTAGACGAGAACGAGTTTCCCTATTGCTAGGCTCGTTAAAACATAGCAATGGGCTTGCCCGAAGGGCAGGTTATAGAACAAGCATATGTTATCCTCCTCAAGCTTGACAAAAATAAAGAGGTACTGGTCAGAAATGACTGGGGAAAAATTGGGAGAACCTCAAAGCTTTAATGGTAGCAAGTCGCTCTTGAACATGACACTTTTCCTCCGTACCACATCGGGTTGGGTTGTTTCATTCGCCGGTCTCGTCACCATGGTCTCGCCAAACCATCCACATTTGGGGTAATGCTACCGATCCATCGCATCAGTGTCGTTATATGTTCAAGAGATGTCGTTCAAAATGAGTCAACCGTGTCCCATCCACTGCCATACATTATCCTTCATCCATTCATGACCGCCACCCTGAATCATATGTCACAGATTGTTTTCACCTCCACTAAAATCATTAGCTCTGTTCCGCGTCACTGATGTGGGATTCATTAAGGCCCTCCTTTGACAGATCGCTTCTTGTCGACTTCAGCTCATTATCCAAGAAGTTGATCTAGGAACACCCCCCTCAGTACTTTGAAGTTTGCATGCCTCAATGGCAAGTTTCTCACTTTCGGCGACAGGTATACATCAATGACCTTCAACCAGAAGACTTTGCGTGGTGTTCGACGCCAAGTCCTTTATTCACACCACGTGAATTGTACTGCAGTACCTTGAGGGTCATCATCATTATCGGTGATTCCTCTCGCGCTTGTTAACGGTTTACATCATTGACCGGTAATCAAGCGATGTCTTTCCATGTTCGACTTCAGCGCAATTCTCACATGGATCGACTTGTACTTAGAGTGAAGATCGAACGAGTTTGAAGACCCCGGATCTAGTTTCATCCATCCGGGCTGCGATATATATTCAGGAAATATAAAGACATTTGACATGTACATCATTGCAGCAGATGATCATCCTACTCAAAGGATGATAATTTCAGCAGAGAATTATCAGTCTACCATCAGACGATCGTCTGTTCTATGTACCAAAATGAATTTATAAAGTTGATCATGGGAATGCCCGCCTCAGCTAGATCATGAAAGCAGAATGAAAAACAATGTATTGTATTGTATTTTATTACAGGTCACCTCTCAGCGATTGAATGAACTTCGGATCCTCCTGATAAAGCATTTCACCCGATAAACGACCTCATACTTTAGGGGGCAACTGTTATAGACATTTTTGTGCCTTACAACATGAAGCATGAAATGTCCATAATCTAAGGGATCCAAAGTCCCTAAACATGTTGTTCCTACCCCTAGAGGAATAAGGTCAGCAAACCACAGCACTGAATATCAGTTCTCCACTGAAAATTACCCAAAAACAAGTCAATTTTGGATCATGTCAACTGCTCCACTGAGCATCTGCGCTGAATGTCAACTGCTCCATGGTCTACCTACGTTGAATGTCAACTCCAACAAATGCTACCTGCACTGAGCGAGATTTGACATGTGGAAGTCTCATTCCTCAAGGTGTCAGTGCCTAGGAAGCTTCCAAAATGACACTTGGATCAAGGAATTCGCCTAGTGATGAGTAAGAGGGTCTAGATCTCCAAGTGGAAGCAAGAACCTCCAAGTGGACTCAAGAACTGAAGAATAACTGAAGTGAGAGAGGACACTAGTCAGCTTCATGCCAGCCTCAAGCTGACTCATCCTTTCTCCAAAACTCCTATATATAGAGCTCTCTCATGAGGTCTAGGGAGGCTAGAATTTTGTGAATGCAAGGAAGTGTTGTTGGTTTGAGTTTAGAGCTATTGGGTGATTGCTTTGAAGGAGGTGAAGAGGAGATTTCTTTCTGCTGGGAGGTGTTGCTGGATTGGGCCTCTTATGGTTGTAACACTTCCTGAACTTTACTTCTTCCATTAATAAATCATTTGAGGTTCTTCTATATGCATGTGTCTCAATGGTGTATTGTTATACTTGTGTATTTGATTTATTCTAATCCTTAAATCAATTATGAATGTATGCTTCTTGTAGTTTCCTTCTCTTTCCCTTTTGCAGGATCTTTGTGTAGCTAGGCCAGTAAAAGAGCAAGGAGCTGGGAGCAAGCAGCAAGGAGAGAAGATTGGATCAATCATTAGCGAAAGACATCGGTTAGTGGATCTCTTTCTCCCATACTTTACTTTCATAAAGAAGAAATCTTAGATAGCTTTGCTGAGGTACTATCACCCTTAGAGTGGGATAGGGTCATTCCGTATTGGATACTTTTCCCTACAACATAGTGAGAATCCTTCTCACTTCCAAAATAGTCTTTGTTCTATCCTCTATGTTATATTCTTCCAGTTCATCTTTGGTTTTGGAATTCAAAACCCTTATCAATGTATTTTCTTTTCCTGGTTTTAAACCCAATTCCTTCTTCACATCTCCTATTACTTCTTTGGCTCTCTGCACTAGTTCATCTTGCTCAAAGATGATCTCAATTGAAGGCCATATATCAGTGATGGCCTCATTTATTTCCATCCAGATACTCTCCTTAGCCTGTGTAATGGTGTCAACTATGACAAATTGGTTTTCTAAGAATTCAATTCTCTATGTAAGCTTATGTATGTTCTTTAACTCAACTAAATATACATTATCAATCTTCAGTTTTTTCTCTTGTAAATTATTAAGCTGAGTTCTTAACTTCTCAATTTCCTGCCCCTTAATTGATAAATCTTCCATTTCTTTTGCAAGGTCTGTTGTTGAATCAGTTGATTGAGTTTCCACTGCTGAAATGGTTGTTGATGTAGATGTTATTGTTCTTGTAACTCTAATTGGCATTGTTGTCACTGGAGCCGCTAAAAGAGCAACATTTTCTCTTAGGTTCCCTATTTTTCTTTTTCCTTAAAAACTTTTCAATCTTATTTTCCATTTTTTCTATCTGTGCATTCCATTCCATTATGATTTTGAACATGTTCTCCTTCTCCTTTTCTAGTTGTCCTGTTTCTTTAGGCTATGGATATTTTGTAGAAGGAAGCTTAAGTTGTTTCTCAAAGCAGCTACGTTTGCATTCTTGCTCATGATTACCTCTTCTGCTGCATTGACATTGGTGGGATCATATCCCAGCTTTACCACTAAATCCTCTAAAGATTTGATCCATGTATCTTTAGCTAAGGAAGATATTTTTTCTATCTTCAACTGAGACTGAATATTTTCTAATGATGCTTGAAGCTTAGATACTGTCATAGTTGAACTTGTGAGAGAATAATATATCATCTTACGAGATTGTTTATGTAAATCAATCTAGTTAATAAGATGAATTAATTTTTCATCAAATCAAAACAATGATTTAGTGTAATCATCTGCACTGAGAAGGGAAGGGTTTTTCATATTTCCCTTCTCAATGTTGAACACAAAAAGTAGCTTGTGTTGTGAAGTTTATGTTTTCTTCCAGAACTGTAAATAAGTGGAAGCTTTCAAAGCTTCATTCCTCTACTTAATTTCCTTGTAAACTGTAAATATGCTATGTTCTTTCTGAGTCTGCTACAATTCTCCTATCTGAGATGATGATACATCTGGATTGGCTAAAGGCATAGGAGATCCTATAGTCATTCCTTCTATCCTAGGAGATGATGGCACAAATGGGCCTGTAATGAGAATTGGGTGCTGCTGTGTAGTATCTTCTTGCTGTGTTTCACTTGTATCATTTGTCTTCTGCCTCTTAGTGTATATTTTGAATTCTTTGGCTGAAATTTCTGTCACCATAGGGGAGGCATTGTCCCTTGGCCTTTTGTCCTTCTTTTCTGATGGTACAAGAGTATGTGATGTTGTAGATGATATAACCTGCTATTCTGCCTCCTGAAGTGTATTCTTCTACCATTCATCCTGATTGATATGGTGTTCTATCTCATGCCTAGGAGTGTGATCATATGGGGTTGTTTTTTCCTCTACCCTTCATTTTGAAATCACTCCTAGAGGATCATAGGATCAGATGAAACTAACTTTGAAATTCATATGTTTCAAAAGAGTTTATCCTTCCTTCCCTACTGATCTAGCATTACAAATAAAAGGTTGTTATTGAGTTTTGATTTTAAATTAAGCCTTCTTCTTTGCTGCTACAAAATGAAGCTGATCCATGTTGATCATCTGTCTGATATATTCCAATTCAAAATTTCGGATAGGGAAAAACTTAGGTAATCTATATGGAGGTAGTTCACATCCATAGATCCTAATCTCTGTATAATTTTGGTATAAATACCAATCTCTTGTTTTAGTTTGTTCACTGAGATGTAGGATTTTTCTGATCTCTGGCCCAATCCTTGGTTCTACATCATTGTTTAATAAGCAAGAAACAACATATAAAAATTGATCCACAAAGTCATTGAATGTGAATTCAATGGTGTTCTTCCTTACCAAGGAAGTCTAATGGATTATTGATTATGGATTTCCTTAGTTGTCCATCTTCTGTAAGGGAAAATAAAACCTCTCTGACTGATCAAATAGGAACAAATATACTAATACAGAAGCATATTTGAACACTCTTTTTATAGAGAATTTCAAGAACTGATCATCAATTGATTTTTCTAATAATTCACTGTAATTAAAGATAAAATATGGCCTTTCATTAACTGAGAATACTGGCAAGAAACCTATAAGGACGTCATCAAACGACTAATCGTAATAATAACCTAACAGACATGAGACAATGGATATTATCTGCTTGGTCATTTCTGGAAACATAGATGATTGATATGGTGGGTTGGTTTTAGGCAATTGAACATTTTTTGGTAGAAAGGTTTCAAAAATCTTGGCTCTTTGGGGAAAGTCAATATTTTTATAGATATCCATGAGGGATTCTAGAGAAAATGGATGCAAGGGTTCAGGGTTTTGAATCTGTAACATTTGATTAATTGATTCAACAGTAATTGTAAAAAGAGCTTCATTGTTTTGGGAAACCACTGCTCTTTGACTGGGAACATACCTAACATGACACCATGAAATAAAATCAGGGAAATGATGGGTTTGTGGAATGATGAATTGAGGTAAAGATGAGTGCCAGAGGTTTAATTCATCACTTAGGTCTAAAAATTTCTATTTTAACCAATTGTGGAGTTCATAAAGATTGAACTCACAATTGGTTTCAGAAACTTTATAGAGCTGGTCAACTAATGGTTGATGGTCTAAGTCGATAGTGGGAGGAAGCATGGGGTTTTCTGAAGTTTTTGATTTCTTCTTCGAAGCCATGACTAAAAGAAAAAGGACTGAGAAACAACTATAATTACCCGGAGAAAAACGATTCCCTTGTTGACTGATAGCTGGAATGGTCTCTTGAATTCCACTGGTCACTTTGGCAGTTGTTCAGCCTGGTAACTGGTATCAAATGGTTCAGTCTATGACTTGGTCGAGAAGAGAAAATACAAGCAACAAATAACTTCAACGAAACATAAAAAAAAATTATGTAGGTTAAATGGTTTATCCGTTTAAATGGATGTAGGAGAATTAATGTGTAACAAGAATATGGTTGGTGAATGGGGAGCTGATAGTTGGCAGAAATGAGATTTTTATTAAAATCTGGCAGAAACGGTGTAATGGTTTTATGGATGGGAGAAAATGGATTTCGGAGGGGATAGGAGGCAGTTTGTAGTATTGGAGAGAGGGGTGCAGAGTGAATGCAAGAGGGGCACATGGCGGAGGGAGTATGAGGTCTGGCCACTTTTCACACCCCCCCTAGTTGATTAAATTTTGGATGGTATTTGGGGTGTGGAGTGGCATGAGAGTCGTTGATCTCCTTCGTGTCGCAAATCGCATACGTAAAACTTTATTATATTTAACAAAAACGACAAAGAATCTTATCATTTGTCTTATTCACAAAATAAACTTTTTTGTTTTGTTTAATCACGTTTAAGCTTTAATCAAACATGATTTATTATTGAAAAAGTGGCATTTTAACTAGCGCGCTGTATTTTGGGATTTTCTTATATTTTCTATTTTTTCTTTTCTCTTCATTTCTATATATATATATATATATATATATATATATATATATATCTATATATATATATATATATATATATATATATATATATATATATATAAACATCTAACTTATCAAAACAATATGTGTTACAACATAGTACACAGGACAAATTTTAACCCAACACTTGTTATATTACACAATTTAATACAAGAATCTTAGGGCTCCCATACCAGGGATCATGTCCCTTACAATTAGCATTGATACAAAACAAACTAGGGCTTCATATCAACGACTATGATTAGTACACTTTACCTACTTGTTGATGGTGCACATCCACAATCCTTTCAATCCAAGTACCTTGAACATTTCTTACGGGTACTTTGCCTTCCCCTTCCCTTCTACTGATCACAAAATTCCTACTAATTGCATCTCCAACTCAACTATCTACCACTATCAACCGTCTTGTTACTCCAAGAGTGACTAAAATTTTACCCACACAAGTCTGCTCACTAGCTACTTTCCTGCTCCACCAAGAGTGCCAACTCTTAGGTTATTCACCAATGCCCACTTCTACCTCTCTCGTCATGGGGGCTTCACTGGGGGAGAAATACCATAAAACATGCATCCATATTAGGGGATATATATTGAGGAAAAAATGATATAATATATTGAGCATATAATAGGGGGTAAAGGGTTTTTATATGCTATGTATAAAAAATGGAGCTCAAAGTTAATGAAAAATATAAAGGGGTATAAAAAATGTTAATGAAAAATGGATAGGTCTACAATATCTAGTGAAAGTGGGGAATTCATTTAATTGGGAAGATGTAGTGTGTTTGTATTAGTAGAGGGTTAAATAAAGTGATTTTTAAAGGTATTTTCCAATATGTAGTCAAATTAAGGGTATTTCTTAGTATGTCATGAATTCACGTGCTATGTCATAGGTTCATTGAGTCAAGCCCCAGTGTCTCTATTGCTCCAAAGAAGGCTAGAACTAGGGCTTGGAGGCTTCAACCCACTATAAATCATAGAACTAGGGTTCAATAACCAACCCAGTTGATTTCTCTTTGGCTCCTCCAAATGTCAAACCTTAGGGATCCACAAGACTATCCACACACATTGACAAATAGACCTCTTGCAAATTGTACTTAGGGCTTTCCAGACATCCAATAATAACAGTCCAAGTCACTATACAAAGGTTGCTTTAATAATGTCCAAAACAGAGCTACCAATCCCTATCAACTTGTCAACGTCAAAAGACTTACAATATAACTCTAGTATGTAATCATTTGCCCTCAAATACTCAGCCCTATGCAAAATATATTTTAAGGTTTTCGACCCTATCTAGGGCTTCCTATATTAGCTACATGGCTGCTCCAAGTCGGCCTAATAGACCTCAAAAATCTGCACAAATCCTCCCCTACAAGACATGATCACTTGCATTGTAACTCGACCCTATTATCACAATTGCTCCTAGGTGAACCGACCTCAGTTCTATTCCCAATTATATCTCTGCTTTCTCGCAATAGATAAATATAAAACTCGACCTATTCATAGAGAAATTACTCCTCAACACATGATCAAAGTTTGCCTCTCCAACTCAGTCAATACTACCATAAGTTTGCCCAATCCAAAACAAAAATGATGTGAAAACACATCCCTTTCTTAAACTTGGATTTTCTCCTATAGGTCTGCAACTGCCTCGAATTTCTTTCTCCTTCGATGAGATACACTTGGATGGTGAATGAATGAGCTTTCCTTAACTCCTTTTTATAGATTTCATGTTGACCTTCCCTTAGCCACCAAGGGTCATTACATCACTCCAATTGAACCTTAAGTAATTGTTAAAACTCAATAATCATGAGACATAAAATTATTTTCATCAACTCAATGCCACTTCATTGATGCCTTTGGTGCCTCATAGCCCCTCAAGGGTGCCCCACACCTCTCAATGCTCAAACCATCCAAAACACCACTTGGTTTCGCACCTACAACTTTGGGTACAAAACTCGTTGCTCGAGTACACTTGCTCACAAAGCCCATGTGGTTCAACCTTCTCCCAACCATGTACCCTAGGGTGTGGGAGTACCTCCTAAGCTACAAAAATCAACATCATTGAATGCATAGTAAAGGACTTGAAAATCATGATAATATATTCTCCTTTTTATCAATGACCTTTATCAACATTCACTATATGAATGCCAAAATAAGACTTTTCATGTGAGTGATACATTTGAATATGATCTAGCTAATCAATCCTTACACAAAATTTTGATACAATAACAACTTATTCTTCATAAAGTACTATTTTTTGAAATTCCTCTTCACCTAGCACCATTTTTTTATAAATATAGATAATATAGCAATGAGATCAATCTTTTTCTTTTCCATTAAATCCTTCATAATTCGATATCATTCTTTTTGTTGTTAACTCTTTTTCTTTTACTTTGTTTTCTTCTTCCTCCTCCCCTCTATTCGAATCATACGTCATGATTGATCCTCTCCCTGCACTTTATGTTATTGTCTTCTATGTTATTTCATTTATTTATGCAATTTTGATAACCTATTGTCACACTACCCTTCTTTGTTTTTCAATTCCAACATTAGAAATAGTCTCATTAAAAACACGTTAACTGATTTCAATATTCTACTTTGAATGTATCCAATATCCGACGCAACAATGCACTAAAATCAATGCATTATAAAAAGAAACCTAATAACATTTTCTGGAAAATATTGATGGATACTCATATATTACATATCGAAGTTAAATCATTATAAGTTTTCCTTATGTTGAGACATTAGGGTCACATATACTCGGTTATATCGTAGGCCTAAAACAATGCACTCAAGCGCATCAACTCCTTCCTCGTACTTGTTTCAAATTGCTTACGTGCAGTGCCCTCCCAAATTTAATTATGACGTTTTTTACTAACACCAACGAATTTTCTTATAAACATATTTCCTAGTTCCATGTTGCATCCAAAGCCACAAAAGATGCATGAATCCAATCCCATGCTTGTGTCCTCACAATCAAGCCCACTTAGCTTGCTACCCCATTTGCAAAACCTTAGCAAATATTGTGCCTCATGAACCATTCAAGTAGAGATCCCTTCACCCTTTTTCAATTTAAGTATTAGGGGGTTTACGGAGTGCATTATATTAAATTTTTGGGATTCAACTGCATTGAGTAAGTCATTCACGTACGACCATTTCCATGAGAGGTAGTTGTAACTAACTAATTTCTCACGATTTTTGAATAGTTCACTTAGCACTCATTGCATCGGGTGATGCTCATAGGGGTGAAGAAGTGGGATTGAAACTAGTGAAATGAATCACATAGCGTCAATCATCACTTCCGAGGCAGCACTCGGTAACTAGGACTTCCCAGGAGGTCACTCATCCCAAATTGCCTCTGGCTCATGGAGTTTTCTCCACAATCAAGCCCACTTTGCTTGCTTAAATATATTGATTCCTTTTTCCTCCACTCAATTAGTCAATTTGAATTCCATGCATGATTGGGTCTATTTTTAGTAAATTTATCAATTAACTAAGAGATCAATGAGTTAGCAATTGTTATAACTATTCAACTGAACTCCTACTAACTCTACTCATGACTAGAGCTCGAATAACTGAGTTAACTAACAATAGCTCCACTAGATTGCTAAATTTTAGCAATCAACTCATGCACAATTCTACTTATAACCTACAAACTTGAATTTACTAATTCAACTAGGAGACAAATCCATGTCACTCCAACTAACTGCAATCCAAGTAATCTCGTTGATGTGACAAAACAAATTTCTCCATTTAACCAAGGCACAAGTCAAATGAATCATTTTATTGCTACAATCCCCACATTAATGACACCCATATCTTACCTAAAGCAAAATATTCATTGAAGAGAAATTTATAGTGAGTTGAGGCCTTACTCATGACACTTGAACCTAAGAAATTATGTTTAGAGCCTAAGAGCCTTATATTCTTTCCTTGACCAAGGTTCATATATTGAGACCCTATTCTAAGTGTGCAAAAACTACCAATGGTACCCATGTTCATAATCAAGATGAAAGGTTTGCTTACAAATATCATGTGTGGAGGTTCAATATCTCCTTCACAATGTTTGAGCTAAGGAAGATTCATATAAGGACCACAAAACTTTATTTACCTTTCTCTAACCCTAGTTAAGGCTCATGAAAAACTTATGGTATGAAAATTGTCGTAAATGATGATCATATCCACCAAAGGGTCAATGATCCCTTAAAGATTATTTTTTCAGTGGTTTGACATTGTGTGCATGATGATTGAGCTAATAAAGCTGTGCTAGGGGCTTAAGGCCTTTTTTTCGTCTTGAAAACAAGATATAGACCCAAGCACAAATGTGAAAAGTCAATTAATGAGGTCCATATTCATAATTAAATGTCAAGGATTACCTATTAATGTCTTCTGCACTAATTTGAGGACTCCTCCATAATTCTTAATCCCAATAAGTTCACATATAGCATAAGGAAATTATATACTTTCCTTGAAGATGGTTAAATCCTTAAGACCAATTTCTGGTGCACAAAACATCCTAATAGTACCTTTATCCCACCTATAACAAAAATATTTGATGAGACAAATCTATATGTTGGTTCCAATCATTGCTCATAGTATCTAAACCCAAGAATATTTTTTTGAGTCCTATGTCCATCAATTCCCCATATGACCATGGTAAAGGTCCTGAGACCCATTCCAAGTGTTGAAAGCCTGCTAATGACACCCATGACCATAATGAGAGGTTAAGGGTCACCTACCAAAGTCACGTGTGGTCGTTTGATGATACGTTCATAATTCATATAGGGTTTAAGGAACTTATTGTCCTTACTCAATCATGGTGAAAGACCCAAGACCCTTATGTGGTGTGAAAAAACTCCTAATAATACATGTATAACACCTAAAAGTGAAAGGTTCCCTTAACAAAACTTTATAATATCACTACAATACTATAAATAAATAAAAATAATTCACCAATGTGTGAAGTATTCTAATTAAACAAGCAACAATAGAATTATGAACGGGAGATAATGAATCATATCATTACAACTTGGGAATATCATGTCTTAAAAATTAGATATGCCCAATAATTAAGTAATTTCAAAAAAAAGTATACTTAACTTTATAGAATACTTGTTTTATTGAGGAAATATCAAGGTAGATCCACCTGAAGGGATTACATCTAGATGGCTTATTAGCATAGCCTAACCCCCAAGGGTGTCGAGGAGAATTGACTGGATGACCTCGCATTAACAAAGTGCTTTAGCGAGAAGAACTCGACCAATTGAACTCACCCTCAAGACTTTCATAAATTAATAAAAATGTAAAGATCATTTTACATTATTCAATTCTCTGTACAACTTGAGTATAGATGAGTATCACTCGAATTATGACCACAATGTTTAACCTTATTAGATGGTGCACTATAACCAGCATAGATCCATCTTAAGCAAAGACAACCGAGAGGGATCAAATTTCTTCAGGTGAAAACTTCTTTAGAGTGCAAAATACAATGTGTTATTTTCCATTGTTTAAATTGTATTTGTGAATGGTAAATATTGTAAATATGGGACCAAATAAACATTTTAACCATAAAACCCTAATTTTTTATGATATATACATAATTCTTTTAAAATAATATGTAATTGACATTAAAATATTTTATATAACATCGAGACATTTTATCATGTAAACTAAAATAGTTTTTTATTATTAAAATATTTTTAAGCATATGTGAATATTAATTCGTATTAAAATATTTTATCCATAACCCACATTGAATATATTTTTATATACAACATTAAAATATTTTATCTTAACATTTTTTTTCTATCTATAAATATAGATGAAGTTGATATTGACATAAATTAGTTAACATAGATCTTCAAATAGTTTATTTAAATTTATTGTTGAAATATTTTTGAAAACTATAAGATTTAAACATGTTACTCACACAATTTTTTTACTTCTAATTACTTTACAACATATTCATTTTTTCTTTATTATAGTCGACATTATTTTTCTATTTAAAACATATTTTTTATTTTTTATTTTTATTTCAAAAAGGAACAGAGAAACTTAGACATCGCCTCATTATAAGTTGTAAAATAAACCTCTCATCTCAATAAATTGTGAGAAAAAAAGATAAAGCTAAACATTATTTGATGAATAAAACAATATAATAAATGGAATACATCAAAATAGACCACCCACCACATGTGAATTGAAATTGAAAATGAAACCTATTATATTTTTTTATAATAAAAATAAATAAAAGGAAAGAACATATTTTTAGAATTTATCGATTTTTTTAAGATATCCAGAAAATTTAAAGTCCTTACTTATCACAAGGAATGTAATAACACTGCCATAAACTCCATCACAAGGAATGTGATAATACTACCATAAACGCCATCACCTCACCTATGTATTTATCAAACATATAGTGTCTTAATATTACCATAAACTCTATCACCCCTGTATTTCTTAAACATACATTATTTTATTTTATAGAGAGGCACAATTATCTGGAAACGACACATCCTCATACTACTCCTGAACATCCAAACATTCATATCACGAACACAAATGCACAGCGTCGCCTGCATAACTCGTCTTATTCGATGGGCGAAATGACGATCTTTCCTCTTGCTCGTCCACTTTCCTGATGCTTGAAAGCCTCTTTCACGTCACTGAAAGAGTACGGGCTGTTGGGATCGATCACGGGCTTCAGCTTCTCACTCTCTATGTACGGCTGCAGCTTCTCCAGGTTTTTGGCGTGGGGTGAAACCCCAAAAAATTCAACCCTGCCATGAGGCTGAAACGAAGCTATGTCCAGAACTTTGGCTTCCTCTTTGGCCACCACCTGAGACTTTGCTGAATCCCCTGCAAATTAGATAAAAACATAGATTAGGTCACCTGACAGGTGAAGTCAAGCAAAGCAAGGGGAGTGAGTGACTGACCTATGGTGTCAAAAACGAAATCGAATTTCTCGGAGATCTGATCGTAGCTCTGCTTCGTATAATCGATGACCACATCCGCCCCCAGGCTTTTCACGAACTCGAGCTTCACAGTGCTAGACGTGGAAACGATCCTGGAAGCTCCATAGACATGCCTCGCCAGCTGAATGGCCAGACTGCCCACTCCGCCCGCTCCTCCCACAATGAACACGCTCTTCCCCTCCTCAAATTTGGCTATATCGAACGCCTGCTGCGCAGTCAGGAGCGCAAGCGGCAGGCTCGCCGCTTCCTCGAACGATAAATTTTTGGGCTTCGGTGCCACCAGGTACTCCTCCACCACGGTGTACTGGGCGAGGGTTCCCCACTGTTTGGGCCTGCCCGCTCCGAAATCCTGGATGTCGCTGTAGACCTCATCGCCATTCTTGAACTTGGTAACACCATCGCCAACTTCGACCACCACTCCTGCCGCATCACATCCCGGCACAGTCTACGTAACACAGACCAATTATTCAAAAAACCATGATAAAAAATACATAAACAGTAGGATTTCCAGATTTAAAATGTTAAATTCAGAAATTCTAACATGAATTGCAAATTGGGGAAATTATTAGATCCCGATGAAGATAAATCTTACTACTGCAAAAAACACAGGAGGAATGGAACCATGTCAATACCGGAAAGTCAGAATCTGCCCTTCTGAATAAGCCCTGCCGCCTCTTAAAGTCGACGGGATTGAGAGCAGCCGCTCGGATTTTAATTAAAACCTGGCTCGGCCCCGGCTTTGGCACAGGGACTTCACCGAATTGCAACACATCCACGGATCCATATTCGTTGTAGAACCACGCCTTCTGGAGTTCACTCATATCTTCTTTCTGCCTGCAACACTCTTCTTTTTTAAATTAAATCGTTAACCGAACTTCCAGAGTATCGTGGCGAAGGTGAGCACAAGAAAGCTGCGTTGCGGGACTCCAGTAGATTCAAGGTCTGGGAGAAACACCTAGATCATTTCTAGACCGAGTACAGATCAAAACCCACCCTGAATTGCAAACTCAAAAAAATCCTTCACCTGTCATAATGACGTTTGTTGGAATGGCACCTAACCAATGGTAGTTATTCACCATTTTTCAATAATGAGTGCAACATATATCATTAGCGATGGAGCATTTCACATTCAACTGTATAGAATGCATTGCATCTAGACGAAAAAAAAGGCTTTCACCTATCATTATTACGTTAATGGGAGAGGCATCGCAACCTACATCATCAAACATGATAAGATAGTGATTATTCACCTTACACTCGTACAGTTTTTTTGAATTTGTATTATGTCATATATAGCTGCCCAGCATTTCACATTCAACTCTATAAATATTCTAGAGCTGTATAGAGATATGGAAGACAATGTATTTCACTATATATATATACATACTATATATGTGAATTATGTATTTCACTATACATATACATACTATATATTATATATATGAATTATGAATTAGTGATATAATTGATACTTCATATTATTTTTATTTTTGTAATATTAATATTATTATTATTTTTGGTGGTAGGTGATACAGCTTGAGTAGGTCTAATGATTAAGTATATGTGTTTTTTTTTTTAAAGTAGAGTATGTATGCCTTTGTAGACTTAATAGTCAAATCCTTGTGTAAAGATAGGTCCCTTGTCCCACAAAAAATGGGGTTCATACACCAATTTAGTGTATGGGTTAGCCATGACCTTAAAATTAAATAATAATAATTAATATTATTATTATTATTATTTTCGTATTTATATTATTATTATTATTATTTTGAGTGGTAAGTGTATTAGGTTTTCAATTTTAAAGGAAAAATTATTTTTAGAATTTGGGCTTAGCATTTCATAACTAAGCAAAAACATATTCTTTACTTAAGGGTTTAGTTTAGTCACCATTTTTCCAATTATGAAACTCATTATCATTGGCCACTCCAAAAACACAATTCCACATATATTAATAGCTCTTTGTTCAAGACTCCAATCTCAGTGCCATCTTCAAGTGAATTAGAAATAGGTTGAGTGCCATCTTCAAGTGAATTAGAAATAAGTTGAGTGTCATTCCTTTAGTGGAAATTTACTAAGTCATTCCATATAACAACTCTCTAGCTAGGGAGAGGGAGCTATTAGTTAACTCCACTCTTCATAATCCTATGATACCATAATGCCAACACATGTGAAGCCTATCATGCTCCAAGTGGGTGGCACAAAGAAATATCACTTCCACCATATGACATGCAGTAACCCCACACATATCCCATCTGGATTAAATCTCTACTATGATGGTGGGATATGGCCTAAACTAAGGTATTGGGTATAAGTTGCAAGGGAATCATTGTGTGTTGAGGAAGACATAGATGAATTTGTACTTATGGAAGAAACTTTGTTGGTTAGTCGACATACAACTAGATTTGGAATGTCTCACATTTGGCTATGTATCTAAGAATGGTGTGCCTTTCTTCTAGCCTATATATGTTATTTGAGGGACTCTAGTGGTTCACGTTTCTTATCTCCATTCTTTATCAAATCATTAGCAATGGGGGACACACATAATTTTCTGGTGGATAGATTTGACGACCAAATTATTATCCTACTTTCAGATTTGTATTAACGATGCCTTTCTTAACTTGTGTCCATGCTCAACATTCTTATTCGACAACAACATCTTCTACATAAAGGTGAAGTTTAGAGGAACACTACATGTCACCAAGTAGACACATTCGTGTGCCAATGTTTGATAGTCATTAGGAAATTTAGATACAAATATATAGAAAGATCATTCTTCCCCTTTTGGAATGACATTCCTAATTTAAATGTGCCAAACTCTAGCTAAAATGTAAAATTCACCCAAGTTACTATAAACATTCATTCAAGCATGTTTTGTAAAGTGTGTAGAATATAAAGTCTCTCATAAGCTATATACTACATTAAGGAAGCCCCTCTAATCCTTATGAGCATTATGTTAATATTATATTTAGTATTAGATCTGGACTATTATAAACTAAAATTTTGGCATCTTATTACTTTCCTATTTTGATGTAATTTATTTGTGAGCTTTATTTGATAATTTATAATTAATATATATTTTTCAATTTTTTTAGAAAAATATTATGATCATTGCTATGTTATGATTTAAAATATTTTTAGTACATTAATATTTTTATCAAAGGGAAAATTCAAATAAATTACCTTATTATTTTTTAATAGATTAAATTTGGAATTGATTTAAAATTTCTTCACCACAAATATCTTTTTCTTTATTTTTATTTTTATTTTTAATAAATCAATTTATCAATCTAAGTGCCATATTGTGGATGCTGGGAGCTGTCTTAGTGCTCTGCGTGGTATGAGAAAGACCTGGAACGATTAAGGAGTTCTGTCTAGCCGATGAAGATAAAGAAGAGGATGGACTAAGAAAGAGAACATTCTGGTGAGTAGAAGAACTGAGGGGATAACCCTTCTGAGGCGAAGAAGGGTAAAAAAGGGAAGGCGTCATGGACAAGGGATGGGGACAAAGTGCGCGAATAGGGGGAATTGCAGGCGAGGGAGAAGCAGAGAGTGACAGCGAGCTGGGGAGGCAGCAGAGACCGAGGTCCCAGCCAAGCTGGGAATCGAGGAACAAAAGCAAAGGATCGCGAAAAAACCAGGAGAATAAAACTAAGCACAGGAATGAAGGGGAATGCTCGAATTTAAAGGATGAAGACCACGGAAGAGGAGGCATGGGATCACGAGAGAGGGAAGGAGGGAGTCACGAGATTGAAGGAATCGAGACAATCGAGGCAGAGCAGAAGGGGCGACGGGACTGTTGGGAGGAGAGAAGATCTTAAACAGAGATTTGACGGTGGAAGGGAGATGCAGATGTCTGTTAGAGAATCCCATGAAGATACTGCGGAGGGCAGGATCAGATGTATTACCACAAATCATGAAGAGGGAGAGGATTACGGGAGATGATGATGGGATTCAGTATTATTGCAAAGAAGATTGCCTTTGGGTTTGCCACAAGCTCTGTTGGCACAAATGTCAGCTTCTTTGTTGAGAGAGCGGAGCACATGGAAAAATCTAAGTTCCATGTTTTGGCGGGTTAGAGCTTGACACCTGTTAATCGTTTGCTGAAGGAAGATATTGGATGCCTTTTGATTGCTAACCATGAGGCTGATGATTGTGGCAGAGTCTCCAAAAATCAGCGCTTTTTTAATTCCAAATTTTTGGAGTTGATTTAGACCTTGATAGAGGGCAAGAGCTTCTACCTTGTTGTTGGATAAGGAGCCCAGTCCCCATTCATAAGTGGCTATAATGCTACCACTGGGATTGTAGATGACTCCGCCTGCACCTGTTGTTCCTGGGTTGGATTTAGAAGCTCCATCGAAGAAGAGATGGTGGAGATTGTTGCCTCGGAGCCAACTTGAAAATTCTTCTTCTTTGTTTCTTATTTTCCAACTATGATTGGGGATGTTGGACTGGATGTTGGAATTACTTTCAATCTGATTGCTATTGCTTTTATCTAACAAATAGCCAATAAAATCCCTTTCCTCAACACAGAGGCCAGCGACATCAATTTTCTTCAGATTTTTGGCAGAAATGGTTTCTAACGATAAACCTTTTGCCTTGCTGCAGAGATTCCTTATGATGGTTTCCTTGTTTTGGAAGATCATACGGTTCCTTGCCAACCAGATTTTCCACAGAAGGGCATAGGGGAGGGCATCCCAAACCCGTTTGGCTATATTGTTCTTCTTATGCTGCCAAGGGTAACTCTTCTTCCATAGATTCAAAACCTCGCCAATGGAGTTTTTGGAATTCCATGGAAGATGATCGTTGGGAAAAATTCCTTTCCAGCAAGAGATTGCAAAAGGACAGGTGATAAAGAGATGTTGGATGGTTTCTTATGCTTCTTTACAATTTGGGCATCGCGAAGGTCCTGTTATACCTCTCTTTTGCAGATTATAAGTAGTGAGAATTTTCCCTTTCAAGAGGGTCCAGATGAAGAATTTGATTTTGGGGATGGCCTCAGATTTCCAGATAGTTTTCCAATGAGTCCAAGCAGGAGCAGGATATTCTTTGTTGCATAAGTATTGGTGGCCAGCTTGAATTGTATAGTTGGAGCCTGTAGGATCCCATCGAAAATTGTCGATGTCATTTTTAATTATGGGGGCGATGCTGTGGAGATGAGCTTGAAGGATGTCAAAGCTCTCCTTAAGATCTGAGGGTATGGGTGGAAAAGTCCATCCCATCCATATTTGCAAGTGGGTATCCCATTGCGATATTTGGTCTAGATAATGAATTCCTTTATTGTAAAGAAAGAAAAGGATTTTATCTGTACCTAGTTGACTGCTAATAGATTGATTCCCCATAATTTTGTTTGCACCAATTTTAATATTGTTGCCTCCCTCGAGGACTTGGGAGGTGTTTTGGGCCAAAAAAGGGATTAATTTTTTGCATAGTTTCCAAATTTTTGAATTGTTTCTAGTAGGTATTTCGCAGTCCAAAAGTTGTTGTCTTGGGCAGCTTAGATATTTAACTTCTAGAACTCTTTTCCACCATGCCGGTTGCTCGTTGATTAATCTCCACACGATCTTTCCTCCAAAAGCCAAATTTGAGAGCTTGGGAGATTTGATTCCAAGTCCTCCACAATCCTAGCCTTGAATTACTTGCTTCCAGTTAACAAGATTGTACTTCTTTTTTTCGTTTTTCCCCCTTGCCAGAGAAAATGGCAGAGAATACTTTCCATTTTATTATGGAATATGGTTGGGGCCTGCATTAGAGTGAATTGATAGAGTGGAAGAGATGAGAGCCTTGATTTTAGGAGAATAAGGTGGCCTACCGGGTTAAGCCATGTAGAACCCCACTGCTGCAGTTTCCTCTCCATCTTGTTTATAATTGTGTCCCAGATTTCGGCTTTTAACGACCCAATGCTCACAGGCATTCCCAGATAGGTGAAACATTCCCAATTCAATTTGCAAGGGACCCCAAAAGTGTTGGCTATATTATGAAGGGTTTGGGTTATTGCATGCCAACCATAGATGCAACTTTTTAAGTGGTTGATCATGCCTCTAGAATAACTCATATATTTGTCCAGAAGAGTTTTGAATCGACGAGCTATTGTGACAGATGCCCCTCCTATTAACAGAGTGTCATCCGCAAATTGGGAATGGTTTATGTTTTTGACTTTGTTCTCTAATTTTATGCCAGTGATGAGACCAGTTTGTCTCTTGTAATCTAAAGCTTTGCTGAAGGATTCCGCCATCAAGATAAATAGGTAAGGGGAGAGGGGGCAACCTTGTCTCAGCCCTCTCGAAGATTGAAAGGGAGGTCCAAGTCTACCATTGATAAGGGGGGAGATCCAAGGTCCCATGATACAGGCTTTGATGAGATCAAGGAGGGGCTTAGTGAAGCCCATTTTCTTAAGGACAATAATAAGAAAGGAGTGCCTTACCCTGACAAATGCGTTGGCCAAATCCAGCTTCAAGATGAACCCTTTTTCTTTTCTAGAATGACTAGAATGGATTGCTTCTTGAACAAGGAGGATTGAATCAGAGATTTGCCTGTTGGCCAGAAAACCACCTTGGTTTTCAGATATGAGCGAAGGAAGAAGAGGTTTGAGACGAGTGGCTAAGATTTTCGTGAGGATTTTGTAAGAGGAGTTGCAAAGAGAAATGGGCCGGAAGTGGGAGAAGGTCGTAGGGTGGTTCTCTTTGGGGATGAGGGCTAGGTAGGTGGAGTTGGTATAGCCTCCAATTTTCCCTTTGCGCTGAATCCATTTCATCATTTTGATAAGATCCTTTTTAATAATACCCCAGTGAGCTCTGTAGAAGCAGATTGGAAAGTCGTCCGGTCCAGGAGCTTTGTCTGGTTGGAGAGCCCAGATGGCTCCTCTTATTTCTTCTTCTTCTATCTCCTTACTCAAGTTGTCATTGATTTCTTTGTTGATCCCACTTGGAAGGTATTGCAACAGGTCTGAATAGTCTTCCTCTTCCTTGGTTTCTGTTAGCAGTTCTCTATAATGATCTGAAGCTGCCTGCTTGATAGCACCTTGGCTGGTTTGTAGGTTGCCTTCTCTGTCAACAATAGATGTTATGCTATTCCTAATTTTCCGGGCTGTAGTTTGCTTATGGAAAAAAGTTGAATTTTTGTCTCCTCCTTTCAGCCATAACTACCTAGACTTAATTCTCCATTTCTGCTCTTCTTCTCTATTGATACGATACAACTGGCAATAGAGTTTATCTTCACGATCTTTGTCTTCCTGTTGAAATCCGCGCCCTTCAATTGTGCTATGAAGATCCTCCAGTTTGGCTTTGGTCTCTCTTTTCTCTTTTTCCGACTCCATGTAGCAGTTTTTGCCCCATCCTTTAAGAGCATATTTGACTCTTTTAATTTTTCTTTCGCAAATATATCCTGGCGATCCTTCTATGTGCTACTACCAACTACTTTGAATAATAATTTTGATTGTTGAGTTATCATTCCACAGAGGATTGTACTTAAAGGGAATAGGTCCCAATGAGTAGTAGGTTTCAAGAATTAGAGATGTGGGGTAGTGATCTGAAGCTGTGAAGGGATGGATGAAGGCGTAGGCTGCACAGAAATTTGAGAGAAGTGAAACATTCACTAGAATTCTGTCCAATCTTTCCATAATATTGTTTTTCCCTAGCCTACGATTGTTCCAAGTGAATCTGTAGTTTTTTGGGACTACATCAATAAGGTCACGGTCCTACATGATAGTCTCCACCTGGTTTCTGTAGGGATCTGAAGAGAAGCAACCTCCTCGCTTCTCATTGGAGTGCAAAATGAGATTTAGATCTCCCCCCAGAATAATGTTATTATTTTCTTCTTCATCTATATTTTCTTTGAGAGTGCCCCAACATTGCTCCTTGTCTCTATAATGATTTGGAGTGTATACATTATAAATGACTATCCTTTGATTATTTGAAGTGTTCTCCAGAGCAGTCTTTATCCAGTGTTGATTGATTGTTTCTGCTGTGAGACTCCAAGTGTTTTGGTCCCAAAGCGTTGCAATTCCCCCAGAAGCTCCTCTTGATTCACAAACGCTGCCTTTGTACTGTCTATGGTATGCTATGATTTTTTTCATTTCTTGCTACCCTTGCTTTGTTTCTTGAACTAATACAACTCCTGGTTTCTCTTGGTTTATTAGATCTTTTAAGGCAGATATTTTGGAGGGGTGCCCTAGTCCCCTATTGTTCCAGGAGAGGACTTTCATCATTTCATGTGGGGGTTACAGAGAGTTTCTCACCCTCCCTGCTCCTTGCTTGCTGTATCTTTGTCGATTTGTCCCAAGATGTAGGACTCTATGGGATTCTGGGTGCCCATGGCTATATCCTTCTGGGTATTTTCATCTCTCTGCTTTTTGGCGGATTTCCTTCCTGGCCCATTTCTCTTTTGAGTGTCTAAGGTTGCACCATGCTCCTTTGAGTTACTTCTGGTAATTCTAGATGAGGGTGGATCAGGAGGAAGGGTGGAGGAGATAATCAGAGGGAGAGGAGATTCAAGGGCATCAATTTGATCCACGGGGGGGGGGGGGGGGGGGATTGTCCTCTAGGGGAGTGAGGATATGGAAAGGGTTGGAAGACGAAGGAGGAGGTTGGGAAAGGGGCTAGTACAGTGGGGAAGGGAGGGATTAGAGAGGGACGAGGAGGATGGAATGGGAGGAATACGGGCAGAGCCAGCTTCAGGGTTTGACTTGGAGGTTGGGGCTGCTTTCTTTTTCTTAACTGTTTCCCAATGTTCATCTTGCGGCGTATTCTCTACATCAACTAATTTAGTACATCAGCTAGAAAAGTGTCCATATTCATGGCATACCTTGCACTTGAAGGGAATCTGTTCGTAGTCCAATTGTCGTCCAATCGTCCACCTTGAGCTTGATGGCCTCTGGAAGTCCTTTGTTGAGATCTACTTCTATGCATATGTGGGCACATGCCTACATATTGTCTTTTGGTTCACTGTGGACGATGTATCTACCCACAATAGTCCCAATAACTTGGATTGATTCATCTCCCCAACAGTGGAGAGGGAGATGTGGGAGACGAACCCACACAGGGACAACACATGGAATATCCAACTCAAGATCAAAATCTGGAGTCCATTTATTGAGATATAGCCCTCTTGAATCCATGAAATAGGGCCCATTCTTGAATATCAAGTCTTTGCCTTCTCTAGTTTCAAAATGAAAGGTGAAGTACCCTTTTCCACAAAATCGAATGGAGATTTTTCCTTGAGTTTTATCAGACCAATTCCTTTCGAACCATCTTTGAATTGTTTTCGGCAATGGCCAGAGCCCAGTAAATTTTCTAATGAGTCCTTGATCTGCTAGAGCAATATCAGCCATATGAGGCAGAGCTCGATGGAGATTGACTTCCTGCAAAAAATAGAGCTTCTTCATGAACTTGGAGATTGTTGGGCGAGGCCTCTGGGGAGGTAAGGACTTAACCAGATCTGAGTTTGCTTGTTGAGCAGTAGCCGCCTCTAGCGAAGCTTTCAGAGGGGCCATGGCAGAGAGCCGAAGGCGAGGCGCGATCCAGTCGGAAGCAGGCTTGACCTAGCAGGGGCGTGCACTTCCAATCCAGCCACTCTTTCTAGATTTGTTGGCATGTAGATGATTAATGAAAATTTTTATAGTAGACAAAAATAATTGTGATATACAAAATAAAATATGCATGAGAAGCAATAAAACCATCAAAATTAGAACACAACCAATATCCATCTAGGAGTCAGAAGAAGTTATCGGAGCAGGATTCTCCGGTTTGGAACGAGGGGGTATCGACAACTTGAATTTGCACTATATGCCCTTCTCTATGTGAGCGTCTAAATGGGCCAGGTTGTCTTACATCCTCCATTGGCTTCTTTGGAGGTCATTGAGAAAGAAAATTATTTCATTTCTATCATTGTATTTTTACTTGAGAAATTGCCCTAATAAGGTCTTCAATTGCTAGTGTAGAGTGATCGAGTGAATGTATTAATTTCTCCTTCCCTTGGTATGTCCTGAATATAGGATCCATTGTGAAAAATCACCAATGAGTTCAAAATATGAGAATGATTTTCTTTCCTTATGGAAAATTCGTTCCAACCAACGAATATTAGCTTGGGTATCTAGAGGGTTTGCAGCTTGGTAGGAAGGGACCACTGCTTGGGCTTGAGTGTCAGTACAGTATTGACCAGACTAGCCACGTTCTCCCCGTGAAAATAATGACCCTATTGTCCCAACATTGTCGCCCAAGCAACAATCCAAACAATGTGATTCCCAAAAGGGAACCTAGGGTATCGACTCCTTGACTACAACCCCACAATATTTGTTGAGGCTATACAAAAGGGCCAACCCCATTTGGGAATGGCCCTCCCTTTCCATTGAGCCCAAGAATAAATACCACCTCCTAAACACCGGTGGTGAGGGGGGATCACACCCAACCAATAGAACAAATCCCTTGCCATAAGAAAGTTTGAGACTAGAAGGAAAACATAGGCACTATACCAACAAATAACTTGGGCTAAACCCCAAGGGAATTGAATGTCAATGAACTTGTCAATGAGGCCCACCAGAGACTTGATACAAGAGAAAAGTAGAGAACCTAAAATTTCCTTACAATTAACCGATGCACTATCACTGAGATGGAGTGGCAAAACATGGAGAATTACCTTAAAATGTAGCCTAGGAAGGAGATGGGTGACGAGCCGTGAAACCTGATGAGCCTCAGTATTGCAGCAAGGATGCTGCAACTCCTAGGGCTACCAACTTTACTTTATCAACACGGGGTTTCGTACAAACTAGGAGGTGACAGTGTTGTATACACAACAAATGAAACATTCTACTCATGTCACTTCCTGAGTGGGGAGCTATACCAATAGGGTCCCAGACCAGTCTTCTATTGACTAGAAGGAGTCTGACCATTGACAGTGAATGTAAAGTTAGTTCTAGTGCAGGAAAGTAAATGCTTTCCTATTTAGGAAATGAAAGTTGTTGAATTATAAATGCTATCAAATGCCATAAATCATCTAGCTAGGAAATAACACAAATTACTTGCAGAAAAGAACTAGGCTAAATGTGCAATTGATCATCTAGCTATTTGGACTATTTGGACATGGGAAGTTGTTCTATCATTCTATGATATATATATATATATATATATATATATATATATATATATATATATATATATATATATATATATATATATATATATATATATGCATGCACTAACTATTTCATTTTGTATTTGCAGAAAAGAGTCTTTTAATCTAAATTTAGAAATGTAAATGTTATGCTTATTCTGTTTGATCTTGAAGGGGGTAAAGGTATGGGAGAGTTGATCTCATGTGGCAATGATAGGCATGGAATCCAAGATGAGGGCATAACCTACTCTCATACTAGCATTTCTAGTCAGAACAGGGTCAAATAGGTTGCTACAGGAGATCCTGTAGTTGCTACAGGATGCCCTAGTTTGCTACAGGATGTCTTGGTTTTCTACATGAAGTTAGTTGAAAGCTTTAGGAGGTCAAGAATGGTGTAGTGAGGTACTGGAGAGATGTATGAAAATGACAAAAGGTGTAGGGAAGGTGCACATTGCCCGAGGTTAAGCCCAACACTTCAGGGAGGTTGGATTTTCCTAAGGTGCCTACTCACGGTGGCTCCAAAACAGAGATTTGGACTATGGGCTAGTATGCCTTAGTAGAAGGTGGAGAAGACTTAGGTGAATATGGTTGGATGAGTTCCTCCCTGCAAATAAAAAATCCCTGCAACAAAACTTGTTTTTCTCTTCATTTATGCATCACTACCTATCAACATGGAAAAGATAAATTGAATTTGAGAAAGTTGATCTATCTATTTCTAATGACTAGATCTATGAAATGGAATGCCTTTTTAAGCTATAGCAAACTCAAGAAACAAAAAAACAACTTTAGTTCCTTCGAAGAAATCATAAACAGTGATCTATCTAAAAATGAACCCTAAGTTATGCAATGGCCAAACGACAACTCTGTTTTTGGGTTGTGAGAATGGGACCCTCTAATCATGATCCCATGAGGGATACGAGGAAGAGGCCATTGTCACAAGTTTTTCTGGAGTACCTTCCTTCGCTACTTCACCTCTAATCTACTTCTTCATTTTAATGGAAACAAGATTAAGAAATCATTCAAATACTTGTTAAGTTAAACAAAACATAAATAACTTCAACAACTAACTATCAATTTAATCTAATAACACAGATACAAAAAGAGGAACTTTTGTTGCTAAGGTTGGGCCCTAACCCAAGTGCTTCAGCCCTATAAGTCAACTTAGTGCTGGATCAAGGTAAAATTTCTCATTATCATCAAAATGTCAAATACAACAATACAATAACAGTCACAATGCTTCAATTCAAATTGCCTCTTGGCTACATCAAAAAATTGAATCCTAATGAGTCCCTTAGCTCTCTTATTTATACAAAACTGGAGCTCCCAATAGTTCCCTAGAAAATAGGGAGACTTGTCACCCTAACTCGAGAATGACTCTTTCTTAACTGTCACTAGCTTGGCTACCAATGGACTTGGCTTACTTGGCTGCTAGTAACTCCAGGCTGATGAGATATGGTGGTGGAATATTCGAATGATTTGAGGAGTTAAGGAGGAGACCAATCTCCTAAAATCTCTCTTTCTTGCCCACTTCGAGGTCCTGCACTTAAGTCAACCCAAAACTGCTCCAATTCCCACTTTTAATACATATTAGGCCACATGATATAATAACTCACCTTCACCCTTCTCACTAAGAAAAATATAAAAAATATGTAAATAAATGTGAGAAAATTCCATTTTAATAAGCTGGAGAGTGGCATTGTGACCCATATATTTTACCTATTGATGAGCCTCATCATCGCCCCCTACTAAAAGTGTTTCTCATCCTATGAGAAACTTAGTCTATATCCATATCTTTCATAGATCTTGTGGCCTCTCTGACATCCCAAGCCCCTGTTGATGGAGTTTCCTCTTGAGGATAAAACCCTGCAGTTTTCTCTATCTCTTCCCACTCCTTTCTTTCCTCTTCTTCCTCCCTACCTTCTAACAAACCCAAAAACAAGGGTGAACTAAGTTTTAGTCCAATCTAATTGATCTTTAGTCTTTGTATGGCACTCTTATACAGGTGGGTCCTTTCCAATTCATTTCTCAATCTCTCAGGGGTGTGGTACTCTCTGATCCATAGATAGTGTGGCAGGTTTCTCCATCTCCTTTGGCATGCTTGTTGGCTTTCACTCCACATCAATCTTAAAATGTTCTCAAAATGGGAGATGGCCTGTTCTTGTGTAGCCAAGTATCTTCGTGAGTAGGCAAGCTCATAGACACTTGATTTCTTCGTGAGTAGGCAAGCTCATAGACACTTGATTTCTTCATGAGTAGGCAAGCTCATAGACACTTGATCGACTACATCTCCAGGTATGCTCTGAACGGTGTCTTTGACTCTGCTCTCTTGGAAACCATTGTACCGGAACTGTTGAGAGGCATATGAGCACCTGCAATACCTGGGGACATGGAAACACTCATGGCAAGCAATTTGTCAATCAAAAACCAAAATGAACTTTGAGTGCTGACTTGCAACATACCTGTGTGACTGATCATGAAGGTTGTGCAATTTCAGTCGGGAGGTCGGGAGACCGATTGTCAAGACTGCACAAGGCATAATCTGGGCTCTTGGGAGACTAACTGACTACTAGAACTTCGCAATGCACAGTCCAGTCTGGTTCCTGACTACTGGAACTTTGCAATGCACAATCTAGTCTGGCTAGTGATTGCTTGGATTGCATAATGCGCATTTCCAGTTGGGAAGGACTAATAGCCTAGGGACATATTTAAGCAATTTCTTGGGCCAAGCAACCGTTGTCCTCCAGAAATGCACAAAATAGTCCTGGAGGCCAATGTTGGGTAGGAATGCACAAATATAGAGAGGAAGGTGAGCCTTCCTTCCCCAGATTGCGTAATGCAGCCTTGGTGAAGGCAGAGTCCAAGCCAAGGTTGGCCCGACTCGCCGACGGGAAACTGAAAGAAACTAAGACAGTAAATGCATGGCGACACTAAGTGATATCAGAAGTGATTGATAGTGCATGCAAAACATGAATGAAAGATTCATCAAACAGATCAACATGCATGTGGGTGAGGTAGTTCGTCAGTTGGGCTAACATCCGTGCAAAACAGTTTCATGCATTCAACAGTAGTGAGATAGCAACAAAAACTGAAACAGAGCTAGGACAAGCTAGTATACATGTAAATGACAACAAGCGTTCAAAGAAATCAAACAAACAGTACTCTCACAAGAAAAAACACAAAAAGCGACAGAAATGCAGCACAAGGCATGGGAAGCGGTTTTACCCCAAAACAACTGAGTTGAATGTGCCCACTGCTCCTAGATGTGATGTGGGATGCCAGAGATGCAAGGTTGATGTGAAGAATGAGCTCTGCAGTGTGTGGTTGAAGAGTTTTGATAAGATCAAGGTTGTGACGCGCATGCCACAAATCTAGGGGAAGCGACAGTTGGTGGGAGGTTTCTGAGTTTCTCCTTGCATGTAACCTCCAACTACTAAACATAGATCCCTGAGACAAGGGATTCCTTTGAATGTTGCCTTACGAGAAGCAACCTATGCATGCACGTATGCTTTGCTCAGTTCTTGAGGGAACCGGTCAACTCAGTTGCACATGCAAGAGGTTATTCGACTACTTGAAGGAAATGCACATTTCTGGCTGGGAGCTGGGCTGACTGCTGAGGAGATTTGCACAAAATTTTTGTAGAGCAGTTGACCGCTGCCCAGATTTGCACAAATTCTGGGTTGAGTAGCCTTACTGGGGAAATTTGTGCAAATCCTGTCGGGAGTGTTGGCAGGCAGTATTGCGCAATCCTGGAGCCCAATAGGATTCCAGAGAGGATTGCGCAATTTCTGGAGGGAAGGATGGTTGCCCTCCAGAAATGCGCAATTTTCAAGGAGAAGTTGCTCAACCTGCAGCTGGACCAAATCCGGGTGAACAATCTATGAGGGGAATGGATCAAGCGGTGACTGACATGCTGCCTTTGTGCAAGAAAGACACTGAAGCTTGTGAACTTGACGAAGCAAGGCAAGCTACTGTGAAGGTTGGAAGGGAGGCTCCAAAACAAGGCTAAGGAAAATTTTTGGAGGGTTGTTGCAACCAATATAATAGGACTGAGAGGCACATCTGTGTGATTCTGGGGGTCAAGGAGGGATGTTGGGCTCTGGGGTTATGAAATACAACAACCCTAGAAGATAGTGACTACGCACTATGCAGTTCCAGGTAGCAAGGTCACATAAATGAGGGTTGAGACTGTGCAGTGCGCAGCTCAGTTGGGGCCTGGTGAAGCTGAGTTGCTTGGATGAGAAGATCTTCTGAAAATGGCTAAGTGCAGCAGGGAGATAGAATCATGATAAACTTGAACTGTGATCACGAACTTAGCATACTTCGATGACACGACAACATAGACCACCAGAACAATAAGAAAAAGAATTACCCTCTGTGTGACTGTCTCGTGACAAGAAGCGACAAGTGCAACACTTGAGATAAACCTTTGGACGACCATGGAGACACTTGTGTGACAATGCTCAAGACTTTGTGTATGATTGCGACAGGTGTTTACATGAGTGGGGTAACTTGTATACACAAATACCAGCATTTGAAACCACCAGAAAAGGTTTGCAAACATGACATATCAGTCAAACATGAAAAATGATGACAATTAATCCAACAAGAAAAATGGTCCATAGAACTTGTAGAAATCTCGTGAAATGAGCTTAAATGTTTGCAACAATCAAGGAAAAGACCAAGGAGGGCTCTGAAATTTGAGTGCAAGCCAAAATTTTGGAGGGTGTTGTAGCCACTACAACACAACCATAACAACAACTACAAGGGCAATGATAATCAAAGGAACAACAGGTTCAGCAACAAAGGAAAGAGGAATGCTCCCGCTGTTCTAAATGGGAATGGTCGTCCTCCCAAGAAGTCGAGAAACTCTAGGTATAAAGAAGTTAATGTTAGTGAAAAGAAAAAATAATTTTATCTTATTTCTGCCCTCACCACCACCTCTCCTCTGGATACATTAGATAATTGGTTGATTGATAGTGGTGCCTCAAGGCACTTCAATGGGTACAAAGAGGCTCTCTCAAATTTGATTGAAAAGAAAAAAAATATGGATATTATACTTGGGGATAATGCCACTTATCCCGTGAAAGGAATTGGGACTGTTACTTTTCACTTAAATCTAGGTCAAACCCTTCATTTACAAGAAGTGTTGTATGTGCCTGATCTGAAAAAGAACCTGGTCTCTATTTCTGCAATGGAAGATAAAGGTTTCAAGGTGACTTTCATTGATGTAAGGTTCATGTTTGGAAAAGGAACCCAAGAGATGCATTCACTCTTGGATTCAGGGTTGAAGGTCTCTATTAGGTTGGAGGAATTCTGTTGGGATAAATTACTTGCGATACTTCTCTTCAATCCGAATTATGGCACCGAAGATTTGCTTACCTTCATTTCAAAGCCTTACCTGATGTAAGGAATATGGTCACAAGTATGCCCAAATTTAACTTAGATTATGAAGGTGTTTGTCAGGGTTGTGAAGCTGGAAAAGATACAAGGGGACCATTCCCCTCAAGTGAAACTCAAATTAACGATATTCTTCAATTGGTCCATTATGATCTATCAAGTATGTTTCCCATGGCATCTTTGGGTGGATATTTGTACTATGCAATTTTTGTGGATGAATTCTCTCGCAAAACATGGATCTATTTCTTAAAGAAGAAGGATGAAGTGTTCAAATGGTTCTACTCTTTTAAAGCCTTGGTCGAGAATCAAACATGGAAGAAGATCAAAATATTGAGGACCGAATATGATTCAAATGAATTCAATGACTATTGTACAAAAGTTGGCATTAAGAGGGAGACCAATAATGCATATACTCCTAAAAAAAATGATGTTTCCGAAAGAAATAATCGAACTATCATAAAAGCCACCTGTGCCATGCTTCATGACCAAGGTCTACCGAAGTTCTTATGGGGAGAATCGACCAACACTGTTGTGTATGTTCAAAATAGATGCCCACATCAAGCATTGGACTTCAAGACACCCAAAGAAGTATTCACTTGTAAGAAACCTGATGTTTCTCATTTTAGAATTTTTGGTTGTCCTGTATATTTTCATGTGTCGAAAGAGAAAAGAAACAAACTTGATGCATCTGGGAAGAAAGGAATGTTTGTGGGCCAAAGTGAAAATTTGAAGGCATATAGAATCTATGTGCCTGGTCAAAGGGAAGTGGAAATAAGTCATGATGTCACTTTCAATGAAGATTTTTCCCTTAGTAAAGTTCGAGATCTTCCTATCCCTAGGAAGGACAATGATGATGATGATGAATGAAAGAAGGACGAGCCTCTGTCTGATGACCTGATGCCTGATGTGGAAGGTCCAATGGATCCCATTGATCGACCTCCTGGTGAGCCCTCAACATCAAGATAAATACCTTTGTGGCTCAAAGATACTCTTGAATATGTCGAGAGACATATTTCTATGAGGGGGACATTTCGTGAAAGCAAGAAGCAGAATAGGTACCAAGGGTACTTAGCTACTATGAGTACCATTATACAATTTGAGCCTTGCACATTCGAAGAAGTCTTGAAACACCAAGTTTGGAACGATGCGATGAACGAAGAGTATGAGTCGATTATGAAGAATGATTTCTGGGATGTAGTTCCTAGACCCAAGGACAAGTCAGTGGTCACTTCAAAATGGCTCTACAAGATCAAACAAGGCGCTGATGGGAGTGATGAAAAGTTCAAGGTCATATTTGTTGCTCGAGGTTTCTCTCAAAAGGAAGGAGTAGATTATTATGAAATATTTGCACCAGTTTCTCGATATACCACCATCCATTCAGTCATAGCCCTTGCCACCTCGCAAGGATGGAGCCTTCACCAAATGGATGTTAAAACTGCCTTCTTGCATGGTTCTCTTAAGGAGGAAGTCTATGTAGAACAACCTGAGGGGTTCGAAGTTCAAGATCGTAAGACACATGTATGCAGGTTGAAGAAAGCCCTCTATGGGTTGAAGTAAGCCCCTAAGGCTTGGTATGAGAGAATTTATAGCTATCTTATGAAGCTGGGATTTACAAGTGATGCTGACACGAACCTATACTTCAAGGTTGAAAATGACATGCCTCTCATTCTAGTCCTTTATGTGGATGATTTATTTCTGACAGGTGATGACCCTATCATTCATCAATGCAAGAGGGATTTGACTTCCAAATTTGAGATGAAGGACTTAGGACTGATGCACTACTTCCTAGAACAAGAGGTCTGGCAAAAGGCAGGTGAGATTTTCCTTTCTCAAGGAAAATACATTGTGAAGCTACTTGAGAGATGTGGGATGGTGGACTGCAAGTCTGTATCTACTCAGATGGAGATCAACTTCAAAAAGATATGTGGACATGTTGTTGGGATCAAATTAAAAAACCCTTCCAAGTATCGTCAACTTATGGGGGCCTGTTCTTGGTCAACTCCCATCCTGACATATGCTTCGTTGTGAACACGTTGAGTCAATTTATGGTTGAGCCTCATCAAATTCATTGGATTGTTGCTAACAATCTCTTGAGATATCTCTTCAAATTATGGGGGCCTTGATGTTCTTGGTCAACTCCCATCCTGACATATGCTTCGATGTGAACACATTGAGTCAATTTATGGTTGTGCCTCATCAAATTCATTGGATTGTTGCTAACAATCTCTTGAGATATCTCTAATTGGGCTAGTAGCGTGGTGGGTCATAAGAGTACATTTGGGTGTTGCTTCTCTTTGGGGTCTGCTTCAATATCTTGGATGAGCAGGAAGTAGAAATTGGTTTCTTTAAGTATAGTCGAGGACAAATGGATTGTTGTGAGTACAGCCTATTGTGAATCCGTTTGGTTGAGGAAGCTCTTCAGTGAGCTATTTGAGCATGTGTTGGATACCACAGTGATCTTCTGTGACCATCAGAGTGGGATTCGCCTATCAGAGAATCACGTGTTCCATGACCACTCCAAGCACATTGATATCAGTTATCACTTTATCTGGGATATGGTACAATAGGGAGAAATAAGGCTCCAAGACATTGGAACAAATGAGCAAGTCGCAAACATTCTCACGAAGCCTTTGGGGAAGTTCAAATTCTTAACCTTCCGAGAGATACTTGGAGTCATGGAATGACCCTCCTATGAGGTTCCCGTATGATTTGGACACTGAGATCTGGGAGATCCTGGGGTTTGGGGTACTTCTTGGAGCTATGAGCGACCATAGGGTGAGTAGTTCACCTTCCCCTAGTGGTGCACTAGATACAGGGTGAGTGGTTCACCTTCCCCTGTGATACCCCATGATGGTTGACATGTGTGTAGGGTGAGTGGTTCACCTTCCCCTATGATTATGGAAACATGTATGTAGGGTGAGTGGTTCACTTTCCCCTATGATTGTCATATTCATAGGATGAGTGGTTCACCTTCTCCCGCCAATGCACCAACACAAATCCTACCCATGGAGTCTGGGACTCACGGGAAGTACCTCTCATCTAGCCAATGAGTTGGGAAAATATGGTTAGGGACCATAGCACTATTGATGGATGCATCTTGTACTTTAGTACTCCCTATGACTAAGATGCATGGTGTTCAACAACTTGATTTGGGATCAAGGACTGAATTTTGTCAGTAGAGAGTGGTATGATCTTATGACTCACACTTAATCACTTCTTCATTATAAATTCATGTTTCAGTAGAGCAGAGTAGATCAGAGCAGTGATGATAGGATGGTAGATAGATTGGCAGGTGGAATTATCCCTAGTTGAGAGGGAGTGTTAAAATTGGAAACTAGGGCCAAATTCCACCTTAGGACAACTCATATTATGGAGATGATTATTGCATTGGATTCCTCTCTTCGAGAGGTCCAATTTTGATATAAATATCATCTCATTCTGACAAGCATAAGTGGAATTTTGAATTTATTCTCTCTCATGCACAAATTATCAAGGTCGGCCTTAGTCAAATGTAGGTTCAAGAAGCCCAATAGATGTGTGTCAACACCCTCAAGGAATTGTATAAATAGGAGTGACCTCTCTCCTCATTTAGATATCACTCATCACATCACACATCTCTCTCTCCTCTCTTGATTGGTCTGTATAGCTTGGAGACAACCTCTCTCTTCTTCGCACGTGTGGAAGGAGGTCGAATGTTTCTAGGACAGAACAGGCCGAATTTTTCTGGGACAGAACAACGTTGAACAGAGATTATTTGACCAAGTTTGACTTCAATTTTTAGGGAATAATTTAAATATTTTGAGGCCGCATTTATTGGCACAAATTTCGAGGTGTTTTGGGCAAGTTGACTTTATATTTGACCGCACAAATTATAGCATATTTTCTCTATCCTTTGACTAGGTTTGACCAAACTTCTTTTGGCTGATTTTGACTCTCCTGGAAGGCCGAATCAGACAATTGTTGGCCGACCTTCTTGGAGGACATTTTGATGATGATTTGACCAACGTTGACTTTCTGGTTAGGGTTGCAGTTGACTGTTGTTGACTGCTGATTTTTGTCAGCGTTGTTTAGGGAAAGTAAATTTGATATTTGTAATCTCTCTCTCTGTCTGAACTATTGAATAATAATAAGAAGATTCGATCAAAGTGTTTCCCCACATTGGGGTTTGTCCCTGGCATCCGCCAAATCTGGTGTCCTCTTGCCTTGGCTTGTTTTCTACATATGTTTTTATGTTCTATATGCATTTACTATCAATGTGATTAAGTTAAATTGATTGCTACTAGAAATATTTGGAATTGGGTTGCTAAAGGAACACTGAAGTAAATTGTGTTAAGCATAGAACATACCATTTTTATCTAAATTTAACAAAAGTTCATACCTCATGAACCAAGAAGAAGTAAAGTGAAGCCAAGATGAAGCAACTTTCTATGGAAGGGTTTTGGCAAATATTTTGAAGGGTTTTTTGCATTGTTCTTGGGAAGGGTTTCTAGTTTGTTTGAGGTCCGTTTTTGAGGGTCGAGTACAGGTGTATTTGGAGACCAAGTTATGGTGATGAGAATACCAATGTTTAGGCTTGCTTTAGGGCCAAGTTGTAGTTCTGTTATTTTAAGGCCAAGTTTCAGGAGATGAGTTTTGTTGTTTGAAGGCCAAGTTTCAAGGCTTGGTTCCATTGTTTGAAGGCCAAGTTTTAACATTTGAAGATCTAGTTTAGGCTTGGTTTGAATGCCAAATCCTAGTGTCTTGAAGGCCATGTTAAATCTTCATTTGAAGTCCAAATTTTGGTGCATTAAAGGTTGAGTTCAAGTTAGAGCCTGTGTTGGCTTGATGGGGCCTGACCCAGGTTTAGAAGTGATTTAGCCAAACAAATCCCAAAACTATCGGCCCTTTCGGCAATAGTCCATGGTGCATGGAGTGAGGTCTCACCTAAGGTAGTATGGGAGGGTGCTGGAACCAGGTTTCCACACCCTAGGGATGTCTTGATGAAGTCTAGGATGTTCGCAACCTGAACCCGCACGCTTGCTCTGCTCTGCGTAGCTGTTTGTGCTTCGTAACTTGTGCGATTGCTTCTACGCAGCTCTGTAAAGAGCGCGAATTTATCCTTACTATGTTATTATTATAGATCTTAACTTCATTGTGTGTACCCAGCATTATCATTAATCATTCAACATTCATAACAAGTGCATGCAATCATAAAACTATAAAGAGATGCATAAATATAATAGAAGCATAGACACTCTGATCTACGAACAGAAGCACAATATTCAAAATCAAACTTATCTTTATTAATTCTCTATCCAAGTACAATCCCAACTCCACCTGCGCACTCAGCTGCAGGGGTCTGTGCACACAGCTGTGGACTCTATCAGGACTCTGCAAACACAGCTGCAAAGCCTCTTCCTACTACTACAACCCAAGACTCGGACTTATAGACTCAAAGCTAATTCATCATCCAAGAACATCATATGACTTAAGACTAACTTTACACTTAGAGCCTTGCTCTATTTATACAATCCCATGGTTTGCGTACCATGGGTAGGCCGACATATCATACATTAATTTATATTTTCTTAGGGCGGACAACCCTAGACTCTCGCGCTCTGTGCGCACATTTCGCGAGGTATTTACATTACACTTGACTAAAATTTGGGCTTCAAGCCCCAAAAACCTGCTATGGGGGGAATCCACTTCCCAATGGGTCGCCAACACAATCATCGTGACTCGTCCTCGAGTCACTTGGTGTGGCGATCTTTGTACAAAGTCCATCCAACTTTGCATGTGCTGCGCTAAGGTCTGCAACTCACCATGTTGTCGTCGTCTCGATCTTCTCCATTTCTGCTTCCGAATCATCTGTGTTTGACTCGATTCTCTTCTTTGGTACCGGCTTCTCCTGCTTTTGTTTATAGTCCCGCACCCCTGTCCAGCTTCTCAGGTCCAAAGACTGTGCTTCGATCGATAGTTAGATAGCCGACCCACCCGTGTAGGGCTTCAGGCGACTGTTGTTTACTTTTCCTGGGAAGGATTCTCCATTAAGTTTGACTAGTTGGACTGCGCCCCCGTCTGTGACTTCTTTTACCACATATGGTCCTAACCAATGCATTCTGAGTTTCCCCGGAAATTTTTTGAACTTGCTGTCATATAGCAACACTAAATCGTTTACCTTGAATGTGCGTGACTTGATATGGCGATCGTGTCAGGCTTTCTCGCACTATTTTTGTACCTGCTGATGGAATCCCACTAGAAACCGTTCTTCCTCGAGTTCTTCTAATTGCGCAAGTCTCTCTTCCAAGGCTTCGTGGTCTGACATGCCTGTAATTGTTGCTATTCGCAAACTGGGTACGATGTATTCCATTTGCATGACTGCTTCCGTGCCATAGACTAACCAGAAAGGTGTTTGGCCCATCAACTTCTTACATGTGGTTCTGTATGCCCATAATAAAGCAGGTATGCGCATGTCCCAGTCGTTTTGCTATGTGTTACATACTTTGGTCAGTGCAGTCTCCAAATTTTTTTTGAATTCTTCTACTGTCCCATTAGCTTGCGGATGGTATGGTGTACTTTGTTGATTATACACTAGGAATTCCTCGATGAGTGCGTTGATGGTCTCATTCAGGAAGTGCGTCCTGCGATCACTCATTAAATTTTTTAGGCAACCAAACTATGTCAACATGTTGTCGAACAAATATTTCACAATTGTAGCAGTCGTGCAGTCCTTAACAGCTGTGCTTTCGCCCATCAAGTCAGGTACTCTGTCGCGGTGATGATGTAGCGCGCACCCGTCTTTCCCTATGGTTTGATTGGTCCCATAAAGTCGATTGCCCATATTTTGAATGGCTACAACATCATTTGTGGATTGAGTGGCATCTCATCCCTTCGTGATGGTTTCCTAGTCCTTTGACATACGTCACAGGCCCGACAGTGTGCTTTCGAATCTTGATGTAGGGTTGGCCACCATAGCCTAGAGTGAAGAATCTTCTGTGTTGTCGCACGTCCTGCATAGTGTCCTCCTGCAGCCCCCCCATGTGCTTCCATGAGGATCTGTCCTCGTTCAAATTCAAGTACATATCTTCGCAATAACTCATCGTTTCCCATTTTGTAGAGGTTTCCTACGATGACAGAAAATTTCGCCACACGCACCACCAATTCCTTCTTCTGTAGAAATGAATATTTCTTTGGTGCAATCCCTATGGTTAAAAAATGGATTATATCTTCGAATTGGCCATCCATGACACGTACTGCAAAGAGTTGTGCATCAGGTAGTCCTTCTTCCAAATTTGTTGGCTCCTTGCCTGTCTCAATTCATGGTAAGTGATCTGGTCCTGCATTTAAGCATCCCAGCGTTACGATAACCTCAAAGTCATATTCTTGAAACAGTAACAACCATCTACATATGCGCCCCCCAACACAATCTTGTTCACCGGGTATTTCAACGCGGAATGATCGGTATACATCTTGAAGTACCTGCCAAGTAAATAGTGTCAGTATTTCTAGAGTGCGTATACCATTGCCAACCCCTCACGCTCAATAGTAGAGTAGTTCTTTTCAGCTTTGGATAGTTGTCGACTCACAAATACGATTGGGTGATCCACTCCTTCCACGCCTTCCTACATAACTACAACTCCTAGCGTAATACACGACGCATCAACATGTACATGAAATTCTATGTCCCATTTTGGGAAGACCAGGATGGGAGCGGATGCCATTTTCTCCTTGAGAACATCCAATCTTTTCCTACAATCATCATTCCAACAATATCTAGCGTCCTTTTTCAATATTTTTTGCATTGGCGCTGTGATTTGTGCATAGCTATTGATAAACTTTCTAAAGTACCCAGTGTGGCCCAACATAGTGCGTACTTGTTTGACACTTCACGACACTTCCAGATTGAGAATAATAGGAATATTCACAGGATCCACCATCAGATCTTGTTTTCATACCACATGGCAGAGCAAGTTTCCAAAGGGGACAAGGAAGGTGCACTTTTTAAGATTCAACGCAATCTAGTGTCGTCGGAAAGTATCCAGCATCAACCGTAAGCTTGCAATGTGGTGTTTGATTAACCCAAATACAGTCCAATCATCTAGATAGACCTCCAAGAACTTGTGGATGTATTCCTTGAACAAGGCCACCACTACGCTTGAAAATATTGTTGGCGCATTCTTCAGTCCAAACGGCACAATGGTGTATTGAAAACAACGCCATTCGGTTGTGAAGGTTGTCTTGCTCCTATCTTCCGGAGCGATCTTGATCTGATGGTACCATGAGAAGCCATTCGTGAATGAGTAAGCTTCCTGACCGCCAACATTATCCAATACTTCATCTGCAAATGGTGTTGGGAATGGGTCGTGAACACAGACGTCGTTAAGCTTCCGAAGGTCCACACATATTCTAATTTCACCCTTTTTTTTTTCTCCTGTACTACCATAGGACTCACCCAGTCGGATTCTTCCACTGTTTCAATAATTCCGGCTCTAAGCAGTTTGTCTAGTTCTTTGCGGACATTTTCTTTATACTTCGGATTCAAATGGTAAGTTCGTTGCTTAACGGGCTTCATGTCTGGTTTCAGAGTGATCTTCATCATCCCTAAGTCGCCAATGATCCCCTTTAAGTCCGTGATTTTGGTCGAGAACAAATCTTAATATTCACGAAGTAACTTGGCGACCTTATCCACCATAGCATCGTCCCAATATTCCCCAAGTGTCATGTACTTCAGCTCTACATCTGTACCAATGTTTACCTACTTTGTTTTTAGCGGCGCAGTGATGTCGAGATCCTCAATTGATGGTCCTTGAACTTCGTGACACCCTTCAGTTTCTGGAATATTAATATTTCGGGGGTCGTCATCATCCTCCTCTACTTGCACATTATAACATTCTAGGGCACTGCTTAACTGGGTTGCCCATGCTGGTTGAACTACTTGCCATGGTTCCTGTGGTATTTTGAAGATGGCAGCTTTTACGGCTTGTAGCGCGTCATCAACAGTATCCGACCATCGGTCTTCAAATGTGAATGTTAACAAAAATCCCTCGCGCAAGACATCCCATTCGCCCGTACCATGTCAGAGTTCCGTCTCAGTATACCAGTTCATGGGTATGACATCTAGGGTATGGTAGAATAAGTGTACCCATTCAGGCTGAGGTTCTTCTCCATAGGCTTTGGTCCATTTAGCGAGGTACATGCATGGGTCATCTCACCCATTGTATTTATCCTCTATCCGTAGTTACGGTTTCCCAAATCGTAGGCACATCATCCTTCTACATCTGTGCCAGTTTTCAAAATTTCCTTGATGTGTTCCCCACCAGCGTGCAAGTGTCGCACGCAGCGCCCACTTCAATGCATTGAACCGTTGTTACTTTGGTACTACGATTTCGAACTTGCTCAAGAATTCATCCACCGTTGTTGTCAGTCCATCATATGTTGGAAAATCTCAAACCTAGGTTGTTACACAACGCAATGATCTAATCATCATGTTGCGATTCAGCGTTGTCGCTTCGTTCAACTGATTGTGCCAGCGCTTGTCTTCTTTGTCTGAATCCGCAGTGCAGGAACTTGCGCGCTCCCACGAGATCCTTCCATCTATAGTCGGATTCACCCAATCCTGATATTGCGCAGTTATCTTGTGGATATAGTCCAATTCATCGTCACTTCCATCGTTGCACACAAGTTCAATGTAGCGTGCTCCTTCGGCTGGTTCTAGCGGAACTACTACGCGTAGGGAATTTTTCTCGAATATGATGTTCCACTTCTTTAGGTTGATGACTCCATTCATATTAGTGGCCCAGTCTATTCCTAGAAACGCGGGATAAGAATTGTTGTCATCAACAATCTCTATTACTTCAAAGTCCGTTTGCGTGCTCGCGCCTTCGATATCAATAGTTACCCTTGGAAACCTCCCCATGGGAAAAATCTTCTATTGGTTCTGTTATCACTTAGATTTTCCTTGAAGTTGTCAAAATAAGAAAAGGGGTCCGAGGTAACCACAAACCAAATTTTAAGTACAAAATCTAGCCAATCTGTACTCAGAGAGGGCTCTCTCTTTATGATTTAGCTTTGTTTATAGGATATTAGGCTAGTTATGAAAGCTTGGGGGCTTTTGATTTTGCTTGGTGGTGGAATTCAGGAGCAAATGGATAGAACAAGGTATTTCAGGCCATTAGGCTATGGAGTCAACTGAGGATGGCTTAACTGGATCAGGTTGATTTCACAAAGAAGGGTTTCACGGGGCAAGATAGTTAAACAATAGACAAATGATAGATTAAAAGGGTGAAATGGTTTTGAAAGGGAGGAAGGGAAATTAAGAATCCTTCAACAAAGTTCAAGATGAGGGAAAATGGGCGATCATTAACAAAAAGCAATTAAGAATTTCTTGTTAAATGGCCACAATGATAAACTAAGAAGTAGGGAGCAATTAAGAATTCCCTACCTATGATAGCTTAGAAGAAAGCATTAAGAATGTAAACGATTTTAAAGACAAAATGCAGTAAAGCTCTTTCTGAAATATACTTTTTAGTTTATCATTCAGAAATGGAACACATGTGAAATATTCAAACAGTAAAACATAAGATATAGAATACTTATTTGTCTCTCGTTTGACTCATGAATCTTGTAAAAGTCCTTTGCTTTATTACTTTGTCCAGCCAACCATACAATAATTGTTCAACAGCACTTCTATTCCAAAATAAAGAGTCTACAGAAATGTCTAAGAATCCACCCACAGTACTTCAAATGAGGAAGTACTTATACAAAATTTACAATAAAATATCTCCTAACTGAGAGAGATATATTCTAGGAAAACTAACTATATTTTACATGAATATAGAGATAGATGGTATCGAAGATAGAAACTGAAAGTAAGCTGTTAGCTTGTTGTCCCTGTTTTTGTTGAAGGAGTTGGAGGCAGGCCCTATGATTGTTCATCTTGCTATCTTGCTCATAGTTCTATGTTGGCTGATTGTTTTCATAATTTCACTGATACTCTTTTACCTGTGACATATACTCTTTACCTGCTTTATCATCATTCACCGTCTTTTACCAAAATTGACTATGGTAACTATTTCAATTTACTTTTTACCAAGGTAAATCATAATATTTCTGTCATGTCGGTCCACCAATCATCTCTTGGTATCCTGGTCCTTGTTAGCTTCCTGAATATTTCATCAAATTCTGTGTATTTTACAAAATTTGGTTGTACTGGAAACAAATGTTTCAATTCATGCTCAACATAAAAATCATAGAGAACTATCCCTGTAGGTAATGTTTTGGGTGCAGATGAACTGGCAGATGAAAGGGCTTGGTTTTTTGCATACTGATCCAATTTGTCGATATAATCATCCTGAATCATCAATTTATCATTGATTACTAAAGGACTTGGAAGTCCTTTAGACTGTAAGATGCCAAATTTTTCCATAAATTCATTTATGTCTTCCTGCATATTTTGACATTTTCTTTCCAGGTTCTGCATCAGAGTCCTCTTGGTTAAGACTTTCTTGATTTCTAAGATGGTTCTAGTCCGGTCTTCAATATTCAGCTATTCCAATTGATGCATGTTTCTGCTGTTTAGAAAGTTTATTAAACTAATAGCTTCTTCAGGCTTCCCTCCTAGCTCTTCCTTGGTTTTTTCAATCTCTTGAAGAGAAAATTTGACTAAGTCAATCTATTCAAAAAATTTGAATTGATGACCACATCATTGATTGATTGAGTGATGTTGGTCCATAATATTTTCTTGATATATGTTAAAGGCTTTTCAAATGTGAGATCCTTTTCTAGTGTTTTTACCTGTTGAGCCAAGCCTTTGTTTTTCCTCACTTCTTCAGAAAAAATTGATTTTTGACACATCATACTTCTGCTCTAAAGTAACGAATTTCAACTTTACCTTTTGCAATTCAGAAGCTTGGAGTTTCATTTCCTCCATGGACTTGATTAATTCTTCAATGCTCTGGCTTGAAGTTCCTACCTATGTTGTACTTGTACCTATACCTGTAACTCCAATAGTTTCAGTTGTTTCCAAAGGGACATTTGGTGCTAGAGCAGTTGCCAACGTGGAAGGGACTATTGTAGAAACCACTGGTACTACATTTTGAGGCTGAGAGGTCGACTCACTCTGCCTGCTTTGTAGTGTTTTTCTAATTCATGCTTTATCTCCTTTAATTTTTTATTTAGCTTGAGGACCAATTCCATAAGCTCTTCTTCAATCTTCTTTTCAATTACTTCAGCAGTCTGTGGATGCATAAGGGGTGGCAATTTCAATTGTTTTCTTAGGGAAGCTATATCTTCATTTTTCTTCTTTATTAGGGCCTCTGCAGCTTTGACATCCTTTGGGTTATGGCCCAATCCAATAATCAAATCCTCCAATGATTTGATTATGTTGTCCTTTGCCTGTGAGGAGGCTCTTTCTAACTGCAATTGAGTAGTGGTATTGTTCAGTGAATTCTCCAATCTGTGTGCCATCATGGCCTTTCTTGTCAATGTGGAATAAACCATTTCCCCTGTTTTCTTATGCAATTCTATTTGATCTATGGGGTGAATATCTTTGGCCAAGACCTCAAAATTAGTTTTGAGGTAGTCTGCAATTGATTTGGGCTGCTGTATTGTAGGCTTTAGAAAACTCATCTTCATTTTTCCTTCTTTGATGTCATAAGCTGACATCAACCTGGTTTGATTGGTAGGAGCCATCTTCAAGTATTGAGTGTAAGCTTGGGCCTTTAGCTGTTCATTTTTGGCCTTTATTTCCTTGAATTTTTCTTTGATGTCTAAGGTCTTGTCAGATGAAGACCTGAAAGATGAAACTTCAGTACTTTGTTGTCTTTCAAGCTCCTGTCTTTGTGAACTAGAAGGTGTCCCACCTACTGGGAAAGTATGTAGACTGTCTCCACCTTCTTTTCTCAAACTCCCTATTGTTTCTTCAAAAAATTCTTCTTCTGAATGTGGATTTAGCCTGTGCCTCTTAGCACCAGGCTGGTCTGAAGGACCACTGGTAGGGGTAGCTACTTCCCTGTCTCTTTTTAAGCTCTTTTCCTCATTCAGAGGAGTCTGTAAAACTGGGGGGTCTCCCATTTTAACCTGAGTTGGATGGGACTATGGTGGAGCATGTTCACCAAATATTTCAGGCTGCTTTGACATGTCCGATTGTCCTGATGTTGGAGTACTGGTCCCCTGTTCTTTTCCCTGTGGTGGTTCTGCAAGGGGTGCACTAGTTTCCTGGGAGTGCCTTTGAGAGTTCTTTGCTGTAGAGGCACTAGTTCCTGGTGTTGGCTTCTGAGCAGTTCCCACTGGTACCTGTTCACAAGAGTCTAGGTCAGGTCTCTTTTCTAGGTCTCTCATTACATTCTCTACATTAACCTGATCATTGTCCCTCTCAACTAGAGTTCTTTCCCTCCATTCATCCATATTTTCATATTGCTCTATTTCATGGATTCTGTGATGAAAATATGGTAGACAACCTATGTTTCATTCTCCTGTCACAAATGAAACTGTGTGGGTCATATCTCCAACCAAAACTTTTATTTAATTTCAAGTGTTCTAGGATTTCTTCTGCTTCTTTGCCTGCTTCTCTATTGTTGCAGACAAATATGCCTAAGTGATTTTTAATTCTCAATTGTGCTTTCTTCTTGGCCCTGGTAAAGTCAATCTGATCAGAGTTTATCATTTTTCTATAATACTCCAATGCAAACAACCTCATAGGAACATATTTTGGTAGTTTGAATGGAGGAAGTTCACAACCATATATTCTGATCTCTGTGTGATTCAGGTACAAGTACCAGTCACCTATTTTGTACTACTTGGATAGCTAAAGGATTATTTTGATTTCATCACTAATCCTAGGATGAGGATTTCCTGTTAGCATGGTGGTCACTGGGTGGACAAACTAGTTAATGAATTCATTGTATGAATAAGGACAAGAAAATGAATGGTGGAAGATAGAAGTCCAAAAAATGACTGATTTGGGATTACCCTTTGTATCAAGTTTATTTACAGAGAATGGGAACTTGTCAGACTGATAGTAAAGGATAAGGTGATATATGAATGTGGAATACTTGAATACTTTTTCATTTTCCAGCCTCATGAACTGGTCATGGATTTTCTCAGCAATGAATGCAGCATAGTTGTACTTGACAGCAGGAGGCTGACCAAGGGTAAAAATGGACATTAAAACTAGGGTCAATTCATCCACATACTCACTAGTATTGAAACCCATGACTGCAGCTATCATATCAATTATAGTTTTACCTGTCTCTGTGAAGAAAACTGACAAATAGGGAGGGGGATTTTTGGGTTGATGTTGCTTATCCACAAAAGTCTGGCAAAGGTGACTGAGTTCAGATTGGGACAATTTAGATGATTTTTCTAGCAAATCTCCAAGGGAAATGGGTGTGAGGTCTTGACTGGGCTGAAACTGAAGCATCTCATTAATTGAGTCTGTAGTAATTGTAAAGAGAATAGTTTGATTAGGGAACATTAATGCTCTGAGGTTGGGATCACAATTGGCGTGACACAGATGGATAATGTCAGGGAAAATGCGTACAGAGGGAGAATGTACATTGGGAGATTTGATTCCCAAAGTCCTATGGTATCATAGCCATTTATGTAATTGTCCCAGCATTGGAAAAATACTTTCAAGTGGTCTTTATCAGTATCCAGGTCTTTTATTTGAAAATCTTTATCTGCTAGGGGTAGATAATCCAAATCACGGTGAGGGGTAGTGATAGGTGCTACATTGAGGGCCACGGGGGTTTCCATTCTAGTTCTTGTGGATTCAGATAGGAAACTGGGGTTTTTATGTGAAATTGGTGAAAACAGAAGGTCTTGGGAACTTCAATTCTAAATGCGGCAACTAAATTATGATGAAATTTGGGGTTTTCCAATTAATTACAGAGGAAAGCGAGCATTTACAGGGTTTCTATACAGAAACTAGTAAATACCTCTTTTTAGTGATGGGCAATGGAATGTAGGTTCACTAGGTGAAAATGGCAAACTTGGAATGACGTCAAATTGCAAGTTTGTGGGTGGTTGACAGTTGGGTGTACAAGCTAGTCGACTTCAATGTTCAGGTTGCTCCATGCATGCGTTTTTCGGAAATAAGGATGAAAAATTGATTATCTTTGTTTTTTATGCAAATTCAACTTTTGGCGAGTTCAGGATTTGGATAGATGGCGTCAACAGGAAAATGATTTGACGTTTTTTTGGTAGCGGGAGGCGGTAAGTGGTTTTCATCGCACCGCTAGTGGAGGGGAGGTGGTATTTGGGTGCGACCGCGCGATTCCACACGATGAGTGACACATAGCAATGGCACTATTCAAAAAACCACTCGCCATCACGTGTTAAAGGTTGATCGTGGAGGGTCGTGCGATATGCATGACAACCGTCGGATCTGCGGGATCTGATCGGACGGCTATCAGGGAGGTGAGGTGGCAGAAGGTTAATGGAGGGCGGGCCCAACATAATTAAAGGTTTTTAATTACATCGGGGGCGATGTGATTGGTCGAAGAAGTTATTAATTAACCGTGGGGGTTAATTAATCCTTTTATTAGTATGGCGGGGGTCGGGCTCTTAATTAACTACAGATTAGTTAATTAATCCCGTTTATTGACTGTATTATGGTTATATTTAACTGAGGGGTGGGATATATAGAAATTTAGGGATTTTGTTGTATTTATAATAATACGGGAGTGGGTAACTTTTATATAGGGGAATTATATAATAATAACATTAGTAGTTAATATGACTATGGAATGCGAAGTGCGCTAAGTACATGTTTCCAAAAGCATTTCATCATATAACATTACTTAGGCTAATCGAATATGAGGGTTTTTATGGAAAGTGTTTTATTTTCCCTAAGTAAAATAGGATTTTACTTAGGAAAAGGTTTGTTAGGGAAATGAATAAGTTATGAAGGGGTGAAATTATTAATGAAGGTGCTTAAGTGCTTAGGCATTATAAATTATTGGGCTGAGGGTCCAGTCTCTCCAAAAATTAGAGAAATGCTCTGAGCCCCTCTAACTTGACAGATACCTTGGCACTTAGGGGAAATTAGTGAAAATCTAGGGGAAATGAGTAGGGAAGTTAATTATTTTTTACTTTTCTTGCTTGATGTGCCTTCCATGTGATACATGTCTTTGCCTTGTGATGAAAGTAAAATATTTACACATTTAAATTTATCATTCACTACATATTATTCTGCAACCATCATCTACTTACCCTACCTACTTTAACCTAGCATTTTCACTTCTTTATTAGGGTGCACTTAGACTGGCAAACCCTTTTCAAATTTTCTTTTCTTTTACATGGTGATGCCTATCCAAGTCTACACTTATTACATCCAAGGGCTTAGATTAAATTGTTGAGCTCCTTTTTTCACTCTACCTATCTACTTATCTACCAAGATTACACTATTTGGTCAGATCTTATTCTCTATTTCTACAACATGAAATTGAAAATATGAACTAGCCAAGCTTAAACTGTTTGACTATTCATGCATTGTGGCATAAGTGACAAGCTGCACACAATTTTATTATACAAAAGTAAAAAGTAGTGGCATTTAGACTTGCACACTTTCTTGGTCTTTTCTTTTTGTTGGGGTTCATTTTCTTTCATTTTTTTGACCTCTTTTTATTCTTTTCACCCTTTGATTTTTCTTTTAGGGTATACCCTCTTTACATTTTTTAAATTTTTTTATTTTTTACAAATATGGAAAACCTTTGCAACAAGTAAAGGTATGAACATATTACAAAGCTAAACTAAGTCAATCATGATATATGACACCTATTGGTATAGGGGCATAACAATGGCTCCACTTGGGGATGGCTTTTCCTGGTGGAAAGTCAAGAACAGTAGATCAGTGGCCTCTTAATGACTTTGACTGTGCTCTGCAATCTTCTTTTGCTTGCTGCTTTATTGTATGTATGACAGTGATACTTCTGAAGCTTAGGGCCTTCTCTTCAGGCTTCAACTCCAAAACCTTACTGTCCAATCAACACTATGGCATTACAAAGAATATAATATGTACTGTGAAGGACATGGTAACATTAGTAAGTAGGATCAAAGTAATGCTTTAACATCTGACCATTGATTGGTCCTTCTTACCATCTAACTCTTTAATAAAATATGCATTATTTCCTTTGAAAGCATAGATGATGTATGGTCCTTTCCATAAGAAGTCAAACTTCCCATGTTTCCCCTTGTCCTCTATTCTGGAATCCCATCTTAACACTTTATCTCCAAGGTAGAAATATTCTGCCTTGGTTCTTCTGTCAAATATCTTCTTAAGCTTCTCTTGTAACACTTGGGATCTTTGGTACACCTCCTCCATGGTCTGCTGCAAATTGATAGTCTGGTTTATCCTTCTTTCAATATCATTAGGTTCCACTAGAGCTTCTTGGAGTATTTTCATGACAGGAACTCCTAATGATGAAGGAAAGATGACCTCCATGCCATATACTAACTCATAAGGACTGGTTCCAATGGATTTTTTGGTTGTAAGCCTGTCTGCCCACAAAGAATTGATCAGTTTTTTGTTCCAAGTTTTCTTGTTTTCTTCCAACAGTTTTTTGATGATATTAATTAGACTCTTGTTGGAAGATTTGGCCAATCCATTCCCTTGAGGGTAGTAGGCTGTGGAATGGCCCAGTGTAATATGATACTTGTTACAGAAACTAATCATTTTCTTTGACTTGAAAGTTGTAGCATTATCAGTAATGATTTTAGTGGGGCAACCAAACCTGGACAATATATTGGTCTCTAGGAAACCTATGATCACAGTGTCATTGGCCTGTCTAGAAGGAATGGCCTCTATCCATTTAGTAAAATAGTCAGTGGCAGTGAGTATCCATTTGTGTTGGCCTGAAGAGGGTGGATGGATTTCTCCAATGAAGTCAAGACCCCATTGTTGAAAAGGTTTCTCGGTGGAAATAGGTTTTAGGGGTAAAGGTAATAATTTTCTCTTTCCTTCAAAGATTTGACATTTATGGCAAGAAGTTACAAATCTTTTCACATCTGCAAACAAGGTTGGCCAATAGAATCCAGCCCTTAGGATCTTATCTGCAGTTGACTTCCAATAGAGATGTCCACCACAGTCTCCTACATGAAATTCTTGGAGAGCCTTGTCAACTTCATCTTTTAATAAACAATTTAACAATATTCCTTCATGATTTTTCCAAAAAAGAGTATTATCTAAGATACAAAACTTTGAAGCTTTCATTTTTAAAAACCTATTCTTGGTTCTGGATAACCCTGGAGGAGCCTGCAGGTTTTGTAAAACATAAATTACATCAGCATACCAAGGTGAGTCTGAAAAGGCCTGGCTGATTTGTGGAGTCACCATCTCCTGCTCATTATCCAGTTCATTTATGTCTAGGGCTTGACAATTAGTTTCTGCCATGAGTTTGGCCAATCCCTAACCTTTTATTAGTTTTTTAGCTTTTATCTCTATATCATACTCTAAGATGGTGGCTATCCATTTACCCCTTTTTCCATCAATTCCATCCTGAGTTAGGATGTTTTTGACAATTGCATTAAGAACATAAGCTATCACATGAGAGTATAATATGTAGACTTTGAAGTCTTTAATGGCTTTTACCAATGCAAAAGCTTGTTTCTCCATTATTTTGTATTTTAATGATGCATCTCTGAGTGCTTTACTAAAAAAGGCTATAGGTTTTTCACATCCTTGATCATCCTTTTGTAATAAAACTGCAGCTATGGTGTGTTTTGATGCAAAAGAAAAAATGATGAAGTCTCTATCAAATTGTGGACTGGTGAGGACTGGTGTTCTGGTTAAGGCCATTTTAATTTCTTCAAATGATTGCTTGGCCTCTATTGTCCATTTGATACTTGAATCCTTTTTTAGCATGTTATTTAGTAATCTAATGAGTTCTGCTAAGTTAGAAATGAATCTTCTTAAAAAAATTATCTTCCCTAGGAAAGCTTGAAGTTCTTTAATACTTCTTGGATGAGGTATCTGTAGAATAGCTTCGATCCTAGAAGGGTCAATTCGAATGCCATCTTTGGAAATGATGTGACCTAAAAGTTTACCCTCCTCCAAACCGAATAAGGACTTCTTTGGATTCAAATAAATACCATATTTTCTGCATTTTAAAAAGACTTTCCTGAGATGGTCCAAGTGTTGTTGATCTGATTTAGAAAAAACAATTAGATCATCCAGATATATAACAAGAAAATCATGAATTTCTTTGGCAAAGGAAATGTTCGTTTCCCTTTGGAAGGTTGCTCCTGAATTTTTTAGTCAAAATAACATTTTGATGTACATAAAAGTGCCCCATAGTGTTGTAAAAGTAGTTTTCTCTTCGTCATCAGAATGAACCAAGATTTGGTTATATCCTGAAAACCCATCTAAAAGCGAAATTCTAGAAGAACCCACTATCCTTTGCAAAATATGATCCATTTTGGGTAAAGGATTGTTATCTTTAAGAGAGACCTTATTTACATTTCTCAGATCAACACATAACCTTATTTCCCCAGTCTTCTTCCTAGTAGGTACCAAGTTAGACACCCACTCTGAAAATCTAATAGGGGCAATAATCCCTGCTTCATACATGCGTTTAATTTATTTCTCAATCAATGGTAATAGCACAAGGTTAATTCTTCTGAGTTTTTGCTTAAAGGGTTTTTGGTTTTCTTTCAGAGGTATAGTATGCTGAATAATAGAGGTGTCATAGGACTTTAAATCCTCGTAACTCCAGGAAAAGACATCCTGGAATTCCCTCATAAGTTCAACATACTTTAGCTTCTGGTCAGGAGGTAAATATTTTGACAATTTTATCATTTTTGGATTGTCCTCAGTTCCTAAATTGTATTCTTCAATATCTGCTTTTAATGGTTCCATTTTAGGTTTCTTGGGAATGTCATTGGAATCAAACAAATCTTCTAGAGGAGTCAATCCTTTGGGCAGATGATTGTCTTTTAGGTTGATAACCTCTGTTTCTTCTTCAATTATCTCATCTAGGTCCATTTGTTTCAGATCTTGAACTTCTTTTTGGGTGAATTTTGTGGGATGAAGCATATTTATTGAACTTTCTTTGAAAATGTTTGTTTCTACCTCATCTATTAGATTAGAATTAAAAAATGTATCAACATCTACGTTACTATTAGAAAACTCTTCATCTAAAGTTAAAAATTTATTGATCTGCTCATCACTATAAAAAACCTGTCAGTTCTTCAGATTATCAGGGATGGTTGGTCTGTGCCTAATTTCAACAGTATACTAATGATTAAGTTGAAAATCTATTTTGCAGGTGCTGGTAAACATGTCCAGGCTGTGGGCTTACATGTTGTGTTTTCTAGGAATAGTTGCAAGCTGAGTTTCCAAAAAAGTATTGAGAATTTCTATGATTGTTCCTCTATAATATCCTAGTCTAGGATCCCTAGTTGAGTAAGTTCCTTTAATTTGTTTGATTATTAATTTTGAATCCCCTATGACAGACACTCTGATTGCTCCTAATCTTTTGACAAGTTTAAGACCCAACAAGAGAGCCTCATATTCTACTATGTTATTGGTGCACTTAAAATTTAATCTGTAGGCATGGCCTTCAGCATGATCATTTTCTAAATTGTACACCCAAACTCCTGCTCCTACCCCTAGTTTATTGACTGAGCCATCAAATTCTAAATGCCAAAGGATTTCATGCTCATAATTGGTGTCTGGGGTAGTAGGAACTTGTTTAACAGTGGGATCTGGTTTTTCATTCTCATCTGATTTTTCTTTGTTATCTGATATTTCCTAAATATGAACACTTGATTTTTCTTTTTTAATTTCTTTTGGTTCTGCTGCTAAAAATTCTAAAGTATTGGAAGGATTGGTTTCTACATTGTAAAGAATGAACGAGTCCATATCAGAGTGTACTGAGTAGATGGGGAAATTTTGGGGTCTTTCTTGACTACTGACTACGTATTTCATCAATGTTTCTCTGTATAGTTTCTTTGGTTGTCCAAAAATTGATATAGTAGCATATGACATATCTAATTGAAGAGACCCCTGAAGTTTAGCACCCCAGGATCTAGATAATAACATGCCATATTTGGGTGGTATATCTGCTACCACTATATCCATTAAAATTGTTTTTGCAGGGTATTGAACCAATGAGACACACAAGTCTTTTATCAATCCTAAACATCTCACCTGACTAGAATCAAAAGAAAACAAATCTTTGTATGGTCTAGTGATGTCTAGGTCTAGCTTTTCCATTACAGACTTGGGCATGAGATTATGAGATGCCCCAAAGTCAAACATGGCATTGTGAAGAATCTTATCATGTATGTTTAAGCTCACATAGAAGGGAGGAATTCCTCCTTCCAATGGTTTTCCATTCACTTCTGGGCCAAAGATTAATTCGGGCTGGTCATCAAAAGGATTAATTGAATCTTCAGTTCCAGTAATTTTCGGTGATCTATAGATTTGAGTTCGATAGGCATTATGTTTAGCTAATTAAGATAGTGGGACAACAATTTTGAGCTTACCTACTTCAGCTTCCAGATTAAAGGGTTTTTCTATTTGGGCTTTTGGATTTCGAGCAACAGTATTTTCTATGTTTTCTGTGTTTCTATGTTTTTTTCCTTTTTGAGGAGTGGAATCATGATTTGCTAATTCTCCTAGATCAACTTTTGGAGGTTCTTCCACAGTTCCCTTGGAAGGAAGGGAAGTGGAGGGTTGTTTATTGTTTGTTTGATTATCAGAGACATTCAATTATGGGGTTAGAAGGATTAGTGTTTGATCTAAAAAGAATATGTACAGGTGTGGTGACTGTTTTACCTTTTTTGGGCTGATTTGGAATCTTTTGCTTGTTTGCTCCAGGGACATCAATTCTCCTAATTCTTAGGTTGTATTGCTTTTGCACTTCAAAGATCGCTGTGTCATATCCTTCCCTAAAGTCGAATGGTTCCCTTGATTGTGTTTGAAATTGTTTAAGTATATGAGCCTCTTGATCCTCTTGGGTCAAGAAAACTTCTCTTTCATTACTAAGTCCCATCAGATTAATTTGAGTATCTTCTTCTGGTTCTTCTTAGTTGGAAGCTTTTGCATTATTCTCTTGGAAAGGGGGTCTAATGTTTTGGTCAGGACCACTCTTCCCAGTGTTCGGGTTTTGATTTTTCCTGAAATTAGGATTTCTCCCTATGTTGGTTTGCTGACCATCCCGAGGAGCTTTCCTTTCAGTTGTTTCTACTCTGTCACCTAGTCTATCCATCCATTTAATTATGGCATGTAGCTTTTGTTCAAAGAGTGAGATTTCTTCTTTTAATGGTATCCTCCTTTCACTCCTAGCCTTGGCTCTTTTAGATATCAGGTTGGCTTCAACACTGACTGTTATACTTTGCATATCTTCCAAAGTAGGGGGAGCTCGTTCTCTCAACTGGAAAGCCATATCAGAATCAAATCCATCTGGGAATTTGATTAAGGCTAAACCTGGTGGGGGTCTAATATTTTGAGGAATGGCATTATAGACACTGTTGAATCTAGTGCAATAATCCTACATAGTTTCTTGTGTTCCTCTCTTTAGGTTTTCGTATTCAGATAGAATCTGAAGAAGGTCTTTCTTTTTCTCCCATCTGTTCAGGAGTTGTCAATAGAGAGTTGCTACACTATCTATATTTTTTGCTGCTAAACCTTTGAACCAGGTTCTAACTTCCCCAGATAAACTCTGAACGAATATTCTCATTTGCACATCATCAATATCTATTTCATAAATTTCAAAATAATCAGTCATCTTCTTGGTGTGTTGTTGGGCTGTATAGGTACCAGTGCCATCAAAAGTAGTGATCATACTTTGGTAATCCTGGGGCATGGCACCTAAGTTTTTTGGTAGTACCAGGGGGGCATATCTGTTTGCCATTGTTGTAGGTAATGGTGAAACAAAAGCTTTGGTTGGAATAACAGTGGATGTTTGAGTTGCGGATGGAGAGCTAGAGGTGATGGTCTAATGTGGAGTAGTTTGAGGTTGAGATGGAAATGATGACGAGTTTGCAGAAATAGTAGTGATTACAGAGGGATTAGGTGTTCCTTCAGTGGTAAGATCAAATTGTGGGGAGTTCTGAAAATATCTATCAATTGACAAATTGGCTGCTTGGAGCTCTAATTATCGAATGAACTCTAGGTCTTGGACTAGGTCAACTAATTTAGATTTAGTTGAAGTCCTAAACAAAGAGGTTTCAAAGTATTCGTCAAAGGGTTGGTCTTCAAGGTAAATCCACCTAACAGGACAAGATGAGGATCTAAAGGTGGGTCGAGGACTAACAGAACTTTCTTGTCTCCTAAGAATTCTGGGGATCAGATTAGGGTTCTCAAATACTTGTGGCGGATTGGGATCAGGATTAGCTCTAGTGTAACGAGTCCTTTCTAAAGCCAGATTTTTGGGTTTTGTTTTTTTATTTTCTTAACTGATATCAAAACAACTTCTATGATTTCTTTAAGATGCTTTACATTTAGGGTTTAAACTTTCTTAAAGATTTGTTTTGACTGAGGATTTGGTCTCCCCAGTATGGTCGCCACTATGTTATCACTCAGATTTTCCTTGAAGTTGTCAGAAGAAGGAAAGGGGTCCGAGGTAACCACAAACCAACTTTTAAGTACAAAATCTAGCCAATATATACTCAAAGAGGGCTCTCTCTTTATGATCTAGCTTTATTTATAGGATATTAGGCTAGTTATGAAAGCTTGGGGGGTTTTGATTTTGCTTGGTGGTGGAATTCAGGAGTGGATGGATAGAACAAGGTATTTCAGGCCATTGGGCTATGGAGTCAATTGAGGATGGCTTAACTGGATCAGGTTGATTTCACAAAGGAGGGTTTCACAGGGCAAGATAGTTAAACAATAGACAAATGATAGCTTAAAAGGGTGAAATGGTCTTGAAAGGGAGGAAGGGCAATTAAGAATCCTTCAACAAAGTTCAAGATGAGGGAAAGTGGGTGATCATTAACAAAAAGAAATTAAGAATTTCTTGTTAAATGGCCACAATGATAAACTAAGAAGCAAGGAGCAATTAAGAATTCCCTACCTATGATAGCTTAGAAGAAAACATTAAGAATGTAAACGATTTTAAAGACAGAATGCAGTAAAGCTCTTTTTGAAATATACTTTTTCGTTTATCATTCAGATATGGAACACATGTGAAATATTTAAATAGGAAAATAGTAAAAAATAAGATATAGAATACTTATTTGTCTCTTATTTGACTCATCAATCCCGTAAAATTCCTTTGCTTTATTACTTTTCCAGCCAGCCATACAATAGTTGTTCAACATCACTTCTATTCCAAAATAAAGAGTCTACAGAAATGTCTAAGAATCCACCCACAGTACTTCAAATGAGGAAGTACTTATACAAAATTTACAATAAAATATCTCCTAACTGAGAGAGATATATTCTAGGAAAACTAACTATATTTTACATGAATACAGAGATAGATGGTCTCAAAGATAGAAACTGAAAGTGAGTTGTTGGCTTGATGTCCCTATTTTTGTTGAAGGAGTTGGAGGTAGGCCCTATGATTGTGCATCTTGCTGTCTTGCTCATAATTCTGTGCTAGCTAATTGTTTTCATACTTTCGCTGATACTCTTTTACCTGTGACTAATACTCTTTACCTGCTTTATCGTCATTCACCTTCTTTTACCATTGACTATGGTAACTATTTCAATTTACTTTTTACCAAGGTAAATCATAAGATGTCTGTCATATCGGTCCACCAATCATCTCTTGGTATCCTGGTCCTTGTTAACTTCATGAAGATTTCATCAACTTCTGTGTATTTTACAAAATTTGGTTGTACTGGAAACGAATGTTTCAATTCATGCTCAACATAAAAAGGGTTCTCCAAACTATCATAGAGAACTCTCCCTGTAGGTAATTCTTTGGGTGCAGATGAACCGACTAGGATGTTTGCATACTGATCCAATTTGTCGATATAGTCATCCTACCTCATCAACTTATCATTGATGACTAAAGGACTTGGAAGTCGTTTACTCTATAAAATGCCAAATTTTTCCATAAATTCATCTGTCTTAATGTATATTCTGACATTTTCTTTCCAAGTTCTACATCACAATCCTTTTGGTTAAGACTTTCTTGATTTCTAGGATGGTTCCAGTCCTGTCTTCAATATTCAGTTGTTCCAATTAATGCCTGTTTCTGCTATTTAGAAAGTTTATTAACCTGATAGCTTCTTCAGGCTTCCCTCCTAGCTCTTCCTTGGTTTTTTCAATCTCTTGAAGAGCAACTTTGACTAAGTCAATCTGTTAAAAAATGATTTGAATTGATGACCAAACATCATTGATTGATTGAGTGATGTTGGTCCATAATATTTTCTTGATATCTATTAAAGGCTTTTCAAATGTGAGATCCTTTTCTAGTGTTTTTACTTGTTGAGCCAAGCCTTTGTTTTTCCTCACTTCTTCAGCAAAATTGATTTTTGACACATCATACTTCTGCTCTAAAGTAACGAATTTCTCCTTTACCTTTTTCAATTTAGAAACTTGGAGTTTCATTTCCTCCATGGACTTGATTAATTCTTCAGTGCTCTGGCTTGAAGTTCCTACCTGTGTTGTACCTGTACCTATACTTGTAACTCCAATAGTTTCAATTGTTACCAAAGGGACATTTGGTGCTAGAGCAGTTGCCAACGTGGAAGGGATTGTTGTAGAAACCACTAGTACTACATTTTGAGGCTAAGAGGTTGACTCACTCTGCTTGCTTTGTAGTTTTTTTTCTAATTCCTGCTCTGTCTCCTTTAATTGTTCATTTAGCTTGAGGACCAAGTCCATAAGCTCTTCTTCAGTCTTCTTTTCAATTACTTCAGCAGTCTGTGGATGCATAAGGGGTGTAAATTTCAACTATTTTCTCAGGGCAGCTATATCTTCATTTTTCTTCTTTATTAGGGCCTCTACAGCTTTGACATCCTTTGGGTTATGGCCCAATCCAATAATCAAATCCTCAAATGATTTGATTTTATTGTCCTTCGCTTATGAGGAGGCTCTTTCTAACTGCAATTGAGCAGTGGTATTGTTCAGTGAATTCTCTAATCTGTGTGCCATCATGGCCTTGCTTGTCAATGTGGAATAAACCATTTCCCATGTTTGCTTATGCAATTCTATTTGATCTATGGGGTGAATATCTTTGGCCAAGACTTCAAAATTAGTTTTGAGGTAGTCTGCAATTGATTTGGGTTGCTAAACTGTAAGCTTTAGAAAACTCATCTTCATTTTGCCTTCTTTGATGTCATAAGTTGACATCAACCTGGCTTGATTGGTAGGAGCCATCTTCAAGTATTGAGTGTAATCTTGGGCCTTTAGCTGTTCATTTTTGGCTTTTATTTCCTTGAATTTTTCTTTAATGTCTAAGGTCTTGTCAGATGAAGCCCTGAAAGATGAAACTTTAGTACTTCGTTGTCTTTGTGAAATAGAAAGTGTCCCACCTACTGGGAAAGTATGCAGACTGTCTCCACCTTCTTTTCTCAAACTCACTGTTGTTTCTCCAAAAAATTCTTCTTCTAAATGTGGATTTAGCCTGTGCCTCTTAGCACTAGGCTGGTCTGAAGGACCACTGGCAGGGTTAGCTACTTCCCTGTCTCATTTTAGGCTCTTTTCCTCATTCAAAGGAGTCTACAAAACTGGAGGGATCTCCCATTTCAACCTGAGTTGGACGGGACTGTGGTGGAGCCTATTCACTAGAGATTTCAGGCTGCTTTGACATGTTTGATTGTCCTGACGATGGAGTACTGGTCCCCTGTTCTTTTCCCTGTGGTGCTTCGGCAAGGGGTGCACTAGTTTCCTAGGAGTGCCTTTGAGAGGTCACTACTATAGAGGCACTAGTTCCTAGTGTTGGCTTCTAAGAAGTTTCCACTGGTAAATGTTCACAAGAGTTCAGGTCAAGTCTCTTTTATAGGTCTCTCATTACATTCTCTACATTGACCTGATCACTATCCCTCTCAACTAGAGTTCCTTCCTTCCATTCATCCATATTTGCATATTGCTCTATTTCAGGGATTCTGTGATGAAAATATGGTGACAACCTATGTTTCATTCTCCTGTCACAAATGAAATTGTGTCGGTCATATCTCCAACCAAAACTTTTATTTAATTTCAAGTGTTCTAGGATTTCTTCTACTTCTTTGCCTGCTTCTCTATTGTTGCAGACAAATGCGCCTAAGTGATCTTTAATTCTCAACTGTGCTTTCTTCTTGGCCTTGTTAAAGTGAATATGTTCAGAGTTTATCATTTGCCTATAATACTCCAATGTAACCAATCTCATAGGAACATATTTTGGTAGTTTGAATGGAGGAAGTTCACAACCATATATTCTGATCTCTGTGTGATTCAGGTACAAGTACCAGTCACTTATTTTGTACTGCTTGGATAGCTGAAGGATTCTTTTGATTTCATCACTAATCCTAGGAGGAGGATTTCCTGTCAGCATGGTGGTCACTAGGTGGACAAACTGGTCAATGAATTCATTGTATGAATAAGGACAAGAAAATGAATGGTGGAAGATAGAAGTCCAAAAAATGACTGATCTAGGATTACCCTTTGTATCAATTTTATTTACAGAGAATGGGAACTTGTCAGACTGATAGTAAAGGATAAGGTGATATATGAATGTGGAATACTTGAATACTTTTTCATTTTCCAACCTCATAACTGGTCATGGATTTTATTAGCAATGAATGCAGCATAGTTATACTCGACAACAGGAGACTAACCAGGGGTAAAAATGGACATTAAAACTAGGGTCAATTCATCCACATACTCACTAGTATTGAAACCCATGACTACATCTATCATATCAATTATAGTTTTGCCTATATCTGTGAATAAAACCGACAAATAGGGAGGGCGATTTTTGGGTTGATGTCGCTTATCCACAAAAGTTTGGCAAAGGCGATTGAGTTCAGACTGGGACAATTTAGATGATTTTTCTAGAAAATCTCCAAGGGAATGGGTGCGAGGTCTTGACTAGGCTGAAACTGAAGCATCTCATTGATTGAGTCTGCAGTAATTGTAAAGAGAATAGTTTGATTGGGGGACATTACTGCTCTGAGTTTGGGATCATAATTGGTGTGACACTGATGGATAATGTCAAGGAAAATGCGCACAGAGGGGAGAAAGTACATTGGGAGGTTTGATTACCAAAGTCCTATGGTATCATAGCCATTTAAGTAATTGTCCCGGAATTGGGAATATACTTTCAAGTGGTCTTTATCAGTATCCCGGCATTTTATTTGAAAATCTTTATCTGCTAGCGGAAGATAATCCAAATCACGATGAGGGGTACTGATAGGTGCTACACTGAGAGCCACGGGGGTTTCCATTCTGGTTCTTGTACATTCATATAGGAAACTGGGGTTTTTATGTGAAATTGGTGACAACAGAGGGTCTTGGGAACTTGAATTCTAAATGCAGCAATTGAATTATGATGAAATTTGGGTTTTTCCAATTAATTACAGAGGAAAGCAAGTATTTACAGGGTTTCTGGATGGAAACTGGTAAATACCTGTTTTTAGTGACGGGCAATGGAATGCAGGTTCACTGGGTGCGAATGGCGGACTTGGAACAACGTCGAACTGCAAGTTTGAGGGTGGTTGATGGTTGGGTGTACGAGCTGGTCGACTTCAACATTTAGGTTGCTACATGCATGCGCTTTTCGGAAATAAGGACGAAAAACTGATTATCTTTGTTTTTTATGCAAAGTCAACTTTTGGCGGGTTCGGGATTTGGACAAATGGCGTCAGTGGGAAAATGATTTGACGTTTTGTCGGTAGTGGGAGGCGATAAGCGGTTTTCATCGCATTGCTAGTGGAGGGGAGGTGGTATTTGGGCACAACCACACAATTCCACATGATGAGTGACACATAGTGATGGCACTGTTCAGAAAACCGCTCGCCATCGCGCGCTAAAGGTCGACCACGGAGGGCCGTGCGATATGCGTGACAACTGTCAGATCTGCGGGATCCAATCGAACGACTATTGGGGAGGTGAGGTGGCGGAAGGTTAATGGAGGGTGGGCCCAACATAATTAAAGGTTTTTAATTACATCGGGGGCGATGTGATTGGTCAAAGAAGTCATTAATTAACCGAGGGGGTTAATTAATCCTTTATTTAGTATGGCGAGGGTCGAGCCCTTAATTAACTATGGATTAGTTAATTAATCCCATTTATTGACTGTATTATGATTATATTTAACCAAGGGGCGGGATATATAGAAATTTAGGGATTTTGTTGTATTTATAATAATACGGGAGTGGGTAACTTTTATATTTGGGAATTATATAATAATAACATTAGTATTTAATATGACTATGGAATGCGAAGTGTGTTAAGTACATGTTTCCAAAAGCATTTCATCATATAACATTACTTAGGCTAATCGAATATGAGGTTTTTTATGGAAAGTGTTTCATTTTCCCTAAGTAAAATATGATTTTACTTAGGAAAAGGTTTGTTAGGGAAATGAATAAGTTATGAAGGGGTGAAATTATTGATGAAGGGGCTTAAGTGCTTAGGCATTATAAATTATTGGGCCGAGGGTCCGGTCCCTCCAAAAGTCAGAGAAATGCTCTGAGCCCCTCTAATTTGACAAATACCTTGGCACTTAGGGGAAATTAGTGAAAATTTAGGGGAAATGAGTAGGGAAGTTAATTATCTTTTACTTTGCTTCCTTGATGTGCCTTCCATGTGATACATGCCTTTGCCTTGTGATGAAAGTAAAAGATTGACACATTTAAATTTATCATTCACCACATATTATTCTGCAACCATCATCTACTTACCCTACCTACTTTAACCTAGCATTTTCACTTCTTTATCCCTCTAATTTGACAAATACCTTGGCACTTAGGGGAAATTGGTGAAAATTTAGGGGAAATGAGTAGGGAAGTTAATTATCTTTTACTTTGCTTCCTTGATGTGCCTTCCATGTGATACATGCCTTTTCCTTGTGATGAAAGTAAAATATTTACACATTTAAATTTATCATTCACCACATATTATTCTGCAACCATCATCTACTTACCCTACCTACTTTAACCTAGCATTTTCACTTCTTTATTAGGGTACACATAGACTGGCAAACCCTTTTCAAATTTTGTTTTCTTTTACGTGGTGATGCCTATCCAAGTCTACACTTATTACATCCAAGGGCTCAGATTAAATTGTTGAGCTCCTTTTATCACTCTACCTATCTACTTATATGCCAAGATTATACGGTTTGGTTAGATCTTATTCTCTATTTCTATAACATGAAATTGAAAATATGAACTAACCAAGCTTAAATTGTTTGACTATTCATGTATTGTGGCATAAGTGACAAGCTGCACACAATTTTATTATACAAAAGTAAAAAGCAATGGCATTTAGACTTGCACACTTTCTTGGTCTTTTCTTTTTCCTGGGGTTAATTTTATTTCATTTTTTGACCTCTTTTTATTTTTTTTCACCCATTGATTTTTCTTTTAGGGTATACCCTCTTTACATTTTTTTAATTTTTTGACGTTTTACAAATATGGAAAACCTTTGCAACAAGTAAAGGTATGAACATATTACAAAGCTAAACTAAGTCAATCATGATATATAACACCTATTGGTATAGGGGCATAACAGGTTCGCTATTCGTAATTGAATAGGGGACCACTGTAGAGCGGGCCTGCCCATACGTTCCCATGCCTGTTTCGGTAATACATTCGCGACTGAACCCAAGTCTAGGATTACCTGATCCATTTCATATTCGCCAATCTATGCCGTTAGTTTAATTTCCCTCCCGATGCACAATGCATGCTTTCCCAGTTTCTGGACTACGCACAACTCCCCTGATCCCGCGCACCTGGTGATCAACTCCTATCGTCCCTTAACTGCCTTATTGTCACGTAGTAGTTTCATGTTGGTTTCTAAAAGGGTAGTAAGCATAGAAGGATCCACCCCTGGCTCTGGTTGATCCTTACTACCTGAAGTAGATGCTTTCGCGAAGCTCTTCTTAGCTTCCATAAATGTCTCCTTTGCGCGTTCTAGGTCAAACTCAGGATCCTTTGTAGGAGCCTTGCGAACCCATGTATCTTCCTCGGGCTGCTTCCCCTTATCCTCCCCTATGGCCGCACCACTTCTGAGCACCATATTCACATTTGGGTCTTCTTCGTGCAGTTCAGACCTCATCATTTGGATATTCTGAGTTAGAGTAGGCTGGAGTACCCCTTTCTCGCACATTTGTGCTATCAACGTAGGAAAATCTACCATTTCATGATCAAACTAGGCATAGTATGAACAAGATACTCTCATCAAGTTGGTACAATCGCAAGCGTAGTGCCCCGGTCCTCTGCAATTGTAGCAAACTAATTGTCCCCGACCCCTTCCTGGCCGCATTCCTCCTCGTCCTCAACCTCACCCCTGAAATCCAGCGTGCGCCATCCCCGCAGCTGGGTCGAGGCCTCACGTTTCTGTCTTCATTCTATAGGCTGGGGTCTGATCCATCGTTAACTCGTAGCTGTGACAAGTATGCTCTTCGTGGCCTACTGACCTACAAAAATTACAAAACAACTATTGAGGAGTTTATGTATACTTCTACAACAAATGACAGCTATCCATCATCTGCTTTCCTCCTATCTGAGAGTTCGCGCACCATAACGCGGGTGTTGCACTCGACCCTTCCTGTGCCTCTAGTCTCAATGGCATTGGCCTCCCTCCTACCAAGTAATTCATGAATACTGGACAATGATCCTTGTCATGGCCTTGACCTTTGCATTTTAGGCACAACACTTCCTTGCGCGCCTCTGGCCGCGGTGCCCTATCCTGCTTCAAGCTCCGCATTTCCAAGCAGAGATTTTTTAGTTGCGCGTGGATTTGCTGAACTCCCAGCCCCGAAATCCTGTATTGGTGTCTCATGAAACCTCATCGCCATTTCCAATGCTTCGGCCTGGGTTGAAAGGTTCTGTTGTGACAACGTCATCCTCAGGTGTGGTGTCAAAGACACCACAAACCATGCGCGGTGTTGCGCATCTGTTAGCATCATATTAGCCTTGCGGATCGTACTCTTCAGCTACCCATCCAGATCCCAGGGGGTCTCACCTGGAACCATCGCGATCTCTTTGAACCCAATGATTGACTCTGTCTCTAATTTTAGTCGGCTAAACTCTCAGTTCAGTGCATTTTGGATCTTCGTTATCCCTGCATTTGGGTGATCATTAGAGTGCTTGATATACCATGTCAATGTGCGATCCTATGCGCTCACCAATGTAACCTTCTTAATTTTGTCCTCCGTGACCCCTTGTGCTTCCCACACTACTCTTACCACGAACCAGAACTGATCTGGATCCTCATTCCTTACTCCTCCAAATATGGGTAGCTTGATCATGCTTGCCATGCTGAACTGCGGGTTTGGTGGAGGTGGGGTGGGTGAAGATGGAGGTGAAGGAGGTGAAGTGGGTGGTGGCATAAGTGGAGGTGGTAATTGTACAATGCGATGCCTTATCAAACTAACCACAGTTCTCGGAGAGACCCAAGAAAGCTCTTCGTCGCTCTTTCGCGAAGGTGAAATTAAGGGAGTGTTCCCTAATTCCTCACTACCTCTATAGATCTTTCCGCTCCACGTCGTTCCAAACATTAATGTATTTGCATCACCCGTTTTTCACATAACAACATCTTAATCTAGGTATTCAAAGATTTAATGTACTTACCTCGCGGTCCCTTGAGGAAACATCTTTATGATTTGTTGTAGCTTACGGTCATGTCTATTGTGAACTCAGTGATAAATACCCCGATTATCCAGTCGAGCCAATGGTCCATAGCTTGCACGACCTTATCTTCTAATGCCTCTAGCCTGTGCACTGATTCCGGAGTCCACACGATCGGTTGGTTGAGTTTATACCTTCCCTGGCTATCGACTAACCTCGCGATCGACTCATAAAGTTCAGAAGGAAAGGATGCAAAGAAGATCTCGTGGATTTTTGTATATACGTAGTGATCCAACCACCTTTTCTTAGATATCTGCAAAGTTCTGTTTTCCTGTGTCACGAACTCGTGAAGCTTCTTGTCCAACCACTCTTTTATTTCCTTCTTTGTTGGGTTCCAATGGCACGACATCAGACATCCCTTAGGTAGATCCCGGTCCTGGCAACGAAACGATTTGTTGGCTTGATGGGGCCTGACCCAAGCTCAGAAGTGATTTATCCAAACAAATCATGAAACTACCAGCCCTTTCGGCAATAGTCCATGGTACTCAGACTGAGGTCTCACCCGAGGTAGTAGGGAGGGTGTTGGAACCAGGTTTCCGCACCATAGGGATGTTTTGATGAAGTCTAGGAAGTTCGCGAACCGAACCTACATGCTTGCTCTCCTCCGCGCAGCTGTCAGTCCTTCGCAACTTGTGTGACTACTTCCGCGCAGCTCTGTAAAGAGCGCAACTTTATCCTTACTGTGCTATTATTATAGATCTTAACTTAATTGTGTGTACCCAACATTCTCATTAATCATTCAACATTCATAACAAGTGCACGCAATCATAAAACTATAAAGAGATGCATAAATATAACATAAGCATAGACAATCCAATCTACGAATAGAAGCACAATATTCAAAATCAAACTTATCTTTATTAATTCTCCGTCCAAGTACAATCCCAAAACCACCCTGTGCACTCAGTTGCAGGGGTCCGTGCACACAACTGTGGACTCTATCAGGACTTTGCGCACACAGCTGTAGAGCCTCTTCCTACTACTAAAACCCAAGACTCGGACTTACAGACTCAGAGCTAATTCATCATCCAAGAACACCATATGACTTAAGACTAACTTTACACTTAGAACCTCGCTCTATTTATACAATCCCATGGTCTGCAGACCATGGGTAAGCCGACATACCATACATTAATTTATATTTTCTTAGGGCAAACAACCCTAGACTCTCACGCTTCGTGCCCGCATTTCGCGGGGTCTTTACATTACACTTGACCAAAATCTAGGCTTCAAGCCCCAAAAACCTGCTATGGGGGGATCCGCTGCCCAACAACCTGCAATTATTATAAGTTGGTGATTTTTGAGGATTGGTTTTCTCATCTTCTTGATAGGTCGGAGCCTGCAATTTTTGTAAGTTGGTGGTTATAGAGTATTGGTGTCCTCATAAGAGACTGTAATAAATCAAAGACTTTTTTCAAGTATTTATTCTTCAAATTTTGATTTGAACTTTAATCTCTATGTTCATACATTGTGGATGATTGATTACATGATGTGAATTCGGTTTCTTGATGAAATAAGTGAGAGTTTGTCAAAGGTCATGAAATATAGATTCAACACCCTCCCTGAGTGTTATCGGGAAAAGTGTCTATTTAGAACTACTCTATCCCACTAAGGTGTGACAGCTACCTTAGAAACAAACAGAGAAAACTACTTTTGTATTCTTCTTTATGAACTATAAACAAAGAGGAATAGGATGAACAAACCTGTGTCTTGCGCTACTCCTTTGATCCAATCTCTCTTCTCTTTGACATCTTCCAGCTACCTGCTCCTTTACTTTCCCAGCTTCACCAAGTACCTGTAAGATCACAGAAGAAGGAAAATATACAAATACATGGATTTATATTCATAAATAACTTAGGATCAGATTTAAGTTAACCATACAAACGTAACAAGCATCAATGATACAAAAGCATGGAGAAGAAACTCAAACAGTTTTATTGATATACAAGAAGATCCAGGAGGCGTTACAACCGATGATTCCTGACCCAGCATCAACCTCCCAGCAAAGAAGTCCCTTCTTCACCCCCAACAAAGCATAGATCACCCAATTCTCTGATATGTATCTCAAAACCAACAGCAATTCCTTACAATGTGCAAAATTCCAGCCTCTAGATCTCTGGGATGAGGGATCCATATATAGATGTATGCAAGGAGGATGAGTCAGCTCATGATTTGATTAGTGGCTTCTCTCTGTCAGTTCTTGCTTCCGCTTGGAGACTGAAAGCCTCTTACTCATCCTTGGTCGAATTCAGTGAGGCAAGTGTCATTGGAGAAGATTCTGGAAGCTTCCATTGTCTCTCCACCTCGCGGAATGACACTGCCATTTGTCATTTCCCACTCAATGCACCCTGGTAGTGCATTTAGGTGGGTTGCAACGCACCTAGCTAGTGGATTTAGGTGCTATGAAACACACTTGGCTAGTGGAGCAGCTGAAATGATCCTGATTTGACTTATTCTGAGCAGTTTCTGGTGGAGAACTTCTGGGAGAAGCTGTAATTTGTTGACCTTGTTCCTTTAGGGGTTGGAACAACACTTTTAGGGACTTAGGAGCCCTTGGTTTATGGACATTTCATGCTTAGAGCTACAAGGCACAAAAATGTCTATAACAGTTGCCCCCTAAAGTATGAGGCCGTTTATCGGGTGAAATGCTTTATCAGGAGGATCTGAAGTTCTTTCAATGCTAGGAGGGTATCTGTAATAAGATACAATACAATACATTATCTTCATACTGTTTTCATGATCTAGCTGAGGCGGGCATTCCCATGCTTAGCTTTATAAATTCATTTTCATGTACATAGGACAGACAACCGTCTGATGGTAGACTGATGATTCTGATAGAGCCATCATCCTTTTGGTAGGATGATTATCTGTGCTGCAATGTTGTACATTTCAACGTCTTTATTTTCCTGAATATATATCGCAGCCCGGATGGATGAAACTAGATCCGGGGTCTTCAATCTCGTCGATCCATGTGAGAAATGTTTTGAAGTTGAACATGGAAAGACATCGCTTGATTACCAGTCAATGATGTAAACTGTTAACAAGCGCGAGAGGAATCACTGATAATGATAATGACCCTCAAGGTACTGCAGTACAATTCACGTGGTGTGAATAAAGGACTTGGCGTCGAACACCACGCAAAATCTTTCGGTCGAAGGTCATTGACGTAAACCTGTCGGCGGAAGTCAGAAAGTTGCCATTGAGGCATGCAAGCTTCAAAGTACTGAATGGGGTGTTCCTAGATCAACTTCTTGGATAATGAGCTGATGTTGACAAGAAGTGATCCGTCATAGGAGGGCCTTAATGAATCCCACATCAATGACACGGAACGGAGCAAATTATTTTGATGGAGGTGAAAACGATCTGATGATATATGGTTCAGGGTGGCGGTCGTGAAAGAATGGAGTATAATGTATGGTAGTGGGTGGGACACAGGTGGCCTTTCTGGATGACTTCTCTTGAACATGTCGGCGACACTTATGTGATGGATTGGTAGCATTAACCCCAAATGTGGATGGTATGGCGAGACCATGGCGATGTGCCCGGTGAATGAAACAACCCAACCCGACTCGGGCACGGAGTGGAAGTGTCATGTTCAAGAGCGACTTGCTACCAATAAAGATTCTTTGAGTTTTATTCCCAATTTTCCCCAGTCATTGCTGACCAGTACCTCTTTATTTTTTTCGAGCTTGAGGACAATAACATATGCTTGTTCTATAATTTTCCCTTCGGGCAAACACATCGCTATGTTTTAACGAGCCTAGCGATAGTGAAACTCGTTCTCGTCTAAAGACAAGTTTGTCGCTATTAATCTTTTTAACGAGTCTAACGACAAAGATAACTCGATCCTTTTCATTTTTAGAGAGTCTGAAAAGGTACGTAAAGGTAACTCCAAAATTCCTTTTTCGTCATCTAATCCCTTAAGTCCGAAAAAGTATAAAACAATACAGAAGGGATGAATTTTCGATCGCTTTAACGAGCCGAACAAAACAAGCGCTCGATATTTTTGTGCAATAATCCCTCAGGTCCAAAAATATTAAAATCTAGAGGAGGGATAGCACTTCCTGTCCCTTTAACGAGCTGGAAGGCCAAGGACTCGGCAATCTTTTCATATTCTACGATTCAGTTGAAAAGAGCTTAAAGAAGACTCGTCTTTTGAGGAACGAGTGATAAAATGGGTAGCAGCCGATTCCAGGTAAGGTTTGGAATTTTCCAATCACGGCAGTGTCACAAGGATGGCTAGTGAAATCACTCTTCGCAGTTGTTCCTCAAAATGGGTAAACAATCAAATGGAGGTGAATGATCGGCCAATGGAAAAGTGGAGGTGACGGTGCAAACACGACGAAGGCTTTAATGGCTGAAGTGATACATTCACGGTGGTTATTTACCATGGGATAGTTCATTTTTTAATGAGCTTAAACGCGGGTCGAAACATTTGCTCATGTCTTATGTTTATTTTTTAACGAGCTTGAACTATGTGCTAAAACTGCTCGATGCGGGTTTATTTTTTAACGAGCTTCAACCCTACAGTAACACTGCTCGTGATAAGTTTGCATGCCCCCAGCATAATAACGCAAATCGAGGTGCTGCCCCCCAAGCTTCATTGCATTCAACTCGGTGGTTGGAATGAAGGTTTACCTGTGAGATTTGGAAAAGGGATTTGTTTCATTTTTTAATGAGGTTGACACAGTAAAATAACTATCCTCATGACTCCTTGTTTCATTTTTTAATGAGGTTGACACGAGATAAGAACCGTCTTCGGAATCCACCGTATTTACAGTATTCGATAGAGAATCAAAAACTGAAGGATGATTAAGGTTGCTGGAATAATCTTCGTGGTAATTTGGAAGACGGGAGCGATGATGGTAATCTTCCCATGGTGCCTCTCCTATCATTGAATGAATGATTCCCTCGTCTGTTGAATTTACATGCGACGAAGAATTTGAAGAGGTGCCATATTCCTTAGACCTATCTATCCAAACACTCTATGAGCGCTGATTTGGGTTTGCCCCCCAGGCCAAGAAAATTGATTGCTACAATATTTCTAAAATGGCGATGATCCATGCTGACAAAATGTTTAGGAATCTTCTGAATCCATTAGATATAGAAGATTTCATATTCCACTTTGGCCACTTCCGCCAGATTACTCGGAGGCGGTAGGGAAAAAGTACCCATTAAGGCAGGGTCTTTTAGGAGACCTACTCCGATATTTTGGAGCGAATGATTGCTTTCATGGATCATTGGAATGCTTCCCGTAACTTGTGAACTGTTGGGGAGAAATGTTTCTTGGTCGACGATTGTAATTCCTCCTTGGAAGGGAAATGCAATCTTCCTGAAGTAGGTCGACACAACTGTGGCCATGGCATATATCCAGGGCCTTCCCAGTAGGATGTTGTAATCGAGGTTTCCGTCGATTACTTCAACATCAATTTCTACTGTTTTACCCCCCAGTTCAACTTGCAAGTTACTTAAAATCCCGTATGGAGTGTATGATCGTCCATCAAATGCTTTTAACATTGTTGACGATCGTGACAAGGGTGGTGAGCCTAAATTTTTCCAGCAACTCATCGACATAATACATGTGGATGCCCCCTCATCAATAATTGTTCGATGAACAGTTTTGTTGAGGTCTTTCACTTGAATAAGGAAAGCTAGTTGAGCTGGTAACTGAGGGTCATATCCTTTATGATCAAAGGCCACAAGATTGGAATCCATTGGGTCAATCCTACCTATTGTTGATAATAAAGCTTGCTCTTGGGAGAGGCAATTTTGCGGTACCTCAAGTGTCGACATAGCGGACGGCGATTGGGCCAGGTCCTCTAATATATTATAATTTTGTGCTTCTTTTGCATGAGGATTAAATGTCGATTTGTGTACTACTACCTTTGGTGACTTTATTATTGGTTCAGGAATGATGGGTGGCACAACTTCGGTCGATGTTGTTGTCGAACTACTAGGTTGATCTTTATCCTTGTTGTTCGACAACTGTGGATTCCTGTAATCTTTATTCCTTGTCAAAGCATTATTTTGCTGCTTTGAGATAGACAACATAAGCACTTGGGATCGGGAAGCATTTTTATTAGCAACCAGTTTGGTTCCCGGGTTTGGAAACGGATCAGTCAATACTGCTAAGGTTTTTGAACTCTTAAAGAGTTTCTTAACTTCAGCTTTATGTGGACAATCTCTTGTCGATTGATCCTCATCGCATATATGACACCCCGTAAGGGGTTTCCTTTGCCCATAAGGGTTTGTAGAAGGTTTTTCAGGAGGTGACTCATCCTGCTTCTTTTTTCTCCCTTTCTTTTTCTTCTTGCCCCCTGGTTGCTTCAGTTGTTTGCCCTTGTCGGTCGACACGACATTTACTTCCGAGGCAAGAAGTTCCTCATTTGCATTTTGACTAGAAATCTTACGGGCCTTTTTGGATGTAGCCTTTGTCGATTTCATGTCTGTCGCACCAATCACGCCATCGCCGGCATGAGAGTCATTGTTTGATTTAGGAGGAGGAGGAACTGAGAATTCCGGTCTAGGGGCGTCAGGTATTTTATCGTAGAGCGTGCCAGACTGAGTGTAAATCAAGTCCAAATATTGTGCACGAGCGATAACTTGCTCTTCTGTGATGACCCCACCTTTTGCCACATCTTCCGTGATGGAAGGTAGTAATGACTTGATAAACCATTCAGCTAAGAGCTGATCGGGAACATACGTTTTTACCATTCTACGGCGACGTCGCCACTCATGTATATGATCAGATATGTGAGTGGGCGTCGTCTGTTTGAAGTTGGTAAGGAGTTCCGTTCCCATTTCGTACCTTATCGGTAATTGAAAATGGGTTAAAACGGTTGTGGCTAGGGTACTGAAGTTGTCGAATGAAGCTCTAGGCAATTCGATGTACCATTTTGCCACCGGACCAGTTAATGTCCTCTAAAAAAGGCGAAGTCTTATCAAATCATCATTCAAGGTGTTTGATGAACACCACAGATGAAAGGTCATCACATGATTTGACGGATCTTCACCTTGATTTCCATTAAATTTAGGAATATCTGACGGAAGTTTATGCGGAATCGCTGGACACCAAGGGGTATAAGCAATTGGATCATTCGTCAACCGGTTTAGATCTGGTAATTCTAGAGTTGCTACAAAGGGAAACTGTTGATTCAGGTTAGGCGAAGCATACCCAGGATAAGATGGAATCGCCTGAGCAGTGGGTCTTTGCATACCAACATAATGTATTTGATGCTGGCAACTTTGACAAGGTTGATGGGCATAACCATTATAGTATGGTTGTTGATAACCGCTCTGGAAATGCAATTGCCCATTACTTCCAAAGACTTGTTGCTCAGGTCCTTGATATGATTGTTGGAATTGCGGTTGTTGAGATTGAACCAGCCCTAGTTGTTGGACCATTTGCTGTTGTCCAATACTGGATGATTGACCAGGATGAGGATTCATAGTACTTGTCTGAGCCTGAGTCACTCCAGATAAGGAGGCACTAACCTGAGGTTGTGATTGAGTCGTTGAGACAAGAGGCTGTTGTATTGCAACCTGAGAAACTTGGGGTTGACATACAATAGGTAACGCTTGTACTTGCGATGCAGTCACCATAACAGGTATAGTGGGAATATTCGACACAGGGTGGACTGGTTGCATTGAATATACAACCCTTGGTTGCTGAGGCAGTATGGGTACCCAACCACTGGATGTAATTCCATTTTGACCTGAACTTTGTTGTAAACTCCCATATGGTTGTTCTCCGGGAGGGAACAATGAAAAGGCATACTTCCCTCCATATGGTGGAAATCCAGTACTTAAAGGGTAGATTGGCCTTTGAAGACACATTGGATCAACTTGTTGAGTTTCAACATAAGAAATACCAGATGATAATCCGGATGAAGAAATAGGAACTGACCATGTCGTCAAAATAGTCCCCGATTGGACTCCGGCTTGTTGTTGATAACTTGTCGGGACAGTTGGTATACCATCGAACATCGTTGGAGTAGCAGCAGGAGGCTTTGCCACTGCTGCATCGGATGACACAGTCCTGGATGTTTATGGTTGTTCAGACATATCTAATCTATCCAAAATATTTCTTAGCAATTCTACAAGAACTTGTGATGAACGGAGACTAACTTCGAAGATCAACGAGGGAAAGGTGATGATTATTCCGTTTAAAATAAATTTTTATATGCTTTGACACAACTTGTTTTTTCAGTTTTTAAGAGTCGAGAAAAAACAGAAGATGACTCTAGTCTCCTTCAATTTTTAGTGAGCCTGAAGTGACAAGTGCTCAGATGGACCTTTTCCGTTAATGAGTCTGAAAAGGAACGAAAGGGACTGCTCTGGAGGTCTAGGTAGAGGGAGTACCAAACCAATCGTAAAACTGCAGAATAATTTTTACGGTACGGCAGTCAATCTTCCCGAATGTTGTGTTCGGTGCATTGCGATTAGTAGGGCGGCCAACACGGCTTCCTATGGATAAAGGTTTTAAGCCTATAGGGGTCTCCCAATATATACTCGACGGTACGTGGCAGCACAAGTCCGTACTGGCACTTATCGTCTCAAAGTGGAGGAATCACCCAACCATCAATGAGGACAACAGTTACCAGGCTTTACGACGCCGGAATACGTCTCTAGCCTAGACCTCTAAATGTTGTGCGTTAAGTTCCAAAGCGTTGTTAGGTTCATTGAATTTATTTTAAGTTGATCTTTCTTATGAAGTTTGCCTTTTGGGTTCACCACGAGATGTAGATGTAATTCCTAAAATGCAATCTAAAGATGATAAACAAACTTTTATCTCTTTTCAGCAATGAAAATCCTAGCTACTAGGGGAAAAGAAATACACAATCTTTTCGCAATGAGCAAAGAGCACACTGTAAATGAACTTTCCTAAATCAAGCCAAACAGACTGTCAATATGCAAATGCACATGCATGTATTTGTTTTTCACTTTCTTAATATTGATGCCTAAAAAGAAAGTTGATGTACAAATCTGAATTTGCTTTCAAGCGACCAACACAAACAAGCTTCTTTTCGAAATCAAAAGGTAGAGATGATTACGACCCTTTATGATTTTGAAATAAATACTCGTTTTGACACTAGAAAGTCACAAATTCAAACCAAAGGAAAAAGTAAAAGCATAATCGACTATCAATAGCAAATAAACTTTATCATATGATCAAAATCGACACTTGCGACAGATCTAAATCAAAGGACGACAGTACGACTATTATACTTTTGCAATGGAAAACTGTAAACGACTGAACAAACACATAAAAACGTCTACAGTTCTTTTGTACAACTGAGGCGGAATATCAGTAAGGAAAAGGGGTCTGAAACAGTCCTATACTGATCACAGGCTGCAAAAATCAGAGACAAAACTGGAAGAATGAAGCAAAGAACCTCAGCTGCACAGGGCTAGGCTGATCAGCGCACCTGTTACATAGAGAAACTGCATTGCAGAGCAGCTAGCCCTCTCGGGAAGTGCGTTGAAATGCAGAACCTCTTCACAGAGCCCGCGCTGGGGCAGAAACGAGAGTTCTATCCAGGTTCTGGGTCACGGTTTGCAGTTTAATCTTTGGTTTTTGGCCGAGTAAAAGCAATCAGTAATGCACAATCAGAGGTAGATCTAAAGGGGGGTCTAAGAGCTATCACAAGGGCAATCAGTTAGTTTATGAATCAGCTGTTCAAATCATAAACAGATCTAGTGAATGGATTGAAGCAGTAGATGTCTACTTTGCATTTGTTAATGGCAAATGCAGTTCGATTGCTACTTATAAGTTTATGAAATAAACAACTAGAGAAACAAAAACAAACTAATTAGACACGATCCCCATCGGAGTCACCATTTTGTTATCGGGAAAAGTGTCTATTTAGAACTACTCTATCCCACTAAGGTGTGACAACTACCTTAGAAACAAACAGAGAAAACTACTTTTGTATTCTTCTTTATGAACTATAAACAAAGAGGAATAGGATGAAACAACCTGTGTCTTGTGCTAGTCCTTCGATCCAATCTCTCTTCTCTTTGACAGCTTCCAGCTACCTGCTCCTTTACTTGCCCAGCTTCACCAAGTACCTGTAAGATCACAGAAGAAGGAAACTATACAAAGACATGGATTTATATTCATAAATAACTTAGGATCAGATTTAAGTTAACCATACAAATGTAACAAGCATCAATGATACAAAAGCATGGAGAAGAAACTCAAATAGTTTTATTGATATACAAGAAGATCCAGGAGGAGTTACAACCGATGATTCTTGACCCAGCATCAACCTCCCAGCAAAGAAGTCCCTTCTTCACCCCCAACAAAGCATAGATCACCCAATTCTCTGATATGTATCTCAAAACCAACAACAATTCCTTACAATGTGCAAAATTCCAGCCTCTAGATCTCTGGGATGAGGGATCCATATATAGATGTATGCAAGGAGGATGAGTCATCTCATGATTTGATTAGTGGCTTCTCTCTGTCAGTTCTTGCTTCCACTTGGAGACTGAAAGCCTCTTACTCATCCTTGGTCGAATTCAGTGAGGCAAGTGTCATTGGAGAAGATTCTGGAAGCTTCCATTGTCTCTCCACCTCGCGGAATGACACTGCCATTTGTCATTTCCCGCTCAACGCACCCTGGTATTGCATTTAGGTGCGTTGCAACGCACCTAGCTAGTGGATTTAGGTGCTATGCAACGCACTTGGCTAGTGGAGCAGCTGAAATGATCTTGATTTGACTTATTCTGAGCAGTTTCTGGTGGAGAACTTCTGGGAGAAGCTGTAATTTGTTGACCTTGTTCCTTTAGGGGTTGGAACAACACTTTTAGGGACTTAGGAGCCCTTGGTTTATGGACATTTCATGCTTAGAGCTACAAGGCACAAAAATGTCTATAACACTGAGTATTTCCAACACAAAATCTCCTGTCCTTGAGATGAAGAAGGCTTTGGGGGTAGCGGAGATGTTGGAGGACCTAGTCCAATAAGTTGACCAATTGTAATAAGTCAGTTGACTATGAAGGTAAGTCGACTAGATAGTTAGGTTGGTTGAATGTTGGGATGGGTCCACTGACCAAGTTATTTATGCCAATTGTCTACAACTAGTACAACTTTATATATAGATATAAATCCATGATTTATTTTGTGGTTATTAATATGATATAATAAAAGACAACTTTTTGCTACTTCCATGACTATTTTTCTCTTCTTCCTCCTTTTATGTATGAATGTTTGTATATTACTCAAAGAATGTTTGTTGTATAATATAGTTTTGTAACTGCACTACTGGTAACTTATATTATGTAATCTTATAGATTACAAAAAAAAACCTACTAAAGGAAACACCACCACCTATTTTTGTAAGAAGAAACAATATAGGGACTTTTAGAGTCTGAAAAGAAAAAAAGGCACAAGAACCTTCCAATGATTAAGGGCATTTCCTTCAAGCAAACTAATAAAATAATGAGCTTGTAATATTGAGTTTGTTACATCACATTAGGACCTCTAAGGAAAATTGACAAGATAATCAGAACATACTTCCCTATATTACTAGTGATATAGATTTGTGATTGAACCCTCCAACAAGCAAAGTTGAGTAAATGCTCTTGTATTAAGAAAGTGACACAGATAGAAAGAATGCCCCATAAATAAGGAAATACATTGTTGCTAAGGAAAAAAAGGGCTAGGACCATTCAATATTGTGATAACGAGATATAGGGTATAATGATTATTATACCAAAACCGAAGAGAAAATAAATTAATTGAGGCTTTGCCATAGAGAAAATATTACCAAGATATTCCGAACAAAACTAGGTTTGGAATCCATATTGAATGAATAAGTCTAAGGTGTTCTCCTATTTTAAAAAACTAAACCATTTCTTGAAAAAAAAGAAACTAGGATTCTTTTGTATTCAATATCTAAACCACTACTCATATGATTTTTCTTATAGCCCCATTAAGCATTCAAAACTCAAATTTAAACTATCTAAAAAAATTTCAAACTTTAAACCAATAGAATACAAATGGTAAAATATACTAAACCTTGAATATTGAAAAAACAAATAGTTTATATACCATTGTCCACCAATCAACTCAAAACAGAGTGAATCTATTAACTATTTAAAGCCAAGCCAATCCTAAAGTCTACAGAGATATTAATAATAATAATAATTATCACAGCTAAAGTCTACAAAGATGTGCATACTCTAGCCCCCTTTAGATTTGAACTTATATTCTCTTCCAAAAACACATAATTCTTAGCCATTAAACCTAAACCTAGATAAAAATTCATTTTAAAAGAGTGGGAAGGCATTCACAAATTCAAGTGACAATTAAACATTTTCAAGAAATAAACCAAAAATACCAAACTTCTTTTAAATTTAAAAACCAAACCACACATTTATGCTATCATTATTAGAACATGATAAAAACTATCACAAAATAATAAAAACAAATAACTAGTAAAATGTTTCTTTCCAAACCTATTTGTTTAATTATTTTTTAAATCATGATAAATGAGTAAGACATTCTAATTTTCAAAAAAAAACAAGCTAATAAATTTACCCCTCTAATTTAACCAAATATATTCATAATCCGGACCAAATGGGTTTCACAAAGAAACCATGCAAGCCAATCTAAACCACAAACCTGGGTGGAAAGCCCATAGTGGCCATTAAATCGTGTAACCACAAAGTATTAAAAAATAATAGTTTTTCTTCTTTTTGAAAGTGAGCATCTTTGTTTCATTGCAGATTCTGAAAATATTCCAAAATCCTAAGAACAGTAACCAAGTTATTTCAAAATATTTCCAGAATATACAATAAGATAATTTCAGCAAGCCAAAGTACAAACTCACTTCATGCTTTCTATTGCAGGAAAAGAGCTCATCACAACTTCAATAAAAATCAGTCACAGAGAACAATTGCAAGCCACTAAGGACCACAGTCCTTTTCCAACTCAACCAAATTTATAATAGATTTTTTGACGAAGATCACATGAGAAATCATTTGTCGACGCTTTTCGAACCAACCAGTGTGGTTCATCGTCAGGACAAGTTGAAGAGCAGATCCAGCTTAGCCTGTTTAAATAACCAGAGCAGAGACACCAACGGTTACCTGGGCAAAAGGTTGACTTAAGAAGCAAGGTCAAAATTAGTTATATTAGGTAAATGATAAATTATAATAAAATAATAAATAAATAAAGATAAATAAATTTATATATAAAAATATAAATTTAGTTATATTAGGTGTAAGATGAATAAATAAATATATAAATATATAAATGAAGAATTATAAATTATTAATAAATAAATAAATATGAAATAATAATAAATTTATTTATTTATTTATTACATAAATAAATAAATATATGAATAAAATCAATAAATATTATAATAAAAATAAGATAAAAATAAATGGTATCATTATTAAGGTAAATACATATATAAAAATACCTATATAAATATATAATTTAGTTATATAAGGTGTAAGACAAATAAACAAATGAAGAATTATAAAAATAATAATAATAAATTATTCATTTATTAAATAAATAAAAATATAAATGAAGAATTATAAATAATAATAATAAATTATTTATTTATTTATTAAATAAAGGAATAAGTATATAAATCAATGAAAAAATATAAATTAATAAATAAAATAGCAAATAAATTATTCATTTAATTTTTATAAATGAAAAAATAGAAATGGTATCATTAGTAAGGTAAAATTAAAGGGGAAGTAGTTACGCACCCGGTTAAATTAGTTAGAATTAAATAAATTAAATAATCCAATAAATAAATAGGAAGAGGAAATAAAATAACTTAAATTATAGTTAGTTATAGGTATTAAAAACTAAAAGGAAAGGGGGTAAATAAAAATACATAAAGTTAAAACAAATGATGTTGGAATAAATAAAGATAATCATAATAATAATAGAATACATACTAATAATAATAATAATAATTATAAAAGACAATCAATAATAATAAATAAATAGATAATAATAACAAGAAAAACGATTACTAAATAATGGTTTATAAATAAATAAATAATAATTAAGTTAATAAGTACATAAATACTAATAATAATATTCCTAATAATAGAAATAAGTTATTAAAAATAAATAATAAAATAAATAAAATTCAGAAACACGAAAAACGAAAATTGTTTATTATTAGTATTAATAATAGTAACTGTATAATAAAGTAATTGTTTAATAGTTTCTTATTTGAAAATTTAATAGAAATTGTCTAGTAAATAAAAGTAAAAATAAAAATATGAATAATAAAAAGTGACAGTCGCTGGTACCCTGCACCTGCGGATTTTCCAGCCATCATCTCAATAGCTTCCCTAAATTTCCGATGATGGAAATGCAAGACCTTAGCGATAACACTAGCTTCCTCAATGCAAACATGATGATTGGCCAATGTCTCAAAGAACAGAAGAACGAAGAACGAATGCAAGGAATGTTATACCTCTCGAAGGAAAAGAGGGGGAGATAAGCAAGTTAACCTGCTCGTTAACCCTGAGCTCTGTGTGTTACGGGATACGGTTGTGATCCATCCAACCTCTGGTTTGTGTTAGCCCTACGCTTTGCCCGAGTGTTCTATCACACATCTGCTCTGTATGAAGAAGAGACACCAGTTCATAGCATTCACCAAAAACGAGCAGGAAATCCATGAATCCCAATGCAGGTCATGAAGTATCTAACCTTTGCTCTATCTTAGCCCTGAACTCTACACCTGGGTGGTATATTTTTCCTTTATAAGCATTGTCAGAATTAAGGATTTAGGGTTTAAGTAAAAGGTCAGTGTTAAATGTTTAAAGTTGGTGAATAAAACTTGGTATTCAAGAGGTTTGAGCTTTTGAAGTTATTTGGATTACAGATTTTATGTATGTAATTGGTACGAGCACAGTCGTTCACATTTAGCTTAATTTTAGCTTTATATCTATTGAAGATTTTGTGTTCACATATAACTTAACTTCGCTTTATATCTATTAGATATACAAAATCTGCAATTAAAATCAAGATAATCAAACAAGAATCTAAAGGTTTGGCTTCCTGAAACAACCCTAACCATAACTAGAAGTCTCTTACTTTCACAAAAAAAAGAAGACTACATTAGCTACAGAGATAAGCTAATGAGAACATTCACTCTTAATAGATTCAAGAGTTTCCATTGCACAGTTTCTGAGATGATTGGGCACTTTGAATTTCCTAAAAAGATGCAAAGTAATTTGATGGTCGCTTCTGAGATGACTGGGCACTTTGAATTTCCCAAATAGATAGCAAAGTAATTTGATGGTCGCTGAACTTTTGTTTCAGAACGATGGCACCATTGGGGCAGATTCTGAGATAATTGGGCATTTTGAATTTCCGAACAAATACCAAGTAATGTTGCTTTACTTTGATTTCAAAACGATGGTTTTGACTATGTTTTTTTTTCATGTTTTCTATTTTAATGGATTTGAAGATGTAGTGTTTTCTAAAAAAAAATACTCTTAACCATGTGGTAAGGGATAAAACTGGTTGTGAGTCCGCCATGAACGTTTTTAGTTCATATAAATGAATCTGATTAGTTGAGATCAACCTTGATAGAAATAATTCATTCTGATATCAATAAATCAGTAATGGTTGAGGAAAAAGCTTTAATATCAATGAATCAGGTAGCAGGTTTTATGCTCTGAAGGGTTGAATTGTTTTTTTGGAATCAGGTAGCAGGTTTTATGCTCTGAAGGGTTGAATTGTTTTTTGGGAATAACAGTGCAATCTTAATGCCATAGATTGAATTTCAGATTAAATCCGAAAACTACGATGATATAGATTCGTTAGCTTATGCATTTCTGAAGTATAATATACATTTAAAAAAAATTGTTTGCAAGAATTTTGGCTTAAATTGTTAGACACGAGATTTCAACTGAACAAAAGTTCAGTGGTCATCAAGTAGTGAAAAGATAAGAGAGTTCAGCGTTTTTAATGATGGATCATCGGTAAAAATGACAAAGAGTTTACGGTTCTAGATAACCGGTGAATAGTTCAGGTTTTTAATCACAAAGGATATTTTGAATTGAAATTAACCTTAATAGTTTAAGTTCATAATTAATCTTAATTTCAGATTTATTGAAGGTGAAGAGTTATTTTTCAAATTTATGTAAGGTGAAGAGTTATTTTTCTAGAGTGAATAGTTAAGTTTTTGATTGTAAGTTTGAATTTATTAAAAGTGGAAAGTTATGTTTTCTCAACAACAGTGAGAAAATTATTATAATTTAATCGGTTAAATTATTAGGGAGAATAATAATATAGCTATTAATTAATATAGCTTACTATTAACTAATACAAATTGACTCAGCATTACTATTTAAAAAAAATCACACGACCTAAAATAATTAGCAAATAATTAAAATAACACCATTGGGGCAGATTCTGAGATAATTGGGCATTTTGAATTTCCGAACAAATACCAAGTAATGTTGCTTTACTTTGATTTCAAAACGATGGTTTTGACTATGTTTTTTTTTCATGTTTTCTATTTTAATGGATTTGAAGATGTAGTGTTTTCTAAAAAAAAATACTCTTAACCATGTGGTAAGGGATAAAACTGGTTGTGAGTCCGCCATGAACGTTTTTAGTTCATATAAATGAATCTGATTAGTTGAGATCAACCTTGATAGAAATAATTCATTCTGATATCAATAAATCAGTAATGGTTGAGGAAAAAACTCTAATATCATTGAATCAGGTAGCAGGTTTTATGCTCTTAAGGGTTGAATTGTTTTTTTGGAATCAGGTAGCAGGTTTTATGCTCTGAAGGGTTGAATTGTTTTTTGGGAATTTCGGATTAAATCCGAAAACTACGATGATATAGATTCGTTAGCTTATGCATTTCTGAAGTATAATATACATTTAAAAAAAAAATTGTTTGCAAGATTTTTGGCTTAAATTGTTGGACATGAGATTTCAACTGAACAAAAGTTCAGTCGTCATCAAGTAGTGAAAAGATAAGAGAGTTCAGTGTTTTTAATGATGGATCATCGGTAAAAAAACCGGTGAATAGTTCAGGTTTTTAATCACAAAGGATATTTTGAATTCAAATTAACCTTAATAGTTTAAGTTCAGAATTAATCTTAATTTCAGATTTATTGAAGGTGAAGAGTTATTTTTCAAATTTATTGAAGGTGAAGAGTTATTTTTCTAGAGTGAATAGTTAAGTTTTTGATTGTAAGTTTGAATTTATTAAGAGTGGAAAGTTATGTTTTCTCAACAGCAGTGAGAAAATTATTATAATTTAATTTGTCAAATTATTAGTGAGAATAATTATTTAGCTATTAATTAATATAGCTTACTATTAACTAATACAAATTGACTCATCATTACTATTTAAAAAAAATCACACCACCTAAAATAACTAGCAAATAATTAAAAAAACACATGATAATTCTTAAAAAACCACACCACTTAAAAAAAAGCTAATAATTAAAAAAACACATAATAATTCTAAATTTATTTTATCAAAATTATATGATACTCAACTTTTTAATTTAAAAAGTAAGAAAATATAGAAAATTCAAAATAATAAAATAATCCTTAAAAAAAGATTAGGTACACATCAAACATGGGGACGAAATAATCATTCATTTAAAAACACTGGAATAACACTGCCTCTGAAATTCAAAAGTTTTAGTTGGAAATAAATTAATTTTTTAACCAAATTTTTAATATAAAACCTAAAACATAGAAATAACCCGCGTTTAGCTAATTGGAAACATAACTGGAAAATTTTTAAAATACAAAATTATGATTCCAAAATTTCTTCACATTACATATATAAATAGAAACTGCTAAACAGGCACAGATAATATCGGTCACAATATGTTCAGTAAATACACATAAATATGTTCAGTAATTGAAACTATGTAATACTTTTATTCATCTTTACATTCTGTTCTATTTTTGGGTGCCTCTCAACTGACTCCTTGTAACAGAAGTTACTTCTGGCCATCCTACTACAAGAGTCCAAAGGTGAAGGGCAGAGTTCAACGGGGTCGTTGGATGGTCCAGTAATAGTGATAATGTTGATGAAGGCTCCTTGAATCAATTTTAAGGACAACTTTTATTCACCGTTATTCTCTGGATATTCGATCTTGAAATGATCCAACACTGTCTTATTCTTTAATTCCTGGCTCCAGAAAATTCTCATGAATTCTCCAAACTTATATCCTTTGTACAGAGCCGGATGCTGTTCATCAACCAGGGACGCTGCAGGGGCAATGAAGGCATCCTCCGAGGGGCCATAAAACGTAGGAATTGATATACGTGCAGTAGATGCATTCGTTACTGCTCGATGTTCCACACTTCTGAATCTCCCATTGCTCACAACCTGACAAATTATTACCATTAATAATAACATTGCCAAATTTTCAATTTTCAGGAGGAAAAAAAAATATTGGATCTGTCTTTGGCTCTGGTTAAATCTCCCACATTAACAACGAAAGCGTTGGGTATGGGTTCTACAGCAACCCACTTTCCATTTCTGAGTACTTGCAGGCCACTCACATCTCCTTGCATTAAAACAGTGATGCCACGTGAATCTGAATGGCGTGGTGTGCCAAGAGTAATATCCGGGTTGGGGCATAGAGGATAGTACATTATATCCATGAGTTGGGCGTGTTTTCCGAAGATTCTATCCAAGTAAGTGGAATCGAGACCTAGAGCTTCAGAAACGGCAGCCAGCAGCCTTAAAATCAGAGCTCTCACCTCCACAGCGTAGTTGCCTGCGATCTCTCTGTAACAAAAACATATGCAAGATAAGTACTTGTTGCTGTTGCAATATCGTTCCTCCAGAATTTGGACTTCTTTGATTTACCCTCTATTGAATCTGGTAATTCAATCTTTACCGAATTTTCTGAATTTTACCATTAAATCAACTTAAAATTGCAGATTATGATGGTACTGATAAATTCAGCAATCTCAAAATCACCTACTATATCATAATAATTATAATCAGTCATGGTCAAGTCAGACCTTGGGATATGAGATCTGTTGTGTTGTTTTGAGGTATGAAATCTGCTGTTTATGGTACAAGAAACCACTAGATCCAACCCTTTAACTAAGTGTACATAATATATACTCTGTTCCTCTGATTTAGTATATACTCTGTTCCTATACTCTGTTCCTCTGAATTTAAACATACTCTGCCCCTCTGGATTTAAACATATGGCCTCTTATATACCATATTAATATTTTCAATCTCTATTGAAAAAAATTGGATAAATCTGCATTATCCTACTGCCACTCCACATTAAATCACCCAGCCCATTTGGCTGCAAATGCACACTAAATCACCCCACCCTTTTGGCTTCCAGTCATTTTAAGCTGAAGGGAAAAGGGCTAAACCGTTGGCCGACTATCCACTGTAACATAGGTCCCATGCTAATATCTGCAGTTTAATAAAAAAAATCCATAAAAAATCACCTGTTCCGATTCCCATCATTTTAAGCGGAAAATAAAAGTAAAAGACCTAAAATATTGACCAGGTGCCGGTTTCCCCATCTTGGGATAGGTTTTAGTTCAATTCCTAGCCTGTTCAATCTTTTCAGCAGTTCAACAGCTATGAAGAAGGCTAACAGTGTATAATTGATTGAATACCTGTAGGCTGCAGGTTTTTCAGGCCAAGAGCTTATGACTTCCTCCAGAGGATGACATGGGTGCCTCAGATAACTGGGGTTCGTACAGATCACTGGAAAAAAACCTTCTAGCGCTGGAGATAATGGGGAGCGAAATGAGCGTGGTGATGGAATCTGGCGGAGACTCAGGTATTTGAGGATCCGAGAAGGTAATCAATGGAGAAAACTGGGAAGTTTGTCGTCCTCTCAGTACAAAGGCGTGGTTCCTCAGGGAAACGACAGGTGGAGGCGTGGTTCCTCAGGGAAACGACAGGTGGGAAGTTTGTCGTCCTCTCAGTACAAAGGCGTGGTTCCTCAGGGAAACGACAGGTGGAGGCGTGGTTCCTCAGGGAAACGACAGGTGGATAACAAATGTGCTGGAAAATATTGCCACTTCATTAATACACCGAAATTTGGCAAACTCTTGGTCTGTGCTGGGTCGGTCGTAAAGATACATATATACATCGACTCCTTTAACTGTAAATCCCAAGAAGCGGAGGAGAGGCCTTTCTCCTTTTCTAATGTTCGGTTGATTTTTATTCTTGGTTCTCTCCAAGACGGCGATTCTTCTGAATCATTGGTCTCTCAATTTTTTAGCGGTGAATTGAAATGAACACAAAAATTTCATCAGGTTAAGACCCGTTGTTGTTATGAACCACCTGCAGTGATGGTTCAACGTGGAAAGGGTTACTAGAGTCTTATGGAATAGAAATCATGCATTAAATTCGTTATCGCCATGATGCCTTAGCTTTTGAGGTCTTTCTGGTATATATTTTGTAGTTGGAATTTGTTTTTTTTTTAAAAGCTATTCAAGATTTTCAATGTTTTCTCATTAGATATTTTAAAGACATACACATTTTATAGATATAATTTTAAGTATTTTTATTTTGGGTAGAATTTTTAGAATTTTAGTTTAATTATTAAAGATTTATTTTTTATTAAATATTTTAAAATGGTTTTAATAGTAATTATGGTTTAAAGGTTAAGATTTATCTTAAAAGTAGTTATGGTATTTTTGTTCTTTTAATTAATTTATTTATTAAAAATAATGTTATAAGAATATGAATTATGATGGGTGGATATTTGATATTAATAAGCCATGATATTGGTATTGGCACATAGTATTATGATAAAAGTTATTTGCAAATTAAGAATTTTCATGGTAAAATAGAGAAGAATCTCCAAGGCTAATAATTTTGGTATGTGTTTTTTAAATATATATGTTTAACATACATATTAATTTTTTTATATAATTAATAATAATAATAATAAAGTTTTAATTTAGTTAATTTTAATGTTTTTTAAATGTTGGTAATGTGAGATGTATCATGAGCTTTGAGGCTTAGCTTAGTTCTTTAAGTTCTTGTTGTCAAGAATGCATCATAACTAATATTAGGGGAAATTCAAACTATGTGTGTTAATTTTTTTCACACGATTCACATAATTTGCTCGGCAGCCTTCTTCCCTTCACATTTTGTACTTGGTATTAACATTTTTTCCATTTTGGATTTTTATAATGTTTTTAATAAAACTTTGTGTATATCTTCTAATATTTGTGCATTTAACCGTGATATTTACTAGATAAAAATCTCTCTTTCTTTTTAAATTAAAGTATATTTCCTTATTTTTACTTTCTTTGTAATACTGGAATTAAGTTCAATACATTCCAGAAATCTCCAAACTTCAGCCAACTATATTAGAGCTTTGATATCTCCAAACTTCAGCCAACTAGATTGGAGCTTTGATTTAATTCTAAATTAATGTTAATGGTGACTATAGAGACAAAATACAAAAATGGTGTGTAGAGTTCGAAAGTCCATATTAATGTTGAACTCAACAATTTACCACTATCAACTCTCTTGTTACTCCAAGAGTGACTGAAATTTGACCCACACAAGTCTGCCCACTAGCTACTCTCCTGCTCCACCATTACTGCCAACTCTTAGGTTATTCACAAATGCCCACTTCTACCTCTCTGGTCATGGAGGCTTCATTGGGGGAGAAATACCATGCCACATGCGTTCATATTAGGGGATATATATTGAGGAAAAAATGACATAATATATTGAGCATATAATAGGCGATAAAGGGCTTTTATATACTATGTATAAAAAATGGAGCTCAAAGTTAATGAAAAATAAAAATGGGTATAAAAAATGTTAATGAAAAAATGGATACCTACAATATCTAGTGAAAGTGGGGATTTTTTTAATTGGGAAGGTGTAGTGTGTTCGTATTAGTAGGGGGTTAAATAAAGTGATTTTTAAAGGTATTTTCCAATATGTAGTCAAATTAAGGGTATTTCTTAGTATGCCATGAACACACATGTTATGTCATAGGTTCATTGAGTCAAGCCCCCATGTCTTTATTACTACAAAGAAGGCTAGAATTAGGGCTTGCAGGCTTCCCTCTTATATCTAATTCGACCCACTATAAATCATAGAACTAGGGTTCAATAACCAACCCACTTGATTGCTCTTTGTCTCCTCCAAATGTCAATCCTTAGGGTACAAAAATTTCCCACTGTAGATCACCTGATAATGCAATATACTAAAGCAAAATACTTTATCTACTTCTACAAACAAACTTGCGGAAGCTTAATCGATTTTGAGAAAGATCAATTAGAACATATATAACAAAGAATGAGAAATCAATCACACATGAACACAGAAGAAGACTCTAGGGAAAGCCTCAACTAAAAATCCCAATCTCTGTATTATCATACAAGTGGAAATATCTCCAGATTACACAAAGCTTTAGCTCACAAGCTGTCCAACTCTCAGTACAATCCCTCGATGCTGCTCATAGACTTAATAGACACAACATATGCCTTCCTTCTGTCCTCCAAACCTCCTATTTCCTTACGCAGTTTCTCCTGGGTCCTCCAGCTGCAACCTGTGCGATTCTCACCTCACACACAACACTGACCTCTGAAATAACTGCACAATCCTGAACGAGATAATTCCTTTTGCATGGACGATTTTCCTCTATAGGAAAATTCCTCCAACTAATAGTACATTGTCCCTTCCTCTGATCTGAACTAGGTCTCTGACTGAACTGACATGCATCAGTTATTTATGAGATAATATTCAGTTATCTGAAGTACACTAGTTACATGCATGCATGCATTAACTAACTAAACTCACAATCAGTTCCACAAACTTTGGAACTAATCTAACTGGAATTAATTCAATTAACTGAGCTAACTAATTACAATTCAAAGTACAACTCATCCTCATCTCCTTAATTAAGAGATAACTTCCTCAATCAAAGGGACAATTGTTGCATGTCTTCACATAGACTTCATGTTTGATTTTCTCTAACTAATTAACTCAAGATGAATTAATTAATTATTTTTCAAATAGCTACTAAGATCAAATTCAAACTTTAATTCTCAATTTTAGTTCAGGGACTAACTAAAATTGGAATGTATCCCAAAATGCTATTTATAGCAATTCTATTTTTAGCATATCTATTTTACCATTCCTTGTTTCTATTTCCAACACTGGTACCTGAAATGCTATTTATAGCAATGCTATTTTTAGCATTTCTTGTTGCTATTTTCAACACTCCCTCTCAACAAGAAAGGCATTCAACTCGAACCCGATCCTGAACCTTTGGAATGTTCTGCATGCAACACTTCTCCCTAGTGTTGTTGCTCCAGCAACTCTAGAAACAAAAAAAATATCCAACCTGAATCAAAATGATGCCTCTGTCATCAAAGTCTCTGACTGCTATTTCCTTTGTCGACTGAAAACTCTGCACCTCTGTGCTCTTCAGTATCTGACTACTCTAGCCTTTGTCACTTTGATCTCTGACTACATCAATCACACTAATTCCTCCTACTGCATTCATGCTACTACTGGTCCTATCTCCCAGCACTGCATCCACACTGAACCTCCTCCCATCATGTTGCATCGTGATGCCCAATGTTGCACTGCAACTCAGTTACTGAGAAGTAAGTAACTTGACCTCCCTGTTGAGCTAGAAACACCCTCTGATGTTGAAGCTTCCTCTGCCACTCCATCCACATTTGTCTCTACCCACTTAGCCAGTCTTGCTACTCCTCATTGGGGCTCCCGCAACAAGGTCTAATCAAAGAGGTTGGGTACCTCAAAGATCCTACCCCTATTTTAGCCTTCTTAGGACTGTCCCTCCACATTGCCCCACCTCCTACCTGGAGGTATGGATGCATATGATCCCTCTGCCCACTTGGATCGAAATTTTCCCCTACTGGAGGTCTCTGAATGAGTGGATGCCTCCGCTTGATCTCCTCTCGGCTTCTCCAGTTGTGGCTCCTCCACAACCTCCTGAAGCTGCTTCACCAATTGTGGCTCCTCCATAATTGTCTAAGACTTCTTCCGGCACTGAATGTTGAGAGGTTATGTACTCTCCCTCTCAACCACCAAGTCTCCAATAGTCACCTTGCTTTTCAAGGCTTTGCATGCATATTGAACCTCAAGAGCATACAGGTTCTTGACTCGTGAATCGATATGCTTCACCTGTCTCGTGGTGATGTGTTTGAGGAAAACCTTTCCCTTACTGAAGACTTCATCATAGCCTTTGTCTTCCAGCATCATGATCAATACCAAGTTTTTTGTCAGTCCTGGCACATACTTCACATCTGTCAAGGTAATTCGAGCTACATGCTCCCTCTAAAAATAAACCGTGCCCACACCTGAAACACTATACTTTTCATCATTACCCATCGCTATGAGTATCTTAAGGTCTTTCTCCTCCAAGGTACTGAACAAATTCTTATCGTCGGTCATGTGGAATGAGGCTCCACTGTCAAGAAACCAACCACAACCCATCATCGATGAAACCATGCATGCGATGAGGGTAAAATCCAATTCGAACTGAGAGGCCAATGCCTCACCTTCATATCCTTCCTTGGATCCCATCTTGGATTTCTTCAATGGACAATTTGTTGCATAATGGCCCACCTCATGACAATGAAAGCATCGCACTTTCGATTTGTCAATCTTCTTCCCACCATGGGAAGAACTTGATTTGGGATGAGAATCCTTCTCCTTCCCTTTCTTTGCCTTACTCGCTAAGGCACAATTTTCTTCATCCTCCTTGGATGAAGAACCATCTTTGGTGCTTCTCCTGATCTCCTCATGCATCAGATCCGACCACAGTCATTCCTAATCTAGCAGTTTCTCTCTTCCATTTACCGAGTCTTGGAGCTATGACGGCTCTTAGGAATACCGAGGAGAGAAAGACTCACCATGTCATCATTGACTGCCATGATTCCTACACTTCCGAGCTCATCCTTGCAGGTGGTGAGCTTCTTCAGATATGTAGAGACTGTGTCACCCTTTTCACACTTGATTTTCCGAAGCTTGTCTTTTAGCGCCAGCTTCCTCTGATCGTTGTTGTTCTGATATAGATCCTTCAATGTTTTCCACATTGAAAAAAATGTCTCCTTCCCATGAAGACTCAAGACCATGTGGTCTCGAATTCCCTCTAGAAGAATCCTCCTCGCTCTAGCCACACATTTCTTCCATTTTGCCAATTCTTAGGCATTAGCTGCTGCTAGCTTGGGGACTTCTTGATCAATGAAGTCCTTCAAACCATTTTCCTCTAATACCACTTCCATGCGATCCTTCCAGGCTATATAATTCAAGTTTCCATCCAGGGCATACTCGATTCTCAAACCGTTGAATGCCATTGGTGAAATTTGAGATGTGATAAGAATTTGATTTCTATAATCAAGAACTTCAAACTTCTCCCTTCTTTGTATACTATTCTCTACTTTGATCACCTTTTCTCTGATACCATGAAGAAATTTCCCACTGTAGATCACCTGATTATGCAATATACTAAAGCAAAATACTTGATCTACTTCTATAAACGAACTTGTGGAAGCTTAATCAATTTTGAGCAAGATCAATTAGAACATATATAACAGAGAATGAGAAATCAATCACACATGAACAAAGAAGAATACTCTGGGGAAAGCCTCAGCTAAAAACTATGATCTCTGTATTATCATACAAGTGGAAATATCTCTGGATTACACAAAGATTTAGCTCACAAGCTATCCAGCTCTCAGTGCAATCCCTCAATGTTGTTCATAGACTGAATAGACACAACATATGCCTTACTGCAGTCCTCCAAGCCTCCTATTTCCTTGCGTGGTTTCTCTTAGGTCCTCCAGCTGCAACCTATGTGATTTTCACCTCACACACAACAGTGACCTCTGAAATAACTACACAATCCTAAAGGAGATAATTCCTTCTACATGGATGAGTTTCCTATATAGGAAAATTCCTCCAACTAATAGTACATTGTCCCTTTCTCTGATCTCAACTGGGTCTCTGACTGAACTAACATGCATGAGTTATTTATGAGAGAATATTCAGTTATATGAAGTACACTAGTTACATCCATGTGTGCATTAACTAATTGAACTCACAATTAGTTCCACAAACTACTGGAACTAATCTAATTGGACTTAACTCAGTTAACTGAGCTAACTAATTACAACTCAAAGTACAACTCATCCTGATCTCCTTAATTAACGGATAACTTCCTCAATCAAAGGGATAACTGTTGCATGTCTTCACATAGACTTCATGTTTGATTTTCTCCAAATAATTAACTCAAGATGAATTAATTAATTATTTTTCAAATAGCTGCTAAGATCAAATTCGAATTTTAGTTCAGGGACTAACTAAAATTGGAATGTATCTCGAAATGTTATTTATAGCAATGTTATTTTTAGCATTTATATTTTATCATTCCTTGTTGCTATTTCCAACATTGGCACCTGAAATGCTATTTATAACAATGCTATTTTTAACATTTCTATTTCTAGCATTTCTTGTTGCTATTTTCAACATAGGGCTCCACAAGACTGTCCACACACATTGACAAATAGGCCTCTTGTATATTGTATTTAGTGTTGTCCAAACATCCTATAATAACACTCCAATTCACTATACAAAGGTTGCTTTAATATTTTCCAAAACAGAGCTATCAATCCCTAGCAACTCATCAACATCGAAAGAGCTACAATATACCTGTAGGATGTAATCATCTGCCCTCAAATACTCAGCCCTGTGCACAATATATTTTAAGGTTTTCTACCCTATCTAGGGCTTCCTGTATCAGCTACAGGGATGCTCCAACTTGGCCTAACAGACCTCAAAAATATGCACAAATCCTCCCCTACAAGACTTGATCACTTGTGTTGTAACTCGACCCTATTATCATAGTTTTTCCTAGGTTAACCGACCTCAGTTCTACTCCCAATTAAAGCTCGGCCCTTCTGCAATACACAAAGATAAAACTCGGCCTATTCATAGAGAAATTACACCTCAACACATGATCAAAGTTTGCCTCTCCAACTCGGTCAATACTACCCTGACTCTGCCCAATCCAAAACAAGAAAGATGTGAAAACGTGTCCCTTTCTTAAACTTGGTTTTGCTCCTATAGGTCTGCAACTGCCTCAGATGTATTTCTCCTTTGATGAGATGGACTTGGATGGTGAGTGAATGAGCTCTCCTTGCCTCCTTTTTATAGATTTCATGATGGGCTTCCCTTAGCCACAAAGGGTCATTACATCACTCCAATTGAACCTTAAGTAATTGTTAAAAATCCATAAATCATGAGACATAGAATTATTTTCATCAACTCAATGCCACCTCATTGATGCCTTTGGTGCCCCTTAAGGGTGCCCTCCACCTCTCAATGCTCAAACCATCCAAAACTCCACTTATTTTTGTGCCTACAAATTTGGGTACAAAGCTCATTTCTTGGATACACTTGCTCATAAAGCCCATGTGGGTCAACCTTCTCCCAAAGCCTATACCCTAGAGTGTGGGAGTACCTTGCAAGCTACAAAAATCAACATCATTGAGTGCATAGTAAAGAACTTGAAAATCATGATAATACATTCTCCTTTTTGGCAATGACCATTATCAACATTCACTATATGAATGCCAAGATAAGACTCTTCATGCAAGTGACACATTTTCAAATTGTTTATGTGCGGTGCCCTCCCAAATTAAATTATGACGTTTTTTAGTAACACCAACGAATTTTCTTATAAACATATTTCCTAGTTCCGTGTTGCATTCGAAGCCGCAAAAGATGCATGAATCCAATATCATGTTGTGTCCAATACTACAAAGAAAGCTCTAATCTAAGAAAGAAAAACTACTCTCATGTTGTAATGATTATGTGCAAGCTCGATTTTATTAGTCTACTATACATGTATATATATACAGAGGGAAAATACTTATGTTTAAAGTTTTGTAGGTATGTTCCTTTTTTGCACTGTGTTTTTTAATAAACTTTAATTGTAGTTTTCGAATATTTAAGTTATTTCAACTTTATTAACTAAGTTAATTATATTAGTTTGCATATGTGTTTATATCTTTGTGGATAACCTTAGTTATAATTAATTAATGTAATTTGAGTGCAATTTTAATAATCACTTGAAGCGTAGAGATTTTCCATATATATATATATATATAGTTTGGTTGGTTAGTCCTGTTATCACCCTAAAATCTTTGTCTCTAAGCTTTGGTAAGTTGCCTTGTTTCTAATCATAGTCTTATAAGTTTTGAGTCAGCTCATCACAATTAGTGTCATTCTCATTTACAAACCCTTCTTCTAGTCATGGTGTTAAAGGGTCTCCAGGTCATTTCATGCTTTAAGGGTTAGGTCATAAGGTTAGAAGTCTTTTAAGATCATATCTCTTTTCCAAATAATGTTTGACAGCCTCATTCCATGTTTTAGAAGTCTTACCAGGTGTTTATAAGTCATATCTCACATCGTTTTGGAGAAATTTTGAAAGTAGCTACGAAATCACTGAACTAGGCGTTTTCGTAGCGCGCTACGAAACCCCTGTAGCAGCCTGTTTTAGCAGAAAAACTGTTTTTACTAGTTAACTTCCAAAAGCTTTCCTGAGCAGCCGAGAACTTAATTTTGCAAACTGAAAAAGGTTTTTCTTCCTAACATGCTGCACTACATAAACCTCTTTCAGTTTCTTCAATTCCATTCTGAGGTGGGAGAAATGTGTGGTTAAACTTGCGCTACGAAACTGCTGTAGCTGCCTATTTTGATGTAGTTAACCAATTTTGAGGGACAAAAGGGAAACCTTTTTTGAAAGGGAGTTTCTGAAGAATGATCATTTGCACAATGCAAGCATCCAGCAAGGGAAAAACGGGCAAAGGAAAAGCATATATGAACCATAAGCCATTTGTTATAAAAGTGATCACAGCTACTATTGTTCATCATACTTCAGGCAGCGTTGAAGAGGTTTTATTTTCACAGGGGTGCATGAACAAGGTCTACAGCACATGAAGAACATGGCACTTCAATACATTTTTGTGTAATCAAAGAATATCCTTGTGGAGACCAAAAGCAAAAAAGGAGAGACATTTTTGAACTCCAAACTTTATCAGTCAAACTGTCTTCTTGTTTTTACCAGTCAATGTCTAGAAGAGTTTTTGAGCAGTTGAAAACTTATCTCTGAAAAGTGAAAGAGGTTTTCATTCCTAAGATACTAAAGTGAAAAAACCTCTTACACTTTATTCAAATTGATTATGAGCTGGGAGAAAAGGGTGACCAAAGTTGTGCTACGAAACTGCGTTAGGTGCAGTTTTTCATCTCCTGTTTGACAACTGTTTTTAAAAGACTTATTCTGGGCAGCTGGAGTATTGTTTCAAAAAAAAAAAAGAGGTTTTTGTTCAGCATGGATGTTTTCACAAAAACCTCCTTCAGTTTTTCCAAATACATTTTTTACGAGAAGATATGACCTCTGTCCCAAGACCTAATTTTCAGCCAGAACAGAGCAAGGAATAGTTACCTGTTTGACACGTGTTTTTCAAGGACAGATTCTGAACAGCGGGAGGAATGTTTTAAAAAACCAGGAGAGGTTTTTGTTCTAGACAACATGGGATACAAAAACCTCCTTCATTTTCGTAAGATGTGTCATGGATGAAGAGATAAAGTCTCTGTCCCACGTGCCATTTTCAGGGATCCTAAACCTAAAAACAAGGAAACATGTTCCCTAATTTCTAGGGTTTGTCATCAACAGTTGGGTGACCACGTGGGAGGCTTCATAACATTCGACTTCATGGAGTGTTAGGTGTCAAAGAATGCTTCAAATGTCTAGATAAGGTTGTTTTAGTCATAATAAGGAGTTACACTCCTAGTTGTATTAGGTCTCTAGGACTACTAGTTAGGTGTCAAATACATTTAATGGTTTGTTTTATGGTTAGAATAGGTGTCACTGATGGCAAATTCGAATTCTCTTGAGGAGGGATGATGGAATCCTAATTGTAAATGCTTTATATAGAGAAAGAGGTCGAATTAGCAAAGGGGTTGGAGACTTTTTGGCTCAGCTGCTGCTCTATGTGCAGATTGTGTATATTTTTAACCTAATGCAGATTTCTACTTAGACAACTCAAGATTCATGAAGAGTTCTTGTATGTTCTTGTTATGATGGCATCTTCCAATACTTACATTGCAGTGGTGTTTACTTATGATACTCAGAATTCATCACTGATGCTCTGACTTCTTTCATAGATAAACTTACTATGTTTCACTATTTTGTATTGTCATTTTTACACTTGAACTCTATAATGCCTTGACTTCCATGCTAGGTAGAATGCTTTGGCTTCACTACTCAGGATTCATGAAGGATTTCTTATATTCAGAATGTGTGTTGTCCTTTCCTTAGTTTTGTTTACAATTGCATAGGTGTACAATCACTCAGAATTCACTGATTGTGCTCTGACTTCATGTGTGCACTTATGAGCCGTGGTTCCATATGTGTGTTGTGTTCTGAATATTCAAATGCTGAATGCCCTGACTTCATGTTAATATGATATTGTTGTGGTACTAAAACATACTTTGACTCCATAGCCCAATGGTAGCCAGCCTTCATCTTTCAACCTATAAACATATATAATTACTAACCATAGAGTTAGCCATCTATTCATATCTTTAATCTAAATCATTAACCCTTTGAGAGAGCCCTCTCAGGCTGAGGAGGCTAAGCCTTAGCTAAAAGATTGGTTTGAAATAGTTACACTGAGATAGTCTGATCAACAGCTTATCAGGGTCCTATTTTGGTGATAACATTTTGGTGCGTCTGCCGGGAGTCTGAAGATTATTCATTCCCGAAATCAATGGTTGAACTTCTGAAGGTAGCAGGAGCTCAGACATCTTTTTGAGGCTGCAAAACTACCTTGGCGACTCCACACATCAAATAACAAATTGGAAGGTGACTCCACTGCTAGAAGATCAGTAGCTTGATGAAGTTCCAAGATGAGTTCCACTGCAAGAATGAATGCCAGGTATGCTCCTATGAATCGGTCTCATATCCCCGGTTTTCCAAATCCTGTGCCAAAGGTTGATTGGTTAGAGGATCTTTCGATATTCAAAGATGAAAAGAAAGACAATGGTGTTCTTCATTTGGTTAGGTTCCATATGCATGTACGCAGTCTTAAGGTTCAGTTCCCTGAAGATTGTCTCATGAGGATGTTTATGACCACTTTAGAAGGAAAGGCATGGTCTTGGTATAAAAGTTTGGAAAATGGTTCATTATATTCTCTTGCTGATTTCCATGATGTGTTCTATGACATGTATAAAGAGTGTCATCCCTCCTTATTGCTGGTCAAAGATTGTTGTAAACATTCTACGAGTTTTATTCAATATTTGGAGGATTGTTATGATGATGATGAATTTATGGATGAATAAATTTTAGAGGCTCTTCATAACAATGCATTTCAGCACCAAGAAGAAAGTATAACATCTCATGAAATGTAGCATGAAGATCAGCAGGGGTTTATTTGTGAAAACCATGTTTCATCCTTTGATATGAATGAAAAGATGCAGCAGATTTGTCAGTCTTTTGATCATAAAGAATATGAAATTGATTGCAAACACCAAGAAGAAATACTGGAAGAAATTTCTTATAATCCTCAGGCAGAAGAAAAGGTTGTTCATTTTTGTGATTCCTTGCAGCAGCTTACATCAAAGAATGATCACAATAGTGAGGAAAATTACATTGTTTGTGGGCATCATGCAGAAAGGCAGTTGGATCGTACATCAAAGGGATTTTGTGTGGCTAAGGATCAGTTGTCTGAAGATTTAGAGTGTTATGATGATTATCAAAATAATCATGTCTTCTTTGACCCTATAAGTGAATACATGGCAAAGCTTTGCACACCAGTATTTCATTTTTATTTGCATTATGAAGATCAGGTACATTATAAGTTGATTTGGTCATCTCACTATCATGGTTATTTTGAGGTTGAGTGCAGTCAAGAGCCTCTTATATCAGAAAGGAAAATTGATTGGCTTTATTGGAAGTTTCATGTTCCTTGAGCTACAAGTGGAGATTGCAGTTGATAGGGTAGGTAGGAATGTGCAAATAAGCTCAGGGTAGGTTGACTGAGCATCTGTTTCAGTAGGTGCAGTTTGAATTCTTCGTTTAGAAGACATAAAGGCTTGAGGAGAAAATTGGGCAGAGGATCAGAGTTTTATTCTAGAGGATGGATAGCGGCACTGGAGCTACAAGTTCTTAGTATACCACAAGGGCACACTATCCCTAGTGGAGCCACTGTTATCACCCTAAAATCTTTGTCTCTAAGCTTTGGTAAGTTGCCTTGTTTCTAATCATAGTCTTATAAGTTTTGAGTCAGCTCATCACAATTAGTGTCATTCTCATTTACAAACCCTTCTTCTAGTCATGGTGTTAAAGGGTCTCTAGGTCATTTCATGCTTTAAGGGTTAGGTCATAAGGTTAGAAGTCTTTTAAGATCATATCTCTTTTCCAAATAATGTTTGACAGCCTCATTCCATGTTTTAGAAGTCTTACCAGGTGTTTATAAGTCATATCTCACATCGTTTTGGAGAAATTTTGAAAGTAGCTACGAAATCACTGAACTAGGCGTTTTCGTAGCGCGCTACGAAACCCCTGTAGCAGCCTGTTTTAGCAGAAAAACTATTTTTACTAGTTAATTTCCAAAAGCTTTCCTGAGCAGCCGAGAACTTAATTTTGCAAACTGAAAGAGGTTTTTCTTCCTAACATGCTCACTACATAAACCTCTTTCAGTTTCTTCAATTCCATTCTGCGGTGGGAGAAATGTGTGGTTAAACTTGTGCTACGAAACTGCTGTAGCTGCCTATTTTGCTGTAGTTAACCAATTTTGAGGGACAAAAGGGAAACCTTTTTTGAAAGGGAGTTTCTGAAGAATGATCATTTTCACAATGCAAGCATCCAGCAAGGGAAAAACGGGCAAAGGAAAAGCATATATGAACCATAAGCCATTTGTTATAAAAGTGATCACAGCTACTATTGTTCATCATACTTTAGGCAGCGTTGAAGAGGTTTTATTTTCATAGGGGTGCATGAACAAGGTCTACAGCACATGAAGAAAATGGCACTTCAATACATTTTTGTGTAATCAAAGAAGATCCTTGTGGAGACCAAAAGCAAAAAAGGAGAGACATTTTTGAGCTCCAAACTTTATCAGTCAACTTATCAGTCAAATTGTCTTCTTGTTTTTACCAGTCAACGTCTAGAAGAGTTTTTGAGCAGTTGAAAACTTATCTCTGAAAAGTGAAAGAGGTTTTCATTCCTAAGATACTAAAGTGAAAAAACCTCTTCCACTTTCTTCAAATTGATTATGATCTGGGAGAAAAGGGTGACCAAAGTTGTGCTACGAAACTACTGTAGGTGCAGTTTTTCATCTCCTGTTTGACAACTGTTTTTAAAAGACTTATTCTGGGCAGCTGGAGTAGTGTTTCAAAAAACCAAAAGAGGTTTGTGTTCAGCATGGATTGTTTCACAAAAACCTCCTTCAGTTTTTCCAAATACATTTTTTACGAGACGATATGACCTTTGTCCCAAGACCTATTTTTCAGCCAGAACAGAGCAAGGAATAGTTACCTGTTTGACACGTGTTTTTCAAGGACAGATTCTGAACAGCTGGAGGAATGTTTTAAAAAACCAGGATAGGTTTTTGTTCTAGACAATATGGGCTACAAAACCCTCCTTCAGTTTCGTAAAATGTGTCATGGATGAAGAGATAAAGGCTCTGTCCCACGTGCCATTTTCAGGGATCCTAAACCTAAAAACAAGGAAACATGTTCCCTAATTTCTAGGGTTTGTCATCAACAGTTGGGTGACCACGTGGGAGGCTTCATCAAATTCGACTTCATGGAGTGTTAGGTGTCAAAGAATGCTTCAAATGTCTAGATAAGGTTGTTTTAGTCATAATAAGGAGTTACACTCCTAGTTGTATTAGGTCTCTAGGACTACTAGTTAGGTGTCAAATACATTTAATGGTTTGTTTTATGGTTAGAATAGGTGTCACTGATGGAAAATTCGAATTCTCTTGAGGAGGGATGATGGAATCCTAATTGTAAATGCTTTATATAGAGCAAGAGGTCTAATTAGCAAAGGGGTTGGAGACTTTTTGGCTCAGCTGCTGCTCTATGTGCAGACTGTGTATATTTTTAACCTAATGCAGATTTCTACTTAGACAACTCAAGATTCATGAAGAGTTCTTGTATGTTCTTGTTATGATGGCATCTTCCAATACTTACATTGCAGTGGTGTTTACTTATGATACTCAGAATTCATCACTGATGCTCTGACTTCTTTCATAGATAAACTTACTATGTTTCACTGTTTTGTATTGTCATTTCTACACTTGAACTCTATAATGCCTTGACTTCCATGCTAGGTAGAATGCTTTGGCTTCACTACTCAGGATTCATGAAGGATTTCTTATATTCAGAATGTGTGTTGTCCTTTCCTTAGTTTTGTTTACAGTTGCATAGGTGTACAATCACTCAGAATTCACTGATTGTGCTCTGACTTCCTGTGTGCACTTATGAGCTGTGGTTCCATATGTGTGTTGTGTTCTGAATATTCAAATGCTGAATGCCCTGACTTCATGTTAAGCTGATCTTGTTGTGGTACTGAAACATACTTTGACTCCATAGCCCAATGGTAGCCAACCTTCATCTTTCAACCTCTAAACATATACAATTACTAACCATAGAGTTAGCCATCTATTCATATCTTTAATCTAAATCATTAACCCTTTGAGAGAGCCCTCTCAGGCTGAGGAGGCTAAGCCTTAGCTAAAAGATTGGTTTGAAATAGTTACACTGAGATAGTCTGATCAGCAGCCTATCAGGGTCCTATTTTGGTGATAACAAGTCCTATTATGATCTATAAAATTTATCCATTTTTTAAACATTAAATATATATAATTATAAATAAATAAATAACACATATTTAATTAAATATTAGTAAATAAATAAAACATAATATATATGTGTTTTATAATTTCTTATAGTATATCAATAACCATTTAAATGAATAAATAACATTTCATTAATTTAGAGAAAGCTACTTAGAATATTGTATAAAAAATGAAAAATATAAAATTAAATTAGAAATTATTATGTGTTTGTGTATGTTATTTAGGGGATTTTCCTACTACTATGTAAAAACACAGTGTTGTAATAGTGTTGTAATAATTTTGTGATAGTTAGTTTGTTTTTTTAATATATATATATTTATAATATTTAATTAATATAATATTTTGAAGTACATTTGTATAATTATATATAACAATTCATATTTAACTATTTTTAAATCACGAATACCATTATGCCAAAGCTAATTTCAATTAAACTCAATCGAATTAAAATTTAAATTTCTAGAAGTACATAAATATTTTAAGAATGTGAACATTCTTTTACTTTACATTATTTTAAAACATATAATTTAAAGAATATTCAAGTTTGGAATCTTTCTCTACAACCTAAGGAACTAGTTTTCTCCCCGGACAATAGTTAAGGGCCCAACCCAATGCTCTAACCCAAAAGTTGTCAATATTGCCCAAAATTCACTCAAACAACAAAGGTCCCCTATATTTTTTTATGTGATGGTTTAAAGTTTCATCCGTGGTGTGAGGGATTTATAAGTTTCATTAAAGGACCAAAGCCCCTATTTTCCTCCTCCAATCATGGTCAGGGGCCCAAGACCCATTTGTTGTACACAAAACCTTTTTAATTGTAGAAATTACAAGAAAGTTTCTACTGCTAATGAATTTGAACTCAAAACAAGAGACAAAAATTTCCTCTATTATTTTGTGGAAAGGAAAACACATGATAAAAACACATGCAATAACATGCAACCATTCAATCACAATGAAACACAATATTTTACCAGGGAACCCAACAAGGAGAAACCCCTCCTCTATTTGCATTATATCAAATGAGAAAAAAATTATTCAATTACAATGAATGCTTCACAAATTAAGCACAAGTTGCATTGCAATTATGAACTCCTTCTCCTGAGACTACTCTACAAAAGACTTAGCCAGTTCTTGGTATCTACTCCTCTTATTTCCTTGCACAATTCCTCAAGAAAGTGGCTCCTAAATAATAGGAGAATCCCCTAATTTCTTGCCCAATTCCCAAGAGAAGAGTCTCATGTGTTGCATACAAATTGTATACACTCTTTAGTATACAATAATAAATACATTGATGCCTTTTTCGTCCACTCAACTAGGCAATTCAAATTCCAATCGTGACTACATCTATTTTTAGTAAATTGATCAGTTAACTAAGAGATCAGTGAGTTAACAAATATTATAACTACTCAATTTAACTCCTACTGACTCTACTCATGACTAGAGCTCAGATAATTGAGTTTAACTAACAACTCCACTAGATTGCTAAATTCTAGAAATCAACTCATGCACAACTCTACTTCTAGCCTACAAACTCGAATTTACTAATTTAACTTGAGACAAAGCCATGTCACTTCAGCTAACTACAATCCAAGTCATCCTACTAATGTGGAAAATTGAATTTCTCCATTTGACTAAGGAACAAGTCAAATGAAGCCTTTTCTTGCTACAATTCAAACACTCTTAGCAAGAAAACGGTTATGCACAACCTCAATCCTGCTCCTATAGGAATGTACTGTAACGTATCTCCCTCTCACTATTTTTGTTGCTAATGCAACCACTGCAACTGAGGAGCATCCAAAATACTGAATAAATCGTGTCTTTGAGATGCAACTGTCTCATGACTCTCTAATTGCTACTAGCCTACAATTTTTGCTCAATATCTGACTGTATCAAGTAACATTGATCCTTCTCCAATTGAATATTGTTGCTACTCGTAGCAAGGGTAATTATCCATGAGAATATTATAATACAATTATTGTTTCTCTCCTATAGACCCTTCCCAAATATTTGCAACTCTGGGACTAAGGATTCACATCACCCCACCTCACTCTAGTAGGCATTATTGCATGCATGGAAAAATCTACCTCTAGCTTGTAGAGATTGCTAACTCCAACACCAATTTGTTTTACATGTCCAGTAGCAACATGATTGAAATACACCTTCCCCTTACTGAAAAACACATCATATCCATGGTCTTCAAGTAAAACTATAGAGACTAAATTTTTCTTCAGACCAAGTACATACATTACATCCTTTAGGTGAAGATGGGAACCTGACTCCCTCTTAAAGGTGATGGTGCCAATCCCTTTGGTACTATACCTTTCATCATCTCCAAGATCTATGTGTAATTGTAAGTCCTTCTCCTCTAGGTTGTTAAATAACTCCTTACTTCATGTCATATGATATGAGGCACCATAATCTAGGTACCATTCACTCCCTCTTACTGTGCTTTCCATACAAGCAATGAGGGTTAAATCCAACTCGAATTGTGATGCAAGAGCATCTCCTCCTGTTGTCGCTGCAAGCTCTTTACTTGATTTCTTGTGTGGACACTTGGTTGCATAGTGTCCATACTCATGGCAGTGAAAGCACTTAATCTTACTAAGGTCCTTCTTCTTGCCATAATTTTCGTTGGATTCTACCTCACCTTGGGTCTTCATTCCTTTGGCCTTCTCTCCTTTTACAATTAGAGCACAATCTTATTCCTCATCAGATTTGGATGTGACACCATCTCTATTGTTTCTTCTAATCTCCTCCTCTGCCAAATTAGACAAAAGTCTCTCTCAATCTAGTAGCTTGTCTCTTTCATTAATTGAATCCTGATACCTATGCTAGGATTTGAGAAGGCCAAGGAGTGCTAAGATCATGAGTTCAGATGATGGTACATTTTATCCTACTCCTCCAAGTTCATCTCAAACATGAGTGAATATGGATAGGTACTAAGGAATGGTTTCATTTTTCTGCATTCAAATGCTCTTTATTTTATTTCTCAATGCCAATTTCCTGGCATCACTGCTTCTCTAGAATAGATCTATGATATTTTTCCACATTACAAAAGGAGTCTCCTTCCCATACAAGTTTGAAACCATATGCTCTGACACCCTCCATAATAATCCTCTTGGCTTTGGTTGTGTCTTTCTTCCACTAAGAAAGTGCTTGTGCATTTGATGTTGATGGTTTTGGAATATCATTTTGTGAGTATTTCCATACTCCATTGTCATTCAAGATAACTTCCACCCTATCTTTCCAAGCACAAAAATTCGAGGTGCCCTCCAATGCATACTCAAGCCTCAATCCATTGAAACACATTTTTCCTACATTGAAGAGAATCTGCACCAAAAAATCTACAAATCAAAATGTCTCTGAGAAAAGATATGAACCAAGGTTTCTATGTAGTCTTTCATAGCTTTGATACCATGTAGAAATTGCAAGAAATTTTCTACTGCTAATGAATTCGAACTGAAAACAAAAGACACAAATTTCTTCTACTATTCCATGGAAAGGAAAACACATGATAGAAACACATGCAATAACATGTAACCATTCAATCACAATGAAACATAGTATTTTTACTAGGGAACCCAACTAGGAAAAGCCCATCCTTTGTTTCTATTATATCAGATGAGAAAAAATAATCAATTACAATGACTTCTTCACGCATGAAGCACACCTTGCATTGAAATTTTGATCTCCTTCTCCTAAGACTCCTTTGCAAAAGAGAGCCAAATATTGTCCTCCTACTCATCCTATTTCCTTACGCAATTCTCGAGGAAATTGACTCCTAAAGAATAGGACAAGCCCCTATTTTCTTGCAACATTTCCCAATAGAAGAGTCTCACCTGCTACATAAAAACTGTATACACTCTCTAATATACAATATTAAATACATTGATGCCTTTTTCCTCCACTCAATTAGGAAATTTGAATTCCATGCATGACTGGGTCTATTTTTAATAAATTTATCAGTTAACTGAGAGATCAATGAGTGATAAATTGTTATAACTACTCAACTGAACTCATACTAACTCTTCTCATGACTAGAGCTCGAATAACTAAGTTAACTAACAATAACTCCACTAGATTGCTAAATTTTAGCAATCAACTCATGCACAATTCAACTCATAGCCTAGAAACTCAAATTAATTGATTCAACTAGGAGACAAATCCATGTCACTCGAAATAACTGCAATCCAAGTCATCTCGCTAATGTGAAAAATAAAATTTCTCCATTTGACCAAGGCACAAATCAAATGAATCATTTTATTGCTACAATTCCAGCATTTATGACACCCATATCTTACCGAAAGAAAAATATTCATTGAAGAGAATATTTATAGTGAGTTGAGGCCTTACTCATGACACTTGACCCTAAGAAGTTATGTTTAGGGCCTAAGAGCCTTATATTCTTTCGTTGACCAGGGTTCATATATTGAGACCTCATTCTAAGTGTGCAAAAACTACCAATGGTACCCATGTTCATAATCAAGACGAAAGGATTTCTTACAAATATCATGTGTGGAGGTTCAATATCTCCTTCACAATGTTTGAGCTAAGGAATATTCAGACAAGGACCACAAAACTTTATTTACCTTTCTCTAACCCTCGTTAAGGCTCATGAAGAACTCATGGTATGAAAAATGTCGTAAATGATGCTCATATCCACCCAAGGGCCAATGATCCCTTAAACAGTGTTTGTTCAGTAGTTTGACATTGTGTGCATGATGCTTGAGCTAATAAATCTTCGCTAGGGGCTTAGGGCCTTTTTTTCCTCTTGAAAACAAGATATAGCTCGAAGCACAAATGTGAAAAGTTAGTTAATGAGGCCCATATTCATAATTAAATGTCAATGATTACCTATTAATGTCTTCTACACTAATTTGAGGACTCCTCCATAATGCTTAATCCCAAGAAGTTCATATATAGCATAAGGAACTTATATACTTTCCTTGATCATGGTTAAATTCTTCAGACCAATTTCTGGTGCACAAATCATCCTAACAGTACCTATATCCCACCTATAAGAAAAATATTCGATGAGAAAAATCTATATGGTGGTTTCAACCTTTGCTCATGGTATCTAAACCCAAGAATATTTGTTTGAGTCCTATGTCCATCAATTCCCCACATGACCATGGTAAAGGTCCTGAGACCCATTCCAAGTGTTGAAAGCCTACTAATGACACCCATGACCATAACGAGAGGCTAAGGGTCACCTACCAAGGTCGTGTGTGGTCATTTTGATGATACGCCCATAATTCATATAGGGTTTAAGGAACTTATTGTCCTTACTCGATCATGGTGAAAGACCCAAGACCCCTATGTGGTTTGAAAAACCTCCTAATAATACATGTATAACACCTAAAAGCGAAAGGTCCCCTTAACAAAACTATATAATATCACTACAATACTATAGATAAATAAAAATAATTCACCAATGTGTGAAGTATTCTCATTAAACAAGCAACAATAGAATTATAAACACGAGATAACGAATCATATCATTACAACTTAGGAGTATCATATCTGAACAATTAAATATGCCTAATAATTAAGTAATTACAAGAAAAGTATAATTAAATTCATAGAATACTAGTTTTGCCAAAGAAATATCAAGGCAGATCCACCTGAAGGGATTACATCTATATGGCTTATTGGCATAGCCTAACCTCCAAGGGTGTCGAGGAGAATTGATTGGATGACCTCCCATTAACAAAGTACTTTAGTGACAAAAATTCGACCAATTAAACTCACCCTCGAGACTTTCATAAATTAATAAAAATGTAAAAATCACTTTACATTATTCAATTCTACCTACAACTTGAGTATAGATGAGTATCACCTGAATTATGACCACAATGTTCAACCTTATTAAATGGTGCACTATAACCAGCATAGATCCATCTTAAGTACGGACAACAAAGAGATGAAATTTCTTCACATGAAAACTTCTTTAGAGTGCAAAATGCAATGTTATTTTTCATTGTTTAAATTGTATTTGTGAATGGTAAATATTGTATATATAAGACCAAATAAACATTTTAACCATAAAAACCTAATTTTTTATGATATATACTTAATTTTTTTTAAATGATATGTACTTGACATTAAAATATTTTATATAACATGTACATCCAGACATTTTATCATGTAAATTAAAATAGTTTTTTATTATTAATATATTTTTAAGCATATGTGAATATTAATATGTATTAAAATATTTTATCCATAACTCACATTGAATATATTTTTATATACAACATTAAAATATTTTATCTTAACATTTTTTTCTATATATAAATATATATGAAGTTGATATTGACATAAATTAGTTAATGTAAATCTTCAAATAGTTTATTTAAATTTATTGTTGAAATATTTTTGAAAAATATAAGATTTAAACATGTTACTCACACATTTTTTTTGGCACTTCTAATTACTTTACAACATATTCAATTTTTCTCTATTATAGTCAACATTATTTTTCTATTTAAAACATAATTTTTATTTTTATTTTAAAAGGGAATAGACAAACTTACACATCTTTTCTCATTCCAGATTATCGAATGAACCTCTAAATTCAATAAATTGTGAGAAAAAAAATAAAGTTAAACCTTGTTTGATATATAAAACAATATACTAAATGAAATACATCAAAGTCAACCACATGTGAATTGAAATTGAAAATAGAACCTAATATTTTTTTTTTATAATAGAAATAAATAAAAAGAAACCACCTATTTTTAGAATTTATCGATTATTTTAAGATATCCAGAAAATTTAAAGTCCTTACTTATCACAAGGAATGTGATAACACTACCATAAACTCCATCACCTCACCTCACCTATGTATTTATCAAACATATAGTGTCTTAAGAGTACCATAAACTCTATCACCCGTGTATTTCTTAAACATACATTATTTTATAGGGAGGCACAATTATCTGGAAATGACGCATATCCTCATACTACTCCTGAACTTCCAACCATTCATATCACGAACACAAATGCACAGTGTGTCCTGCATAACTCCTCTGATTCGATGGGCGAAATGACGATCTTTCCTCTGGCTCGTCCACTTTCCTGATGCTTGAAAGCCTCTTTCACGTTTCACGTCACTGAAAGAGTACGAGCTCTTGGGATCGATCACGGGCTTCAGCTTCTCACTCTCTATGTACGGCTGCAGCTTCTCCACGTTTTGGGCGTGGGGTGAAACCCCAAAAAATTCAACCCTGCCATGAAGCTGAAACGAAGCTATGTCCATAACTTTGGCTTCCTCTTTGGCCACCACGAGACTTTGCTGAATCCCCTGCAAATTAGATAAAAACATAGATTAGGTCACCTGACAGGTGAAGACAAGCAAAGCAAGGGGAGTGAGTGAATGACCTATGGTGTCAAAAATGAAATCGAATTTCTCGTAGATCTGATCGTAGCTCTGCTTCGTATAATCGATGACCACATCCGCCCCCAGGCTTTTCACGAACTTGAGATTCACAGTGCTAGACGTGGAAACGATCCTGGAAGCTCCATAGACATGCCTTGCCAGCTGTGTTGGGTATTTTTAAATGGAGAAATACCAAAACCAGATAAAATAACCACCACAGAGACGATGCTCTGTTTACTCTGTCCAGGATCTTTTCCAGAGAACCTCTTTTAAGAAAAAAATTAACTCAGAACACAGTCCATTACACAGTCAAAAAAAACTTCTATTGATTTAAAACAAAAAGACTGATACATGCTTCATCCTCTGTGCAGAGAGGGATTCACTAAACAAACTATGTCTCTGTATTTTCTTGTTTTCCACTGCTGTGGATGTTACATAAACAGTTTCAAAAACATTACTGTATTTTTCATTGCCATACCAACATTACAGCACTGTTGTGCATATACAAAAAAGAAAATCGCACTAACGTGCGTAGCCACCCCACTCACAATACAAAAGGAACAACACTCCACTACAGTCGCACGTAGACTTACATGACTATAAAAAAACATTCGTATATAACCAAAACATAAAAACATTATGTGCCGTAAAGAAATTAAGACAACTACCTACTTTCTACGAACAACAATGAATACATTAAATTTCCCTTCTCGGCAGTCAACGCAATGCCTAACACTTCACGCAAGATTTCGATTTGACGTTGGCGGAATGCACATTTGGGAAATCGACGGCGGAGATCGCGCGACCAGCTGATCCGACATGGTTCGCACACCCTCCTCAGGCAAACCAAACGACCGTTACCGTCAGGGGAAAGTGGTTTTGGGCGTCGTACAAGAGATGCGTGGCGGCATGTGAATGTGTTTGGAGCCTCAGCTACGGATACCGCCTTTGGTGAATGGCAGTGCGGGGAGACCGGGTGGTTTTCCTGAACCACCGCGCTGTTTAAAATTACAATTTTAACACTCCCCTTTAATTTTAACAGCCACGCGTTCGGTCATTCCCAAACACTTTCTCAAAAATTCGAAACACTTCTGAACCAGTGGCTTTGTCAAGATGTCTGCAACCTGTTCCTGGGTCCTGCAATGTTCGAGGACAATTTCTCCATTGTTCACTAATTCTCTGATGTAGTGAAACCTTGTATCGATGTGTTTCGTTCTCTTATGAAACACTGAATTCTTTGACAAAGCAATAGCTGAGCTATTGTCACAAAAGACCACTGTTGCTTTTGCCTACTCTTGGCCTAAGCTTCTCAACATCCTTCTCATCCAAACTGCCTGACATGCTGCTGCTGTCACTGCCACATATTCAGCCTCTGCTGTAGACAATGCTACAATGGACTGCTTCTTAGAAGCCCATGAAATGGCTCCTGAACCCATGTTAAAAACATAACCGGAAGTGCTCTTCCGATCATCTACACTTCCAGCCCAATCACTATCAGTGTATCCAACCAAATCTGAATGTTCTGAGACATTATATAAAATTCCAAACATTTTGGTGCCTTTGACATACCTCAAAATTCTCTTTGTTGCCTGCCAATGTGCCTCCTTTGGCCTCTCCATGAACCTGGAAATTAAACTAACAGCATACATTAAATCAGGCCTAGTTGCTGTTAAATACATAAGGCTGCCCACAATGCTTTTATACAAGCTAGGATCAAAATCCTTGCTGCTGTCCTCTCTGCTGAGTTTTAATCCCATTACTGTGGGAGTGATGGCTGCCTTGCATTCTTGCATGTTAAATCTGCCCAAAACTTGATTTACATATCTTGCTTGAGATATAAAAATCCCTTTTTCATTTTGATCTACTTCTATGCCTAAGAAGTATCTCAACAAACCCATGCCAGTCATTTCAAATTCATCCTTCATGACTGATTTAAAATTCTCAATAAGATGAATCCAGTGAAAATAACATCATCTACATACAAGACAACAATTAAAATTTTACCATCCTTTTCCTTGATGTAGACTGTGGGTTCTCCTTCACATTTGTCAAATTCATTCTCCAATAGATATGAATCTATCCTGCTGTACCATGTTCTTGGCGCTTGCTTCAGCCCATAAAGAGCTTTCTTCAATTTGCACACTTTGTGCTCTTCACCTTTCTTCTCATAGCCGAGAGGTTGTTCCACATAAACCTCTTCCAATAACACTCCATTTAGGAATGCTGATTCCACGTCCATTTGGTAGACTTTCCATTTGTTTTGAGCTGCTATGGAGAGCACTGCTCTCACGGTTTCCATTCTTGCAACCGGGGCGAAAGTCTCCTCATAGTCTCTCCCATATTGCTGCTTGTACCCTTTGACAACCAGCGTTGCCTTATGTCTTTCTATTTTACCTTCAGCATTGCTCTTGGTCTTGTAGACCCATTTCACACCAATGACTTCTTTGCCTTTTGGTAGCTCAACCAAATCCCATGTTTTGTTTCTCTCTATGGCATTCATCTCCTCATCCATAGCTTCTATCCATTTCCTATCTTTAATTGCATCCTCGAAATGAATAGGATCATCAACATGACAAAACAAGGCAAATAAGGAATTCATTCCTTCATCATAAATATCACTTAGATTCCTAAACTTCTTACCTCTTTCACATGGTGTGCAAGTGCTTGAAGATGCACTTGAATTTCCTCCTTGTGGTGTGCTTGGAGAAGCACTCTCATTTATCCTCAATGGTGTACCTTGCTATCCTTGTGTTGTCCTCAATGGTGTCCCTTGTTGTCCTTGTGTTGGCGCTACTGTTTGGGGATGCATTTCAGCCACCTCCTCTTCATCTTCATCATGAGGCAAACAACTTTTAATGTTCACTGTTTTCTCTATGCTTCCATCCCAAGCTTCCTCCTCAATGAATTGAACATCCCTGCTGACAAAGAACTTCTTGGCAGATGGGATGTACAGCCTGTAGGCTTTGGATTCATCACTATATCCAATGAAGATGCATTTCTCCCCTTTGCTGTCCAACTTCCTCCTTAGCTGATCTGGCATGTGTGCATAGGCCACACATCCAAAAACTCTCATGTGGGTGACTCCTTGCTTTCTCCCATTCCATGCCTCTTCTAGCACTTTGTTCATGACTGCCTTTGTAGGACACCTGTTCAAAATATAAACTGTACAATGTACAACTTCAGCCCAATACTCATTTGGAAAATGCTTTGCCTTCAACATGCTCCTTGCCATCTCCATGATGGTTCTGTTCTTCCTTTCAGCAACTCCATTTTGTTGTGGGGTGTACCGAGTTGTGAACTATTTGTGTATTCCATTTTCTCTACAAAACTTTAGGAATTCATTGGAGATATACTCACCTCCTCTATCAGTTCTCAACACTTTTATGTGCAGCCCGCTTTGGTTCTCCACAAGTGCTTTGAAGTTTTGGAATTTCTCAAAAACTTCACTTTTGTTCTTGAGGAAATATATCCAAGTCTTCCTTGTAAAATCATCAATGAATGTTAAGAAATATAGGCTGCCTGCTAATGATGGAGCTTGCATTGGTCCACACAAATCTGAGTGGATAATCTCTAAGGGTGCCTTTGCCCTTATGCTCTTCCCTGATGGAAAACTTTCTCTGTGTTGTTTTCCCAAAATACAACCTTCACAAAGGCTGTCCGGCTTCTCTATCAATGGTAATCCTTTTACCATTCCTTTTCTGCTCAACAAGTTTAGACCTCCAAAATTGAGATGTCCAAATCTCAAGTGCCACAACCAATTTTCATCTTTTGGCACGCTTTGGAAGGCCTCTTGGGTGACTGCTGCCATTTCCCTTTTGTTCTTCAAGTCTGCCCTGATCCGGAGAGGGAACATCCTGTTCCTTGTCATTTTTACCTCAGCAATGCATCTTTTGCTGGGTGGTATATCCATGATGGTGCACACATCATTTACAAAGTAAACATTGTAACCCTTTTGGATAAGCTGTCCAACACTCAATAGGTTACATCTCATTCCGGGGACATAGTAGACATCTGCTATGGTTTTCCTTTCTCCTTGCTTTGTAAATATTTTTACCTCCCCTTTTCCCATAAAAGACACTTTACTATCGGTTCCTAGTGTGACCTTTGATTTCAAATTCTGATTTAAGGCTGAAAAGAGGGCTATATTCCCTGCCATATGGTTGCTGCAACCTGAGTCTAAAAACCATATGTCCTCACTATGTGTTTCAGCCATGTTACAAGCTAACAGGACATTTTCTTGACTGTTGTTTTCTCTTGTAACATTTGCATTTTGTCTGCTGTTCATATCATGCTGTTTCTTTCTACAATCACTAGCATAATGTCCATACTTTTTGCAATAATAGCATTGAACATTAGATTTATCATACCTTTGTCCTTGAGCCTGATACTGATCTCTTTGTTGGCTGCTGCCTTGACCTTGGTTCTGATTTGGATTGCTGCCTCTTCCTTGTGCATTTGATGGGCCGTTCCTTCCACCTCTGTTCTGGCTTCTGCCTCTTCCTCTTCGGTTTCCTCTTCCTTGACCTCTTCCTCTTCCAAAGGACATCTGGGTCTTGAAGGCTTGCTCAAGGGATGAGTTTTCATTCCTACTCAACCTCTGCTCATGAGTTATCAGTGATGCATGTAGCTCATCAACTGAATAGCTTGAGAGATCCTTTGTCTCTTCAATGGTGGTGACTATGGCATCGAACCTTGAGGGTAAGACCCTTAATATTTTCTCCACAATCCTTCTATCTTCAATGGTTTCTCCATGAGTTCTCATTTGTGTGATTACACCAATCACATGAGTGAAGAATGAGTCAATGTTATCTGACTCCTTCATATTCAAGTTTTTAAAATCCTTTCTCAGCATTTGCAATTTTGTTGTCTTCACTCTCTCCATGCCTTGATAGGCAGTTTTTAGGGTTTTCCATGCATTGTGTGATGTTGTAGCTGCTGCTATCCTTGGGAATATACTCTGGTCCACTGCTTGATACAACAAGACAATGGCCTTTGCATCCTTCTTCCTATTGAGCTTCAATAGGTCCTTCTCTCCCTGAGTTAATGCATTGAACTCAGTTTCATCTGCTGGTTCCTCAAACCCATATTCTACTAGTTCCCATATATCTTGAGAGATGAACAAAGCTCTCATGGTTATAGACCAGTAGTCATAGTTCTTCCCATTAAAGTGTGGGAGCTGGGTGTTGAACATACCCATGCTTGTGCTTGCCATTCCTTGCATCTTGAACTATGGTTTTAAATCCTTGACTGTGGTTTTTTTTTTTAAAAATTGACTGTCTTCAGCAATAACAAGAGAAATGCTTTTGGGGAATACCTGAATCCTTCGCTGTCTGAGTCTTCTGTCTGCCTGAGAAGTTTTGCTGCAGCAACAACCTTCTCCCTTCAGCTTCTTTAACTTCTTTAAAGAGCCTAAGCCTTGCTCTGATGCCACTGTTGGGTATTTTTAAATGGAGAAATACCAAAACCAGATAAAATAACCACCACAGAGACGATGCTATGTTTACTCTGTCCAGGATATTTTGCAGAGAACCTCTTTTAAGAAAAAAATTAACTCAGAACACAGTCCATTACACAGTAAAAAAAAACTTCTATTGATTTAAAACAAAAAGACTGATACATGCTTCATCCTCTGTGCAGAGAGGGATTCACTAAACAAACTCTGTCTCTGTATTTTCTTGTTTTCCACTGCTGTGGATGTTACATAAAGAGTTTCAAAAAAATTACTGTATTTTTCATTGCCAGACCAACATAATAGCACTGCTGTGCATATACAAAAAAGAAAATCGCACTAACGTGCGTGGCCACCCCACTCACAATACAAAAGGAACAACACTCCACTACAGTCGCACGTAGACTTACATGACTATAAAAAAAACATTCGTATATAACCAAAACATAAAAACATTATGTGCCGTAAAGAAATTAAGACAACTACCTACTTTCTACGAACAACAATGAATACATTAAATTTCCCTTCTCGGCGGTCAACGCAATGCCTAACACTTCACGCAAGATTTTGATTTGACGTTGGCGGAATGCACATTTGGGAAATCGACGGCGGAGATCGCGCGCCCAGCTGATCCGACATGGTTCGCACACCCTCCTCGGGCAAACCAAATGACCATTACCGTCCGGGGAAAGTGGTTTTGGGCATCGTACAAGAGACACGTGGCGGCATGTGAATGTGTTCGGAGCCTCAGCTACGGATACCGCCTTTGGTGAATGGCGGTGCGGGGAGACCGGGTGGTTTTCCTGAACCACCGCGCTGTTTAAAATTACAATTTTAACACGCTGAATGGCCAGACTGCCCACTCCGCCTGCTCCTCCCACAATGAACACACTCTACCCATTCTAAAATTTGGCTATATCGAACGCCTGCTGCGCAGTCAGGAGCGCAAGCGGCAGGCTCGCCGCTGCCTCGAACGATAAATTTTTGGGCTTCGGCGCCACCAGGTATTCCTCCACCACTATATACTGGGTGAGGGTTCCCCACTGTTTGGGCCTGCCCGCTCCGAAATCCTGGATGTCGCTGTAGACCTCATCGCCATTCTTGAACTTGGTAACACCATCGCCCACTTCGACCACCACTCCTGCCGCATCACAGCCCGGCACAGTCTACATAACACGGACCAATTATTCAAAAAACCATGATAAAAAATACATAAACAGTAGAATTTCCAGATTTAAAATGTTAAATTCAGAAATTCTAACATGAATTCTCAGGTTTTCAGAGGAAAATTTGTGGAGTATTGTAGATTTTATGATCAATTCTGTGGAGCTTCCATTGCCTGATCTCGTGAAGTATCCACTTCTGTTGACATACAACTTTGAAAAGAGGATAATTCCACGTTTTAGAGTAATGGAGGCATTGGCGTCCACGCCAGTACAAGAGTTGAAAATACCTTTTATACAGATTTTCCACATGACAAAAAAATGATTCTTGGAGAATTATGTTAACAGACATGCTAAATCCTCAATTCTGCGGACTATTTACCATTGTAGGAAAGCTGGAAAGTTTAGCATTCACAAGTGGACAATGTGTTTCAATCAAAGAGATTCACAAATGTTCTGAGAGTTCATGAGGACATTCAATACAACTCTTCTTGTGCACCAGTATTAGTTGTAACGTTCTTTTCATCAAACATAGTACATGAAGGGTTGACTATTATGGCTTCCTTAGCACAACAAGAGTCCAAAAAGAATACTTATAACATCAAATTCATAGAGATGCCAGCCTGCATTTTTGAGAATCAGATTTAGAAACAGGAGCAGTTTGACAATATTATTTCATGCTTTACAATTATGGGTGCAACTCACCTTAACTATTTTTCTCAATTGCCTTTAAATGCAAATTTAGACTCTTTATATCAGAGTGAAAAATTCAAATGACAAATGTTGTTTTGTTGCACATTCTTGTGAAAAATAAACTCTCCCATTTATATGATGCTTTTGGTGCCATAGACCGATCTTATTAGTCCCTGCCATCTGGCAATGGCATGGGACTATAGTAATCGATTTCGATGGCTTAACATTAGTTCGTGTTAATATTTAGTAAGTTTTTACCCGTCGATGTGCTATGTCGTCCGCAGACCATATTCTAATTTTTTTCGTGGTCTTATTTAGCCTCTTCCCGAGGCGGAGGGGTGATAATCTTATATTATTTTGGGTTTGTGTTTTTCATATTTCGAAATTGTTTCAAACTGTAGACTAATGCTAGCATTAGTCTAGCAATATTAAATGCTAGCCCAGTTTGGAAATGCCAGGGAAGATAAAGTTTCCATAAGCCATTTCTTAGTCGCTGAAGTTGCCACGTGTTTGTGCGGTGTCGCTGAAGTTGCCACATGTTAATGTGGTGTCGTCTACGGAACGGGAGCTATCTTCGCATTATCCAGGGTACTTGCCTGCAGAGCCTTCCTTCTTAACCAGTAACCTAGGTTCCAGGGCAGAAGAGAGCTGTGAAGCAGCACAATAGGGAGAGCTATGAAGCAACACAATAAACTGTGTCAACAATTGCTACAAACTGCAAACAACTTAGCCTACCTTGCTATCACTTATAATCTGGACCTATGATTTTGGAAGGAAACTCACCCACCATTTTCGGGTTGCCAGAGGATGAAAGGGTCTTTCTGATGGGCCAACAGCTCTTTGATATGAATCTTCAGATATCTTCTTCTTTCCAACTTGCCGACAGCTTGGTCTCCATCCTGTCTCGACTCTGCTTGGCGTTAACACGTCCCTGGTCTTCTTCATGATTGAACTGGGCTCTGAGTCAGAAGTTGCTTGGACTTAACACATCTCTGGTCTTCTTCATGACTGTACCACGACCCAAAGTCTTGGGCTCTGAATCGGAAGTTGCAGCGAGTGGATAGAGTGTGGCTCCAGATTATCAATATGAGGCTCGATTGGCTCAGATACGAGGGTCTGTAACATCGTCGTCCAAGGAAGGAAGCCCAGAATTTGTTACATCATCATCCGAGGAAGGAAGCCCAGAATTTGTTAGCCTTATTGAGACCTGTCAACCCTAAATGGAGCGTCTCCACTATCAAATCTGCTCTCATGACTACATGTACCAGGAAGCTCAAATGATCAACAATTTTGAAAGCTTGAGGCCAAATTCCACCTGTAGTCGTAGCTGGAATGGTGCCAAGAAAGGTAGGCGCATCTTCTTCCTCCTTAAAGTCCCCACAGTGATCCTCTGTAGCTAACCAGAATGAATCTTCTGCCGCACTAAAGAAAATTGCTGCCTTATTGAGATCTGTCAACCCGGCAGAAAGAAAATTGCTGCCTTATTGAGATCTGTCAACCCTAAATGGAGCGTCTCCACTATCAAATCTGCTCTGGTGACTACATGTACGATTCCAGGAAGCTCAAATGATCAACAATTTTGAAAGCTTGAGGCCAAATTCCACCTGTAGTCGTAGCTGGAATGGCGCCAAGAAAGGCAGGCGCGTCTTCTTCCTCCTTAAAGCCCCCACAGTGATCCTCTATAGCTAACTAGAATGAATCTTCTGCCACAGGAAAGAAAAGGAAAGCAACTGTAGTGAAATACTATGTTTGGCTGCTGAGGAAAGAAAAGGAAAGCAACTGCAGTGAAATACTGTGTTTGGCTGCTGAGTTTCTCTGAAGGCACTAGTTCTTTAGTTATACCTCTGGTGGTGAGCCCGGTTAGATTTCCCAGTCCATCCGCTGAAAAACTATGTGTTTGTGTTTGGCAATTGAGTTTCTTCAAGGCAATCGTTCTCTGGTTACACCTCTCAGTGAGGCAAGAGGCACGTGTAGCGCATGCAAATGAAAATTTTATAAATTACAGCTACCACATAGCATATTAATCATCCTACACAAAACGCTATGTGGGACCTACCATGAAGGCCATGTGTCTCATCGTTCCATTTATCAAAACTCTGCCATCCTTAACCTCAGCCTTGTTCATTCCTCAGCCTCATGCCCTCCTTAACCTCGGTCTTGTTCATTCCTACCTTGGCCTTGTTCATTCCTTGGCCTCGTTCATTCCGCGGTGGAGTCCATGTCTCTACAACTTATGTTGCATATATTGTTGACCTGTTCGAAAACCTGGTTCATTTTCTCAATTGGTGTTCTATTGTAGTGGTTTTCAAATTTCTGCTTATTTTGTAATCATTCTGGAACGTAACATTTTCTTTTGCTCTGCTAATCTATACTGTTTTCTTATCACTCTTGCTTCACTGGTTTTATTTATGTACCAGTCTATGATTCTGCTTCAATGGGATGCCTGTTTGATTTGGGTGTTACTTGGCCTATGCACTATTGGCTACTTGCGGTAGAAGCTGGTAGAAGTTGGTGGTTAGTAACAGGAATTCTGGTGGTTAGTAACAGGAATTCTGGACATATGTTCAGCCCTGTCAATATGAATCCCGATAGTATGAATTCCTTCCCAAATAATATAGAAAGACTAGCTAGATCTGTACTCCTTGTTAGAAAGCCTTATGCACATTGTTCAACTAATCTTGGATTTCTATGGCTTGCTCAATAAAGTCCTGGACTGAGTCAACCAGACTTTGCTGGAGGTCCCCCTTGTCCTTGCCTTTCAATGCACAGGTTCTCTAGCCTCACCACACATACACCCTAGCCTTAAAACACATTTCTACACTGGCTCATTGACCTTACACATTTATATATGTAGGCATACATGCCTCATAACATAGAAAACATAAGCACATAAGCCCAACATAAACTGCCACGCCAACTGCATAACTTATTTTTGCACTGTCCCAAGTGAATGATAACCGTTGTAAAATCAAAATTCTTTAGCCTTGAACTTTGCTTTGTGTCAGGTACCCACTGCACACCTTGTTTGTTAGCTGTTCCTAATTAGCCATCAGGAAAATAGATATGTTAGAGTCTTTACTATATAATATTTACCTTATTCTGAGGAGTTTTCAATTTTAAAATGTAATTGTTACTCAAAAATAAATTTACATTCAAAAACCAATATTTATGTATATGGTTGTACGGTGCTTCACCAAGTTTCCACTGGGAAGTATTGTGACTTTGATACATCCTCATGGTCCCAACTGTAGGCATTCCTGAATTGCCTCTTGCTTGCGATGCCCATCCCCTTATATGGTTGTTTTGGACACTTCAGAATAGGCCTGAAGAACACTCTCACAGTGCTACTTATTGAATTTGGAATTTATATGAAGCAGTCAAGATCCATGTTCTCTGTTCCACCAAAGTTTGCCAAAGAAGAATCCCCTCTAAGTGTTAGGCAAACGACATTCCTCCGAATCTCATTATCGCCCTAACATTATTAGCTTTGGCATCAAGACATCCATTGCCAAAACTTTTGCTGCTCTATGCCCATGCCAAAATGCTATTAGTTAGCATAATATTGACTGTAATTGTGTCCAAGAATAAAACGTGAAAAATGAGAAGCAACTAGTAATTTCTAGTTGATTTTAAAAAATCTTTTTTGTGACAAATATACCAACAAAATCTGAGGATGATTTTAGATAAGGCCAATCCTTTGGAATAGACCTAATGATAGGGTTGTTTGCAAGCTAACAGAATGCACCCTTCCACTTCTGTCCCTTCTTTAGCATCTCTTTTTTATTAATCTCTGCTGCAAAATTTCAGAATTGAACATCTCAAATCAAGTCTCAAGAAAATTAGTACATTCTTCCCTGTCAAGGGTTGTCTTTCAACATTTTAAAGATGGTCTTTGAGCCTTATAGGCTATAGGATATTGTCATTCTTGTGGCTTTATGGGCCCAAAGACTATTCTCAAGTTTTATTCTTTTTTATCCTAGGTCTTTTGAGAAGTTTCTTACAGAGAAACTCAATCATCAATAAATAATTTCATAAGTCATCCCCTGCTTTTGCTCCGAACTGTTATGACACTAGTTCTGATGCAGGATCCGAACTGTTATGACACTAGTTCTGATGCAGGAAAAGAAAGAAGAATGCATAATTAATGAATATGAAGTGAGTGTGATATTAGAGGTGATTAGTGACTGTTTAATTGAGGGGAAACAAGGTAAGGCGACAACTCCCTTTAAGGGAAGCTGCTTCACATATGAGAAGAATTAGGGATTGGCCAGCTGAACATTAGGGGCAAAAATCAGTTTAGATGGCTCAGCATTAACAGGAAAAAATGTATGGATGACTAGACATTAGAGATTCAAAAAAGGATGGCTTGGCCACAGTCAGCCCACCTAAGCAGATCTTGGACACCCTGACTTATGGTGTAGCCAAACAATTCGCTAGTATAGATAAACCTCCAAATTCTTCATATTATTTCATTCTCTCTCCTACTGTCTGCAGTTATTTTGCATTTATTCATTAATATAGGATTCTCTACATCTAGAGTTATATTAACTTATTCTCCAAGTGTGGCCATTGCAAATCATGTGTGAATTTTTGCTGGCTTTAGGCCTAATCTTGCAAAGCATGAACTGTCGTCATTTTGGTATTAGGGCCTCTTGTGTGCAAAATTTTGTGTGTTTTGTTTGGTGGCATGCATGCTTCTATTATATAAAGGCACCTACTTTTGAAAGGCCTGGGAAACCACATAATACAAATTTCAAAAGGCTTTTTGGGCAGCAACTCCCAAAAGCAACAAAATTCACAAAAATTGTGTCTCTGCTTAGTTTCAGCAGTTGGAATTTGTTGTTCTTGGTGCTTATGCACAACTCCAAATATTTTCTCTCTCATATACTCCAAAGTTCCAAATTCAAGTTTTTTTCGGTCCCAACAGTCACATTCTATAATTCAAAAATAGTAAGATTCATATTTCTGATAGAACTAATATCAAGACAACATCTTTTGACTTAGAATTCCATGAATAACTAATTTCTTTTTCATTTCAACCATTTTGGAGAACTAGCCTAATATTTGTATGTCAGAGGTTGATGGTTATAATATAAATTTTATGGTTCTAGCAACTTACTTTATGTACATCTAAGATGTATCGTCTGCTTATCTTCCGCTGCTTGCATGCATGAATATCAAAAGCTATAGATGTGTAAGAACCTCAAGCATTGTGGGCAAGAAGGGTAATCTTGGGATACAAGATAGTCACCTCTATCAACAAGCTGGTAGAATTGGTACATAATACCTGCTTCTTTAGGACTCAAAATATGACCAAGGGACATAAGCCGGAGGGTGTATAGGATGTCCAAATCACACTCACCGTAGCGGCTTGGCCATATGGGAACAAACAGTATCCCACTATGCATAATGGAAAGAGGAACAAAGCCCTAATCCATTAAATGATAACTCTCACAAAAAAACTCAATCCTGAAATCACATTTTATCAGTGCCCTTATGAAGAGAAGGCAAAGCAAACAACCAATATTTCGGAAGGAAAGTATTGTCTTCTATCCAACATGTCCACATGAAGATCAACACCAAAAGTGTGTGCTTTCTAGGCCATTGATAATTCGTCAATATTCAATTGTAAGTTCAGGATACCACGAGAAGCTATAAAAGTTTGTACAGAGCTAGACAGCAAGGAATACATAAAGACTGCTTGCATGATTTTCAAAGTAAGCTGGTCAGTGCAAATATGCCAAAACAAAGTTTTATAGATGCCCATAGTTATAGTATTTCAAAATTCCTTGCAGGTATAAAGTCTTAGGTTGCCCATGAATCTGGTACTTCAAAAGACGTGGTAAGTTCAAATTGGTTGAAACTCATATGCCATTTGAGGTAGGAATGAAGAAATTTTTAGTTTCTTGAACTGCTAGTATGCCATTGAGCTCTCAAAGAAGATGATCTATGTCCTGGCAGTTCAGCTCAAATCACCTGTATGCTAGGAAACTAATTTCGTATCCTCAAATTTTGTTACATTTCCAAATTTTTTCTCATGAGCATCTGGGGTACAAAGGAGTTGGATTTCTAGGCTATCAACATTGGCTGCACAGAGTGAATGCTTGAAGCATTCCTGGTCATTTTCACAAGCATTGAAGCTCTCAAAGAAGATGATCTATGTCCTGGCAGTTCAGCTCAAATCACCTATATGCTAATTTTGTATCCTCAAATTTTGTTACATTTCCAAATTTTTTCTCATGAGCATTTGGGGTACAAAGGAGTTGGATTTCTAGGCTATCAACACTGGCTACACAGAGTGAATGCTTGAAGCATTCCTTGTCATTTTCACAAGCATTAACATGATGATATCTCCTGTACTATAAACATCTTCATTCCTGGATGGAACTGTAAATATTGATGAACTGTCCTCTGCCCCAAACATGATGATATCTCATGTACTATAAACATCTTGTATGGCACTGTCATCATTGGTGAACCATGTTATATCTTCCAACCCTGAAAGTTGTTCTTTGCCACAGTATTGCTCCAATTTAATAGAAAAATTAGCACTGCTAACACTGCTGGTCATCAGATTCATGGCTGATGTTTTCCTTTTTGCATATTGTGTCCAATTCCCTTTCAGCCATGCTACAGAATCATTACCACATTTCTCCTTGCTAAAAATAGGTAAACCTGTGAGGTCAAAATATTTTCTTCATATCCTGTGGTTATATGTGGTGCTTATATCGATAACATTCGCTAACTTTGAATTTTGCACACAACGTTCTAAAAAACCATATGGCATAAAAGGATTTGAAGTTTCAAAATCTTGGTTAAACTCTTGCTTCGATCTCCTCAGTGATATGCAGAGACCTTCGACAGAAAACTTTGCGAAGTTGTCAGAATGAGAAATATTCCTTAAAATAGCTAGGATTTCTGAATCATTTTCTGCTACTTTATTAATATCTTAAGGCTTCTTTTGTAATACCGATTGAAGGAGCTGTAAAGTTTAACCCTCATCGATTCACTGATCAGTGGCCTATAATCTGCTAGACCAAGAGGAATAGGAGCTTTGTTTAGTCCTCACATCAGTGCTTTCATTTGTGTATTCAGAGGCATAATCATCCCACAAAAACCTTGTAATCTCGTCTCTGTTGGAGTTGGTTGACTACTTGGCACCAACCATAGCTTCATCATGCTGCACTGACAGGAGCTCCATTCATGCACCGTCGACCGGACTTCATGCACTGACTAGAAACCTTGCGCAACTACCCCACTCAATGCAAGGACTCGCTGCCTCGCAGCTTGCCTTGTTTGAAAATTATGGTTGGTGATTGCTTGCTTTCCAGACAAGGATGAGGTGGGCAGACAAAGAGAGGGGGATAGGATTAATTTTCCAATGCTCAACACGTTTGAAAATTATGGCTAGAGATTGCTTGCTTGTCGGACAAGAATGAGGTGGGAAGACAGAGAGAGTGGGATGGGATTAATCTTCCAATGCTCAACATGTTCTTTCCAGAGCAGGGAAATATTGCTTTTGAAGGAGGAGACTAACTGCTACAAGACATGAGAATGATATTAAAAAGAAGAGAGAAATCCAGAAGAAGACGAAGGAGATGATGCATGTTCGTGTTCTTTTTAGAAGAAGAGTAGACATCGCCTTCACATTACACAACATATTTTCAATTGAAAACCTGCATTGCCTCCCCTGTTTTGTTGTAGAATAAATTATGCCACAAATAGCATATTTTCTCATCACCCTGAGTGATGCTTCAGTCCTAGTTACCTTCTAAACATATAAACATTACAATTATATAAAATATTAAGATAAATAAATTTATTTAACAAAACATACCACATTTTTCTTATGTCATTTTCTTAATCCCCAGTTTTTTTTAGATACACTATGGTTTTCAACATATGATGAGTTGAATTTTTGCTATTTCAATTTTACATATTTACATATTTCTGTTTGATGATTTGAATTGTGATTTTCAATATATGATGATTCAAACTTTTTGCTAATCCTATTTTAGATACTTAAATGTTGTTTTCATAATTTGAACTATAATTTTCAACAGATGACTACTTAAACTTTTTGGTAATTCGTTATATTTTAGTTATCCCATACATGTTGTTTGATAATTTAAACTTTCATTAAATTTATAATATCCTAGAATTATATATTAAATTTATAATATCCTAGAATTATATATTAAACTTTCATCAACTTCTATGTACTTTGAAAAAGTAGGCTTGTTTATAAAGAGATGTTTTACCTCATGCCAGAGGTAAAAGAGATTCTCAAAATTCTGATAGAGCACTTTTCCTGTGGGCACACCTTTCATTGATGAACTATTGGAAGTTTCTCTGGCTACATCTCTCATCTTCTTATCATAATCTTCATGTTTCATCAGTTTATCATTGATTACCAAAATATTAGGCAAAATCTCAATACTTCAAATTTGTTAGAAAACATGTTTATTGCAAGTTTCATGTTTTGACACTTCTCCTCAAGCTGTATCATCACATTTCTCTTGGAAATAACTTTCTTCACTTCTAGAATGGTCTATGTTCTATCAGCTATCCCAAGCTCCTCTAATTCATATTTGTTTTTATAATTTAGAAAAATTATTGTTTTAGAGGCTTCCTCTAGTTTCTCCCCAAGATCTTCTCTTACCTTTTGAATTGCCTCACTGGCTTCCTTCACTAAATCATTTTGTTCAAATATTACCCATAAATGTTGCTTTCCTTGGGCCAAAGGCTCCTTTAGTGACAATTCTTTTTCTAGCTGGTGGATCCTGTCACTCAATCTATTAGCTTTATGTTTCTCAGCTTGATGCATTACTTCTGATAATTTCTTTTCATCTAACAAGCTCTTCACTTGCTCCTTAAGTTTATTAATATGTGTTGTTTGAATGGAAATATCATGCATGGCTTTGATCAGTTTACCTGCTTCATCACTGGGATGAGTTGTTGTTGTTGTTGAATCTGTTGCTGATGTAGTGGCTGATCTAGATGGAACTGTTATAGTAACTATAGGTGCTGTTGGTAATGGAGTTGATGAAGTAGATGGAACTGTTTTAGTAACTGTAGGAATGGCAGTGACAGTAACCGCTTCCATGTTGACCTTCTTTTCCTGTACCAATTTGTCCATCTCTGTCTCCATTTCTCTTAGTTGAGTTTTCAGCTGGATGATTAAGTCCATCATCTCATCCTTTTGATTAAGTGTATCCAACACCTCCTTGGTTTGTGGATGTTTAGTAGTTGGTAGCTTTAATTTTTTCTTGAGTGAAGCTATGTCTGCCCTTTTCGTTTTGATAAGTTCCTCTGCTGCCTTGATATCAGTTGAATTATAGCCAATTTCAATTACCCACTCTTCTAGTGACTTAATCCTATTGTCCTTTTCTTGTGATGAGGCCCTTTCCAACTTTAACTGTGACTGTAAATTTTCTAGAGAATTCTTCAATTTCTGGACACTGAGAGCTTTTTGTGTCATGGTTGAATATATCATTTCTCCTGCCTATTTATGAAATTCAATTTGGTCAATTGGGTGTACATCCTGAGCATGAATTTCAAAGGTTGTTTTCTTGTAATCTTCTGAAGTTTTTGGGGCCTTTACCTCTGGATATAAGAAGATCATTTGCATCTTCCTAGTTTTTAGCTCAAAAGCTGAAAATTACCTACTCTGATCACTGGAAGTTTGCTTCCAGTATTGTGTACATATTGCAGCCTTTAATTCCTCCCGATTTTAATTTCTTTGTATTTTCCCATGATATCTTTCTCTTTGTCCATTGGTTTGCTTGATGAAGAGACTTCAATACTATGTTGCTTCTAAAAAATCTGAGTATTAGAGGTTGAAGTCTGATAAATTTCCTCTAAAACTGCTGGAGGTGCATTTTCTTTAACCATTGTGTCTGTATTAATGATTTCAATTGTCTCAACTATATCTTCTTGCTCATTTACATGATTTAGCTTGGGCTTATTTCTTTACATTAGTTTGAATTTAGTATCAGAGGCGGTTTCAGGTGAGTAGGATCCTTCTTCTCTAGCCCTTCTTGAAATTTTGTCTTGTGGGTCTGGAGTATGTAGGATGGAACTAGTATCAACCTGCTTATCCATCTCTTGAAGAGTGTTTTCCAACCACTCTGATTGGTTGGAATGCTTTTCAATTTCAGGTTTTGACTCATGGATGAAGGGGGTCAATTTGAATTTGAGTCTTAATTTACTTATGACACCTAAAGTATCATAATTCCATTCAAAACTATCACTGAACTTGAATTCCTATAAACACCTATCTGCTTGTTGACCAACATTTCTATTGTTGATAATGAAAATACCAATCTCGTTCTTGATTTTAAACTATGTTTTCTTGTTGGCTGATAGAAAATTAACCTCACCTTAATTTAGGATCCTCCTGATATATTCTAGTTCAAATAACCTCATGGGAATGTATTTGGGTTGTTTGTAAGGAGTGAGTTGACATCCATACACCCTGATTTCAGTGTGTTTTTGGTACAAATACCAGTCTCATGTTCTATTGTGCTCTCACAACTGTAATATTTTATTCGTTTCTTCATTGATCCTAGGTTGACTGCCACTACTCAGCATGTTGGCAACTAGATGAATAGAGGAGTCAATGAAGTCCTTGTAGGTGAACTCTGTGAAATATTTTCTAATTAGGGAAGTCCAGAAGAAAATAGATTGTGGGTTACCCTCAGTGTCTAGTTTTTGGAGGCTTAATGCAAAACTTTCAGATTGGCATTATAAGAACATATGAAACAAAATAGATGAATACTTGAACACACCTTCTTCAGGAAGTTTAACTAACTGCTCATGGATAGAATCTGATAGGTATTGAGGAAAGTGGAAGGTTATGGCTAGAGGCTAGTCTGGGCTAATGATAGAGAGGAAACCCAAGATGGATTCATCTACATGTTCATTAGTAAAGTATCCTAATATATGAGATAACATGGTCACAATTTTCCTCGTTTGTTCTGGGAACATGGCAACAGAGTAGGGTGGGTTATTTTTAGGAATCTGAGTTGTTTCATGGAGGAAGGTTTGGAAGATTTGAGACCTCTTAGGAAAGTCTAACTTCAGGTAAAACTCAGTGATGATTTCAATTGACAAAGGGGATTCATTAGGCTTAGGTTGAATTTGCAACATCTGGTTTATTGATTCTGCAGTAATTGTGAACAAAATCTATTTGCTAAGGGTTACTAGGGATCTTTCACTATGTAGATAATTGACTTAACAGAGCTTGATGATTTCAGGAAATTGGAAGGTTTTTGGGAAGATATACTTGGGTATGTTTGAATCCGAGAGGAGGATATCATTAGCCTAGTCTATGACTTTATCATGGCTCCAGCAGTGGAGCTCCAGGGGGTTGAAATCAGTGACTGTATCACTGATTTTGAAGTCTTTGTCAGCAAGGGGGTTATGTTCAACATCGATTACAGGTGATTGCAGGGGATTGACATTTATATTACTTTTGGAGGCCATTTAATTTGTTCAATTAGTACCTATTACTTTCTTTCTTAAGTACAAGCCTCAACACTTGGAAATACCTGGAAAATGAAGCTTTTAGTATGTAGAAGTGGTTTTGGAAGCAACTGAGGCTTTCTGGTAGTGGAATAGGCTTCAATGGTCTTTGTAAAGCTTTAGGTTGAGTCAACATTATCTCTTGGTGGAAAAAGTCTTGAATTCTGGTGTGAAATCTCTTGAAAACAGGTTGACAGAGGCTTTTTTTTGCAAACTTTAATAGAATAATGGTGAAAATACCATAAAGGTTGGGTTTATTGCCTTTAACCAACAATGGTTAAACATATGGGCACGGGGTTAAATTCAAATGGTAGGGTGGATTATCGCATTGGTGGTTTTACCTCACAGTGCAAAGGCGGGCAGATGGTTTATCACACTGCAAAAAATGGTTTGGTGGTTTTGGAGGAGCAGATGCGATAAAACATAGGAACGGCGTGTGGTGAAAGGGCAAAGTTATGAAACCATCCATTTCAAATCCTTTTGAAAGCTTTAACTATCGAGCGTCGAGGGGTGCCAAATATATTGGTGACCATTGGATATGATCTAAGGATATCAGGCGGTAGATGGATGTGCAGGTATTGTGGGTTTTCAGAGAGGTGGGACTGGGAGTTAATTGGAAGAGGGTTATATTTAAATGGGGTCAGGATATTTATAATCGAGAATTAATATACTAGTGTGGGTTAATATGGGGGGTCATATATAAACTATACAAAGTGGATTTTTTGTATGTTTTTAAATAAAAAATGGAACTAGTAAAGGGGAAATTATTTTTCAAAGGAAAAATGTGTTTTTTAACTAGGAAAGGGGTCTTTAAGAAGGGAAAATAAGTGAAGTAAGGTGAAAAGGTTAAAATTAAGGGAAGGGATATTTTTACAAGGGAAAATGAGTTTGGAAGGAAGTTAGTAATATGAAATGAGCCATTTGATGCTCTCCACGCCTTATGAAAATTGCTTTTTCCTACCCATCATTTACCCTAACATTTTTTCTTCGTTTACTGGGTGCATTTGAGCTTGCTAACCCTTTATTTTTCTTGATAAGAACACTATCTAATTGTAATCTTATAACTTCCAATGGTTGATATTAAATTGATGAGCTCATTATTGTTCTCTACCTAACTACTGATCTGCCAAGATTAAACAGTTTGGCTAGGTCTTTATTCTCTATCTATCAATATGAAGTTTAAAGCATGGATGAATCAAGATTAAACTGTTTGATCATCATGGATTGTGGCATTTTGAAAGGCTACACAATTGTATTTGCAAAAAGTAAACTAAGAGTAGTGGCAATTGAGTGTGCACACTTTGATGATCTATTTTTATCTCTTTTTGGTGGGTTCATTTTTTATCTTCTTTTTTGATCCTTTTCTTTTAGTCCTTTGATTTTTCTTTTAGGACTTACCCTCTTTACATTTTTTTGATATGGGAAAAAATTTTGCAAAAGCAAAAGTATGTAAAATATTACAAGACTTTACATAGTCAATTCAAAATTATGAAGCCTAATATTATAGGAACCTAACAACTACTACAGGAAACTGCTACAAGATGTCCTAGTTTGCTACAAGATGTCTTGGTTTTCTACACGAAGTTAGCTAAAAGCTTTAGGAGGGAAATAATAGTGAAATGAGGTGCTGGAGAAATGTATGACAGTGGGAGAAGGTATAGGGAAGGTGCATATTTCCTGAGGATAAGCCCAACACTTCGGGGAGGTTGGATTTGCCTAAGGTGTCTTCTCAAGGTGGTTGCAAAACAAAGATTTGGACTATGGGCTTGTATGCCTTGATAGGAGGTGAAGAAGACTTAGGTGAACATGGTTGGATGAGCTCCTACCTGAAGATCAACAATCCCTTCAACAAAACTTATTTTTCTCTTCATTAATGCATCGCTACCTATCAACATGGAAAAGATGAATCGAATTTGAGAAAGATGACGTATCTATTTCTAATGACTAGATCTATGAAATGGAATAAATTTTTAAGCTATAACAAACTCAACAAACAAAATAACAACTATAGGTGCTTCTAAGAAATCATAAACAAAGATTTATCTAAAGATGAACCCTAATCAATGCAATGACCAAAAGAGAACTCTATTTTTGGGGTTGTGAGAATGAGACCCTCTAATCATGATCCCATGAGGGAGATGAGGAAGAGGCCACTGTCACAAGATTTTTTGGAGTACCTTCCTTCACTACTGCACCTCTGATCTACTTCTTCAAACTAATGGAAACAATAGTAAGCAATCATTCAAATACTTCGTAAGCTAAACAAAACATAAGTAACTTCAACAACTAACTATCATTTTAATATAAGAATACATATACAAAAAGAGGAAGTTCTGCTGCTAGGGTTAGGCCCTAACCCAAGAGCTTTATCCCTCTGAGTCAACTCAATGTTGGATCAAGTTAAAATTTCTCATTACCATCAAAATGTAAAATACAACAATACAATAACAATCACAATGTTTAAGTTCAAATTTTCTCTTTGCTATATCAAAAAATTGCATTCTAATAAGTCCCTTGGCTCTCTTATTTATAAAAAAATGGAGATCCCAACAACTCCCTAGAAAATAGGGAGACGTGTCTCCCTAACTTGAGAATGGCTCTTTCTTAACTGTCACTAGCTTGGCTTCCAGTGGACTTGGCTTCATTAGCTACTAGTAACTCCGAGCTGATGAGATATGGTGGTGGAATATTCGAATGATTTGAGGAGATAAGGAGGGAAACCAATCTCCTAAAATCTCTCTTGCTTGCCCACTTCGACTTCCTACACTCAAGTCAACCCAAAACCACTTCAATTACTTCATTTAACACATATTAGGCCATGATATAGTAACTCAACTTCACCTTTCTCACTAAGAAAAATATAATAAAGTGTGTAAATAAATGTGATAAAAGTTAATTTTAATAATCTGGAGAGTGGCACTATGACCCATATAGTTTACCTATTGATTAGCCTCATCAAAACCACTTTAGCAAGGGTCAACTGCAAAACACCGGAGTCCCGCCATAGTGATATGAAATCATGGAGCAATTTTCTCAGACCAAAAGCCTTGCAAACTTTAACTTCCTTCTCAACGAAAGTTGGATCCAAGGCTTTCAAAATTGGAAGAATGAAATTGGTTGGAAGATTAATTGCTTAGAGGCTCCTAGCTTTCCTCTCCTAGTTAGAAAAAACAACTGAAGATTTCCACTCCCTCACATAGTTGATGTCTACAAGGATGAGGTACAAACTTGTGGGGTTGTTGATGGAGCACCCCTACAACCTTCTCAAAACCCATGCACTTCGTCGTTTCATGCAGCCTTGAGGAATGATCTAGATATGACTTAAAGCTCGAAGCATTTTAAGGATAATAACTCCACACATATGGTGCATGGGGAATATGCCACACTGCCCTTGTCCTTTATAATTATGGGAGTCGGTGGGATGGTGAGCACGCCGTATCCCCTGAGTTTCCATTCACTTCAATCATCCACCCAATTGGGGAAAATTTTAAATCATTTTTATAAATAGGGTAATATTAATTTATATTAGATTTTTTAAATTTATAAAATTTAAATCCTTTTTTTAAATAAAGAAATTTTATTAAAATATATTAACTTTAAAGAAATGAATGATAAGTATAATTGCAACTGTCCCTAGATGGGATGCCAACAAGGGGGAAGGGCAAGGGGGTGCATGTGCTGGTGGCCATGATCTAACAAAGAATTAATGGTGATATATGTGGCAACAAACCCTCAAGATTCATCAACTATATGTCACATCTTAGATTTGAGACCAATGTTCGTACATGAGAGAATAATGTAGGTTCAACAAGGGGGGAGTTCTTGTTTAGTGGCATTGAGTATGGGAATTAATAAAACAATTTTTAATGTGAATGGTGGGCTAAAGTAATTCTCAGTGAAGTGGGATTCACAGTTGATGCAAACATGAAAATTTTGATGTGTCATGGGTTATTTCATGGTATAAGTTTCAAATACAAAAGGTTTAACAACCACTTGTCTTTAACACCTCATGTACATTGAGAATATTGCAAGAAAAGAGCACCACAATGCATAAATTCTCTTTGTCTCTCTATTTGTTAGATTTGTTCAACTCTTTAATTTTGGAGCAATATTTTTTCTCTATTCTCTATTCAACTTGTATGTTGAGTAAGTTTCTTGGTCTTGTCTTTTCTTTCCCTTCCACTTTCCATTTATGGATGTGAAACCTTCCCCCCCCGTCTATCCATTCATACCCTCTCCTTGTTCCTCACTCTCTAGAGACATTGTGGCTTCATCCTCTCATTATCTCTTGATTGGATTTGTCACCCTCACTCTCAGCTCTTCATTTATGACCTCTAATTTTTGTTATAAACTTTTACTCCTTTCCTCTTCTCCGTCCATTTCTAGTCATAAAGAATTTCCTTTTTCCCAATCACTTAGGGTCTCTCTTCATTCTTTACTCTCTCAATCTATCATGAATATTTTCCCTCATATTCACTCACTTTTCTTTGTTACCCATCATATTTTTCTTTTTCTTTTCTTTCCTCTTGCTTTTGTCTATTTGCTTGACCCTTTACATCCTACACTTCATTTGGTTCTTGGGTTGGTGAAAGAAATTCCATGATAGTGTACCCAAATTTGGCACAAAGATACCTATTACATTGACCAAGGTGGATCAATATCCCAACAGAGGTAAGAATCCTCCATAAGGCTCTTCTGCTCTCATATACCCCACTCCATCTAAGATAAAAATTTTGAAGTTAAACAAGAAATTGCAAGTAAACGAGGTTGTTTAAATGGTATTGAGGTGGCACTTAGTTAAATCATTTGATTGGGTTCCCAATGTTGGCCACACCCATGGTTATTCTACTCAATGTATGTACACGGTGAGGAGGAGATACTCCTTATCCTTGATGAACTTCAAATATCTATACATGGTTTGTATAAATGTCTACAACATATTGAAATACATTTGGGCTTGCCTCTAGATTCATAATCCTTTTTAGGCAGCAACAAAGAACTAACTGTAGTAGAGGAATCAAACTCCCCTAAGATTGAATGATGGTTTATGTTTACTTTCATTTTACTCATTTTGCTTTCTCTTCTAGTTTTCAATTGATGTAATTTTAATTTTTACAATCTATGTTAAATTTTAGATATTGAAAAACTTATGGTTTTGTGACTTGTCTAGTTTCCCTAATAAAGAAGATCACAATAATTTTTTACAATCAAATAAAAAAAATGAAAAAGATTTTACTTACCGAAGGAAAATTTATAATTTTATTTAGAATATGTAATAATAGCATTATAGACTGATCATATTCATTAAAGTACATAATTTTTGGTGGGAAAATAAAAATTATGTTAATAATTTTAGATTGAAGTTTATTTATTTTAATAAAAAAGGCTTGAAAGAATCTTGCATCAAAGATAAATCCACACTTAACATTTTTTATCAACATTTCAAGTCGCAAAAAATATGGTCCATCATCATGACATCTTGTCCTGATGATGGGTCATCTTATGTCCCGATGATGGTTCATCATATGTCTTGATTATGGATCTTCTTTGTGACTCAAAACATCCATGGAAAATGTTAGTTGTGGATTTATCTATGATAGACGATTCTTTAAAGCTCAACCACAAAAGTGTCGAGACAACAAAAAAAGGATTTTTTTCTTAAGTTTAAAGTTTTTGGTGATTTTTGTGGTTGTGATAAATTAGATGAAAGACATTTATAAATATAATTTTTTTATTTTTCAGAGAGAAAAAACTTCATAGATTTATATTAAGACAATATAAAAAAAAATCTTAAGACAATATTAAGAAAATCTTCATAAATATAAAATATTTCTTTAAAATGTTTATATAGGAAACTATTTAGCATGGTTGTACTCTAATCTATTTATCAGGTATTAAAATACAATTGTATTTGCTTAACCTAAACTATGAAATTATGTGGAAAGCCACCATTTGCCACAAAAACGCTAAAAGTAAAATTGTGTGTTGAAAATAGCTAAATAGACGTAAAAGACTCACAAAAAAGAAAAAATAAAATTCAAGGGTGTTGCCTCTAACCCCCCTTCAAGGGAGCTTCCACCCTACCAATGCATCCAATGCAATGTATATTGCATGGGAATAGTCATGGAAAGAATATAACACATAATCAGAAAATTAAAAGGATTTAATTTAGAAATATTCAACATTAAATCTAACTTTGCAACTTAACGAACTAGTTTTCTCCGCTCACTATGGTCAAGTCCCCTAAGTCGAACCCTCTAGTGAAAACATACTAATATTGCCTATATTCGACTCTAACACAAAAAGTCCCCTATAAATGTCTATGTAATTATTTGAGGTTTCATTCATTGCCCTCAAGCGTTATTAAGTTTCATTATGGGACCAAGACCCCTATTTTCCTCCTCAAATCGTGGTCAATGGTCCAAAACCCCTTTTTTTGCATACAACTTCTTTAATGGCTCCTATCTCTTACCCAAAGAAAAATATCACTTAAATATAATCTCTATATTGGATTGAGGCCTTATTCATGGTGCTTGAGCTTAAGAAGCTATGTTTAGGGCCTGACAACCTTATTTTCATCCCTTGACCATTGTGCATGACTTGAGACCCATTCTTAGTGTGCAAAACCTACTATTGACAACCATGTTTATACAAAATGGGTAAGGATTACTTACAAATATCATGTGTGGAGATTCAAAACCTGTTTACAATGTTTGATCCCAGGAAGATTTACATAAGGACCACAAAAGTTATTTACCTTTCCCTAGCCATGGTTAAGGCTCATGAAACATTCATTGTAGTTGTTGTAACATTATTGTTTTTGATAAGTTAGCTATTAGATGAAAAAATCAAAATGCCATACAAAAAATGATAAGTTAGGATATGGACCAAAAACAACTTGGAAAATAAAAATGTTAGGAATCATTATTATTACAAGTCCATATCAAATAAAATGATAGGATAGTTTCTCTAAAAAAAGAAGGCAAAATGAAAATGTTAGATAAGCAATAAAAGAAAAATATTTTCTTTAGAAAATAAAATTAAGGTTGCTAGCTCAAAATGCACCTTTGAAAATGTTCTTTTAATTAATCATGCTTAAGTTCCTTAATTATGATTTAATTGTTGTAATAAAGCTTGATGACCTTATAAATAAGTCACATCATACACTTTTGTCGTATTGGTGGAAGCGACAAAACAACACATCGGGCACCGATAACCAACGAGCACTTTTCAATGAGGATTGTTCACTCCACCCAGAAAAATGATGGAGGAAGCCTTTCGGCCCCCCTTCAGCCATTTCTGTTAACCCAAGGGGGAGGTCCAAAAAACAATTTTCATGGCTATCGTTTTTTGTGATGTGGCGCCTCCACAATGTTTCGGACCCCCAAGGCTCAAAACCACAAACCATTATGCCCCCCCCTGAAATCCGCTGCCAGTTTTCTTCCATTCGACCGTTGACTTCTTCCTGCGCCATATGCATCCGTTATCTCCTATCCAATAACGAACCTCCATGTCACCAATCTATTTTCATTCACCCATTCAATGCCTGCCATGTTATAATACTATTGCTATACGCTCCAAAGTCAGTGTCGTGCCTAATTAATAGTTTAAACATTCGTTAAGCATTAATTTGCATCCTTCTACAAATTGATTTCCTACGGTTAGATCTAAATAGTCAATTGAACCCAATTGAACCTATAAATGCTCCATTGCTCCAATATTTGCCACTTTTCACTTCCATCCATAAATCAAAAGCATCATTTGTCATTCTGTGTATTTTTGCCACTATTATCTATTTTTTATTAAAACAGCTTCTAAATTTCCCCTGCAGCAAGATGTCTCCTAAAGCAAATATACAGAAGATTGTTGAAGAAGGGAATCCCTCCAAAGTCTCCCTTGATCTGGATCATATTCCCCTTGTAGATTCCCTTCTTAAGATCAATGACTATGAATGTGAATTTGATTTTTATGAATTACATTCATGGTTAAAATTGAAATATGCTGATAAAGAGGACCCCATTCGCTTCTAGGAGACACTTCTGCCATTATATTATTTTCCTAAGACCCATCACTTTCCTGATTTAATCTCTTGGTGTCAAGCCAGGTATGACCCTGTGCAAAGAACTGTGATGACTCAGGATGGAAAAATCCTTATCACCATTACTGCTCAGAGCATAAATCAAATGTTAATGATACCTCCATCTGATTCCCTCATCCATTTCTCACCTGCGGCTCTCATGGACCTCTACAATAAACTTACCTTCCCATAGAGAGCCCTTATCTTTGAACTTTTCTTACCAGAAGATGTTGCATTACCTAAGAGAAATCCACCATATTCATCTTCCATGTTCCCTCAAGTTACTAGACACATTATCTCTTTGTTATCATACCTCCTAAGTTATGAAAATGACCAATCTGTCGATGAATCCATCCTTGGATTATTTTCCATTTTTAGCAAAGAATATAAACCTGCCTTCATGTATAATTATAGTCACTTTTTTGCTGATAATATACATGAACAGTTTATGAATTTGACCACTCAAGGAGTTTTCAGGTAGAGTTCAGTCGTAATCCATTTAATTTTGTTCCAACATGGAGATCTATTGCCCATTCAACTGAAGAACCAAGATGAGAGGGGAGTGAATCAATCACTGATTCACTGGAAAAAGTTAGTAAGAGCAGAATCATCCATTTTGACATTCTCTCAGTTCATTGATTCTTTTATACATCCAGTTCTTCAACTACTCAACAGCGAGGTAGAGCCCAGAATTGGAGAAGAAATTAAAAATACATTGCACCTATCAGAGTAGACCAAGACTGGTGACTGGTACCTATACCAGAATTACACTAAGATTATGATCTATGGCAGTGAGTTGGCTCCATACAAACTACGTAAGTATGTGCCAATGAGAATATTCTCGTTACAATATATCAAGCGTATGATAAATAGGGATGAAGTTCATTTTGCCTCATGTAAGAAGAAATCATAGTTTAAACTCAAAGCCAAGGCAGGAAATTTCATTTGTAACACTAGGTTTGCAGGTACAGAGGAAAACAGATTACTAAAGAACATGAACCTCCAGCCAAGCTTCAATTGGTCTTATGATACTTTTGGGATCATTTTAGCTCTCAGAGTGCAGTTGAAGGAAACACCTTACAACCATACTCCCAAGCCAGAATTGGAAAAATTTATGAACTAAGAGCAATGGTCTAAAGGGACTCTCACAGAAGCTGATGAACAGGTCATATCAACCCGACAGACAAAGACTCCAGCTACTCAGAGTACTCAGTATAAGAGATCCAGAGAGGAAACTCAGTCAACTACAGAGCCAAGTAAAGAGTACTATATCTTACAAAAGAAGTTGAAAACTGGACTATTAATGTCATCAGGAAGCAAGCCACTAGAAATAATTGATCTTGGAGAATTGGAAGATGTTTCATCAGCAGGGACCACTGATCCCAAGACTCCCTCTACTTCTTCAACTACTTCTTCAACTGAACCTATGGAGATTATCCAATCAACTAAGACCAGCTCAACATGAGATACTAATATCTTCTCAACATTTTTGGAAATCAAGAAAAAAAATGAAAGTCCTAAATCTCAGGTTTATAGTCATCTTTGGAAATAGACATCCACTTCTCAGCATAGACTTCTCTCTATCTTTGACAATGAAAGAGGAAGGATGAAAATGGAATTTTTGAAGGCTCGGATTCCATTTCCCAAATCCACAACAGATTACAAGAAGGCCATCTTCTCATTTGATGTGAACTAGATACATCCCATTGATCAAATGGATTTGCATAGGCAATCAAGTGAGATGTTATTTTCAACAATGACTACAATTGCCATGTCTCTTTCCAAGCTCAGAACTACTTTGTCAAATGTATAGTCACAACTTAAGATTGAGAAGCTATCATCCTTGTCTAAAGATAACAAATTAAAGTCTTTAGAAGATATCATTATCAAGATTGGATATGATCCCCAGGACTGTAAAAAAATTAAAGAAATACTGCAAAAGAAGAATGTGGAGATTACAGCCTTGAAGAAATAGTTGAAATTGCCTTCAACTGAGGATCCACAGACCAAAGAAATGGCAGAAAATGAACAACATAGGGAGGAGATGTTGAAGCTCATCATTGAGAAAAACATACAGATCAAGAAAATGGAGCAGATAGAACAACTTCTCAAGGAAAAAGAGACAACACAACTTGTTGTGACCTTAGCGACAACAATTCCAATGACAAGTGCATATTTAAGTTCATCTCCTGCTGACATTACTTCGTCTTCAACAACAGGTGAAACAACTAGGTTATCACAGGAGCTACAAGCACAAAAACAACAAAATGAGAAGTTACTCCAGAAGTTCCAAACCTCGGTGTCACAAAAGGTAAAAAATGATACCTTGTATGTAGAGAAAATGCAAAAGTTACATAAATTAGAGCTCAAGATTAAATAGTTAGAGATCAAGACTATAATGGAAGGTGCTTTGGCCCAAGCCAAAGAAGACATTTGGTTAGATATTAGCCACTCTATAACAAAAGTATGGCAATCCATACAAATCATTTTTGAGCAGCAAGAACTAATTGCTAAATGTAGGGCAGAGATAGAGACCCAGAAGGCAGCATTGGGCACAAAACCCAAAGAAGCATCAGGGATGATCAGGGTATTAAACTCTAAAACTAGGTAGTAGTTACAAGAGATGAACATTCTATATAGGACAACTACTGTTTTGGAAATTAAGAACGTCCTAGTGAAGAAGAATCTGTTAACTTAGCTGAAAACAAAATGTGAAGCTTTGAACACTACAATTAGAAGGTTTCATTCCAAATTCAGTATGTTGCATAATAAAGGGTTACCAGAGATAGTGTCATCGAATGATCAGCTAGTAAAATTGGAGGATTACTGTGAGAGACTATCTACTATTGCAGTAGACAATAGTGAATTTGCAGGGTTAAAAAGACAGATTATTGGCAAAGAGTTTTTGGAAGCCTTGAGCTTTGACCTCACCATCAAATATGAAGTTGGACACCTTTTTCTCACTAAACCGAATTTTGAGAGATATATCGAAGTTGATGAGATATTTAGAAGGATGGTAAATCTTGAGATACCTAGTGAGAAAAGGTGATCTGAAAATCACTTATGTATGATATCAGTTAATTAATGTAGGTATTACAGACTCATGTGCTGGTGTATGCCTATGTTATTTTAAGCAACGGATCGATAAGATTGCGAAATACATAGGCGTTGGAAAACAGTAAGAGAAACATAGTAAGAAAATGCAAAAACACAACAATTTAATAAGGAGTTCACCCAATCCTCCCGGGCTACATCTCCTGGTCCAACTTTCACTGGTGGCCTTTTCTATTGTGTCTTTAAGCATATTTTTTACAATGAGGAGCTCAATTTGAGTCTCCTATAACAGATGATACTTAGTAAGGTGGTACTTGGATTCCCAATCCAGTAGAGTACACAGACTCCCCCTTACCAAGTCTCGACCTCAACTGGTCTTAATTGGATGAATCCAATTTGGTACTCAATTCCCAACAGATATCCTCACAGGGATTGCTTGAACCTCTCAAGCCTTCTCAGTTCTATCTTCTCGATGATGCCTTAGCTCTGCAGGTTAGCTCGACTTCTCTATTCTCTGCTTCTTGCTTCACTCTCTATTCTTTGTCTCCTCTGTCTCCCTTTGTTTGCTATCTGTTCATGGCTTAAAGCCAATCTGTCCCTTTACTGTTCACTCCCTCTTTCATCTCTTTGGATCACCTGCCTCTATCCGTTGGAATTCCCTGCTTCTGTGTCATCGCCACTGTGTAACGTTTCACAGAGAGGTGGCCACTTGTCTCCTTATGAACTGAGCACCAATTCTTCCTCGAACGATTGTTATTTCCTTTATTCTGTGAATTGATTCATTCATCAGCTCAACGATCATGTCGGACCCCAAATTGCATATGCCTTAGCCTATTCTTCTGTCAAATCCGGTCTCCCATTGGGTGCAATCTCCTCCATTAGATCTGGGGCCTCCAGATCCTACGGTCATCGCTTTTATCGCACAAGTGAGTTGCTCGAATGTTACCCTGCAATGAGAGTGTTTTTCTCTCTCATCCACAGGACACGCATCATTCAGTGTATGGCATCGTTGGGTCTTCGGCCAAGCCCACTTACCACCCTAAATGCCTCCGATATTCCACCGGTTTTGGAGCACGAGAGCTGCCTTTCGGTTTAGAGCTTTTCCCATGGTTTTCTCTGTTCTTCACATGACCGGGTGCTGGGGCTTTTCATTCTTTGAGGTTTTTATCCTGCGATGTGCGATTGTGCTAATTGCGCATCAGAAACGGCCTCTATTTTCTGATCTGGACTCCCTATCTGCTAGTTTACGCCACTGCACGGTCTCCATGGGCCAACGGTCAGCGCGCTTTGACCGAGGGTCCTCGTTGTTCCGTGCTGGCTACAAAATACCACTGTACAGAGGTCCTTCCTGATAGATCATTATTTACAAGATTTCGAAGTCTGACATAATTCAAAACAATCATAAAAACTCTGATAATTTTCAAGAATCCAATTCGGATCATGGCCTTCTGACTGAAAAAGCTTTTGGTCCACAAAAATTTAGTTTTCAAGCATCGACTAAGTGAGGATACAACTTTCTCACCTGTCCAATTTCTATCCATTTTGCACTGCTTGGCTTTGAACCCCTAAGCCCAATTCTGAGGTACTCAACATCTCCCTTGCACGTCGTTCTCACCTTCCTGTCCAGAATTGTGTCTTCCGGTAATTCATTAAGATATTCAAGTAGGAGGTCATTACTAGAAGGAAATTGACTCTCTTCTTCAAGATCTTCAATTAACGAAGGTTCAAATAGTCTCAAGTTGTCTGCATTTACGTCTGAGTAGATGTGCATATAAGCTGGTAGATCAAGGAAAAAAGAATTCTCACAAATTTTCTCAAGGATCCTGAAAGGTCCATACCTGATAGGATTTAGCTTTTTACCTTCACCTTGCATCCTATCCTTGTTGATATATAGCCAGTATTTATCGCCAACTTGGAAACTATGCTCCATCTGATGCTTTTCATGCCTTGCCTTGTATTTGGCCTGGCTCTTTTCTAGCGGTTGTTGTACTACCTGGTGGATCTCTTGGATTTGTTCAATGAACCTAGTTGCCTTGTCCACATCACTGTGTCCCTCAACTATTGTGTCCTTACCAAAGACAAAATCCAAGGGAGACCTTGGTGTGAAACCAAAATAGGTCTCAAAAGGAGATCTCTGTGTAGAAGAATGTTTGGCTCGGTTGTAAGCATGCTGCACATAACACAAATGTTCATCCCAAAGCTTAGGATGCTTGCTGCAATATCCCCTGAGCAACTGGATCATTATCTTGTTGACTACTTTTGTCTGGCCATCAGTTTGTGGATGGAAAGCTGTGCTTTTCTTCAGTTTGGTGTCCACTAGTTCCCACAGACTTGACCAAAACTTTCCCACAAATCGGGTGTCTTGATCAGATATAATGGAATTGGGTAATCCAAAATGAACCCATATATGTTGAAAGAACAATTTTGCAATTTGTTCAGCTATAATCTGTTTATTACAAGGTATCAAAATACACATTTTTCTAAACCTATCCACAACAACATACAGATAATCATGACCTTTCCTAGATTTAGGCAGTCATCCAACAAAGTCCATGGAAACACTTTCCCAAGGATGAGAAGGAATTGGTAATGGAGTGTACAAGCCTAGTTTTCTATTGCTGGGCTTGCTTTTAGCACACATAGTACACCCTCTTACATATCTAGAAACTGTCTCATTCATTTTTGGCCAATAACAAAATCTTTGTAGCTGTGCAACTGTTTTACTTACCCAAAAGTGACCTGATATTAGAGAAGTGTGTGCTTCTCAAATTATCTTTACTCTTTCAGTTTGTGGAATGCATAGCTCCCCACAATGATATAGGAGTTGGTCCTTAATTTGGTAATCCAATTCTTCTACTCGTTTTCCTTGACTTAAAGTTGCATATACATCTTTAAAGTCTATATCTTGAGCATATTGATCAATGTAGCTCTTGTTGAGATTGCAACAAGATGATGGAGCTTAGTGAAAAGAGTCGCCTTCACTAAGTGGGCCCGCAGGCTATTTTTGGCGCAAGTCTATTTTTAGACTATGTCTATTTTTAGACATATGGATCATGTCTATGTTTATGGATGATTGATCAAGTTGGGAAAAATAGATGGACTTCTATTTTTGATGAAAGTGTGAGTGATCACAGTGTGAGTGATCAAGTCTATTTTTTGATTGGCTGTCAAAAATAGAAAAGTCAAATATTATTATCTCACAATAATATTTGGACTATAAACTTAATCTTATTCTCTTGGAGCACTTCAGTTTGAGCTACGGAAGTGGCACATGCAGCTGTCAGAAGGAAATTCGTTTTTCTTATGAGTCATTTGAGTTGTTGCATGCATGACTTCAGTTAGAACTCAAGTGAGTTGAGTTTAGTGGACTGGAGGTACAGTTGATGGAGTTGTGTTCAGTTTAACGTAGTTAAACTGGTTGTAGTTAGTCTAACTGAAGATAGACTAATGATGAGTTGTTAAACTAATTATTAACTCATAATACAACTAAAGTATACATCAGTTAACTCAGTTGCATGTCAGTGCATGTTCAGTTCAACAGGGACAGGTGGTAGAGAATCAGATTGCTATCAGTTGTGACTATAGTTGTGCACCAGATCTTGCACAATCAAGGGATTGAGTATGCCAATGAGTTTGCTCACGTATTTGGCCCACATTTTAGCCTTTTCTCACGTCCACAAAGAGTGAGTGACTATTTTGCAGGTGAAAAACGAGTTTGGGAAGCTATTCTCATCAGTTCTTGAGCAGGTATTGAGCAGTGGAGGCAGGCAAGCAGTGGAAGAGATTTGGAGATCATATCTGAGCTGTATTGTGTGTAACAGAGGTGGAGATACTTGTGAGAAGTATTATGCTGTGTAATGTTACATGACTCAATCATTAATATACAGATAGTGTGGGGTTTTTAGCGAGATGCTTTCCCCGCGATACATACTGTGTTAATGTGTGAATGCTCTTGATGTTTTATTGTTATTGATGCTGCTATATTCTTGATCAACGTAGAGGAGATTATGTATTATACATGTTTCGCTTAAATTGTATGATCAGGATAATCTCTGTTGAATATGTGTTAAATTATTCAAAATTTCTACATGGTATCGGAGCTAGATGATTTGTAGAAAAAATTTCTACATGGTATCAAAGCTAGATAATTGTAGGAAAAGTTACTACATGGTATCAGAGCAGCTTGATTTGTAGAAGAGATTTTTACAGGATATCAAGCGAGGGTTGATCGGAAGCAGTTGAGTTTGTTGCTGGTGGAAAATCGAATTTGCAGCAGTGTTGTTGAAATGTCTTTCAACGGATTGCAAATGTTATTCCAAAGCAAGAGCAACCTGGCGCTCAAGGATAAACTCAGTAACAATAAAGGTGAGAATGGATCTTCATCAAATGTATCTGATGAAGAGAATTGTGCTTTGGCTGCCAAAGCAAAGAAGGGGAAGAATGAGAAAGCTTCTCAGTCTGTTGCGAAAGGCAAGAAGCAGGATATGTCCAAAGTGAAGTGTTTTCACTGTCACCAACATGGACACTATGCCACAAATTGTCCGCAGAAGAAGAAGAACAAGCAAGCTGCTGGATCTGCAGGGGGAGAGGCTTTAGCTTCTCAGTTTGAGCTTGATTTTTCATTGATCGCATGCTTGGTTTCAAGTGTGATGGGATCAGTGTGGTTCTTGGACAGTGGTGCGTCTTTTCACATGACGGGAGATAGAGATTTGTTCTCTGATCTGGAGGACAAAGATCTTGGAGTGCACATCGAGATGGGCGATGATGGTAGATACAGTGCGACCGGTATCGGTACCATTTCCTTTGAGAGGGAGTCTGGTAAACCCTTTGTATTGAAGGAAGTCATGCATGTTCCAGGATTGAAGAAGAATCTCATCTCAGTGGCGATGTTAGAAGACAAGGGGTATGATGTTGTTTTCAGCGAGGGAAAGGCCTTCCTGCGCAGCAAGACAACTGGTGAGACCCGAAAGATAGGGGTTCGAGTGAGGAACCTTTATCAGTTGCATGTAGATGGATGCGCAGCAAATGGCAGGCAAGGCAGAAGGATTGGTGAGCCGGGATGCTGGCGAGTTGTGGCACAGGAGATTGGGTCACCTTCACCATGGAGCCTTGAAGATACTGCAGCAGATCACTACAGGGCTTCCTAAAGGCACACTTGCGCAGTCAGATCAGTGCAAGGGGTGTACTTTGGGGAAGTTTGTGAAAGCCACCTTTCACGAGAAGGATAGTCGCGCCACGACGATCCTTGAGAGAATTCACACAGACGTGTGTGGACCTTTCTCAGTTGCTTCGACAGCAAAACACAGGTATTATGTGATTTTTGTTGATGATTTCTCTCGTAAGTGCTGGATCTTCTTCATGCAGAAGAAGAGCGAGACATATTCAAAGTTCTGTGAATTCAAAGCACTGGTCGAGAAGGAGTCGAGGAAGAAGGTGAAGGCTCTTAGGAGCGATAATGGTGGTGAATACATCTCGGACGAGTTCAAGGATTTCTGCAAGGCAAAAGGGATTCGTAGAGAGCTCATAGCTCCCCATAACCCACAGCAGAACGGGGTAGCTGAGCGGAAGAACAGAACGATTGTGGGTGCTACACGGGCAATGTTGCATGATCAGGGCCTACCCCTTCACTTGTGGGCGGAAGCATGCAATACAGCAGTTTATGTGCAGAATCGTTGTCCTCATAGGATACTTGGCATGAGTACACCCGAGGAGGCTTATTCTGGTAAGAAGCCTGATCTTTCTCATTTGAGGATTTTTGGTGCTAACGTTTACATGCATGTGACGAAGGATGCCAGAAAGAAGTTGGAGCCGACTGCAGAGGTTGGGATATTTGTGGGGTACACTGATACGCCCCACAACTATCGTGTGTATTTTCCAGACAATGGTAAAACTGTTGTGCGACGGGATATAAAATTTCAGGAGGATAAAGCCATGAAGTGTTCGCTTGAGAGGTAGCTACACTTGCATGTAGATGAGGAGCTATTAGTTCCTAAGGATGAGCTTCAGGACGTGGATCAGCCACAGGACGAGGTTCATGGAGTGGAAGAGACCACTCATGCAGCGCCAACCATCAGGGGGCGAAAGCGCTTGACAGAAGCTGAGCGATTGGCTCAAGATGCAGAGAAAGTTGTAGGACCACCTACAGCCCAACGCAGGCAGAGACAGTCACCTGATCGGTACACTGGATACATGGCTCTTATGAGCAAGTGTGTTGTGACTGAGCCATCCTCTTTCGAGGAAGCTGTGGAGGATCCCGCATGGGTAGATGCCATGGTGGAAGAGTATGATTCTATTATCAGAAACAGTGCATGGGAGATTGTTCCTAGACCGGAAGGGAAATCAGTGGTGGGTTCGAGATGGATCTACAAAGTTAAGCAGGCAGCTGACAGGAGTGTGGAGAAGTACAAGGCAATATTTGTTGCCCGAGGCTTTTCACAGATTGAGGGGATCGATTATGAGGAGACCTTTGCACCTGTCGCAAGGTATTCTTCCATACGGACGATTCTTGCTCTCTCAGCGCAGATGGGATGGCACATTCATCAGATGGATGTGAAGACTGCGTTCCTCAACGGAGTCATTGAGGAGGAGGTGTACATTGAGCAACCCGAAGGCTTTGAAGTCTTCAACAGCGAGTCGCATGTGTGCAGGCTCAAGAGAGCACTGTATGGGTTGAAGCAAGCACCACGTGCTTGGTACACACGGATAGACAGCTATTTCACAGGACTTGGATTCTCCAAGAGCGAGGCGGATCCGAACCTATACCAGATTGTGGTGGAGGGTAAGTTGCTTATCATTGTACTGTATGTTGATGATTTGATTCTAACGGGTGATGAGCTATTGATACTGTCATGCAAGAAGGATCTTGCTACAGAATTTGAGATGAAGGATTTGGGCCTCCTTCACTATTTCCTAGGATTGGAAATATGGCAGCGCAGTGATGGACTGTTTGTTTCTCAGGGCAAGTATGCTCGGCAGATACTGGAGAAGTTCAACATGCATGGCTGCAAGCCTGTTGATACTCCTCTTCCTGGAGGTTGGAGGAAGGAGGATGCCACTTCGGGAGAAGAAGTGGATGCCACTGTTTATCGACAGTTGGTGGGGTCGCTGATGTATTTGGTCAATACACGACCTGATATATGCTATGCAGTTAACCAGCTTTCACAAGCTATGGTTAAGCCTACCAAGCTCTTCTGGAAGGCGGGCAAGCATGTATTGAGCCACTTGAGAGGCACATCGGGATATGGATCTTGGTACAGGCAGGAGGATGCAGAGTGGGTAGGGAGCCCAACGGACAGAAAGAGCACATCAGGAGGGGTCTTCAGTATCGGATCGACAGTAGTTTCTTGGTACAGCAGGAAGCAGAGATCTGTGTGGATGAGGATGATCTTGGTCGGGTTTTTCGAGTCCAAGCACATCAGGTACCATCATATCAGAGATTGTGTGCAGCGGAGGATCATGTTACTTTCGTACATTCCAACGGAGGATCAGGATGCTGATATTCTGACGAAGGCTCTCACCAGGAGAAAATTCGAGTACCACCGAGGCAGGATAGGGGTTGCTGGTAATCCATATCTTTTCGAGAGGGAGTGTTGAGATTGCAACAAGATGATGGAGCTTAGTGAAAAGAGTCGCCTTCACTAAGTGGGCCCGCAGGCTATTTTTGGCGCAAGTCTATTTTTAGACTATGTCTATTTTTAGACATATGGATCATGTCTATGTTTATGGATGATTGATCAAGTTGGGAAAAATAGATGGACTTCTATTTTTGATGAAAGTGTGAGTGATCACAGTGTGAGTGATCAAGTCTATTTTTAGACTGGCTGTCAAAAATAGAAAAGTCAAATATTATTATCTCACAATAATATTTGGACTATAAACTTAATCTTATTCTCTTGGAGCACTTCAGTTTGAGCTACGGAAGTGGCACATGCAGCTGTCAGAAGGAAATTCATTTTTCTTATGAGTCAGTTGAGTTGTTGCATGCATGACTTCAGTTAGAACTCAAGTGAGTTGAGTTTAGTGGACTGGAGGTACAGTTGATGGAGTTGTGTTCAGTTTAACTTAGTTAAACTGGTTGTAGTTAGTCTAACTGCAGATAGACTAATGATGAGTTGTTAAACTAATTATTAACTCATAATACAACTAAAGAATACATCAGTTAACTCAGTTGCATGTCAGTGCATGTTCAGTTCAACAGGGACAGGTGGTAGAGAATCAGATTGCTATCAGTTGTGACTATAGTTGTGCACCAGATCTTGCACAATCAAGGGATTGAGTATGCCAATGAGTTTGCTCACGTATTTGGCCCACATTTTAGCCTTTGCTCACGTCCACAAAGAGTGAGTGACTATTTTGCAGGTGAAAAACGAGTTTGGGAAGCTATTCTCATCAGTTCTTGAGCAGGTATTGAGCAGTGGAGGCAGGCAAGCAGTGGAAGAGATTTGGAGATCAGATCTGAGCTGTATTGTGTGTAACAGAGGTGGAGATACTTGTGAGAAGTATTATGCTGTGTAATGTTACATGACTCAATCATTAATATACAGATAGTGTGGGGTTTTTAGCGAGATGCTTTCCCCGTGATACATACTGTGTTAATGTGTGAATGTTCTTGATGTTTTATTGTTATTGATGCTGCTATATTCTTGATCAACGTAGAGGAGATTATGTATTATACATGTTCCGCTTAAATTGTATGATCAGGATAATCTCTGTTGAATATGTGTTAAATTATTCAAAATTTCTACAGCTCTCATGCAACACATAATTATGCTTAAGAGTAGTATATGCATTTATAATGGGTCTAGATAACATATCTGCAACTTTATTGTGTATGCCCTTTTTATATCTTATGAATAAATGAAATTGTTGTAGAAAACCCATCCATCTATAGTGTCTTGATTGTTGCAACTTATTTTGGGAGTGTAGATATTGAAGTGGTTGATGATCAATATGTATAACTGTTTCTTTGCGCATTAAGTAATGTTTCCACTTTTTCACACTCTATACTAATGCATACAGTTCTTTATCATATATGGGATGGTTAAATACTACAGAATTAAATGTCTCAGAATGATAACATATGGGTTTACCGTGCTGTATCAACACTACTCCCATGGCATAGTCACTGGCATCTGTTTTGATCTTAAATTGTCTTTGAAGATCAGGCAATGCTAGTACTAGTGTTGTGCTAATCTTTTCTTTCAAGGTGTTGAAGGCTTTCTGCTGTTTGCCTCCCCACTGAAACACCTTGCTCAATCCTATTAAAGCATGTAAGGGAGCTGCAATTAAGGAAAAATTAGAAATGAACTTTCTCCAATATTGTGCTGCTCCTATGAAGCTCTTAACTTTTGTAGCAGATTTTGGTTTAGGCCAGGTTATAATGACTACTACCTTAGAGGGATCTATCTTCAATTCACCACCCCCTACTATATGTCCCAAATAATTCAAAGATGTTTTGCCAAATTCACATTTTGAGAGTTTAACATAAATTTTTTCTCTTTTAAAAACATCTAGTGTTTGCTTAACATGCTTTAAATGTTCTTCCCAAGTTTTGATAAATATCAGAATGTCATCTAGATATACAATAACAAAATCATCAAGAAAAGGTCTGAGTACATCATTCATTATTCTCATGAAAGTAGCAGGAGCATTAGTTAAGCCAAAAGGCATAACCAGCCACTCATACAATCCCTGCTTTGTTTTGAAAGTAGTCGTCCATGCATCTTGCTCTGCAACTCTGACTTGATGATATCCACTATGCAACTCTAACTTGGAAAAATAAACAACTTCTTTTAATTGATCTAATAGATCATCTATGCAAGGAAGGGGATAACGATTTTTTATTGTTATCTTATTCAGTGCTCGGTAATCAATGCACATTCTCCACGAGCCATCTTTATTTCTGACCAAAACGATTGGAGATCGATATGGTGATGTGCTAGGTTTGATGAACCCCTTCTCGAGCAACCCCTGCACCTGCTTCTTGATTTCTACATTCTCTAAAGTGGACAACCTATACATTCCAATGTTAGGAAATGGAGCATCTTGCTGCAAATTAATTTCATGCACTATTCCCTTTTTGGGTGGCATACCTTTAGGTTCTTGAAACAAGATATCATACTCTGAAAAAACTTTTTCTAAATCAGCTTGTTATTTAGCACCACAACCCTCAAATACATTGTTTTTATTAGGTTTCTTTTCCTTTACAACCATTAGTAAAAATTGTTTGCATGAATTTACATTCGTTTCATCTACCCTGAGTTTATGAGAGTATAATTATTCTTGAGCTTATGAGGTATTACAAAGTATTCGATTCCATCTTTAACGAGTAGATACTTGTTCTCAGCTCTACAGAAGATAGTTTTTTTGTCATACAAGTAAGGACTTCCTAAAACAATTCCACATATATCCAAAGGAATTATGTCTAACTCAACCTCATCTACAAATGCTCACCCAAAACAAAACTTAAGTTTGCATTGTTTGGTCACTTGTAGTTGTTCTTTATCACTTAACCATCCTAATGTGTATGGTTTCTTGTGAGGTGTAGTCAGTAATCCCAACTTCTTTACAATTTCTTCAGAAATTAAATTTACTTGTGAGCCACTATCAAACAAAGTATTAATCTTTTGATGTTTGGAAATAACTCAAATATGGAAAAGCTCATGTCTTTTTCTCTCATTTACTTCATCAATAGTAGATTGTGCAAAATTACTAATAGATGCTTTAGAATTCTTACCTTTTATACTTGTGGCTGCAATGGTTGTTTCATCTCCTGAGTCTCGCCCCAAATCTTTCTGAATAGCTATAGTTGTATTCTTCTTCTTGCCCTCGAACTTCTTAGGTCTCAGTTCCAGATGAAGAATCCAACAGTGCTCATCATCATGCCCATCCTTCTTACAGTGAGTGCATGAAGACTTTCTTTTCTTTGCAGTGTTGGCCTTCCTTGCTTTCCATTTCTTTTTTCTTTTCTCCTTATTCTTGCTTGTAGTGGGTTGGGATGATCCCCCAACTTCTGGGTTTCCATTCTTTCCTCTAGCTTCTAGATGTGTAGCTTGAACAAATACCTCATCTATACTAGTAGGATTAAACATGAGGATAGTGTGCCTCATGTAGCTGTGTAGACCACCAATGTACTTCCACAGAGACTCACGTGAGTCTAATGGGATTCCTAGAATCAATGCTCTCTTCCTAAATTGTTGGGTGTATCCTTGTACACTTTTCCCTTTCAATTGTCGAAGAGTTTTCTAGCTCATCATGGCTTGCTGCATGTAGGCCAGTGGATAGAACTGCTTTTTGATTGCAGAAACAAATTCACTCCAGACAGAAAGAGTCTTACCATGTCTTTTCATGTTAGCTTGGGTCCTACTTTCCCACCAAAGTAAGGCAGTGCCTCCAAGGCGTAGGCTGGCTAGCTGAATCTTGCTCTTGTTTGAATCAATACTCTGCACTCTACAATAAACATCAATTTTTCTAATCCAATTGTCCAACTTTTCTGCATTCAACTCTCCATCATATATTGGTAAATCAAATTTAACATCTAGTTTAATCAAAGATGTCTTCTTTTTATGTTCAGGGCTATTAGGAGGTGTGAGAAAGCTTTCTTCTTTCCCTTTGCCTTTTGAGTGGTCATGGAGGAGAGACTCTTCTTCTTCTTTATCTTTCTTGGAGCCCGATGAATCTTCATCCTTATGTTTTCTAAAGTCCTTATACATTTCCTCTACCATGGACCTTATGGCCAGGAAACTATCTATAAATTGAGGGTTTGGTTCCACAGAACCTTCCTCTGACATTGTCATCTGAGGATAGACTCTTCCAATTTCAGTATTAGTTTCGACCAACTCTCCTTCTCCTAATTTGAGCTTTGATCTAGTTAGCATTCAACAGCTAAATCTAGCACAAGCTTGTCTAACCTTAATAACCTATAACTCTGATACCACTTGATCTGAAATCACTTATGTATGATCTCATTTAATTAATGTATGTATTACATATTCATGTGCTGGTGTATGCCTATGTTATTTTAAGCAACGGATCGATAAGATTGTGAAATACACAGGCGTTGGAAAACAATAAGAGAAACACAATAAGCAAATGCAAAAACACAAGAATTTAATAAGGAGTTCACCCAATCCTCCTGGGCTACGTCTCCTAGTCTAGCTTTTAGTGGTGGCCTTTTCTATTATGTCTTTAAGCAGAGTTTTTACAATGAGGAGCTCAATTTGAGTCTCCTATAATAGATGATGCTAAGTAGGGTGGTACTTGGATTCCCCAAGCCACTAAAGTACATAGACTCCCCCTTACCAAGTCTCGACCTCAACTGGTCTTAATGGGATGAGTCTAATTTGGTACTCAGTTCCTGACAGATATCCTCACAGGGATTGCTTGAACCTCTCAAGCCTTCTCGGTTCTGTTTGCTCGATGCTACCTTAGCTCTGCAGGTCAGCTCGACTTCTTTGTTCTCTTCTTCTTGCTTCACTCTTTATTCTCTGTCTCCTCTGTCTCCCTCTATTCTATGTATGTTTGTGGCTTAAAGCAAATCTATCCCTTGATTGTTCGCTCCCTCTCCCGTCTCTTCGGATCGCCTGCCTCTGTTCACTGAAATTCCCTGCTTCTGTGTCATCGCCACTGTGTAACGTTTCACAAAGAGGTGGCCACTTGTCTCCTTACAAATTGATCGCCAGTTCTTCCTCGATTAGTCGTTATTTCCATTATTTTGTGAAATGATTCATCCGCCAACTCAGCGGTCATGTCAGACCCCAAATTTCATATGCCTCAGCCTATTCTTCCGTCAAATCTGCTCTCCCATCGGGTGCAATCTCCGTCATTAGATCTAGGGCCTCCAGATCCTGCAGTAATCACTTTTATTGTACAGGTGAGTTGCTCGAACGTTACCCTGCGAAGAGAGCGGTTTTCTCTCTCATCCGCTAGACACGTGTCATTTAGTGTATGGCATCACTAGGTCTTCGGCCAAACCCACTTACTGCCTGAAATGTCTTCAACATTCCGCCGGTTTTGGAGCATGGGACCTGCCTGTCAGTTTTAGCGCTTTTCCCATGGTTTTATCTGTTCTTCACATGATCGGGTGCCAGGGCTTTTCCTTCTTTGAGGTTTTTATCCTGCGATGCACGATTAGTGGCCTCTGTTTTCTTATATGGACTCCCTATTTGCTAGTTTGCGCCACTGCGCAGTGTCCATGGGCCAACAGTCAACACACTTTGACTGAGGGTCCTCGTTGTTCCATGCTGGCTACAAACTGCCATTGTCGAGAAGTCCTTCCTGATAACTCATTGTTTACAAGATTTCGAAGTCTGACATAATTAAGAACAATCATAGAAACTCTGATAATTTTCAAGGATCCAATTCGGATCAAAATGTGGGATCAATTGTGTGAAACAATTGATTAACTTTTCATTCTAACAAGAATACAATAACAACAGGTTTTGAAGGAATGGTCATCAACAACTTCCTATCTAATAGGGACACATCATGCATCAGTTTTTCTTTTCTTATCTTCTTTCAAGCTATTTTGTAATCAGTTTAGGATATTTTGTTTAAACTTGTATAAATAACTCTCTTCTATGATTTATTAAAGATGGTACCTTTCCATAAACAAGTTTGTAAAAGCATTGATGTATAAGCTCTTTCTAGATCGCTGATAATAAAGCAAAGGATTCTAAATTTGGTGTCATACAATCTTGTTTTCTTCTATAAGTTTTCATTGTGTTTCAATTCATTATGTTTATTTTGCATATGCTTATGTTTTACAGAGATATCATGTGAGAATAAATGTGTTACAATTATTCTTAAAATTCCTTCTGAAGTTATTATCATAAAGAGACTGAGATATTGGACAGTCTGTCTAAAATGATCCCTCTAAGTCTGTTGTGCCCTACAACAACCCCCCATTTCATAACATTTTTATCACAAACAATTTACATATGAAATGGGTCCCTTTTAAAATTTTTAATTGGCATTAATAAACTTGTTCGAATAAGGTATGATAATCAAATGAATTTGTGCATAAAAGCCTTGTTGAACAAATAATAAGCAATTTTTGGTTAAGTCCGAAAAAGCAATCGCAAGGTCGTTTGCCACCTTGGTTCTTCCCGATGCGATATCGCTATCGGCCATCGGCGATAGCCAATGCACACACAGAAAAAGCACATGCCTTTTCCCCGATGCGACACGATATCGGTGATCAACTATCGGCGCTACTTCTTATGAAAAATGTTTTAAAGCTCCGACCCGATGCGATATCGCTATCGGCAGTCGGCAGAATCCTACGCATTTTCATAAGACGTTCAGATCTTTTCCCGATGCGATGTAATATCGCTATCGGTAGTCGGTAAATCAATTGATATACATTTAGGGATTATGTTCGCGCGCTAATATGATACAATGTCGCAATCGGCATTCGCTAAGATCTTTCCCAAATGATAATGTCACTCACACTCCCGATGCGATGCGATGACGCTTAATGATGACCTGAGTTCCTAAAAGGTGATTATTTCAAAGCATTAAAGTTATATTTAAATCCGATTTGACAAAAGCACAGATTTCAAAATGCCGTTAAGTAAAGGGATAAGGTAATGCATGCGTATTTAAAGCTTTGCCCCTTCGAATTAACGAGCAATTACGATTAGACCTTTGAAAAAATCTATTGCACGCTTTAAGGGGTCATTCGGTTTAATAACTTAAGTAATGGTCATTTATGGAGCTGCAGGCTGTAAAATCACCATCATTGCATCTGCGGTGCCTTCTCAAATCATTAGATCCGCAGCCACTTTTAGAAATAATCTCACCACGCTTCAAATAATATATCTATCCCGTTATGGATCGTCATTGTTATTTCTTTGTTACGATTTCTCTTGCATTTGTGTAGAATTCAACTGTCGAGAGAAGTCTGAATATGATGGGAAAGAAGTTCAAGAAGGTGGCAGGTTCTACTGCGACACCTGTCTCAGGCCAAGCTCCTATAGTTTCAAAGAAAGGCTTAATCTCAGATACTACATGCACTGGTCTTCCTGGCACTACATGGCAAGGTACATACAATTTGCTAGAAGCAGAACAACCAGAAAAGACAGTAACGGAGGCAAGTGTGGATGAACTAAGAAAGTCTGAGGCAACTCTTAAAGATTTGGCTGACTCCTTTCTGCACAGAATAGCAGCCAGAGAACAAGTCTTGCCTTATACTGATGTGGTACGTTGGGCAATTGAAGAAATTACTCTCACTGATAGAACCTTCCATACTAAGGATGGAAGGATTTTCGGTTCCTTCAAGCCTGACGACTTGAGACGGATGTATCATTTGCCCAAACCCGAGCAAGTCTATAACAGAGCCTTTGTGGAGAAGTTCGCCAAAGAGAATGAATCACCATCCGAACCTCTCCGAGATTGGAGGCAAAATCCAGCAAAACACAAGCATGATATGTCGGGTAAGTACTCCAATGCTTCTTTGGCTTCACCTTATTGCTATGCTGGAATTATGATGTGTAGATTGTGGGGATTTCATGACTCTGCAAATATCCATGTTGATATGGTTCCCTTAATGGAAGCGGCCGTCAATAGTATAATCATGGATTGGGCCACTATTCTGTCTGATAAGTTGGTCATAGCTATTTGTGAGTTTAGGGCCAAGACCCGAGTCACCGAGAGAAAAATCCCACCCTTCTATTACTCTGCCTAAATTATGGATACCCTTTGTTTTAATTCTGAATTTCCTGTCCTTGGTTGGAGATGGACAACCCATGACCCAACACCTATTCATTTGTATCATCAGAAATTGTGGAAACCCTCCCACAAAGACCATTTGTATCAAATTTGCAATGGTTTTATGGTTCCTGTTCACTATTCTATTTTCGACAGACCTATCCCTAGAATTTCTTATGAAGCCTCTTTTGACCTACCAGCCGTAGCCCATTGGTTCGGCGAAGAACATTTTTCCTATATCAGAGTTTTTGGAAGCAAGGCTAGGCCACATGTTCTCCCCTTGTACATCCCAGATAAATTGTTAGCCCGAGAAATCTCCTATCAGATCATGTCTGAGGGTGTCACACAAACTCTCAAAGAGGAGAAGAAGAGAGGATGGCCCTCTTTTCCTTTAAGAATTGGAGTTTATACGCTGCTAAATTATAAGCATGCAGAAAAGGAAGCAGCAAAACTCCAAATGGTATCTCTAGCTTCTATTCCAAATAGACTCTATGACCCAAAAAAGACTGCTTTCATTGCCTTGGAACAGGCTAAGCTGACAAAGGTTGTTCATCAAGAAGACCAGTTTGACGACCTGTTCATGAGTGCCGATTCAATAAGCCAAGTCAAACAACTTGCTGCAATGAGATATGAAGATGTGGAATTAACTGAATTTAATAAACTTAGAAAGCAAAGGTTGCAAACTTTGCCTCTAGATTTATTATCCACAACCCCAACATCATCCTCAAGCGAGCCTGATCAGCTGGAAATAAATTCACCTCCCGTTACAATTAGAGAACAGGAGGAAAGGCAAAACAAGCTGCAGGCAGAAAGGCATAGAAGAGAACAGATAGAAAGGCAGCAAAAAGCACAAATTGAACAAGAGCAAAGAAAGCAAAGGGAGCTAGAAGAACAGAGGAAAAGAGAAGAAGAAGAAAAAGCAAAGAAAGAACTGGAAGATAGGCAGAAAAGGGAATTGGAGGAACAACAACGAAGAGCACAAGAGGAGCAACAGCGGGAGGCATTCGAGGAACAGCAGAGGATTGAACAAGAGAAAGAACAGAGTAAGCAAATCTCTGTTGATCCTGAATTGATTAAAGAATGGAACCAATTCGATTCCATTATAAGTGGTAAGGAAGCCTCCAAAGACTCAGACGCCTCAAAGACTCCCGATACTACTTCTTCTCCGGTTCTAGAAGGAACCAGCGGCCCACCCATGGTACAGAATGTTGAGGTAATTACTCAAGACCCATCTGATCAAATTGATCTTCAGGTAGAGGAAATTCCTCCCCTAGACATTTTCTACAGCCCTAAGCATAGAGCCGTTGTAAGGCGCTCGAGGAAAAGGCGAAGGCTTGATCAACCTTCTGTTTCAACTGAGCAAACAGTCACGGGCAATGTCGTCTGGAAGGGAGAATTAGATCCCTCTGAAGATCTGACAAAGCTGTCGCAATTTGCGGGAGCTTATTCAGCGGCAACCATTGACAAAGCATCCGAAGTGAGTCTTCTTTTGAAGACTAAAGAGCATGAGGTATACGCATTGCAAGCAGAAGTGATAGAGGCAAGGAATAAGGCAGCGCAGGTAGAAGAACAATTGCTGGCCCAACAACAAGAGAATCATTTGTTAACCCAGCAAATTGAAAAACTGAGGATAGACCAAAGTGGCATTCAGAAAGCACAAGAATTGTCAGAGGCATTATCCCAGTTGAAGGCATCGAATGAGCTGTTGATGAAATCTAAAGAGGAGCAAATAATTCAGCTGTCAGCACAGCTTGAAGGTATCAAAGGTGCCCAGAGTATTGATGATTTCAGAACAGAGGCAACTCGAATAAACAGCGCATTGATATCTCAGATCAGACTCTTGTGCCAACAACTTGTTGAAGCTGAGATACTTTGTGAAACATCTACAGCAGTATGTGAACAAATCGAGAAAGCCAGGAGTAACTTGGATCAGGCTGAAGACGATATAACAGAGTATATTGAATGGCAAGACACTCCAGAAGGGCAAGCGGCAAATTTGTCCCGAATCTGTGTAACATACAAGGACATACTTTTCATGGAATGGAACACACAGGTAATGAAGGCGGAAAGGGCAGCATCCAGATGCAAAATGATTGCCAGAAACATGATCAATCTAGTCAATGATACATTGTACCTGGCAAACATGATTTCACAATGCACACCTGGAAACATAACAACCGCAAACATGCTGGAGCACAGGAATTATCCTGAGCTGGAGACACAAGGGCGGTTAATTGCTGGAGTGAATACCTTGACCGCCGACGCATACTGGCTTTTCCTGATTAAACCACATTCTCAAAGGTCGGCTCTTAACTGCCTAACAGATGCTCTCCGATACCTGATTGCCGATATCCAAGATGCCACATACGATGCACAGCTGACTTCACGCCTCAATACTCCACCAGAAGTAGAGCCAATGCTGGCGATATGTCAGCGAAGGAGTAAAGGCAAAGAGACCTCTGACTGAAGCATCGCCGCCGACTGTCGAATCACCAAAATGCAAAAATGATATTTGTTAATGCCGATTTGTTAGTTTTCAGTTTTAGATATTTAGATATTTAGATTAGCATAGTATTTATAGACCCTTTCATTGTTTTGGAAAGGGTCGTAAAATTTTGTAAAAGACTTAAAGGCTGAAGTTTGCACTATTGTGCTTCAGTCTATATTCTTTTTGAAACTCGACCACTGGTTCTTAATTTTACTTGGAAGGTTGTTTTAAGTAAATTGTGCACTATTGTCGTTTGCTTGGAATGCTTTCTGGTTGGAAGGAAGGACCGCGACATAGCAATTAATATGTTGGATTGATCAAACAGCTTGCATGGTACTATTATCTGTATCTGTTCTCTTTTCTATTATATGAATTGCTGTGTTATTATTTTGCTATTATTGATTACATGTATGCGATATAACAGCAAGTCTGCATTTCATATCACTATTGAATGTTTTGTGATTTGTTATCTCTTTTACTCATGCGTGTAACAATGATATAAATGACTGAGTGCAGTAATTCGCTATTATCGCTCTGCATAACTATTTATGCAGAGCAATCTCAAATGATTTAAACATTTATGCTTACTGTTAGTGACATCTATATGCCTGCCATTAAGCATAGATTATCAAACGCTGCATTCTCTGAATCGATAAGTCCCGGGATTAGCTTATAGTTATTATATTTCTTTTATAGTTTAGTTATTTGTTTATTATCACTTCATATCGTAAATCATTCATCCATCCCGTTTACTTATAATCTTTGGGAAACTGGTCCCATTACCCCCAGTCGGAGCCACTATTCCAAACGGAAAAGGAGCTGCACTAAGTTCCGGACCGGGTGGTTTCCCCGATGTTGTTGCAACGAATTTCGGGGCATCAACAAAGTCATAAAATTGTTAGCATATTATGTAATTTTATGCATAGTTTGTTTAACTTTTGAACATTGGACAAAGGTTTTCCCACTTATGATAATTTATCTCTTTGTCTCAAATCTAAATTAATCATATCTCCTTACTATTCTTTCTACACACCTTATAAATTCAAATCACTGTGTGAAGTTAAATAACAACCCTTTGATTATCTATTAGTACAATCTAAAAGTGTTAATACATCATTCTTACAGTTTGTTCTATGTATTGGTCCTCCATAAAAACCAAAACCAAAACCTACAAAACAAATATCTTAGATGCTCTAACATGATCAATTGACCATTATCATTATAGAGGAGCAACGGTATGCAATTTTTTTTAACATGATTCTGATATCCCACTAAAGTCCATTGATCCCTTAAAGATGATTCATTTGGTGATTTAAGGCCATGCACATGGTGCTTCAGCTCAAGAATCTTCACTAAGAAACTAGGCCATCGTTTTCTTCCCGAAACCAACATATAGGTTTTAATCCATAATGTGAGAAACCAATTAATAGAGCCCATATTCATAAGTAAATCTCAAGGATCATTGACCAATGTCTTTTTCACTAATTTGAGGACTAATCCATAACTTGCGAACCTAAGAAGTTCACTTAGGGCATAAATAAATTATTTTCTTTCCTTGGTCATTATTAAAGCCCCAAGACCAACTTTTGATGAACAAAAAAAACACACACAAATATATATTGGGTGGTTTCAGTTATTGTGTTTGAACCCAAGAAGCTTCATTTAAGTCTTATGGCCATAAATTTTCCACTCACTCATGATAAAGACCTTGAGCCCCATTAATAGTGTTCAAAGCCTACTAATGACATCCATAACCACAATTAGAGGGTCACCTACGAAGGTCTTGTGTGGTGGTTTCATGGCACCTTTACAATTATTGAGACTTAGGAGATTCATAGGGTTTTTGAAACTTATTGTCCTCACTCAATCATGGTTAAAGCCCTATCACCCATAGTTGGTGTGGAAAACCACCTAATGATAAACATATGACACTTAAAGGCCAAAGATCCCTTAAAAACAATATGAAAAGACTATGATATTATAGATAACCAAAATTAACTCACCAATTTGTGAGATATTTTTATTAAACACGCCACAACTACTTTCTATAAGTGATAATGAACCATATCATTGCGACATAGGAGTATCAAATTATAATAACTAGATATTCCCAATAATTAGATCATTACAAAATATCATAATTAACTTCATAAAATAATTATCATTTGTAATTATAAAATCAATGAAAATCTAAAAATCATTTTACACTAAACTCATCTATAGAACTCTCCTAGCAAAATCTACTTACAATTGCGTATGAATGCAGATAACATAACTCTAAGAACTCAACCTAATCAAATAATGCCACCAAACTATAGTCAATCATGAGACCTAAAACCCTACCCATGGATCTTGATTATGAAGTTACATATTGTTTGATAAATGAAACACTACGAGATGTGAAGCCCCTACCCATGAATCTTGATTATCCAGTTACACGTTAAAACATGACTCTTGATCATCAAGTTAAACGTTTTTTAATGAATGAAACATTGAAAGGCTTACCCACAACTCCTCATTATCACATTCCATTATGTTTGATGAATAAAACGCTGTGATAATTGTGGTACATTGAGAAAACAAGCATTATGAGATGTGAAAGCCCTACCATGTCTCTTGGTTATCAAATTACACATTAAAACATGAATCTTGATTACAAAATTACACATTTTTAATGAATGAAACATTGAAAGGCCTAGCAAGGACTCTTCATTATCACATTACACATTGTTTCATGAACAGAACACTATGCTAATTGTGGTGCATTGAGAAAAACAAACACTTACTCTTGATTATCAAGTTACACATTATTTAATGAAAGAAACATTGCAAAACTTACCCATGACTCTTCATTATCAAATTACACATTGTTTGATGAATAAAACACTATAATAATTGTTGTAAATTGAGAAAAGTATATGAAGTGAAAATCTAAATTTAAATCTCACATATCTTATTTAAAATAACAAAAGAGTAAATCAATGGCAGCAATATACACTTACACATACAAATATCTTTTACTCAAAAAGTTGCAAAGAGAACACAATTTTTCCAATTGCTTTTTGCTTCTTCTTTTTTTAAAGTGAATTAACATGTAAATATGCCTTCAAAAAGTGTGTAAAAAACACAAATGTGTAAAAATAAACTCAAATTTTCCAATTGCTTTTTGCTTTTTTTAAAAGTGAATTAACATGTAAATATGCTTCAAAAAGTGTGTAAAAAAGGCACAAATTTTCTATAAATATGTAAATATACTTTAAAAATGTTTAAAAATAAATGCAATTTTTCCAATTGTTTTTTGCTTTTTTTTTTTTTAATGAATATAAAGGTTTGAATCAATAACCCATTTCAATAATATTTTTACAATAACCCATTCATCAGCATTACTAGGCGGGTACATCCTTTTTGTTGATAAACATAAGCTGGTATGGTAAACTTATTTCTATTTTGTAACAATGAATTACTACAATATTTTTACAATAACCCATTCATCATTATTACTTACCAAATAACTCATCATTACTAGGCTGGTACATCCTTTTTGTTGATAAACATGAGCTGGTATGGTAAACTTATTTCTATTCTGTAACTATGAATTACTAGAACATAGTAGCACTCTCATAAATAAGATGGGGAATCTATGCAGACTGAGGCATTGGTATAGAAATTTAGCGACAAATTTTGTATAAGACATATGGTAAAATACTCATTGTTACAGACCAACGAGAAAATGTACAGAGAATGTACTGTCTTTTTATTAATAAAGAAAATAATTCCGCATTGAAAAAAGCAATTTATCATTGTTACTTATCAAACATACATTATTTTATAGAATACAGTAATCCAGATCACAAACACATATGATCCTCAGGCTACTATTTAACCATCCAACCATCCAGAGCACAAACACACATTAACCCTCACACTACTATTTAACGATCCAACCATTCGTATCACAAACACACATACATGGAGTCTCCTGCATCAACTCGTCCTAATCGATCGGCGAAATGACGATCTTCCCTCTGGCTCGTCCGGTTTCCTGATGTTTGAAAGCCTCTTTCACGTCAGCGAATGAGTACGGGCTCTTCGGATCGAGCACAGGTTTCAGCTGCCCACTCTCTATGTACGGCTGCAGCTTCTCCAGGTTTTGGCCGTTGGCTGTGACCCCAAAAAATTCAGCTCTGCCTTGAGGCTGAAACGAAGCTATGTCCAGAACTTTGGCCTCCTCTTTGGCCACCACCTGAGACTTGGCCGAATCCCCTGCAAATTAAATAAAAAGATTAGGTTAACTCATGGTTGTATTAGAAGTCGAGCAAAGCAAGGGGAGTGAGTGACTGACCTATGGTGTCAAATACTAAATCGAATTTCTCGGGGATCTGATCGTAGCTCTGCTTTGTATAATCGATGACTTCATCCGCCCCCAGGCTTTTCACGAATTCGAGCTTCAGAGTGCTAGACGTGGAAACGATCCTTGAAGCTCCATAGACATGCCTCGCCAGCTGAATGGCCAGGCTGCCAACTCCGCCCGCTCCTCCCACAATGAACGCGCTCTTCCCCTTCTCAAATTTGGCTATATCGAACGCCTTCTGCGCAGTCTCCGAACGATAAATTTTTGGGCTTCGGCGCCACTAGGTATTCCTCCGCCACGGTGTACTGGGCGAGGGTTCCCCACTGCTTTGGCCTGCCCCCTGCGAAGTTCAAGATGTCGCTGTAGACCTCATCGCCATTCTTGAACTTGGTAACGCCATCGCCAACTTCAGCCACCACACCTGCCACGTCACTGCCCGGTACAGCCTACATGACACAAACAAACTAGTGAAAAAACCCTAATAAAAAATACAAAGTAGAATTTCCAGATTAAGATAAATTTACTGCTGCAAATTGGTATGGAACCATGTCAATACCGGAAAGTCGGAATCCCTGTTTCTGAATATGCCCGCCCGCCTTTTAAAGTCCACGGGATTGAGAGCAGCCGCTCGGGCTTTAATTAAAAGCTGGCCCGGCCCCGGCTTTGGCACAGGGACTTCCCCGAACTGCAACACGTCCACGGATCCATATTCGTTGTAGAACCACGCCTTCTGGAGTGCACTCATTAACTTCTTTGTTTTGATAGGATCGTACTTAACCCAACTTTCAAAGTGTTGTGGTCAAGGGGAGCTCAAGAGTGTACATTTTTTTTATTAATGATGATATAAGCTGCAATATATAGCATTGGCGATGGAGCATTTTACATTCAACTATATAGAATGCGTTGCATCTAGACGGAAAAAACCTTGACTTGTCATTAAAACAGTTTTGATAAGATAGTGATTATTCGCCCTACACTCGCTACATTCTGAATATATATTATCTGCCAAGCGTTCCACAATGTTCTAGAATACGGGTTATGAGGTATGTATATGAAAATGAGTGAGACCGTTAATGGGTCATGATGAATGTGCTTATCATATTATTACTATTGTGTTTAATTATTGATATGATCGTACTTAACCCAACTTTCAAAGTGTTGTGGTCAAGGGGAGCTCAAGAGCGTACATTTTTTTATTAATGATGATATAAGCTGCAATATATAGCATTAGCGATGGAGCATTTTACATTCAACTATATAGAATGCATTGCATCTAGACAGAAAAAACCTTGACTTGTCATTAAAACAGTTTTGATAAGATAGTGATTATTCGCCCTACACCCGCTACATTCTGAATATATATTATCTGCCAAGCGTTCCACAATGTTCTAGAATACGGATTATGAGATGCGTATATGAAAATGAGTGAGACCGTTAATGGGTCATGATGAATGTGCTTATCATATTATTATTTTTGTGTTTAATTATTGTTATTTTTTGGGTTGGTTTTTAATTCCGTTAATGGGTCATCATGAATGTGCTTATTATATTATTATTTTTGTGTTTAATTATGGTTGGTTTTTAATTCTGGAGAAAATAATTTTCATTATAAATTTGGAAATTGGAATTTTGGTTTATTATTTAATAATCAAATAAAAGTTGTTGGATAGTAGATAAAGAATTGATTTTCGTGTGTTTAGTGAGATAGACTAACGGCCTCTTGTGGATCTTTATCTCTTGCAATGCGATCTTTGACTAATACTAGCCGGGTTTGGTTTAACTACAGTTGTGATTTCCAACAAGTGGTATTAGAGGGTAGGTCACTAGTTCGATACAAACCCGACTCGCCTTAGGAGGGCGATTGTTGGACATTGGATAAACCAACGCTTCCCGTGTGTTTCGGGGGGACATGGACTAACCGCCTCTTATAGATCTTTATCTCTGAAGGATGCTATCGACCTCTTGTGGATCCTTATCTCTCACAATGCGATCTTTGACTAATACCAGCACGTTTTGGTCTAGCTACACTTGTGATTCCCAACAAGTGGTATTAGAGGGTAGGTCACTAGTTCGATACACACCCAACTCTCACCTTAGGAGGGCGATTGTTGGACATTGGATAAACCAATACCTTTTTTGGGACATGGCTCCTTATCTCTGAAAAATACTATCGTTGACTAATACCTATTTTAGTCTAACAACAATTGTGATTCTCAATAAAAATACATATTTTATTTTAGTGATTAGTTTACTTTTGTTATTTAAATTTATCATTATTGTTGAATCAAAAAACACAATTAAACTAATAACTCTTTTCCTAGAGACTTCACTCAGTGCCATCTTACCTTTCTTATATTTACCATGTCCTTCAAGATAACAAATATAAGGATGATCAATGTGCAAATAAAGTTATCAAAAAGAGGGAGGGGTATTAGTTAAGTCCACTCTCCATAATCATATGAAAATGTGCAAATAATGTTATTAAAAAGAGGGAGGGGTATTAGTTAACTCCACTCTCCATAATCATATGAAAGAATGTCAATATATGTGAAGCTTATCCTGCAGAACCCCACCCATATTCCATCTGTATTAAATGTCCACTATATGGCCTAAGCCAAGGTACATGTATAGGTTGCAAAGGAATCATTATGTGTTGAAGGAACTATAATTGGATTCGTGGTTATTTGTTGGTGATTGAATATACAAAACAGTTTTGAATGCCTTGCATTTGGTTATGCATCTAGGTATGGTGTGTCCTTCTTGCAACATATTTATTTCTCTTGTTCACGCAACTTTGGAGTTTTGCCCTTCTTATCTTCATCCCTTCGCAAATTGTCAGCAAAGGGAAGGTACATAATTCTCTGGTGTACAAATTGGAGGACCTGCACGATTTAGTGACCTGCCTTCATATTTGTCTTCAAAGTGTCTCCACATAACTTGTCCATGCTTGACATTGTAATTCAACAAGAACATCCATTGCATAAGGTGGAAGTTTAGAGTGCAACACTACGTGTCACGAATTAAACGTAGTCATATATCAATGTTCCATCGTGATAAGGGAATTTGGAAACCATTCTATAGCAGGATCACTCTACCGCTATTACAATGCTATTTTTAGAATGGGTGGGTTTACTCAAGTGTGGGAGACACGATTGCCACGAAACACACGGGAGCGTTGGATCAACACCGCCATTAACGGGGAGTGCAACAGTCTCCCCCCTCAACCCGAGCCAGGTGTGTTTCGAACTCGAGACCTTTGGCTCTGATACCACTTGTTGGAGACACGATTGCCATTACACCAAAACCCACAGGTGTTAGTAAACAAACACATCGCTAGTATTAAACACATGCCATGAAACATACGGGAGCGTTGGATCAACACCGCCATTAACAAAAAGTGCAACATCAAGTTCCTCCAAATATTCATTTAAACTGATATACACGTTTTATAAAGTGTAAAATTTTAAGTTTCTTTCGCAAGATATATATTACTAAGTACAATCACGAAGCACCTTTGCTTTTAATAGGCAATTTGTTAGTATAAAATTTGGACTATTATGCCGTGAAATTTTGGTATCTATAGTGGTTGTATGCTCTAATTTAAGCATTTTCGCTACATTTTTAGTCAATATATTTTCAATTTTGGTTAAGTTATAGATATATATTATTATTAATTTTGTGATTTAACTTGAAATATTTTTAATAGTAATTGTTTTTGAGAAATAATGAGAATAAATCATTTTTTAATTTAAATTTATTAAAATTTTAATGAATATAATTAGAAATTTGTGAAATCATAAATAAGATATACATTGAAGTGACTTGATTTATATTAACGAGGACAAGTTCTATAGTAGTTACATGTCAGTAGTTGTTGAGTGTATATATATATAAAATCTGAACTTTCTTTACTTTCAAATAAACAAATAATAAATAAAATTGTACTTGTTTATTTTAATATTTATTATTAAGTCAAGTCTCACTAGCACAACCATCTGAAGATGAGCCTTATCAGCAAGGCGACCAAGGATCAAACCTCACAGGGGGTGGTTGTGCCTTGTGCTACGTGGAGGAGACATGCTAAAAAATTCATTCAATGAAGGGCTAGTGTGGCCCAGGTCGGGTGCCATCCCCAGGTGACTTTGATGGCTTAAATGCCCGTAAGTTGCTACTCCTCAAGCCACATGTCAATCCTAAAGGATCACATAGGATCAAAACTCACAGGGGGTGGTTGTACCTTGTGCTAAGTGGAGGAGACATGCTAAAAAATACAGTCAATTAAGGGCTAGTGTGGCCCAGGCCGGATGCGATCCCTAGGTGACTTTGATGGCTTAAATGCCCGTAAGTCGCGGCTCCTCAAGCCACATGTCAATTCTAAAGGATCACAGAGAACTTGAAATATATATATATATATATATATATATATATGATTATGCAATTATAATATTAGAACTTGTTTATTTGAGTGTTAAGATTATGCAATTATTTTTGTAGCCAGAGGTGTTTTACATCCCAATATAGGGGGATGTGTAGACAAACATTTGTAAACATTCAACATTTAATATTTAGGGAGACATTTATGGGGATATGTGTAGGAGTAAATGTTTGTAAACATAAACATTTAGCATTTAAGATTCATATGTCTCCTCAGTCGAAGTATTTAGCCATAATATAAGGTAGGCTCAGTTAAAAAATAAAAACATATAACATACATAATGTTATATAAATATTATATGTCTATCAATATCATTAGATCATCAAAATTTATAAAACAAAAAAATTGAAGATAAAAGAAGTGAAATATTAGAGAAGTTTTAAATTCATGTGGAGAATAAAAATCCAGTTTCAAATGAGAATGTGGTATATTTTCAAATGAGGTTTCAAATGAGAGCGTGTGTGCTATATTTTCAAATGAAGTTTCAAATGAGGGAGTGTGTGCTATATTTCAAATTAATGTAGTTCTTGAATGGATATTTATTGTAATTTCTACCATATTATATTCGGAAATAATGCTTAAAATGATATATAGGTAGGATTGGTTTGTTGGTTGTTGGGATTTTGTTGATAAATTTTATGAATCATATTCTCCTTGTTTGAAATATATTGGATCTCATGAGCACTATTTATGTGACTTATAATTTGACTTTGAAAATAATCTAAAAATAATTTTGTGTATGTCATGACTGCTCCTCCAATTTTCTACATAAGCTCTAATGGTATTAGAACTCTCTCATGTGAGAGCCCAAGAATATGTGAAGCGAATATTCGCTAATCCTCTTTAAATAAGTATAACATAAGAGAGTGGATTGGGTAGATTTTGTTTAGCTATTGTGCGTGTATATTTGTTTGTGTATCTACGTGGAGTTCAAGCAAGAGATCTCCCTTTATTATGTTGAACAATGTTGTTTTCTGTGCGTAAACCACAAGCTTCACAAGCTTCCCCAGTTTCTTTTAGTGTGTCGATAGATTCTTTCGATCTATCTCACAATGATGTGGTCAAGCACCTTATGAAATTTTGTAATTTCGTTGGGGGTTAGAGGCCGTTTCGTTGGGGGTTAGAGGCCGTTTCTTTGAGTTGTTTTTAGTGCGATTTTTTTTTGGAAGTTTATAGGGTGGGTTTTTTACGAATTTAACTCCGTTTTCTAAATACAACTCCATTTTTTTTGTTTGTCTACGTTGTTTAAATATACTTAAAATAATTCCTACCATTACGACCAATCTGTGGAAAATGAGAATGGGGTCATTGTTGGATCAGGTGCACAGCAAAATTAAATAAACACAGAATTAACACAGCAGAACAATCAAGCACATAGGAGACAATTTTTAACGTGGTTCACCCAACCAATCTGGGCTACGTCCACCAAACATAGGCATCAGGAATTTATTAATCAAATTAGGAGATTACATCATGAAATCCTCACACTCTCTTAGCAAACATCCGAATGGTTGCCTGTTATATAGCCTAGAGAATCTAACAGCCTCATTAATTCCCTCACATCAAATATAGGAGGCATTAACTCCCTCCCAACAACCTGGAGTTAATCTAGGACCTGAATTCCTATTGTTGTCACCAGCTGAGATTTTTCCTATTTCATCCCAAACAGAAAATCTCAACAATCTCCACCTTGACAACAATTCGTCTGATGCCCTGTTATTATTATTTTATCTTTTCTGCAAGCCAAGAGAAGCCAAACACCAGCGTCGCTTCTCCAACAAAACTGGTTTCATGAACATGTCTGCACAGTTCTCCTTTGTGTGCACCTTTTCAAGAGAAACTCCCCTTTCAGTGATAACCTGTCTTACAAAATGATATTTGATTGGAATATGCTTTGACTTACTATGATAGGCCGAATTCTTAGCCAAATGTATTGCACTTTGACTGTCACAAAGTAACCTGATGTTATCCTGTAACCTACCAAACTCACCAAGCAAACCTTTCAACCAAACTGCCTCTTTGCAGGCATGAGAAGCAGCAATGTATTCTGCTTCAGTAGTGGATAAAGCAACAATATTATGTAGCTTTGACATCCAGCTGATAGCTCCACCTGCAAGAGTAAAGATGTACCCTGAAGTTGACCTTCTCTTATCCAAGTCACCTGCAAAATCGGAATCAGCATATCCGCAAACAAATTCACTACTCTTATTGTAAGAAATACAATAACTACTTGTGCCTCTCAAATACCGAAGCACCCATTTCACTGCTGACCAGTGTTCTTTACCCGGATTTGCCATGTACCTGCTGACAACCCCAACTGCATGAGAAATATCTGGTCGCGTACACACCATCACATACATCAAACATCCTACTACATTGGCATAAGGAATTCGAGACATATAATCCTTTTCTTCATCTGTATTAGGACATAAACTCGAAGAAAGCTTAAAATGGGAAGCTAAAGGGACTGACACAGGCTTCACATTATTCATACCAAACCTCAAAAGTATTTTCTCAACATACTTCTGTTGTGATAGCCACAGCTTACCATTACTCCTGTCTCTGAAAATCTCCATGCCCAAAATCTGTCTTGCCGCTCCTAGATCTTTCATATCAAACATCCTTGCCATCTGAGTCTTCAACCTGTTGATTTCTTCAATGCTTTTGCTTGCTAAAAGCATATCATCAACATATAACACTAAGATAATGAACATGCCATTATTTAACTGCTTAAAATAAACACAATGATCATATTCACTTCTTACATATTTCTGACTCAACATGAAAGAATCAAACTTCTTATACCACTGCCGAGGCGACTGCTTCAGGCCATATAATGACTTCTTGAGCCAATTTGCATTGCGATGCTGAACAAACCCTTCCGGTTGTTCCATATATATTTCCTCATCTAAATCACCATGTAGAAATGCAGTCTTAACATCGAACTGTTGCAACTCCAAATCAAACAAAGCCACTAATGCTAACACAATTCTAATTGAAACAATTTTAACCATTGGTGAAAATATCTCATGAAAGTCTATGCCAGCTTTCTGAGAAAACCCTTTTGCAACCAGCCGAGCTTTGTACCTGTCTTCCATATCATTCATACCTCGTTTCAGCTTGAAGACCCACTTGCATCCCACAGTTTTCCTGCCTTTGGGAAGTTCAACCAGATCCCACGTACCATTCTTACCTAAAGCCATCATTTCTTCCTTCATGGCTGCTTTCCATTTGTCACTATTTGAACCTTCTACAGCTTCCTGATAACACAAAGGTTCATCATCATTAGCGATCAAAGCAACTGAAGTAACATGATCGTCATACCTTCTCGGACGACGTTTGATCCTTGTAGATCTCCTTAAGAATGTTTCTGGTGCTTCCACAATTGGTTGTCTATCAACTGAAGGAACTTCTTCATGATCGCCATCTGAGACCTGTTCATGTCCTCCATCTGAACCCTGTTCATAATCTAATTCTGAAACCTGTTCATGACTAGAATCTAAACTATGGTCGTTATGACTATCATTAGAAATGCTGTCAAACTGAATATGCTGGAAATCAGATACATCATCCTGTTTCAATCTTCTATCTACATCTAACTGTACAAGAGAGGATTCATTAAACTTTACATCTCTGTTGATGATGATTTTGCGGGTAGTAGGATCCCACAATCTAAATCCCTTTGTTCCATCACCATACCCAACAAAGATATACCTTTTAGACTTTGGATCTAATTTAGTTCGCTAATGTTTAGGCACTAGAGCATGTATGCATCACAACCAAACACTCTGAGTTTAGAATAGTCACAAGGGTGTCCTGTCCATACCTCTTGCGGAACCTTGCAGTATATAGCCGTTGATGGAGACCGGTTTATCACATAACAAGCTGTTGCCACCGCTTCCGTCCACAACTCCTTTGGCAACCCGGCGTTACTCAGCATACACCTTGCTCTCTCTAGAAGAGTCCTGTTCATGCGTTCAGCAACTCCATTCTGCTGAGGAGTATAAACCGTGGTCTTATGTCTTTCGATCCCTGCATCCTTGCAATAGCTGTCAAACTCCTTGGAGGAAAACTCACCACCATTGTCAGTTCTTAAACATTTTATAGTTCTACCAGTGTTGTTTTCTACCAATGCTCTAAACTGCTTGAAAACTGTAAAAACATCAGACTTCTTTTTCAACATGTAGACCCATACTTTCCGAGAAAAGTCATCAATGAATGACACAAAATACGACGAGCCACCATACGACGCTGTAGGCGCTGGACCCCAAACATCTGAATGGATATAATCAAGTATGCCTTTACTAGTATGTTTGCCTGTTTTAAACTTTTGTTTACTTTGTTTACCAAACAGACAATGTTTACAGAAATCCAATTTTCCAGATCTTAGATTAGGAAGTAACTTTCGGTCAGCCAAAATTTTCAATCCTCTTTCACTCATATGCCCCAATCTTTGATGCCATAAGTGAATGGAACTACTGTCATGTTCAGACACAGACACATAATCTAACCCAGTTCTACCTTCTAACTGAAATAGATTTCCTACTTTCTTAGCTTTCATAACTAGTAAGATGCCTTTGTAAATTTTCATAACTCCACCTTGAATTACAGTTTTATATCCATTCGTATCCAGTGCTCCTAATGAAATTAGATTTTTTCTTAGATCTGGTACATGTCTCACATCAGTTAATATTTTGGTTGTGCCATCAAACATTTGTAGTTGTACACTTCCTATTCCAACAATACTGCAAGTGACATCATTACCCATGTACACGACTCCATCATCAACTGATTTATATGTTTTAAACCAATCTTTATGAATACACATGTGGTTAGATGCCCCAGAATCTAACAACCAATGTTGATCATGTTTTGAAATATTAACTGACAATACCTCATCACTCATACCTGAACCAGATACTGAACCTGTATCTGTGGTGTTGGCTTCCTTCTTTTCTGTCGAAGAGCCTTCTTTAGCAGCCTGCTTTCGCTTCTAGCAATCCTTTTTCAGATGTCCAGCCTTGCCACAATGCCAGCACTTCGCCTTTGGCTTCTTTCCTTTGGATTTTGAGCGAGAGTCGCTATGCTTTCCCCCGGAGTGTCTCTCTCATGAGCGACCTGTGGCCATCATTACCTCTGATGTAGAGGTGTCTGCATTCGACCTCTTTCTCGTCTCCTCAGCCAACAAGGCTCCAACAACATCGTCAAACTCAAGGATTTCTGATGTACTACAGCTTATGGAAGTAACAAAGTGATCCCAAGATTCAGGCAAAGAACATAATAGAGTTATTGCCTTATCCTCTGAATCAAATTTCACATCTAGACTGTTTAATTGCACCAACAAGGTATTAAAAACATTCAGGTGATCAGCAATTGAGGTACCTTCTTTCATCCGCAAACTGTAAAGCTGCCGTTTCAGGAGAATCTGATTTGTCAAAGATTTCGTCATATAGAGCTTCTCAAGCTTTGACCACAAGCCTGCGGCTGTTTTCTCTGACACAATGTTGAACAGAACATCGTCCGCCAGACATAACCGAATTGCGCTCAGAGCTCTATCGTCCATCTCATCCCATTCATCCTCCGTCATGGAAGGAGGTCTTTTGTTTTTCCCCAACAGTGCTTTCGCCACACCTTGTTGAACCAGCAGATCGTGCATTTTCACCTTCCAGATCTCAAAATTATTCTTGCCATTAAATTTCTCAATTTCAAACCGGGCACTTTGAGTTTTCGCCATTTGTATCAACAAAAAACAAAATAATCTCCAATATCCAACCAGCAATAAAAAAAATTGCCTATGCCTTTGTTTTTACAAAAAAAACTGCCTATGCCTTTGTACCTTTGTCTTTAAAAAAAACTGCCCTTTGCACTTATTACTTTTCTTTTAAAACAAAACTTTCCTTTTATTTGTGCAAAATTCTGCCCTATAAAAAACAAAATACATACACTTCTTGTTTTTTATTTGCACCAATAAACCAATCGATTATTTACGATTTTGTTATTTACTGTTTCGCAGAGAATTGCAAATACTCAAAGTTCGAATTTATGTTGAAACCACCATGAGAATTATTAAACCTGGAAGTGTTTTCGAATGCTGTCACTGCATTTTTTTTTTTTTTTAAATTGACTAACTGGCACTGCGTTTTCATTTGGCTTTCTCTGCCAACGAAACTCACTGGAGTCACTGCGTTTAAAAAAAAAAACTTGACTGCGGGTTTTATCAAATCACTCTGCGTTTTATAAACCACTACTGTAATACGCATTCTCAATTACGCATCAGCACAAACTGCCTATGCCTTAAGTCAAAACATGAGACAATCTGCTTAGTAATAAACAGTGGGCGACTAGAGTTCTGGTTATTGGCACAGAAATACGCTACCGATTTCTATTCATTGTCATGGAAGATGCGGCTATATAAAGTATACGCACCACCAGCAATTGTTTGCTCCAGCAGCCAAGGGAGTATGCGCATCTCCACACAAGCTCAGCAATCTCCACGCAGGTTCACATGCTGTGTCAACGCCTTTATGGTCTAATCCATACGCAGGTCCACGCAGGCAGCAAATGTTTAATCCACGCAGGCAGCAATTGTAAACACGCAGGCAGCAATTGTTTAATCCACGCAGCAATCAATTGGTTCTCACAGTATACCAATATTTAACGCGCATTTCTGTAGAGCGCCACTCGCACAACAATCTCCAGCGCTTTGGTGGTCCACCAGCACTCCGGCAACAGAAACCTCCACGCAACAGCACGCTGGTTTGGTGCCTCTCCTCCACGCACCAACAGCAACAGCAATACGCCCCTTCTGCTTCAAGCTCAGCTTTTCTCCAGGCAGCACCTCCAGCACCTCCAACATGCTCTGATACCAATTGTTGGATCAGGTGCACAGCAAAATTAAATAAACACAGAATTAACACAGCAAAACAATCAAGCACATAGGAGACAATTTTTAACGTGGTTCACCCAACCAATCTGGGCTACGTCCACCAAACATAGGCATCAGGAATTTATTAATCAAATTAGGAGATTACATCATGAAATCCTCACACTCTCTTAGCAAACATCCGAATGGTTGCCTGTTATATAGCCTAGAGAATCTAACAGCCTCATTAATTCCCTCACATCAAATATAGGAGGCATTAACTCCCTCCCAACAACCTGGAGTTAATCTAGGACCTGAATTCCTATTGTTGTCACTAGCTGAGATTTTTCCTATTTCATCCCAAACAGAAAATCTCAACAGTCATTGGTCTAGATTATTCCTGCAGTGTTTATTTATGGAAGGTGGACGCAGAATTGGTGATATATCACAATTATAATCTCAACCTGAATTCTAGTGATTGGATCGTTGTTACAGTGAAAATACCGAGCAAACACTTTAATATCCTAATCGAACTCTGCCAATAGTAATGGCACTGATTTTTGTATACGGGGATTAAGTTGGCACTATTGTGAGTGTCCATTATCGGATGCCTGCAAAGTATAGCATGTAGATGATTTTTTATAATGCGTAGGAAATTTGAACATTGTGATATTTATAGTTATGAGTTCTCTACCTACTAGCACTTTGGTCATTCTCCTTTTAATGGCATCAAAGGATCGCAAATTGATAAATATGGCCCTTCTAGAGTTGCGATGTTATTTCACCAAATCCCAAATTGAAGAGTGTAGCCCTTACTCTCGATGGAATCAACTCAGCCAAGGAGGATCGTAGGAAATTTCAAAGGCACATTGTGATATTTATAGTTTTGAGTTCTCTACCTACTAGCACCTGGGTCATTCTCCTTTTAATGGCATCAAAGGATCACAAATCGATTAATATGGCCCTTCCATAATTGAGATGTTATTTCACCAAATCCCAAATTGAAGAGTGTAACCCTTACTCTCGATGGAATCAACTCAGCCAAAGAGGATCGCTACAGGAAATCATACTGCTCTTTTATAAACCATGTGGGCATGATTACAACTGTCATTAACCATCACAGAAATCAAACCGACGACGAGGAGGTTTCTCTAACTTGTTGTAGTTGACTGGCTTAAAGGAGAGTAGTTACTGCTTTTGTAGTTATGAGGTCGTTGTTTCATTGCTTTTTAGTCTACTTGTAAGAGGTGCCGAATTAATCAACAGAATAATATAATTAAATTAGTGGTTCTCTTGGTTATTCACTAATTTAATTGCGTGAATCTATTATATACTGATGGATTTTTTTGTGCTTCGAGCTTCAAGAGCATCACTTAAAGGTTATGTTATGAAATCCCAGTATGTAGAAAGGGCAGTTGCATAATTGGCTGCTGAAAATGCATAGTAATCACACAACTCACCTGTACAACTATCAAAAGTGTAGTTCGCTGCATTTTGATGGATGGGAGTTGTCCATATGGTGGTCTAATATCGAGATTTTCCTTCAAACGCATCGAGAAGCATCAATTATACAAAGTTCCTCAATGATGGTCAAAGGTGGTTATGTCTTAAATGAGTTGAATGGGAAGCTCGAAGATTATGATGGTGAAAAGAACGTTTTCTAGGAGACTTAGCATGGCAATAAGTAACGCTGAAAATCAATCAACTCATATGTGAATTGTAATTTTTTAGTTTTGTATTAATCTTTGTAATTATGTAATGTAAGCATTAAAGTGGGGACTTGGAAATAATGCTTACAATAGTATATATGTAGGATTAGTTTGGTGGTTCTTGGAGTTTTGATGAGATATTTTCTCAACAATATCCTCCTTGTTTGGAATCTATTGAATCTCATGAGCACTATTTATGTGGCTTGTAATTTCTTTTTGAAGGTAATATACGAATAGTTTTGTGTGCATCATGACTGCTCTTTTGATTTTCCATTATTTTTAACCCATAAACTCAAATATCAGTAGCTCCATTATTCTAGTCTTATAGCCAATGAATAATGTCCCATAATATCTTAATATATTATTACTAATTTGTTAGGGTTGTTCTAGTGAACTTGACTTGGTCAAGTTCTTGGTGGTTTTTTAGCTCCAGGTATATGGGCACCCATGGTTTTTCCCATGGTATTTGCGTTTTATGTAACATATTTAAAGGCCAAAAATATCCATGATTATTGGTCTTGTTGGCCAATGGGATCAAGAAACCGTGCTTCTAGATACCACCACTTTTCTTGGTGCTCTATAATCGTCACATATGATAATAGACACTAAGGTATGAATATGACATCCAAAGGAGAATGAGATTAACACGTTGTAGGGTATGTATGCAATCATTAGAATATGATAAGTGACTCATGGATATGATTCCAGCACTCTAGAGGGCCTCCTTCCTCAATCCCACCAGCTGGAAAATTCTTACTTAGTCAACACCGGGAGTCTAGAGGTGCCCAACCTCAACCCCAGGTGCTCAAATAGAGATTCGCCCCCTTCCAAGGAGTCCAAAATCTGTTGTGCCATCTGGGCATTAACCATTGGTCTTCATTCTGATCATCCTCAACTTCTGCTTTAGGATGGTGTCTACTCAAGCTGTTACAGGGCTCGATAATTTGTTATCTCAATCCAGAGCCTCCAGGGGATCCAAACTATTATAGGGCTCTAGATATTCTATCCCAACCCATAGCCTCCAGCGACACAAGCTATTATAGGGCTCCAGAGACCTTTGTCTCAACCCACAACTGTAACAACACCCTTGCACATCCACCCATGTAACCGTGTGAACCGAGGTAAACATGAGACGAGAGGTTAGTATGATCAGATTCGACCTCCTATATGACCTCAAGGAAATGGAATCGATAGAACATCACACCAGTCATCCAACATCATCAACAAAACCCTTAGGAGACAAGTCAACCACTAAGACATCTTGTCCCTGGGTCCCACTGTTGTTCTAGAACTCTTGGGCCATAGTCTTTCTCATGTTATGGGTAAGGGAGTGACCAGAACCCAAATTCGCTCTCATAGGCCTACCTGCCAGTGACCGTGGACCAGAATTTCCAGTTCTATGCTAGCGAACCCTTGATTTAAGCCACTTTTTCATGCCCAAAGCCCAGGCCACTGCCCAGAATGGAATGATACCTTAGAATTAGGAGATGTATAGGTAAACAATCATGCAAAAACAATAAGTTGATCAAGAACTTAACCAAACACCTACTAGCCATGACAAGCATTTCATTAAACATATCGCGAACATGTAACCTACAAGTGTAAACAACAGAATTAAGTGTAGGGATCTCATACTTATATGAGAATTGATATGAACCATTGTCCTCTCATGCCATTTTTTGCATTTTCATCTAGTAGGTCATAAACATATTATCCATTCATGTACACGTAAAAACATGCTGAGAAACATACATAGTTGTTGTAACACAATGTGGATATAACCAACATAATAGAAATAGAAATACCATAAACATATCAGCGATCAAAATCCATAGATACATGAGTACATTTTCGCATGAAAATCAAGGGAATGAATTTCTGATTAATGAATGCAATAAACCAACCGTAGATGGGACTACCATGTTCCACCTGACCATAGAATGGCTAAGCCAAATCTCTCTTCGGCCATTCACCCTCGTTCCATATTCCAAGCATGAATGTGGGATCTCATAGAACAAATCAGTCAAAACTCATCTAGGGCTTCCTCAATCCATCCACCTCAATCCATCAAACAGTGATTCCACCTCATAGTCAGACATCAAAAAACCATCATCAGATTGGTCTCCATCGAAGCCTTCCAGGGTTTCCAGAGTGTTTGTCCAACAAAGGCTTCCAGAACCAGTAACTCAAACCACAACTTATACAGGGCTTCAAGAGTGTTTATCCAACCAATTCTTCCAGTATGAGTAACTCAACCCACCAAGGGCTTCCAAAAAGTTTTTCCAACCAAGGCTTCTAGGACTAGTAACTCAACCAAAGTTGTTATAGGGCTTCCAAAGTGTTTGTTCAACCAAGGCTTCGAGGACTAATAACTCAACCCAACCTAAAGAAATATGAGAACCAACCAAAAACAAACAATGAAAGTAAACCCACAATCACCATGGCTATCCAGGAAATGGAAAGGCTAGGGAATGCACTGTCTATCCAAGAAATCTTCCATGCCAATGACAAATCACAACCAATAAACCACATGCATATGCCATGCATGCCAGAACTAGTGAAGAAATCATACATGCAAATCTGTATTTGCAAGAAAATATGAAGCAGATGTTGATGTTGAAGCCTTCTTTCACTTTCTTGCTCTTCATTTGGCTTCTTTCTCCAAGAATCCAAGTATGCCACACCCTACAAGAGTGCCCCAAGAAAACTCTAAGTCTCCAAGAGTATGAGAGAGAGAGAGAGTAATAAGAGAGATCGAAAACTGAACTGACAAAAGATTACCAACTGATCCTCAAAAGCATTTTTATGGATAAGACCACTCTTTTCTTCATTTTCCATTATTTTCCTTCATTTTCCTCTTTGCATGCAACCTGTGACCTTTCACCTCCTTTTTCTCCCAATTTCCATTATTTTTCATAAACAAATGTGCCAAAAATGCCTTTTTTCCTTAGTCATTTCCTTTGCCAATTTCCTTAGCCATAAACAAACAAATGAACACCCCATAGGATATCTTGCCCAACATTTAGCTTGGAATAAGTGTCCCATCGACCGTGGTTATTGTTTTTAATTTTTATTACATGGAATTCTCAACAGGGCTGTTAGAGAACCCTCCCCCTTGGGGGACACCTTCCTCGATATTCAATCACTCATATACCTCAACAACCCATTGAAAGAAGACATATTTCTTATGGAGCTTTATAACAGAACTCGATGCAGTATTTACAATGAAATATCAGCTCAAGAGAAGAACATCATGACAACATGACAACATACCGCATAGTGGAGGTTCATATCATAACTCATTATGGTATTTACAATGATCATCATGTTGAGTGCCAATCCACATGACATCATAACATCATGATAACATAACCACATGATAACATAATAACATGATAACATAACCATAATGACATGACACCCATACCGCATAGTGGAGCCTTATAACACAACTCATTACGATATTTACACCTATACACATGGGTACATATAGAAACATTACCATAAATATAGATACCAAAACATATGCCAAATGGTATACCAAAACATATATCAAACATATACTAGTCATCATATCTAAGCACATATAAAAACATCATATAGCATATATCAAACCATCAGAAATCATATATTGAACCACCATAAAGCATATACCAAACCACCATAAAAAATACCAAACCACTATAAGAAAATACCAAACCACCCTAAGAAAATACCAAACTACCATGTGAAGTTGCTTGCCTCAAACAAAAAACAAGAAAGGATACATGGCCCGCATCTGATCCACCATATCCCATGTAGCTTCATCGGGCCCAAAGTGCTTCCACTACACTTTAACTTGCTCAATTTCTCAGTTCCAGAGCATGAGCACCTTTTTATGCAATATACACAAGATGCAACTAGAATTCTCCATTTTGTTCCACCTGCAATAAAAACCAGACAATCACATGATCAACACCCTTAACATACTTCTTAAGCAAAGATACATGGAAAACATCCTAGAATTTCGCTATCGGAGGTAGTGCAAGTCGATAGGATGCTAGCCCAATCCATTCAATGTTGTTGAAGGGTCCACAAAATCGTGGTGCCAGCTTGGCACATCAGCCAATCTGCAAGGAGCTCTTCTTTGGTTTGACGTGCAAGTACACCTGTTCCCCAACCTGGAAATCCTTGAAAAGCCTGTTCCTATCTGCATAACTCTTCTGCCTATCCTGTGCTACATTTATATTCTTCTTGATCACCTAAATTTCTTTCTCATGTTTGTCAACATGTCCGGTCCAATAATTACCCTGCTCACTTGATCACTCTAGCTAATGAGAGTGTTACAACTCCATCCATACAATGCTTCGAAATGACTCATCCTCAAGGACTCCTGATAGCCATTATTGTATGCCAACACAACCAATGGAAGATACTCCTCCCATTTCCTCTACTGGTGCATCACATACATCCTCAACATGTCCTCTAATATCTTGTTGATCCTCTTTGTCTGTCCATCCATCTGCAGATGATAAGTTGTGTTGAAGGCCAACTCTAAGTTAAAACTTGAAAATAACTTATTCCAAAACAAGCAAGTGAATTTTGCATCCCTTTCTAACACAATCTTCTTTGGAACACCATGTAGTATGACCACATCTCAGATGAATACCTAGGCTACATCACTAGCTAAGAATGTAGACTTCACTAGAATGAAATGGGAAACCTTTTTTAACCTATCCATAATGACCATGATGGAATCATGTTGCTTCACTGTCTTCGACAACCTTGTGGTGAAATATATGGAAATAACATCCCATTTACACTCTGGAATCACGATCGGTGGTAGCAGTCCACCTGGATGTTTACACTTTGCTTTCACTCGGTGATAGTCAAAACACCTCGCCACAAACGTTGCTACATCCATCTTCAAATTTGACCAATAATAATATCTCTTCACTATTATTAGTGTCTTATGATAACCTGGGTAACCTAAAGATGCTTTTGCATGAAACTCCCTCAATATCACCTTCTTGAGCTCACTCCTATCTGGTACATATATCTTGTCTCAGAACCTGACCAATCCATTTGTTGTAAAACGATATTCCATGCCCTACACATGTGGACCTGTACCTGTACCTGCACTACCACCTATACCTATAACACTACATGTACCTGTACCTATACTTGTACTATCATCCTCTTGCAACTTGTACACAATCTCCATATACCTGACATCATGTTGTCTTGCCTGCAAGATCCTATCCTATAAGTTTTTCCCATAGGATCTCAAAGCTGCTAAGTGATGTACCTGTACCCATCTACCGAGAGTATATGCCACCCTTTTCTCTTTACATTTGATGTACCTAATCTCAAAATCAAACTCGCTAATTGTGGCCAACCATCTAGCCTGTGTGGCATCAAATTCAATTGGTCAAACAAATATCTCAACCCAATGTGATTACTCATAAGTACAAACCTCTTGTGAAGAAAATAGTTTCTCCACATCTAGAATGCATGTATGATTACTGCTAACTCAAGGTCATGTGTGGGGTAGTTCTGCTCGTGCTCGTTTAGGTTCTAGGACTCTTAGCTTACTACCTACCCATCCTCCATAAGGACTCCACCAAACCCTCTCTTGCAAGCATCTGTGCATACCACAAACTCCTTGTCTAGATATACAACTTGTAGTACTAGTGCATGTGTCAATAACTACTTAAGTTTCTTATAGGTAGCTTCACACTGCTCAAACCATTCAAACTTCTTACCTCTCATCTACAAGGATGTAATGGGATAAGCAATCTGCGAGAAGTTCTTTATGAACCTCCTGTAATATCCTGCTAGACCCATGAAAGATCTCAACTTGTCCACACTCTTAGGAGCTACCCACTCCATGAGGGCCCTTATCTTCTCTGGATCTACTACAATGCCTTCCTTGGAGACAACATGTCCCAAGTAGTGCACCTTAGTCTGGAAGAAACTACACTTGTTGAGCTTAGCATACAACTCATGCGCCCTCAACAACCTCAACATTGCTGCTAAATTCTCGACACAATCTTCTTCATTTTTAGAATATATCAGTATATCACCAATGAACACAATAACAAACTTATCCAAATATAGGCACATCGCACTATTCATCAAACACATTAATGTAGTTGGAGCATTAGTTAATCCAAACGGAATAATAACAAAATCATAATGCCCATACCTAGTCCTGAATGCAGTCTTGTAAATGTCCTCCTCTTTGATGCGTACCTAATGATATCTGGATCTCAATTCAATCTTCAAGAACATTGTTGCTCGCTTCAGCTACTCGAACAAGTCATTAATACTCGACAAAGGGTACATGTTCTTGACAGTCACTTTATTCAATTATCTGTAATCAATGCATAATCTGAGAGTACCACCTTTCTTATTCACAAACAATACTGGTGCACTCCATGGTGATACACTTGGCCTAATGTATCCCTTGTTTAACGTTTCCTTCAACTACAGTTTTAACTCAACCAACTCAGATTTTCTCATTCTATAAGGTGCTTTAGATGCTAGAGCTTCCCCTAGCACTAACTCAATACAAAAGTCTACCTCCCTGTGTAAAGTGGAAACTCTGTAATGTCCTCAAGAAATATATCATGAAACTACTACAAAACTTTATACTTGTTCAACACATCCGCATCCTCAACCTCCTTACGCTTATCACTATAAATGTGTACTACAAACAACTTGCACCTCTTCCTGTAGCTACGTTTTTCTTTCATAGTTGTCACCATCCTAACTGATGTGGCTTTCTTCTTACCTTGTAAGACTCTTGGTTCTCCATTGTCGTCAGCACACTCAATAAATTTAGTATAGCCGTCTACCTTGGTTCTATGTAGATACAACTGATGCGCCTCATCATTGAGTAATTATATGGGCCTTAATTGGCCTTAATTCCCTTCCTAGCTTAGTCAAACCAACTATTCTCACAACTTATTACATACCTTTGATTATATTTTGCTTATGAGATGAGTTAGAGTTTGATATTTTGCTTTGTGGTCTAATGTGCATGTAATGTAGGAATAAAAGATAAAATCAAAGAACTATGGTAAAATACCTTGCTAAAAATTCGAATGGGACAAGGGAGAGGAATTACAGGAGGTAAATCCTTCTCATTTACTGCCCCTCCATTCAAATATCCCTCCATCAGCTGAAAGTGCAAACAACCAAATCAGGTGTACTAGAAGACAACCAAGCAAGTGAAAGTACGAGTTTATCTTGTGTTGGGAGCCAAGCCTCCCTACTATAAGGCAACCGAGCTAGTGAAAGTGAAAGCACAAGTTTATCATTAAGTTGGGAGTTGTACCTTCCTAATTTTGAGGGAAGTCATTGTAGAGAGGCTTAGGACCTCAGTTTTTTTAGTCCCCAGTAGTTAGTTACTAAGACTTAGCAAGAATTCAAACTTTTGACTATAGAACTAGACCTGTAACAGTTCTTGATGTAATATAGTGTTTTTATAATGGAGATGAGTTTTGTTCGCAGCCAACACTGAGTTAACTCAAAGGCTTGAAGCTCTTGGGTTAGGGCCCGAGCCTAGCAACCAAAGCTCCTATTTATTGTATTGTTAAGTAGTATAGCTTTATGTTCATTTGTTGAAGTAGTTCATTTCCATTATAGCATTAGAATAGATGCATGGTTTGATTGCTCATTTGCTTTAGTAGGTTCATTCCCATTACAAAATGATAACATAGATTTCTGGTTCTATTCATTTACTTAAGTAGTTTCCTGCTTTTCTGTCTATTTGTTTAAGTAGCTGCATTTCCATTATAGTAGGGTAGAACATATTAGTTGTGTTTGAGTTTGATTCATTTATGCTTTCATTCAATTAGCATGGTAGCAAATGAAAGATCCACAAGGTTTCCCACAGGTGTCTCGACCTCACCTCCTCCCTCTGGGACAATGACATGAGGAAGAAACCCTGCAGCAACCCTAAAAAGACAGGGTTTTGGTTTTCACAGGGAGTTTGGTGTTTAACACAGTCACTGAGCTCATTTCATATCACTATGTTCCTTTAATGGTCATTTGCTCCTTCACTCTCTTCGTGTCATTTGATCTCCCTCACATCCCTGTCATTCTCCTTCAGCATGAAAAGCTGAGCAAAAGCTGTTAATCCACGTTCAAACGGTTTTTAAGCGTAGATCGCCTCACCGGAATTCACTTTTAGTGTTTGAATTTGTGTACTTTAAATCCCAACCATCAATCTTCCTTGACATATCTGATGGCTATCGCACACACACTCACCAACCCACTCAGTCAAATCTCCACCGTAGATATGCCTTGCCAGATTCGACGGCCTTCGCGCGATATCGCGTCGCTTTCTATCCGATCGTTATCCGCCCGAGGGCACGTGAAATGAGCAGTTTCCCTGTGCTACATGTCGCCCGGGCAGGCTAATTGCGTAAAATTTTAGGAAACCACTTTCAGCTTTGAGGGTGCGTGATATACTACTTACTGCCCTCTAAACCCGCTCCCCCATTTCTGCACATTCCTTTAAGCACTCCCATCTCCACAGTCGATCTGTCTCCTGATCTGATGACCATCGCATCACCCGATCACTTTATCGCCTTAAACTCCCACCGTTGACCTACCTCTTCTAATCCGACGATTGTCGCTTCACCCGATCACCCACTGGCTTGGTCGATCTCCGCTATCCATCTGTCAATTGATTTTGCCCGTCCATTTCTTGATTTCACCTTCGGGACATAATCTCAACCGTCCATTCTGTTAGTTAACCTTGTTCGCCCATCTACCTACGTACCCTCCTGCGATCCGATCTCAACTGTTCAATTTCCTTTCACCCGCTTGATTCAATGGTTCTTATGCGCTGTTTCTCCCTCACATCCTCCTTTGACCATTTGATCTTTGACAATTTTTCTGCTTAAGCACAGACTTAGCTTATTTTCCTTTGCTTTCACCTTAGGATAATTTTATGCTCTTTTACATCTGCAACTTAGATAGTTGGCATTAGATTAGTGTTGTTTAACAATTCTGCTTACTCTAGCTATTTCCATGGTTAATTAGGTTATGGTGTGATTTAGGATTGCATGTTGTTTTCTTCATTTCTACAGTAGAGTAGCTCTCCCTTAGAATATATTTTCTCTCCTTCCATCAAAATCAAGATTCTTCTGACCCTATAGAAGTCTGGCTTGGAACCCCTGGGGTCTCTTGCTAGATGAGCAGTGACAACAGGAAGTACCTTCACTTCTTCTTGTGTATATAGCACAGTCACCTCCAAGTTTGTAGAACCTCGGGTTGATAAGTAAAGATGGTAGCCCTTGGAGTTGCATAATTCTTGTTGCAATGCCTAGGCTCATCACTTTTTGGTGCTGTTGTCGGGGAGGTGTCAAAGTAGGAGTGATTATTGCTCCTTCTTCTATTTCTAGTCTCTAACTTTCTTTTCTTCTACTTCTAGTCTTCAATTTTCTTCCATTAGTTTATTTCTACAAAAGTAATCTAGTTTATTTCTTTCATTTTTCATTTATCTACTTTCCTTTCCATTACGCAACTAGAATTTCAATTCAGCAAGTAGTTTTCTTCTTATTAGTAGTTTTTCATTCAATTAAGCAATTTCATTCTGTAAGTAGTTTTCTTTATGTTAGTAGTTTGTCATTCAGCAATTTCAATTCAGTAGGTAGTTTCCTTTTTGTTAGTGGTTTTCATTCAATCAGCAATTTCCTTTCTACAGAGTACTTTCCAGCTTTAAAGAAAAATCTTACAAAAAACCAAAAACATTCCCTTTCATGCCTAGTAGGAATAGGGATAATTCAAGAAAATTCTTGCCAGATACCCTCAATACATCCAACAGTCAACCTTCTCTCTTCTTCAGTGACTGTGAATTTGAAGAACCTTTAGGTGAGAAACCTGACATATTTGAAGAACCTATAGGGGAAGAAGAAGAGGAAGAACACATTCCTACTGAACCAATGGCTGAAAACCAAGATGACAAAGGAAATAAAGAGAGATTTGAGAGTGCCTTCCCCATTAGGGAAACCAATGGGGACACTAAAATGAAGAATATAAGCCCCTCTGCTCTACCTTATTTCCATTGCTTGACCACAGAGGACCCTGACACTTTCTTTTTTGAGTTTGTTGTTATATGTCGAACCTATGACTATACAGAGGATGAGAAAAATTTAAAATTGTTTCCATCTACCCTCAAGGATGCGACATTGTGTTGGTTCATGGGTTTGCCCGGAGATATCATCATAACTTGAGCTCATATGCAACAGGCCTTTAAAAACAAATATAGGGAATACTGTAGGTCAAAAGACAGTCAAGAATAGATTTTTTGGATGACCATAGGCCAGGATGAATCCTTAGAAGACTATGAAGAAAGATTCCAGCTCAGTTACAAAAGGGCCAGGTGCCCACTTGATCCTGAGTCGCTGAAGCTGGTCCTGCTTAGAGGAGTAAGGGAGGATATCCTAGATACCTTGCATTTGTTAGCAGGAGTATATATCTACCAACTACCCTATGAGGATTTCAGGACTGTCTTTAGAAACCATTCTAGGGAAACCAGGAAAAAGGGTAGTGTTATAGACATTTTTGTGCCTTACAGCATGGAGCATGAAATGTCAATAATCTAAGGGATCCAAAGTCCCTAAACAAGTTGTTCTTACCCTTAGAGGAATAAGGTCAGCAAACCACAGCACTGCAAATCAGTTCTCCACTGAAAAACACTCAAAAACAGGTCAGTTTTGGATCATTGCAGCTGCTCCACTAGGCATCTGCGCTGCATAGCAGGTACAACAAAGGCTACCTGCGTTGCATAGCAAGTAGAACAAAGGCTACCTGCGTTGGGCGTACTTGGACATGTGGAGGAATCTTTTTCTCAAAGTGCCAGTGCCCAGGAAGCTTCTAAAAAGACACTTGATGATAAGATTCGCCTAATGATGAGTTAAGAGCTTCTAAAACTCCAAGTGGAAGACAGAAACTCCAAGTGAAGAACTGAAGAACAACTGGGGTTGAAGAGGACAACAAGTCACACATCAAGCTGACTTATCTTCACTCCAAAACTCTATATAAGGATCTCATCCCATGGGATCTGGAGGCCGGAATTTAGTGCAAAGAATTGCTGTTGGTTTACAGTTGTGAGTATTGGGTGATTGCTTGAGGGAGGTGAAGAAGAGATTTCTCTCCGTCGGGAAGGTGATGCTGGATTGGACCTCTCATGGTTGTATCACTGCCTGAACCTTAATTCCATATATTAATAAAGCTTCTGAGGTTCTTCTATTCGCATGTGTTTCAATGGTGTATTGTCTTACTTGCGTCTTTGATTTATGCTAATCCTTGAATCAGTTATGAATGCATGCTTCTTGTAGTTTCCTTTCTTTGTCTTGTTTGCAGGATCTCGTGTAGCTAGGCCCGTGAAAAGACTTGGATCTGGGAGCAAGCGGCAATCAAAGGAGATTGGATCGACCATTTGCGCAAGACATCGGTAAGTGGATCTCTTCCTTTTATCTCTTGCATGTCATAAAGAAGAAACTTTAGATAGCTTTGCTTTCAGCTGTTGCTAAGGAACTGTCACCCTTAGAGTGGGTTAGGGTCATTCCGAGTTGGATACTTTCCCCCACAACAGACTGGCGACTCCACTGGGGAGCGTGTCTTGTTGGTAGCTTGTGTTTCTTGCTCTTCATTTCTTAAACAAAAGAGTACCGAATCGAACTGCATGCGAGTCCTTCGAATGCAAAGTAGAGGGCAGCTACTCTAGCCCAGTGCTGGGCCTGTTTATGATTTGAAGAGCAGATCCACAAGGACTCTTTTTAGCTCTTTGTGATAGTGTTCATCTTCCTTTAATCATCCTCTAGTGTATACTTGACTGACAGCCTCTGATTTGGCCAAAAACCGCTCATTTTTTAGCAAACTGTGACCCGGAATCTGAGAGAGACGTGACTTGTCTCATCAGTGCAGCTGCCACAAAGGCTACCTGCACTGCAACGCAGGTCCCGAAGGGGCTACCTGCGCTGCATCTCAGATCCACAGTGCAGCACCTGCGCTGATCCAGTTTTGCCTTGTGCAACTTGGATTCTCCACTGTCTGTTGCCCAGTTTTCAGTATTGTTTTTTGCAGCCAGTTGTCAACCTGTATACCCAGCTGAAACCACTGCTCTTTGCCTTCATTCCGCCTCAGTTGTATGAATAAACCGTGATTGTTCTTATTGTATTTCTTGCTGTCATTCACAGTTTCCCATAGCGAAAGTGAACTAGTCTTGCTATGACCTCTTGAATCTAGACCTGTGAGAAATTGTCGTTGTGATTCTAAGAGTTAGTTTATTGTTGTTCATAGCTGCTTGAGCATTTGCTTTCGTTATATGGTTCGAATTTCAGTATTTCTTGTGTTGAAACGAGTGAATCTTAAGGTGTTCTTTTGATTATTGGACAAAAACTTGTTTTCTTTCGCTTGAAATTGAATTCGAAATTATACAACAGCTTTCTTTTTGTAATACATCAACATTAAGGAAGAAGAAAAGAAATACTTGCATTGTGCATGTGCATTTTGACAGTTTGCATGTCGATTTAGGAAAAGTGCATCAGTGTGTGCTCTATGATCTGTTTGAAAAGATGATGTCTTTCTTTTCCTTCAGTAGTTAAGGTTTTCATAAGTTAAAAGAATTGAAAAAGCTTGCTTATCATTCTTAGACTGCATTTAGGAGTTGTATCATACATCACGTGGTGATCCATAAAGGCAAACTGCTAAGCAAGATCAACCTAAAAAGAACTGAATTTATCTAACAACGCTTTGAAACATAACGAAACACAGTAGAGGTCTAGGTAGAGACGTGAACCGGCGTCGTTAAACATAGTGACTGTCGATCTCTACGAAGGTGGGTGATTCCTCCTGAGGGACGATAGCACTAATACGGACTTGTGCCCCCGCATACCGTCGCGTATATTGGGGGACCCCTATAGGAACAAAGCCTTTATCCATAGGAAGCCGTGTCGGCCGCCCTACTGATCGTGATGCAGTGAACACAGCATTCACGAAGATCGACCACTCGTACCGTAAGACGTATTCTGTGGTTTCGCGAAAGGTTTGGCACACCCTTGCCTTGAACTCCAGAGTAGTTTCTTTTGGCCTTTTTCAAACTCTATAACTGAAAAAGTCCATCCAAGCATTTGTCACTTCGGGCTCGTTAATACATCGAAGGAGACTAGAGTCATCTTTAGCTTTTTCTTGACTCTTAAAAAGTGAAAAAGCAAGTTGTGTCTTAAAAAGCGTCGTCATATAAAATTCATTCTAAACGGAACATAATCACCCCTTATTCCTACGTTGATCTTAAGGTTGAGAACATGGAACACACCAACCAAGGGATTCCACAGCATGGGACCCCTAGCCCTTTCTCCTCTTGGGGAGAAGTTGGTGCGCCCCACATGGCCACATTGTCGCTTCCAGGACTGACAATTGGCCTGCCAATTTGGCTATTCTCAACCGCTGTAGTTCAGACCACCACGGTTCCTGAACAGTCGAGTCAACAGTTAGACCAGTCTAGAGCTACTCTCCAGCCTTCCACTTCTTATGAGCCTTCCTCCGATCCTTCTTCTTCGAAAGGTCAAGCCGCCAAAAGCGGAGCTCCCATAGAAAAGAAGAAGGAAAAGAAGAAGAAAGAAAAGAAGCAGAAGGAGCCAAAGGCGCCTGGGGGCAAGCAAAAGGCATCTAACGAAAACCCACACACAGCACGGACCGGGCCCAAATCGCCATGTGTCATATGTAGAGGAGACCACCTCCACCGTGATTGTCCCAGTATTCCCCGGATACTAAGGGACTGGTCCCCTCGTTTGCACGATTCGGAAGCGTCAACCTCTGACAACCAGGTTGAATGCTTACCGTCGACCAACGAAAGTGAAGGTCGTAGACGACGAAGAGGGATGAGATTCCCCTGCGAACTGTGTGAAGGCGATCACACCCTTCGCCATTGTCCCTTTTTAGACGAGGAAAAGAGAGTTTTGGAAGATCAACCGGTGGCACCGGTACTACTTCCTCCTGGATATCAAAAACTCGCGCCAGGTCCTTCGTTGGTTGAAAATACAGCTGTCTTGCTCAGAGGGCCAGCTGAAGTGTCAGTCACTGAAAGTGAACCTACTGAATCCGGACCGGACGAAAGTCCAAAGGTCGAAACGGCAGTTGACCCGGTTCTCCCTTCAAAAGTTTCATCTTCAAACACCACAGTCACTGAGGATTCATCTTCAGTTGACACCCCCGCCGAAGAGAATAAGGATGACACCGTCCATATTCTTTTTGTCAACTCCAATTCTGATGAGCATCTGGGCAAAGCGCCCACTCCTTTATCGCAGGAAGGAGCATCGTCAGGATCATATCCGGCCGTATATTCGGTCCCACCACCAAGCAACCTAGTTGTGTCCTTTGATTGGAACCAACTAGGCAGACCCCGGTTACCAGCCAGCATACCATTTAGAATTATAGTCCAAATATACAAAATGGTGATGGCTGGAACTATCATTGATGAAGGGGCATCTGTGAGTATCCTGTCCTCTATTGCTTGGAAAGCACTGGGTTGCCGGCGCTTTTGCCCGAGACAAGGCATCTCTCGGGTTTTGACAAAGGAACCAGTCGACCATTAGGGATTCTACCTAATGTGCCTATTACCTTGAAAGGGAAGGCCGTCAAGATGAATTTGATGGTCGTCCAAGGACCCTTGGATTATAACCTACTCCTTGGACGAGACTACATATATTGCATGGAAGCAATAGTCTCCTCACTCTTTCGAATAATGTGTTTTCCACACGAAGGAAGAATGGTCAAGCTCGTAGACCAACTTTCATTTCCGGGATCACGCATCGCAAATGGTCACATACCTATCCTCAGTGGTCTTTTCGATCAAGAAAGGTCTCTTCCCCCGGTTCTTCTTCCTGATGAATGCGAGTGATTTGGGAAAGGAACGCAGGAGCCCAGGGGGCATGCATCCTGGTCTGCTCTGGAGGCAGAAAAAACCTTGGGTGTAAAGTAGAATTTCCGCGGGAGAATATGACTAGTCCGTACCCCCGTCCCCTCCTTCTTCTTCTTCTTCGAAAGGAAGAGCCGGCAAAGTGCCAAGGCCCCGTGAAGAAGAAGGTGTTGATGGAAGTGGGGTTGTTCTGGAAAAAGATTCTTTTGTCAAAGTTATGTGTTTAAGGCAGCGCCACTCACCTTCGTCTACTTCGGTAGACGCCGCCAAGGAAAGTCCTGTTAAAAAGTTAACGGAACAATCTTTGGATAACCTGAAAGAGGTAAGCCTCACCCGTTAAAAACAAATGTTTTGACGGAAAAGTAGGGGCAACCTTGAAATTAGACTTACACCTGGGGGCATGCAAACCTCTTGGAATGCAAGCACGGGCGGCTTTTTAGTTTTAGGTAGGACTAACCCCGCTAACCCGTAGATAAGTCAGGACCCAGCTTGCACAAAGAGAGGATATGGAGCATAGCTTCGTGAGATAAAGCTCCATAAAAAATAGCTATCTCACACGAGACCTTCCTACTTTATGACTGGTAAAAAACGAGCAGTTTTGGCAAAGTTCATGCTCGTTAAAAAATAAACGCAAGATCCGAGCAGTTTTAATGCGGAAATTCATGCTCGTTAAAAAATAAACGAAAGCATGTGAGCAAGCTTCCCCCAGAGTTCAAGCTCATTAAAAAAAAATGAACCGGTAAATAACCATTTGAGACCGTAAAATCATCAGCCATAAAAGCCTTGGTCGTGTTTGTGCACCATCACCTCCACTATTCATTTGGCCGATCATTCACATCCACTTGATTGTTTACCTGTTTTGAGGAGCAGCTGCGAAGAGTGATCCCACTTAGCCATCCTTGTAACACTGCCGTGATTGGAAAATTCCAACCTGTACCTGGAATCTGCTGCTATCCCTATTTATCACTCGTTCCTCAGAACACGAGTCTTCTTTGAGCTCTTTTCAAATGACTCGTAAAATATGAAAAGTTTGCCGAGTTTTGGCCTTCCAGCTCGTTAAAAGAACGGGAAGAGCTATCCCTCCTCTAGATTTTAATCTTTTTGGACCTGAGGGATTATTACACAAAAAGATCGAGCGCTTGTCTAGTTCGGCTCGATAAAGATATCGAACATTCATCCCTTCTGTATTGTTTTATACTTTTTCGGACTTAAGGGATTAGATGACGAAAAAGGACCCCTGGATTCTACTTTATGTACACTTTTCAGACTCTCTAAAAATGAAAAGGACCGAGTTGTCTTTGTCGCTGGGCTCGTTAAAAATATTAGATAGCGACAAACTTGTCTTTGGACGAGAACGAGTTTCCCTATCGCTAGGCTCATTAAAAACATAGCGATGGGCTTGCCCGAAGGGCAGGTTATAGAACAAGCATATGTTATCCTCCTCAAGCTTGACAAAAATAAAGAGGTACTGGTCAGAAATGACTGGGGAAAAATTGGGAAGAACCTCAAAGCTTAATGGTAGCAAGTCGCTCTTGAACATGACACTTTGGCCTCCGTAAATATCGGGTTGGGTTATTATCATTCACCGGTCCCTTCACCATGGTCTCGCCATACCATCCATACATGGGGTAATGCTACCGATCCATCACTTCAGTGTCGTTATATGTTCAAGAGATGTCGTTCAGAAAGTGTCAACCGGGTCCCATCCACTACCATACATCATCTTTCATCCTTCCATGACCGCCACCCTGAATCATATTTCACAGATCGTTTTCACCAATCATCACTAGCTCCGTTCCGTGTCACTGATGTGGGATTCATTAAGGCCCTCCTTTGACGGATCACTTCTTGTCGACATCAGCTCATTATCCAAGAAGTTGATCTAGGAACACCCCCTCAGTACTTTGAAGCTTGCATGCCTCAATGGCAAGTTTCTCACTTCCGGCGATAGGTATACATTAATGACCTTCGACCGGGAGACTTTGCGTGGTGTTCGACGTCAGATCCTATATTCACGCCACGTGAATTGTGCTGCAGTACCTTGAGGGTCATCATCATTATCGGTGATTCCTCTTGCGCTTGTTAACAGTTTACATTATTGACTGGTAATCAAGCGATGTCTTTCCATGTTCGACTTCAAGAAATTCTCACATGGATCGACTTGTACTAGAGTGAAGATCGGACAAGTTTGAAGACCCCGGATCTAGTTTCATCCATCCGGGCTGCGATATATATTTAGGAGATAAAAACATAGACATGTGCAGCAGATGAGCATCCTACTAAAAGGATGATAATTAAAAGCAGGGAATTATCCGTCTCTTATCAGACGATCGTCTGTTTATGTACGGCAAATGTATTTATAAAGCTGATCATGGGAAATGCCCGCATCAGCTAGATCATGAAAAGAAAGTATGAAAAGATAATGTATTGTATTGTATTTTGTTACAGGTCACCTCCCGGCGATTGAATGAACTTCGGATCCTCCTAATAAAGCATTTCACCCGATAAACGACCTCATACTTTATGGGGCAACTGTTATAGACATTTTTGTGCCTTACAGCATGGAGCATGAAATGTCAATAATCTAAGGGATCCAAAGTCCCTAAACAAGTTGTTCTTACCCTTAGAGGAACAAGGTCAGCAAACCACAGCACTGCAAATCAGTTCTCCACTGAAAAACACTCAAAAACAGGTCAGTTTTGGATCATTGCAGCTGCTCCACTAGGCATCTGCGCTGCATAGCAGGTACAACAAAGGCTACCTGCATTGCATAGCAATTAGAACAAAGGCTACCTGCGTTGGGCATACTTGGACATGTGGAGGAATCTTTTTCTCAAAGTGCCAGTGCCCAGGAAGCTTCTAAAAAGACACTTGATGATAAGATTCGCCTAATGATGAGTTAAGAGCTTCTAAAACTCCAAGTGGAAGACAGAAACTCCAAGTGAAGAACTGAAGAACAACTGGGGTTGAAGAGGACAACAAGTCACACATCAAGCTGACTTATCTTCACTCCAAAACTCTATATAAGGATCTCATCCCATGGGATCTGGAGGCCGGAATTTAGTGCAAAGAATTGCTGTTGGTTTACAGTTGTGAGTATTGGGTGATTGCTTGAGGGAGGTGAAGAAGAGATTTCTCTCCGTCGGGAAGGTGATGCTGGATTGGACCTCTCATGGTTGTATCACCGCCTGAACCTTACTTCCATATATTAATAAAGCTTCTGAGGTTCTTCTATTCGCATGTGTTTCAATGGTGTATTGTCTTACTTGCGTCTTTGATTTATGCTAATCCTTGAATCAGTTATGAATGCATGCTTCTTGTAGTTTCCTTTCTTTGTCTTGTTTGCAGGATCTCGTGTAGCTAGGCCCGTGAAAAGACTTGGATATGGGAGCAAGCGGCAATCAAAGGAGATTGGATCGACCATTTGCACAAGACATCGGTAAGTGGATCTCTTCCTTTTATCTCTTGCATGTCATAAAGAAGAAACTTTAGATAGCTTTGCTTTCAGCTGTTGCTAAGGAACTGTCACCCTTAGAGTGGGTTAGGGTCATTCCGAGTTGGATACTTTCCCCCACAACAGGTAGGAGTAGTCAACCTATGACCAGTACATCATCTTCCAACTCATCCATCAAGGGTGAAATTGGAAATATGCTGGAGGACTTCAAAAGTGATATACTGCAAACCCTTGCCATGCAATTAGATTCCATGAATATCAAAAGGAAGCAAGAGGAAGCGGAGAGAGCCTTGGCCATCTTTTGTCCTAGATGCACCAGGAGGCATCCTAGGAATGAATGCCCATTAAACTGTATTGAGATTTGCTCATTCTGTGAAGAAAACCACTCCACAGAAAAGTACCCTTCTTTACCTGGACTCAAAGTTGTATATCAAGGAGATGAAAGGGTCACTGAGCAGCTTTGCTACATCAACCAAAGGAGACCTCCTAGGCCTAGACCATACCAGCAGGGTATGCAAGGATCATCCCATGCATATTACAAACCCAACCAAACCACAGCTATACCTTTGTGGGGACTCCCTGCTCAACCTTCATGGTCTACACCCCATCCTTGGTCCTATGCACATCAGTATCATTCCCAGCTAGCCAGCCAACTAGTCATTTCAACCTTACATTCAGCCACAACACCAGTGGAATAACCCACCCCAGGGGTGGCGGCCCCAAGTCAACAATGTTCTAGCCCTATTGCCTCCACCACCTACCCAACCACAACTCCTTTACTCTGCTCCACCTAGGAAACCCTAGATGCCTACCCAACCAAATCCAAACCCAAACAATAGGAAATATCAACAAGGATACGGTGGAGAGACATCATACTGAGCTTATGCTGTACAAATCCAAGAGATCAACCTAAGATATGGGAGAATTCTCCCAGATAACCAACCTCCCTCTCCACATAAGGAGGTTGAGGAAGAAAGAGAGGAAAGCAACCTTAAAGAAAATCCACCCTTTCCTGAAAGATTAGCCCAATCACTCCAGTCTACCTCAGAAGAAATTGAACTTCTGGGAGAATTGAAAAACCCATGTGTAAAGATCCCCCTTCTCCATGCAATCAAAGATGTTCCTATTTACAATAAATTGATTAAGGAGATGTTCTTTAAGCATCCAGGAAGAAGAAAAAGGGATGCCCCTACCATTAATTTCATTGGGCAGTTATCTGACTTAATGTTGGGGCAGGTAATATGTCCAAAATACTTAGACCCTAGAAGCCCTGTAGTTGATGTGCACATCAATGGAACCATTGTCCCACACACTCTGATTGATCTTGGGGCTGCCATTAATGTGATGATCAAGGACACCATGCTCAAGCTTAACCTCCAAGGGTCATTAAGGAAGACCACAACAGTGCTGCAGCTTGCAGAACATTCCACAGTCACCTCTGAGGGAATTGTGGAGGATGTGATGGTCTCCATTGATTCCTAGGAGTACCCTGCAGATTTCCTAGTTCTCTAGCATAAGGCTAAGCTTACTGGTTATCCTCTCATCCTTGGGACGCCATGGTTTGCCACAGGTGATGCCTACATTAGCTACAGAGCTAGGAATATGACCATTAAGAATGGGCATATGTCCAAACAGATAGTCTTATACCCTCCTACTCAACCCTCCCTAGAACATGATCTACATTTATGGTTGGAGGAGGAGGAAGAAGATGAGCTTTATTTTGCCCAACTTTATGCTATGGAAGCAATCATAGGAAGAGGACAACAAGAGGAAGATGACTTAATTGAACAACTGCTCCAAAGTCCAACTCCTAGTTCATTACCCTTAGAAGAAGAAGTAAAGCAAACACTGAACAATCATCAAATTGACTTATGCTTGGCTGATTCCCACCCACTCTAACTCAAAACCATAGAATTTGGCCCAGGCAAAACCTTGAAGATTAATCTATCTCTTTCTAATTTAGAAGAGGAACAACTATGAAAATTGTTGAAAGAGAACCTAGAAGCCTTCGCTTGGGGCTATAAGGAAATGAAGGGAGTACACCCCTTAGTGTGTGCTCACCACATATACATCAAGGAAGGTTGCAAGCGAGTCAGACAACCACAAAGGAGAATGAATCCATCCCTTAAAGACACCGTCAAAGAAGAACTGCAAGAACTGTTAGATACGAGGTTCATTTACGCTATCTCTGATAGTAAGTGGATCTCTCCTTTAGTGTTAGTTCCCAAGAAGAATGGTAAGTGGAGGATTTGTGTGGATTATAGGGAATTGAACAAAACCACAAAGAAGGATCATTTTCCCCTACCCTTCATTGACCAAGTGCTAGATGGCCTGGCAGGGAAGAAGTTCTTTTCTTTTCTAGATGGATTCAGTGGGTACAACCAAATCCAAATCTGCCCAGAAGACCATGATAAAACCACATTCACTTGTCCTTGGGGTACTTTTTCCTATAGGGTCATTCCTTTTGGCTTATGCAATGCTCCTGCCACTTTTCAGAGAGCATTCTTGAGTATTTTTGTTGAACTAGTGCATGAAGTTGTGGATTATTTTACACCTTATGGCTGTGATTTCCAAGAAGCCCTGACTAACCTAGGCAAAGTATTACGCAAATGCATTGAAATGAACCTGTCTCTCAGTATATAAAAATGTGAATTCTTAATGACTGAATGGACTATGCTAGGTCATTCCATATCTCAGCAAGGACTGCAGGTGGACCCAAACAAAATAGCCATCATCCAAAGGGTCCCACCTCCACAAAAGCAGAGAGATGTCAGGAGTTTATTGGGATTAGCTTGATACTATAGAAGATTCATAAAGGACTTCAGCAAGTTAGCCTCTCCTTTGTTTGTATTGTTGGCCAAAGATTCTGAATTTATATGGTGAAAGAGCTGTCAAGAGGCCCTAGACATTCTATAGGGTAAATTAACCACTACACCAATACTTAGAGGCCCAAACTGGGCCCTCCTTTTTCATATCCATGCTGATGCCTCACATAAAGCCATAGGAGCAGCCTTAGGTTAGGTAGATGAGGAATTGCCTTATGCCATCTATTTTACCATTAAAAACTTGTCAAAGGCTGAGTTAAATTATACTATGACTGAAAAAGAACTCTTGGATGTTGTGCATTCATTGAACAAGTTTAGGAAGTACATTACGGGCTATCAGACATTTATGCATACTAATCATGCTGTAATTAAATATTTAATGAACAAACTATATGTAAATGCTAGAATCATAAGATGGTTACTTTTATTGTAATAGTTTTATCTAACTATTGTTGATAAGCTTGGTATGGAGAATGTTGTTGTTGAATTTCTATCTAGGATGAATCTACTTGCAGGTGAAGAAGGAATGGTGGATGATCAGTTACCAGACGAGAATTTGTTCGTTGTTTCAATGCTCTCCCCATTGTTTGCTGATATAGCAAACTATTTGGTATCAGCACAATTCCCACCAAACCTTCCCTCCAGAGAAAACAAAAAGATAATCAGGAAAGGCGCCCCCTTCACCACGATTGGGGGCAATATATTCAAAATTGGACCAGATCAAATCTTGAGAAGATGTGTAAGGGAAGAGGAAGTCTTTGACATCCTTTTGACCTGTCATGATGGGCCTTATGGAGGTCACTTTGCAGCAAAGAGGACAACATTCGAAGTGTTGCAAGTAGGCTATTATTGGCCTACTCTTCATTAGGATGTGAGGAAGTACATTAGTCAGTGTGATTGGTGCCAGAGGATGGGAAAGCCTACTCCAAGAGATGAAATGCCCCTACAACCTCAAGTGAATTTCGAGCCATTTGACAAGTGGGGCATGGACTTCATTGGGCCTATCAATCCTCCTTTAAAGCAAAAACAACACATAATTGTGTGCACTGATTACTTGAATAAGTGGGATGAAACCAAGGCAATTAAGGCAGCAACAGAAGAAAAGGTGGCTGAGTTCCTGAGGGAGAATATATTCTACAAATTTGGGTACCCTAGAGAGCTAGTCACAGACCAAGGTAGCCAGTTTACCTCCAACATGATTGGAGAACTGCTCAAGCATCACAAAATCAAGCATAGGACCTCCACTCCTTATTATCCATAATCTAATGGGCAAGTGGAGGTGACCAACAATGCACTGGAGAACATCCTAACCAAGGTAGTGAACAACAATAGAAAGGATTGGGCATAAAGACTAGTTGAGGCCACCTGGTCCTATAATACAACATGGAAGAGCACTACTGGATTTACACCCTATGAGCTGGTCTATGGGAAAAAGGCTTTGATGTCCATTGAATTTGAATATAATACATTCAGGATGGCAGCCCAACTAGATCTGGATCTTAGCCATGCACAAAAATAAAGACTGTTCCATTCGAATGGCTTAGATGAATTCAGAATGTAGGCCCTCCTCCATAGAGAGATATTTCAACTTCAAAGGAAAATCTAGCATGACAAGCACATTAAGGTGAAGAAATTTCAAGAAGGAGACTAGGCATTGTTATATGACTCTAGGTATAAAGAGTTCAAGGGAAAGCTGAGGACAAGATGGCTCAGACCTTATGTGGTGGAAAGATGCCATGACAACGGTTCAGTGCAGATTAGAACTATAGATGAAGAATCCATTCCATTACTAGTTAATGGACACAAACTGAAAATGTACAAGAGGCCTTTATCTAAACAAGAGTTCATTGACATTATCAATAAGACAATGATGATGGTGGAGCAAGTTTCAGCTTCTCCCTCATCAGGTCACTGAAAAAGAAAAAAACAGAATAAGGATTCAGGTGAAAAACTCCATGAGGTGCATGATTCCCATCTTTGGGTTGAAAACCTCCATGAGGTGACCCAAGGATGAGAAAAATGGAAAGAAAAAGAATATCTCTTGGTGAAAACCTTCCTTGAGGCGCCCAGGGCAAATATCTAGGGTGAAAACCTCTCTGAGGCAGCCTAGGTGTTTTTAAAAATATATATATATAATAAGAAAAAGGAAAAAAACATAATTGTTATTTGTAGGAGGATGAAAAAGACAATCAGGGAGCAAAGATAAGATCCAAAGGGGGCCCTACCTCACATATGTTTATCTCCTCCTCTCCTTACCATGCATCCCTCCATAAGTTCCATTTTTTTCCCTTCATTGCTCCAATTTAGGCGAAAATTTTGTTTTCTATAGGGACCCCTCATCTCATCCATTACCATCATCCCTACCTTCACACACACTCCTACTCCCTCTATCCATTCAGCAGTATCAGATCTACAGTCAAGAAACCATCAACAGACATCAGAGGAGGAAGAAGAATGACCATCAACAGCACCTCTGATCTTGACCATTGCAGTGTGGCATTAAGGCCACAAGTAAGTATCCTGCTCACTCACTCCTATGCATCATTTGATCAAAAGTTGTAAAGGTTAAGAGGTAGTTGGTTTGCAAGTAAAAAGGAGGCCAGTTTCTTCTAAAAAAAGGGGGGGCGCTAGTGGATTACATACACAAGAAACTCTGTTTTCTCAAGAATTGTCTCATTTCCTCTTCAAGCCTCAAAAACAAGATGCTCATCAAGTATATCTCATGTGATGGTAGATACAATATTGTTTATGGCTACCATTTTAGAATGCTTTAAGAACTAAGCTTTGGGGTAGAAACACCAGTCCACCAAAGATTCAGCATACCCTATTTTCTGATGCAATCACTCATGGACTCCAGCAGCAGAGTAAAGAAAGGAAATTCCCAACAGTCGGCTCACCATGGGTTGTTCAGAATCCTCATTGAGCACGCCCTCCTAAACCCCAGGATCCCTATAACATGGACAGTCTTCAATGACTTACCAACAGAGGATGACATCAAAACCTTCATCTATGGTGTTAGCCCTTCTATTAGTGAGGAGGAGGAAAAACAAGAAGAAGAAGATACAGAGCTAGATAGGGATGAGGTGGATAATGAATAAACTAATACAGAGGGAGATGATGAAGAAGACACTAATACAAAGGAGCATGATGCTGAAACAGAAGAGGAAGAAGGCATTGAAAAAAAAAGGACCAGCAAGAAACAAAAGAGCTAAGTGGCTTTAGGGACAGAGAAGGAGTTGAAAAATCACATTCCATGGCCCTAATCCTCACCAATAATGTAAGTGCAAATGATCCTCAGCTGGCACTTAGATATCTTGCTGCCCAAGAGCAAGAAATTTCACATTTTGAGGACATGTTTAGGCTACCAAGAAATGATAATATACATGCCTGCATAAGGAGATGGAAAACACTACCACATAGCTTGAATATCAGAGAATATTAGTGGGAAGAAGTAGAAAGGAAATCAGGCTTCTATGAACAAGAAGAAGAGACCACAACGGAAGCATAGGATGTTAGAGAGGCTACCAGAGCCACTAAGTTGCTTAGAGGATAAGAAACACTTTCAGTAGGGGGGTGATGATGAGATTCATCATTGAGTAATTATATGGGCCTTAATTGGCCTTAATTCACCTCCTAGCTTAGTCAAACCAACTATTCTCACAACTTATTGCATACTTTCGATTGTATTTTGCTTATGAGACGAGTTAGAGTTGGATATTTTGCTTTGTGGTCTTATGCGCATGTATTGCAAGAATAAAAGATAAAAGCAAGAAACTATGGTAAACGACCTTGGTAAAAACTCGAATGGGACAAGGGAGAGGAATTACAGGAGGTAAATCCTCCTCATTTATTGCCCCTCCATTCGAATATCTCTCCATCAGCTGAAAGTGCAAACAGCCAAATCAAGTATACTAGAAGACAACCAAGCAAGTGAAAGTATGACTTTATCTTGAGTTGGGAGCCAAGCCTCCCTACTAGAAGGCAGCCAAGCTAGTGAAAGTGAAAGCACAAGTTTATCATTAAGTTGGGAGCTGTACCTCCCTAATTTTGAGGGAAGTTGTTGGAAACTTCAGATGTATAAATAGAGAGGCTTAGGACCTCAGTTTTTTAGTCACCAGTAGTCAGTTACCAAGAGTTAGCAAGAATTCGAAATTTTGACTGTAGAACTAGACCTGTAACAGTTCTTGATATAATTCAATTTTTTTACAATGAAGATGAGTTTTGTTTTGAGCCAGCATTGAGTTAACTCAGAGGGTTGAAGCTCTTGGGTTAGGGCTCGAGCCTAGCAGCCAAAGCTCCTCTTTATTGTATTGTTAAGTAGCATAGCTTTCTGTTCATTTGTTGAAGTAGTTCATTTCCATTAGAGCAGTAGCATAAATGCATGGTTTGATTGTTCATTTGCTTCAGTAAGTTCATTCCCATTATAGCATGATAGCATAGATTTCTTGTTTTGTTCATTTAATTAAGTAGTTTCCTGCTTTTCTGTCTATTTGTTTAAGTAGCTGCATTTCCATTACAATAGGGTAGAACATATTAGTTGTGTTTCAGTTTGATTTATTTATGCTTTTGTTCACTTAGCATGGTAGCAAAGGAAATATCCACAAGGTTTCCCACAGGTGTCTCGGCCTTACCTCCTCCCTCTGGGACCATGACGTGAGGAAGAAACCTTGCAGCAACCCCAAAAGCACAGGGTTTTGGTTTTCACAGGGAGTTTGTTGTTTAACATAGTCACTGAGCTCATTTCATATCACTTTGTTCCTTTAATGGTCATCTTCTCCTTCGCTCTTTTCCCATCATTTGATCTCCCTCACATACTTGTGATTCTCCTTCAGCATGAAAAGCTAAGTGGAAGCTGTTAATCCACGTTTAAATGGTTTTTAACCATAGATCGCCTCACACAGCAAAATTGACCAATCACCGCCTGAATTCACTTTTAGAGTTTGACTTTTTGCACTTTAAATCCCAACCGTCGATTTGCCTTGACAGATCTGATGGCTATTGCACATCCACTCACCAACCTGCTCGGTCAAATCTCCACCGTAGATCTGCCTTTCTAGATCCGATGGCCTTTGCGCGATATTGCGTGGATTTCGGTCTGATCATTATCTTCCCGAGTGCACATGAAATGAGCGATTTCCCTGTGCTACGTGTCGCTTAGGGAGGCTAATCGCATAAAATTTTAGGAAACCACTTACAAATTTGAGGGCGCGTGATATACTACTTATCGCCCTCTAAACCCACTCCCCCATTTTTGCACATTCCTTTAAGCGCTCCCATCTCCACCATTGATCTGTCTCCTGATTTGACAAGCATCGCATCACCCGATCACTTTATCACCTTAAAATCCCACCATCGATCTGCCTCGTCTAATCTGATGGCTATTGTTTCACCTGATCGCCAACTTGCTTGGTCGATCTCCATCATCCATTTGTTGATTGATTCTGCCCGTCCATATCTTAACTTCACCTCCATGACATAATCTCAACCGTCCATCCTATTAGTTAACCTTGTTTTCCTATCTACCAACGTACCCTCCTGCGATCCGATCTCAGCCATTCAATTGCCTTTCACTTGCCTGATCTAATGGTTCTTATGCATTGTTGCTCCCTCACGTCCTCCTTTGACCAATTTTGATCTTCGACTATTTTTCTGCTTAAGCACAGACTTAGCTTAGTTTCCTTTGCTTTCACCTTAAGATAATTTTATGCTCTTTTACTTCTACAACTTAGATAGTTGGCATTAGATTAGTTTTGTTTAGAAATCATGCTTAGTCTAGTTGTTTCCATGGTTAATTAGGTTATGGTGTGATTTAGGATTGCATGTTGTTTTCTTCATTTTTGTTGTAGAGTAGCTCTCCCTTAGAATAGATTTTCTCTCCTTCCATCAAAATCAAGCTTCTTCTAACCCTATAGAAGTCTGGCTTGGAACCATTGGGGTATCTTGCCAGATGAGGAGTGACAACAGGCAGTACCTTCACTTCTATTTGTGTATATAGCACAATCACCTCCAAGTTTGCACGAACCCCGGGTTGATAAGTAAAGCTGGTATCCCTGGGAGTTGCAACATTCTTGCTGCAATACCTAGGCTCATCGACAACCAATGCATGCCCAATAACATACTATATGAACCCAACAGTGATACATTTAAATGTGCTACTATAGGCATACCATTTATGTCAAATGTGCAAGCTCTTACCCAATGATGCACTTGCTTCTTTCTATCTATAAACAATTTCACTAACCAAGACTCTACATGCAACTCCTTATTCAAACCATAGTTATCCACCAAGTGAGGACTAACATAGCTATAATTAGATCCAGTGTCAATCAAAATAGAGATAACTTGATCACAAAACTTACCATCCATCTCAATGATAGATTTCTAGTGTTCTACCTGCCTTTTGTCCATGGCTGCATAGATACAAGGAATACTCTAGCCTACATCTCCTACAGTCTGTACCTCTTGTGTATTGTATATCTGAGGTCTACCACCCTGATTCTGTGGACAATTTCTCCTGTGATGATCTTTGCCACAAGTCCAACATTCTATAGGCTTCTATCCTTCATCCTTATTCTTTTCTTCATATCAATGTACATATCCTCTATTTCATGCATTGAACCTCTTAGGTGGTGAAACATTCTCCTTGTTATCTATACCGTGTGGCCTTTCTCACTTTTTATCCCTTTTTCCTTTGTTCTCTACATTACCTCTCCAACTTAGCTTAGTTTCGGTGTTGTGCTTCGATTGTTTATAGCAATGCTTTAGTTTTCGAATGGCCTCCTCCAATGATCTAGGATCATCAAATTCAATCCTATCTTTGAATGCAATCAGTAGTCCACTAATGAATCTCTAAATATTAGACTTCTCCTCCTTGAGGTAAGGCACATTCCTCAACAGTTCCAAAAACTTACTAGTGTAGTCATCATCTGTCATGGATCCCATATTTAGTTCATAGAATTATTTTTCCCTGTCATCAAAGTATCTCTCTCACAAATACTTTTTCTTGAATAATTGCTAAAATTCACTCCAATTCAAATCTTCCTCATTTATGTCCCTGACATTCTTCACATCTTCCCACCAAATGCCTTCTTTACCTTTTAATATTGAAAGTAGCCACTCTAGCTTTCATGTTCTCTGAGTAGTCATGCAATGTGAAGAAATTCTTCATATCGATTAACCAAGCCTCTGCATCCTATGATCTCTTTACCTCTCCATCAAAATTAGGTGGCTTTTCTTTCTTAAACTCATCTGGTAAGTATCCACTATCACTCCTCCTGTAAGGATGATAACTATGACGATCATAGTGCCTATCTTAACGAGAACTAGAAACATACATGTGTCTCCCTTCTCCTCTCCATAGTGTCCAACAATATTCCATCTTAGATTGTGTCATCTCTATTTGATCGGTGACATCCACGCAATCTACTGCCATATGCCCCATTAGTTTTTTCCTCTTGCTCATGATTGATCCAATGTGGTCCTTGCAGCTAAAAATTTGACAAGCTCTGGAGTATCATTGTATTTACCTCTGCTATCTTTTCCTGTGTTTGTATGATTCTTTCATTATATTTCTTATAACTCCTCATCTCTTCCTTTAAACTTCTCAATGTTACTGCCAAATCGGAAGAGTTCACAAGACCATACTGCTCTTTGAATTCATAGGAAGAGTCTCTGTAGTCAACCATCTTGCTAGCCATTTGATATTTATTCCTTGAAGGAATAATACGTCAGATAAACCAAATCACAATAAATCAACGTTCGTTAGTATAGCTCGAGGAGGATACCTTGTCTTCAATATCACCAAATCAACATGATACATGTATAACATACTCATAACAACATATCGACATACACAAGTAAATGTATCAACTCATAAACATCACTCTAACTAGGGTCCAATCATCAATGCAAGACCATATCAACAACGCATGCTATGACCTCATGCATGACAACAAGCATCACTCCATTGTACACTTTTCCACATGCAACCAACAATATGCATAAGTAATGGAAAATCAAACTACAACAACACATAAACGCATGTAGTCGAACATAAGCGATCAAATCTTGTAATCAACCTACAAGACTGATACATGTAATCCAAATATTCAAGAATTTAACCTAACATACAAGGGTTTAGGTAGGCACCATAAAATCAACATGTAAGCGACATATAATCCATATAAAGTCAGTCACGTACTTATGAAAATGCATTTCATGAAACCAATATCAAATTCTCCATGATAACCATAATACAACCATACTCAAGCATCAAGAAATGCAACAAGTACATGGTATGTAAGTATAAGAAAAACATATGCAACTGACATGCATGCATGACCAATACCTTCAACCCATCCAGTGTGAGAGTTGAACCATGCTTTGATAGCACTATATAACACTCTCCTCCCACATGCACCCAACTAACCATGCCAATAGGCTAAACATGAGACGAGAGGCTACTATGATCAAATTAGACATCTTATGTGACCTCAAGGAAGTGGAATCGATGGAACATCACACACAGTCATCAAACATCATCAACAAAACCCTTAGGAGACAAGTCAGCCACTCAGATATCCTTTCCCTCGGTCCCACTGCTATTATAGACCTTTTAGTCCATAGTCGCTCTCATGATATGGGCAAGGGAGCGACCAAAACCCAAAGTCGCTCAAATAGGCCTGTCTTCCAATGACTGTGGACTAGAATTTCCAGTTCTATGCCAACAGCCCTAGGATTTAAACCACTCTTTCAGGCCCAGAGCCCAAGCCAATTCCTAGAATAGAATGATAGCTTAGGATCAAGATATGTATAGGGAAACAATCATGCAAAAGAAATAATTTGATCAAGACCTTAACCAAACCCCTACTAGCCATGATAGGCATTTCATTAAACATATCGCGAACATGTAACCTACAAGTGTAAACACCATAATTAAGTGTAGGGATCTCATACTTATCTAAAAATCGCTATGAACCATTGTTCCCTCATGCCATTTTCTACATTATCATCTATTAGGTCATAGACACATTATCCATTCATGTACAAGTAAAAACATGCTAAGAGGCATACGTAGATGCTATAACAAAATGTACATATAACCACCATAATAGGAGCATAAATACCATAAACATATCAGTCATCAAAATCCATATATACATCAGTACATTCTGACATGAAAATCAAGGGAATTAATTTATCATTAATGAATGCAATAAACCAATTGGATATGGGAGTACCATGTTCCACCTGACCATAGAATCGATGAGCCAAATCTCTCTTAAACCATTCACACCCGTGCCATATTCCAAGCATGAATGTGGGATCTCATAGAACACATCAATCAAAACTCATCCAGGGCTTCCAGAGGTCATCCAACTCAACCCATCAAACAGTGATTCCACCTCACAATCGGACATCACAAAACTATCATTATATTGGTCTCCATCCAAGCCTTCCAAGGCTTCTAGAGAATTTGTCCAACCAAGGATTTCACAACTAGTATCTCAACCTACATCTTATCAAGGGCTTCCAACGTGTTTGTCCAACCAATGATTCTAGGACTAGTAATTCAACAAATGTTGTTACAGGGCTTCTAGAGTGTTTGTTCAACCAGGGCTTCTAGGACTAATAACTCAACCCAATCTAAGGAAACATGAGAACCAACCAACAACGAACAATGAAAGTAAACCCACAATAACCTTGGCTATCTAGGAAATGATGAGGCTAGGAAATCCACTGTCGATCTAAGCAATCCTTCATACCAATGATAGATCACAACCAAGAAACAACATGCATATTCCAGGCATGCCAAAACTAGTGAAGAAATCATACATTCAACTTGGTACCTGCAATAAAATATGATGTAGCTATTGATGTTGATGCCTTCTTGTGCTTTCTTGCTCTTCCTTTTCCTTCTTGCTCCAAGAATCCAAGTATGCCACACCCTCCAAGAGTGCTCAAATAAAACTCTAAGTCTCCAAGAGTATGAGAGAGAGAGAGAGTAATAGGAGAGCTCAAAAAAATGAACTGACAAATGGTTACCAATGGATCCTAAGAAGTCTTTTTTTTTTTTTTTTTTTTTTTTTTTTTTTATGGATGAGGCCTCTATTTTCTTCATTTTCCATTATTTTCCTTCATTTTCCTCCCTATGTGCAATATGTGACCTTTCACCTCCTTTTTCTCCCAATTTCCATTATTTTCATAAATAAATGTGCCAAAAATGCCTTTTTTCCTTTTAATGCCTTATCCATTTCTTTTGCCAATTTCCTTTGCCATAAATAACCATATGAACACCCCCTAGGATGTCTTGCCCAACATTCATCTTGGAATAAGTGTCCCATTTACCATGGTTATTGTTTTTAACTTTTATTACATGGAATTTTCACCAGGGTTGTTATAACAACCTCCACGGACCCAATATGTTAGAGGGCCCTAGGGATTCTATCTCAACTCACAACCTCTAGGGACCCCTTGCTATTATAGGGATCCAAAGAGTAGCAACTCAACCCATTTCCTCCAGGGATCAAGAGTCAATCCCCTTCTCTTCTCTTCGGCATTGCCTGTAGAGATCTAGTGTCAAACTTCCTCCTTTGCTCCACACTATTTATCGTTCTCTCTTGTTGCCTCTGCATTCTCATCTCTCACTCTATCCTCTCTTTTTTCTTCCCATTCATCCTTTTCTTGGTTTATTCCTCAATCACCATTATTATTGCATCCTCCCTGGTTTGTAGTGCGTTGTCCCTTTTCATAAATTCTTTTTCTTTCTTTCTTATGGTTTCTTCCCAAGAAGCATGGGCTTGCATACCTCTGTGTTCTTATCATTTAATTTCAAGAGCTTTTTTACTTGATTTCCATCACCAACTAGTCTTAAATGATTGTCCTGCATTTGCGGGTTTCTCCTTGACACAAGAGACCATGGCCACCCAAGCAAGCAACACCCTTCCCAAGTCTGGAATTCGTGTCTTTGACTTAGACCCAAATTTGATTTCACTTTGTCGTACAATATTTACAATACCTTTATGATGCCATTTGCATGAGAAACTCAGGTGGTGTTGTCACAAGATTGATGAACCCTTTCCTTATACTAGAATGGAAGCGGGAGGTAATTTCATTGGATTTTATCATTGGTTTACTTATAACTAGGAGGCATCAAGAATGAATTATGGTTGTGATGGATAAACTGTCAAAGGCTATACATTTTATACCTATTCAATCTACTTACAAAGTTCTACATGTAGCATATATTTTCCTAAAGGAAATTTTTAGGCTACATGCGATACCAAAAACTATCCTATCTAACAGGGATGCAAAATCCACTTCAAATATTTGGAAGGCACTATTTACAATAATGGGCACATTGTTAAACTTCAAAATTGGGAATCACCCACAAACATATGGGAAAACTAAAAGGACCAATTAGATCCTTGAATACATGCTATGCATGTTTTATTTTTCCATGACCTAGGTGTCAGGGATAAAATCTTAAATATATGAAGCTACCAAACCAAGAATTACAACGATACTACTTTGCACAGAGGAATAGAAACAATATTAAATCTATTGGTGCACAAAATATGGACAACTTTTTACAATTTTTGGTCCAACTTCATTATATTAATAAATGTATAATACAATAGTCAAGGGCTTTAGTACCAAGGATAATGGAACTCATACATCCACTGATACAAGACACAAAATTAGGGCTTGGTGTTATTCGATCGACAACCAATATTTCCATACAAGATACACTTACCATCTCATTGATGTAGCACGCTCTCTCAGCTCCTCTTGGTTGTACCCCATACCTACCTGGTCTTGAAACTACTGATCTGTAGCTCGTGCCTCTATCAATGCTCCAAGTCCATCTGGCCACTTAACCTCGCCTATGAATATTCTCACTAGTTGTGCCTTATTCCATCAAGGGAAAACACATTGAGATTCCTGTCAAGTTGTTCACAACTTTGTTTGTGAACAACTCTCAATATTCCCACTGCTTCTCCTTAGCTACTCAGGGACTTCAACCCACTATGGTCTTCTTGTGTTTCTCCAATGAAGACAAACATTGGGCACAAAGGGCTGCCACCTATCACTACAAGATGTCCATCTCCCACAATGAACATGGGCTAGGAGGACTGCCCATAATCTACTGTAGAAGTACTTCTCCACACACAATTCTAGGGCTTCTCAAGTGCTCCTCTTGTTCGTCAACCGTTGAGCTCAACAACTGCCACTCTAGAAACCACCTAAGTCCATGAAGATGGTGCACACTGAGCTCCAACTTGGGCACTATCACGTTGTTCTCCAACATACCATAAATTCCCAATCCACATTCAAACTTGGCCCACTCTCATGCTACCATCCAATAGTCCATGAGTTACCAATACTTTCTATAGCATATGCTCCTAGTTAGGGCATCCAAACATCGAGGAGACCCTTACATATTCATGCTATCAGACTCCTCAAATATGCATCTTCTAAGACACTATATGCATCTCATGAGTTCATTTGTTATTGCTACAAAGTCTGCAATCTGGTTTGGGATAATATTAGTCTACATCAGCCCTAGATCCTTGCCTCTAAACCTCCTCTACAATTATGGTTTTCTTCTCATTGGAATATGCTCCCTTTACTGCTATCTAGGGACAAGTTTGCAATGGTTTTGGCTCCTCCAACAACCACTATAATTTTTTTCCTCTTTGCACTTCAACTACTTGAAAATATGAGATGAAACCACACCATAACTTGCATACACCACCCAGAATTGTCCTATTCTAAGACCTCATCAAATTGTCCTTTTCTATGACTGACATCCAACTAGCATCAACATCAACACAAGACATGACACACATATCATGCAACATCCTGTTGCTCATCTTGTCACAAATCCTATTGTTGATGATGACTACTCATAGAATGTCCACAACACCACTGTCCAAACTCCTTTCAAAAAAACCTCAACCCTAGAAACCATTCAACATGAAAGAATCATTACATACCTCTTGTTTCAGATGGAGTTTACTGTTGTCAAACTTGTGATATGGTTAGGTTTAACTTCAGTCCACATCAACCCTATTCCATGCTTTAGCAAGCCTACCTATAGCTGCAATTTCCTTCCAATATACTCCACTTTCCTTCGATGCACCTAACGGCTAGTATGTACTTGATTCCTAGACCATTTGGCCCTCTCCTCAAGCTGCTACAAATTCAGCCTAGGTTTGCCAAGCTTTAGGTACCCGCGACTCTCTTTTGGAGGCATGTCCACACTTTAAACTATATTAAAATCAATCAAGAATCTTCCTATAGCCCTTGGTCCCTCCCACAAAATATCTCAACCCTCAAACAATCACTAGAAGTACTAGAGCCCATCCTCCTATCCTTCACTTGAGGTATACTCCTCTCTGCAGCCAAAAATGAACCAAAATAGTCACAAGATGCTTGTGCTCCTCTCTGGTTTGGTCTCCTAGGGATACGACCTTATTTCATATTATTTCCTTTGAATTAACTACACTTGGATGATAATGATAAGCCTCTCATACGACATCCTTTTATACTTTTTCTAAGGGCTCTTTGAGGGCTTGAAAACATGTCACAAGTCTTATTAACATCACGCTGACCTTGACCTTATGCCACCATGCCCACATCCACCATTCAAAAATTCATAACTATTGAAAATAATACTGAGAGGGGGGGTGAATCAGTATTATCACATTAATAAAACTTTTTCATTACATATTCAGATTCATATATGCTACTTCCACAACTAGTTAGTTGATCCTTTATTAGTGCATTAGAGCATTATCAACCATATTAACAGTAAACTGATGCAGTAAAATAGAACAGATCATCACACATAAGTCATGTTAGCGCTTGAAATTTCACCTCAGGCTGAGAAAGGTAAACTTCAAGGCAACATCAAACCACTTAGCCTCGTAGCTAGCCCTACGGGGCAGGAGAGGGCTCTCCCCGGTCTATCTCAGTAAAGATCTTCAATGGGCGAGATGACCAATAGGAAAACACTGATTTTAGGCTAGTAAACTGATCAAGAAGTTTAATTTGGGATTTTTAAAGTTTTGGTGGAAATTTGGGGAATGGCAATTTTGGGTGCGGGGATGGACACAGTTTCTGCAGGGGGTTCTTTGGGGCGAGGTAGGAAACAGTATTGATGCCTTTGATAGAGGTGAATGGATGAGAATGACCGGTGAGGAGTTAAGGAGAGCAAGCAATAACCTTGAATTCCCCTTAAACAGTCTTATGTCGTTTGCCGAAATAATGGACTCCATAGCCCAATGGACGAAGGCGCTGGTCTGCTCTCCCAGACATCTGCGGTTCTTGGCACCTCCAAGGAGCTACCATCCCCATTGGAGCCAATGTTAGCGTCAGTCTTTCCAGCCTTCCTCCAGTGATCAAATATGCTCTTACAAAGTAGTCTCAGAGTGTCAGTCTTATGTCATTTGCCGAAATAATGGACTCCATAGCCCAATGGACGAAGGCGCTGGTCTGCTCTCCCAAAGATCTGCGGTTCTTGGCACCTCCAAGGAGCTACCATCCCCATTGGAGCCAATGTTAGTGTCAGTCTTTCCAGCCTTCCTCCAGTGATCAAATATGCTCTTACAAAGTGGTCTCAGAGTGTTAGTCTTATGTCGTTTTCCGAAATAATGGACTCCATAGCCCAATGGACGAAGGCGTTGGTCTGCTCTCCCAGAGATCTGCGATTCTTGGCACCTCTAAGGAGCTACCATCCCCATTGGAGCCAATGTTAGTGTCAGTCTTTCCAGCCTTCCTCCAGTGATCAAATATGCTCTTACAAAGTGGTCTCAGAGTGTCAAGGTCAAATTTTGTCATTTCAGTGAGTCTTCAAGAAAAATTTGGTCACTAGGCATTAGGTCTAGGGTTTGCTTTCATCCCTTAAGGAGAGCAAGCAATAACCTTGAATTCCCCTTAAACAGTCGAAAACATTGATATTAAGAAAACTTAAAAGCAGAGCATGACAGTCATGAATTCTACTTTAACACTTCATTTGCCTAATTAGCAGAAAGAAAAGTAAGGAAATGATTCACATAACACATTTACAAGTACAAAGAGAAACACACCATCAATACATGTGACCACAAGAATCCCAAAAAGGACTGCAAAACCCTGGTCTTCCTTTGCCAAAAATTGCAGAGATACAGTGAGTAATACAATAAGAGCTTCTCCCTCAAGAGTCCAACCATGAAAATGAGCAAGAAAATACATAATATAGGCCATCTAACATCTTTCCCTGCCTCTAGGGGTCGAGCTCACTATCCTAGGAGTTGTTTCGACCAATTCTAAACTAAGCACTGAAAATTAGGCAATCAAAACAACTTGCCTCTATAAGCTAGGAAACCAATTCATTCATTAAATGCATGTTATTTCATGAATGAATCTTCTAGAGTAGGTAAATAAGTGTCATATCAACATGAAAATACATAAATTACATCAAAGAGGGTGAAAAATCCCATCAAAAGTCAAAACTAGTAAAAGCTGGGCGAATCCATGAGCTGTAAGTGAAAAATTGTGAAAATTGCCTGATGGGTCGCGCGCATTTCCTGGACGGGTCGCGCGCTTTTGGGGGCACTTGTGAGGCACTTTCAGGTGTCCAAATGAGGCAAACGTGGGCTTGTTGGAAAGGTCCAGATGTCTACTTTCCAACCCAAGTAGAATTTCTGAATTTGGTTGTCATTTTCCCCTTCAAAATTGCAATCTCCCGAGACTTCTTTCTGTGTGTCAAAAATGTGGCAGAAAGTCATTTTTTTGCTTGTTTTTTGACTTTCTGGAGGCCCAAAACTTGGTGAAATTTCTTAGTAATGGCTGAGAAAGTGTAACTTTCCATGAAAAATCCAGAAATGCTGAGTTTTTCCAAAATGGAGTTGCCAATCGAAAGGGTCGCGCGCGGCACGCGACCCATCAGGGAGGAAAACCTATTTTTTGCCAAAAAAATAAAAAATGACCCAAAATACTCAAAAATTTTTGGAATTTGTGCTGGAGTTGAGTTATCTAGTATCATGCTCCTTCAAAGAAGCCTCAGCCAAGATGTGGAGGGGGTCGGGCCTTTTCCTTCGTTTTTGTGCTTTGGCCAACCGTCTTTGGAGCATTTTCATTCTTGCCTTGCATACGTGCATCCGCGCCCAATAATGATTTTTCATGTTCCTGAGCAAGTCCTTATCTTGGTTGGCCTTGGCCAGCAACCTCTCCAAATGAGCATTGACCCGGAGAAGCATAGCCTCTCGCTCAACAGGTACCAAATCGCCGGGTCTCTTTCGAGCCAAGTTGCGGTCCTCATGAATCCTCCGCAACTCATCAAGATTGTGCTCATCCTCCAACTGCTTGTTGCACTGCTCTAAATAGGTGATCGTCCATTGTGCCCCTTCCAATCTTTGCTGCAATGAAGCATTTTCAGCTCTTAGGTGTTGAATGATCTCCTTTGACTCTAGGCTAGGAGAACTAATATCAAGGTCTACCACCTCTATGTCTGGAACACCTGATGGCCCCTCATCAATCCTGGGCTGTTTGCCCCTCTCTGATACCTGTGCTGCTGTCAGAGACGAGGCCCCTTCCACCTGATGTGGAGATAACACTCGTGGTGCTGATGAAGAAGGCGAGACCCCTTCCACCTGGTGTGGAGAAAATACTCGCCGAGCTGCTGCAAATAAGGCCCTGTGGCCTCTCTGATAAGTGACAAATGGAGGAGAGCTAACATGTCTAGTCTCATGGATATCATGCTGCTGTGATGGTCCTCCCTCCTCATGAACAATCTCAGGATGTGGTAGTGGTGCTATGAAAAACTCATGAGAGATAAACTCTTCCCATGGGATGCCCTGCTGTGCCAACTGATGTATGACCACAAGCTGAATCAAACCATAATGATAGAGGCTCCTATATTGTTGTGCTGGGCTCTTCCTCTGCATCAAAGGCACCATCCTCTCAATATTCTGGCAGAAGAAAACCGGGATGTTCATCATCCGTACCCGTGTGAAATGCATCGATAAGCGAATATGATATGAATACACAAGTGAAAATCTGCCCTCACAGGTGAAATAGCGCATGATAAGCCTCATCAAAGGAGCATACTCATTCCTTAAAAATCTGAAAGGAAATACACCCGTCACTTGTCTCATAAATGCAGGTTTAATGTAAGGCTCAAACTGAACATTGTCCAATATTTTGCGCTTGTTCCACACTTCTCCAACATTTGGTATCCCTGTTGCTTGAGCAAACATCTCAGGTGTCAATGTAAAATCCACCCCTGCAAGGTTCACATGCCCATCATGCAAATGCAAAACAAACAAGAGAGCCAACTCCCTGTGATGCTGAATCTGAGAGATCCTCTCGCAAAACTCATAACAAGACATATAACGGAAACATGAGACTGCAATTGGACAAGCCTGCAAATCAGTCAAAGAGGTGGGCTCCTCTCTCCTATGATGACCGCTCTTTCCACCTTTGTGAGGTCTCCTCTGTACCTCAAACTCTGAAGCTGACTCATGGTCATCACTTTGCTCATAATTGGTTTCGGTTTCTAACATTGTTTTAGGAGCAAAGTGGCTGAAATGTACTGTTGTTTCTGCTTTGAAAACTGCTGATTAAAATGCTGTTTTAAGGGGACAAGAAGCACAAGGGAAATGTTAGGGAAGGGATACTTTAAAGGGAAATTGGGAATAATAATGAAACAGGGAGCTTTAGGGGAAAAATCATTGCATATACATCATTATATAATTTTACTTACAAGGATGTTATGGGAGGTAGGGTTAGGATTTTAATTATTTTTTTTATTTCTTAGGGAGAGGGATAGAGTTTTAGGCTCTTAGCAAATTTGGAAGGGAAGTTTAAATAAAATGATAAGGAATATGTAATGGGAGGTGGACAATAGGAAAGAAAAGGGATACCTCAAAATAGCATAATAAACCCTAGCAATTTTGACAACTTCAAGCCCAAAAGCACAATGGAGACTTTTACTTGCAAATGAAGACCTTTAAAAATACAATCATGATCTTCTTGAACTGTAGCAAGCAATAATTTTTCATGACTGAGGGCCTACCTTGCAAAATTTAGTAACTTGTGGTTCCTTGGCAGCTTGCTGGCGGTTTTGTGTAGAGGGAACGCTGATAGGTCGCGCGCCTCACCCAACAGGTCGCGCGCGCTTGACGGGTCGCGCTCGTCTGACGGGTCGCGCGCCGGTCTCGACAGGTCGCGCGCCTCCCAAACTCACCGAATTCAGTCAAACGCTATTGCAACTGATTTCTCTATCACTTGGATGCACAATGGAGCTTGATGGAGGGAAATAGAGCCTTTATAGCCTTGCTTTGAATAAATTTCATGTCACAACCCACTTTCTAATGTTTTTCCATGACACTTTTTAAACTTTGAATGTTGTTGCCTTTTTGGTTTCCTTTTGTCCTGAAATTGATTGATTTGATGTTTTCCTTGATAATTTTTTTTTTGCAGGGATAGCTCCTGAGGGGTCTTGGCAAGGGAGCCAGGGTTATATGCTGTCCTTTGAATCATTTTGAATTTTACAATTTTTACAAAATTTTGAGAAATGACCTTGGCTTTAAAAACAGGGTTTTTAAATCCAAGGTGAAAATTAGCTGCACAAGATAGAATCTTTCGAAGAAACACTTTGAAAATCATCCTTCTGGCTTGCTGGGCACTTATTGACCTTCAGAGACATGACCTTGAAGATAAATTTGACCTAAACCCTAGACCTAGAAATTTTGACCTCAAGACAAGACAAATAACCTTGAAAAAGTTTAATGACTGAAACAACTTGATCCAGCAGTGCCAAGAGGTGAATAAAGATACCAGCTCCTCCATCAGGGTTATGGCATGCCTAATGGAATGCAATAAGATGACACTGATGAGACACCTACTTATGCAAATGCAAAGAGCTTTGATCACTGATGGAGGGCTACTAGACCGACTCTAACAAGTCACACACATGAACACCATGATATAAGGTGGAAACCCAATGTGGGAGAAAACCACCTGCTGCAAGTCATCTCAATCTTCTTCTTAATAAGAAAATCCTTTTACAATATTTTGTACTGGTGCAGTCTTATACCAGTACGGGAGCTACAACCCCCTTTGCTCTTGTACTAGCCGATCCTTTTACTAGTACGCAGGCTGCTACCTGCTACAATGCTCCTAAGTTTTCCCTTAGCTTTTGTACTAGCTTAGATACTAGTACGTAGGCGCCGGCCTACAATATTTTCTCCTCCAGGTACCACTTTTCATTAATTTTCATACTAGATACACTGAAGCACAACACATAATCTGAAAGGCCACGTTTCATCCAATTTTCATACTGGACCCAACAACAACATTGAAGCACATAATCAAACAATCTTCTGAATCACCCAATCACCAGATCAATACATATACAATGATATTATGAGAGTTATCAACCAGATCTAGTCCATCAGATCACATAAAGATAAGTCATCAATCATGCTGTTATCAGAACTCAATACCAGTAACCAAACATCAGTTATGCACCCAAAACCCTGCAGAATAGTCAAAGGCAGTTAAAACAAATTTCAAGCAGGGACCGCAACTTCGCTGGTATAAATCTGCGTATATCCGCACTTCCACTTGCTCTGAGCCTGCGGATCTCCGCACCTGTACCTTCTGCTTGTCTGCGCACCTCCGCACTACGTCTTCTACTTCTCTGCGCACCTCTGTGCAGATCCGCACCTGTTTATTCTGTCGCGCCGCGTACTCCTACTGTGCCTCCGCACCTGCGCCTTCTGTCGCGCCGCGTATCTCTCCTGTGCCTCCGCACCTGTGCCTTCTGTCGCACCGCGTACCTCCAAGGTACCTCCGCACTTCGCCTTCTGCAGCGCCGCGTACCTCCGCACCTGCGCCTTCTGCTGCGCTGCGTGCGTCCGCACTGCTCCAGTGGATCGCCTGCGTGCCTCTCGCACTTTCACCGTGTTGCGCCTGCGGTCCTGAGGTTATAGGTGTTTTTCAGACTTCAAGCATACCCCAGTCTATCAGATCTACAGATCTGATCTTGCGCCAAGATAATCTCGACCCATCAGTAGATTCGCCTTATAATGCTCATGTTTCTCCTTGATTTAGATCTAGACATTACTCACCAAGAGATCATAGTATTTCAGATCTAGCTCCCATAAGATATTCAACCCAAAAGCATGCACTAGCCAAATGATCTCCTTCCTCTTTTATAGCCTTAGGCCTTTCACAATACCACGGGCCAAAACCATAATAATACAATACCACGGACCCGAAAACCATAAGATTCCCACACGTGCGCTTTTCTCTGCATAGAAGTGTGTGCACTTTAGGGCGGCACCTTTTGTTCTGTGATCCCGCGAACATATCCGCACCTTCTGAATGGAGTACCCGCGGTTCTAGCCTAAGACTGCACCTACTGAACAGCACTCCTGCGTACCTCTTATTTTCTTCATTCTTAGTGAGTTGATCATCAATCTCTGCTACTGACCTGTTGTACTGGGATCTATCACCTGTATAAGTTGCCATCAAGGACAACATTTTTAGCCATAATGCCAACAATAACTCCATTTCGTAAACTTTGAATCATTTGATTTTTGATGGATTAGAATCATCTCAATGTGCACTATCATCTACATTTTTCACTTCTCGAAATTGTGTCATAGATCCACACCCACGTGCTTGGGTGCAAAGCCCCTAGGCTTGTGTTTCATGCCCACAAGTGCTATTGTGGCACTCCAAACTCCAAACTCTCAATCCTCAAGGCTTGGAGTACCTCCCAAGAAAAATAAATCAACACTCCCTCTTAGCAAGGGAGGTACTTCCAAGACTAAGAAGCATCTACCATTGCCCGATGAAACTAGCCCATATGGCATCCACCACTGCAGAGCACCCTGTTGAATGAACCTTCCAATATCGATAGTATCTCCACCTCATCACATCTGAACCTAAACATCCCAAACCTCCATAGGGTTTCTCCCTCTAAGGCTAGACTCCCTACAAGATCTCCACTGGCTCAATCTCGCAAACAATCATCCTCCTGGATCAAATACCACTCGTGCAAATCCCTCCAATTTGGGACATGCAACATCACAATTTGATGAGGACTCTAGCCTGTCAATATGTAGTCCATCACATGAAGCCATCATGATCAACCTGATTTCGTTCATGCCAAAGAAACCCTTAAGTTGTCCCAACTATCCATGGAAAGTCAAAGGTAGTCAAAAATCTGCAAACATCCACACAACATACTAAAGTGCACTAGGTCCACCATCGATCCACCAAAACTCCTAGCTCAACTCACTATGTAGTCTATCGAGACCCAAATCCCCATGTCTTTAGTTGAACCCTCTGCTCCATGATCTAGACACCTATAACTCCCTCTGAGTTGCTTTGTTGTTCACACTCTGATTCACTGTCCCTTGAAGTATTTCAGATACACTTTGAAACCATGTTGTTTTTCCATGAACTTGGTGTTTGGGATAGAATCTTAAATCTTTGATACTACCAAAATAAGAATCACAATGATACTACTTTTCACAATAAAATATAAAAAATAGTATATCTACTAGTGCACAAAATATGGAAAAAAATTTACAATTTTCAACCCAACTTCGTTATATTAATCAACATATAATACAAGAGTCTAGGGCTCTTGTACTAGGGATAATGGCCCTCATACATCCATTGATACAAGACAAAAACCTAGGGCTTTGTGTCAGTCCATCAACAACCAATCTACACATATAAGATACACCGACCATCTGGCTGATGTAGCACGCTCTCTCAACTCCTCTCAGTCATACCCTCTACATGCCAGGTCCCATAGCTCCTGATCTACAGATCCTACATCTATCAATGTTCCAAGTACATATGGCGACTGAACCTCAACTATCAATCTTCTCACTAGTTGTGCCTTATTCCATCAAGGGAATAATACATCGAGACTCCTATTCAGTTGTTCACAACTTTATTTGTGAACAACTCTCAATCTTCCCAATGCTTCTCCTCATGTACTTAGGGACTTCAACCCATTATGGTCTTCCTACGCTGCAACAATGATGAACAACATAGATCACAGAGGGCTTCAACATATCACTACAAGATGTCCATCTCCCATAGTGAACATAAGATAGGAGGACTACCCATCATCTGCTACAGAAGTCCTTTTCCATACACAAGTCTAAGTCCACTCAAATGCTCCTCTAGCTCATCAACCATTGAGCTCAACAATTGCCACTCTAGAAACCACCTAAGTCCATGACGATGGTGCACATTGGGCTCCAACTTGGGCAATACTACGTTGTCTTCTATCAGAACCATAAATTCCCAATCCACGTTCAAACTTTTCCCACTCTCACGTTTCCCTCCAACAACCCATGAGTGAAAAATAATTGTTGTAGCATTTGCTGCTAGTTAGGGCATCCAAACATCTAGGAGACCCTTACACATGGCTTCTAACATACTCCTCAAATCTGCCTCATCTAGGACACTATATCCATATCATTAGTTGATGTGTTGATGCTACAAAGTATGCAGTCTTTTTAGGGCTAATATCAGTCCACATCATCCGTATATCCTTTCCTCAAGACCTCCTCTACAACTGTGGTTTCCTTCTCATTATAAGATGCTCCCTTTGCTGCTATCTAGGGACGAATATGTGGTAGTTTTGGCTCCTCCAACAACCACTATAACTTTTTTCCTCTCTGAAGTTCTACTTCCTACAAATATAAGATGAAGCCACACCATAACTCGCATACACCACCCATAATTGTCCTTGTTGAACCATCCTCCCACATCTACCCAAGCAACCAGTCAGCCAGGGTAAACATACAACAAGAGGCTACTATGATATGATTCAAACAACTATGTCATGTTAAGGAAGTGGAACCAATGAAAACACACCATACAGACATTCAAAATCAACTTGAGGACCCTTAGGAACTAATCCAACATGTTAGACATCTTTCCCTTGGGTCCCACTGATATTTTGGACAACTTAAGCCTCAGTCGCTCTCATGCTATAGGCCTACAATGTCCAGAAATCCAAAGTCACTATCATAGGCTTGCCTGCTAGCGTCTAGAGACCCAATTTTTTGGTGTTATGCCAAGGTCCCTAGGATTTGAGCCACTTTTTCGAGCCCAGAGCCCAGGTCAATGCCCAAAATTAAACCATATTTTTTGAACAATAAAATAACATGGAAATGACAATACTAAAGAAAATAATTGTTTAAGACCTTGATTGGACCCCTACTAGCCATAATAGGCTTTTCATCACACATATCATGAATATGTAAACTACAGGTGTAGATAACAGATCTGAGCATAGGGGTCTCATACTTATCTAAGATTCGCCATGATGCATTGATGCCTCAACACATTAACTGCCATTCCATCCATTAGACCATAGATACATTTTTCATTCATATACAAGTATAAACATGATGAGAGCTATACATATCTACTGTCATAAAGCATATGCATCACCAACATAATAGGTACATAAATATCAATGATATCATAGCCATATAAACCTCATATAATCCATTATAATTATCATAGAAATACAAGGATAAGTAACCCCTTATTGATTATGCAAAATCCAAACCCGAGATGGGACTTCCTGATGAGCCCCAAAAATGGGTAACTATATGGGCTCATTCTGCCTATTATTTTAATTTAATCCACCATTCTCAATAGTTTTTTGCATGTTTTTGAATATATTTATGTCAATAAAGTGAATGGGGATAGTCACATTGCCACATAGTCTAATGAGTGTTTATTGCAAATTTTTGGACATTTTTGGACAAGGACCAGGCATTTATGAGTAGATTGGCAGCCAAATTCGAGGAAACAGGGCTGAGGACTTATAATATGGGTGTCTCCTTCATTAATGACCCCTTCCTTGAGTTCTCCATCAGCATCTCGGAGTACAAAGGCCCACAATGATGATTCCAAGGGGTAGCCGAGCAAGTCTAGTAGAGCTGCTGTTATCTTGAGTTTTAGGCAGCCGAGTTCCTTAAGTTTAGGAGGACTGTTGGGAGTCCCCACTTCTATAAATAAGAAGGTTTCAAGCCTCAATATGTTAGCCATTTTCATAGTATATTTTTGCACTTTGATGCAGCTTTGTACTCAGCTCATTTTCGAGCTCTTTTTGAAGACAATTTTGTGATGTAACTGCTACTTTTTGATAAATGAAGATGAATCAAGTTTTGAACCAGCACTGATCTTTCCTAGAGGGCTGAATCTCTTGGGTTAGGGCCCAACTCAAGCTTCCCAACACCTCCTTTGTGTATTTATATGCTTTTTCTTGCATTCATGAGATAATTTCTATTGTTTAGGTTAATCTTGCTTCATTAGATTAGGTTGCTTTTGATGGTTAAAATAGTTATTTTTACTTCAAGTTGTTTGAGTAAGTTGTTGCAGTGACAGAAAAAAGATCCAAAAAAGCTACCAACAGGTCTTGATCTCCTTTCTTCCTCCTTGGGACCATGATTTGAGATCAAGGCACTATTGCTACCACCAAAAACATTGTTTTTGCTTTTCCAATGCAATTGCTAGTGCGATATTTTGAGTTGGAGAAGTTTATATTAGTTTGGATTCACATGCAGAGATAATTTCATGTTCATTTACCATATTTTTCTCACATAATATTTTGTTCTTAAATTTCTATTCAACATTCCTTTGGTTTTAGGCCAGAATTTAGGTTAAAATAGACAAAACTATGTTTTTTGATTCTTGCTTGGGTCAGTTTTGAGAAGTAAGTGTGCAGCTCACTTCTAGAACACTCCAGCTTATCATTCCTCCATAGCATAGCCTGTACCAGTTCATCTCTCAAGATTTCCCCACTCATTCGCCTCATTTCGCCAATCTGCCCTAATTTTTGCACTTTTCCACAAAGTTGCTTCCTTGTCCTTTGAACAAATCCAACCATCTCCTTCATTCCTGATCTTCATTGACAGAGTCCTAGACCCCTCAACACCTCCATCCAACCTTCATTTCCCTCTTTCCATCATTTTTCCACCTTCAAACCTCCAAAAACCACTTTCGGCCTCCTCCTGTAGATCCTCTTGTAGAACCTCCTGTAGATCCCCTACAGCCTCCTGTAGAAGTTCATGCGAGTGATTTTTTGAAGTCTGATCGCAATGGAAGTCTCCAGAAGGGTACTAGGGACTTATTAGGACATCCCCACACCTTCGTCACCTCTTGCAAAATCCAACTCAATCTCCCTTCGCCACCAAACCTCTTCACAATCACAATTGGTTATAACACAAGCATAATAATTCCACATAAAAATGCTCAAAAGTACAAAAAGATGATTTCTTCTCATTTCTCTTCCGAAGTAGCTTGAATACATGCATTTTACCTTTCCAGTAGTCAATGGCACCCATCTCAGTAGTTTCCATCTCTTTTCTTACAAAAGTAGGGTTAGTGGGTAAAACTAGGGTTTGTCAAGGTTTGTGTTTCATTTCAGTTATCATTCCCTTTCTACAAGCAGAATAGTCTCTTTCGAGTTAGCTTTCTTCCATCAAAGTTAAAAGCTTCTTCTGAGAACTCATAGAAATTGGCTTAAGCTCCTAGCGAACTTGTGCCAGCTGATCAAGTGACAGCCTGCAGTAAGAGCTAATACTTGTGCATATACCACCATCGCTTCCAAGTTTGTTACAAACTACTGGGTTGATAAAATTAAAGAAGGAAGCCCCATGAGTTGCAGCATTATTGTTGCAATACTGGAGCTCACCACTCTTTTTGGCGCCATTACCGGGGAATCGTCAGAGTATTTTTTGATTACTGCTTTTCTTCTATTTTCTACTGCAACATTTTACTAAGTAGTTCATCTCAGCAAGCGTAGATTAGTCATTTCCTACTTTCATTTCAATTCTGTAATTTCCTTCTAGCAAGCGTAAATTAGGCATTTCCTGCTTTCATTTCAATTCTGCAATTTCATTTCAGCAAAGTAGATTAGTCATCTCCTGCTTTCATTTCAATTCTGCAATTTCCTTCCAGCAAGCGTAAATTAGTCATTTCCTGCTTTCGTTTCAATTCTGCAATTTCCTTCCAGCAAGCATAGATTAGTCATTTCCTGCTTTCATTTCAATTCTGCAATTTCATCTTAGCAAAGTAGATTAGTCATCTCCTGCTTTCATTTCAATTCTGAAATTTTCATTTCAGCAAGGTTTATTTTAGTTAGTTGCAATTTGTTGTTCAATCCATTTCAGTTTTTGCAAGTACAAGCAGAAAAAGAAACACAAAATCACCAAAAAGAGATTTCCTTTCATGGCTAAAAACAAAAACATTAGAGGAAATGGGGAAAGAATAGAGGGTGCCTTTCCTATCCGAGAGACCAATGGGGACACAAAGATGAAAAACATAAGTCCCTCAGCCTTATCTCACTTCCATGGATTGACTACCGAAGACCCTGATACCTTCTTGTTTGAGTTTGTTGTTCTCTGTCGAACCTATGACTATGCAAAAGACGAGTAGAAGTTGAAACTCTTTCCCTCTACCCTCAAGGATGCAACATTACACTGGTTCATGGGGTTACCTGGAAATAGTATCACAACTTGGGCTTAGATGTAGCAAGCCTTTAACAACAAATACTGGTACTGTTGTAGGTCAAAGGATACCAAGGAAGAAATCTTCCGAATGACGATGGGAAGGGATGAATCTTTAGAAGACTATGAAGAAAGGTTTGAGCTTAGTTATAAAAGGGCCAAGTGCACACTTGACCCCAATCTCTGAAGTTGGTTCTGCTCAGAGGAGTTCCTGAAGACCTTCTAGATACCCTCCATTTGCTGGCTAGGGGAGACATCTACCAACTACCTTATGATGACATAAATACTGTGTTTAGAAACCATTCTAGGGCAGCTAGAAAGAGAGGTAGGGAAGTCAACCTTTAGCTAGTACTCCCTTATCTAGTTCATCCCTTAAAAACAAACTTGAGAATCATCCAGAAGATTTCAAGAGCGAGATGAGGTAGACTCTTACCATGCAAATGGATACCTTGCGAATCCAAAGGAAGCAAGAGGAAGCTAAGAGGGCTTTGGCTATCTTTTGTCCCAGGTGCACTAGAAAGCATCCTAGGAATGAATGTCCATTGCACTCCGTAGAAGTGTGTTTTGTCTGTGAAGAAGACCATCCTACAAATCAGTGCCCTTCCTTACCTGGATTTAAAGCTATGTACCAAGGGGCTAAAGGAGCCATTGAACCACTCTATTTCATGAACCAAAGGAGGCCACATGGACCCAGACATTATCAAAAGGGAATGCAAGGGACATCCTAGACTTATTACAACCCCAATCAAGCCACTTCCATGCCTTCTTGGGGTCTCCCTGCTCATCCTTCCTGGTCCACACCCCTCCTTGGTCGTATCCATCTCAATATCGTACTCAACCAGTTGCTCATTCGTTTCACTCTTATGCTCAGCCACAACCTCAGTGGAATGCACCTCATAAGGGGTGGAGGCCCCAATACAACTCTCCTCTTGCTCTTTTGCCTCCACCACCTGATCAACCATAACCATTACCTCCTGCTCCTCCAAGACAACCCCAAATACCTGCTCAACCGAACCCGAACCCCAATAATAGATAGGCCCAACAGGTATATACTGGAGAAACATCTTGCCCAACCTATGCTGTGGAGATTCAGGAGATTAACCTACGATCTGGGAAGGTACTCCCAGATAGCCAACCTCCTCCTAAGGAGAATGAGGAAGAAAAATAGGAAAGTGAACCAAAAACCATTCCACCCTTTCCTGAAAGGCTAACTGGAACCACACAACTGACCCCAAAAGAAACAGAACTTCTGGGAGAACTAAAAAAATTATGTGTAAAAATACCACTTCTCCAAGCCATAAAATATGTACCAATCTACAACAAGTTGATCAAGGAAAAGTGCTACAGGCACCCAGGCAGGCGCAAGAGAGATGCCCCAACTATCAATGTCATAGGACAACTATCCGACCTAATGTTGGGGCAGGTGATCTGTCCAAAATATCTGGACTATTGGAGTCCTATAGTCGATGTCGACATCAATGGCACCATAATCCCCCATACCTTGATTGATCTAGGGGCTGCCATTAACGTGATGACTAGGGACACTATTCTCAAACTCAACCTTCAGGGTTCCCTAAGAAAGACCTCAACAATACTGCAGTTGGCAGACCGCTCCACTATGACCCCTGAGGGGATTGTGGAAGATGTGATGGTCTCTATTGATTCTTGGGAGTACCCTGTTGATTTCCTGGTTCTCCAACCAAAGGCAAAGCTCACTGGGTATCCTCTCATCTTGGGAAGGCCTTGGTTGGCCACTGAAGATGCCTACATCAGCTGTCGAGCTGGGAACATGACAATCAAGAATGGGCATATGTCCAAACAGCTAGTCCTCTATCCTCCTGCCCAACCTCTACTAGAACATGATTTACCTCTCTGGTTGGAGGAGGAAGATGAGGATGAAGTTTATTCCGCACCATTGTGTACAGTAGAGGCTACCATGGGGGGTCCACAAACCGAGGATGATCTTATTGAGAACTTGATTCAAAATCCACCCCCTAGTATGTTGCCCTTAGAATAGTTGGTGGAAGAAACCCAAGCAAATCCTTTAGTTGATCTCTATGTGGCTGATCCGACCTCTCTCTGAGTTAAGAATGTGGAATTTGGCCTAGAAAAAACTTTGAAGATCAACTCATCCCTATCCACCTCTCAGGAGAAAGAAATGTGTAGCTTATTGAAAAATCACTTGGATGCTTTTGCTTGGAGCTATAAGGAGATGAAGGGAGTCCACCCTTCAGTCTGTACTCATCAAAATTACATTAAATAAGATTGTAAACAGTTCAGGCAACCTCAAAGGAGGATGAATCCAGCCCTTAAGGACATTGTCAAAGAAGAACTGCAAAATTTGTTGGATGCAAGATTCATCTACCCAATCTCTGATAGCGAATGGGTTTCTCCTTTGGTGCTAGTGCCAAAGAAAAACGGGAAGTGGAGAATCTGTGTAGATTATCGGGAACTAAACAAGGCCACCAAGAAGGACCATTTCCCTTTGCCTTTCATAGATCAAGTGTTAGATGGCCTGGAAGGGAAGAAGTTCTTCTCCTTCCTAGATGGGTTTAGCGGGTACAACTAGATCCAAATCAGTTCGGAAGACCAATATAAGACCACTTTCACTTGTCCTTAGGGTACTTTTGCCTACCGGGTCCTTCCCTTCGGGTTGTGCAATTCTCTTTCCACTTTCTAGAGAGTAGTGTTGAGCATATTTGCTGAACTAGTTCACGACTCAGTGGAAATCTATATGGATGACTTTACCCCTTATGGTGCTAGCTTCCAAGAAGCTTTGACTAACCTCCGAAATGTTTTAGCCAAGTGTATTGAAATGAACCTATCCCTCAGTCCTGAAAAATGTGAATTCCTAATGACTGAAGGGACCGTGCTAGGTCATACAATTTCTCAGCAAGGATTACAGGTGGATCCTAACAAGATTGCTATCATCCAAAGGGTTCCACCTCCTCAAAAGGTAAGAGATGTTCGGAGTTTTCTATGCTTAGCAGGGTATTATAGAATATTCATTAAGGATTTTAGTAAGCTAGCCTCTCCATTGTTTGGTCTTTTGGGAAAAGATGTTGAGTTCATATGGACTGACAACTGTCAAGAGGCTCTGGATGCCTTGAAAGGTAAGCTAGTAACTACCCCAATCTTGAGAGGTCCAAACTCGGCCCTACCTTTCCACATTCACATAGATGCCTCTAACAAAGCTATCGGAGCAGTCTTAGGGCAAGTTGAAGAGAAGCTACTGTATGCCATATATTTTGTCAGTAAAAACCTATCCAAGGCAGAATTAAACTACATTGTAACCGAAAAGGAGCTCCTAGCTGTAGTCCATTCCTTAAACAAGTTCAGACACTACATCACTGGCTATCAAACATTCGTAGACACTGATCATGCTAGAATTAGGTATTTGATGAATAAACCTGATGTAAATGCTCGTATCATTAGATGGTTACTTTTGTTGCAGCAATTTGATTTGACCATTATTGATAAGCCAGGCAAGGAAAATGTTGTTACTGATTTTCTGTCTAGACTAGATTTGCTTGTAGGTGAAGAAGGAATGGTGGATAATCAAATGCCAAATGAACACCTATTTGCTATTTCAGTACTCTCCCCATGGTTTGCTGATATAGCAAATTATTTGGCTTCATCATAGTTTCCGCCACACCTGTCCTCAAAAGAGAAGAGCAATGTCATGAGGAAGAGTGCCCCATTCACTTGGCTTGGGGGAAATCTTTTTAAACTTGGCCCAGATCAGATTTTGAGGTGATGTGTCAGGGATGAGGAAGTTTTTAACATCCTCCTAACCTGTCACGATGGGCCCTGTGGGGGCCACTTTGCAACAAAGAGAACTTCCTTCAAAATTCTGCAGGCAGGTTACTATTGCCCCACTCTTCATCAAGATGTCGGGAGATACATTAGCCAATGTGACTGATGTCAAAGGATGGGGAAACCCACTCCAAGGGATGAGATGCCCCTGCAACCTCAAGTTACTTTCAAGCCATTTGAGAAGTGGTGCATGTACTTTGTGGGTCATATCAACCCTCCTTCAAAACATAAATCTTACATCATTGTGTGTACGGATTACCTGACAAAATGGGTAGAAAAAAAGGCGATCAAGGCAACAACATAAGAAAAAGTAGTTGAGTTTTTGAGGGAAAATATCTTCTACAAGTTTGGTTATCCAAGAGAATTAGTCACAGATCAAGGAAGTCAGTTTACCTCCAATCTGATTGAAGATCTGCTCACACATCACAAGATTAAGCACAGAACTTCCACCCCTTATCTTCCACAAGAAAATGGACTGGTGGAAGTCACTAATAGAGATTTGGAAGGGATTTTGACTAAGGTAGTGAGTAGCAGTAGAAAAGATTGGGCAGATCGATTGGTTGAGTCCACTTGGGCCTATAACACTACTTAGAAAACCACTACAGGTTTCACACCCTATGAGCTGGTCTATGGGAAGAAGGCTTTGCTGTCCATAGAATTTGAATATAACACATTAAGGATGGCAGCTCAACTGGACCTAGATCTCACCCATGCACAAAAGGAAATATTGCTTCAGCTAAATGGATTGGATGAACAAAGATTGCAGGCCCTTCTCCACTCTAAGGTAGTCCAACTTCAAAGAAAAATATGGCATGAAATACACCTCAAAGAAAAACAATTCCAGCAAGGAGATTGGGCACTGCTATATGATTCAATATATAAATATTTCAGGGAAAACTGAGGACAAGATGGCTGGGACCATACACAGTAGAAAAATGCAATGAAAATGGTTCAGTCCTTATCTGTACCATAGATGAAGAAGCCATCCCCATGCTTGTCAATGGGCATAGATTGAAGATCTACATGAAGCCCCTTTTCAAGCAAGAGTTCATTGAGAATCTAAGTAAAACAGTGTTGGTAGTGGAGCAGGTCCCTGTCTCCACTCCACCCACACCCTGAGTAAACAACAAAAAAAAGGAAAAAGAAAAAAATAGAGAAAAAACAGGAAAAGGAATAAAAGATCCCTTGGTGAAAACCTCTTGGAGGCACCCAGAGCAGGCAGTGAGGGTGAAAACCTCCTGGAGGTGCCCCAGTTGTCTAAAAAAAAAAGACAAAAAAAACCTAACTTCTTTTGAATAAATTGCAGGTTGCAGGAGGGTCACACAAGAGGAAAAGACATGGCCAGGCTGCATATACCCTTCATATTCCATCCCTCCATTTCCGTTATCCTTTCCCAAGCCTTGGTCTCATTTGTTCTAAAAATTTCACATCCTACAGAAAAATCTGTGTATTCTACAGGAGGCTTCTGTAGAAATCACAGAGAGGCCAAAATCAAGTTCAGAAAAGAACCCGAGGGCTGGAAATTTGTCTAGAAGGTCTGTAAACCTCCCTATTGCCACCCATCCTCCTATTTCTCCATTCCATCCCTGCACACCCACATTTCCACTCATTTTTTTCTTTCCTTGCATAGACAAATACAGAAATTCTGTTTCTTTCATTCTGTAAACAGAAGAAAAGGGTGACAAATAAAGTAGCAGCGTTCTTTGCTTATTCCTACCTGATACCTTCCAGCTGCTATTTCTTTTCATTCAAGACCTTCCTCAACAGTCTTTTTTAGCCCCTACTCAAACATCAGCCTGAATTTTAGAAGGAGAAGCAGCTACAGGAAATCCTACAGGATTCCTGTAGCAGTTGATCCCTTTGCAAATCAAACCCCAGAGACAGGGCCAGTGCATCAGGATGTATGAAGCATGCAAGGAGCAGAGCTTGATCAAAGAAATCATCAGCATAAGCTAAGGGCCGAGCATGCAGAGCAGTAGCAGCAACAACAACAAGGAAATAAAGTGCCAAAGTCCGAAGCATGAAAAACACAACAACGATTAACAGGTAAGTGGCTAAACCTATTCCTCGATTGCGTGAATATTATTTACAAACTTCATGAACTATGGGAATGGTCACAATTAAACGGAATCGGTGGCCAGCTAACTAGCCACCCTAGTTTTTTTCACACACCCTCGTGGAGTTCAAATGAGCCTCGTCCAATTCAAACCATAGATCAGATACATAGTCAGCATGTGTGGCCCGTCAACTTGGGAAGAAATAGCTCGTAACCGGTAGTGGTGGTGGCGTATAATGGGAATGAGGGAGGTGATGGCAGTCAGGCAACATGAAGAACCATAATGACACTAGCGTAGGACCAATGGTCTGGATGGGGATAACGTACCCATACGACCACCTCACCTCCTCATCATGGATTACACCATCAGTTAAGTACAGTGCGGTCTAAGCCTCCACCACCCTTTGTTTCATTTTCATTTACGAATTTCTCGACTATAGTACACACCTACCACCTTTAGAACAACGAACTAGTTGTTTTCTGCCAGTTTTTTCCAGTCTTGCAAAACCCTCCCACCTATCGGGCTCTACAGGAGCACTATTGCATTCTATAGGAGCAGGAACACCATCTATAGGAGGCTTTCTACAGGAAGGGCAGAGAGCAGCTCTGTAGAAGGGAAATCTGAGATTTTTGTCAAATTCGAGCTTGAAAAGAGGTAGGCTTAGGAAACCACTCTGCATATGATATATTTATATAAGGTGGTGGATTAAAAATACAGTATTGGGTTGAAAAAGAAAGGAAAGTGAAGCTTAAAAGTCTACCTATATTTTTCTGAGTTCTACACAGTCTCTCCATTTTCTTCTCTGCATTCAAAATCTGTATTTTTCTTCCTCACATTCTTCTGTAAAAAAATGGGGATGCAACCATAGAAACCAACCTGTGAAAAAAAAACGAATTTGCAAGTCTGTCTACTCTCTGAAGAAAAAACATTGTGTTATATATTCTCTGTTCTGTCAAAGTATTGATTTTTTTCCAAAAACCGAGAAGCAAATTCAGGTTAAAAACAGTTTGAAGAAAGGGAAAAATTGCAAATTGATGTTGTGAAGAAGAAGCACACGGAAAATTCCCTCTCTGGTCAAAAAAAACAAAACTCAGCTGTCCCTCTGTTTCTGGTTTTGGAAATTATTGCCTCCTTCCTCACCTGAGCATTTTTAGAAACCACTAAAAACACCATGCTAGGAGGTTTTATGAGAAAGGAGCCTTTGAACTCCAACAAATTGCATGAGCACCCCAAAGTGGTGGCCCTCTTCACCAGGGAAAACTGGATGTCTTTCTTTGAGAGAATTCATGGACATGATGAGGAGGTGACTGAAGAATTTTTTATGTCCTTAAGACCCCATTCAAGAACACATGCTACAGTCAGTTTTAGGGGACTGACCCTAGAGCTTACACTAGATTTTATTAGCAGAATCACAGGTCTTCCACTTGGGCTCCCTTGGAGCAAAGAGGAAAAACCATTGGGACAGGTTGCTAAAAAGACATTCTTTCAGCCTGATGAACATCTTGTAGAGGATAAGAATGGGGTCAGAAGGACAAGCTTACCTCCTCCATGGAGTGAAGTCAGCTACCAGATCATGAAATACATCACTTGTGAAGGAAGATTCAGTATAGTTTATGGTTATCACTTCAGATTATTGCATGAATTAAGATATGGGATGGACCTGCCTGCAGCTAGGAAACTCAGCCTCCCATATTTCCTCCTCCAGTCTTTGATAGAATGTGGCACCAAGTTGAATGCAGGGGTTCCAGACTAGCTGGCCCACGATGCCCCATTAAATTATTGGTGGAAGATGCCCTACACACATACATCATCCCCCTACCTTGGAAAATTTTCAGGAATATGTCTAGAGAAGATGACATCAAAAATTTGGCTGATTACATTAGCCCATCTGGCAGTGAAGAGGAGGAGTAGAAAGAGGAAACGGAGAAGGAAGTTCATAAGGAGGCACAAAATATTCAAACAAAGGAGAAACTGGAAGAAGAGGAGAAACTTGACAAAACCACTATTGTGCCTAAGGTAGAAAAGAAGACAGCCTCGAAAACAGAGAAGACGAAGAGGACAAAGGCTGAGAAGAAAAAGCCCACGAAAGTCCAGAAAAAGACTACCACAGGAAAGGTAAGGACTCAGCAAGAAAAGGAGAAAACACCACCAGAGGCAGCAGAGACAAAAGAAAAAACAGCAGACACAAGAAAAATTGCAGGAGATGAAGGAGAAGAACAGCAGGAAGAAACAACCCTTGAAACACTGGCAAGGGAAGCAGCAGCTTTGCTTGCTGCATTAATCACTCCAGCAAAACAAAAGGAAAAAAGAAAAAGGCAAACATCTATGTATTTCAAAGCTAGGAGGAGCACCAGGATTAAGGTGGGCAAGCCCCAGTCACCATCAAAAGAACCCATTATCATTGAGGATGCACCTACTGAGAAGAAGGAGGAAGCTCCCTCCAAGATCTCTATCACCTATGAGAGAGGGAGTCCAAAACCTCCACCTGGAAGGAAAGAATCAAATTGATGGACTCCAAAGCAATCCTACAGGAAGCTCAAACCTCTCTACAAGAGACACTGGCCAAACTTAAAGAAACTGAGAAATTGGAAAAGCAGGCAGAAGAACAATCACAAGAGGAAGGAAAGGAAAAAGAAATACCTAAGCCAAGCCCTCAGCCTAATTTAGGCTCCTATTGCAATCTTCTAGAAGGTTGGAAGATCATCCCACAAAAATTCGTTGTGCCTCTTTTCTTTGAAATAGAAAAAGAAAGGGTCAGAACCCACACATGGATGCAGATTGCTAAATCTAAAGGAGTTGAAGATATAGGGCACATGGAAGACAAGTTGAGAGAGCTGAGAAGGGAGTTGGGCATGGTAAGGCACATAGAGAGCATTAAAAGAGCCCAACTACAGGAAGAGAATGAACTGTTGAAGAAGCAGTTACAGGAACGGGAAACTCAAGGGGGAGACAAGTTGCCAACCTTGGAAGGGCAGAAACAACAAGAAGGTTCCCTAACAGATAATGAAGCAGCAGAGAAACAACAACAAGAGGAAGAGCCACAGACCAATGTTGAAATGCTGATGAAACAGCAGCAAGAAAAAGAATCTCAGGCATAAACTGAAGTACTAATTTTGAAACAACAGTTGCAGGAAAAGGAAGTCCAGATGGCTTGCATGGCTAGCTAGGCAATGGAAGCCTTGCAGTGCAGATAGCCAACTAGATCTTATGCACTATATCTCAAAGACCAGTGGCTCCAATTCCAAATTAAAACATTGGCCCAAAGGGGCACAATCCCATTCCAAAATTATGATCAGTTTATGCATTTATGTGATAGTAGTTTAGCCGAGGATAAAGCCAAGCTAGTAGAATTTTACCTACATAACATGGCACTTCTTGACATGAATTTATGGGATCCAAATGCTGCATTAGGAGACCTATATCTCATGGCTATGGCTTCTTGGTTGATCCATGAAGAAAAGAGAGTAGTGGAAACTCAAAAAATCATGGCAAAGGAGCTAAGTGAGCCCCTGATGATAAGGGCAGAACCAACAGAACCATTGGATCTTATGTATGCCCACTAGCACCTTGCAGCCAATCCTCAATTTTCCCCTAACTATGTTGATAGGCAAGCACAGGCTATTGCTCACTTTGAAGATATGGAGAGATTGTTTGGCGATGACTGCCTTCATGCTTGCATGAGAAGGTGGAATACATTGTCCCATAGCCTAAAGATCAGGGAGTATCACTCCCCAACCAGAATGAGGGAAGCTATGAGGAGGGTGCCCTTATATAAACAATCAATGCAAAACTTGAAAGCCAACTGGATTGGTCTTAAATACAGTCCTCCATTGTTGCTAGGATTGTTGGAAGGGGTTAAGGAGGAGGAAGAACAGAAACAATGGAAGGAAGTGGATAGGAAAACCGGTTTCCATGACATAGAGGAAGACATCACATCAGGGGCTTGAGATGTCAGGGAAGCCGTTAAAGCTATTAAAGATGAAGAATTGGATTAGTTGCTCAGAGGATGAGAAACCCATTCAGTACGGGGTGATGATGAGCCCCAGAAATGGGTAACTATATGGACTCATTCTGCCTATTATTTTCATTTAATCCACCATCCTCAATATTTTTGTGCATGTTTTTGAATATATTTATGTCAATAGAGTGAATATGGATAGTCACGTTGCCACATAGTCTAATGAGTGTTTATTGAAGATGTTTGGACATTTTTGGACAAGGACCAGGCATTTATGAGCAGATTGGCAGCGAAACTTGAGGAAACAGGGCTGAGGACTTATAGGAGGGGTTTATCCTTCATTAATGACCCCTTCCTCGAGTTCTCCATCAGCAACTTGGAGTACAAAGGCCCACAATGATGATTCCAAGGGGCAGCCGAGCAAGTCTAGTAGAGCTGTTGTTATCTTCAGTTTTAGGCAGCCGAGTTCCTTAAGTTTAGGAGGACTATTGGGAGTCCCCACTTGTATAAATAAGAAGGCTTCAAGCCTCAGTATGTTAGCCATTTTCATAGTATATTTTTGCACTTTGGTGTAGCTTTGTACTCAACTCATTTTCAAGCTCTTTTTGAAGACAGTTTTGTGATGTAACTGCTACTTTTTGATAAATGAAGATGAATCAAGTTTTGAACCAGCACTGATCTTTCCTAGAGGGCTGAAGCTCTTGGGTTAAGGCCCAACCCAAGCTGACCAACACCTCATTTTTGTATTTATATGCTTTTTCTTGCATTCATGAGATAATTTCTGTTGTTTAGGTTAATCTTACTTCATTAGATTAGGTTGCTTTTGATAGTTGTTTTTGCTTCAAGTTGTTTGAGTAAGTTGCTGCAGTGACAAAGAAAAGATCCAAAAAGGCTACCAGTAGGTATTGATCTCTTTTCTTCCTCCTTGGGACCATGATTTGAGATCAAGGCACTATTGCTGCCACCAAAAACACTGTTTTTGCTTTTCCAATGCAATTGCTAGTGCAATATTTTGAGTTGGAGAAGTTTATATTAGTTTGGATTCACATGTAGAGATCATTTCATGTTCATTTACCATACTTTTCTCACATAATATTCTGTTCTTAAATTTCTGTTCAAAATTCCTTTGGTTTTAGGCCAGAATTTAGGTTAAAATAAACAAAACTATGTTTTTCGGTTCTTGCTTGGGTCAGTTTTGAGAAGTAAGTGTGAAGATCACTTGTAGAACACTCCAGCTTATCATTCCTCCATAGCACAACCTATACCAGTTCATCTCTCAATATTTCCCCACTCATTCGCCTCATTTCGCCAATCTGCCCTAATTTTTGCACTTTTCCACAAAGTTGCTTCCTTGTCCTTTGAACAAATCCAACCATCTCCTTCATTCTTGATCTTCATTGACAGAATCCTAGACCCCTCAACACCTCCATCCAACATTCATTTCCCTCTTTCCATCATTTTTCCACCTTCAAACCTCCCAAAACCTCTTTCAACCTCCTCCTGTAGATCCCCTACAACCTCCTGTAGAAGTTCATGCGAGTGATTTTTCGAAGTCTGATCACAATGGAAGTCTCTAGAAGGGTACTAGGGACTTCTTAGGACATCTCCACACCTTCCTCACCTCTTGCAAAAGCCAACTCCATCTCCCTTCGCCACCAAACCTCTACATAGTCACAACTAGCTATAACACAAGCATAATAATTCCACATAAAAATGCTCAAAAGTACAAAAATATGATTTCTTCTCATTTCTCTTCCAAAGTAGCTTGAATACATGCATTTTACCTTTCCAGTAGTCAATGGCACCCATCTCAGTAGTTTCCATCTCTTTTCTTGCAAAAGTAGGGTTAGTGGGTAAAACTAGGGTTTGTTAGGGTTTGCATTTCATTTCAGTTTTCATTCCCTTTCTGCAAGTAGAATAGCCTCTTTCGAGTTAGCTTTCTTCCATCATAGTTAGAAGCTTCTTTTGAGAACTCATAGAAGTTAGCTTAAGCTCCTAGAGAACTTGTGCCAGCTGATCAAGTGACAGCTTGCAGTAAGTGCTAGTACTTGTGCATATAACACCATCTCTTCAAGTTCGTTACGAACTATCGGGTTGATGAAAGTAAAGAAGGAAGCCCCAGGAGTTGCAACATTATTGCTGCAATACTGGAGCTCACCACTTCCACGTTTCACCTGACTTTGTAGAATGGCTGAGCCAAATGTCTCTTTAGTCATTCACTCCCTTGCCATAATCCAAGCATGATTGTGAGATCTCATAGAACAAATCAATCAAAACTCATCCATGGATTCCAAAGGCCATCCACCTCAACCCATCAAACAATGATTCTAGCTCACTATCGGACATCACAAAACCATCATCAGATTAGTCTGTATCCAAGCCTTCTAGGGCTATAGAGCGTCTTTCAAACCAAGGATACAAGATTAGTAACTCAACCCACAACTTTTACCAGGCTCCAGATCGTTTTTCCAACCAATGATATAGATTAATAACTCAACCCAAGGTAATGAAACGTGAGAACCAACCAAAAACACAACAATGAAAATAAACCCACAATCACCATGGATATCCAGGAAATGGCAAGGCTAGGCAATCCACTGTTAATCTCGGTCATCCTCCATGCCAATGACAAATCACAACCAATAAACGACATGCATATGCCATGCATGCAAAAACTAGTGAAGAAATCATACAACCAACTCAGTACCTGCCAGCAAATCTGATGTAGTTGCTGATACCGATGCCTTCTTGCACTCTCCTGCTCTTCCTTTGCCTTCTTTCTCCAAGAAAACAAGTATGCTACACTCACCACGTGTTCTCCAATAAAACTCTAAGTCTCTAAGAATATGTGAGAGAGAGAGAGAATATAAGAGAGATCCACCAAAACCTGTTGAAATCTTGAGTGAAGAGCTTTCCAACTGATCCTCATAATCCTTTTATTAATGAGGCCTCTATTTTCTTCATTTTCCCTCATTTTCCTTCATTTTCCTTCTCACATGCAACCTGTGACCTTTCACCTTCCTTTTCTCCTAATTTCCATTACTTTCATAAATAAATGTGCCAAAAATTCCATTTTTCCTTTCCAAAGCGTTAGCCATTGTCTTCGCCAATTTCCTTAGCCACAATAAACTGAATGAACACCTGCTAGGTTTTTTCACCCACCATTCATCTTGGAATACATGTCCCATCATTCATGGTCTTATATATTTTTACATGATTTTTAACTAGGGTTGTTACATAACCCTCCCCTTTAGGGGAACACCATCCTCAGTGTTCAACAACACCTATAACCACACAATTGTTGTAAACAAAACATACTACACATGGAGCTTTATAGCGCAGCTCGTTGCAGTATTTACAGTGCACCTACTAAAACATGACAATGATACCTTTTACTAGAGATTTATAACATAGCTCATTATGGTATTTACAATAACCACATATACAAATATGCATTTGCTTGAACCAAAAAATAACCATATTGTCTATGAAGCTTTATAAATCCAACTCAATAGAATATTTACAATAATACACGCATATACATGCAGTCATGTTTTCTCAATCAACAAATAGGAGGATATGATGCTTGCATCCGCAACAAGGGAATCCATAGGCTCACACCTCCACCCTCAAAGTAATACCAGGATTCACCTCCTTCCTAGGAAGTCCAAAATCTAATTTAATGTCAAATTTTCATCCAATGTCCAATGCTACAGTCTCGTGCCACTTGTCCTATCAGTAAATAATTACCATCTCGTTGGGTGCACTCCCAATGTGCATCTGATTCCATCTGGAAATGCTAATGATAAAAAAAAATCTATATGTGGCGTTCCCTTATCAGTTATATAGTCCCTTGGGAAATTCGGTCATCCCCTTCTGTGGAGTCACTCACCTTCCAAGTTTTGCTACCACCCCCATCTTGGGAAGTCCATCCTTTGGTAAGGCTTCCTCTCATCGGAAGATACAAAACCAAGGAATATACCTACCTCAAACCATCATACCGGTCATAGCATGCTCATGGAAATCAATGGACACTATTGGGTACCAGTGTCCCACAATGGCCATGCTCCTAAAGTTCTTTACTAGCATACTGCTACACTTTCCAATTCCTTTTGCTGGCGCTACTAATTCTTGCATTTGATTTCAACCACCCAACCGGGCATGTTCATGCATTCCTATACCAAGCACATAGTTTCCATTAGTTTCAAAATAAATTTAAATAACTTCAAATCATACCTCATTGGTAGCTCGTCAATAAAGTACATTTGCAATTATGTTCGCTTCCTGTCAGAACAAGTCAAACTAACATCTTTGACCATATCATCATGTACAACGTATCACATCAGGTTAGATCGAAATAAAACCATCATAGGTCAAAATTACAAATCACATGTAACAATCATAAAGCATAATCATATAACACATTTAATCATCATAGACCAGATCATAAATCACATGCATATAAAAAACTGAATAAAATACTAATACGTATCCTTTACTCAATCATTGGCTTCCACCTTTGTCTATATTTCGTACGCACTTCAGATCCATTTCCACACCCGACAAACACCCAGTTCCTTCTCCTCAACCATGTGCACATACACATAGTGTGCATCACACCCATACCACCATACATAACATACAAAACTGTGAAATACATGCATCTACACTCAGTGTACAACACAACACAATACATACTCCTAAATCTGGTGTATGACATAACACAACACATATACATACACAATGTACATCACAAGACATACATCCCCACACAACATGTGAAACCTCAAAATTCATACACATGCAATTTATATACAACACAAATCATACATCTATACCGATGTACAATGCCACACAATACATGTACCCATACAAAGTACAACACAATGAATACACATGTCACAATACCACAACTACACAATGCACATACATAGTACTGCATGCACACAACAAAATATGCACGACATGAACACAATACCACACATATACTAGTACCACATGTACCACATGTATAGAGTACTACATATACACCGCAACACCCAGCACAACATGTGCTCAACATCACATGTACATGACACCACCTGCAAAACATTTACACAATACCACATGTACATCGTACCACTTGTACAATGTGTACACAATAGCACATGTAAATAGTACCACATGCACGACATGCACATGATACCACATGTACACAAAGCCACATGCACAACATGTACACAACACCACTTGAACACAATGCCACTTGTACCACTTTTACACGGCACCACATGCTCATAAAACCACTTGTAGAATCATGCACACAACACCATATGTACAACATGCACACAATGCCATATGTACATAGAATTGCATATACAACATGTACATAACACCATACACAACACTACATATCAAACATGTGTACAACACCATATGCACACAACACCACATATCCATCATTTACATAGAACTGTCTATACTCAACATTGTATATGAAATATTTACACGAGACTATTGGTACCACCCTATACATAACATTGCATAAACAACATCTACACACTATATATATATATATACTGAACACCGCATGCGCACAACATCATAGATATAACATGTACAACATATACAACATATGCACAACAATAGTACCACACATTCAAAACACACTGTCTCTACCAGGTAACCTTGCTTCTAGTGTCTCTCTATCATCCATGCTTATCCTAGCATGCCACAAATCACACAGGTTTCATTCTGCTGATGCATCCATCAGTATAATCTATGCATAACATATACATAACATAATCACATAATATCAACTCATAACCACATGATATTGACCTCGTATATTTGTCAGGCTACTCCTCCTAATTGATTCCTCGTAAGACCCAAAACCTCTTCACGTTATTCGCTTGCGTAAGCAATCATTCCTCCACAAGAATGATTCCAAACGACCCTGTCAGATAGTGACATACATACATACATACATACATACATATATATATATAAATATTAGCATTGAACAATCATGATCCATGATGACGTTGTCAGACATGACATATGTACACACATACATGTTTTCATATATAAACATCAACACAATCATGATCACAACATAATTACCAAATATCATAAGGTCAAGGTTAAGAGAACACCCTTTATTTGTGCACACCATGAACAACTTTGAGAGCAATCATTCCCAACGTAGTAAAGGCATATGATGCATTTGATCCATTTACTTCACCTTTCCTATTATCTTTCTCATGTTTGTACTGCCACCGTCCATTTACCACAATGGACCCAGCCAGTCCAACTAGCTGTCATAGTCTTACCTTCCGTTGCGCTTACTCATTCACAAAGCTTCATTTGAATCTTACATTAGCTTTCGAGTACCACACATCTCTCCTTGAGATCCATTAATAGTTGTCTTTCCCAACCAATTCCCAAGACTCAAAACATAAAAGGAAAGACAAGAAACAAATAAGAAGAAGACTATGAAAATAAATAACAATGTGACACTGCCACAAAGTGGCATGATCATGCACTATACATAACAAAAATACCAATCAAGCACAAGAAAATCACAAACACCAAAATCACAAGACTAATAGTAGACACCATGACTCAATCCCCATGGTGCCCAATGCTTCCGAATGAAATCTCAACCTAATCCTTCTTCAGAATTTCATGGAATTCTATTTTCCAAGCAATCCCCTACATCATATTCCCATAAACACATAACTATAAGTTCATAAATAAACATAACAATACACTAGTTACATTATATTGTTGTGCCAAGCACATTACTTGCAATTGAAACACGCCCACACCATCTCTCAGGGGCTCCAATCCTTTGACAGGTCCACCTGTAAATAAAATTAGCTAATATACTTTTCAAGTACATTTTCATGACTATAGAACATATCCATATAATGTTAGATGAAATCAAGGTTAAGAAGACTTCCTATATGCAAATCACTCATTCGTTTGGAATTAGGGTTTCCAAACATAGCCAAAGGAATTCTTGTCCAATTCCTTTCTTTTACCTTTTTTATCTTGTTGCAATCAAGGCTTACTAGTACCATCACATCACCCAACTGTTAGTTATATAAACACATCAAGTGTTACCTTGTTAATATCAACCATGTTACCCTGCAACTGCTCACACATGCCAACCACATGTTCCAATCATCAAGACAATAATATATATCAATTTGAAATCAAGTTTTACAAACAACCATGTCATATCCCATAGTCAACTCATAGTCATTAGATACAATGCTACAACTGTCAATTACATTCAAGTACATATCAACTGTTTAAACACAAATGTGTTAGTGCAGTCATCTTTAAAAAAAAATCATTGGAATGGATACACATATTATGAAATTCATCAAACATTCAACCAGCTTGCAAACACCCCATGTTAAATAAATCAACTAGATGATGTAATAGACACCAAACACTCAAACACCCAATAGACGACATAATCAAATAGTCAAGCACCAATTATATGATATAAGCAAACTCATACCGTAATGTGTCTCAGGGGAGGCCATATTGTCTACACGATCAATCTAGGTTAGCATGATACAACTTCACAACATATCCACTAAACCATAAATCGCGATATCCATAATAGTAACTAACATGTTCACATCATAAGCTCATAAGAATTTTTCGTTCATGCATAACAATCACATATGTACGATCAGTCTAGATTAGTACAACACCATATCGCAAATATGTCAGCTCATACCTGAATATGACAACCATAACCATCTGCATAGGTCAAACTAGATTAACACACATATGACCCATCCAAATTACAACATCAAGATATCAGTGAAATAACCCTAATCATCAAGTTAATAAACTATAACAACCATAATCTATATATCATGCTCATCAACAACATATAACCTAAGCGTCAATCTAACTGTTATATAACAATAACAAGTTAACCTATAACATACTCATCAACAACATATAACATAATCATCAAGTCATCTAATATAAAACAATAATAGCAATGCATACAACTCCAGGTTACTATCATTCTTGACTATCTGACACATGTGCATATAGTTTCATTAATAAACTAAGATATATCATGAATGTAACCATAACATCAAAATACATGTACATAAACCTAATGTATATAAACCTAATGCATATAACAATCCTTAACTTAAATACCTGCATGCCAAAAATACAATACCTGTATGACGATTTTCTCTTACCCCAAAGTATAATGCTGCAACTCATTATGATGATATTCATAAGTCTAATGCTGCAACCTCATTATTATGATCTTCATCTCCTTCTCTATCTCATCCAACACATTAGCATCATAGCAACCAATAGCACCATGATGACCTAAATTGCATACAATGACTTCAAAAGGCATGTTTGACCTACTATTCATGCATAACTATGACCAAGACCATGTGTTATAGCTCCAAATATCACCCTTGGTATTTTTTGATGCTTGGTTTATGGCCTAGGGAAACCCCTCCTTCTAGACTTGGTCCAAATATTTTTAAAATAGTGTTTTATTCCTTGTACACTACTTTTCCCTGAGATGAAAGCGTGTACATGTGGTTAGTCAATACCCAACCCGTGTATATGTGTGAAAACACTTTAAAAAATTAAATTTCCTTAACTATGGGTAGAGTTCATGGGTTTTACCTGTTGATTACCTCCTAGTGCCCGTGGCCCAACTATTTCCCAACTAAAAAACTAATTGGGAGAAGTATAAATAGACTTCTATGGGAAGGCTTTAAAGAGGAGAAGAGATAGAATTACTATACTGAGATTATCCCTGCTGAGTCTGAAGTATCCTTGTGCTTCAAGCACTCCCCCAACTTTCAGGAAACCCTTGTCTCCTTGAGTTTTGATATTCTCTCACTTGCTTGAGATATCATGGTATTGGTTATGGGAGGAGGTTGTTGAAGATTGGGACTGGACAGATCTGGAGGATGGTTCCACTTAGATCCAAAAGAAGAAGACTCAAGTGAATTCTCTCCGTGTTGGTTATAACTTTCTACGATAAAAAGAAACATTGTCTTTTTCCTGAAGATTAACTTTGTTTATGCATCAAATACCATTGTAATTCATGTATGAATGTTATTTACATGTATAACTCATCATCTTTATTATATGATATAAAGTTGATGTCATTAAAATGCTTTATCTATATGCTGCTATGTATGTTCGGATTGGTTGATTTGCATATTCGAAGATCATTAGGAGTTGCAGAGGGTCTGAACCCTATTGGAACTACCCAAACGAAGGACATCTGGGTATGGTCGCTATCACATAGTTTGTTTATATAAGCATGTTGCTTGAGTTGTATGAGTGTTTCTTACTATAGTTTGCTCTTGCTTTATTGGAGTTTCAACCCAAAGCCCTAGGGTACTTATTCCCGTAACACCATGCATGCATAAAAACTTCATATAGACGTATAAAAAATGCATAGAAAACCACATACACATCATTTTAGCTAGAGTCCAGTCATCAACGCATTACGATAATAACTACATAAACCATGAACTCGTGTATGACAACAACAACCACATCACGTGCACTTGAGAATATGTGAGCACTAACGAGTATAACAATGCATAATCAACCATGCACACATAAAGACATACTCCACGACAACATCTTCAACCTTCACATGGCGACTTCACTACAACCATGATCAACACCATGCATATGCAATAAGCACATGGCCTACAAACTTAAGGAACACACATGAAATCGACATGGATGCATGACAAATACGCAACCCATCCATTCCGAGGGGTGAACCATGCCCTTATATCACTCTGTAACACCCTCCTCCCACAGCCTCCCAAGCAAAGGGCCAGTCAGGGTAAACATTCAACGAGAGGCCACTATGATATTATTTGACCTCCTAAGTCACGTTAAGGAAGTGGAACCAACGGAAAACACACCATACAGATATTCAACATCATCTTCTAGACCCTCAAGAACTAATCCGAACACTTTAGACAACTTTCCCTTGGGTCCCACTGAGGTTTTCGACAACTTAAGCTTCAATCACCTTCATTCTATAG